>JAPVLO010000076.1:7669285-8947500 GCA_027257055.1 Cephalopachus bancanus
TTCTGAATCCCAATTTGTTCCTTGGGTACAATAATCCCTTTAATAGTTAAATAATAAAATTTGGTATCATCTAGTTAACCACATGGAATTTTCACAGCCATTTCTGTAGGCATTTCAAACACATTTTAATACTTTTAATCCTTAAAATACCTTCAAGGATTATTATTCCTCCATCTTACCAAAGAGAATGTCAGGGAGGGTTAGTAACTGGTTGAGTTTCCCAACTAGCAAGTGATAGGTCTGTCTATATACCCATCACTTTCTAACTCCCAGCCAATGCTTATTCAATGTAACATACTCTTTTACCCTCATTTTATATCCATCATTATAGTTTCATACAAGCAGGTGGCCATAGCACGTTGTTTATAACTCTGTTTAGTAATCAACTCATTTTGTCTTTTATTAATTTTCATTGATTAAATTTATCTCCCCCCTAGGATTATAAAGTCCTCAAAAGTATAGGTCTTATATTTGTATTTGTATCAAGCACATGTCTTTTAAATAGCAATTAATAATGTTTTCTTTTTTGAGTTGGAGTTTCACTCTGTCACCCAGGCTGGAGTGCAGTGGCATGATCATGGTTCGCTCATCACAACTTCAAACTCCTGGTTCAAGTGTTCCTCCAGCTTCAGTCTCCCAAGTAGTTAGGACTATAGGCATGTGACACCACACCTGACTAATTTTTAAAAATATTTTTTTGTAGAGAGGAGTTCTCACTATGTTGCCTAGGCTTGTCTCAAACTCCTAGCTTCAAGTAATCTTCCCACCTCAGCTTCCCAAAGTGCCAGGATTACAAGCATGAGTCACTGTGCTCAGCCAATAAACATTAAACAAGACAAAAGATATGTTCACAAATGATATGTTCCAAGACCTTTAATGGATGCTCGAAACCATGAATCATACCAAATCCTATATATACTATACATATATACCTATGATAAAGTTTAACTTATAAATTAGGCACAGTAAGAAATTAACAGCAATAATACAATAGAACAATTATAATAATATATTATAATAACCATTATGTATGAGCTCTCTATCTTTCAAAATAGCTCACTGTACTGTACTTGACAATTTTTGGACTATGGTTGACCACAGGTAACTGAAACCACAGAAAGTGAAACTGAGAATGAGGTAGGAATATTGTAATGTCTAGTGAATATGAAGTCAAAATTTCAACTAAGTTTTTCAGAGAAAAACTCAAATGAATGGAGCTTAAAAATTATTCTTGGTCTGTGTAGCTATTTTGATTGCTAAGTCAAAGTACTACTGAGATGCTTAATGCTTGTCTCCCTGAGCGGCCCTATCACTTAAAAGCGTATAAATTGGGGATATTACTTGAACTTCTTTAGCTTCAGTTCCTTCACATGTAAAATGGGGATAATATCAGCACAGACCTGAAAGATGGTTAATAAGATTAAATGAGAAAATGCATAAAGAGGATTAAGCAGTATGTACAGCACATAATAAATGTAAATCCTTATGCATTCTGCTGGCGAGGACAGACCAATCAAGAGCATGGGGGGAAATGACAAGGAGAGGGGAGGAGGGTCACATACCCGATTCCATCTGGGACTGGCACTGATATATCACCTAGTGAACATGTGCTCAAGGATGGTGAGACTCAAAGTCCACAACTACAAATTTGGTTCACATGTATTCTAGGGATGGTTTTGCTTTCCCTGAAATGATGGAAGAAGAGAGTAGCTCCAAATGGCTTTTCCTCTCCTGATTTGAATAAAAGTTCCTCCACTTATAAAATCTGATAACTTAAATAAGTTATTCAACTTCTCCAAGTTGCAGCTTTCTCACCTATGCAACAGGGATAGCTTCTGCATGGAGATGGAAAAGACATAAAGCCTGTCTTCAAATAACATAATTTAATAGGGGAAGACACATGTAAACAATGAATACAAAACCAAACAGATTTAATTAAGAGCTATAGAAATGCAGTTGAAAAAAAAATCTATTGAAAATGTCATACTGTGACTAGGCGGGTGAATATTGAATGCTAAATTCATTTGAGTTTCATACCATTGGCTGCTAAATTAACTTGCACTTTCTAACGAGAAGCCTCAAAGAAACTTACACAGGTGAGACCGTGTTTACTATCCCATGGAAGGTGAGCAGCATTTCAATACATAAGGAAGACTTCTTTGGCCAGTGAAAACCACATCAGCAAAGACATTCTTAGAAAATGGTATAATAAAAGCAGCCATAATAGGATGAATGGAGTCTAACAATCCAGTCAAGTAAAATAAAGGTAGCAATGTTATGAAGTTAATGAGAAACAATATTTTTCAGGTTGCTGCTCCTGGTTTTAGGCAATGGAGCTATTCCGTTTTCTTGACTGAAGCTGGAAAGGAGCAGCGGAGACGGGTGCACAGGTCACTGTACTTGGATGTGACTCCACTGTATGGAAGAGACGGGCAAATGCAGATGGGGAAAGTTTTAGGGCTGGACTCTGGGAATGACACGTGTTGGGAGCATTAAGCCTTCTCCTGCTAGCAAGAAGCCTTCAGGGTGTGACTTCTATCTAATCCTTATAATGTTAGATATGCTTTGAACTTAACTGCTAAAGTCTCAAATGATCATGAGTCAGTCACTTCCTACTTCTTCCTCCCTCAGTCTCAAAAAAGCTAAGACCTTTAGTTTGAGAATGGGGGCTGGAGCCAGTTATGTCAGCATTTGAATTACAGTGTGTTACTCTATCAAGTTCTGCTATGATTGCTTTGCAAAGTAGAAGACTATGGTTTGAGGATACAGAAGCTGTAAAAGGACATGAAGGTGCAAAGGAAGACTGCTCTGCTAAGCTGTATGTGTTATTCTGTGGACACTGAGAAGTCACTGAAGTTTTTAGAGAGGAAAATGAGTACACTGCATAGGAAAATAAAGCTGGTCACAAAATTGAGGTCATAATGAAGAGGCAAAAAATGATAGACAGTGAATTAGTAGAATATCTAAAATCAGAATATCTAAAAAGCAATAAGGATTTGAACTAAGATAGTGGTAGTGAGAATAATAATGCCACCTTATTTTTTTAATCTTTTTAAATTTTTTGAGTTGGGGTGTCACTCTGTCATCCAAGCTGGAGTGCAGTGGCATGATCAAGACTCACTGCAGCCTTGACCTCCTGGGCTCAGGGGATCCTTCCAACTCAGCCTCCCAAGTAGCTGGGACTACAGTGCAGGCCACCATGCTTTGCTAATTTTTTGAAAAAATTTGTTTGTAGAGACAATGTCTTACTATGTTGTCTAGGCTGGTTCTGGACTGCTAGGCTCAAGCAATCTTCCTGTCTTGGCTCCCAAAGTGCTAGAATTATAGACATGAGCCACCACGCCCATCCCCACCTTTTATTTTTATAATGGTTTAAAACAAATTCAGTATTCAGCATTCTTTTATGTATAATCTTACTATACAGCCCCACACTAATCAAGCTGATTAAGGCAAAAGAACAATATAGACCTTCTCTTCTTCCTTAAGTCTCTCTCTCCCTACTTCCCTCCTTCCCTCTCTCCTTCCTCCCTTTTTCTCTCCTCCCCTCCTTTCCTCCCTCCCTCCCTTCGTTATCCAGGATCTGAGCCACCTCTCTATTTTGTAAACATCATCCATTGTGTGAGTCTAGAGAGGTGGCAGGGTGCCCCTCCCACTATGTTTACCAAAATAAGCAAAATATTTACTTCCAGACCAACCTCCTGCCACTTGGCAAACACATGATCTTGGAACATAAATGAAGGCAACTACATACTTCCGCTCAATAATTTTTAATGTAGAGTGAATGACTGGAAGGCAAAGAGATAGTTGGAATTCATTCTCAATCCTGTGTGTCCTTATAGAGCAACCTTCAATGACCTCCTGTGTCAAGGGTGACACATCCTATGATTGCCCCATCCCAAGAAGACTGTTAACAGCTTTGAGAGCTTCAGACGTGTCTTGGTCTCTGCACATTTTCCAGATGGCTCCTCAATCTTTATGTGTATTCTTTGAGCCCCCTGCACCCTTCCAGGAAATCTCTTTAAGCTTAAGACAGCCAGAGATTTTCCTATTATTTTCAACTCAAAGCCTTGACTACATATAAACATGCAAATCACATTTTCCTATTTGCTAACAGGAAACCTAGATTTAAAAACACTGAGAGTTGCCTGTGATCACAAGGGCAGTTGGTAGGCAGCTGCACAGGGCTCTTACTACATACTATCTGCAGTTTATCACTGGACTCATCAAATTCTGCTTAGAAATGTAGAAAGCAATGCTGCTAAAGGAGGGGTGATATCACTAATTGTTATGTATGCAAAGAGAAACTGAGTAACATCAAAAACATTGTCATTCTCAGTCAAGCTAAACCTACAGCCACAGGCCCCACTCCTCTTGCAAAGGAGTTGAGCTGCAAAGGGTAACATATCCTATTTTGCTAATTAACTCACAGTGAAATTCTGCACACTGAATTTAGGTGATGTATTCCCTTGGAATGATTACATTTTATTTCTTGTAGTATCTTGTCACCTCCCTACAAAGTTATTGATTGCTACCCCCTTTTGAAAGATACTGCATCCATCAAAGAACAGATTGCTTGTCATGAACTGAATGCTAGTATCTCCCCTTCCCAAATTTTTATGTGGAGACTCTAACCCCAGCATGACTGTATTTGAAGATAGGCCTTACAGGAAGTAATTAAGTTTAAATAAGGCCATAAAGGTGGGGCCTTGATCCAATAGGATTAGTGTTCTTATGCAGTAAATCCCCTACATATGAACAAGTTCCATTCTGAGAATGAGTTCATAAGTCTAATTTGCTCATGAGTCCAAAAAGTTAGTCTAGCTACCCAACAAACAAAATCAGCTATATGGTACTATACTGGAATATGTTTATAATACTTTTCACACAAATGATATATAAAAAACAAGGAAAATATTTTTAATCTTACAGTACCTTGAAAAATACAATAGTACAATACAGTAAAACAGCTGGCATACAGGGGCTGGCATCCAGTGAACAGGCAAGAGGAGTTACCGATTGGAGGAGAGTGAGGTGGGAGATGGTAGAGCTGAAGGGTCATCAGCAATAGGAGATGGAGGGCAAGCTGCAATTTCCCTCATGCCTGACATTGATGGCACAGGTTCTAGTCCTTGCTGGATTCAATTCTATCTACCCTCTTGAAAAAATGATTCAGTGATATCTGGGTAGTAGCTCTTTTTTTTTTCATCATAGATGACACAGTAGCACTGGATTGCACTGTGAACAGCTGCTGCAACCTTCATGTACTATTCTATGTTGGGGTCTTTTGCCTCAAAAATTAATAGTGCCTCCTCAAATAAAGAAAATCCCCTTGCCATTTCCTGCATCATGGGTCTCTTCAGTTCTTCATTTCTTCTTCCTCTTATCTTTCTTGTCCTTTCTCTGGGCCTTCAATTCCATCAGGTCTTCATTAGTAAGCTCTTCGTGTTACACAGCAAGGAGTTCAATGAAGTCATCTTCTTGCAGATCTAGCTCTGGCTTCTTGCTGTGGGTTGCTAATTTGCTGAAGACTTCTTTGGAGTCCTCATCTATCTTCTCAAGTCCAAGAAAATCATAAACAAACTATGGGCACAAGTTCTTCTGTGTCAGTGTATGTCAGACATGTGAACTAACTTACATGACTGAACATGCAAACACACATTTACATCTTTGAAAGTTTGTAACTTGAAGGTTCATATGTAGGGGACCATATGATGTAATAAGAGACATCAGAGTAAGGGTTCGCCACCCCACCTCCACCTTTTTCTCTTAGCTTTACACCCAAAAGTCATATAAGGATATAGAAAGTATCCTTCTGCAATTCAGGAAGAGAACCCTCACCAGAAATTAAATTTGCCTGAATCTCAATCTTGGACTTCTGCCTTCAGAAAAGTGAAAAACGAAATTTCTGTTGTTGAAGCCACTCATTCTACAGTATTTTGTTTTGACAGCCCAAATTGACTACTACAATGGCCATTACAAAACAATACACCATCCAGCATTTAATAGCTTCACTTCCATGGATCTTTTCTACTTTGTCAACAAATTTCATGTGTTCCTTGAGCTAAACAATTTGTTATGCTACAAAGTTTGCTACAAATTAAATTTCTAGGAGATTTTAAAATAGGCCAACTAACTGATACTACACTATAATGGTATATATATATTCTCTTTGTTACTTTACTATTTACGGATTAAAGGGAAATGAATACAAATGAATTTAGAATTTATTGAAGTGTCTACTGGTTCTTCTGGGGTTGATTTCAGCATGACTTGTGAATACAGCAGGAACATGAATCATAAAGAATCCAAACCTTTGACATTATTTCTACATTAAAATCTCCATGACTTAAGATAATCATATTTATGATCACTTTAATACCATAAGTCATAGGTTACAAACTAAACATGCTCCAACTCATGAGTCAGTCAGATAAAGTAAATGGATGAGGCAGACTGGCTCTAAGAATCCTAGTATTTATTTTAACATCAGTTTTCTTACTGGAGCTGTGGCATCTCAGTGGCAGAGGAGAGACCTTTTTCTTGTAAGAGCACTGCTACTATTTCAGTAGATATGGTTGATGGTTGAGGTGCAGCAATGCAGATCCAGAATTAGCAAAGAACAATCTGAAAATCTGGCTGGAAATCCAGATTTTTTATAATGAAATCTTTTAAATGTTTAGGTGTTGAATCCTTAAAATGCCCTCTATGCCAAATTGTGACCCATAGGCAACTAATTTGTGACTCAGATATAGATTTGCTGGCATGGTGCCTTCCTGAATTAAAAGGTCTTTCTCAACAACCTTGCATCCTGAAGATTTACAACAGCAACAATACCCCAACAACCACCTAAGTCTGCAAATGAATGTTTTAATAATGCTTTCAAAATTATTGTCTGTTAACTTACTTCATATTTTTAAGTTCAAAATCTTCTTTTTGAAAAAAAGGCACATACAAAATGTTTCATCATTATTTTATTTATTACATTTTAGATACATGTATAGTCTGTTTCTGTATGACTGTTTGTGTTTGCATTCACTACAAGCAGTCTATGAAAATAATGAGCAAATCTAACTTCTACAGCAAAACCAAATATTAAAAAAGTAACTTGTTCATTAAAGTGAGTTTAGCCATAAATATGAACTGAATCCCCCTGTCCTAGCAGACTACCCTCCTAACTACCTCTACAAACACCAGACTTGCTCAAAAATTACTGGTTCTCCTCAATAATTAGAAAAGAAATGGGAACTAGGAATTGTTTTAAAACATATTTTTGGACAATTCAACAGTGTTAGCTAATAATAGTGTATTCATTTTCTATTGCTGTCCTCACAAATCACTCAACTCAGTAGCTTGAAACAACATACATTCATCTTATAGTTCTATAGGCCAGAGTCCCATTTACATCTATCAGGCTAAAGTCAAGATGTCCACAGGGCTACATTTCTTTCCGGAGACTCTAGTGGGTAAATCTGTTTCCTCACATTTTCCAGCTTCTAGTGGCTGCCTACGTTCCTGCTCACGGCCTCTCTCCATCTTCACAGCCCATAATGTTGCATCTTCTGGTCCATCTTTCAGAGTCACATCTCCCTCTTCCAAGTCAGGAAAAGTTATTCTCTTACAAGGATTTGTAATTAGATTGGGATCACCTGGATTACCCAAGACCACGTGCTCATTTCAAAGTCCTTAACTTTAATCTTATCTGAAAAGTCCCTTTTGCCATGTTAGGTAGTATATTCACAGGTTCTGAGGATTAGGATTATGAACATCTTTTTCTGGGCAGGGGAACATTATCCTATCACAAATGGAAACAATAATAACTATTGCTTATTGAGTGCTTATTATGTTTTAACCATTATACTAATTATTTACATGCTTCATCTTGTTTAATTCTATAAACAACATATAAGGCATGTAATATCACTTCATTTTAAAGATGAAGAAACTGAGGGTAAGGGGTTAGGTAAATTGCTCACGGTCATAGCTATAGTGGGCAGTAAAATAAGTACTCAAATCTAAGAAGGCTCTGTCTGACAAACTAAAATATCACAAAATGTTCACGGAGAAAAGGGGGACAAGGAAAAATTAAAATTTGATTGGACAAATGGAAAAGAAAGGCTCTTTGGCCATTTTCTGTCTTGTTCTTATTGTTTGCTGTTGATGTATTTTGCCATATTTAATGAACCTACATGGTATCTAATTCATAAATGTATCAGGTAATAATTGCTTAATGATTATGACTTCATTCTAGAAAAATTCTGAAATCAGCTCTCATTAGGTCAGAGTGAAAATTTGCTTTCATAGAGTTCCAAGAACACCAACAAAGCATTCTGTCTTCTTTGAAATGTAATACCATCTCACCTTGATCCAAGGCCTGCATTAACTATTAGAGTATCATAAATTTAATATGCAATTTTTCAGCAGAAAAGAAAAATAACACGCAACAGAAACAAAATAAAGCTTTTTGGGGTTTTTTTGAGTTGAAGTTTCACTCTGTCAGCCAGGCTGAAGTGCAGTGGCTGTGAGTTTGCCAGGCTTGACCTACTGGGTGATTCTTCTACTTCAGCCTTCCAAGTAGCTGGAACTACAGGTATGCACCACCATGCCCAGCTAAATTTTTTATTTATTATAGAGACAAGGTTGTGCCAAGTTGCCCAGGATAGTTTCAAACCCTGAACTCAGGCAATCCTCTCATCTCAGCCTCCCAACATGCTGGGATTACAAGCATGAGCCACTGCACTCAGCCCAAAATAAAGCATCAACACTTCAATGTGTACATCCTAATTAGAATGTGCACAGAGTAACTGAAATGTTTCAGAAACCATGAAATGTATCATTAGAATTTTCTACAGGACTTTCTGGCTTAATCTTTTATAATTCATTCACACTAAACTTGCTATCATATGACCACCTATACTTTTGTACCTACTCTTCCTTCTGGAAATATCTTTCTCACTTCTTCATCTCCTGAAATGTCTGTCCATCCTTAAAAATCTCAATTTCAATGTCACTTGGTTGATGATGTGTAGCCATACCCAGGCTTCAGTCAAATTTCTAACTGCCTTCTCCAGGCTCCCACAGCTCTCTGCACATTTCTTTGTTATAAATTGCACCACATTGTGCAGTACTGATTGATTTATACTATCCCCATCTATTAAATTGGACAATAAACTTACCCTGCACCCATATTAAAGCTCTGGCATAAAGAAAAGTATGACAGCTTATGAGTTTTTCTACAATCATTCACATAGTTCTTACACAACCTATTTTTACTACTCTAATGTTCTCTACTCTTATTCTTCAATCTGATACTATTTATCTGTACTTAGCTGATGTGAGTTAATGAACTATACATGATATTCAATGTCTGTAGTAGTCAGACTCTACATCGGTTTCCAGTGCTATCCATCTCCTGATAGCCTGCTTTTGTGTAATCCCCTACCCTTTAGTGTAGCCTGGATCCAGTGATTGGCTTCTAATCTGCCTAAACAGCAAAAGTAATAGGATGTCAGTTCCATGGTTAGGTTGCAAGAGATGGTGATTTCCATGTTGTTAGCAGGCTTCCTGTCTTTACTGGTCTTGATGAGGCAAGCTGCCATGTTGGAAAGGCCCACATAGCAAGGAATTGAGGACAGACTATAGTCAGCCACCAGTGAGGAACTGAATCAGCCAAAACAACCACAGGTGAGCCTGGAAATAAATCCTTCCTCAGACCCAGTTGACACTTCAATTGCAGCCTTGTGAGAGACTGAAGCAGAACACCTAGCTATGCCAGACCCATATTCCTAACCTACAGACACTGTAAGAAAGCACAATCCAAGTAATCATTGTAGCTGTGTCTCACCCCAGCAGAACCCCACAAGTGAGACAAGGCTCCTGATTAGAGAGAAAAAACTTAATCTTGGGGCCCCAAACCATGACTTGTCATGAATGTGCACTTCAGAGGCACCCTGGGCTGGGCAGAAAAGTAGAGCAGCAAGATAAGGAGGTTACACACCCACTGCAAGATTAAATCAGCAGCAGAATGGGAAGATGAACTCTGTTTCATGGAGCACTCAATTGGTAATAAGGCACAAGGTCAAACTTTATTCCCACTAATATGTCAATGCCAACGATCAAGAAAGGAAATGAGAGGCATCTGTTGATCTTCAACTCTAGCAATCCTGTCCTCTACAGGTGTCTGTTGCCACCACCATTATTATACTGCTGGCATGTATAATCTTTTTATTCTCCTATGTACATTTTTAGCACTATGCAATTTGTATAAAAATCTTGAATTAAGACTAAAATAATACATCCATTGGGGACAAGGCTGAGTTAGGGTTTACTGACTAACCAAATCAAGGTAGGTGAGGCTTGCTAATGAGGCAGTGCCCGTCACCTCAGTGCTCAGGCAAGCTTGCATAGAGTCAGGTTCCTGTGGACACATGACACTGGGTGCTCTGAAGACCAAACCATGGCCTCTGGCGGGAAGTTGTACATGGATACGACAGCTGCATGAGATGCTTCAGAAAGGCTCTGTCTGACAAGCCTGAAAACTGCTGCTTTGGAGTTGGTATGCTTCCCCCACTCACTAACAGATTCAGAGAGCACAGACTCCTTTCCAAGCTTTTCATCTTTAAAAAGGCAATTCGGCTCCCTGAGCCTTTGAGTTCATTCCGTTTTGAGCTGACTGCTAATTGTATGCGTGCACATATGTGTTTCAGAAAAGAGATAAGCACATTGCCTTGGCCTCCTCACTAACTATGGAGACACGTCTCACTTCTGTTCTCTGCAAGTTTTCTAAATGTGGCCTGAAGTTTTCTAAACATTAACCCTTCTTAGTAACCACAGTACACTTTCTTCTAGCGATGCTTTCTTTATTATGTTTGTTTAGAAGTAGTTTTTCATCATTAATTCTTTGAGTCCTGGGGCTTAGTATTTTAATTTGCTTTTGTGATCATGTTTATATTTTCAAATTACTTAATAATAACTACACAGTACAATATATAATGAGCCACAGGAGATGAATGAGGCATCTTTTAGCTTTAGGGGGCATGTTTTAGATTTTAAAACCTAAAGTGGTCTGATTTTCAAGTGTTATAAAAAGGCTGACATATGCCACAATTTAATTATAGCTTGCAATGCTGATTTCAGGAAAAGAAAATTTGGAGTGGTTGTTCACAAAAATGCAAAAGCCTTTTCCAATAATCATGGCAACTAGTGGCCAGATGGTAGAATAGGATTTCTGGTTGCTGACTGTGATTCTTTAGAAAAGAAATCCACGTAGAAGCAGCCAGGCTCATAAAATCTGCCCTGCTTGAGAACTGACCAGATTCACTGATTGTTTAGTGGTCCTATTCTATACCCTGGGCAAATTAGTGCCCCCAGCAGAGCCTTGGATGCATCCAGCCAGCCCTGAGGTTTTACAATCAAACACTTATTCTCAAGAACAATGGGAATCTTCCCCATCGTAGTCCTAAGAAGTACAATAAATCCTCCTAAGGGAAGAAATTTTCTGACTTCCAAAGTGAGTGCTATTCGTTTACATCAAGGCTTTCTTTTTTTAAGCCCCTATTCCTAGGTGCATAGTAAATATAGTTGAATAAACAATAATATATTGAGTCCATTGTTCCAACGAAGTTATCTATTTTATGAAAATTAATGGCTCAGTTTAAAAGTAACCAGAGAAAAGTGCTCAGTTGAAAGGGTCCCAGAGAAATTAGACATTTCCTCAAGAGGATAACTTGGCTAACTATAATATTAGCAATGATACCAATGGCAGCTAACATTAATTAAATATTTCTTCTGTGCTAGAAGTTTTACTAAAAAGAAAGTCCTCGAGACATTGAACAACTAAAATAACTTTGTTTAAGTTTTTGTGTGTGTGTGAAAGTTGGTATGCATATTTTCACTTCCTTTTCTTTATTGTTGTTCTCTCCGATCGTTTCTTGTGACCCTCTATCCTCCCTGTCATTGCCCCCAGTATTTTTACCTCCTTTATATGTCAGTAATGACTATGGTATACCCACACACACAATAAATTATCTGTCTTGTGTATTTGTGATTTTGATAAATCCATTGAGAATTAAATTGCATATAATAAAATTATGGTTTATTCATACAATGCATCTTTAGCTTCAATATAATTTTTTGAAGCAATCAGGATAAAAAAATATTATTGCTGACTTTTCAAAATATCACTTCTTTAAACACATTAAGCAAATTGCCTTTTCTAGCATTATTTTATAGAAAACTGTAAAGAAACATACACAAGCTATTTGAAGAAGGGGTATGCATGGATTACAACTGGCTTAAAATATTTGCTTCAGTTACCCAGCAGTAAATCCTTTCTATAACCTTTTGCGCCTGACAATAGTATCCAAGACTCTTTCAATGTTAGGAAATCAACAGTAATAAAGGGAGGAAAACAGAATATCATCATAAAATTCACCACTCTTTCTCCATATTCAGCAAATTAAACAAGCCTGACAAACAGGATGCTAGTAACATTTTTTAAAAATCAGCATTGACTATGTTAGAGAAAAAGAGGTGACCACAGGAAGATCGTAAAGTGTAAGCACTGCATATTCAATGCAATAAAAAGTTAAGAGCTTTCAGAAGTTAAACTCCTGGAGGAAAACCAGAGAAGGCTCTTTGTTTAACAACAAAAAACCAAGTATCTAGTAGAATTCTTGTGCTTAGATACTTTATGAACCTCCTGTGATACATGACATGAACCAAAGCCAGCATCAGAAGGCCCTGGGATAATAGAAATAATAAGAGTCAGTAAAAAGTATATTGAGCAGGGATCGGGATAGCATAATTTGAGGGGCCCTAGAAAATTCTCTCTGCTGCCTCTGCTGAATCCTGCAGTTTTACATTTGGAGAATAATTCCCCAAGATTAAGCTAAGATCAGAGTTTTGATGGGAGGAAGAAGTAGAAAGAACTTTTGGTGAGAAGTGGGGCTTACTGAAAAGAGCTTCTTTTTGTGGCCAAAGGACAATAAAGGACACTGGGGACCATCAGAAGTGAGAGAACTATCACCATACAGGGCTTAAAGGAAACTCAAAGAGGAACAGGAAGAGTTAAAAAGAAAGTGTGTATTGTATCATTTTATGATACAATATATGACATATGAATATATACAATTATATGACACTTTGGTCATATAATTCTGGCGGGGAGGGGTCAATCATGTGCCAGATGCCTGATACAGGATGAAGATTAATGACTCACTTGAAAGTAATCAAAGAAAAATTCTCTGTTGAAAAGGTTCTAGGAATTAAAACATTTTCTCAAAAGGATCACTAGTATACTAGTAATATTATAGGATATTTAGCAGCATCCCTGGCCTCTACCTATCAGCTGCCAGTAGCAATTTCTTCCACCCACAGTTGTGATAACCAAAAATATCTCCAGACATTGTCAAATAACCTCTGGCAGGTAGGAAGGCACCTAAAGGATTAATTTGCTCCCTAAGCTGGGGCAAGAGCACTTTCCATCCCTTTACCCATCCCTTCCCATACTCCTGTTCTCAATCTAAAGAATTGCACAACATAAGAAAAATACAAACTCATCAACACAAAAGAATCAGAATTTCTTTTCTTGTAAAATTCAGAGCAGAGCGATTTATTAGGAAGACCTGAAATGAGTGCCTCTTCACTCAACTATTTATCCAAAATTATAGATTTCATCTTTAATTTTAGAGATGTTTTGTGCTTTACTCATTACACAAGACCAGTTCCTAAAAGAGATGCCCAGTAATACTCAAGAAAATGTGTGCAATTTAATTAACACTTATGTGAGGGAGCCAAGGAAGCCATTAGGCCAGATAAATAACCAAGAGATTTTGTTATGCATAAGAATTAGTTATTGTTTGCAGAGATCCCAAAGAATGAGCTTCAAATGTCTTGGCTCATATGGTCCAAAATCTTTTATTTTCCCTTCCTTTCCTTTTCTCTAGTCTTTTCTCTCCTTCACTTCTCTCCCTTTTTTCTCTCCTACTTTCCCTTCCCTTCTTCCTTTCCTTCCTCCTGCTTCTCTCTCTCTCTCTCTCTCTCTCTCTCTCTCTCTTCCCTTGTAGGTACAAAAAGAGGAAAGGATGTGAGGAAATTATGAAACATTAATTGGAAAAAATAACACCTTTCCTGGAAGGAAAATTAATGAGATTAGAAGAGTATAAACTGATGCATTTGTGCAAATGGTGCGACTGACTCACTGCTGTAACTCTGGAATAGTCAGAGGCCCAGATGATGATGTTTTGTATTTATTCTACTAATTTCTGATTTGGGGTTATTATGATAAGATCTGTAGGGGAAAATTTCTCTTGGAGTTGAAGCTAATGAACCTAAATTATCTATAAAGAAGGCAGTTTAATTACTAAACACTACACAGTGAATAATATATTTCTATGTAAAATATGAATCTTTTCCCTTTATTTTTGTATGATTACAAGTTAGACAAATGGTGAATAGTATAACAGCTAACAATAAGGAGGCTTACCTTCTGGCCCCCTTTATCTCTCACTAGATGTCTGACTATGGGTAAAGCAATTAATCTCTATAAGCCTCAGTCTCATTTGTGAAGTTAAGGGATTAAACCAAATTATCTTTGTAGTAGTCTGTTTTGCATTGCTATCAAGGAATACTTGAGGCTGGGTCGTTTATAAAGAAAAGAGGTTTATTTGGCTCACAGTTCTGTAGACTGGAGAAGTATAGTGCCAACATCTACTTATGGTGAGAGCCTCAGGGAGCTTTTACTCATGACAGAAGACAAGGGGAGCAGGCATGTCACATGGTGAGAGTAGGAACAAAAGAGAGGGGAGGAGGTGCCAACCTCTTTTTAACAATCAGTTCTTGTGGTAACTAATAGGGAATTCACTCATTACCAAGAGGATGGCACCAAGTCATTCACGAGGGATTCAACCCCATGATCCAAACACTTCCCACTAGGCCTTACCCCCAGCGTTAGGAATCACATTTCAACACGAGAGGCGGAGAGGACAAATATTCAAACTATATAAATCAACTTTCAATAATTCTTCCATCTCCAAAATTTTATGATCATGAGGAAAATCTAGCTAGCTCAATCTGAAACTGAAAGAAAAAAATATGCAATTTGATAGAGAAACTACAGAACATAATTACTCTGTAACACACCTAATTTCTATGCCAAGCTATTGAATTAAAGAAGAAGAAGGGGAAAAAAAGCTTATTTTATTGCTCAAAGCTCTTGACTATAAAATAACATATATTACTTTTAGAATCTTCTTTAAACTCGAATATCTATGATTTATTTTCAGATGGGATAAGAAACTCTGAGAGTCTTCTGTGTGCAGTGTTTTGAGTGTCAGTAGTTAGGTTATGGAAAGGGGGTCTTTAACAGGAAAGAGAGGTAGGAATACAGATGCCAAACTAATGTGGAACTTCAAAAGCTCAGCCACAAACATTGAGTACTGGCTCTGCAGTGGTGTCTTGACATCTATCTTGGAAGATCTTCCACTGCAAATATGTATGTGTCTGTTACTAAAATTCAGAGAAAATCAATCTTAATCTTTATCAGAGAAATAAAGTCCAACCCTGGTTTTATGGGGGCTCTTAAAAAGAAATCTCCTGTATGTCTTTGGTCACAAGACAAACAACCCTCAGAGGGGTGATTTCTTTGAACTTTTTGTATGGACTCTGATATCAAAATGTGGGGAGAATAATCCAAGAATGCAGAATTTAAACATGTATTTCCTTTACAGAAACCCAGAATATGTGTTTACCCTCCATGGACTAATATAAAAAAAAGTTTTGGCAATGTTTGCCTGACTCTGGATTAAAAAATAAAATCTAGGGTCGGGTACAGTGGCTCAAGCCTGTCCCAGAACTTTGGAAGGCCAAGGTGAGAGGATTGCCTGAGCCCAGGTGTTCGAGACCAGCCTGGGCAACTTGGTGAGACCTCATCTCTACAATAAATCAAAAAATTAGCCGGGCGTGGTAGCAACTGCCTGTAGTTCCAGTTACTTGGAAGGATGAAGTGGAAAGATCACCTGAGCCCAGCAGGTCGACACTGGGGTGGCCATGAACATGCCACTGCACTCCAGCCTGGGCAATGGAGTAAGACTCCAACTCAAAAAAATAAAGAAAAGAAAAGAAAATCTACTCATATGCCCTAAAAAATTCAAATTTTGTGTACATATATAAATTCTTAAATTTGTAGACTTAGTCACAGTAGAAAAAAAATCAAAGGGCAAGAAAATCTCTCTTCTTTAAGTGGAAGCATAGAAATAGTGACGCTAGTTGGAAATGCTAGTGCCTCATTAAGGGAATACGTCCCATCATCTGCCAGATCTTGAAATCCTTGGCTCTGGCTCCTGAGGCACAGAATTCATAGCCTGAACAGCTTTTTGTAAATAATTTCAGCCCTCCTCCGGATTCCTACAAAGGGATACTTCATTTATATCATTAGATACTTGAAATCAAAGGGAAAATTCCTCCTAAATAGTCAAAAACCAAATATTAAGTCGGGAGATTTTACTTGGAAGAAAAATGCACAGGGAGAGGTGGAGCCAAAGAAGATGATTTCTTGTAATGTATGAAAGCTAAACTATTCCTTGGATTTACATCCAGCAGACAAACTCAGACCAGAAATGAACCTTTAGAAAATATCTTGCCCTGGAGAAACACTCCTCATTCAACATCAGGCCAAATTATGTGTTATGTACTCCTACTTAAAATTTCTAACACTATTCTAAGAATATGAGAAAAGCAAAAGGAATCACTAGGAAGTATAAAATGTACAAAGCTTTTTCAAGCCTGTAATGTCACAGAATCAGCAGACTCAAAAATTGCTTGCACTCTTATTTTTAAAGAGCACATCTTGAAATATCTGCTTTCTAAGATGCAGAATTTTTATCTTAGATAATTTTTTTAACTATTAAATTGAAAATAAGGCTTATTGATATCACCAGTATTACAGTAAACTGTATATTCAATTCTCCATTTATTTATTATGACTTGATCTTTTATTGTCTTTTTATGCTGAAAAGCATCTCTGCAGTCCTCCTTCAAGATACTCTGCTGCTTATTGTGCTTACATTTTGTCAAAACAAAACGTGCAGAGTTGTTTCTATAATATGGAAATGTTTAGAGTGAACTGACAAAAATAGTAAATACACTGGCATCTTTGTATTAAATATAATGGTTGGGATATCTTCAATTATTCCCCAGAGATTGGGAAGTCACTTCTCATTATTTTTTATTTCCATCATTTTGTTTTTATAAATACTATATTTGAACTTGAATTAGAGAGAGGTCCTTTCTTCTGCTCTGATAAATAGGATATCTATTAGCAACCAATAAGAACATTATAATGAAGACTTAGAAGTGGACAATTAAAACAAAGACAGAGTGACACCTTATTATAGATTCATATTTTTATTAGAGAGAGATAAATTATCTTTTTCTGCAAAAGTCTAAGTTCTGTTTATGCATGCATCTGGTAAATATCATAAAGTAGAAAGTAGAGTAAAAAGCGACAAGAACATTTTAGATGCTCTCCAGTTTTCTATTTCTACATGTTTTTTAAATGTGTTATTTTTATTTCTCCTATTTAAAAAAACAGAAATCCAAAGAAATATCCTGTTTCACACCCACATTTCCTCAAATCCCATAGTCTTCAAGGTACTCTTCTCGCACCACATTTTTTTTTCATATTCTATAGATAGGAACCTAAAGAATATGAAGGAAATAAGTTGTATTGTCCCGAACCAGGAACAACTTCAGACATTACTAACATGCACAATATCACTGAACAGGACTCTGGATGGTACTGGAAGGAGTGGTATTCCATACAACAAAAATAAGAAAATCTTTGAAGTAGTACTCCACTGTACTTCCCAGAGGTGTGAAGAAGTGCAATTATCTTTAATATTTCCATGCCATAGAACTCTAAGGCTATTTCTAATAAATATCACATTATTTATGTCATTATTAGTATATTCAAAAATCTACTGTCTCATAAAGAAAATATCATTTAAGGGTTATTTCTCAGATTGACTGTAATAATTTACACAAGCTTTGAGCATAAATACTGTTTAAGTATCTACTTATTATAATGTTGATTTTTCTTTTTAGTTTCTCTTTATCTTCCTAACAAAAAGTATAAAATTACTCAGAGCAAGCAGGTATTCTTTTCTTTAGGACAGATTCAGAATTCACTACCAAATAAAGACATGATTTTGTCTATGTTTTCTTAAATTTATGGTACACATAAAAAATTAGTCAAAAAAATTTTTAAGCAAACTTAAGGCATACAAAAATATAAGTTTCATAAATAGGCACCATTTACCTGTACATGAATAATCATCAATTCTGATGTATCCAGTTTTGCAGATGCACATAAAAGAACCTGGAGTATTGACACACATCGTATTTTCACGACAGTAATGGCGTCCTTCAGCACACTCATCAATGTCTGTGAAGAAAATGTAGGGCAAAGAGGTCAATAGTAACAACATTCTAGAGTTTCTCTATAATTTTCTTTGGGCGAGATAGGGGAATAGTTACTAATTAAATAGCATTTTAAAAACATTCAAGATATCTCCTTTAATAGAAAGGTTTGCTATTCAAGTTACTGAAACCATATAAGTTTTTTCCAACAGCTTTTGCTGGTGTCTCAAAGAAGTCTGTCTATTTCAATTTGCGTCATTCTAACTACTTTTTGAAAATTTGGGTGCATTCATATACCTATGTTTGGTAAAACAAATCAGAATGCAAAGATCAGGCTACTTTTACATCTTGGATTCTTCGATCACTGAGTCTACCATATATTATTGTTTTATCCACCAGCTATTCTGTACACTTCAGGACACCCTTAAAGAGGTAAATATATTATTCAATCTATACCAGAATTTGAATAGCTTCACTTAAAGATATGAAGCCAATTACATGTAATTTGTTAGAGATACAAGTAGACATATAGCTACCCTAGTGTCTGAACAGAGATAAGATCATAATATAGAGACTTGATATAGATGATAAGTTATAAAATAGTATCATATGGAAGGTTAGGATGGCATAATGGACATTGGAGACTTGGAAGAAAGGAGTACACTAGTTGGGCTATGGGTACACTTAAAGTCCAGACTTCTTCACCACTATCAATTCACCCATGTAACCAAACCCACTTGTACTGCTAAAGCTATTGAAATAAAATAAATTTTAAAGATCTCATATAGGAGATCTTATATAGTAATTCATTCACCAAGATTTGAGTATAAAGACTCATAAATGCTAAGGCATTATAAGCACTAGTATTAATTGTGAAGAATGTGAATTTTGACAATAAAACTGTATTCATTTTATATCACTTCTATGCATGATACATATGCATTTTACAGGTATTTTATCATTATATAATACTCTATATTAAGGACCTTTCTGCACTGACCAGACAAGGCATTTTTCATCTAGTAGTCTGCTTTCTCAAATCTTTGTAGTGAATTCACAAGGTAGCACTGACTTCATTTGTACTATTAACAGAAATGAATCAACTGTAGGAGATGGCTAGGTGACTCACTACAGGGGCCATGTCATTCATGTAACACCCACAATGCTCCCAGTGCTGAGAGCATCAAAAATATGAACCAACATAATATCAGAAACCTATATTTTAGAACTACAAGGTTCTTAGTAATCATCTGCGCTATCTACTTATTTGAGAGAGAGAAAAACTCATTTTTCTATAGAGAGACTCAATTTTCTATTCAATCTCATTGTCAATATAAGAAATTCCAAATCTTAACATACAAAGCTCCTCCTTTTCCAATCTTACAATCCTATGACCTCGTTCCCTTCTCTCCTCTCAGTGTTCTGGCCACACTGAGTTTATGATCATTTATTGAATAGGTCAAGCTCTTTCATATTACCTGCCTCCACATATGCTGTTCTCTCTATTTAAAACTGCTGCTTCTCTCCCTGACACCACTCCCAGTGAATTGATCTTATTTACCAGTAGATGCATCCTTCAAGAAGCTACTTAAATGTCCCCCCTGGGAAAACTTCTTTAATGAACTAATATGCTCTGTATGCACTGCTCCCTTGGAACTTTGTAAATGTTTCCATTATATATGTATCAATTGTATTTTTATTAATTTTATATGTTTTTTCTCCCAAACAAACCACATACTCCTCAAGAATATAGATTATCTATTAGTGTCTCTTAACTTTGGTTGCCCATTATATTAATCTAGAATGCTAAAGGAAAAAACAAAAACAACAACAAAAAAACACTGCTCAACATCATTAATAATCAGGGAAGTGCAAGTCAAAACCATAATGAGCTATTATCTCACCAAGTAGAATGTGTATCATTAAAAAATCAAAAAATACCAAATGCTGGTGAGAATGAGGAGAAAAGCAGACACTTATACACTGTTAGGAATATAAACTAGTATAGCAATTATGGAAAACAGTATGGAGTTTTCTCAAAAAAATTAAATATAGAACTACCATATGAACCAGCAATCCCAATTCTGGGTATTCACCCAAAGGAAAGGAAATTAGTATATCAAGCTGATTCCTGCACTCCCATGTTTACTGCAGTACCATTCACAATAGCAAGATATAGAATCAACGTTAACTGTCCATCAACAAATGCATGGATAAAGAAAACATGATCATAAACACTGGAATATTATTCAGTCATGAAAAAAGTGAAATCTTGCCATTTGTAGCAACATAGATGGAATTGTAGGTCATTATTTCAAGTAAAATAAGCCACACACAAAAAGACAAATATCATGTGCTCTCACTCAAATATGGGACGTGTTTTGTTTTTTGTTTGTTGTTGTTTTGTTGTGGTTTTAAGTTGATCTCATGGAGATAGAGAGTAGAATGATAAAACCGGAAGTTTGGAAGGATATGGGCATGGGAGGGTAGAGTGGGGAAGAAGAGGGGTTGATCAACAGGTATAAAATATAGTTAGAGTGAAGGAATAAGTTCTCATGTTCAATAGCACAATAGAGTAACTGTAGTTAACAATTTATTGGGAGACAATTCCAAGATGGCAATAGAGTTAGTCAGAGTGCTTGAGTCTTCACATAAATGAGTGGGTGCAGGGATGAATATGCATGCAACTGTGTTAGCAAGTGGGTGTGCAAGTGTCTGAGTAGGGATGTGAGAACAAGCAGCCTGAGCTCTCCTGCTGATACAGCTGCTCCATGCAGCTACTTGGATTCCAGCACACTCCACAGCCCAGAGGCAGGCACCATCTCTGCAAACCTACCAGGAAGAAAGCAGTGAAAAACACCCACTGTGGGTGCTGCCCATCACCAAAACCTTCCATGCCAGATCAGACATTGGTAGCAGAGACTGTGGAGAAAATACACCAGAGGAACTAGTCACCAAGTCCTAGTGGATGACAAAATGCAGAGATGTCCCTACCACATTTGTTCTGGTAACCAGGTGCAGGCTTTGGTCTGCCCATGTGAACAGCAGAGCTACTCTCTAAGACTGAGGGGTGAATTCAAAACCTTTCTGAGGTTGATTGCTGCCAACCCAGAGGATACCCTGACTGAAACATTTGCAGATCTACAGCTGCAACCAGAGACAAAGAACTCAGTCTGCAGTGAATGAGTGGCAATGAGTTTTAAAGTGAACCAGCTCCCTTTCCCAGTGATTTGTGAGACATGTGACCCAGGTGAGGAGCATTCTGATCAGCACAGAGAGAGAGAGAGCTGAATATGGGTGGATCGGGGTGGGGGGGGTGGTTCACAGCCTCCCCTGACAACATGGTGAACAGAGGGACAGATCTAGAGGAAGGCAAGCCAAGAGCAGTGGTGCTTGGGTCATGTGTACAAGGACCCAAAGTTTCAGAGACTGCTACAAGAATGCATTCAAGAATGACAAAAGTTCATTTTTTAAATTTTCCCTGCTCTTTCTTAATGGTTTGCAGAGGGTGTGTGTATTTCATTTTGTTTTACTCCTTCTCCTTCTTCTTTCTTCACATAAGGGTACATATGAGTGTGACAATCTCATCTATTCTATTCTAATCTAATCTATTGTTGGTTCTAGTCCTTTCCCTCTCTTTTTTACTAGTGTGTTTGTCATTGGTTTGTTTGATTTCCTTCTCTTCTTCATTCTCATCATTGTCCTTTTTTCTCCCTTCTCTCTTTCATAGTTCCTTTCTTTTCCCTTTTATGTTATTTTGTACCCCGTGGAGAACATACATTCTCATTGCATGAACATGCTGTGAGGTGGTGGGAAGTGGGTCTCTGAGGGCCCACAACTCAATCAGTGAACACTGTGATCTGCAGGCATCTTTTGAAACTAATCACCCACCCAACATACGTTATTCAAACCTCAAAGCTGCAAAAGGACAGCACAGCTTCCCACCCCCAACACACCTACAAAATCAAACAAATCCAGAATCTTTACCAAAGGAACAATGGGGGGTTGAGCAGCAATAAGTGAAAACTATTCCCTCTCTCACTGAGCAACATAAGTAAATACAAAATTAAAATGCATCAATTACAAATGAAGAGAAATAAACAAAAACTCAGGTACTCCTCAAAGTCCAAAAAGGATAGTGCATGAGAATACAGAGTTCAGAACTCAAACAATGAAGAATTCTCAGATTGACTGATCTCAGATTACAAATGCAGAGATCAAGAAATGATTGGAAAAGATGAATAAGAACCAAAAAAGGCAAGACAAAAACATGAATGAATTAATTACAGAGATGTAATCTATAAAGAATACAGTAAATGAAATAATAATAAACTGACAAGCATGGAAAGCAGAATTAACCAGGCAGAATAAAGAATCTGAGAGCTTGAAGACCATAATATGGAACTAACCCAATCTGTTAAAAACATAGAGAGGAAGCTTTACAAGACAGAACAAAGCCTTCAAGAGATGTGCAATTATATTAAGAGGCTGAACTTATGCCTAATTGATATCCCTGAAGCAGAAAAGGAGAATGAGAGCAGCGTGGAACAAACATCCCCTGAGGTCAACAAAGAAAACTTCTCACATCTCACTAGAGACACAGCCATCCAAACACAAGACATTCAGAGAATGCCTGGTAGACATCAAATGAGAAGACCAACTTCCAGACACATAATAACTTGCTTACACAAAGTAGGTATAAAAGAAAAAAGTCCTAAAGGCAGTGAGAGAGAAACGTCACACTACTTACCAAGGAAAACCAATTAGAATAGCAGCAGACTTATCTATAGAAACACTACAGGCAGGAAGAGACTGGAGTCCAATCGTCAAAGTTTTCAAAAATAAACAATTCCAACTAATAGTTTCCTACCCAGCTATGTTAAGCTTCATCAGTGATGGAGAATTAATATCCTTCCTAGACTACAAGAGATGTTTAAGAAGGTATTAAGCACAAAAGAAAGAAAAAAAAGGATGATCATGCTTTTCCCAAGAATGCAGGAAAACAGAGAACCAACATAGCATGCAACATGACTGCAAAATTGAAAACACACACACATGCCAACCCAAAACTCAAAAGAAAGCCAACAAACAAATAAATAAACAACAACTAAACTCTATAAGAGTCTCATGACACTGATAAACTCTCACATCTCAATAATCAACTTGAATGTGAAGAGACTATATGCACCAATGAAAAGACAAAGAATTGAAAACTGAATTAACAAGCATGACCCAATAATATGCTGCCTCCAGGAGACACATCTCACTAGAATGTACATTCGCAGACTCAAAGTAAGAGGATGAAAAACAAATTTTCAGATGAACAGAACACAAAAGAAAGCAGAAGTTGTGTTCTTAATATCAGACAAAACAACCTTTAGGCCATCAAAAATGTTAAAAGATAAAGAAAGATACTACTTAATGATGACAGATTCAATTTATCAAAAAGAAATATCCATCCTAAACATATAGGCACCCTACACAGGGGTACTAGCTTTTATAAAGCAGCTACTAAGTAAACAACAACAAAAAAATTGCCTCTAACAGTATAATAGCTAGGGAATTAAATATCCCACTAACAACCCTAGATAGATCATCAAGGCAAAAATTAAGCAAGGAAACACAGAGCCTCAACTTGATGCTTGACCAAATGAACTTAATAAACACACACCTACAAAACACTCTACCAAATAACCATGGAATATACATTCTACTCATCATCACATGGAATGTGCTCCAAGATCAACCACATTTTCAACCATAAATCAAGCATAAAGAAATTGAATAAGATCTAAATACTGACATGCACCTTCTCAGATCACAGTGGAATAAAAACAAATATCAACACCAAGAAAATTCCCCAAACCCCACAAAGACAAGGACACTAAACAGCATGTTGCTGAACAACTCTTGGATCAACACAGAAAGAAAGCAGAAATTAAAATATTCCTGGAAACAAATGAAAATAAAGACACATCTTACTAAAACCTCTGGGATGCCATGAAATCACTACTAACAGAGGAATTATATCTCTGCCAGCAAACATCAAAAAAAATGGAGAGATCAAGAGTTAACAGCTTAAGAAAACATATAAGGGAGCTGGAAAGAAAAGACCACCAAAACCCTAACTTCAGCAGAATAATCCAGATCATCAAAGTAGAAATCCAAATATGGGACATAGAAGACAAAAATATCATAGAAAAAAATCAATGTAACAAAAAGGAAAAACAAGATTGACAGACCCTGGCCCTACTGACCAAGAAAAAGAGAGAAAAGTCCAAATAAACACAATCAGAAAAGAAACAGATCAAATTACAACTGACCCTGAAGAAATACAAAAGATTATCAGAGATTACTATGCACACCTGTGTGGAAACAAGTTCAATAACCTAAATGAAATGGAGGACTTTCTGACATCACACAACCTTCCCAGGTTGAAACAAGAAGAAATTCTAAAAAGAAACCCTAAATTCTAAGAAGAAACCCTAAAAAGACCAATAACAACCCAGGAAATTGACACTGTCATAAAAAAAAACTACACACAAAAAACAAAGCTCTGGATCAGATGGCTTCCCAAGGAATTCTACAAAACATACAAGGAGGAGCTGATAACAATCCTATTGAAAGTATTCCAGGCAATTGAAAAAGATGAACCTCTTCCCAAATCCTTTTATGAAGCTAACATCACACTGATACCCAAACTAGGTAAAGATCCAACATCTCTAATGAACAAAGATGCAAAAATTCTCAACAAGATTCTAGCAAACCGCATCCAACAACATATCAAAAATCATCCATCATGACCAAGTAAGCTTCATCCCTGGGATGCAAGGCTGGTTCAACATCCACAAGTCCATAAATGTAATTCAATATATCAACAGATGTAAAAATAAGAACATACAGTTAAATCATTAGAGGCAGAAAAAACTTTTTATAAAATCAAGCATCTCTTCTTGATTAAAAACCATTGAACACCTAGGCATAAAGGAAACAAATGTCAAAATAGTAAGCATCATCTATGATAAAACCTACAGCCAACATACTGCTACACAGATAGAAATTGGAAGCATTTCCCCTGAAAGTTGGGACAACACAAGACTTCCCCCTCACCTCACCTATTCAACATAGTGTTGGAAGTGCTAGCCAGAGTAATCAGACAAGAGAAGGAAATCAGGGGTATCCAAACAGGAAAAGAAGTTAAATTATCCCTTTTTGGTGATGGTATGATCATATACCCCGAAAATCCAAAAGAATCTGCCAAATACCTCCTTGTCCTGATAAAAGACTTTGGCAAAGCCTCAGGGCACAAAATAAACAAGCAAAAGAGAGTCACATTCTTATACACCAACAAAAAACAGGCAGAAAGTCAAATGAAAAGCACAATCCTATTCACAATAGCAACAACAACAACAACAAAAATGAAATACCTCAGCATCTTCCTAACCAGAGAGGTGAAAGACCTTTACAATGAAACTACAAAACACTGCTCAAAGAAATCAAAGATGACACAAACACATGGAAAAATATTCCATGCTCATGAACTAGAAGAAGAAACATTGTTAAGATGTCCATCCTACGAAAGGCAATCTACAGAATCAATGCAATACCCATTAAATTACCAATATCATTCTTCTCAGACCTAGAAACAACAATACAGGAATCCCTATGGAAACATAAAAGACCACAAATAGCCAAAACAATCCTTAGCAAAAGAAACAAAGCAGGAGTTATCACACTTCCAGACTTCAAACTTTACTATAAGGCTACAATAATCAAAACAGGCTGTTACTAGTACAAAAACAGGAAAACAGACCAGTAGAACAGGATAGAGATTCTAGAGGGAAAACCTCAATTTCTAAACCAACTCATCTTCAATAAAGCCTCCACCAACAATCACCAGGGAAAGGAGAACCTTTTCAGTAAATGATGCTAGGAAAACTGGCTGACCACATGCAGAAGATTGAAATAGGACCCCTACCTATCATCACCATACACAAAATTAAACTCCAAATGTATCACAGACCTAGAATAAAACCTCAAACTATAAGAATCTTAGAAAATGCTAGAGACACCCTTATTGAAATTGGAGTAGGCAAACAACTCCTAATCAGAATCCCAAATTCCCATGCCATAAGAGAGAAGATGGACAAGTGGGGGCTCATCAAACTGAAAAACTTCTGCAAAGCAAAAGAAACCATCCAGAGAGTGGGAAGACAATCCACAGAATGGGAAAAAATACTTGCTAACTCTGTACCTGACAAAGGACTAACATCCAGGATCTACAAGGCACTCAAATATGTCTAAAGGATAAAGACAAACAGCCCTATTAAAAAGTGGGCAAAAGATATTAATAGACACTTATCAAAAGAAGACATATGAGCAGCCAACAGATACATGAAAAATGCTCAGTCTCACTAATCATCAAAGAAGTGCAAATTAAGAGCCAAACTGAAAGACCACCTAACTCTAGTCAGGATGGCTACTCAATAACTCAAAGAACTAGAAAGAATATGGGGAAAAAGGAACACTTGTACACTGTTGGTGGAAGTGTAAACTAGTATAACTTCTGTGGAAAACAGTGTGGCAATTCCTAAAAGATTTAAAAATTGACCGTCCATACAACCCAGTAATCCCCCTTCTGGGAATATACCTAGAGAAACTCAAATCATTTTATAAAAAAGATACCTGTATATGCATGTTTATTGCAGCATTATTCACAATAGCAAAAACATGGAACCAACCGTGTAGCCCATTGAAAGTGAACTGGATTTTTAAAATGTGCTACAAATACATAATGGAATATTATGCAGCCATAAGGAAGGACAAAATTATGGTCTTCACAGCAACTTGGATCGGTTTATAGTCGATAATACTCAGTGATCTATTCCAGAAACAAAGAACTGAGTAACACATGTTCTCACTCATAAGCAGACTCTGAACATTTATCATACTACTATAAGAAAGCAATTGGCAGTAGTTGGACACTGCCAGGGGAGAGAGGGGAGAGAACATAACAATAAGGGTACCTGATCTCAACCAGGCAAAGTGAGAACCAAAGAGAGGTCCAAATTTACCTATATGATAACCACCTATGTGCCTAATCCTGATTTATACCCCACATCTTTAAAATAAATAAAAATAAATTATAAAAAATAATTTACTGTATGCTTGAAAATAGTCTAAGACTAGATTTGAAATGAAATGACAAATGCTCGAGGGGGTAGATATCCTAAATACCCTGATTTGATCATTATACATTGTAAGAATGTATCAAAATATCACATGTACCTTATAAATATGTATAATTATTATATATCAATTAAAAAAGAATCACTGAGTATATCACCCATTTTTGTCTCCACAATAACTTGTAAGGTGTCTAGGACATTATGGGGTCAATAAATGCTACAGAATAAATAAATAAATAAATACTTCAAGGCTGGTTTATGAGAATTTAAAATGGTTCTCAGATTCTGACTTCTAGTATATATGATACTCTTCTCATGATACCATGTTACTTCTAAATATTTGCACTAATCTGCAAAGAAAGTATCACATTCAGTTACAGCATAAAAGTCAAACTACCAGGACCCTGGAGAAATATGATGAAAACTCATTTTCTAGGGTCTAGAGATCATAATGGTAATCATATGGAATTATTAATGGATGACTTTAATGCAGTCCCTTGGATAAGGTGCTGCAGGGAAATGAATGCTACTGAATAACCATAGCAGGAGTCCCCTGGGCTTAAACTTGTGAGCTAGAGAGGTGGCCATCAAGAAGTCCAGGTACATAAAGGCATGAAGAATTAACCTTTGGGGATGAAGGAACTAAATATAAGAAACATAACTCAGTAAAACCACCTTGGTTATCAGAGAGAGGAATTATTTTGAACACACTGTGGCATTTCCTCAAATAAGAGTAGTTCCTGGTAGGAGACTACAATTCCTGGTAGAGACAGGAAATTAGCTTTAGGGTCCAGCGTAGGACTGTGAGTCTCAGCCAGGACAAGCATTAATTATAGCAGGCACTGTAACCCTTTCCAAAGACAAAACAATATCCTATAGCAGAAGCCTACTACAGCAGGAGTAGCTACAAAACCTGGCAGATCAAACTCATAAATATATGTGAAACACCCCAGATGCCTCCCAATAATATTTAAAGGATGAGAAATTTGATGGTAGTTAAGTCCTACGGAAAGAGGTGGTGGGAAAGTCAATTAATTAGGATTATTTATGTTAATGTGACCTTATTTACAGCTACTAGTTAGTGGAAATTTTGGTTGGTAGACATAACTTGAAATAATTTGTACATGGCCAGGCTCACACCTGTAATCCCAGCACTTGGGGAGGCCAAGGTAGGAGGACTGCTTGAGCTCAAGATTTTGAGACCAGCCTGGGCAACATAACGAGACCCCATCTCTATAAAAAATGATAATAAAAGAAAAAAAGAAATAATTTGTGAAAAGGTAAACTGGCTTTCTAAATACTGCCTCTCACTTTTGTTCAATGTTGTGTACATGCCGGAAGGTTGGGAGACACTGACCTGTTCAATTTTCTTTTGTAGATGTTTCCCTTTTAAGCTATCATTTGGTCAGAAAAACTACATTTAGGGTCATAAAGCAAAAATAAGAGGTCTATTTCACATAAAATTTTTTTAGGAACTTCAGAGATTTGAATCTCATAGACACATTATATGCATGACTAAGAGAACTAAAGTATCAGCCTGTTCCTTGGAGCAGTGTTGTGAGGTAGATGAAAGTAAAATACCAAAAAACACCACCATGATACAGTAGATTACTTGCCTTTTTGGATTTCTCATGCCCTATATTCAGAGAAAAAACTTCCCAAAAAGCTGCACTTATGTACTAAAATTTCAAAGTTACATGAATGTCATTTCCAGTTAGATATACAGATACTCACAGTTGTAAAAATAACATGACTAAAAAGTAATCTGGTGTAAAACCATTTTCAAGTTTTGTCCAAATAGTACTTTACTTCCAAATCTCAATTCAAAAAGTTAAGTCCAATTCTCACAATTCAGGTTCCATTGTCTCTATATTTATTGAATGTCTTCTATTTAGAAAAACACTTTACTGGATTTTTGGTCAGATATTGGTGGCCCTAAAGAGTGGAACTACAACTATGGGTGCACAGTACCAGGGGTTGCTTTTCCTCAAAATAACTTTCTACTTAGCAGAAAAAACTGCACAAATTTGGAATGGGCTGTCAAACAGAAATATTCTAACATGAGCCAATTATGCTATAGAGATTCACAGTGTCACGATGAATCATGCGATCCTTAACATCATTTCCCAAACTTATTACAAAGAGAGTAAAAGCAATACAATGATGCATAGAAAGCAATGTCTCTAAGGGAGGTTCATGGTTCCTTGAAAATAAAGTATTATCTGAGCAAATAAATTTCAAGACCACTATGTTACTGTAGTCCTTCCTAGTTTCCTCCTAAAAATTCACAATATATATTAGCAAATTTCAAGCTCTGAAATATCTGGGTTTTTTTAAATCTTCATTTATTTATTCAATAAGTATATAATGGGTATGCACTGTGTTCCAAGTACTGCATTAGGTGGCAAAGGCAAATTCTAGCTGGAGAAAATACACATAAATGATAAAGTTATGAAGTGATATACACTATATAACAGAAACACATACCTTATGCATTAAATAGGGAACAACCAACTTTTGTTTTAAACACAGTGGGGTTTTTTTTGAGTACCTATTAATTCAGAATACATGTGAGAATTTATGTCTGGTGATATAAGTAATTTTATAACTCTTCTCCTTCTCTGCAACTTGAGAAGCTGATAATGAAATTAAGAAGGCAGGTCATATTTATGTGAGTAACAACATGGGGTCCTATATACTAAGTGCCTAAAACAAAACAAAATACTACAAGAATTCAGAGAAAGGTTGATGACTAGGAGGCATCAAGAGGCAACCAGGGAAAATATAATGGTGTGGTGGGCTTGTGGTGGATTTTGAAGATGTAGGCTTAAAGTGAAAGACCTGACAATGTTGGAGTGGCTTCCATAGAAGAGTTTCTTGCCTGAGGTATTCAAAGATGAGTAGAACACTATAGTGATTCATGTCTAGGGTACATAACAGAAACAGCAAAAACATGAAGTATTGAGGAACTAAAAATAATTCATTTGACTGGAATTTGTGCAGAAAAATAATGGAAATATATTTATGGGATGGGAGGTATAATGTCAACGCACTGAATACCCAACAAATATGAGGAAGGCACCTTCTATGCAGTGATATAAAGATGTTAATGGTAGAAAAGGGGATAGGGAGGTGGTACAGACAAATCAATCTCACAGGAGCTGGTAAAATGGTACAATTGAGGACTTGGTAAGAGGGGTGCAATCAAAGTAAGAAGATCTTTATGAATTAATAAAAATATGAATCTTAGGTAGTTACCAAATCTAAATTTACCTTTCCAGTCCCTATTTCCCCACATCTTATCAGTATCTGAAAGTATTCTATTAAGTTTTTGTAAATATATTTGCCATCGACTTCCAGTGGAATATACAATTCAGGAGGATAGGCAGCTTCTCTAGAACAAAGGTTGGCCCTGGCTAAATATCCATTGAATAAATCAATGACTCTTTTTATGACTTTGAAAGAACAAAGGGAAAAGTATCTTCATTCACAATGGTCTGACCTGAAGTTCAACTTGGCAGAGTAATCTCATTGTCTTTCTAGTACACTGCCTGAGTATATACTTAGACATGGGCTTTTTGTATGCACAGCAAACACAAGCCATCCTGGTGGAATAGTCTTGTATAGTGGAGGGAAAAGAAAAACTAGGTGGAAATAAAGAACCCTGGATTTGATCCTGGCTCTATTACAAACCTGAGAGACATTTCATCTCTCTGATCTTAATTTCATCATCAAAGGAAAATTTTCTAGTCACCACCAGCCCAAAAATTTTGCAATTCCAACAAAGAGTATATACTCCATAAGGTTGCAGTGGTTTCTGATCCTAGAGGATTTTGTAAAACATACAGTCATATTCCACCAAACTTAAAAAGCAAAAGTAAACTGTGTTTCTTATACTTGAACAACTTTTCTAGCCCCAGGATAATTCAATACGGTTTATTTCAGAAACTGGAATTTATAAATTCCCTTTTATCCTATCTGAAAGCTAAGGCCAACTTTGTAATTATTCAGAATCACAGATTTTTAGATCTGAGAATAACTTAGAAATCATCTAACCTAACCCCAATAATTTACAATTGAAGAAACAGAGGCACAGAGAAGCCAGAAACAAATTAAAGAGGTGGCAAGAATCAGATCACAGAGCTTTTGTGAGCCACATTAAAGAACTTGGAGCTCATCCTATGTGAAACAGGAAAGGTTTTAAGAGGGGATTAATCGAATCGAATCTGTTTTTGGAGGCTCCCTCTAGTACAAGCTTACACAGTTAATGAGTGGCAGTCACCACAAGAACAACATTTCCAGACCTCCTTTCCAAAATTAATGTTCATTTTGGTCTATGGACTGGTCTCCAGAACAAACTCAGAGGCAGTTGGCACTCAGACATAATGCCTTCTCTTATGTTCTTTTGCCACAGCATGGAGCTACCCTCCATCCACATTATACTTTAGATGTCACTGGTGTTATTTTTTTTAAGCATGGTGTATTCTAAGGCTAAAACATTTATTTCAATTTTATCCTATAAAAGGATTATATTAGCATGTTAATGAACACTGATGTCTTCCTGATTAGACAATAAAATCTTGAAATCAGGCAGCTCAACTGCAAGGACTCCACATATTTAGGAATAATACAGATCAGCATGGGTTATTGCTAAGTCTTGGCTCACCAGCTGTGAAATACTAGCTGGGCAAAGTTGGCAGAGAAATCAATAACTTAATTGATAAACAGGAAAAAGGCTAAGTTCTGAGAAGTGTAATTTGAAAAGAAATTTGAGAGTAACATTTGGTAAGATAAGAAAATTTTTAAAAATATATAATTTGCAAGTGTAAGTAGGCTGCTCAGTGAAAAATCAGTAAAGAATAAATTAATAAATTAAAATGTCATTTACAAATAAGCTAACAATGAAAGGAATTGCCACAAATCATGTTTTAAAGTCAGTGAGTTTGTTTGCCAAATATTTAATTTTTATGTATTAAAATCTATATCCATCTGAATGTGTGCTTGAAATATAAGAATGAAACATAATTATTTTCTGACATCTCAAATTAATGGTCACAAATTTGCTTCATTTATAATTTCACTAATTGTAAATTGTGTAGTACATTCTTCAAGAAGAGTGAAAGCTCTGGCTTTATATCAGTTTTCTTCTTACTCTTAGAATATATTATTCTTAACTTTGGGATTCCTGAATTTGAAAAAAAAAAAGAAAAGAAAGAAAGAGAGAGACATGCAGTAGGAAAATTTGAGACAGGGTTGAGAGTGGATCATAAAATAACATTTATGGAGAATGATGAGATAATTTATGTAGAAATATTAAAGAGTAGGGAAGACACACATGTGTAGCTTATCCATGCGATATTTGCTGAACTCCTACTATGTCCAGAGTACTAACTTAGACACAAACAGCATAGCCTTGAATAAAACAGAAGTGGTATCTGTCTCTGTGGAACTTCTGGTGTTTCTGACAAAGAGGCAAATAATAATAATAATAAAGACCTAATGGGAGTTAGATAAGGATGGTGCCATCTGGAAAATAAAGTAAGAGCTCCAAACCTAGTCTTGCAGGCAAGAAGAATGTGAAATCTAAGCAGAGAACTGAAGGAGAAGTAGAGTTAGCAAGGTGAGATGGGAAAAAGAGAACATTTCAAACAGGGAAACAATGTGCAGAGGCTGGAAATGAAGACAATTTGATATGTTGGATTCAGTGTGACTATTGAAGAAAGCAGAAGCTATTCTATGTGGCAGTCTGACATTATCTTATGATCAATGGTAATTATTGAATCTTTAATATCATTTTAAAATATAGTGTATGTATATATGGTATAAAATTTAAAAGATTCAATGAGTGTACAATAAAAATTTATCTGATGCTCAGCCACTCTGTTCTCCCACTCCTAATCCTTGAGACAACCATTGTCATCAATTTCTTGTACAATCTTCCAGATATATTTTATGCTTTCACAAGCATACACATGGGGGAAGGAGGTTTTCCTTTGAAAGGTATTCATCTGGAAAATGAGATGATATGAATTGCTAAGCAATATCTTTTTAACTGCAGGGTAGAGGATGAATAAGAGAAGAGGAAAACTGGAAGCCAGGTGGGAGATCGTTTAGTAGATTCAGTTATTGTGTCTATGACAGCATAATATGGAGGGAGTCTGACAGATTAAAAAAATACATAGGATCAAAAAATGCTTGCACTCTGAGACTGACGGGATTCCTGGAGATTAGGGAGGGACGCTCTTAAGGATATCATTCTTCTTTTTTAACTGAACAACTATATGAATCTATACTATAGGGAGCTGGAATATTTGAGTTAAAGAGAAGCATGGTTTTAGATATGTTGAATTTGAGGAGCTTATGACATAACCAGTTAGAAATATCCAGAGGCAACAAAATATGTGAATCTAGGGCTCACTCAGGAGAGAGGACTAGGATAGAGATCAAGATGTGGGAGTCATAAGCACAGAGACGGTAATTAAAGCCATGGTGTTAAAGAGCATCACCAAGGAGAGGAAGCAAACTAGAAGAAAAAGATAAAACAGAGCCATAGTCAACTTGAACATTTAAGGGACATATAAGGAAAGGAGAGAGAGAAAGATTGCTGAGTGGTAGCAACAAAACTAGAGAAGTGTTGGAGGAAGACTAATGTCAAAATAGTGGTCAGCCATCACCTGAACACATTTTCTCTATTTGGGGAAACTTTTATTTCCCCAAGCTACAAGTCACAACTCAAATTTTCAGTGTACTTAGAAACTAGCATATAGGGCTGTGTTGTAGTACTGCCAATCAGGGGCACTCATGTAAAACTTCTATATAAAAGAGAGCTTCATGACTAAGTGGGGCTGTAAAATCTAGCAGGAAAGCATTCAATACTTAGGGTAACAGTGGTATCATTTCTGGAGTCAGACCTGGACATCATCAGTGAAAAGTATGCAACATTTATGGGAGCTGTGGTGTTGACACCAGAGGTACAAAGGATTTGTACCAGATGTTACAGGTTTTGTCTTCACTGAATATGATCTTAACCTGTTCTCCAGTCTTCCCACATACATTGTGAGCTATCTAACATCCTTCACCATGTTCCTGTTCTGCTTAAACTGTCAGTGGATTCTGTTGTTTGCAATTGAGAACCCTGATCAATAGAGTAGTATCGTGAAGACAAGATAAGTAAGTGTTGGAAGGAGGGAATGATCAACAGAATTAATTGCTGCCTAGAGGTTAAGTAAGATACAGACTGAAAGATGTCTGATTCAACAATAGAGAAGTTATCAGTGACCTTGGTAAGAGTAGTTTAAAGGAGATATGGGATGAAAAGTCTAGAATGAAGTGAGTTGAGGAGAGGATCTGCCATGAAGAAATGGAAACTGAGAATAAATCATGAAATTAAGAAATTTAGTTTTAAAGGGATAGGGGCGATAATACAAAGGCTAGAAGGGATGTGGAGTTGTCATAATTAAATGCAATGAGAAGGAGCACATTGAGAAAAAGAGTTTGCAATCTGAGTTTGAGAGGATAATGATTGGAGAAAATTTCCTCTGAAGACAGGAAGAGATGAGGTTCAGTACTCCTAGGGACTCATTACTCTTGGGAGGAGGAGCTATTATTTCACTGAAAGTAGGGAGAAGGGAGAAAGGGTGGGGATAAAGCATCTTGCCTTATTAAATGGGAGCAGGAGGATAAGAAAGTTGCTGTCTGTTTTGTTGGTAAAGATGTTATTTGCTGGGAAGAAGAGAATGGTAGAATCAAAGGTTTCAGAAAATATTGAGTGTTTAAAATAATCATTGTAGGAAATTAGAGAAAACTGAGTTGGGATGCACAGTAAAATTCCCAAGAGGAGTCTAGGTCCCAGTCAGAGTTGGTAAGCATGAGCATAGAGCTGTACAGATCTAGCACCTGCCATGTTTTTTTAACCTTTTGCTTTTTAAAGTGCATGTTCATCTGCATTATATGTTAATTCTCTCAATAACCCTGTGATGTAGGGAAGACCGACAGTTAACCCTTTTATTCAACCGAGGAACTTCTGTAAAGTTGAGAATCCCGAATGTCTGTTGTACATTAGTGATTGGCAAATCTAGAGTAGAATCAGTCATCGTTTCCCACTGCACCTCCACAATCTGGTCCCTATCTTTGCAATTTAATCTGCTAACATGCCTGGATATAATCCTCCTGTTGCAGAAAACCTCCCAAACATGCCTTGCTCTTTCCCTTTGCTTGCTCTTCTCTGACGATCTAAATTGGATTCGCATTTCAAAGCCCAGATGAAGTCCCAATTCCTACACAGTATCTTCCCTAACCTCTTTGGCCATGGGGATTCCATCTGTCACTACTTCTGTACTTTTTGTCTGTGCTTATTCATGGCTAGTTAGTAGCAGTCTTGGCTGAATTCAACTTGCTTGAAATTAAGAAACAAGCTTATTTGAATGACTGCCTTGTCATGTTGGATTTGAAAAATCATCAACTTGAATCACATTCTATCCAAGAAGGTGAATTATTATGTTAAAACATTAAAAACTAATTTAACAAATATATATTTATTTTGCCAGAAAACAAGGATTTCAGTAATAACATTATCCAAATTGCTATCCATCCAGAATTACTAGATTAATCTAAACATTACATCAGTGCTTTCATGAAAGATGTGGAGCCACTTCAAATCCCAATTGCTTGTTTGTACATAAATCACTGACTAAATTGCACTGCTAGATTTGACGATCTTAATCAATGTTTAATGATGATTAGGAAGTAGGACCTTACAACCACTCAGAAGACATAGACATATATGCCCTACAATTTCAGTCCCATTTCTTCACCATCACATTTCCACTTAAGGAACAATTTCAAAAAACTATTTGGTAACAAGTTATTCATATTAAGGAAAAATTACTTGGAGGACATTTAAAATGGAATTAAATCTGTTTTTGAATATAAAGTAAAAATGAAAATTTTATGTATTATTAAAATCCAAGCGATCTATTTTTATATCACACTGTGAACAAGAGATGCCATTTAGAACCATAACGTCATTGCCTCTGCAACCAACGCTTCACATTTGTCAAAACACATGGAGTCTTTTTGCTGTGGCATAGTTATTAGCTCAAACAAGTCAGGTCCTTCTCCACTACATAACTTAATTATCTCATGCTTCTCTGTCATATTCATTCAATTTGTACCTAACTGCTTCCCATAATCTACAGTTACTGTAGTTTCCTAAAACCTTATACTTATTTTGATTTTATACCTATTTTGATAATAATGAAACTAACATTTACTCCAATGTCTGTTGTTTTGACAATGTCATTTCATTTTTCTTCACAGCAACACATTTTCATAATAGATCCCCAAAATAATCTCAGGATCATTGAATCCAAGTTAGATTTGTTTTATTTGTGCAATTCTCATGAAATTCTAGTTATACAGTTTTCCTGCCATTAACCAGGCCCAAGCTTCCATCCCCTATCTCCAAGCCTTTTTCAGAGCTGGTTCTTCTTTTTGAAAGCAAATGAGTAGGTAAAGAGAGGAAGAAAATTGTAAAAGGAATGCTAATAGTTGTGTTTCATTTCAAGTAAGCAATTGTTAATTGACTTCAGCACTTTTAACAAATATAATCAGAACATGTGACTTGAATTTCTTGGAGTAAAGATAAAGCTGGCATTTATAATTTAATCTCTATGTATACCTGCTCTTAAACTTAATAAAGTTGCAAAAACTACCTTTTTAGCAATTATATTTTTTTAAATTGTTAATCATGTGATGCCTTACATGTCACTTCAAATGGATTCATTTCCAGGAAGACAGTTTATTATTTTTAACAATTTGCATTTCTCTAATGAAAAAGTGATAATGAATGTCAAATGTCTACATCACGTGAGATATCTACAACTGATTTGTTTAAAATCAATTTCATAAACTTCCAGACAAGATGGCAATGGAACAGGTTGGACTGTGAAAGTCTCCACAAAAGCGAGTGTCCATAAAGACTCCTTGTGTGAGTGGGTGTATGCAGTGGGTGAGTGAAAGTCCGTGTGAGGGGAGACTCAGGTTCATGCACCTGGGGCCCTCCTCTGGAGGTGACTACAACCCCCCACCACCCTAAGACTGGAGACCCAGGTATGTAGGATCATCGGCCAGTCTCAGGGTTCTCTTAAAAGGAGGCAGCAGAGAACAGCCACCCCTCACCACCAGCCAACCTGGCCCATGCCATCACTTGCAGCAGCAAACCTGGCAGAGAAGGCAGATAGTGAAAATCTGGAATAAAGTTCCAATGCTCATGATGGAACGCCAGCAGGTACCATCTTCTCAGTCCCGGGATGGGCAGAGACTTGCATTGTCAGGCACAGCTCTGCCCAGCCTCCATCTTAGTACCCAGAGGCTATTATCTCATCAGACTCAGAGAGACAGATGTCCCTTTCCATGCTGGAAGAGACACAGACACGTCAGATCTGAGTGGGAGACTTGACAGAAGCAGCAGTAGCAGTGAGTAGGGGGAGTCGGATCTTATTCATCCTCCTCCCACAGTAGTCCCTGGGGTATCTGACCCATTCTGAGAGTAACTCTATCAGCCTGTGCTGAGAATGGAGGTGAGGGGCTGGACCTCACAGCTGCTTCCTTCTGCGGAGGCCTGAAAGGAACTTGGATTCATAGAAACTGCCAGAGAGTGAGTTTTTTGTTTGTTTTTTGTCTTAGTTTTAGCTTTTTTCTCTTCTCTCTTTCTTTTTGTTTTGTCTATGCTTTTGTACTTGCTTTGTTTCTGTCATTTTAATTTTTTTTGTTTTACAGATTTTCTGTTTATATATGGGTATTTTTGAGGGACAGTACACTAACAGGAGGGTTTCTGTTTGTTTGTTTGTTTGTTTGTATGAGTGTCTGTATGTTTTTGTCATTTTTGTTTTTTCTGTCTTTGTTTGTCAGTCTGTTTATTCGTTAGTTGGTATGCCTGTTTGTTTTCCCTCTTCTTCTCTCTCTCTCAACCTCCCTTTTGTCTTCCTCTTTCCTTTTTCCATTCTTGATAGACCCCTAGCTAGACTAACTGAGAAAAAGAGAAAAAGTCCAAAGAAAAACAATGAGGAAATGCACAAGATGAAGTCACAACTGATCCCGAAGAAATACAAAAGATTATCAGGGATTACTATGTACAACTGTATGGAAACATACTCAAAAACCTAAATGAAATGGAGGACTTTCTGATATCATAAATCTCCCCAGGTTGAAACAAGAAGAAATAGAGACCTTAAATAGACAACAACAACCCAGGAAATTGACTATGTCATAAGAAACTACATACACAAAAATGCCCTGAACCAGATGTCTTTCCAGCAGAATTCTGCAAAGCATACAAAGAGAAGCTGATACCAATCCTATTGAAAGTATTCCAGGCAATCGAGAAAGATGGCACTCTCCCCAAATCACTTTATGAAGATAACATCACATTGATACCCAAACTGGGTAAAGATCCAACAAAGAAAGAGGACTAGGCCAATACTCTTAATGAATATAGATGCTAAAATTCTCAACAAGATTCTAGCAAATTGGATCCAACAACACATCTCAAAAATCATCCACCATGACCATGAGGGCTTTATCCCTGAAATGCAGGGCTTGTTCAACATCTCCAAGACCATAAACGTAATTAAGTACATCAACAGAGGTAAAGACAAAATCACATGATTATATCATTAGATGTGGAAAAAACTTTTAATAAAATCCAGCACCCCTTCTTGAAAACCCTCGAACATCTAGGCATAAGTGGAACATACCTCAAAATAGTAAGAGCCATCTAATGAGAAACCCACAGCCAACATACTACTAAACAGACAGAAATTGTAACCATTTCCTCTCAAAACTGGAACAAGACAAGGATGCCCACTCTCAACTCTCGTGTTTAACATAATATTGTAAGTCCTAGTTAGAGCAATCAGACAAGAGAAGAAAATCAGAGGTATCCAAATAGGAGAAGAGGAAGTTAAGTTATCCCTCTTTGCAGACAACATGATTCTATACCTCAAAAACCCAAGACAACCTGTGAAAAACCTCCTTCACTGATAAAGAACATTGACAAAGTCTCAGGTATAAAATAAATGTGCAAAAGACAGTTGCATTTCTATACACCAACAATAAACAAACAGAAACCCAAATAAAAAGCACAATCCCATTCACAATAGCCACAAAAAAATGAAATACTTGGCATCTTCCTAACCAGAGAAGTCAAAGACCTTTACAGCGAAAACTACAAAACACTACTCAAAGAAATCAAAGATGACACAAACAAATGGAAAAATATTCCATGTTCATGAATTAGAAGAACCAACATTAGTTTTTTTTGTTTTTTTTTGGGGGGGGGGTTGAGTTGGAGTCTCACTCTGTCGCCCAGACTGGAGTGCAGTGGCCGGGCCTCGACCCACTGGGCTCCGCAATCCTTTCACCTCAGCCTTCCGAGTAGCCAGAATTACAGGCATGTGCTACCATGCCCGGCTGATTTTTTGTAGAGAGGAGGTCTCACCAAGTTGCCCAGGCGGTTCTCGAATCCGCGGGCTCAGGCAATTCACTCACCTCAGCCTCCCAAGGCGCAGGATTACAGGCTGAGCCACCGAGCCCGGCAAGAACCAACATTATTAAGATGTTTATCCTACCAAAAGCAATCTACAGACTTAACGCAATACCCATTAAATTACCAGCAGCATTATTCTCAGACCTGGAAATGACAATGCAGGAAATCATATGGAAACATAAACAACCATGAATAGCCAAAAGAATGCTCAGCTTAAAAAAAAAAAAAAAAAGCAAGAAGTATCACACTCCCAGACTTTAAACTTTATTATAAAACTACAATAATCAAAACAGCTTCGTATTGGTACAAGAACAGGTATATAGATCAATGGAGCAGGATAGAGATTCCAGAAGCAAAACTCAATTTCTCAACAAGCTCATCTTCAACAAAGCCTCTAGCACCAGCCACTGGGGAGAGTAGAACCTATTCAGTAACTGGTGCTGGGAAAACTGGCTGACTACATGCAAAAGATTAAAACAAGACCCCTACCTATCCCCATTCACAAAAGTCAAGTCTAAATGGATCAAAGACCTAAATGTAAAACCTCAAACTATAAGAACCTTAGAAAATGCAGGAGACACCCTTATGGAAATTGGAACTGGCAATCAATTCCTGATCAAAACCCCAGATGCCCATGCCACAAGAGATAAGATAGACAAGTGGGATTTCATCAAACTGACAAGCTTCTGCAAAGCCAAAGAAACCATCAAGAGAGCACAGGCAGACAGCCCACAGACTGGGGGAAAAAAAATTTGCCAACTATATGTCTGACAAAGGCCTAACATCTAGGGTCAACGAGGAACTCAAACGTGCCAAAAAGAAAAAACAAACAGCCCCGTTACAAAGTGGGCAAAAGACATGAATAGACACCTCTCAAAAGAAGACATACCAGCAGCCAAGAGATACATGAAAAAATGCTCAACCTCAGTAGTCATCAAAGAAATGCAAATTAAAGCCACACTGAGATCCTACCTAACTCTAGTCAGGATGGCCATCATCAATAACTCAGAAAACAACAGATGCTATAGAGAATGTGGGAAAAGGGAACACTTCTACATTGTTGGTGGGAGTGTAAACTACTACAACTTCTGTGGAAAACAGTTTGGTGATTTCTAAAAAGTCTAAAAATTGACCTTCCAAATGACCCCACAATCCTCCTACTGTGAATACACCTGGAGGAACTCAAATCACTCTATGTAAAAGATACCTGCACATGCATTTTCATTGCAGTGTTTGCACAATAGGAAAAAACATGGAACCATCTGTGCTGCCCATCAAAAGAGGACTGGATGAAAAAAAATGTGGTACATATACACAATGGAATATTACACAGCCATAAGGAAGGATAAAATTATGAACTTCACAGCAACTTGGATGAACTTAGAGTCTATAATACTGAGTGATCCATCACATAAACAAAGAACTGAGTATCACATGTTCTCACTCGTAAGTGGACCGTGAACAATTATCGTAATACTATAAGATAAGGATTGTCAGTACTGGGAAATTGTGGGGGAGGGTTACGGGAATGACAGTAGTGGTATTCTGCCAGGAGAGGGGGGACACACCTCATCAACACAGGTACCTGCATAATAAACATGTGTATACTTAACCCTGAATTATACTCAGCGTCTTTAAAATTTAAAAATTGTAAAAAAATAAAATGAATTTCTTAATTCTAAGCAGACATTTTCTCTCTAATACTAATAAATAACTACCTGTAAATATGACTATCAAGTATTTTAACCTGCTATTTACAAAAAGGTAACATGAATCCCCATGGTTACATTTAAAGACCTCTAATATAATTTTCAAATGAGAATAAATTATACATACTCCATTCAAGAACTCATTAGACTATCATTCAAACTAGACAGGAATTTGGCATTAAAACAGTTTGGTTCTGGAAATAATCTATAGTAACTCAGTTACTGAAGTAGCTAAAGGTCTCAGTATAATTGGCTTCAAATATAAGGTGATATACAGACTCTAAGAGTATTGTTGTCTCTAGTTTCCAGTAAACTAATGTTAAAATATTTTAGTTTCAAAAATAAAATCATGTTGCATAAACTGACTGATATGTTGGCAGTAATAAATATATGTAAACAATACACATTTAATGACAAATTTTTATCAATATTTTTCTGGAAGGCATTTTCACATCCTTAACCTTATTTAACCTTCGCTTTCCCAACAACCTCATGAGACAAATTCTCCTCATTTAATGAATGAGAAAACTGAGGCTCAGAGATGTTAAGTAATTTGCACAAGTTCCCACAGTAAATAGCAGAGGTAAGAAGTAAATTTAAGTCTTCTTGCACAGTGTTCTTTCCATAACATCAGCACTGCTCCTAATTGTCAAAGTGGAAGACATATTTATTTTACCCATAGAAATCCTTCATATTCATTGTCTATTAAATCCCCAAATTTCTTCTGACATGTTTTTTTAAAAATAGTACATATTGACGGTAATGGGAAACTATGGGGGGGAGGAGGATGGGATTAACAGTCGCAAATATCTGTCTGGGGATGGGGAAACACCTCTTATCAACAGGGTGCCTGAATGAAACGTAATTGCACACCTAACCCTTAACTGTACCCCACAAAATCATAATAAAAATATTGATTAAAAAAAAAGAAGAAAAAAAATAGTACATACACATGATGGAATACTACACAGCCATAAAAAAGAATAAAATCATTAATTCCGCAGCAACCTGAATGGAACTAGAGTCTATAATACTGAGTGACCTCTCACAGAAACAAAGATCTGAGTATCACATGTTCTCACTCATATAGTGGACCTTGAACATCTATCGTAATACTATAAGAAAAGGACTGACAGTGATGGGAAACTATGTGGGGGAGGGGAAGGGAGGTGGGATTAACAGTAGTCGATATCTGTCTGGGGATATCAACAAGGGTGACTGAACGAAGCATGTTTGTATACCTAACCCTTAAATATACCCCACAATATCAAAATTAAAAATATTGATTTAAAAAATTATTATTATTATTATTATTACAGGTGGCTGCACATGTAAGTTTGCAAAGTATACTTCCAGGCAACTGCACATGTAAGTCTGCAAAGTATTAGAATGACTATGCCCAAGGAGTGTGTTCAAAATAAGTTATTTGTTCTGATTGACTTTTCATTATCAACACAATGACTAGCAAAAGAGTAACAATTACAAATACTTGTTTAACATTGGCAGGCAGTAGATGTTTCTATCATACTATAAAGAAATGCAAAGGTAAGAAATCTGGTAAGAATAATGGGTCAAACAAAACTCAAATATCATACCAGAAATTAGATAATGTTACAGGCCATGGATACAAATTTTCCTGGCTGATGATGACATTGAGGTCTCCTTTCAACGTCTTCCCAATTACTTCTCAGTGTGCCCTGGGTATTCCTGAGGAATCAGTAATAAATCAATACATACATACTACTACTGTTCAGCACTCTGTCCCTGGGCATCCTCTGAGCCTTTCCACGTCCTCCAAGTAGATGCCAAAGCTAGCACATATTCCAGTGTTCCTATTTTGTCCCTTTGAAAGAAGGGCCATCCTCAAAACTACAAAACTCTTGAAATATCACACAGCAGCTTCAGTCTTCACAAGCATGTTCAGAATAACTCATAAAACATGTTCCATCATAAAGAAGGACAAAATTATGAACTTCACAGCAACTTGGATGGATGTAGAGTCTGTAATACTCAGTGATCGATCACAGAAACAAAGAATTGAGTACCTGTTCTCACTCATAAGTGGACCCTGAACAATTACCATAATACTACAAAAAAATGGATTGGCAGTAGTGGGAAACTGCCAGGGGAGGAGGTGGCATACTTCATCTATAAGGATACCTGATCTCAAATCAGGTGAAGTAGGGACCGAAGCGAGATGCAAACTTTACCTGTACAATTTTCACTTGTATACCTAACTCTGAATTGTACCCCACATCTTTAAAATGAAAATTTTTTAAAAGAATGTTCTTCTACCTAATGTTGTTTTGTTCTTTGGACCCCAGGCCCTACAGTAGCCTTGTTTCTACACTAAATACGAGAGGTTTTTTTCTTCCATTTATCGTATTATCTCTCCCCAACCACAGAGTGTTGAAACCAACCCAAAGGGCTTAGCAACCCTTATATGCTCATACATAAACCTCTCTTCACCCTTGGCATAAAATCAAAAGCACTCAAGAGATCAAGTAATATAGACACTTGGAGTGGTATGCCATATTCATATACAACCATGTTCTGTTATTTAGTTTAAGTTGATAATTATCATCTGGGAATGATCGTGCCCACTAGGGGAAATTTAGCAATGCATGCAGACATTTTTCAGTTCTCACAGACACATATGTGATACTGGCACCAGTGAAGACATAGGTGTGCTACAGATATGTAGTGTGTAGGGAACAGAGATGCCGCTAAACATTCTACAGTATGCAGAACAGCACCCCACAGCAAAGAATTATCCAATCCAAAATGTCAAAAGCGTGAGGGTGAGAAATCCTGGTTTATACAAAAAGCACTCTGACACATGGGAATATATGACCATAAGTTAAATAATTTATCTCTATAGCCAAGAGCATATTAAATAAAGATTTAAAAATAATAAGCTCCGAAAATCCATCCTTAGAAGGACATCAGTATAAAACTAGCCTAATACTGAGCTTCTCAAATTTTAATGTGCATAAAAATCACCTGAGAAGTAAAAATGTTGAGACTTAACCCTGACCTACTTAAGCAGGAATGTGCATTTTTAACAAGTTCATCAGGTAATTTTGATGCAGCCTGAACCACATTCTTAGAAACAATATTGGGAAACCAAATTTCCTACTGATGTAAATAAACCAAGAATGTGAACACTAAAATTCCTCTCTAGTTGAGCATATGGCTGAAAGGTATTGGATAGCTCCCAAATTATGAAGATGATAAATTGATATACTCTATGCCTAAACCCACTCTCTTCAAAATGTGCATACATAGGAATCACCTGGAGATCTTGTTAACATGCAGATTCTGATATAGTAGGTCTGACATAAAGTATAAGAGTCTGTATTTCTAACAAGCTCCTGGATGATGGCCCATATTGCTGGTCTTTGGACCACACATTGAGCACTAAGGTCTTTTAAAAAACTGCTAGAAGTGTAAAAATAGAACTACTTATTTTAACAAAGCACAGAACCATCCATCACTATTCTCATTTCCATCTGTATCTGAAAAATGGGCATAGATTTTATATGTTAACCTCTGCTAGAAAGTCAGCTCCTTGAGAGCAGGGTTTTGTTCATGGCTAGATAACCAGCACCTATTATTTACCTGGCACTTAGTATGGGCTCAACAAATACCATGAACAAATGAATCCTGAACAGAGATTGATAATTTTAAAAATTTGATAATAAAAGCTAATTGCAAATCAAATTCCCAAGAAGGACTTGTAGATCCAGCTCAGAAAAAGAAAATGCTTCTTTTTAATGCTATTTAACACATAGGTAATATTACTAATTGGATATTGAATGTATTGTCTTTTCTGTATAGCATTCAAAGCAATTATGAACTCCAATACAATTAAATATATTTTCTAGATAAGTGTGCCTCCTGAGGAGGTATAAATCAGCTAACCATGAAAATCACACAACTATGGTGTGTTGTTTTAAAAGAAGAGTACAGGCAAATCTCATTTCATTGCACTTTATTGTTCTCAGATATCATGCTTTTTATAAACTAAAAGTTTGTGGCAATCTTGCATCAAGCAAGTCTATCTGCACCATTTTTCTAACAGCATGTACTCACTTCATGTCTATGTATCGCATTTTGGTAATTCTCATAGTATTTCAAACTTTTTCATTACTATTATATCTATTGTGATGCTCTGTGATCAGTTATTTTGATGCCGCTATTGTAATTCCTTTGAGGTGCCACAAACCTGGCACTTATATGATGCTGACCTTAATAAAAATGTGTGTGTTCTGACTGCTCTCTTGACCAACCATTCCCGTGTCTCTCTCTCTCTTTCCTCGGGCCTCCCTAGTTCCTATGACACAATAATATTTAAATTGGGTCAACTAATAAGTGTTCAAATGAGAAGAGTTGAGTGACTCTCATTTTAAATCAAAAGCAAGAAATTATTAAGTTTAGTGAGGAAGGCATGTTTAAAGCCAAGGTAGTTGAAAGTTAGGTCTCCTGTGCCAAACAGCCTAGTTAAGAATGCAAAACAAAGTTCTTGAAAAAATTTACAAGTGCTGCTCAGTTGAACACACGGATGATAAGAAAGTCAAACAGTCTAACTGCTGATGGAAAAAGTTTTAGTGGTCTGGATAGAAGACCAGACCAGCCACATTTCCTTAAGCCAATGCCTAATTCAGAGCAAGGCCCTAACCCTCTTCAATTCTGTGAAGGCTAAGAGAATTGAGGAAGCTGCAAAAGAAAATCTTGAAGCTAGTAGAGGTTGGTTCATGAGGTTTAAGGAAAGATACCATATCCATCACATAGAAGTACAAGATGAAGCAGCAAGTGCTGATGGAGAAGCCTGCAGCAAATTATCCAGAAGACCTAACTGAAATAATTGATGAAAGTAGCTACACTTAACAATAGATTTTCAGTGTAGAGGCAACAGCCTGAATGAAGATGGCATCTAGGACTTCCTAGCTAAAGAGGAGAAATCAGTGCTTCACTTCAAAGTTTCAAATGACAGACTGACTCTTGTTAGGAGGTAATGCAGCTGGTGACTTTAAGTGGAAATCAAGAATTATGCTTAGAGAATTATGCTAAATCTACTCTTCCTGTGTTCTATAAGTGGACCAACGAAACCTGGGGGAAATGATTGTTTTCATGCCTGCTAACACAACATCTATTTTGCAGTTCATAAATCAAGGAGTAATTTTGAATTTCCAGTCTTATTATTTAAGAAATATATTTCATAAGCCATCGCAGCCACAGACAGTGATTCCTCTGATGGATCTGGGTAAAATAAATAGAAAACCTTCTGGAAATGATTCACCATTCTAGATGCCATTAAAAACATTCATGATTCCTAGGAGAAAATCAGAATATCAGCATTAACAGGACTTTGGAAAAAGCTGATTCTAACCTCATGGATAACGTTGAGAGGTTCAAGAGCTCTATGGAGGAAATAACTACAAATGTGCTAGAAATACCAAGAGAACTAGAATTAGAAGTGAAGCCTGAAGATATGACTGAATTGTTGCAATCTCATCACCAAACTTGAACTGATAAGGAGTTGCTTCTTACAGATGAGTAAAGAAAATAGTTTTCTGAGATAGAATCTACTCATGGTGAAAAGGCTGTGAACATTGTTGAAATGACAACAAAGAATTTAAAATATTCAATAAACTTAATTGATAAAACAGTATCAGTATTTGAGAGAATTGACTCTAATTTTGAAAAAAAAAATTCTACTGTGGATAAGATGCTACCAAATAGCATCACATGCTACAGAGAAATTTGTTGTGAAAGAATCAATCAAAGCAACAGACTTCATTGTTCTCTTAGTTTAAGAAATTGCCACAGTCACCCCAACTATCAGTAATCACCACCCTAATAAGTCAGCAGCCATCAGCAATGAGGCAAGACACTCCATCAGCAAAAGGATTATAACTCACTAAAGGTTCAGGTGATCATTAGCATTTTTTAGCAATAAAGTATTTTCAATTAAGATGTGTAGATTTTGGCCAGGCTCGGTGGCTCAGCCTGTAATCCTGCGCTTTGGGAGGCCAAGGTGAGTGGACTGCCTGAGCCGGCGGGTTCAAGACCCACCTGGGCAACTTGGTGAGACCTCATCCCTACAATTATAGTATTGGAAGTCCTGGCTACAGCAATCAGAGAAGAGAAGGCAATCAGGGGTATCCAAATAGGAAAAGAGGAAGTCAAGTTATCTCTCTTTGCAGATGACATGAAAACCCAAGAGAATCTGTCAAAAACCTCCTTACACTGATAAAGGACTTTGGCAAAGTCTCGGGATATAAAATAAATGTGCAAAAGACAATCGCATTTCTTTACACTAATAATAAACAAACAGAAACCCAAATAAAAAGCACAACTCCATTCACAATAGCCACCAAAAAAAATGAAATACCTTGGCATCTTCCTAACCAGAAACATGAAAGAACTTTACAATGAAAACTACAAAACCCTGCTCAAAGAAATCAAAGATGACACAAACAAGTGGAAAAATATCCCATGCTCATGGATTGGAAGAATCAACATTGTGAAGATGTCCATCCTACCTAAGGCAATCTACAGATTTAATGCAATACCCATCAAATTACCAGCAACATTCTTCTCAGACCTAGAAAAAACAATACAGGAATTCATATAGAAACACAAACAACCAAGAATAGCCAGAACAATCCTCAGCAAAAAAAAAAAAAAAAAAAAACAAAGCAGGTGGTATCACATTATCAGACTTCAAACTTTACTATAAAGCTACAATAATCAAAACAGTTTGGTATTGGTACAGGAACAGGCATATAGACCAATGGAATAGAATTTAAATTCCAGAAGCAAAACTGCAATTTCTCAACAACTCATCTTCGACAAAACCTCCACCACCTACCACAGGGGAGAGGAGAACCTATTCAGTAAATGGTGCTAGGAAAACTGACTGACCACATGCAGAACACTCAAACAAGAACCCTATCTATCCCCATACACAAAAATTAACTCTAAATGGATTAGGGGCCTAAATGTAAAACCTCAAACCATAAGAACATTAGAAAATGAAGGACTTCCCTTATGGAAATTGGAACTGGCATCCAATTCCTGAATAAAACCCAAAACCCACAGGCCATAAGAGATAAGATAGACAAGTGGGACCTCATTAAACTGACAAGCTTCTGCAAAGCCAAAGAAACCATAAAGAGAGCAGGGAGACAGCCCACAGACTGGGAAAAAGTATTTGCCAACTCTAGGTCCGACAAAGGCTTAACATCTTGGATCTACAAGGAACTCAAAGGTGCTGAAAAGAAAAAAATCAAACAACCCCGTTATAAAGTGGGCAAAAGATATGAACAGATACTTCTCAAAGGAAGACATCCGAGCAGCCAACAGACACATGAAGAAATATTCAACCTCACTAATCATCAAGGAGATGCAAATCAAAACCACACTGAGATACCACCTAACTCCAGTCAGAATGGTAATTATCAATAACTCAAAAAATAACAGTTGCTGGAGAGGGTGTGGTGAAAAGGGAACACTTCTACACTGTTTGTGGGAGTGTAAACTAGTGCAACCTCTGTGGAAAACAGTATGGCGATTGCTAAAAGCTCTAAATATCAACCTCCCATATGACCCCGCAATCCCCCTACTGGGAATATATCCTGAAGAACTCAAATCACTCTATAAAAAAGATTCCTGCACACATATGTTTATCTCAGCATTGTTCACAATAGCAAGAACCTGGAAACAACCATGCTGCCCATCAAAAGAGGACTGGATTTTAAAAATGTGGTACATACACACAATGGAATACTACACAGTCATAAAAAAGAATAAAATCATGAATTTCACAGCAACCTAGATGGAACTAGAGTCTATAATACTGAGTGACCTCTCACAGAAACAAAGATCTGAGTATCACATGTTCTCACTCATATACTGGACCTTGAACATTCATCGTAATACTATAAGAAAAGGACTGACAGTGGTGGGAAACTATGGGGGGGAGGGGAAGGGATGTGGGATTAACGGTAGTCAATATCTGTCTGGGGATGGGGAAACACCCCTTATCAACAAGGGTGCCTGAACGAAGCATATTTGTATACCTAACCCTTAACTGTACCCCACAATATCAAAATAAAAAATATTGCTATAAAAAATGTACATTTTTAGATATAATTATATTATGTACTTAATAGACTACAATATAGTGTAAACATAAGTTTTATTTTCAGTGGGAAAGCCAAAAAAATCAGGTAACTTGTTTTATTGTAATAGTCACTTTATTGTGGTGGTCTAGAATCAAATCAACAATATCTCTAAGGTATGCCTGTATATGGGTAGCATTGATTGCTTCTTCACTCTGCTTTGCAAGTGACACCATGCCTAAGAAGAAGTTCAGAGAGGTTTTATCTGTATCAACTTTGATTTTAAAATTTAAAAGTGTTTCTTTCATGTCAGAAGAGACCCGTGTTTCAAATTTTTAAAATGTTCTTTTTCTCTGATTTGAGTATCTTAATGGGGTTCAAGTTTACAGATGAATAGAAATTGCTTTGAGCAGGGAAAGCTGAAGTTAACAACAGTAGAGAGTAAATGATGAATGAGTCCAGAAAAATGAGTGCAAGTTCAAATTTAGTGGTGTCATTTGGTAGGCATTTTCAGAATCTCCACTCCAAACTTTCCGATTGAAGAAGGCATGACTCTCATTTAAAAAATGCATGATTTCCTCAGAAATGTAAACATGTCAAATAGATGTTCATCAAAACCTAAAAGTACTTTAATATTTCCATATATCATATATATCTTGAAAAATGGTTTATGTGGTAACTTTTTCAGGTGGTTGAATGAATAGATGCTGTCATTAGATGGCCAATTCATATTTGAAAATATCAGAAATGCTTTTGCTCTTCTTTCTTTCTTTCTCTCTCTCCCTCTCTCTCCCTTCCCCCATCTCTCTGTCTCTGTCTCTGTCTCTCTCTCTCTCTCTCTCTGTCTCTCTCCTCTCTGTCTCTCTCTCTCTCTCTCATTATAACTGTGATTATTAATTTTATTAAACAACTTGACTGGGCAAGGGGGTAACCAGACATTTGGTCAAACATTCTGGGTGAGTCTTTGAGGATGTTTCTGGATGATATTAACATTTGAATCTGTACACTGAGTAAAGCAGATTATCCTCCCTAATGGCCTCATGGAATCAGTTGAAGATTTGAATAGAATAAAAAGGCTGAGTAAAGGATTTTCACCTGCCTTACTGCTTGAGTTAGGACATAGGTCTCCTCCTGCCCTATGGTAGAGGGAACTTCTACCATTGGCTTTCCAGGTTCTCAGACCTTTGGACTCACACTGAAACCATACCACTGGCACTCCTGGGATACAGCTTGCCAACTCTAGATCTTGGGACTCCTCAGCCTCTACAATCATGTGAGCCAATTCCTTATAATGATAAATTTCACACACACACACACACACACACACACACACACACACACACAATCTCCTATTGGTTTTGTTTCTCAGGAGAACTCTGATTAATACAGTACAGTGTCCTTGGACTTTTCTATCATAACACACCACAGAGGGTGTATCATTAACTACAGTTTTGAAAGCTACAGTGTCTGCTAGAATTCCCTAATTAATCCCACAGGGCTCAGTTCTGTAGGTTATTTATCCCGGCTCTGTTAGCAGGTCTCCCATTAGTCCAGTGGGGACTTCTGTGCTGGGTTTACAATCAGAGAATTGAGCTCAGCCTATAGTTTTCCCTTCATATCACTTGGAGCAACTTTGAGAGGCTATCACTCATCTTACTCTTAAAGGAATCCTCTCAGACTGTGTAGCTCACAGTTAATGATATGCAAATACTAGTCATGTCAGGAATTCATCACTAAATAAATTAATTGTGAAATGGTAAGCAGTTGAGAAAAAAAGGAAGGAAGGAAGGGAGGGAGGGAAGAAGGGAGGGAAAGAGGCAGGGAGGGGTAAGGGAAGAAGGCTGATCATAATAACCAGGCATATTACAGTTTCTCTAATGCCAATGAGCTCCTTTCTAAATGAACTACAGAACACTACAGAATTTGTTTCCTTTTTAGGAGCATTCCATTTTGAAAGCAGACAATTGAGTTAAAATAAAAGTCTTTCTAAAAAAAAATCTATATGCCACTCTTGCTTATAAAAAATAATTATGAGCCGGGCTCGGTGGCTCAGCCTGTAATCCCGCGCCTTTGGGAGGCTGAAGTGAGTGGATTGCTTGAGCCCGCGGGTTCGAGACCTGCCTGGGCAGCAAGACCTCATCTCTACAAAAAATAAAAAAATCAGTTGGGCGTGGTAGCACATGCTTGTAATTCCAGCTACTTGGAAGGCTGAGGTGGAAGGATTGCTGGAGCCCAGCAGGTCGAGGCTGCGGTGGCCGGAAGCGGCCACTGCACTCCAGTCTGGGCAACAGAGTGAGACTCCAACTCAAAAAAAAACAATAATAAAAAAATAAATAATTATGTCAGATATTTAATAAATTAATTAAGAGTGGTAAAAAGAAACAAACATCAAATTTGAAGGTGGATGACATGAATTTGAACCCTGAGTTTATTTTGTTATCTGGGTAACTGATTATGGAGAAGTCGTTTGATTTCCAGACTCTTCTGTATTCTCAGCTCCAAAATAGGAGATTATAATGATGCCTGAATTATAGAACTACTGGATGAAATAAGATGATATATGTGAAAAGCATTTTAATGCCTCCAACAAACCATAGTTTTTCTCACATTACTTTGTAAGTAAGCTAAAATTCCCTAAAATGCAGAACAAGAAATATGGTAGAAGAGATATCATTAGCTAAAGGATGGCACTAAAAAGACAAGAATGAGATGGGAGAAGACAATGTTTTCATTGATATAAAGGATAAAGTAAAAAATAAAATAAATATTTGAACTGGTTTTCTAAAAGTACAAATTTAGTTTATGTCGGAGGATTTGCCATGGTAATAAACAAATGTCTACTAAGAATTCCCATTTCTAGGTTCAACTGCCATTTTTAAACACCTTCTACATTCCAGATATTTCATGTTAAAATGAATCTGTTTGCAAATTGTAGATAGAATTCAAATGCTTAGTAAAAATTTCAAGTGTTCAGCAAAAGCAATGGTGGAAATAGGAAAATTTCTGGAACTTGGGGTCCTTTTAATATGCGTCATTTATCAAAACACATATAATCTAATAAATAATAAATGTTATAAACAAATTCTTTTTCTTGCACTATTCAAATTAATTTTTAAAGCCCAATACATACCAATTTAAGACTGAATCCCTTTCAGCCACAAAACTTACAATCACAATTAGATTTTCCTATGTACAATATAAACACAACTCAGTAAGTTCAGAACTTGTCCTGAATAACTGTTTAGTGATGAGGTAACCTTAAGTTGCCCATCTGTCCAGCATATCTAAGCATTTCAAACCATCAATAAACAAATATTTCTTAATCTCTACAATGCCTCTGTTTTAGAAGTCTGGGAGAATTCAAGGAAAATAAACAGCCTATGACTGCAAGACATCTATATTTGGAAGAAATATGTACAGACACACATATCTGAATCCCTTGATAAATAACCTAGTACATAATAAAGTATAGTAAGCCCTCAATGTTGAGAGGTTCTTGGGAACTGTGACTTTAAGCAAAACTATGTATAATGAAACAAATTTTACACTAGGCTAATTGATATAAACAAGAGATAAGTTCTTATGGCATATTTCTGGTCACAAAAACATCATCAAACTTCTAAATAAAGACCAATACAATTATAATATTAAATGCTGAAATAAATGTGAGCTATACATTCATTTAAGGAAGATTAATAACAACTAAGATAATTATTTACCCATCTAACCCAGTTCAGAGCCATGGGTAGCTAGAGCCTGTCCCAGTTGCTCAGGGCACAAGGTGAAAGAACCAGCCCTGGACACAACATCATCTCATCACAGGAAACATGCACACACACACACACACACACACGCATTCAGACAGGGGCCGTGTCGACACACCAATGAACCTAATGTGCGCATGTGGGTCATGTGTGAAGAAAGCAGAGTACCTAAAAAAACCCACAAACACGTGGAGAGAATATGCCAACTCCACACAGACAGTGGTCACAGCCAGAAATAATTTTTTTCCTCGCATTACAATGAAACAACATTGAACGAAATGATGTTGAGGACTTGCTGTGTACTACAGTTGAACAACCGGATATAAACCAGTACAAAATAAGGTTCTAATTCTTCAGTCAGGTAAAATAAAAAGAGGATTTGAGAAATTCAACCTATGCATACTAAGTTCATTGGGAAATCTTCAAAGGGAAGATAAAAATCAAGCAGTTTAGATGGATTATTAAATCAAGGATAATTGAACAAAAGCAAAAGGTATTTCTGTCAGACTGTTTTAGTTTCCATAAAAAAAGTACCACAAACTGGGTGCCTTAAGCAGCAGAAATTTATTGCCTCACAGTTCTGGAGGGTAGAAGTCCAAAATCAAGGCATCGGCAGGATTGGTTCCTTCTGAAGGCTGTGGAGGATAACCTATTCCATGCTCCTTGCCTAGCTTGCTGCTTTGCTGGCAATCTTCGGTGCCTCTTGGCTTAAAAGGTCATCACTCTGATCTCTGCTTATAAAGGCATCACCCTGATCTCTGCCTTCATGTTCACAAGATATTCTCCCTATGTGTGTCTCCAAACTTCCCCTTCTTATAATGAAAGCAATCACATAGAAGTAGGATCTCACTATCCTCCAGCAGGACTTTATCTCAACAAATGACATCTACAACATCCCTATTTTCAAGTAAGGTCACACTCTAAGCTGCACAAGGATAAAATTTCAGCACATGAATTTGGGGGAAGGATATAATTCAACCCATAGCACGATCATCATCATCTGGTTCATCATTTAGTTCATTATCAGGAACAAAAGAAATGATCACGATAACTGAGGCATCCTGCTCAGGACTAATGGATGGACAGCTATGTGGGGCCAGGTGACATGGAGCTTTGGCATCTTCACAGGAAAATTCAAACTTGATGTGGTGAGCAATAAGTAGGCACTGTGGGTACTCAAGTAGAGCAAATGGTGTTTTGTGAACATTAATCTTTAGACTGGCCCCTGGCTGGTTAGGAGTAGAGAGAGACAAAGGAGACAAAATGACTAAATAGAAGATGACATGAAGTGAAAAAATGATCACTGGCAGCAAGAGTCAGATTGGAAGAGACCGCATCCAAGAGAAAATGGTCTATCAATAAGAAGTTAGGTACTTTGGCAGGTCGAGGGTGAGGGCTTCAGATTATCCCAAAATATTTCCCATATTCTTGTTAACTTGAAGAAATATCTCACAAAGTTACTTTTAAGTTCATTAATAAGGTATCAACTACCAATTTCTGTAATTATGTGTGATGTGCAATTACACAAATGACTCACTTATGCAGAACTCTTTTTCTGTTATTGGTGTCTTGTCAAAGGCTTGGGAAGCAAAAAAATGGGTAGTTTTAAGGAGTTTGGGAATCATGAAAAGCTTCTTCATCATAATGCACTATTGATTGTGCTGACACAGCTATAACTTATAGGCTGAAAAAAGAAATTCACCAAATAGGACTTCTGAAGATACCCTCTAAACTATAATGCTAGGATGACCCTAACCTAATACTGAATAGTGGAATGTAAAGAAAGACAATATAGTCAAAACATCAAAAGCTGCCACAATTTTTAGTTTCAAGTGAAGACACGTAGCAAAGAACCGTTCTGAAAACATTAAGGACAACATAAGTTTTGACAAATTTTATAGATTACGTGTACTGACAAGCTACCAAATGAGAGATAAAGTATTTTTGAAATTTAATAAGAATCGACAGGAGATGAAGACACTGAATAGATGGAAATAAATATACAATTTTTAAGAGAAATGTGGTGAACCTATAGTTCACAAGAATCTAAAATGGGCCAATATATTTCCAGATATTTTAAATTATTTATATAAAAGCTGGACAAGCCATCAGTCATAAAATTCTAACACCAAGCTATGTGTATAATTATCTAAGAAATTTCAAAACCCATTCAAGAACAAGAAGTTATCATCTGCATGGCCACGATACTGGGGCAGGGGGAACAAAAGGGGAGGGACAGAAAATCCCCTCTGTAGCTCCACTTCTTGATCTTTTGCTTCATAGGCAAATATCTAGGAGTTTTCTCCCCCTTTTCAGATCCAATTTTTTTCCCTTGGGCAATATTCAATGTATTCCAAACTGGCTTCTATCATCAATTTGGGTAAACATTCCTAATGCTGGTAGTGTCCTCGGTGTCACGTGTGAGGTTCATTGCAAAGGACATCTTTCAGTCTTCATCTTTCTTGATCTCTTAGAAACATTCTACTTTCTTCCCAGAATCCTGTCTTTTAGATTCTGTGACACCATCTTCTCTTCTCTTTCCTCCTACATTTCAGGCATGACTTTGCTCTCTCTCCAAATCATCCTTTCCAGAAAATTTTCAAATGTTGCTCAAAACTCTAGACAATCTGTCCCAGCTCTTCAACTACCATTTATATACCAAAAAAACACATATTTTATGTCTAACTTAAGCTTCACTTAATGCCACATTCAAGTATATTCAACTCATTACTCAACTTAGATTCCCATAGGCACTCCAAATCCACTCAATCTGTTTCCTAATTGAGCTGCTATTTCTTAGGCCAGTAACCTGGCAACCAATATCTAAACCTCTCTTCTTATCATCTACTATCACCAGTTAATCATCATAGCTGGATGGTTTTACCTCACAAATGCCCTCAAATGCATCCACATCACCATTTCCACTTGTAAGGCAAGACACCACTGTCTCTTACCCACTTGGTTCCCTGCATTTAGCCCTACTCCCATTCATCCTGCAGCTGCAGTGATTTATTTAAAACTCAAATGGATACTGACACTTCTTTGCTTAAAATCTTGTATTAGCTCTCCCATGTTCTTAGCATGAAGCCCTTACTCTTTCGTGCTACCTTCAAAGTCCTACTTCCCATCATCAGACTATCAGGCACCCTCTCCTGCTTTCTGCCTCTAGTTACTGGCCTTTCACCATTTCTTTAAAAGTGCTTCTTTTCTACTTGGAGGCCCTTAGACAGGCTGATTTCTCCACTTATGTGATTCCTTTCTTTCCCATCCTTCCTTCTATGACTATTTGAGTTTTAATTACCCTTCAGATTTCAGAATGAAGAAAACTCTTCTTCAAGCAAAATTTTCCCTAACCCCACTACTCATCCAGATCATATGCCTTGTTTAACCTATTTCTCTTTTAAGGGCACTTGCCATATTTGCAAGTAAATATTCCTTGGTGTCATCAAATGGTCTGTTAATTATCTTTCTTGTCTGATAACATATCAATAATATATATCTTATTTACTTCTTTACCTTTAACTCTAGCATTGCACAAAGTAGGTACTCAATAAATATTTGTCAAATGAATAAATGAACTCCAATAGTTACGAGTGCTATAATAACCCTGATCAAGCAAACTGCAGAAAAAAAATCAATAGTCTCAATTGCAGTCATATCATTAAAACAACCCCACAAATTCAGTAATAAAATGTTACTTACAATTGTTTGCTTATTTTTATGTTTAATGACAAATCTAATTTCTTGATGAACCAGAACTCTATAAGACCACAGGCTGATATGTAACAGGTAACATTGCATTAAAAAGTTTTTTAAAATGTTGCTTCTAAAAAGTCACAACATGGTTAGAAACGCAGAATGAAAAGGAAAATCAGATTTGTTAAGAAAACTGCAAAACCTGTTAACATGGAATAAATATAAAAGATACACTAGCAATAGAAGCCCTCATGTATAAAAATTCGAGATCTCTATAATAAACGAACATGTATTCCTATCATTTTCTTACATTTTAAAGATTATTATGACAAGTAATACAAGTAATGAAATAATGACAAGTAACACAAAGTTGCAAAACATTGCTCAGTATGATGCATTCAAGATGGAAAACAGCTGCCAATTTGTGCCACAGCTTTTCTCTAGAAAACGTACAGATAAAAAGTGAATGATCTAGTCTTTATGATTAAAGCAATTTTCAGTAAGTTGCCTTGATAAATAATTTATACAAATAAGGTCACCAAAATCCCTGGCCTCTTACCTTAAGGTCTTTCTTGTCTCAGAAAATGCCAGCACCATCCATGTGTTGTTCAATCTCCAAACTTTGTATCCCCTTGATCCCTTCTTCAATTCTCCACCACAATAAACTATCTGCAAGCATTGCTGGCTCTACTTTCAAAATATAACATGAATATAGCCCTCCTCTTTGCCTCCTCTGTCACTTTCCTAATCCAGGTCACCAACATCTTTGCCTTGACTAGGCTCAGGCAACTAGCCTTCCCAATGGTCTCCCTGTTAACACTTCTTTTCTCTCCACCATACCCAACACGTTAGGGTTATCTACCATACAGCAACCAAAGCTATGGTTTTCAATATAAATCTGAGCATGTTGCCCTCCTGCTGGAAAAAAATCTACAATCCTTGTAAGCCTCCCTATACTACCTGGCCCCCGCCTAATTCTCCAACAGACTCTCTACCGATTTGTCTGCTCCATTACACTGTCCTTCTTTCTGTTCCTAGAACATTCCAAGTTCATTGCTACTTAGGGTCTTTCTACTTGGTATTTCATTATGGGAATATTCGTCCCAGATCATGCCACGACTGTTTCCTGATCATCAAGTCTCAGGAACCATTACCCTCTCTCTTACACCTGTCCTAAAAACCTACCACTACATCAAAATTTATCCCCAACCAATCTCTAGGTCATCATTCTGTTTCATTTTCTTCCTATTATTTTTTACTACTTGGAATTATCTTCTCTATTTCAATGGTTACCCAATAATTTTCTGTCTTTCCCTTGATAAAGTAAAGCTTCTGAGCATGGGAACTTAGTAGTCATGCTCTCCATTTACCGCACTTTACACCAAGCCTAGAAAAGTGCTTGGTACACAGGAAGTGCTCACTAGATATTTATTATGTGAGCGAATATACTTGATAACAACAGAAACAGCAACTCAAAATTTTTTCAAAGATCAGATAATTAATATTCAAAAAGAAGTATCATGTGATTTGTATCACAGTTTCATGTTATTCCCATTTAATATTAGTGGGGCTTGTTACATGTTAGAGATCTCAAATATGATAAAGAAAATACATTAGTTTACTAAGAAAGTTTATCTATACATAGTATAAAAATAAAAATCATTAAGTAAAATCAGTTTTTTAAACATAAAATGTTTTTAAATGAGAAATTTTAAATAAATCTGCATTATGAATGGGGGAGGAAAGCCATGTGCCCTCCTTCAGCAAAAATGAAATGATCCCATTAGGAGTGAGTCAGAAGCATTTTAAAAAGTACTTTGATCCAAAGGTCAATTTAAAAAATGAATACTGATTTTAAAGCAGAGAAAATCTACTTAAAACTAGGAAAAATATTTAAAATCTATTTAAAACTAAGGGAAAATCTATTTAAAACTAAGGAAAACAACAGTTGGTTTTCCAAAGGCCAACAAATCAGCCTGTAGCTACACAGAAGTTGCATGTGTAATACCTGAGGTCTTCATCACCAGGGACCTTTGGCATATATGTGATATTTAGAAAGGGTAAGTCTAGAACCCTCTAAACCCTCCAAATGTCCAAACACCACCAAATCTGTGTTCTTGTTCACAGGACCCACTAGCTAGTCACACAATTAATGGGAATGATTCAAACCCATGCCTCAGGAAAAATAGTAAATTACTACATCTCCTGGGCTTCTTCTGAAATAGTTAGAGCCAGAGCATTTGCAAATGCCAAGGGCCTCGCTGTATGTGAACTGTTTCCATGAGAGTATAAACTACTTTGGATATTAGTTAAGATTTTTAAATAACTAGGAAATGATTTACTCCACTGGTGCTATTTACTAAATACTACTGAACATGCATGCAACCACTGAGATTACTTATAGTAGCAAACAAAAATAGCAGTGGGCACCTTATCTTCCTGTTAATTGATTGCCTTGGTTACACAATACTGTCTGGAAAAATCTAACTACAATTCTAACTGCAAGCCATAGTAATCATGTCAATATGTGAGCTATCTGAATATCTAATTATGAAAAAAAGAAGGTAATTTCACAGTGGAAGAATTGTTCTAATTCAAGAAACCAGCCATATTAACTTATTAGTTTGACATATAGCAGATAGCTGAAAAACTTTAATTTGAAAGATAATTATTTTTAGCTGATTAATATGCTTCAAATTAAATTCACTGCTTTTAATGGGCCCATCAACTTGACAACCTGGGAAATTAATAAATTTTGCATGCAGTAATCCTAGGAAAATTTATACAGCTGAGCTACACATCATTACAAGGATTACCTTCACAGTAGGCATTATCCTCTCGAAGAGCCCTAAAACCATCTCGACAGCTACAAACAGCCCTGTCATTCAGATTTCTGCAGACAGAATTCTCCATGCAGTTATGCCTCTCAGAACAAAAGTCATAACCTACCAAAAAAAAGAAAAAAGGGAAATTTATTAGGTAAATGAAACTATGACAAGGAAAATAAACTATGTCTACTTAAATGTTTAATTTCAAAGCTTGCTTTTTTTCTAATGCTTTATAAAAATTAGTATCTTCATCAATGTTTATACATGCTATGAGTGACAAAAAATTCCTCTTTATGTTGAACTCAATTTATTCAGGCTCATTCCATGTTTTCTTTGTTTTGTTTTGTTTTTGTTTTTGTTTTTGTTTTTGTTTTTTTGAGTTGGAGTCTCACTTTGTCATCCAGACTGGAGTGCAGTGGCACGCTCCCGGCCACCGTAGCCTCGGTCTGCTGGGCTCAGGCGATTCTTCTACTTCAGCCTTCCAAGTAGCTGGAACTACAGGCGCTACCACGCCCGGCTAATTTTTTGAATTATTGTAGAGATGAGGTCTCACCAAGTAGCTCAGGCAGGTCTCGAATCCTCGGACTAAGGCAATTCACTCACCTCAGCCTCCCAAAGCACGGGATTACAGGCTGAGCCACCGAGCCTAGCTTCTTTGGTTTAAAAAAATTCTAAATTTATTCTAATTATGGAGTAATATTTTAATTACAGAACGTATTTCCTTCATATATCTGAAATTAAGAAAGATTCTTGGAGTCCAAAATGAAGGTTTACAATATAGAAAATAACATGAGAACTAGAGGTTCAACATTATCAATTCCTGTGGGTAATACAAACCAGGCCAGATGAAATGTGCTCAATGTGTAGTCAAAAAATAAAACAGACAGCTTATCATCCTTTAAAAAACCTCTCTAAATGTGTTAAAAATTAAGTATTACCTCACTTTAATTTAATTTTCTCTGGAAATCTGCAAGGCAAAGTATGTGCACTCAAAAGAAGAAGTAAAATTTTATGAATTACAGAGATATCACATATCACAGAGTCTTTATGAGACAAAAGAAAAATTGAATTATTTTGGTAGCTAACACACTTATTAAATCACTATTTCAATAGCATATAAACTGGTTTTCTTTCCTTTTCTTTTAAATTTTTTTTTATTTTAAAGATGTGGGGTACAATTCAGGATTAGGTACACAAGCAGTCATCATATAGTTAAAGTTTGGGCTTCCTTTTGGCCCCCATTTGGTGCCCTTATTAACGTTATGTGCCCCACCCTGGCAGTTTCCCGCTACTGAAAAATGGAACATTTTATAAACAGTGACACCAATTGTGCACAATTCCTCTTTTGTTTTTGCTGTCTGAACTCCTTGTTCAAAGATTATCTAAGATGCTGAAATGCAAGGCTTGAACACTGGAATCCATATTTAATTGAAAGTACATAATTATATATCCTTAAACCAATTTTTAAATTGCCTGACACATAAGTTATCAATCTCATTTTACATTGTCTAGTGGATTACTATTTCAGACCATGTAAAAAAGAAAAAGAGACTAGAAGAGTATTATTTCGTGTATCTTAAAATAAACTCATCTACCTATATCCAAGAAAAAACTTTTACTTGAGAAAATCATACAGAGGGGAGTTCTAAATTGGTTCATCTTATTCTTAATCAAATCAATGTCCATTCTGATTGATTGGTCTTTATTCTGATTGATTTGTGCCCATATTAATCATTGTGAATATCACTTCAGAGTTAATGCATGTCCCCCATTAAACCAACCATGAACATAGTTAAATATTATTGGCACAACTTGATAACCCTTAAGAAGTTCCTGAAAACACAATAATGCCATTGAAAAAGAATGGAAATAATCAAATGAATCAGTGATTTCCACAAAAATAAAATAAAACAGAACACAGTGTATTAAAACCAGAAAAATACAGTCAATAACAGAATTTAAATCACTTGAAAACTTCTCTTAAGTATCTTTATAATCTAAATTCTCACAATTCAGGCTGAGACGTAAAGTTTTGATGAAAAGGAAGTGTTAAAAATGCTTTTTCCTAGGGTCGTTTTATTTTCTTCTTTTTTAAGTGCCTAAATTGAGATGATATTTCTTCAAGTGTATTCCACTATCTTTTTATAATGCCTGAGGGGGAACAATTTTAGCTCAAAAGTCATCTTCACTATCTATCCCAATAGTTCAGCATATCATCAAACTAAAATGAAAAGTCTTCAAAAAAATCACTTCATATCTATTCTAAATTAAAACAAAGTAACTAAAAGAAAATAGCCCACTCCCTAAAATACAATAGAATTAAGATACCAGTTCTAACAGAGTGCTAAATCTCTGCATAATTTTACCTGTATTGTTTCAAACACCCTTTAGAAGACTGTAGCTAAGAATGGGTACCATTTTTGATACATTTTTTATTTTTCTTTCACAGTCCTCTTTCAAAATTATCTTTTAATATTTCATTTTGTTGAATTTTCTCCTCTCCCATTTTTAAAGCGCCACTTAATATTATACAAAAGACTATGAGTAGAAAAAATAAATATAATGGCAATACATAATTATCAGGGGAAAGAGAATACAATAATTTTGTGGTGAATACCTATTGTTTTTTGCCTACAGGCATCTATTTCTTGTTTTTATGGGGAAAAAATAGTCTAGTTATACTTCAGAAGAAACACTCACCACTCTTTTCAGTCCAGGTGCTTTTAGGAAAATGGACTCTACTCTTCTGAAGGATAAAACCACACTGCTTAATGCAGTCCACTGGGCATAATAATTTTGCTCAGCTCAGAGCATATAATCTACTTCAAGCTAATGAAGACAACTGAAACTCAATTCTGAAATTTTAATTGGTTTACGAGGACATTGAGCTTTTTTCTTCCACCTACTTTAGTATCATAATGGTATGAGCATAAGATGATTAATATTATAATTTAAAATTAATAATATTAACATCATTAGTATTATCTATGTCATATGATATGCCACCTCTATTACAATCCATTTTTAGTTCTTCAGTAATGGCGAGACCTCTCCTCTTAGCAGTAAACATCATGTACACATACACCATGTAGGGCTTAATTATTGCAAGAATTTTTGAACTGTAAGATAATACGATGATCCTACTTTCACTATTTGACTTGACTTTTTATTAGATGGGCTGTGCTTGACTTTTTATTAGATGGGTTTTGTATTAAACCCAAAGACCTGAAAAAAATTTCAGTCGATCAAATTCTAATTTACTATGAACAATGTCAGTTATTTTAATTTATTCTTTCAACAAAAAAGTTGATAGAATCTACTAGTTATTTTATAAATTGTCAGGGTCAAAGGCTAACTATTGATGAGTAGAAAATTCAGATTTGATTAAAGTGGGTTGTTTCTAATCTATGAGAAATAGCTTCAAAAAATATCACAGTATGGGTTGGCAATACAGTTCTATTAACTTCATAGTTGTATTTTTATTCATTATGTACATTGGAGTTGGCAGGCCTTGATTTACATCTGATCTCTTGCTACCTACTTGCTGTGTAAATTACTAGCTATACATTAATTAACCTTTCAGAAGCCTTCAGTTTTTCTCACCTGTAAAATTGGTATAAATAACTACCTTATAAAAATGTGAGGTTCAAATGAGATCATGTATGTAAAAGATAATAGCATAGTATCTATTAATAACTAAAGTTATTATAGTGTTACTAATAAGCTAAAACTAATTAGGTTGAGATCCATAACATTCAAGAAAATTCAAATATTTGTTATAGACAGATGGATAAACCAACTATCTAATACAGCAGAGTCTTATTTCCGCCCTTGAATTCTATCTGTATTCCTTTTACAAGCTTTACAAATTTACATGAAGTTCTGTGCTTTTCTATTAAGAGTAGACCTTTCTATAAATTATAAATATGCACTTCTGTGTAACTGAAAAAGGGGAAGGGTGGATATGAAAGATTATGAGTAAAAAACAGTATATATAATGGCAATTCATAGTTATCGGGGAAAGAGAATACAATAATTTTGTGGTGAATACTTATTGTTTTTTGCCTATAGACATCTATTTCTTGTTTTGTGGGAAAATAGATAACCCAGTTATTTTAGGAAAATGGACTCCACCCTTCCGCAGAATAAAGCCACACTGCTCAATGCAGTACACTGACTTGGGCATAATAATTTCTTTGGGTCAGGGTATTTGATCTATTTCAAGCTAATGAAGACCACTGAAACTCAATTCTGAATATTTTTTATTCAATATATGAGGACATTGAGTTTTTTGCTTCCACCTCCCTGAGTAGCATAATATGAACATAAGAATGTCAGAAGTATACCTGAGAATACATAAAGTCTGAAAATAAAGCCACTCTGAGGAGACAAACAGAGATGTGGCAGGCACAGGGGCAGGATTTGAGAGCTGAATCAAGCTACACCTGAAGCCAATTTACCCTATTCGTTGGGGGGCTTATATATTCCATTTTTTGCTTGCGTCAGTTGAATTGCGTATTCTATCATTTGTGCATAAAAGAATACTCACTTATTTAGGTGTTGTTTACAATATAATGAGTTATCCTAGTGTTTTCCATAGCTTATGGGTAGTTTATATACATGGATGAACATAAAAAGAAAATATTAATAGCAATGAATTTCTTTTAATGTATATAAGAAATACATAAATACAGCAAATAACCTTATTATTTCATAAATACCAGTGTTTGGGGATGAAACTAAATTTTTTTAAACTGAATTGACTAAAAGTAGATATGTTAAAAATAAACCAAATAATGTTAGTAATACATAGGTAGCAAGAATCATGAAAGTGAGCACTGAATAATGTGGGAAACTATGGAATATCCAGAAGTGAGAGACAACAATCGACATTAGCTTATTCTGCTGAGTGTGGATGCCCCATTACTAATAATTATGAGATGCAGTGAAGTCAATAATAAATTAAAGTAGGGCATCTAGTGAATACGAGTTAATGGTCTTGCAAGCACACAAAAAAAGTGCTAAGGGAAGGAAAGGACTGTCGATATAAAGGCTATCCACATTATTTCTGTATCTTTCTAAGTCAGACTTCCTACTGTATCACTAAGTCTCTGCTATGTTGTGGTTTGTTATAAGCTTTCGTGAAAGAGCTCTCTGATTCTACAAAAGGAAATAAACATTTCTGTTGCATTCAAAAGACAGTCAGCTACAAGATACCTAGAAAATAATTTTGGTTGGTTGGATTTTACTTGGTGCCTAGTGATTTGGAGTCTTATTTCAGTGCACAGCTTGGTTTCCGACCACTGGCTGAGTCTCTAGTGGCAAGGTTAACACTTCATCTCATGCTCTGCTCTTAGGAAATATTTATCAACTGTTGTCGAATTTACTCTTTCAGATGTGAACACAACATCTTTAGCCCTACGCAGAGAGGGAGAGGCCAATTTTATTACAAATGAATTGGTCACATTTGTTTAGGAGTTGACTAAAAATTACACTTTGAGAACTTGACTTTTTTTTAAGTTTGAAAGAGTGCCAGGAGAAACTATTTGTTCATTCTGCATATTTGAAGTTAGAAACTGATACCATCTTTATTAGAAATTGTGCTAAATGTTTCAAGAAAGAGCAACATGTTCAATTTCAGTTTAAGGATTTTCTAAGCTGGTGATTCACAATCCTGGCTGTGAAAAAGAATTTATCAGGGAGTTTTAAAAAATAGTGATGTCAAGGCCCCACCCATCTCATATCAATGATATCAAAATCTCAGGTGGAGTGGATGTAGGTCCCAGTATGTTTTGTTATTGTATTTTTAAGTGTAGTATGCAAACACATTAATTTTTAAAACTACAAACAATCTAAATGTAAGACGATTTTTGTACTGTTTTTCCATTTATTAACTTGCTTTATGTAATATATTAGGGCTGTTTTAAAAATAAATAGATAAGGTCGAGGTTTCTCTTGATATCTGAAAGTCCCTATCTCAGTTTTTGACCCAAATCTTGTCCTGCCCAACCTTGACTAACTCTTGTGCTATTCATACCTCTAATTTCTGAATAGCCCCTGAGTAGTAGATTTGAATTGGCCTCAAATATTTAACATTCCTCCTATCTATGGTGAGATCTATTTCCCCTCCCCTGGAATCTGGGCTAGCCTGTGGTTTTGACCAAAGGAATATGGTAGAAGTGATGCTGTGTCAGTTCCAGAGCTAGTCTTTAAAAGCCTGAACTGCCATTTAAGAAGTCTAACTACTATCCTGATGGAGAAAACACAAGAAGAAATCCTGAGATTACATGGGAAGGAGGAAGTCCCAGCTATGGGCAGTCTTCCAACCAACCCCCATCAAGACGCCCTGCATATAGTAAGTCCATGTTGAATCTTCCAGCCCTGCCTAGCTTTGAACTGTATAGCACTGAGTGACATCAGTTAACACCATGTAGATCAGAAGAATCACCTAGCCAAGCTCTGTCTGGATTCCTGATCCACAATAGTAAGATACATAAAACACTTGTTGTTTTAAGCCACTGAGCTTTGGAGCAGTTTGTTATGCAGCAATAGATAACTACTCAAAATGTGGTTTTGCTTACCATCAGCATCAGCTCAACCTAGGAAATTCTGATTCTTGGGCCCAACTCCAGACCTACTGAATCAGAATCTGCATTTTAAGAATATCCCTAAGTTAGATGTATGCACAATTAAGTTTCAGCAACAGATATTGCCTATCAATGTTTGCCTGCCAGAGACATTCTAATCAAGCTGCAAACCAGGAGTCCATATCAAACAAGAATTACTGATTCATATCAAATTCCACACAGGCTCTGTGTAAGGCACTGGCTCAGGTACTGTGAAGGTGAAAATTCTAATGATCCTTATTATATGAGGGGGACCCCAAAAACATAATTTACTTATAAAAATTGTGTATTTATTCTTAGATCTTCAAACTTTAGTCACCTTCAATGTATTCTCCATTTGATGCAATATACCTTATAAAGATGCTTTTTCCACTGCTCAAAACAGTTTTTGAACTCATCAATTTTTTAGTGCTTCTGCCATTTTTTGTTTCACCTCATCCACAGTGGCAAAACATTTCCCTTTGAGGACTTTTTTCATCAGGGAAACAAAAAAAATCACTCAAGGAAAGATCAGGTAAATAGGGAGGGTAGGCATTGGGGTCATACTGTTTTTGGTCAAAAATTGCTGAACACTCAGGTCCGTGTAGGTAAGTGTGCAAGTAAATCACCCATCATGAAATGGGGAAATGCATTGGAAGATGCCTAAAAAAAATGCACTGAAGCTGAACACAGCCTCTCATAACACTACACAGATGCCAATTAGTTCCTAGAACACTTACCTAGTAAGGGAAGCCTGTATTACAAGGGGCCTGCTCGTCAAAAAAAAAAATTCTGGTTTTGTGTGTGTGTGTGTGTGTGTGTGTGTGTGTGTGTGTGTGTGTGTGTTGTTTGTGTGTTTGTTTGGGGAGGTTCTCCCTGCATATGTCTGCTCGATTGTAGTTGGTTTTTTGGGGTTTTTTTTTTTGGAAGTGCTCCTTATTTCCAGAGAGCTACCTTGAAAGTCCCTTGAAGGGCAGACCAAGTCTTAAACCACTTTACAATTCTTAAAGAGCCTCACACAGACTGAGATTTTTTAAATCTTGAGTGCATGGAAAAGGAACTTAAAATAAAAAAGAAACTACTCCACTATGCTAAAAATGGGAGTGAGTGATCTTATGTCTACTTTGAATAGAGCAGGTTAATAAGAAATAAAATGGTATTTGTTTTTATAAAGTTTCTTTGTCTTACTTTTCCTGTTTAAGCTTTGTTTTTTTGTGTTTTTTTGTTTGTTTGTTTTTTTTGAGTTGGAGTTTCACTCTATCACCAGACTGGAGTGCAGTGGCCGCTCCCGGCCACCGCAGCCTCGACCTGCTGGGCTCCGGTGATCCTTCCGCCTCAGCCTTCCGAGTAGCCGGAATTACAGGCATGCGCTACCACGCCCGGCTGATTTTTTGATTTATTGTAGAGATGAGGTCTCGCTGCCCAGGCGGGTCTCGAACCCGCGGGCTCAGGCAATCCACTCACCTCAGCCTCCCAAAGGCGCGGGATTACAGGCTGAGCCACTGAGCCCGGCTCTAAGCTTTGTTTTGCATCAGTACAAAGATCATTAATCAAACAAGTGCTAGGAGCTCATTTGGGGCAGTTTGTTATGCAGTCCCAATGACATTACTTACGAGCACCAACTATACCCAAGGTGTTATACTATGTATTAAAGATCTAAAGATGAATATAAAGACCCAGCCCTGCCCACAGGAGCATAGTCTAATGTGGAAGATGGATTCACAAGTATATAATGTCAATATAATATAGGAAGGTGCATATAATTTCATGATTGGCAACGATCTTAATGAGTTTCTTTCATATAATTAACACTTTTGTAGAATACTTGAAACTACAATAAGATACCTAGCTTAAGAACCTTTAGTGATGGGAACTTATTGCCAATTGTGATGGTCCATTACGCTTCTGGATAGCTCCAACTTTAGTGTTTTCTTATATTGAACTAAAAATCGAAGTCCCTTCTACTTATTGGTTATAGGCCTATCATCTCAGTGGAAACACGTTACAAGAAATTAATGTGTGATGGCCCCTCTCTTCTCAGTCATCTAGAAACTGAGTGGGAGAGTAGAATTCAACAAGAGAGGGATTTGAAATAGTTATAATAAAAAGTTTTCTTGGCAAATTACAAAAAGAACCTGAGGAGAGATGAAAAACAAACAAACAAAAACCTTTTGCCAAGAAACAGTAACTGTCAATAGAATAACTCAATGCTGTTGTGTAAATTTCTCGAGCAATGCTGTGTTTACTCAGAACCAGCTCACAGAGAGAGGTTTAGAGATCTAGAGTTTGAAACAGGTTCATGACAATTTGCGGAAGTGTATGGGAGCAGCTTGGTTTTAATTCAATTCAATAAATATTTCATAACTACTTACTGTGTGCCAAATTAGAAAATCATTTAGGGAAATAGTATCGGTATTTGGAAATAACTTGTTTATAAAAATTTCTATTCCATGTCACTAGTACTAGACTTCTAGAATGACTCTTCCACATAAATCTTACTTTACAAACAAACCTTACCTTTACAAACTTTGCAACAGCTATGAGACAAGGTAATCTGATGAGACTCTGGACAATCCAAAGCTGGACACCCTGAACTCTCAACAAGTTTCATGGTGTGATCCTGTTGGGCAACAGAAAATAAATCCTTCAAATTTTGTAATTAGTGCGTACTAAGAAGTTTCCAGATCCAGCTTCTGAGAAGGGTTTTCTAACATCAGAATGAAATTATTACTCTAAGGACCTCTGCACAGGTCACAGGCTCACTCCCAAAATGGCATTAAATCCCAACTGAGAAGCCTTCAGAATAGACAAGCAGCACTGGGAATCAGAGCACACCACACCACAACTATGTCTATAAATTGCCAAACATCTGGGTTATCTTGAAAATTTTTGCTAGTTTTACAAAACATTTGAAAATCCAGATGACAATTGTGGCAAAGACACAGTTTGAATAGCTCAACAGCTCGCTTTGGGAAGAAGCAGTAAATTAAAACTAAGTTTTTAAAACATGCTCATTTTTAAATGTTCTTATATAGTTTTATTATAAAGAGGTTCTCACAGATGCTTCTGGTAAGATATTGGAGATCTCCCACAAAACAATAAAGAAAATAAAGGCAAGATTCATGTCTCTTGTAAATTAATGTCAAGCTCATTTTCTGGCACATAGCACTCAAAAATACTTCTTGAATGAATGAATAAAGCGACCAAAACAGATTAAATCCTTCTCAGGGAGAAACTCAAATACTTTTCTGATAACTGTAGTAGCCCTGATCTAGAAGCAAGCATTTGACTTCTATATTGCCAGTCTTCAATCTCTTAAGAGCAAGGGTAATTAACTATGCTATATGATGCTTACAAGTACATAAGTAATAAAATAACTTTTGAAACTTGCTGCCTTCCATTTTAAATACTACTCAACAGCTTAGATTTTTAGATATAATTTATATAAGTACTGCTTTCACTTTTCCATATCTTCTCTTCCTCGTTTATGTATGTAAGGAATTTTTTCCAGATCATAATCTCTTGTCAAGAAAAGTGGCAGGAAACATGTATACAGTGGAGTCAAAAGCTAGTCTTCCTTTGGTTTGACATTAATACTGGTTCTGGTCACCTAATTTTCAAAACCACTGTGTGTGTATGTGTGTGTGTGTGTCTGTGTGTGTGTGTGTGTGTGTGTGTGTGTGTGTGTGTGTGTGTGTGTGTTACTATTAAAGTCATAGACCCCCAGGATATATTTTCAAGCCACAAAATTGACAATAAAGGCCTAAACAGGGACTAGAATTGACAGCCCAGAAAAATGAAAGCCGGAGAGAGCTGTCAATTATGTAAAGTTGTAAATACAGGGGCTAAGGGGCCTTAAGGGAAAAGAAACAATGGGAAGTCCTTAATGTCAAAAATTTAGTCAAGAACTACAAAAGCTTACAGTGATCTGATAGAGACATGCTGTCCATCAATAGCCACTAGCTACATAAGGCTTTTTCAACATTGCAACTGAAAAATACACACAAGACTTGGAAAACTTAGTATGACAAGAGAATGTAAAATATTTTGTTAGTGTTTAAAATAGTGATATTTTGGACATATGCGGCAAAAATATAGAACACTTAGACCAACAAAAATTATGTTAGTGGCTTGCATCATAGTTCTATTGGACAGCACAGTATTAGAAGGTAGAACATGGTCCCTTTTGTTTAAGCAAAGAAAAGGTAGCACTCATTCATTCATCTAATATTTCCTGAGCACCTGCAGTGTTGTTTCTGTACAGACCTCTAACTAAGCTAATCTAAAATCAAATGGTTTTATAGCAACTTAGAAACAGAGTAGGCAACTATACCAGTACATTTCTAAACCACAATTGTCAGTATTATGTAACACATTCTGACCATATGAAAAGAACACACACACATACACACTGAAGTAGAGAAACTTCAAATGCCCTCAAGATTTCTAAATTTAGGACTGATATTTTACAGTTATAGATTGCCATTAGAAGCCAGCCGGCAAAAATTTTCCACCGTCCTTGAAGCAACTTTTCTCTGAGTCCCTTTTCTAATTTTGAAGTTACTAGATCTCACTCTGTTTTCCAATCCTTTTATCTATAGTGGGAACTACTCCACTCAAAACAACATTGTGCAGGGATGCTGATAGAGGAAAACCCATCTTGAAATACAAGTTGGGCAATTCATTTTAACGTTCCTGGGCCTCTGTTCTCTTATCTTTAAGATGGTAACTATGTCATAGGAAAGTCAATGTAAAACCTAAAGAAGCAGCTAGAATACTTTAAAATGGGCAGGAAGAAACCAGAGCTTTCATGTTCCAGAAATCAAATCTGTCACAGTCTTGCCTCTTTGCATCTCCAAGATCCAAATTAAGATGCATAGAGTGTATGTATAGCTTCTTTCAGATTCAATTAGTCTTGGAAAAATTCTTAGGGTTTTCCTTCGCAAAATTTTAATAATCATATAGACATTCACAGTATACTGGTGGTGCCAGCAGCAAAATCACTATCTTAATTTTCTATATAATATATACATACTAAATCATCCCCTAAACCCATGTGTAGGAGGTATTTAAAGAGGAAAACTAAGAATCAAATATAAATGAAACCCTAAAGGAGAACCTTTATATGTGGACAGTTTCCTTCAGATAGAATATGCCCTGAGATATAACACTGGGGTTCTGAGATATAACATTATAATTTATAAAAGACAAATATGAATAGTGTTGTGAGACATAGTTTTTCAATTAGGTCAAGGAGAAGAAATTCAAATGAATCACATCTGTTTCAGAAATATACTTCAAGACACCATGGCAAGTACATTTGTAAAGAATTTCCCTTTAAATAATTTAAAATACTTTCCCCAAAGGGATTAAGATCCATAGCAGTCTCAACTTCATCCAACAGTTAATTTTTATTAGATAATTTGTATGTTTTGTTTTTAATTGAAATGATCAGTGTTTCTCACATTATTTAAACTCACAAACGACAGCAAGCTGACTCTAACTTTACCTAGATTTTCCCTAAAACAGCAAACAAGAAGCTGACTTTAATTTGGAAAAAATAAGACAATTTCATAAAGCTTTAATGAGACAAAAAAGCATTTTTATTTATTGAAAAATTATTTTACAATCATTAATTTACATGTTTGAAAAAATAATAGAAATTTCTTTACATTTGAATTATAATTACTATTCTGAATAATCTCTTTGCTTTAGAATTTGAAAAGACTGCTTCAAGGGTGAGCTGTTAAAGAAGCGTTTACTGTGTTTATATAATTGAAACAAGTTGGAAAGACACATGAATGTCTTCTTACCTTGCACTCATAGAGAACACATACTCCAGAAGAGGAATAAACTGTACTTCTTTCTCCTTCAAAGTAGGTGCGTCCTTGAAATTGGCAGATTGCTTTGGAGGAAAAAAAATACATACACATTTATTTTTTACTAGGAAAAAATAGTTTAGAAGGGTTCAGACCATTTTGTAACAGCATTTCCCATGTTTTTACATCCTTTTTCACTGTATTTGAAAACCTAAACTCAGTCTACTGCAAGACACATGTAAACTTAAATTAGTGTTGTGCAAAGTAAGTTGAAAGAGTAAAATACGATAAAGAAAGGATAAAGGACAATGGCAAGTCAGAATTTGGCTCTGAAAAAGGAATGCCAAAAGCAGACCTGTAGTCAATTACTTTCCTGAGAGATGATGTCCCACTTAGGGCAGATTAAGGAGGTATTTAGTGTAGCAAAAAATCAGGGACAATATGAGAATCAGATGACAATAGGAGAAAAGTTTTTTCTTTTTTTAAGTATATATACCATTACAGAATCTTAAAACAGAAAATTAGGAAGAAGCTCTTTTTATTTCTGCACATGCATGTAAGCTTTAGGTTTTATTTTATGCATGTAAGTTTTTAGGTTTAATATTGTTTTATTCATAAATATATATGGGTTAGGGCATTCCATTTAGGATGTTGAGAGATCTTAATCTGAACCTGTCTTGCTGCCATTCTAATAAACTTTTAAAAGTTAACTTTAGATTCAATAAAAAGTTTGTAATTTATGAAAATTTATAGAGTATCAAATAATATTTTTCTAAAACTTTCAAAATACAAGTCACACAAATAGTTAGCCAACAGAAATTATCTACTTGTTTTAAAATGAATGTTTCATACTAGAAGCTTAATCTTCAGGGTCCTTCTCTAGTTTAAGTTCCTTTTAAGACTTTGAACTAACTGACACTTTCATAATTTTGTTTTGTTTTCTTTGAAAGAGCACCCATATTGTAGATGCATCAGAGGACTGTAACATCTAGACTTCCCTCAAGATTATTACTTCAAAGACCAGTGCAAGTGATCATCTGATAAAAACAGACTGGCAATTTGTTCCCCATAGTTACTAAGTACAATTTTTTATTTTAACTATTCAAATTTTATAAAGTAAATGTGTACATTTTTTCTTAGTTTCATTGTGTAAATCAGAGGAAAATTTTCACTCTTTGGAATTAGTATCAACGTGTCAACAATAATCAGTAACAAGAAAATTAGACATACTTTTATTAATATCAGTATATTATGTATAAATATTCATACAAAGTATAAGCCAACTTTCATTAAAACATTAACTGATTATTTAAAGTTGCACATTTAAATATTGGAAACCATGCACATTTTTAAAATGCCAACCTTCAACTGATCTTTTTACTCAGCTCTTATTAACAAATATGACTACATAATATATATATATCTACCAGCCAATTAATTTTAAACATTTTACACAGCATATATGTGTAAATTATATTACTTAAAGGCTAGCTGCTGAAATGTGCTTACTCATGAAGATTCAGATTGAAACTATAGATGTATCAGTTGCATACTATCTATTATACTATGAATTAAAATGGAACATGCATTTACTTAATAAATCTGATTGATTATGAAATGTATCTCTCTAACATCTCATTTTTAGAGTGGTTTTCTTCCTTATGAAACCAATAACTTGAATACACCAAGATCTGATACACTGCATGTCCAATAACATTATAAAATTTTACATTTTATAAGATAATGAAAATAAATAAAACCTTTGCTTACATCTATTCAGTGCCTGCCATTCAAAGTGTTCTAAGTCTATTATACTATATGACTTGATAACTGCAGCCTATTCAATTCCAAGGGTGTGTGGAAGAAAAACAAAACCTGGTACCCTGAATCTTTCTTACCCAGAGGGGAAAGGAAACATTGGAAAAAAATACAAGGGTAAATTCTCCTTATACAAAGTCTTGTGATAATTTAATATTCGTGCAGAGCAGATGGCCCTTCTGTTCTAAACTCTTAATTCAAAAGACTCAAATAGGCAACTTGTGGGACAATAGGGCACCAAATGGAGCTTGGCAGAAAGGGAGAAAGCACAGAAATAAATGAGATCACAATTGCTTCATTCCCTTTCAAGCAACGAGCACAAAGAGGGTGAATCTGACTTAGAAAGAACCCAAAGTGAATGATTTTTGTCTTGTTTCTTTTTTGATTAGTTGCTGTGATTCACCATAATTCTAAGGTTTACATGAAATATTCAGTAATGCCACTAGGATAAGTCTTCCATAGGCTCTTTAGGAGAGAAATGAGAAGAAACTCAAAGAAGCTATAATGATTCCTGAAAACACTGCAAGAAATCATAAAAATACCATTAAAATAGCTCTAGGAGTTTTCTAAGAGAAGTCTGAAGGAGTAATAGTCATATTAATCTATTCATTCATTTAACAAATATGTACTGAGTCCAACTACATGCAAGATATTCTGCTAGCTACTGGAATTCAAAGATGAATGAGATGTGATTCGTGCTCTCACTATTTCGTAGGGCCAACAGATATATACAATAACTATAAGAGAAGCCAAAGAATTCATAAGTTCATAATTAAAGAATTATGAAACAATTCATAAATTACATGGAAACACAGAAGACTAGTAAACTTCTGAGAAAGGACGGCTGGATTAAAGTTAAGGAAACAAACAAGGACTGGTTAAGGATCTAGACTCAGGAAACAGTAGGAAGTCATCACCTTAGGACTGAGAAGCAAGGAGAGGAAACGGTTTTACCACAGCCCAATGTGAACCAGAGTTACAGAGAGGCTGCCTAGTGAAAGCTATAATCATGATAGCACAGCTTCTGCCAGAGACACAGCCTGGCCCAGGGAAGGAGCAAGGAAGAAACATAGCCAACCTTCTCTCCTCCTGCCTTCCAACCTCCTGTTAGTACCTCCCATTGGCAAACCCTGCACAAAATCATCTGCAAGGAGACAAGAGTGTTGTAGTCTGGAGAAGTCAGGCTCCTAGGGCACAGAGCAGGAGAGAAAATGAAACTGAAAGGATGGGGTTCCCAGGAAGAATAACCAGAGCAGGTGGCTATTATATTAATTACACAAGCCATCGAGAGGTCTAGTTTACAAGTACAAGTTGCTCATAACAGCATAAGAGGGTGGAACACATGATAAATAAATTTGGAAGGGGGAAAAAAGTTTCTTTTTTTTAATACAGATCAATTTTAAGGAAAAGTTCAGATAGATTTTCAAAATAAGATCTATAGCTATTCATAAGGTAAAATGAGAGAACTGAGTCATGGGAAAATCAAGCATCTAAACAGAGGAGGGAAAGCTGATCAAGCCTTTGATCTAATCTTAACCAAGGTCAGTCTATGTAGGCAACAGGGGCAAATTCACAGAGACCACAATATCCTCTGTGACTACCACAATGGCTGCAGGAGCATCTCTAGAATTTCCTAAGTGAAAAGTATCTGCCTGCTTACCTCTTCCAGTAAAGTATAAAGAAATCACTTCCTCAACAAAACACTCAAGGAATAATCATTTTTACTATGTTGTTTGCTTCTTTAATTTAATTGCATGCACATGTTTATCGTCAGAGGCTTCATTTCTTTCTTAGTTTTGTTGTGTGTGTGGTGTGTGTGTGTGTATGTGTGTGTGTGTGACTGTGTGTGTGTGTGTGTGTGTGTGTGTGTGTGTGTGTGTGTGTGTGTGCATGTGATGTAACTTTGGGTTTCTATGTCTCAAATAATTTGCCAGCCTAAAGCAGAATTATGTTAATTAGGTCATGTTTTCAAAAATCTATGATATGTGATTGATTGAATAGATTATGTGTATATATTGTAAGATATGAAGCTTGTAGGGAGATATTTATTAATTTATTAATACAGGCTTATTACTTTGGAGACTAAGCAGTTAGGCCCTTATGAAATCATGCTAACCCATAGCACCATACCTACTCTTTACTTATTAATATTAAACGATGCCAAATGCATATTTATTTACTGTGAGTATGGTAACTACTGCTGTCTGCATAACTCCAGGAAATATCATTCACATCATGGTCGATGTGATTTATGCCCCAGAATTTTCCAGTGAATAGCCTATTTGGCCATAAGTGGAGACATTTACAAGAACTTGGAGAAATTCAATAGAACAATATAACACTTGATGTATATGTCTTACTAAGGCTATGTTAAACATTACAAATTATGTACTTACTAGTACCATAATCATGAAAGAATCTAAAATGCAATTAACATAAAGTATTTTCACTTCATTTTTAACAACATAAATACAATTAACATCAAATACGAAGACAGGAGGTGGTACAGATGCCAATTTGAGTTATTAGTCATTTAAAAGCAAAAAGTAATTTATAACAGATTGAGGAATGGATAAGTGAAAGAAGCCAGTAAAACTAAAAATTCTAAGTTACACATTAAAATCCTGATTTACTGATCATTAATGCAGAGATAGCAACTGCAGATTCCTCTAATGAGATTTAAATTGACTTCTGCAAACCGCTGTAGAAAGAATTATCCAAATCTATGTTAAAACATTTTAGAATATATAAGCAAAAGGACATATCATATTTCACATTTCACTGCTAAATATTTCCTCCCTTGCAAGATTTTTCTGATTACTGGATTGAAAAGATATGCATTGACTTTAAACTACCCAACTGGTATCAACATTTTTTAAATGATTCAATAAAATTAAAAGTTACAGACACTAAGAAGGTAACAGGTATAATTCATTTAGGTGAGCAGGGGACTTGTGGCTTATTTTAAATTCCTTTTGAAAACCCCAAATATCAGTGATCATTAGATAGATTAAACTGTCTTTTAAGGACAGAGTTTTATATAACAGGGGCTTTCATATGGTGTTCTTTGAAATCTTGACTTGCTTTGGGAGGGCTCTTAAAAATTCCGTGTATAATAGCAATTATTTCATTCTGAGCCAAAATTTTGTTAGCAATATATAAACCAAAGATGTTGGATGAGAAAATAGGTCATTAACTGTAATTATGTATATCTGGATTTTATTATAGCCTTTTTAAATGTACAATAAATGCATCCATACACCATAAGGCAGGCAAAGATTCTGCAGAGTCAAATTAAAAAGTCTAAAGTGTTTCAATATTCTTAAAAGGCTCCAATCAGCTATGCTGCATTTATCCAGCCCACAATCTTGTTTTCCTAATGTAGACTCACTTGTAGTCAGTTCTTTACAATGTGACTGTGATAAAAGTCTTGAGCACTAACTGATACAAATTAATCTCTCTTCTCTACAATACATAAATATCTACTACAGCACTGAACAAGTTTTCCTTTCCTTTAGTTAGTTGTACACTTTTTTCATCTTTTCTACCTCAGAATAGGGACAGTGTCTTGTCTTTGCATCTTAGCACCCAACACAGACCCTGCATAAGGAACTCTCAAAGTTTGTAAAAATTTTTGGTAAATTTTATCTTCCAGCTTCCTGCTTGATGAAAAACCTAAACAAAAAAAATGAACTGAACTTCTCTAAATTTCACTTTGATCTCATCTTTGGAGCTTGCATCTTGTGTCTCACAGAAAGAGTTTACCCTTTCTATAAAATGACAGCTTACTGGGCAACCCCTTCAGGTCCCCTTCCACTGCGGGAGTTTTTCTGTCCTCTCAAAAAATCCTGCTTCCTCACTTAAAAAAAAAGAATGACAGCTTACTTTTACCTGGAGTAGATCCGAAACATCTGAAATAAATTTCACAAGCCTTGAGAGTCCCTTACACAGGGACTGTCTACCAGTTAGCAGTCGGTTACTATCAGAAAGTAGCTGGTTTCTATCATAGCAGTAGCTTATTAACAAGAATAATACAAGTTATTCTCAAAGAAAGTCCACTTGGACAATTTGATGAGAAAACTTTCTCCTTCCCCTAAATAAAATCATGTTTTATGAGTCAGTGGTATTTAAAATGATCATAAGTTCAAAGTGCTTAAATAATTCACGAATTCATAAGTTATACATGATCTCTTCCTTTAACCAAATCTCATTAATCGGGAATTTAGTTGTTTGCAAAACTAATATTCCAGATTAGGAAATGAGATCTTGATTGTAGTTGTGCGACCCTCCTTTTCTGTTTTGTATATATATATATATATATATATATACATGGTATATATATATATACACCATGTCCTTGGACTTCTAAAGGACCAAAGTGTGCTTCTCCTAGGGGGCCTTAATTTGGGTCAGGAGCCTATTCTTCCAAAAGCAGAACAGGCCCTGATATGCTATAAATTTAGAGGTAGTGAAGGGTTAGGAGTTAGAGGAGGATAAAAATAACTTCCAGAACACAACAAGATAAAAAATACAAACACCCTGACCAGATCGGCCTTTGGGTGGGAAAGCCTATATGCTGGGAAAGCAAGAATTGGATATTTAGAGGATAACAGCAAAAAGGAAAAGTCTATTGCTGGAAAGAAGAATTCAGGCTTTTGACTCTAGCTTAATTTCACCTGTTTAAATTGCAAACTAAAATATATTTTGAAATTCTTTTGATTTAGTTACCTTTCAATCACTAGTCTTATTCTTGATCCTGGCTTATATACCATAGAGCAGGGTCTTTTTAAAATACAGTGTAATCAATTCATTCAGTCCTCTGGGGATAAGAAAAATAGATTGAATGAGTGGAGGTAACGACTTAGAGGAAAAAACGGAATTTGTATCAACACTCAAATGCCATTAAAGAGACAAAACATGGATGCACGTGAAGGGGCAGGTTTCATTATCACTTTACAAAGACATACAATACAAAAAGGAAAAGTTCACACATTGTCAGTTTTAAAGTCAACACTAGAATCCATTTGATAGTCTTCTGTGTATCTTTTCTTACTCTAAAATCTAATTAATTTGGTCAAAACAAGAACACTTAATCTTTGATTTAACTTCGTGGAGTGATTTTTCAGAATGATTGGCACCATTTAGGCACACATGGTTTCGATGTTATAGTGAAAGAGATACCGAACATAAAATGCTTCAGGAATTGTAAAACATAGTTCCTTTCATCATAAATTACTCATTAGTGTTTGTGCTGTTTTGGAACAGTCTTGCGCAGACTAAGAAGAGGAAAACTATTGAGAGAGCTCTACTAAGAGAACATTTTTCAAATGCAGTTTCCTGAGAGGTACGTTAGCAACTCTTTCTGTTATGCAGAGAATATGAGCCAAGGCAAGAGAAAAAGCACAAGGCTAAAGGGAGCAAGCTCTGTGCAGAACAAGACAAGCAGAATGGATGGCATAATGAGGAATGAAGAAAGAACAGAGGAAGCAGTCAGGAGCTAAAAAATTAAAAAGTTTACTTGAGATGTAGCAGGAAAAAAAGCAACAAAAAGATAAATGAGAGAAGCAAAATAACTTCTCAAAGATTTGCAGTAAGAATGCCAACACCTGGTGAAAATGAGAAACATTTGTTGATAACCTACTGTCCATCAGGCACTGTAATAGAAAGCCACCTTTCCTGCCTTCAAGAAACCTAGTACAGGAAACAAAGGGCACATGTACAAGTAACTAAATATAATTCATAGAGGAAGAACAGTCTTGCAAGGGTGGAATTGGAAATCCTTTACAAAAGAGAAGCATTTGAAAATGAGCACTAAAGGAGAAATGCTTTAATATGATTTAAGTCATGGGGGAAAGTACTCATGATACAGTCAATAATTAGAATAGACTAATAATCATAATAATGTACTTTGTACCAGGATTCTCATGAACATTCAGTCAAGAAACTTATATTAGTTGGACGTAATTTGTTATAAATTGGTTTTACCTGTACTCAAAATCTAATGGGCCAATGGCTCTCAACTACAGATACATATTAGAATCTCTTAAAACATTTAAAGCTTTCTATGCCTCAGCTGAAAGCCACATGGATCAAAAAGAATCTCTGAGGGTAGGACTTGGACCTTTTTAGTTTTTTAGAGCTAAGTACAGATAAGTTGATAAATACTTTATTATGCAGAAAAAAAGGAACTAAGAAAAATAAAAGCAGCATTCAAACAGAAACAGTCACATAAATATTCAGTAGAAGTCTTTTAATCCTATGGTTATCTGGATGAGTATTTGGTCCATTGTCTGAAAGTAATCAGTTAAACTGAGAAATCATAAACAACAATAAATTTGTACCCCAAACATTTTAATTTTAAACACACAATCTACACTCATCCAACAATGTTTTGATGTAGAACATTTTTCTTGAATACAGATTTCTTGATTGTACTTCATTGCTGTCTTGAATACATAAAACTTATAATGTGTTGCCTAAAACTTCCAGTATAAGTTTTAGTTTTCTTTTTGTTTTTAAAGTGGAGTGTGATAGATACTTGCCCAGCAATCTGTCTAATCTAAATGTTTTCTTTCACAACATTTGCAGTTGTCTTACTGATACCTAATGTAAGAGTACTCTTTTAAGTAATTTGAGTTTATCAACTTTTTTCAAATTATTCAACTTAATTTTTATAAAATAAAATTTATTTCTTTTCATATTCATATTTCATTGGTTTATATATTACATATATATTTATAACAGTTCAATAATTTTACAATTATAATGTAAATACAACTGAATACACAGGGATGTAAACAAATCCCTACCTCTTGGTTAGCAAGCAAATCATGTCAAGGGAACATAAGTGTTTAGGTTTAGCCTCAAGTTCAGATGATGTGTTTTTTAGCGCAACCTATGCAAATCATCAATGAATGTTTCTCAAATCACTTGCAGACCTTATTTAAATGTAAATACCGATTCAGTAGATCTGGAGTGAGACCTGAGAATCTGGATATCTAACCAACTCCCAGGTGATACTCAGACTGCTGGTTTGATGATCACACTGTGAGTAGCAAGGCTATAGATCATTGACGATAAGCCCCACTTTTACATAAAATTGCACATAGGGACATCATTGAAAACACTGATGTGTAGAGCCCAGACCAATTAAATCAGAATCTCTATGGAATGGGCCCAAGTAATCAGTATCTTTTAAGAGCATCCAGGTAATTATAATATACGACTAGTGTTATGATTCACTGGTGTAGACTAATCCAATTAGCCAATTCAGAGAGTCTTTGCCATGAATCTCAATCCTAGATAACTCCAATCAGTATTTCAGAGGTTGTTACTATAAGAATCTCAACAAAATTATTCCACAGGCTTCTTAACATCTAAATTATTGACTTATGTTTAGAACTCCAAAAAAAAGGTGAGAGAAGTGATGGAAGTAGAAAGAAATAGAAAGTAAGAGGGATGGAAGAAGGAGAAAGAAGGAAAAAAGAGTAAGAGAGAAAAGAAAAAAGTGAAAGGAAGAAAAAGAGAGCCCTGGGCGGGGGGAGAGAGACAGACACAAACACACACAGAGAGAAATATTCACTCATATATTGTAAAACTGAAGATTGGGTCTTATTAAATACTCCTGTACTTGTACTTTGAGCAAAATATTTGTTGGAGTACATCTTCTTTTCTTCTTTTCAGATGGTTTTTCTCTTTAGAGGTCAATTAAGTAAATTTTTGACAACTATGCTAAATGAAACATTGAGGTTAAAATGTTAAGCACATTATGTTAAGTACAAAAATTAAGAATTAAAATGTCCCCAGAAACCTTATCATAATAATGTGTAAAAATTTGTTTACATCTCCCCGAAAGCATCTGGGATTAAATAAAAAGCAAGAGGGCCTCCCACAATCTTTCAAATCATTCACAATGCTATTATATGTATTGAAAAATTTCCCTCAGCTGCATTTAGTGAGAACAAAATTAGGGAAATACTCATATTCTCACATGATAAATATTTATTTAGTGGCTATTATATACCAAGTAGTGTGCTCAGTCTCAATAAAAGAAACAAAATAAATCTACAGAAACTGACTCTAAAGAAACAAAGGCATATGAATTACTCAAAAAGAATTCAAAATCACCATCATAAATATGTTCAACGAGCTCAGAAGAATGATGCAAGAACAAAATGGGAAAGTCAACAAAGAAACAGATTTTTAAAAAATAACCAAACAGAAATTTGGAGCTGAAGAATATAATAACTGAATTTAAAAATTCACTAGAGGGGTAAAACGGTATACTTCAAGCAGAAGAATCAACAGGCTGAAATACAGCTTATCTGAAATTATCCAGTCAGATGAATAAAAAGAAAAAAAATGAAAAAGAGTAAAGAGATCCTAAAAGACTTATAGTGGAACACCATAAAACTAACAAATTCATGCCTATGGAATTCAAGAAGAAGAGGAAAAGGGGCAGCAAGACTTTTTGAAGAAATGATGAGTAAAAACTTCTCAAATCTGGGGAATGAAATGTACATCCAAATTTCAGAAGTCAAAATAACTTCAATAAGATTAAACACAAACATGGCTATGCCAAGACACGTTATAATCAAATTGTCAAAAGTCAAAGACAGAATTTTGAAAAAGACAAGTGACTAGCCATATACAAGAGAAATTACATGAGACTATCAGTGGAATTATTAGCAGAACCACTGCAAGGCAGAAGTAAATATAATTACACATTTAAAGTGCTGAAAAGAAAAATCTGCCAATCAAGATAACTAAAAATAGATAAAACTGTCCTTCAAAAATTGAGAAGAATAAAACTTTCCCAGGTAAACAAAGGCTGAGTGAGTTCATTAACCACTCAACCTGCCTTACAAGAAATGATGACTTAAGTTTTTCAAGTTGAAATGAAAAGATAAAATTCAGCAACACATGAGTACATAAAAGTATTAAGCGCACAGGTAAAGGTAAATATATAGACACATACAAAATACTGTAATACTTTAATAATGGTATGTAAATCATTTTTTAATTCTGATATAGAAGATGAAAGTATAAAAATAACAACTATAAAATTATGTTAACAGCCAGGCAAAGTGGCTCAAGGGAGGATTACTTGCGACTAGGAATTTGAAGTCAACCTGGGCAACATAGCAAGACATTGTCTCTACAAAAAAAATTTAAAAATTAGCTTGGGATGATGGCATGAACCTGTAGTCCCAGCTATTCAGGAGGGCTGAGGAACCAGAAGTTGGATACTACAGCAAGTGAGGTATGATCATGTCACTGCACTCCAGCTTGAGCAACAGAGTGAAACCCTGACTAAAAAAATAATAATAACATATGTGTGTGTGTATGTGTGTGTAATTCACTATAGGGGTTAAACAGTAAACTTCAAGCAGAAGAAAGAATCAATAGGCTGAAAGACAGCTTATCTGAAATTAACCAGTCAGATGAGTAAAAAGAAAGAATAAACTAATAGACACAACATAAAGAGAGGTAATTTGCCACATCAATGACATAAAGTGTGTTTGGTGGGAGGGAGAAAGGTAAAAAAGAAAAAGTAGAGTGTGCAACTGAAGTTGTTATCAACTTAAAATAGACATCTATAAGATTTTTTTATGTCAGTCCCATGACAACATCAAAATACCTGTAGAAGATGCATAAAAAATGAAAAATGAATCAAAGAATGTCATTAAAAAACAATCAGCGAAACATAAAAAAAGACAACAAAAGAGGAAAAGCAGGATGAAAAATCCACAAACCTTGAACTATTGTAATACTACAAGAAGGGGATTGGCAGTAGTGGGAAACTGCCAGGGGAGAGGGGGCACACCTCATCAATAAGGGTACCTGCATAATGAACATTTGTATACCTAATCCTGAATTGCACCCCACATATTCAAGATAAAAAATTTATAGAAAAAAAAGAGAAAAATCCACAAGATAAACATAAAACAACCATATAGCTTTAGTAAGCCCTACCTTATCAGTAATTACTTAAATGTAAGTGGAATAAACTCTCCAACTGAAAGTCATAGAGTAGCTGAATGGATTTAAAACACACACACACACACACACACACACACACACACACACACACACACGGTTCAACTATATGCTATCTACAAAAGACTCATCTTGGCTTTGATGACAAATATAGGCTTAAAATAAAGCGATGGAAAAAGATGTTCCATGCAAATAGTAGCAAAAAGGAAGCAGGGGTCGTCATGTCACACAAAATATACTTTAAATCCATAACTTTCATAAGAGACAAAGAAATGCATTATGTAAAGATAAAAAGGTCAATCTACCATGAAGATATGATCATTATAAATATATATGTGGCCAACATCAGAGCACCTATATATACAAAGAAAACATTGATAGAATTAAAGAGAGAAATAGACAGCAACAAAATAATAGTAGGAGATTCAATACTCCACTCTCAATAGTAGATAGAACATATAAACAGGAAATCAATAAGAAAAAAAGAGGGCTTGAAAAATACTATAGATCAAATGAACCTAATAGACATATACAGGACATTCCACACAACAGCAGCAGAATATATACATTATTCTCAAGAACACACAGAACATTCTCCAGATAGATCATATTAGATCACAAAGCAAGTCTTAACAAATTTAAGATTTAAATCATACCAATATCTTTTCCAGCCACAATGAAATAAATCTAGAAATAAGTAGCAGCAGGAAAACTAAAAGTTTCACAGATATATGAAAATTAAATAACACATTCTTGAATAGCCAATGAGTCAAAAAGATCAGAAAGAAAATTAGAAAATATCTTGAGACAAATGAAAATAAACATACAACATAAGAAAACCTATGGGATGTAGCAAAATCAGCACAATAGTTACATTTATAGCTGTAAAGACCCACATTAAAAAAAAAAAAAGGCAGACCTCAAAGAACCTAATTAAACATCTCAAGGAACTAGAAAAATAGAACAAGCTAATTTCAAAATTAACAGAGAAAAAAAATGATTAGATAAAAAATGAAATAGAGGTTTAAAAAGCACACTAGAAAATAAACCTAGGGTTGGTTTTTTGAGAAGAGCAACAAAATTGACAAATATTTGGTTAAAATTGACAAATATTTGGCTAAATTAACAAAAAAAACCAGAGAAACTCAAATAAATAAAATCATAAATAAAAGGAAACATTGTAATTTTTGCCACAGAAATAAAAAGTCATAAGAGACTACCACAAACAATTATGAATCAGTAAATTGGATAACCTAAAAGAAATGAATAAATTGTAGAAATGGAAGAAATATAGAAATTTGCAACATGGAAGTAGAAAGAACTGGAAGTTCATTCATTAATCAAAAATCTTCCAACACAGAAAATCCCAGGACAAAATGACTTTACTGAAGAAGTCTACCAAACATTTAGAGAAGAACTAATGAAAGTCTTTCTCAAGTTCTTCCAAAAAAATTGAAGAAAATGGAACACTTTCAAATTCATTTATGAAGGCAACATTATTCTGATACCAAAGACACTACAGGAAAGAATACTACAGGCCATTATCCCAAAAAAAAAAAAATACACATGCAAAAATCTTCAACAGAACACTAGGAAACTAAACTGAACAGCACACTGAAAGGATTATACGTCATGACAAAGTGGCATTTATTCCTGGGATGCAAGGATTGCTTAACATATGAAAATCCATCAATATGATACACCCTGTTAATAGAACAAAGGATAAAAAGTATATGGTCTCAATATATTTTTAAAAAGCATTTAACAAAATTCAACATTCTTTCATTATTAAAACATCCAACAAACTAGAAATAGAAGAAAGATACTTAAACATAGTAAGAGCCATTTATGAAAAGCCCACATCTAACCTCATACTCAACAGTTAAAACCTGAAACATTTTTCTCTAAGATCAAGAGCAAGGCACTTTCACCACTTCTCTTCAGTGTAGTACAGAAAGTCTTAGCTAGAGGAATTAGGTAAGAAAAAGAAATAAATGAAACTCAAATAAGAAAGAAATAAGTAAAATTATCTTTGTTGGCAGATGACATTATCTTATATGAAGAAACTAAAATTTCCACAAAAGAACAGTTAGAACTCATAAACAAATATAGCAAAGTTGCAAGACACAGTATCAACATATATAAAAATAAGTTTGTTTCTATACACTAACAAGGAACAATCAGAAAAGGAAATGAAGATCACAATCCCATTTATAATAGCATCAAAAATGATAAAATATTTAGGAATAAACATAATCAGTAAGGAAAAAGCTTGTATAATAAAAACTATGACACATATATGGTCAAAAACTATTACACTTTTACAGTCAAATCTCCAACAAGGGTGGTACCAAGGACACACAATGGTTAAAAGATAGTTTTTTTAACAAACCTCATTGGAAAAACTAGACATCAACATGCAAAAGAATAAAATTAGATCCTTGTCTAACACCACAAGCATTAACTCAAAATAGATTAAAGACTTAAATATAAGACCTGAAACTATGAAAGTCCTTAATAAAACCACAGGAAAAGAGCTGTAAAATATTGGTCTTTAGGCTGCAAGAACAAAAACGCACAAGTCCAGCTATATCAAACTAAAACGTTTCTGAGAGTAAATAATAAGAGTAAGAGGCAAGCTATGGAATGGGAGAAAATATTTGCAAACCATATGTCCATATATCTGATAAGGAGTTAATATTTTTAAAAATAAGGAAATTTAAAATTGGGCAAAGGATTCAAATAGGCATTTCTCCAAAAAAGATACAAATAGTCCAACAGATATATGAATAGATGCTCAGCATCACTAACTATAAGGAAAAGAAAAATCAAAACCACAATGCACCATCACCTCATGTCTGTTAGTACAGCCATTATTTAAAACAAACAAATACAAATAAAAACAGAAAATAACAAGTGTTGACAAGGATGTGGAGAAACTGGAAACCTTGTGTACTGTTGGTGGGAATTTAAATAGTGCATCCTCTAAGGAAAACAGTAGAATGTTGGAAGTTCCCCCCAAAATTAAAAATAGAACTACCATATGATCCAGTTATGCTATCTCTGGGTATTTTTCCAAATAACTGAAATAAGAATCTTGAAGAGATATTTTACACTCTCGTGCTTATTGCAGCATTATGTACAATAACCAAGTGGTAAAAACAACCTAAGTGCCCACTGACACAATAATGAACAAAGAAAATGTATTATATACATACAACAGAATATCATTCAGGATTAAAAAGCAGAAAATCATGCCATACACTACATGGATGAATATCGATGACCTTAAGCTAAGAGAAACAAGCCGGTAACAGAAGAACAAACATGTATGATTCCACTTAAATATGAGGTATTTAAAGTAGTCACACTCAACAAATCATAAGGTAAAATAGTGGTTGCCAAGTACTGGGAGAAGGAAAGAAGAAGTTGCTGTTCAATGGTTATAGAGTTTCAGTCATTTAAGATGAAAAGTGCTAGATAAGTGTTGTTCAATGTGCATATAGCTAACAATACTGTACTATATATTTGCAATTTTATTAAGAGAGTAGATGTTATGTGTTTAATATGGAAGAAAGGAAAGAAGGAAGGAAGAAAGGAAGGGAGGGAGGGAGAGAGAGAGAGAAAAAAAAAGAGAGACAGAGAAAGAGAAAGAAAAGAGAGAAGGAAACTCAATGAATTCCACATGGAATGTTCTAAATATCTAATACTACTGATTTCTAGTTTAACTGCTTTGTAGTCAGACAGCATATTCTCTATAATTTAAATTCCTTGAAATTTGTTTAGATAAGCTTTACAGCACAGCATATAAAATCACTGTTTGTAAATATTTTGTGAGTGCTTAAAGGTTCATGTAAACTGCACTTTGGGGGCATTAGTTTTGAACTGTGAATTAGATTCAAGTGTTCTATATCCTTAACAATCCTAATGGTGTGTGTGTGTGTGTGTGTGTGTGTGTGTGTGTGTGTGTGTGTGTGTGTGTGTGTTTATAGTCCATCAATTACTGCAACTTCACTCTAACTATGAATTTGTATATTATTCTCTCCAGTTCTGTCAATTTTGTTCTGTCAACAAGTTTCAGTTGCTAGTTCCTCTCTATGATTTGAAATTGTATCATTATAAAGTAACTATAGTCATTTTTTTGTTTGTATTTTTGTTTTACTTTCTATTTGCCTTGAAGTCTTCTTTGCTATTATCAGGAAAAACTAGTGTTCTTTCACATATTCTATATCTTACTGTTCTTTCACTTTTAGTCTTTCTGTATTCTTATTTTAATCTTTCTGTACTTCTTCTTTTAGATGGGTATCTTTTAAATAGTATAGACCTGTGTTTCATTAATTCAGTTTCAAAATATTTATTTTTTAAACTTAATTATTTAGTCCATATATGGTTAATGTAACAACAGTATATTTAGTTTTTAAATCTCCTGTCTTATTTTCTAATTTCTCTTTTTCTTGCCTAAGTTGTATATTTTACTCTCTTTTTTTTTTCTTTGTTTGGACTGATTATTTTTGTTGTTGTTGTTGTTCATTACATTTCACCCAACATTCAGTAGTTTAGATGTTTTACACTCTGTATTCTTAACTAATAAAAAAAACTAATTTTAGTCATTAACTAGGTTCCTATAGGAAAAGAGAAGGATCTTAAAATATTTTAACACATCTTATCCTCCCTCTATTATAATATCATTGTTGTATGTTTTAATTTCTATATACAATCTGAATTCCATAAGATATTGTAAGAATTATTACTATAATTATCTTATTCTATCAATATTAATTTAGGTTTAATCATTATTTTTTCAGCTTTTTGCTTTTCAGAAATATTTCTCTTCATTCTTGAAAGATATTCCTATTAAGCCCAGAATGAGGTCAGAGCCATTTTCCTTTCATATATTCAAGATAACATTTTACTCCCTTCTAGTTTCCACTGTTGTTGTAAAGTCAGTAAGATTGGTCTACTCATTTTTCCTGTGAAGTTAATATTGTCTTTGGTTCCTTTTCTAGATTTTTTTCTGTTTTCAATTATTCTGAGGTTTCTCTATATGGTCTTAGGGTAGATTTATGTTCATTAGTCTTTCATGAAATTCACTGGGCTATTTGAATTTATAGATTAGTGTCTTTCATCAATTCCACAGAATTCTCGGCCATTTTCCACTTCTCTCTATTTTGGGACTCAGATGGAATGTATGCTAAACATTCTTCTCCATCCTTCCTATCTCATTCTTTTACTTTTGCATATTCTCCTTTGTTTACTCTGCTGTTGAACCTATCTGTTGAATGTTTTCTTTTCATTTGGTTATTGTATTTTTTATTTCTAGAGCTTCTGGTTCTTTAAACATACTGAGCACGTTTGTATCGTATTAACTGCTGGTTAATTCTAATTTGACTTCTTTGCAGTCTGTTCCTGTTGTCTGTTCTTTCTGCCAACAGACAATTCTTATTCTTAAGAATTTTGTTTCCTTGGATGCCTGGTAGTAGTACAAAACAATATATTACTAAAAACAGCTTGAAATCTAGGATGAAGGTAGATTCCTCCAGAAAGAGTGTTTATTATTATTCACCAAATGCATAATACATGAACTTAAACTAAACTAAATCCAAGCTTGAGTTTACCTTAACCTAGATAACTGCAACCTAGGCTTCATGTTCATGCAACATCTGGTTTATGCTTGGCTTGACCTTATCATGAAGGTGCATGCATCTTTTTGGAATCCCAGCTTCTTGTGATGAGTTTTCTGTATGCTCCCTCCTAGTATACACGCTAGACTTTATTTTGGTTTCCTTTGCCCCACAAATCCATCAGGGAAAAAAAGCTCAAAATTTCCAGAAGTGAACAAAGACCCTCACAATAAAAGCAGCTCTCCTGATTATATGTTTCACTGTGCTCTCTCCTTTGGGTTTTTATTTAGTTTTGGTCTGGTAATCCTTTGTCTTTTTTTTTTTTTTTTTAATTGTAGAGAGGTCTTGTCAAGTTACCCAGGCTGGTCTTGAACTCATGGGCTCAGGCAATCTTCTCACCTCTGCCTCACAAATTTTCAAGATTTAAATGTTTTTTGAGAATTTAGAAAAAAATTATGTGTATCCTCCTTTCTTCATTGTTTTTAGAAGTTACTTCAAAACTTTAGTCAGCCTTTTCTCAAAACAGGAAATTCTATTATCAGGTTTTATCTTTTTAATTGATTGAAAATAAAAACATTTTATTAGCGAAAACTAAGAGACTCTAAAGCTCAGATTAATCACTAATAAAAAATTTAAGTCAACTAAAATCAAGAAACTTATATTTGTATTTTTCTATTTAAACCACAATCTACTAACATGTGGCTTTGAAAAATTCAAAAGTATACTAAAAGAGAGCAGAAAATAAGTTACCCCCAAATGTCTATTTGGAAATCCATCCAGACTAATTGTCATTACGCAATTTAAAGTTTAAAATTAAACAATCATATTGTCAATATTTTACAAAGGGTATTTTCAAATAATAATTTGCAATTATGAATCAGCAAATATCTGATCTATACTTAATCCCCCTTAATTAAGCTAAAAGGAAAACTATACATAGTGTAAAACTGCTTTCAAACCTATATATGCAAGCATAAATTTAATTTTTATTAACAGTAATAGAAAACTTCCTAATTTATTTTATAAATTATACATTTAAGTGACTATCACAATATAAATACCTTATAACTTTTTATCCATTGATCAGATTTACTGTCATATTTTATTTTAAATATTGTAACTAATTACATAATGTGATTTTTTAGATATTTAAATTATCAAAATATTTATAGGTAACAATATTTTCTCTATTTTGTAAAAAAAGAAAATAAAAATTCAAAACAGATGCTCTATCCTGTATTAAAATTCATTCTTTTCTAGTATTCAGAGTGAAGTTGCTCAGATTAACATAAAGCATGTCCAATTTTTGAGTATTTTAGTTTGCTCTAAATCCCTCATGTGTAGCTGCTAAATATCCATTTTTTTGGTCACACATAATTGCTAAGAATACAGCAGTATTGCCCACTGTAATAATTGTGACAAACAGTATCAACCAGCACTTTTCATTCACAATCAATAATCTGTTATATAACACAACACCTGTTTGTTCTTGATTAATAAAATTACTCCTCTTTAATAGGCAGATTCCATATATGTCTACCCATTACTTCCATATTCCTTTCCAATTTGTCATGCAAGACATTTCCAAGAATATGGTTACTCTTATTTTAATTCCAAATCACCACTTTTTCTGTAATTGTTTTTGGCACATACTTCTTGTTGCTCTGTAATAATGTCCCATGATAAGTACATAAGTCCAGCACTTAGAGCATTGTTATCTGTCTGTATAAAAATTGTGATCAACCTGTATCATTAAACTAGTATTGGCCCACAGAGACCCATTCTTCCACTGCTCTGCTGGTTATTATACATGAGTCCTGCTCTTCATTAATTCCATATTGTCATTTAATTATTAAACTAAGTCTTCCTCTTCATTTCTGCAAACCTTCCCTTGGTATTCAACCAAGAGAGAATTCTTGTTCTCAAGGCCCTCGTGCTTATGATCTAATTAAAAACCAGATAAAAATGAGAACAAAAAGGACATCCTTGACTACAAAAAAAGTGTGACCAACTACAAATTCACAAGATAAAAATACAGACCAGCTTCTGAGAGACTCTATAAGGAAGTCATAGAAAATTGTTAGTACTAGTTAAGAAAGACTTAGTGGAGAAAAAATAAAGTTCCAATTTATTCTACTATGATTCCTTTGAGAAGTCTTCCCAGAATCCCCCAAATGAAGGAAGTCTTCCCCTGCTCTATGAACTCAAGCCCTTTCAAAGAATCTCTGAAGCCGGGCTCGGTGGCTCAGCCTGTAATCCCGCGCCTTTGGGAGGCTGAGGTGAGTGGATTGCCTGAGCCCGTGGGTTCGAGACCCGCCTGGGCAGCGAGACCTCATCTCTACAATAAATCAAAAAATCAGCCGGGCGTGGTAGCGCATGCCTGTAATTCCAGCTACTTGGAAGGCTGAGGCGGAAGGATCGCCGGAGCCCAGCAGGTTGAGGCTGCGGTGGCCAGGAGCGGCCACTGCACTCCAGTCTGGGCGACAGAGTGAGACTCCAACTCAAAAAAAAAAAAAAAAGAATCTCTGATATGGCACTCAGCACATTACATTGTCATAAATTGCCCCTCCCTAATTGTAAAGATATTGAGAACTACATTATTGTGCTCCTATCTCAAGCATCTAACCAAGTGTGTGGAACATAAGGGTCTGCTTAATTAATTTAAAAAGTGTCATCCAAACATATGATCAAGGAATTCTACTTCTGGGTATATATACAAAAGGAAATGAAATCAGTATCTCAAAGAAATATATGCATTCCCATGTTCACTGAAGCATTATTCACAATAGCCAACATACAGAAATATGGAAACAACGTGAGCGTTGACAGATAAAGGGATAAAGAAAATGTGATTATACACACACAGAGAAAGAAAATCCTGTCATTTGAGACAGCATGGATGAACTAGGAGGGCATTATACCGAGTAAAATAAGAAACACAGAAAGACAAATACTGCATGATCTCATATGTGGAACATATGTGAAAACTAAAACAGTCGAATTCATAGAAGTAGATAGTAGAACGGTGGTTGCCAGAAACTGTGGTGGGAGGAGGGGAAGGGGGAATGTTGGTCAAAGGGTACACAATTTCAATTATATAATGAATAAGTTTTGGAGATATAATAAACAGCATGATGACTACAGTTAATGACAATAATATATTGTATATTTGAAATTTGCTGAGAGTACATCCAAAGTGTTCTTGCAAAAAAAGGTAACTATGTGATATGCTAGGTTAATTGCTTGATTTGGGAAATAATTTTGCAATATATGTATGTCCAATTTTTGAATTTAAAAAAACTGCAAGGTGCTGTGGCAACTAATTCCATATTGTCATTCAATTATTAAATTAAGTCTTCTTCTCCATTTCTGCAAACCTTCCCTTGGTATTTAACCAAGAGAGAAGGCGCCTGCAATCCCAGCACTTTGGGAGGCCGAGGTGAGAGGACTGCCTGAGCCCATGAGTTCAAGACCAGCCTGGGCAACTTGGTGAGACTTCATATCTACGATAAATCAAAAAATTAGCCAGGCATGGTGGCATGTGCCGGTAGTTTCAGCTACTTGGAAGGCTGAGGCGGAAGGATCACCTGAGCCCAGTAGGTTGAGGCTGCAGTGGCCATAAGCGTGCCACTGCACTCCAGCCTACATGACAGAGTGAGAATACAACTCAAAAACAAAAAACAAAACAAAAACAAAAACTGCCCACCCCCTGACCATAATGATTCAAATATACTGACATTTAAAGTTGAAAGCTCTTTATGGCTTTGAGGTCTTAATACTTGTTATTTCCTCTTTCTAGAATGATTCCTCCCAACCATTTACAACACACGCACACACACACACTTTGCATATTCATCCATCTGATGGATGCATATTCATCCTTCCTTAGATGTTGCTTTTTTTTAGAGAAGTCTTCTTGAATTCCAGTGTAAATTCAGTACAAAGAGCTGCCTCTCATAGCATCTTATAATTTTCCTGCATCACTTAACATAATTTTTAATGACATATACGTATGTGTGTACATGCGTATCCTTAACTACCAAACCAAAGTACAAACAAGGGCCTGTGGGATACTTTTCAAAGGTAGTTTCAGAGGAAATAAAAGTAATATTATCTATATATTTAAATGGTATAAAACATGAAGGTCTTAGAAACATGTACAAATATCAAGACGAGAATTGCTTTGGCTAAAATAGCTTGCAGTGGTTCTGGGGGTTAACTCAGGGGTTAACAAACTATGACCCAGGGGCAAAAATCTATCCATTGCTCATTTTGGATAGGCTGGGAGCTAAGAATAATTTTCACATCTTAAAATAGTTAGAAAAATTGGCTAGAGTGGCTTGCCTGAGCCCACGGGTTCGAGATCAGCCCAGGCAACTTGGCAAGACCTCATCTCTACAATAAATCAAAAATTAGCCAGGTGTGGTAGATCGTGCCTGTAGATCTGGCAACTTGGAAGTCTGAGGTGGAAGGATCACGGAGCCCATCAGGTCGACGCTGGGGTGGCCCTGAGCATACCACTGCACTCCAGCCTGAGCGACAGAGTGAGGTCCAACTCAAAACAAAAGGTAAAAAAATTTACAATCGAATTCTATTTATGATATAAAAACTATATGAAATTCAAATTTCAGTATCAATAAACATGGTTTTTATTAGAATGGACATTCTAATTCATTTTCATATTGTTTATGGCTGCTTTCATGCTATAAAGACAGAGTTTAGCAGCTCTAACACAGGTCACATGACATGCAAAGCCAAAGATACTTACTTTATAGCCCTTAAAAATTGTTACCAACCTCTATTCCCCCCAAATTGTTATTCTAGCCCAAACACAGCAATCCAGTTCCCTTTGGTAATGATTGGTTGAGTTATGGATGTGTAACCCAATTCTGGCCAATGAGAAATGAGAAGGAAACTGTGAGGAGACTTCTGGGAAAGGTTTTGTTGTTGTTTTGTTTTGTTTGTTTGTTTTCTTTTAATAATACTTTATAGATACAGAGAACTGATGTTTCTTTTATTGTTCTGAGCACACTTGTATCTGAGTGTAATGCCTGGAATTGTTATGCCAACACAAAGAGGAAGGTAGATAAAGGAAGCAAAAAGAAGGAGAGGCAGAACCTCGGCATACCTTTCCCTGTGTTGCCCTGTGAACTGCTTCTTTCATGAAATCATAAATTTTCTCTTTTTCAAAAGTCAGTGTGCATTGGAACCAAAGTTACCTTAACCATACCCAGCTAAATCCAGAAATGTATGGCATGAAATTGGGTCCACGGACTCATGAAAAAGAAAACTCACTATAGCATTTATTATAGAAAGAGGCATCTATATAATTCAAAAATGAAAAATTCAAAAGCTAAGAAAGAGTCTAAAATAAGAGATGATAGTTTGAAACTGTTTCTTCTACCCCAGTTGGCAGGCAAGTATCCCTCTGCTGCACCAAGGGAAAGTTCTAAAATTCCCACATCCCATTTTCCTTTATGTGCCTCTAAATTTTAGGGAGGAGCTGAGTACACTACAACATGGCATAATAGCAGGCAGCACTGTGTCATGGCAATAGTGCATGTATGAGGGATAAGACTCTAACAAAGCTTATTACATGCCAAGCACTGTTTCAAAATACAGTTGGCCCTTGGACAACATGGGTTTGAACTGCACAAGTTCATTTATATGTGGAATTTCTTCTGCCTCTGACACCACTGAGACAGCTAGATCAATTCCTCCTCTCCCTCCTCCTCTTCAGCCTACTCAACATGAAGACAAGGATGAAGACCTTTATGATGATCCACTTCTACTTAGTGAATAGTAAATGTTTTCTACTTATTATGATTTTCTTAATAACATTTACTTTTCTTTAACTTACTTGATTTTAAGGATATGGTATATAATACATATAACATATAAAATATGTGTTAACCAACTGTTTATGTTATCATAAGTTTTCCAACTAATAGTAGACTATTAGTAGTTAAGTGTGTGGGTAGTCAAAAGCTATATGCAGAGTTTCAACTACATGATTCTGACCCCTACATGGTTCAAGGATCAACTGTACTTTTTATATATTAATCTGACTCTATCAATAAATCCATTTGACTAACCAAACTAGCAATGGCAAGATTTAAATCCAGGTTCAGAATCCTGACTTTTCATAAATACATTATACTGTCCTTTATCTGACTCTCAGTTTTCTCACGTGAAAAATGAGGATTGTTCATCAAAGGAGAAATATCTACAAAATATGGGAAAAGTAAATTAGCAGCACTTAGTATCAGCAGAAGATTGAAAAACACATTAGCCTTTTTCAGAAACTTCAAATTGATGGGAACATTTGTCAACATTGTCATCTTAAAATACAAATAGCATTAGGATTGACAAAAGCAAATAATATATAAATAAAAGTGTACTTTCATACTTCTTTGTGTCTAAAATGTACTCAACAACAAAAATTTCAGCCCTTTGTATATTTGTTTTTATAAATCATTGGTAACAGTATTATTTTTCTCTACTCTTTAATCTTTATAGACAAGGAATCACTATTTCTTTTGCATTTTTCATGATCCTATTTTGTAGAAAGATTAAAATTAAAGATTCTATCCAATGTATTCAACAGGCTTTATTATACATTTCTTAATACTTAAAGCACTAAATACTACTCATACAAAATAAACAAACCTAAATAAATTAGCACTGGCATTATTATCATCACTAAACACATAATGTGGCCTAAAAGGGAATCATATAAATGACTGAGTGTTCAGAAGTACTTAATTTCCATGAGATCATAATCGATTATACCATACTTTGTTTACTGAATAGGATTACAAATAGCCAGGAAACTTTGGGTTACACAAACCAAATTCTTCAAACTTGAAAAGTATGAATGCAGTAAAAAGATCTATCCACTTATCAAATTAAAAGAGTCAGAATTTAAGAACAACTTTTCAAATTAAGTATTCAAGCAATAAAATCAAATACCAAAGAGGATATATTAAAGACTAGCAAAAAGAGAGAGGAAAAGGTCAAAAAACAATTAAAGTTAATATTTCTCCACTTTATGGGAATTGTGTTATGGTAAATTTGCACATACTCATAAATAATTTAAAGACTATAAAAGACAAAATGGCTCTGATACAGAGATCTCAGTATTAAATTAATATCACTCATGCTACATTAACCTTACATGATGAAATCAGTTTTATCAACAAAAAATGACTCCAAAAGGCCCAAGTCTGATATTTCATTAACATTGACAAGGGTTTGAATCAAAGATCAGCGGGTAATGACCCTCTTGAAGCTGCCTATTCCTTCAGTTCAGTCTAACCCAAAAGGCTTAGCTAACAGCAAGCTGCAAAAGAAATTTCCCTGGGGAAGACAGTACAGCAGGAGCTACTGTAAAGGTGAGAAGATAAATAATGCATTATCAGTTTTTAAAAAAAATATTTGTTATACATAGCCAATATCCTTCAATATTATCTCCATTTACCTCCACATTTCCTTACCCTTTTTCTGAAGTATACTAATATGTAGAAGAAATAAGGTACATTTTTGTCATTGCCCTATTATTTTTTCCTGATTCTATTTTAATATACTTTTGGCCCTTTTCCTATCCTTCTGGCATTTTTCAGCCTGGACATATGTAGCACACATCAAAAAGTACTGCAGCACTAAAGCAGGTGTCAGATGACTCCTCTTCTTTCTCACACGTGTTTTGTTTTGTTTTTTAACATTTCCATCCTTTATAGAAGAAACTATTTTGTCACCTCCTTAAGAGAAAAATCATGTCATTTGAGGAGTATCACACGTATTTCCCAGATGCCATTATGCTTGGCTAACATGAATAATGAGGTGAAGTCTGCATGGGAGCAGGAAAGGAGAGGGCTCTGGTGAGAGAAACTGCAGACTGTGACAAAGAAGCAGAAAGGTGATGCCATCATGCAAAATGTAATTATGAAGAAGGGCAAAAAATGCCCAAAAGGGAAAATGCCCACAACATAAGAAGCACTGTCTTGCACACTATGTAAAACTTGTCACATGTGAGTGTACAACAGACAGAAATGGTAGAAAATATGCTCAAGAAACAAGATTATTGCTACAAAATAGAGAAAGAAATTAGGTACAGCATGAAAACCAGGAAACTGGCAGAAAGGAAAAAATGAGAAACTATGGAGGATACATACACCAAGATATGTGTGTGTATAATACATATACACGCATATATTATATATATACATATAAATATATAGAGAGAGACAAAACATATAAAAAGAGTAAGTATATACACCAAGCTCCGTGTACCATGCAGTCCAAGAAAATCCTCTCTTCCACAAGGGGTTGGAACTAGAAAGGTGTCATTCTTCACAGAGAAAGAAAACCACTCAACAAAGATTAGATTTCCTTTTTACATTTTTCAAAAATAAAACAGAGTTAACAAATGTGTACGGTCAAAGATCAAATTTTAAAGAGAAAGTATGTTTCTTTATGGTCTCTGCAGCAGATGCTGTTCAGGAAGGCCCATAATTACCTAGCAGGGTAGATAGAGAAGAAGGAAAAATTTTTTAAATTACATGTTAGGACAAATTATTTTGAGACTTTCATAAGAAGGTAGATATTTCCTAATACATTAATGCTGGAGGGCTCACTAATAGGAAACAAGAAGTTTTATGGGCTTTATAAACTTACATGCTTTCCTGTAGTTTGCATGAAGCAGCAAAATTAAGAAACTATAAAATTATTCTACGAACAAGTATGGATTCCCAAGGCTAAACTTCATTAATAAAAGACAGAATAATCAGAAACTTTAACTATGAGAAAATTCACTAAATCTAGGTGACCACTGCTCATGAAAAAGGAATCCTTCTCATTCTATTCTCAGGTGCCAGTCCAGAAGTGTCTTAGCAGCCAAAATAACAGGGCTAGTCAAAGCTCTTAGGCAGCCTAATTGTATTATGTTTCTATATATTAGGGCTTGGATGTATAACACACATCCAAAGAGATAAGGCTTGACAGCAAGCAGTATAATATTTTAAATGGAAAAATAAAGATAATAGGTTATGAATGAGTTAAGTCAAATTTGACTTGAAATTCTGCACTTCTAACAGTGATTCAAAAGAAAATTATAACAAGAATCATTATAAAAGAGTAGTGATGACGAAAATTTAAATAAAATCCATCAAATACTTGGTTTTAAAAAAGTAAGCAATATTTGGAAAAGTGTTTGGGTTCTCCCTAAAAATATTACTGATCGGAGGAAAACTAAAAATCAGGATTTAGTCACAGCTTTCCAGTCTAGAAGTTAGAAAGCAAACCAAAGCTCCTAAAAGGACCTCACAGAGAAGATTAAATTACCACAGAATTTCATAAAGAATTCATTGAATGCTTAAGCAGGTTTCTGTGTAGGTCAAAGAGAACCAATCAGAAAATTGGGGTCATTAAAGGATGAAAGACAGGGTAATAGGAGCTGAAATATAATTACAGAATAAATGGAAGGGGAAAGGAAGAAATAGCAGACATATTAATAAATACTGTTTTGGCTTGGGATGAATCATTTTTTCTTTAACGACATTTATCGTCCAACTCAAATTTTTTTCCATTCAATTATATTTTATTCTCTATTTTCTGTTTTAGGTAGAGGTCCTGGTGCCCTTAAGGGAGTGGCCCAGGTACTGGAAGTATCTGAGGCTCAATATAACTAAATTTCACATGTTTCATTGGAAGTTTGAAGTACACTTTATTTTCCTTCTTAAAATACTTATTAAAAGGCTGGGCACGGTGGCTCAAGCCTGTAATACTAGCACTTTGGGAGGCCAAGACGAGTGGATTGCCTGAGCCCGAGGGTTCGAGACCAGCCCAGGCAACCTGACAAGACTTCATCTCTACAATCAAAAAAAAAAATCAAACATTAACTGGGCATGGTAGCGCACGCCTGTAGCTCCAGCTACTTGGAAGGCTGAGGCAGAAGGATTGCCAGAGCCCAGCAGGTCGACACTGGGTTGGCCGTGAGTGTATCACTGTACTCCAGCCTGTGCGACAGAGTGAGATTCCAATTCAAAAAAAAAAAGTTAAAAAAAATTTTAAGAAAATATTCATTGAGCCAGGCTCGGTGGCTCAGCCTGTAATCCCGCACCTTGGGAGGCTGAGGTGAGTGGATTGCCTAAGCCCGCAGGTTCAAGACGCGCCTGGGCAACTTGGCAAGACCTCATCTCTACAATAAATCAAAAATGACCCGGGCGTGGTAGCGCATGCCTCTAGTTCCAGCTACTTGGAAGGCTGAGGCGGAAGGATCACCGGAGCCTAGCAGGTCGAGGCTGCGGTGGCCGGGAACAGCCACTGCACTCCAGTCTGGGTGACAGAGTGAGACTCCAACTCAAAAAAAAAAAAAAAAAAAAAAAAAGAAAGGAAAATATTTGTTGAAATCAGCTATTTAACTTATATATTTGCATACATACTATATCTTATCTTTTGAAAAGGAGAATAAGAGAAGCAAATCTGTAAAACACAAAAGCAGGAATTGATAAAAGATTTTAAATCTACATGTATGGATGGCCAAGACATTACTTCATATTGTTCCTGTATTTATTTTTTAAGCCATAATTCAAAAATTATTTACATTATAAAAACATTTTCACTTCAACTTTAAGCAAGTCTTTCTTAATTCACTGAAATTTGTAAACTCCTTTCCCATGTCATCTCCCACCATACCTTTTGGACTCCACAACCCTACTGCCCTGAATTTCTTGCGTTTCACTGCACACAGGATCAAGCACATGACTGCCCTAGAGTCTTTGTGCTAACTGTCCCCCAAACAGTCACATAGTTGGCTCCTTCGCTTTATTCATGTCTCAGTTCAAATATCATTTCTCTGAGAGGTTTCAACACCCTGCCTGCATCGTGCCCCATATTTTACCCTGATTGTTTTCTTTTATGGTGTCTTCAACAGCATATCATTATCATCTGTTTCATATTTATTGCTGCCTCCTCACTGACAGTGAGCTCTGCTCAGGTCAGAGACTATCATTTTGCTTCCCCTACCTTGTCCCCTGACCTTTGACTACTGCCTGATACATAGAGGCACTAAGGTATTTGTTGAATGAATTGGTGAAAGAACAGCTGGATGAACTGTAGTTGGTTTTCCTTCTCCATTTATTTCCTCTCTGCCTTTACCATCTGCCATACTGTCAATGTGGCTCAAATTACACAATGCAAAATATGGAGTTGGGAAAATACAAGGCATTTTTAGGGAACAGTGAGTAGATTAATAAAATGCTCTATGAATAGTGGCCTAGGACTCAGCTGTTTTGACCTCATAAACTATTTTTAACACTTTGTTTCCCCAAAGAATAATAATAATAATCCTCGCCTCACATGACTGTGTTAGGGATTTTATGAGGTAATATATGTAAATGTATATAAAATGGTTGATACGGGTGGTTACATATCAAACATTCAGTAAATACTAACTAGTATTATAATAACTTGCTTGCTGCCAGTTTTCTAAAGCTGATTAGGGTTTTAACTGTCATTGTAGAGAGTTTGCATCTTCTAATGAATATTTTTGTTAAATTTATTCCTAATAAATAAATATTCCTTTATGAATAAATTTTGGTTTCATGCTCTTCCACGTGGAATTCCTAGGCCACATTACTTTCTTTCAAAATGTTATCCATCCAGAGATACAAACACTAGTTCACACTTTGATGAGGAAAAGTCATTTCTGTACTTCACACACAAAGATAAATCCCAAATGCATTTCATCATTAAAATGATACTAGGAAAAAAACTAAGAGAATATTTAAAACCAGGTTAGAGAAAGCTATTTTAAAGATTCATAAAAGAAGAATGAGATGGCCTTATGCCTATCAATCTGATAGCAAAATTTTAAATGATAATATCATGTGTTGATAAAGTATAGTAACATACCTAGGAAAACTGGATACAATTTGGTGATTTATGGCAAAAGTGTTAAAATGATAGCTAGTGTTTTCTCTATTTATTACTCTTTCAAACCTAAAGGTAAAGCATGAGACTGGCCCTTTGTGTTCTTCTGTTACCTAAATGAAAATGTTAGAATCATCTCTACCTCCTTCCTCCAGATTCTGTTTTCAGACAAATGCCAAGTGTTTATATCACTAAAGTGATTTATTTCATTTTCTTTGCCACAACACTAGTTTAAGTTCTATTAATTTTAACCTAGACTACTGTAAAAATTTTCTAAAAATAAAATCCATGGTCCTAGTCACAGTCCAAAAGGCCCTGAATGCCAGGGATTTCCAGAACTACCACTATTATTAGAACTAATATGATTAGAGATATACTGGAAAAAGACAAAATGATAGCTATTTATGGAAGATATAATTAACAACCTGGGGAAAAAAATCCCTGAGCAACTATTTAAATCAATAATTGAATTATAAAATAAGTAGACCAAAATCAATAGCTTTTATTTTATACAAATAATAACCTATTGAAAAATACAAAGTAAAATATATATAACTTCGGCAACAAAAAATAAATGTAAGGTACTGTGAAAAGCACTACAAACTCATATTTTCCCATCAAAGTTAGCTGTTGATAACTCCGTGAGGCAGCTAATTCAACAAAAGTCAAATAACTCCTTTTTCCCTCCTTTGTGAACCAGCTGGATGAACTTTATCCATTCATTTATTTTGAATACCAATTTTTCTAATGCATTGTGATTATCCTTTTACGTACCTTCACACAGCCCACAAACCTTCCCCTCACAGCCAAACTCATCAGTTCTCTGAAATTCTAATCCCATCCCTTCCATTGTTTCAACCTCTTGGCCTTTTGGCTTTCTCTGAACCCCGTTATTCCAGCAAGAATACCACTTGCCTTATGAACCTCTCAAATGGTAGCTGTAAATATTCTGTTCCCACCATGGATACTTTATGTATAACATGAAGTACACCTTCTGTACTTCAGTCAGACGATACAGTCAATGCCACTTTTCTGTCTCCACAAAAAAATACCTGCTCTTTGAGGTTCTTGTCACCAACTCTCCTACCTACATATACACATGTACACACATACACACGTGCACACACACACACATGCGTGTGCACCTGTGGACACTCCCCATCATTCACTGCTGACTTTAAAATCGGAGTCACATTCTCTCTCTACATCCCAATGTCAACAACACTCTGGAGGATTCTGACATCTATGTATTTGATCCTGACCTCTTGATTCCTGGACTTCTCCCAACCCCTATTTCACCTAGACAGCCACTGTCTTCACTTGTCATCACTCAAAACTGTTCCACTTCCAAAAGCTCTAAATCTTTCTACTCTCCAACTCTGACGCTTTATTCTTCCAGATTGCTTCCTCAACTACCCCCACTGCATTTATCCTTTAATCTCTTTAGTGTTTCCTGTTCAATATGAACTAATTCTGCCCCTACTGATGAATCCTCAACTATCCTTACTTCTTCTCTATCCAGTTTAAAACTCTTTAAGTCTCTAAGTTTAGTTAGTTTTTGTCAATACCATAAACTTCTTTATCTGGAAAGCAAACCTCTAACTACGGATGAATCAATCTATTTTCCTCATGCCTACATCTGTTGTCAAAAGATTATGGGGAAGTTGTATAACCAGATGAATAGCACGGCTTCTGGTCTGCAACTTTATCTGAGTCCTAAAAATTTTCATACATTTCTTAGGCAACTTCCAATTCATCTCTGCTTTGCCTCTCAATCTGCCTCTTCTCCTTAATAATTCATCTTGGGTCTCACTTCACAGGGAGCACAAAAGCTGTCAGGTACAGACTCAACTCCTTCAACTTCCTGTCCATGAAATCTATACCTTTATCTACATCAATATCACCTGTTTCTCCTTCTCTCCTATTGGAGGTGTCTTTCCTCCTGACAGAGGTCAAATCCTTCAAATATGCTCTGAATCCTAGTCTTTCTGCTCAATTTGCACAATCAAAATTTCTCCTTTAGATTTTCAATCTCTCTCTGTCTCTCTCAAAAGCTAGTGGACACATGCCATCAACATACTATGTCATTGCTCCTATCTTTAAAAAATCCCCGAGCCCTGCAAGTTCTTCTAGTAACTACCCCATCTCTCCTCCTATTTTCAGTCAAATGTATTGCAAAAAGCATCACCACTTCTCCTCCCACCTACTCCCCAAAGCCCACTCTAATCTGGCTTCCTTTTCTGGTCCATGAAAAGTGCTTTCAATAAGGCAACCATCTCCACATTCTGAATCCAGTGAAAAATGTTTAAAGCACCATTTCTGTCCTCATCAATTTTATCATCATTTATCACTTTCTACTTTCTAAACACTCTTCCTTTAGCTTCCATGGTATAATCATACTTCTGATTTTCCATGTAATTTTTGGAAATTCCTTCTGAGGTTATTTAACAGGCTCATCTACCTCATAAAGATTTTAACTGTTGGAGTTTCTCAAGAATTGATCCTAGCTCTCTTTTCCTCTCACTGTATGCTCTCTCTGTGTGACTCTAACCTTTCCCATGGCTTCAGCTAGCATCTCTATACAGATGACTCCCAGAGATATAGCTTCAGTTCAGATGCTCCTTCTAAGCTTCAAATCTATATATCAAATGTCAACATTTCCTCTTAGATGTCCGTGGGCATCTCAAATCCATATGGCCAAAGCAGAACTCAAAACCTTCTTGTCAACCAGCATCCTCTTTGCACTTTGCACAAGTCTGAAATACAAAATTCATCCATGATATACCTCTCTCCCTCATCCCTTGAAATCCAGTCACCATAAGCAACCTATTCTACTTCCTACATATACAGTTCCTTTCGCTTTTTCCACTTCCACAGCCATTTCCTACCCCAGATTGCAGCCTCTCCCAACTGGACTAGTACTAATGGTCCTAATTCATGTCCCCATATTCCCTCCTGCTTGTTTCAACACAGTTCCTGCCAGGTTGCCACAGTGTTACAGCATCATCTGTCTAAAATGTAATACTTAATCACATCATCTTCTGTTTGAAACGCTTCAAATACGTCCTGATATGTTGGGAATAAATATCAACGTCTTTCAAATCACCTGAAAGGCCTGCTTTTATCTGATCACTGCTTCTCCATCCACTCTCATCCCAAAATACTCTACTTAGGCTCCCACACCATCCACCCATCCACTATGCTCAAGTCATGCTGAAAAGACACAATATACTTACATCAAATTATAAAAGATTTTCTGTTTAATGATGATAATAGCTGGCATATGTGTAGAGACACAGGCACTTTCATATGTTGCTGAAGTGTAAATTGGTAAAACCATGGAGATCAATAGGGCAATATTCACCAAAATTCTACATATTTTGTATAATGTTCAACCTATAAATTTCTCTATGTAATATTGAACCTGATAGGATAATTGTGGTAGTATTTTTTACAATAATTAAACCCAGAAACAAATGAACATTAGATTTTGTTTATCTGGTAGAACATCATCTGGAGAAAAGGTCTCCTTTGACACAGGAGATTAGATAGATAGATAGATAGATAGATAGATAGATAGATAGATAGATAGAGATACGTATATGCACACATTCAACATTAACACTGCATATGAAAACTCATTATCATTTTTAGCACAATCTAAAGAGACTATCCCAGTTGAACATTTTTAGTAGTTTCTCATATGTTGTGTGTGATAACTGGATCATTTGGGAAAGATTTTTTTATTCTCCTCAAAGTATTCAAAATCTGAAAATTGTCTTAACTTGCCCTGAATGAAGATTCACAACATTTTTGACAAAGTAAAGACTTCATAGAAAAGATGATTCTTTCTATTCTTTTCAAGATTAATGCCTTTTCTAAATGCTGTTGGCTGTGTCAGTTGCTCTCTTACGTAACTCCCAATTACTCTGCTTTATTAAACCCCCACCTCAAAATGTAAAATGAATAAACTGGATACAATGAAGAAAATACAATTAATTATTCTTTTTGCAGAAGATGCACAAGTATAGTAATCTCAATTTACTGTTAATATGTACAGATGAGATATAATACAATAAAAATCCTCAGAAAAGGGGCACAAATATGGATCACCTTATTCAAAAAGGCGCAAGAAACATTTATTAAACATCAACTATACTGTGTCAAGTGAGGGAGATACAGAGATAAATAACAGTTGTACCCTGTCTATATGAAACAGAATGACTCAATTTATTCAATATAAACTCAATATAAAGCTGGGTTAAAATTTCTTTAGAGGCCTCACTCCTTATCTGCCACTCAATCAGGACCACTATTATTTCCAGGCTGAGACTGAAATCTTAGGTGTTAGCCACTCCTGCCCACTGTGTTTCTGGGCTAGTATTCTTTAAAGGCACCATACCAAATTTCTATTCCGTTCTATTTAAAACACTTTCCAAAAAGTAAAACTTCATGCCTCTGACATGCCATGTGTTGCCTTCACCACGGATGGCCTCAGGCATGGTAACTCACCCCCAGTTTCACCAACCTCTCAATACTATCTGAAAATGCAGCCTGCCCTAATGCTGAAACAGTACCAGAGTAAGAATCAGAATGTTGAGGTCAGTGAAACCCACCATACTTTCTACCCTGCCATCATTCCTAAGTACAACTACCTAATTTGAAAGAAGTTCCAAGACACCTCTTGTGCTTTCATCTTCATGCCTCTCTGGGTCTCCCCCATCTTGAATCACCCTCCTGAGGTGGAAAATTGCAGAAATGGCTACAAGTTTTCCACTTCCTGTTTCTTTATTTCTTTCAAGATGATTTTATAGGAACTCCATCACCTATACTGCCCTTATGACTTGATTTGGCCGGTAGAATGTGGCAAAAGTAACAATATTTAAGTTTTCAGCCTAGGACTCAAAAGACTTTGCAAACTTGGACCTTCTTAGACATCTGCAACCATCATATGAAAAAGGCTGGGCTCAAAAAGCAAGGTTATTATAAACCAACCCACTGAACTGACCCACCAACTCACTATAAATACATAAGCAAGTCCAACCATGATTAGACAAACCAAACCCAGATTTAAAATAAAATTTGAATTTCTAGTCTGCCAAGCTACTTTTTAGGCCACTAAGTTCTGGGAAGTTTTGCTACATAGAAAAACTCAACTGATAAAAAAGGGCTTCTGATCCTTCACCTCAACCTTTGTTAATGCAGATCCTCCATAATCTAATGCCTCATAAAATGCACCCTCCATCTCCCTGCTCTGATAGAAACTTGGATTTTCAGTGAGAACAATGCTGCTTTCTCTGAAGTCATTTCATTTAGACTGTTTATTTCCCACACTACGTGTATGTTTGACATAGGAAGGAATGTCACTTCCAAAATACCACTCTTTCACCCTCATGGAGGAACCCAAACTCCTTTAATATTTATTATATCCACCTCTTCCACTACCTCTCCTCATGAATGTTATCCATCTATGGCAGAGTCATTGGGGACTATGGAACCTGAAAACAATCTTTCTCTCCAACATAAGCAGGAATTTGTCTTCAAAAATTCTGACCGGCCTTTGGAAAACTTGTTCAGCACCTAGAATCTAAATTTGCTTGACTCCCTATCCTCTCATATACAGTGAATTTCATTTCTTTACTGCTTAAGTATTCCATTTTCATAGCCATACCCTTGAACGTGTCAACATCAAAATCACTCCACCTCTGAAATATTTTAAGTCTTAGCCTGAGACTTTTTTCACTAATATATACAAAATTATAAATAAACAAGTGCTACCACAATAAAAAATTTTGTATTCATCAGAGAATTATCTTAAAAAGTTACTAGAATCAACCACATATAACAGAGCTTTTAAATCCATTTAGGAACAGATAATATGATATATAAAAGTCATCAAGAGGCATAAATCAGAGAAAATAACCCAAAGAAATTTGTAAAAAGATAAATGATGGTAAATTTGCTCTCCTGGATGGTAACTCATACTAGAAAGTTATAATAAATACTGTAGAATTTGTATCATAAAAGATAAATAGATTAATAGAGAATAATAGAAATCCTAGAAACACACAGATACAAATACATGTAAATATGTAAATATTGAATAAAAAATAAAAGTGGCATGTTGATCAGTGAAGAAAAGAATTGTTTAACAAACAGTACTGCAACTATTGGTTAACTTGCCCAATTAAAAAAAAGTTAATTAGGATTATTATTCCACACTCACAAAAATCAATCCCAGATTTATTTATTTTTCCCCAGATTTATTAAATTCAAAATTTAAAAAAACAGGCATTCAGAGATTTGACAGTAACTATTTTTTATGAATAAACAGAGAAATGGGCCCTTAAAAGTATGATAACACTTCTTTTTTCTTGAGAAACACTAAATAAAAGAAGTAGCATGAAAATATTTGCAATATATATTAGATAAGTTTTATTATAAAATAATATTTTATTTAATATTTAATTCATTTAATATATTAAATATTTAATATATTTAATTTATTTATTATAATTATTTAATTTGTTATATTATAATATTTAATTTATTATAAAATAAGTTTTATTATAAAAGGAATCTTACAAATCAGTAAGAAAAATAAAATGAATCAAATTTTAAAGTGAACAATGTACATGAAAAATCATTCAAAAAACAAATATAAATGACCAGCAAATATATGGAAAAAAAATTAACTGTTCAGATTTTTCCCTCCATTTCAGGCATATTACATTTTTAATACACCTCTCAAACACAATATCTACAGGTGTTGATACCTAGCTAAAAAAATACTTTAAAAAAACCATAAAATCTAAATTGAACTCAATCTTAGCCACTCTCGCAAATCCAACTGAATTAGCAGTCTGCCCAGTCTTAGGTATTAGCAACTGAGTCTGTATCTTTGATCCAAAAACCTTGCAGTCATCCTTGACTCCTCTTTTCCTCATACTCATTTCCTACCAGTAGAAAATCCTATTGGTTCTACCTTCAAAAATGCAGTGGATCCAAAATCTAACCACTTCACACGACTTCTACCTGATGAAGCTACCATAATTTCTTCCTTGTATAAATAATTTTAAAACTTAATCTGATCCTGTCCTACCCCTCCAGTCACATCTCATATCTTGACTCTCTGCACACCAGTCACCACATTTCACAACATGTCACCTCTCTACACAGAGCCTTTCCCTATTCAGTCTCTCCGACTAAACATTCTTCCTTCCCTTCTTCATTGGTCTAATGCTATTTGTTTGTTAGAAGCCAATCCAACATCATTTTCTCAGGGACATCTTCCCTGATCCCCCTGCTAGTTGAATTTCACTTATTATATGTGCTTTCTCAACACCTTAATACTGCACCATCACATTGCATACTTGATCATTATACGATTAATGTCCGTCTCCTCAACAATTAGCTCTGCAAGCGCAAAGAGAAATTTTATTTTGTTCCACTGGATCCCCAGTATCTAACAGAGCCTAATTCAGAGGAAGAATTTAGTAGCTATTTTTCAAATAAATGGAAATTATAGAAAAGAGACTCAATGGTAAGACACTCAGTTACCTTTAATTCACTCAATTTTTATATGCATAGTAATATGGGATATCATTCTATATTACTATTTCCAGGGTTATTCCAAGCTCATAAATTCATTCCTGGGCATATGGAACAGTCAACCAGGACAGTTAATATAAAATTCTTACATCCTACTTCACATTCTACTGATTGTCCTCCCAGCTCTAAGTCCTTCAGCATCTAGGAACTGTGGTCTGAAGAGACATTAGTAGATTAAATAAATCAGTGAACAAGTACAATGTCTATCTTGTTCTATACAAGCCCACACCCTCTCTACTCTCCAACCAACAAATAAAAGTGACCTTTCTGAGATTCAGGGCCTGAGAAATCCTAGAGGTAGACTATAGGCATGAACATAGATGGGAAATTATTAACACTGCTTTGCTGTGAGATGTTCTAATTTATGATCAAGAAAGCTCAATTTTTTTATTGGCTTAAAAGCACGATACTTACCCACAAATTAGTGTGAAAAGAATGCGCTACCCACTGCATTTTTTTCTCTTTTTCAAGCATAATAAAGAATTAGCCTCCCAAGTCTAACAATAATGACTCAGACAAAGAAGAAAAAGGCTCTTGGCTTGTGTTTTCTTACAAATAATGCTACAATAAACTATGAGGACCTAAACTGATTTAAAAGGCTTGAATAGGTTGAATAAAAACCAAGAGAATATGCAGCGCCATCTGCACACACTTGGTCTTAGCATCATGAGGTATATTTGTGCAGACTCACTAACTCCCTGTAAATCACCATCTTTAAAATAACCTTAAAAATCAAGTGGCACAGAGCACAATTCTAAGAGTATGGATTAATGGGAGAATTTTTTCAAAGGAGAAAAGGGAATTTAAACTTACAGGAAATGCATTGCTCTAAAGTTTCCTAACACTGAATTGCTTTTATTAATCTTATTCTTACAAAGTCTATGGTAAAAAACCAAAGACTTCAATGTATGTGGGGCCCTAATAGTTACAAGTTGGATGAAAACAGTTTAACACTGAAACAGCACAATCTATCTTAGCAGAACTACCCAGCATAAACTAAAACGATATATTTTATGAGATTATAACAAGCTATTAAAGTCCCGGGAAATTAGACAGATGTAAATTTTTCTACACATATTCAAAACAAGATCTCATCTAATAAAAATGAAAAGAAAACTGGGGGAAAAAAAACTAACTTTTGGAACCAAGTTAGAATTCTACATGATCACTGACTTTCAAGAATTCTAGTAAATAATCCAGGTGGGTCTGGACTTTTACACAGATACTTTTAATTTTAAATTCAGCATGCATTGCCTGTTCTTTACCAAAAACAAGTAAAACTCTAATCAGAAGACATATGCTTTTCAAACTTCTTTTTCTGAACTGTCAGAATTGATAGTTTCTGGTTTTTGTATGAAGTACTACAAACTAATGAAAAGTTGTGCTTTCTATAATAAGCATACACGTTTCATTTTAATAACGAATGCTACGTGATTTACATTTGATATTCTCTTTTCTTACTAATCATATAGAAATGAGTATCATATAATTAAATTTTCTAAGTACTCACATACCCATTGCACATGTGACCCTTGCCGTCTCCAGGACATCATAAACTCTCAATTCTCCATTCATACTGATGTTCTGATGCCACTAATGAAATACGTTACACATCACACTATGGTATAGCCACTTTCATGGCTGAGTGATCTCAGGTGAGTGAAATGACATCCCTAAGCTTCTGTTTCCTCATCTGGAAATTCAGAACCATATGATAAGCAACAGAGAGATGATTCAGGTTAACTTCCTCATATTTAAATTATATTTTTAAATGTCAGCTTAGAATATAAACCCTAAAACGTATATCCCAAGACCAAAAAAAAATGGGGGAAAAAACTACATTGAGCTCCTGGACAGTCATGGAAAGCATGCCCACTAGCTAATCAATGTGTGGTCTACATACCACCTGGGAGTGGGTTAGAAATGCAAACTCTTAGGCCCCACCCAGCACCACCGAATCCAAATTTTCATTTTAACAATATCGCCAGGTGATTCACATTTTCATTAAAATTCAAGAAGTGGCATGCTCGTGCATACAGACTTTACAGCTGGTCCGATGAAAATTCACGACTCAGCAAAATTACCAATGTTATGTATCACAGATCATTGAGGTCAGGTCACTTGCCAACAGTTAAAATCGCAAATATTATATTTGTATATTATCTATTGTGCTATGTATATTATCTATTATACTACATGGACTTAATATTCTCTTTCCTGAGTTGTTGAGTTTGTTGCACAAGTGTTTGTGAGACATCTCTTTATAACTAGCAATTATATTTATAAGTGAGAACCATTAGGAAGGCATCCCAGAAATTTTTCTTATCACCCACAACGTAATTAAAGTGCAAAGCAACCACTAACACCAAGATCTGAGCCTTAAATCCTATAAACCTGGTGTGGACCTATGGCTTAGTCCAAACTCCAGAGATCAGGTAGCCAGTCCCCTAATAGGGACAACATTCCAGCAACTGAGGCCAAGAGGGTGTGGACTGGAACCACTGCCTTTTAGAAACAAAACTTAGGTAGAGGCTTCTGTATATTGTGGGTGGGATACACACAAGTGGCTCAGAGTGAGAGCGCAGTAGCCATTCTGATGAATAATGTTCTTAAGTTGAATGCAGCTCCATTCTTACCTCCACCAACTCCAGGAAGGCAATTTCATGTGATTTCATGTTTTTTTATAGTTAAATTCTTTTGAATTTGAAACCATCTTTTGCATAAAAAGAAGTGTGCCTAAATTGTACTCCATTGCAACCATCTCTAAACATAAGTGTGCCTGAATCGTACTTCAACACAGCCATCTCTAGACTGAAAAAGTGAATTCTTTTCTGTCCCTTCCTGAACTCCTACAGCATAGTGTTTTCTTCATTTAATTCTTAAACTGTAATAATTGTATAATAATTTTATATGATCTGTAACTATGACAGAAAAACAAAGCCACAGAATGTTTCCAAGGCATCCAGTGGAGAATCCAGGGAAGCTAAATTGCTGTTTGGTACATTTTGTTGAGGATGTGGGTGCTGTGGCTTTATTCTCCAATAGGAGCTACAGTGTCCACTTACCTTTATTATGCAGTGGATCTTCTGGACTCACTACTTTCCACGTAATTGTCAAAATCAACTTCTAAGATGCTTTAAATTGCACATATCTTATTTTTCCCTATTCTTATTTCAAAATGCCATTTTGTATTATATCTATTGAGAAGAAAATAAGCTCATTTTTAAAACAATTACCTAACAACACTGCAGATAAGAAGCTGCATTTTCTGCCTAAAATAAGTGTTTTTCTTCTCCCTTAAATTGAGTCTCATATGAATGATACCTAGATTATCGTTCTTTTGCTTTGGTATAAATCTGAAATCCTCTCACTTGTTTCAAAGCCTTATGATACTAAGGAGGAGGACTAGCCTTCTGATCACCCATTTTAGTCCCCTAGAACAGTGCTAGACAGTTTGATTTAATTATTATTACAGATAAATTTGCATGAAGCTTTCTTCTGAAGAGTTTTAGGCCATTTAAGCAATGTCATTATGTGGGCAGAGAAATTCTTTTGAAAAATGTAATGGGGCATAAAAAATAATAAAATCCACAAAATACATTTATTCAAGGATTTTAATAATGAAGAGAAATTACAATTCAAAGTGAAGGACTAGAAGCTGAGTACTCTCTATTATTTTAAAATAAAACATGATTAAATAGGCTCAGCATAATGCCTTAGAATCAGAGGACAGTATCCCGTGTTATGTCTTCTGAAAAACCACTTTCACTTCAGAAAAAAAATGAATCCAATATATCACTATGCCATTTGTGGAATTTCCCAAAGATGCAGAACAGCAATTAATTTTAAAAATAATTTCATATGAGTTCACCAGACAACATTGTCTGTGGTAAAACAAGAATGTTTGGGCCTCTGTAGACTATCTCTCATTCAAGAATCTCCCATTAATTGACATTATTTTGTCAGGGTTACTTGGGAAAAAGATAAAAAGGCCCCCGAATACTTCTCTAAAAACGTAGCAAAACAGAGAAAAATAGTGTTTCTAGGCTTCCCTCAGCACTTCCACCTAGCGCTCCCTCACTAAAGGGAGAAAACATCCAGAACCATCTTTTTGTAGAATAATTTGGCAGCAGCTGGCAATATTTAAAGTGCCATAGTCTTTGACCCAGGAACTCCATCCTTAGCAATTTACTCTATAGATAAAGCCATAGAAATGCACCAAGACTATGTAGGGATGAAATCCTACAACATTGTTTTCATAAGAAAAATAAAAACAAGTTGGAAGCAACCAAAATATCCTTTGAAAGGTAAGAAATAAAATTATAATCAATTATACACTGGACTAATATGCAACATTTTAAATATGAAAATGTCTCCTATATATTATTAATAAAAATAAAAGCCAGGAAAATGCATAATGTTATTACAATATTTAAAAAGCCTACACGGCAATGTGAGTGAATGCATTAAAAAATCATCTGGAGGTCTTTGCCTTGCTAAGCTATGACCAAGCCGTGTTTTCTTAAGCTTTAGCCCCCTCCCCTACCTTGGAGGTGAATCTCCTTTTTCTCTCTCTCTTTCTAATTTACTTTATAAATAAACTACATTTTCTAATCTAAAAAAATCATCTGGAAGAATATACAGTGGCTAGAAATTTGGAAGAGGGAGGATAGGGAGACTTTTACATTTTATTTTATATTTGTATGGTTTGAGTATTTATTGTGTGCATGCATTATTTTTAATTAAAATGCTAAAAGTACTGTACTAGAATTGGGAAGAAAGAACAGTAGAGATTAACACTTGATACTACTAGGACTGACTTACGAACACAGCAGCTAAGTCACTGTGACATGTCATCACCTGTGATTCTGCTCCACCTTTGCCCGGCACCCTAGCTCTGCTATAAGCTGACTTATTAACAGTCGATTGATATTTTTCTAAAGATCATTAAAATATATCACATGGTGTCTCAGCAGTTAATCTGAAGGTTACATTGTTAATTATTTTTGTTGATTAATATACTGCCAGTTCGGTATTTTTCCACTGGTTTGACATTTATCAGTTTTTATAATGATTACAATATAGCAGTATGCTAAATGCCCTTTTGAAAAGTTTATCTTCAAAAATCAACATAAAATTAATGACAGTATAGTATTTGGGAAGCCTACAGGATCATTTTGATGAAATTTCTCCTTAATAAACTTAGCTATTTATCTTTAGTGAAAATCTCCTATCATAAACTTATCTTAACAAAGTAATACACAAATAACTATATTCCTGCCCACTTGTCACACACACCTATAGAATTATAAAAGTGTTCTAATTTTATGCTTCATTCAATAGTATTCTAAATACTAAGTTAAGGTGATTTTAGTGAGAAATACTGAATCCAGACCAAGGTTGTATACATGATTTCCAGCGACACCATTAGCTTTCAGCTCATTCAGTAGCCTTTATAGTTATTACTGACCATGGACATTCAGGAAATATTATAAAACCAGTGTGTCTGATATATAAAATAAAACACTTGCCTTTCAATTGCTATTTCTACCTTTTTCATTGTTACATAACTCCCCTTACTCTGTATTGACATTCTGGCCATGTAGCCCTGCGACTCTATGATGCAAGCTAATTTATAATTGTGTTCCTGCATGAGGAACTCGAACACATCCTGAACATTTTCCATGCTTCCAACATTGCTGGAGAAAGTACTACATTTATTGGTTACTTTGTGCCCAAATTATTTTCTTCTTAAATACAGACTTATAAATTATGTTTCCCCCTTTGTTTAAGAACAAAATAATTCTTGGTGAATTATATTCTAATTTTTGTTCAGAAGTCATGAACACATGTTCAGAAGTCTCTGAATCAGTTTCATTAGATTATCACCCCATTTTTTAAAACTGCCAAGTACATGAATAGCAGTCATTTAATCTCCACCCCTACTTTGTTATGCATTTTAAGTAGCAGGGCTAGAATCATCCATGTTAATGTGCAAATAATGAAATCTCCTGAATTACCACCTCCTGCTAAAAGCAAGCATATTTCTCTTTGAAAAAGCATACATATAAAAATGTTTACTTTTAATTACTTAAAATTAGTGAAAGAAGCCCATAAATATATGGTGTTCATCTTCATTAGTCATCTGAGAAATACAATTTTAAGCCACAGCACAATATCATGTACCTATATCATTTATCAGAATGGCTAAATTTAAAAAGACCAAAAATGCCAAGTATGGGTGAAAATGTGGAGCAACTAGAATTGTGTGTGTGTGTGTGTGTGTGTGTGTGTGTGTGTGTGTGTGTGTGTGTGTTTGGTAGAGATGAGGTCTCACTGTGTTGTCCAGGATGGTCTCCAATTCCTGGGCTCAAGCAATCTTCCCACTTTGACCTCCCAAGTGCTGGGATTATGGATATGAGCCATTGTACCCAGTGCAACTGAAACTCTCATATATTGTTGGCAAAATAAGCTAGTATAACCACTGTTGAAGACTGTTTGGTAAATCGGTTTTGCCATACAGTATGACAGCTTTACCCTATGACCAAACAATTTCATTCTCTACCCATCAAAAATACACACCTACTCAAGACCAAAAAAATGTAAATAATAGTTCTAGAACTAATATTCAACTAACCAAAAATTGGAAACCTCCTGATTTCCCTTCAAAGAGAGACTGAATTGTGGTACGTTAATATAAAATATATATAGGAATAAGTATGAATCTTCTGTCTCTGATCAAAATGATATAATAAGCATGAATGATCTGTACTTACATTTTTGCTGCATCAAAAATAAGGACTAATCACACAAATGTGATACTGAGTAAAAGAAGCTAGACACACAAAAAGTACAAAATATTGTGAGATATTAGTTTTGGGTATCAATCTTGAGAAAGACATACCTACAATATTGAGGAAGACAATGTCCTTGTGGAAAACAAGACCATATATCAAAACAAAGATCTGAGGGGGGAAAAGGTTACCTTACATTACATACTTGATTTTAATAAAATCACTTAACCTACCTGGCTTCATTTTTCCTCTATAAAATGAGGACAAAGAAACCTTATCTCCTAAAAACAAGTGACTGTTTCAAAGATCTATGTAGCTTTGAGATTTATGACCCAATAAGATCATATTACTATTTTGTGTTTTTAATCAATAAAAACAGGAATGGTCCTTTATTTATTTATTTTAAAGATGTGGGGTACAATTCAGGGTTAGGTATCCAAACGTTGATTATACAGGTACCTTTGTTGATGAGGTGTGCTCCTCCCCCCACTAGCAGTTTCCCTCAACTGCCAATCCCACTTCCCAATCCTGGCAATATCCCACCACTGCCAATCCCTGAGTATGAGTGACTCTAAATCCATCCAAGTTGCTGTGAAGTCCATATGTTTGTCTTTCTTTATGGCTGCATAATATTCCATTGTGTATATGTACCACATTTTTTTTTTTTTTTGAGTCGGAGTCTCACTCTGTCGCCCAGACTGGAGTGCAGTGGCCGCTCCCGGCCACCTCAGCCTTGACCTGCTGGGCTCTAGCGATCCTTCCTCCTCAGCCTTCCAAGTAGCTGGAACTACAGGCGCGCGCTACCACGCCCGGCTGATTTTTTGATTTATTGTAGAGATGAGGTCTCGCTGCCCAGGCGGGTTTCGAACCCACGGGCTCAGGCAATCCACTCACCTCAGCCTCCCAAAGGCACGGGATTACAGGCTAGCCACCGAGCCCGGCTTGTACCATATATTTTTAATTCAGTCCAGCTTCAATGGGCAGCATGGTTGGTTCCATGTTTTTGCTGTTGTGAATAGAGCTGCAACTAACAAACATGTGCAGATATCTTTTTTGTAGAATGATTTGAGTTCCTCCAGGTATATTCCCAATAGGGGAATCACTGGGTCATATGGAAGGTCAATTACTAGTTCTTTCAGAAATTGCTGCACTGTCTTCCAAAGAGGTTGCACTTGTTTGCATTCCCACCAACAGTGTAGAAGTTTTCCTTTTTCTCTGCATCCTCGCCAGCAACTGTTGTTTGTTTTATTAATAATGGCCATTCCTACTGGGGTTAGGTGGTATCTCAATGTGGTTTTGATTTTAATTTCTCTGAAGATGAGTGAGGCTCTGCACTTTTTCATGTATCTGTTGGCTACCCATATATCTTCTTTTGAAAGGTGTCTATTCAAGTCTTTTGCCCACTTTTGAATGGTGTCTGTTTATTTTCTTTTGGCACGTTTGAGTTTCTTGTAGATCCTAGATGTTTGGCCTTTGTCAGATATACAGTTGGAAAATATTTTTTTCCATTCTGTGGGATGACCAAGCAGGATTCATCCCCAGGATGCAGGGTTGGTTAAACATCCACAAGACCATAAATGTAATTAAATACATCAACAGAGGCAAAAACAAGAACCACATGATTATCTCATTAGATGCAGAAAAAGCTTTTGATAAAATCCAGATGGTTTCTTTTGCTTTACTGAAGCTCGTCAGTTTGATGAGGTTCCACTTGTCTATCTTATTTCATATGGTATGGGCACTGAGGGTTTTGATCAGGAATTGGTTGCCAGTTCCAATTTCCATAAGGGCATCTCCTGCGTTTTCTAAGGTCCTTATAGCTTGAGGTTTTTCGTTTAGGTCTTTGATCCATTTAGAGTTAATTTTTGTGTATGGTGATAGGTAGGGGTCCTGTTTCAATCTTTTGCATGTGATCAGCCAGTTTTCCCAGCACCATTTACTGAATAGTTTCTCCTCTCCCCAGTGGTTTTTGCTGGAGTCTTTGTTGAAGATGAATTGGTTGAGAAATTGAAACCTTGCTTCCGGAATCTCTATCCTGTTTCATTGGTCCATATGGCTGTTCTTATACCAGTACCAGGCTGTTTTGATTACTGTAGCCTTATAGTAAAGTTTGAAGTCTGGAGAACAAGAAAGAGCTGATACCAATCCTATTGAAGGTGTTCCAGGCACTTGAGAAATATGAAATTCTCCCCAAATCACTTTACGAAGCTAACATCACACTGATACCCAAACTGGGTAAAGATGCAACAAAAAAGGAGAACTACAGGCCAATATCCCTGATGAACATAGATGTAAAAGTCCTCAACAAGACACTAGCAAATTGGATCCAAAAACACATCTCAAAAATCATCCACCATGACCAAGCAGGCTTCATCCCCAGGATGCAGAGCTGGTTCAACATCCGCAAGACCATAAAAATATCAACAGATGTAAAAACAAGAACCACGTGATTATCTCATTAGATGCAGAAAAAGCTTTTGATAAAATCCAGCATCCTTCTTGATCAAAAAACCCTCAAGCACCTAAGTATAAAAGGAACATACCTCAAAATAGTAAGTGCCATCTATAATAAACCCACAGCTAACATATTGCTAAATGGACAGAAACTGGAAACATTTCCCCTAAAAACTGGAACAAGACAAGATTGCCCACTCTCACTCCCTGTTGTTCAATATTGTGTTGAAAGTCCTAGCTAGGGCAATTAGACAAGAGAAGGGAATCAGAAGTATCCAAATAGGAAAAGAGGATATCAAGTTATCCCTCTTTACTGATGATATGATCCTATACCTTGAAAATTCAAGAGAAACTGTCAAAAACCTGTTTGGACTGATAAAGGACTTTGACAAAGTCTCGGGGTACAAAATAAATGGGCAAAAGACAGTTGCATTTCTATACACCAACAACAAACAGGCAGAAACCCAAATTAAAAGCACAATTCCGTTTACAATAGCCACACAAAAAAATGAAATACCTCAGCATCTTCCTAACCAGAGAAGTAAAAGACCTTTACAATGAGAACTGCAAAACACTGCTCAAAGAAATCCAAGACACAAACAAAAGGAAAAATATTCCATGCTCATGGATAGGAAGAATCAGCATTGTTAAGATGTACAACCTACCAAAGGCAATCTACAGAGTCAAGTAATACCCATTAAATTACCAACAGCATTCTTCTCAGACCTGGAAATGACAATACAGAAATTCATATGTAAACATAAACAACCACGAATAGCCAAAACAATCCTTAGCAAATGAAACAAAGCAGGAATGGTTCTTTTAATAAAAGCAGTAATAATAATTAACATTGTTCTAAGCACTTTACATGTAGTGCTTATTCAATTGTTACACAAATCCTCTGAAATAGATGTAATTATTTCCATTTTACAGATAGGGAACTGAGGCCATGAGAGGTTAAGTGACTTGACCAAAGTCACACAGTTAATAAGTTACAGAGCCAGAATTCAAACCCAGAAAATCTGACTTGTAACTCAGATCTAACTACTCAATATGCAAAGATAGTATAGGAAATCTATTTTATCAAAACCAAGAGGACTTTTACATTTTGGTTTAAAACAATTTAATGTCTAATCAACACAAAGCATCAACACAGTATATCACATACTGAAACTCTGTTTTGTTCAATCAAAAGGACAATGATTGTAATTGATTCATATAAATCTGGATTCTTTGAGGAAACACCACTTAAACTAACAATTTCTACTAGGCAAGTACTGACCAATTTTGATGGTCACATTCACATTTCCTTATTTGATGCTGCTCTAGTAATGAAGAAAAAATCTACCTTCTTTTTTATTTTTAAACATAGCCTCTTCTGCAAAAGACTTCATGGTATCAGTTCAGATTTGCTTCAGATTCCCTATTTTCACAAGCTGCCTTTTCTGAGAAGCAAGACTCTATGTACAAGCCTGAATCTGCAATCCACTGACAGAAAATAAATGAAGGCACTGCATTCATGTATTAGCAGACGTATTCAGAAAAAGTAAAATGTTTTCTAATTTCAGTGGCTTTGTAACTTTCTATTTCCTAACACTTAAGTCAATTATTTTCTGACAAGTCTTTGTTTTTTGTTGTTAATCAGGGTTGACACTTTATGTACTTTAATGATCTGGACCTCATTTTATTTCAGAGGTAAAATCACCTAAAGTATTTACACTTTACATTTTCTAGAGCTACCTTAAATATGTGTCACTGAATCTCACTGTCTGTTAGTTGAAAGCCTGAAACTGGGGTAGAGGAGAAGGAGCCATTATTTGAAAGGGAAGAAGATGAGTGAGAAAGGCCAACTCCCCTGTCTACACTCAGCTAGGACTCCAAAACGCCCTTGGAGGCTTAACCACCAGTTAGCAAAAGCAGATCACTTAGATGAATTATAACAGAAGGTTAAGAAGGAAGAAGGTCGGCGAAGCACAGCACCTTCAGATGAAGCTTCTCTGAGGCCTCTAACTAACTGTGTGTTCCTGGACAAGTCAGGCAATCCCTTGTATTAGGAAGATGGAAGCAACAGCTACTTATAGAGCTGTAAGATCAAATGAGGCACAAAGTATGTGCCTTGTAGCCTATAAAAGTGATATGACCTCATTATAACTGTGGCTACTATTACTTAATGACCTGGTATTGGCATTCCTAATTGTAGATTTTATCCTCTCTTTTTAACTCCACCACAGTATCTTAATGGTAGAGGCCAGAAGTTAAGCCCCTCTTCCCAACACCTAGTTTATGCAGATTCAAATAAAGAAAAGGCTTGGTTCCATCTGAATTCTTTCCCAGAACAACCACCTTCTTGTTATTCATCACTATTTATATTCAGATAAAAGGCTGGAGCTGAATTTACTGAGAAAAAATAAAAAAGGAGGCTGCAAAAGAGGACTGCCCAGAATTGTGCAAACAACTCTGATGAAGCTAGTCTGAAAGCATTCAAGGAAGAACACCAGAAAGTGGCCACAGACGCTTGTTTGGTTTATCTCAATCCTGGCAGAATCACGTTCAACAGTTAGGTTATAGGCTTTACCTTCCAAGGGCTTTTGAAACAATAAATGATTAATCTCTTCCAATACTTTTCACTGAATAATATAGTTTATTAATTTTTGTCATTAAAAAGAAAATGGAGCAGAAGAGTTTCAAAGATAGGAGAATACAGGGTTTTTGGAGGAGGACTTATATTTGTACTAAAAGAGTAAAAAACATAGAATTGACCTCCATTCCACCAAAATTTAGTTTTCATAAATTATAACAGTGGTACTAGTGAAATTTAATATAGGAAAATGAGACTGTTTTTCCTCATAAGTAACAGTAAGATACGCATACACACACATGCACACGAAAGACACCACGGCTATGTGAAACTACTGGTTTCTCCCACTTTAAGCACATATGAAAATCTGCATCATTTAACCAAGTCAGCTGAAGAATGATTACTAAATTTATTTTAAGTGTTATTTTCTGTAAGACATTTCAGAAGCACATTTTCTAAAATATTGTTAGTGACTTGTTTTAAAATTGTGCTTTGTGGAGACTCATTTCTTCAAAAAAATCTCTAAGAATATTCACCATGTAAGCTAAATACATAGTTCCCTTAGAGGGGAAAAATCTACTGAAGAGGGTTTACCGAAATGTCTTGCTAGCTCTAATAAAATACTAAATTCATTAAAATTATAAGTTTAAATCATCAAAATAAGCCAACACAGGCATAAACCCTCTACAGCCCATGGCACTTGACTGACATATCATTGGATGCAACCAGAAAAATAAAGCCACTTTATCCTTGTTTTTGTTTTATTGTTGTTTTGACTTGAATTCTTATGGCTTTTTTTTTCAGTGATATGGTCTTCTCACTGATTACCTACTGATTACTTACTTCCAGATTTAACTGTTTTAAAGGAAGCAAACAGTCAATTTTTGATCATTAACACCAAAGTCTGCCAGAAACACTCTGCATTAATGAATCTCAAATTATTTTATCATTTCATTAAGTTTAATGCATGTTTGTTGGGAAGAATTCAAGCTTTAGTCTGAGTTAGTGGGCAGCTTACTGTTGGTAACAGAGACAAACAGTAAGATCAAAAGTGAAATACACCACTTCCGACTAATGAATCCATCACAATGGTCTATTGGTCTATTATTTAGTCAGACTGTATCTAATAAAACTGACATCACTTAATGCAAACCTGTCATATTCATGGATAACATAAAATTATGGATGGAAAGAAGGATCGAAAAAGTGAAAGCAAAAAGTCTGATTCCTTGATATTTTTCTTTTATGAATATAGGGTCCCTCTTCCTTCCATCTCTAGCCACCTACAAAAACAACTACAGATCAACACCACAAGCTTCTTGTTATTAAGAGAAGTCAAAGGAAAAACTCAGATTATTCCTTACCAAGAAAATTAGCAAGTGACACGTGTAGAACAAGTATATTCAATCCTTCCTAGTTCTGCTGAATCTACTTGACTAGGCTAATACACTTACATAAAATGGATTGGCTTCAACATAAAGCCTAATAAAATTAAATATAAATGAGCTCCTGAGGGAATTCATTCAACGAACTACTAAGCAACTTCCTGGTTTTTCTCTGATAACTTGTTACTCTCCTCGGCAGTAGTATATTGCACACTGTGTAGGCAAGAGCAAGGTATGGCCACGGTAAAGGAGTAGGGTAAATGAAAACATTCTAGACAAAGTAGCTATTAATTCCTCTCCTCGAGAACCTATTCAGTAAATGGTGCTGGGAAAACTGGCTGACCACATGCAGAAGATTGAAACAGGACCCCTATCTATCCCCATGCACAAAAGTTAACTCCAAATGGATCAGAGACCTAAATGTAAAACCTCAAACCTTAAGAACCTTAGAAAATGAAGAAAATACCCTCATGGAAATCGGAACTGGCATCCAATTCCTGAACAAAACCCGAAACCCACAGGTCATAAGAGAGAAGATAGACAAATGGGACCTTATTAAATTGACAAGCTTCTGCAAAGCCAAAGAAACCATCAAGAGAGCAGGGAGACAGCCTACAGACTGGGAAAAAGTATTTGCCAACTCCAGGTCTGACAAAGGCTTTACATCCTGGATCTACAAGGAACTCAAACATGCTGAAAAGAAAAAAACAAACAACCCCATTATAAAATGGGCAAAAGATATGAACAGACACTTCACAAAGGAAGACATCCGAGCAGCCAACAGACACATGAAGAAATGTTCAACCTCACTAATCATCAGGAAGATGCAAATCAAAACCATACTGAGATACCACCTAACTCCAGTCAGAATGGCAATTATCAACAACTCAAAAAATAACAGCTGCTGGAGAAGGTGTGGTGGAAAGGGAACACTTCTGCACTGTTGGTGGGAGTGTAAACTAGTACAACCTCTGTGGAAAGCAGTGTGGCGATTCCTAAAAGCTCTAAATATCAACCTCCCATATGATCCCGTAATCCCCCTACTGGGAATATATCCTGAAGAACTCAAATCACTCTATAAAAAAGATACCTGCACACGTATGTTTATCGCAGCATTGTTCACAATAGCAAGAACCTGGAAACAACCATGCTGCCCATCAAAAGAGGACTGGATTTAAAAAAAAATGTGGTACATACACACGATGGAATACTACACAGCCATAAAAAAGAACAAAATCATGAATTTTGCAGCAACCTGGATGGAACTAGAGTCTATAATACTGAGTGACCTCTCACAGAAACAAAGATCCGAGTATCACATGTTCTCACTCACATAATGGACCTTGAACATCCAATGTAATACTATAAGAAAATGACTGACGGTACTGGGAAACTATGGGGTGGGGAGGGAGATGGGATTAACAGTAGCAAATATCTGTCTGGGGATGGGGAAACACCTCTCATCAACAGGGTGCCTGAATGAAATGTAACTGTATACCTAACCCTTAACTGTACCCCACAACATCATAATAAAAATATTGATATTAAAAATAAATACATAAATAAATAATTCCTCTCCCCACTTTCACTCCCCATCCCCGCCTCTACCTGCTCTCTCCCTCCCTCTCCCTCTGTCCTTCTCTTTCTCTCTCTCTCTCCCTGCCTCACCTCCCCTCTGACTTTTTGAGTCACATATGAACACACTTTGCTTACACAGCTATATACTCCATAAACTTTGTAACAACTCAGTGTTCATGTATGTTACTACCCCTTGTGCAAAAATAGCTTAATATTTTAAATGTTCCTTTTAACAAAGATCTAAGTGAAGTCTTTAAAAGCATAAGTAACACAGGTGAGATGATTTCTGTTCCTTAATGAATGATCTAGAACCCATTTGAAGATAGCTACAGATGATTCAAAGAGTATTTTCTGACATCAGAAGTGAACTGTTGTATAATGACTGTCAAAAAGCAGAAAAGCTTCCTTGCACAGTGGTGTGAGCCTTTTTGCTAAATTAAGGCCGTGGCCCCTATCTACACTGGATGATCCTTTAATAATGTAGACTTCTGCTGCATGGGCTAACAGAGCAGCCTATCATCTCCTGTTGAAGACCACTTATTTCATGGGTTTCCTTGATCAGTGTTGGCTGTGTGGACAACTCTTGACCTATTTGGGAAGGGCATATATTAAATAGTACAATGAGAGAAATGCCGTCTAGTAAGTTTCTTACACATCTTTCCTACCACTGTCACTATACAGAATAGATTCCTCCCCCCCAAAAAAAACAAAAACAAAAACAAAAAACCAGTCCTGCTTAGAATAGAGGAAAAGCATTTAAAAATGGAACAGAGGTAAACAACCAAAACCAAGAAAGTATTCCTCCTATTTCCATTATTTCTGAAAGCTGTTTAGCTTACCCAGATTAAACCAATGATGAGTGAATATTTATTAATACAAAGCTTCTTTTTGCCAAAGAAAGTATTCATCATAAAAGTTAAACTCACATTTGCATTCTTTACAGCACTTGCCGTCCACGTACGCAAGAGCCGACTTAAGTGGGCAGTCAGGAACTGGACAGATCAGAGTTTCACACTGGATGGTTCCGTTCTGAAAAGAAAACAATATTTAAAGAATTTCCAAGTTGGAGTTTAGTAGTCTTCAAGGATTTTTTAATCGATTCCTTAAATTTTAAACTTGTCATATAAAATGTCATGTAAAAGCCATCATACAGAGACCCATGGTAATAAAGTTGGGTTATAACATTGTCGGTGGTTAGCTCCCAACTCCATCCAGCAACTGATCCTAACTAAGCTTGAGTATTCCTCTTCTGCTGAGACATGGGGAAGGATATAGGTGGAGTGAAGGGTACAATTTGACAGGGAAATAGCCGGCTGAGGAAAAGCCTGGAACCCAATCATCCCCAGGTTTTTCACAAAATGAGCATCAATAAGCCAGATTTCTGAGTAGCAGCTGCCATCCTGAAAGTCCCAGTCTCAAGGCTCAGAATCTCCCATGGATATTTAAGCTCCAACAGGCCATCACAGGAGGGAAGGCGATGCTGACAATCACCACAAGGAGGCGCCAAACTGGAGACAGGACCACCACGAATTTGATGACCAAGGGTTGTTTATTGCTCCCAGGTGGCTAGCAGCTCAGGCTTTCATAGTCATTTTATTGATCTCACTATACCACATTCTATTTTTTACTCAATTCAATTTTTGGTCTCCCATTTAATACGTTTCGAAGGACTTTACTGTATTTGTAAAGTGCCATAATTTTGGTAGAAGCATGTTATGTTCCTGAATAAAAATCGTAACACACAGACACACACACACACACACACACACACACACACACACACACACAAACACACACAACACACATACACACACTCATACACACACAGAGTTATTTCTGAACACTTTTTATCTTTTTATGTACATGATAGTCTACTTTTGAATAAACTGGATACATTTGGGAAATTTTTTTAAAAGGCTGCTTCACATAGATCTCTGACTTCTTTCCAGAAAACCAGCTCTAACAGATGATTTCATATGAAATTTAAAAGTTCAAAGCTAAACTTGTTTTAAATTTTCTTTGAAAATGAACATATATTCTTAAAATAATAATACACCAAAGTATTATTTATTACTTTATTAGTAAATTAATATTACTTTGTGAACAATTAGAAAAAATGTATTCATTTAAACTATAAATTATATTCCACTGTGGTAGTAAACTATTAAAGATTGTCTCACTTACCTAAACTCAATTATTTATTTATATTGCTCAATCTTGACACAATATTTAATGCTTTATATAATTTAGCTTCATTAAAGTGCAATAATAAAAACATGAGGGAAATAAATCTCTGGAAATGTTAAGGATATCAGGATAGAATTCTTTGGGAGTCACCTTACTAACCTAATTTTAGTTGCTAACTTCATGTGTGTAGCAATAAACTTAAACTTTATAGCATTGCTAAACCATAATCATCTTTATAAGCTAGAAAGTGTTTTTAATAATGCAACACAGCTCTTCAGATGTGACCAGGTTTGCTAGCACTTTAGTGTTGTGTCTTGAGGAAATGGGTCTTGAAATTTTCATGATTACATTGTTTTAATAAATTTTTAAAGAGCGGGGGCATCTGAGTTCCCTTAGTCTGAACTCAAATGGAAGCCATACCAGGCATGTGCAGTTCTTACAGCCGTCTGTCCAGGACTCAAATTCTCGGTAGGTGGTTCCCTTCATGGTGCACGTCCTTTCACAATAGCATTGATCCAATCTATTCATTCGCTGTTCAGCCCGAGACAGCTGTGGCACAAAGGAAGGGATTTACATTGTTCACCATTCCAGCAACACAGACATGCAAACCACTCCAGCAGACATCTAATTTTTGTTTGTCTGTAGCAGTAATGATGGCTGTACCCCTCAACCTCTTGTCATAAATAGATTTAAGGATTTAATTTTTTTTTAAGAAACCAGTTTTTTCCCTCTCTTCTTTCTGTGGTAAATTTGCTCCCCGCCTAAGAAAAAATAACAAAAAATAACAAAAATAACAATAATGTATAAGACACAATTAGAAGGCTAATTCAAAATAGCATCACTCACAATGCTGAGAAGCATTTTCCATTTTTAAAAATGTTTAATTTCATTAATATGTTTACTCACCTGAAAAAATAAAAATCAGAATTTACATTATATAAGAAACAAATCATATACCATACAACACATCCATCATGTAATCCATAACTACTATGCAAAATCATAAATGTGATGAAATTGTAGGTAAACCAGAAATGTGCTTAAGACATTTGTAAATAATCCTACAACAGCAACATACTGGTAGAAGGCATTTGTGTGGCTGTTTCCTTGACTCACTTTAGTGTTCGTATTAATTACATTGTCCTCCCGCCTCCTTGCATGTAAAGAAGAACTAAAAAAAAATAATTATTAAAACTAAACAATATATCTTGCTGTGGTAAGCAGTGTATAAACAAGGTAATCCGCCTCATTCCTGATTTATTGAATAATTCCTTGTACAGATGACTAGGGTTTTAATATTTATAAGTCCTTTCCTTAAGGAGGGATTAGAGTCAGTTCTAGCAAACAGTATAAGATTCAAAGGTGAAAATATATGACTATAAAAGGAACTATTGGGAGCATCAAGGATTTTTGAGCTTCCTCACTGTATTTCTGAGTAAATTTTACCTTGGCTGATGTTTTGGCTAGAATATCCTGCAGCTCCATGATTTTCTGCACAAGTCCATGGAAGTCATTGCAAGTTGGGCAGGCTGGAATTACAAACACTACATTGGTCAAGTTGTATTTATAAGGGTTCAATCTGGTTAAATCTATGCCGACAACTAATATACGAAAACTCCACAGTGCAAGATCTAATAGACTTACTGCGATTAAGATCTGGGCACTGAGCAATAAATCCTTGGGGCATGACAAGTAATTGCACATCTTGCATTATGCCCTGTGTGTGAAAAATAAAAGAAAAAGACATATTACTTTCATTTACCCAAATTATGCTCAATACTCAAGTTCATGGAGGAAAACATTACAGAATGGACTCACCAAAATCCCTGAGTGAAGAGCCTTTTTTAATGCATTACTTTCACTTCATACCAAAGGGAAAGAAATCCATCAGACATAATAGACGATTACCCATGTACTCTCTTATTGATAATATTTTTTAAAGCCTTAAGATTAAATGTCAAGATATAATTAAGAGCCAACAGTAGTGTTGTTTTGAGAAGGTATTTTTAGTTAGCCACTGAAATAGGGCTCAAAAATGACCTTTAAAAATCAACCTGAAAATCACATCTGGTTTCTGCAATACTGAAACTGATACCAATTTTAAATTAACTGTAATCATTGAAAAGGATAGAAAAACTGAGTCATGAAAGCATGCTCATGTGAGCATTTCTCATTTATCAGTTAGGTCTTTTAAAACCAATTTCTCAATTCAAAAAGGACAATAGATTTGTTAAACAAATCTATTTTTTTACTAAAGTCTTACTCTGCAGTAAGACTTTAGTGATGAGTCCTTATGAGTACAGAAAGTTTAGTATGAAATGTTTATTAACGCCAGCTGGAAATGGTCCGTTTTACATAAAAGCCTTGATCGCATGTTTATAGGCAAAATTTACATGCATCCTTAGTCATTAAGGTATAATCAGCTTCCAACTTGCTGGGCTCTTAAAGCAAAGGTCAGTGGTAGCTCAGAAATGATTTCATCAGACACATTCAGCTGTCTCTTTTATCTGCCACTTCCCCCCCACTCCCTTCATGAATTCATATAATTTTCTTTACTCATATTTCACCTTCTTCCTTTGGCAAATACAAACAAAATGTCTAATGACAGGGTTAACAGTACCAACATGATATCAAAACAATTTTGAACATACTTATAAAGATTTATCAGTCAAATACTGGCCTGTATATCTTCTACATGTCTAATTTGATTAATAGCAAATATCATTGTGAAGGATAAATATTTTAATATTTTATATGACAATTACTGGATCTGTTATTTGCCTGGGCCTGGATTGATAAGAAAAGATGTGTACAAATTCCTATCACTTAGAAGCAGCAACATGAAGACAAATCTACCAGGTACAATTATATACTTTGTGCACTGTGCAACTCTAGTGGATTCCATTCATAGACTACAATAAAGATAACAATCCTTAGAATGGTACACATGATTGATGTGTGAGGATTCTGAGACCACATTCAGGCTCCACGGGAAAGATTGCCATGATTAAATAGAGAAGATGCTTGACACAGCACACATCTGCCATCCTTTGCATGAAAACAGAGTACTGATTTTTAGGATTTGCAAGCATGGAATCAACTCTCTATTTGTGTCACATACTAGGCAGACTGGCTCTGAGCAAGTTACTTAACCTCTCTGAGCAGCTTATGCATATGTAAAAGAGGAAAAAATATCTTGCACCAATGCTAGAATTCTATGAAATAATATATTTAAAGGGACCCTTAACAAGGCTAAGGTTACATGGAATAATACATTTCAAGCATCTGGTTTCCAAGTAACAGAGCATGTTTAAATACATTTTAAAACATCTTTCTAGGATCATAAACTTTGCTTGGAAAACAAATTTACTAGTACCTGCTCTACCTTGAAATCCACAAGTTGAACATATCACCTATCATTCCTTGATATAAGAATCATTCGTTGAGCCACATCTGCATTGCAGGCACTGTCCATAGTCACTGGGGAAAATAATTACACTACAAACTTGCAACAAGTAATTATCTGGACTTTATTTCTTCATCTTTAAAATATGGAAAGTTAAATAGGTTGTCTTTTAGATCCTCTCCAATGATGAAATTCTATGGAGTGTTGCCCCTAAGTGTACACTAAAGGAAAAGATATAAATTATGACTGCTTTTTATTTTGACAGATTTATACACATATAAGTATTCCTTTCTCACTTTCTGAAGTACAAGGAGACCATGAATAATAAATACCAAAAACTTCCAGTATTCTATTAACATTCCTGTAAAAATATCACCAAAGGTTATATTTCAGTAGTGGAGAGTTTATTTGTATGTTAACATTTTACATTTTTATTACTTTGAAAATGAACTTCAAGAATGACACATTAATTGCCCTGATTGCAGCCTTGTGATCATCTCTGTAATGCCTAAAGATCAAACTCATTGAAATAAGAAGAGAAAATAATGTTTGCTGGCTAAATAAAATATTAGTGTAAGAAAAAACCAGAAATAGACACAAATAAAAAACTGCAAATCAAACTGTTTTGTTCCACACCATAAGAAGCAAAATTTACTTTTCCAGACTCACTAAAAAGCATTTACATTTACAGTTTATTCTCAGACTTTAACCAAAATATACCTTAAAATATCCATGTGCATTATTTCTCTGTCCTAGCCAAAGTGTTGTTCCTACAGGCAAGTCTGAGGAGGGTTTTTCCACCACCCTTTCATAAATTCTGCAAAAAAAGAAATATCAAAGAACAAACATGAGTAGATAGTCATTTCTTAGAGTCTACTGTTTCCTGAAATGAGAATATTTCACTCACTTATTGCAGTCGATGTGTAAAATCAAATGGGAGGCACTGATGGCTAAGGAGAGCTTGTGCCACTTGTCATCAGCCAAAATGTAAGGAAACACTTCTGTGTGAGGGCGGTGACTGCCTGAGCGGTAATGCAATCTGATTTCATTCCGATGGCCGCTGCTTTCCAGTTCCAGGTACCTGCAGAGAGAAAAACCAAAAGGACACACTGAAAACATGATTAAGGTGACCTCTATATACAGAAAGATGGAATAGATGTACCTTTTCTATTCCTCCCACTAAATACAACTAGACATTATACATAAAACAAACATAAGAAGAATCTGAAGGATAGTGAAAGGAAAGAAAATCAGACCCCAAGGAAGAGTATGGTGGTGAATTCCCTGTGTTTTCATTTTGCATCATATTCTAGACTTGGAAGTGAAGAAGCCCACAACCTGGAAAACCTATTGAATGCAGCCAAAAAAATTCTAAGTCTGCTCTCTCTAACCAAAGAACAAGGGAAAGGGCAGCCTAGAAAGAAACTTTCAGATAACAATCTTTCTGTTGCAGTCAAAGATCACAGAAAAAACTGTGACCCCATCCTCAACCATGCCAGCAAAAGCTAAGTAGGGAAGCTGGATTTCCACCCTCTTCAGGCAGAAATGAGGCCCCCAACACTAGAGTGATGTCAGTGAAGACCAAGCCAAGAGTAAAGACTTTTAGCCCTGCCAGGCAATAATGGGTCCCCAATATCATTAGAAGAGAACATATATGGAGGAGCCTGGACATCCATTTCCACCTGTAAGTAATGAAGCATACTGCCCTTTCCCCATTGGAATGGTATCAAAGGAAGCCTAGCAGAAAGTCAGTAGTTTCACCATCATCCAGCAGTAATGAAACAGCCCCCACCACAGTGCCAGCAAAGACCTTACAAGGAACTGAAACCACCATGCCCCCCCCCGAAATAAAAGATGTTCCCCATCAATTGTCAACAGAAGACCTAGTGGGGAATCTGGATTTCTACCTCTACCTGGAAGTAACAAGATGGTACCCTCCTTCCCCTTCCAGAGCAGTGTCAGAGAAAGGTGAAACTGGAGGTTTAAATAAGATTCAAATCGCAGAATATGATATAAAAATGTCTAGGTTTCAATTAAAAATCATTCATCACACCAAGAACCAAAAAGATCTCAAAACTAATTGGAAAAAGACAATCAATATATATCAACATCAAGATGATAAAAAGGTTAAAATTGCCTGGCAAAGATTTTAAGGCAGCATTTATAAACACAGTTATGAACACACTTAGATAAAATAAAAATAGAACACAAGAACGGAACTAGAAAATTTACTAGAACTAGATAAAATTTTTAGAATTGAAAAATTCAATAACTTAAATAAAAAGCTCAATGGACAAGTTAAACAGTAGAATAGAACTGACCATGAAAAGAATCAGTTAATTGGAAGATTTGAAGAATTATCCAATCTGACCAATAAAGGTAAGATGGATTAGGAAAAAAAAGTGAACAGTCTTAGAGAGCTGTGAGACTATAAAAAAAAGATATAACATTTATATCACTAGAGTTTATAAGAGAGGAGAAAGAAGATAGGGAAGAAAAAAAGGTGATTAAAGAAATAATGGCTGAAAATTGTGGAGTACATTTCAGGGTTAGGTACACAAATATTCATTGTGCAGGTACCCTTGTTGATGAGGTGTGCCCCCCCTTGCCCAGGCAGATAGCGACTACTGTCAATCCCACCTCCCCCCCACCCCCCCACCACAGTTTCTCACTACTGTCAATTTTTTTCTTATAGTATTACAGTAATTTTTCAAGATCCATTTATGACTGAGAACATGTGATACTCAGCTCTTTGTTTCTGTCAGAGTTCATACAGTATTATAAACTCTAATCCCATCCAGGTTGCTGCGAAGTTCATGATTTTGTTCTTCTTTATGGCTGCATAATATTCCACTGTGTATATGTACCACTTTTTTTTAAACCAGTCCTCTTTTGATGGGCAGCATGGTTGTTTCCATGTTCTTGCTATTGTGAACAATGCTGCGAAAAACATACGTGTGTAGGTATCTTTTTTATAGAGTGATTTGAGTTCTGGGTATATTCTCAGTAGGGGAATTGCAGGGTCATATGGAAGGTCAATTTTTAGAATTTTTAAGAATCACCACACTGATTTCCACAAAGGCTGTACTAGCTTATACTCCCACCAACAGTGTAGAAGTGTTCCCTTTTCACCACATCCTCTCCAGCATCTGTTATTTTTTGAGTTATTGATGATGGCCATTCTGACTGGAGTTAGGTGGTATCTCAATGTAGTTTTAATTTGCATCTCCTTGACGACTAGTGAAGCTGAACATTTTTTCATGTATCTGTTGGCTGCTCCCTGAAGTGCCCATACCATAAGAGATAAGATGGACAAGTAGGACCTCATTAAACAGAGAAGCTTCTGCAAAACCATCAAGAGAGCAGGAAGACAGCCCACAGACTGGGAAAAAATATTTGCCAACTCCATGTCTGACAAAGGCCTAACATCAAGGATCTACAAGGAACGCAAACATGCTGAAAAGAAAAACAAACAAACAGCTCCATTAAAAGTGGGCAAAAGATATGAATAGACACTTCTCAAAAGAAAAAAAAAACTTTCTTAATCCATACCAATCCATATCATAATTCATCTTCTGAAAGGTAAAAGCAAAGAAAAAAATATTTAAAGTTGACAGAGAAAATCAGGCACCTTAAGCTTTCGGAAAAAAATTAGAATGACAGTGAACTTCACAGAAGAAACCATGGAAGTCAAAAAGAAGTGGTGCAATATTTTTCATGCAATTAAAGAAAAAAAGCTGTCCACCTAGATCCTAGGCCCAGCAAAAATATCCCTCTGTTATGAAGGATAAATCAAGACATTCCCAGATGAAGGAAAACTAAGAGATTTTGTCATAAGAAGACCCAATCTATTTGGGTTTCTGTTTGTTTATTATTGGTGTAGAGAAATGCGATTGTCTTTTGTACATTTATTTTGTATCCTGAGACTTTGCCAAAGGCCTTTATCAATGTAAGGAGGCTTTTGACAGATTCTCTTGGGTTTTCAAGGTACACAATCATATCATCTGCAAAGAGAGATAACTTGACTTCCTCTTTTCCTATTTGGATACCTCTGATTGCCTCCTCTTCTCTGATTGCTCTAGCCAGGACTTCCAATACTATGTTGAACAGGAGGGGTGAGAGTGGGCATCCGTGTCTAGTTCCAGTTTTCAGGGGAATTGGCAATTCCATTCACAATAGCCACAAAAAAAATGAAATACCTTGGCATCTTCCTAACCAGAGACGTGAAAGACCTTTACAATGAAAATTACAAAACACTGCTCAAAGAAATCAAAGATGACACAAACAAGTGGAAAAGTATCCCATGTTCATGGATTGGAAGAATCAACATTGTGAAGATGTCCATCTTACCTAAGGCAATCTACAAATTCAATGCAATACCCATTAAATTACCAACAACATTCTTCTCAGACTTAGAAAAAACAACACAGGAATTCATATGGAAACACAAACATCCAAGAATAGCCAGAACAATCCTCAGCAAAAAAAACCAAAGCAGGTAGTATCACATTACCAGACTTCAAACTTTACTATAAAGCTACAATCATAAAAACAGCTTGGTATCGGTACAGGAACAGGCATATAGATCAATGGAATCGAATTGAGATTCCAGAAGCAAAACATCAATATCTCAACCAACTCATCTTCGACAAAGCCCCCACCACCGACCACTGGGGAGAGGAGAAGCTATTCAGTAAATGGTGCTGGGAAAACTGGCTGACCACATGCAGAAGATTGAAACAGGACTCCTATCTATCCCCATGCACAAAGGTTAACTCCAAATGGATCAGAGACCTAAATATAAAACCTCAAACCATAAGAACCTTAGAAAAGGAAGGAAATACCCTCATGGAAATCAGAACTGGCATCCAATTTCTGAACAAAAACCAAAACCCACAGGTCATAAGAGAGATGATAGACAAGTGGGACCTTATTAAACTGACAAGCTTCTGCAAAGCCAAAGAAACCATCAAGAGAGCAGGGAGACAGCCTACAGACTGGGAAAAAGTATTTGCCAACTCCAGGTCTGACAAAGGATTAACATCCTGGATCTACAAGGAACTCAAACGTGCTGAAAAGAAAAAAACAAACAACCCCATTATAAAATGGGCAAAAGATATGAACAGACACTTCACAAAAGAAGACATCCGCGCAGTCAACAAACACATGAAGAAATGCTCAACCTCACTAATCATCAGGGAGATACAAATCAAAACCACACTGAGATACCACCTAACTCCAGTCAGAATGGCAATTATCAACAATTCAAAAAATAACACCTGTTGGAGAGGGTGTGGTGAAAAGGGAACACTTCTACACTGTTTGTGGGAGTGCAAACTAGTGCAACCTCTGTGGAAAACAGTGTGGCGATTCCTAAAAGCTCTAAAAATCGACCTTCCATATGACCCTGCAATCCCCCTACTGGGAATATACCCTGAAGACCTCAAATCACTCTATAAAAAAGATACCTGCACACGTATGTTTATCGCAGCATTGTTCACAATAGCAACAACCTGGAAACAACCATGCTGCCCATCAAAAGAGGATTGGATTTAAAAAATGTGGTACATATACACGATGGAATACTATGCAGCCATAAAAAAGAACAAAATCATGAATTTCGCAGCAACCTGGATGGAACTAGAGCCTATAATACTGAGCGACCTCTCACAGAAACACAGATCCGAGTATCACATGTTCTCACTCATATAATGGACCTTGAACATCCAATGTAATACTATAAGAAAATGACTGAAGGTGCTGGGAAACTATGGGGCGGGGAGGGAGATGGGATTAACAGTAGCAAATATCTGTCTGGGGATGGGGAAGCACCTCTTACCAACAGGGTGCCTGAATGAAACGTAATTGTACACCTAACCCTTAACTATACCCCACAAAACCATAATAAAAAATATTGATTAATAAAAAAAAGACCCAATCTGAAGAACAGCAAAATAGATCTCTACAAAGAAGAAAAGATACAAAAGAAATGGAGATTCAGTTTACACAAAAGCCTGCACACAAATGTTTACAGAAGCTGATTCATGATAACTAAAACTGTAAACAATCCAGAAATCCTTCAATTGGCGAATGACTAAACAACCTAGTGGTACCGCCATACTAGGAACACTGTCCAGTAACAAAAACAAATGACTAAATGGCAGTTGGAAAGGGGACTGAAGTCAATCTGGAGCTACTTGCATTCATAGGAGAGATGACGGTGACTTGGACCAGGGTAGCAGCTGTAGATTGATGGGAAATGGTGCTATTCTGTCTGTATTTGGAAAATAGATCTGACAGAATTTGCAAATGTGTAGAGTTGAGAAACAAAAAATGATGGAGTTGGAGCTTTTGACTCCAATGTTTTGGCGTTAGGGAAGTTTTAGACTTGGAAGACAAGAGGGAACACTGATTGAGATGGAGACAATAGAAGAAGCAAGTTTAGGGAATGTGAATTAAGTGTTTAAACTTAGATGTTAGCCGGGCTTGGTGGCTCAGCCTGTAATCCCGCGCCTTGGGAGGCTGAGGTGAGTGAATTGCCTGAGCCCGCATGTTCGAGACCTGCCTGGGCAACTTGGTGAGACCTCATCTCTACAATAAATCAAAAAATTAGCCGGGTATGGTAGCGAGCACCTGTAGTTCCAGCTACTTGGAAGGCTGAGGCGGAAGGATCGCCGGAGCCCAGCAGGTCGAGGCTGCGGTGGCCGGGAGTGGCCACTGCACTCCAGTCTGGATGACAGAGTGAGACTCCAACTCAAAAAAAAAAAAAAAAACCAAAAAAACTTAGATGTTACATTTAAGGTGCCTAACGAACACCGAAAGGACATATAGAAAGAGCAACTAGATCTGGAAGTCTGAGATAGCGAGACTCCATAATGGACATGATAATTTGGCTATCACAGCATGTAGATCATACCGAAAGCCATAAAAGCACAGGAATTGCCTAGATAATTATCGTGGATCAAAGAAAGGCACTTCAACATTCTGAGGAGGAACCAACAAAAGAAACCAGTAAGTGTGGACAGGGAAACTCGAGAAAAAATAAGAGTGGCATTCCAAAGACCTTATGATGAAGAGGATGTCTTAAGAAAGATAAAGTGATCAACCGTGGCAAATGCCACTGATAGGTTAAGTAAGATGAAGACATAACCTCTGGTTTTAAAAAATGAAAGTGTTAGCCGGGCTCGGTGGCTCAGCCTGTAATCCCGCGCCTTTGGGAGGCTGAGGTGAGTGAATTGCCTGAGCCCGCGGGTTCGAGACCCGCCTGGGCAGCGAGACCTCATCTCTACAATAAATCAAAAAATCAGCCGGGTGTGGTAGCGCATGCCTGTAATTCCAGCTACTTGGAAGGCTGAGGCGGAAGGATCGCCGGAGCCCAGCAGGTCGAGGCGCGGTGGCCGGGAGCGGCCACTGCACTCCAGTCTGGGCGACCGAGTGAGACTCCAACTCAAAAAAAAAAAAAATGAAAGTGTTTGGTGATCCTAAGACTATTTTAGAAAACTTTTTAGGAGAGAAAACTAGCTTGAAGTAGGTTCAAGAGAGAATGGGTAAAGAAAAGCAAGAGACAATGAGTACAGACACTTTGGAGAACTAGGTGGATGTTGAGAGACATGTAGTCAAGAGAGATTTTTCTTTATTTTCACTGGTGAGAACTAGTATACATGTTTGTACACTGCTGGGGATGATCTTGAAGAAGAAGGGAATTAGTCAAAATTGAAAAAGAAAAGACATTGGAATAAAGCAGAAGCCATAAAGTAAAATATAGATTAACTTCATTTTAACTACATAAAAATTAAAATTTTCTCAATGGAAAATATGCCATAAATAAAATTAGACAACAAAAGACATTCAATGAGACAAAATAAATTACATAATAAATCAGAGGTTAAAATCCACAGTATATGAAGTATACTTATAGATCAGTAAAAAGAGGCAACTAAATGGATTTACTGATCAGATTAGCTAACATTTTAAAAAGATTAATGATTCCAGTGTCAATAGGAATGTGAGGAAACAGACACTTCTGTGGCAACATAAAGTGACATGAGCTTCTTTAAAGGCAGTTTGGCAAAACTATTAACACAGCAAATGTGCATATTCTTTAAATCGGCAATTCCAAATTTAAAAATCTAACCTACTAAAACACTAGCACAAGTTATCGATATATGCAGAAGGTACTGCATATTTTATTTAAAATAGTGAAAAACTGATAAAATACTGGTTATTTATTTATAGACAAATTATAATACATCCATATTCTGGAATACTATGCCACTCTGAAATGAATTAGATTTTGACATGAAACAAATCCATGGCATTCTATTGAGTAAACAAAAAAGCTTTATATAACCCCATTTTGTTTAACAAAACTCTGTGTGTATGTGTGTGTGTGTGTGTGTGCTCGCACACGCACACACACACACACACACACACACAACACACACACACACCCTTACCTGCACACACCTATCTGTTTAGAGAAAAAAAAGGTCAAGAAGGATACAGGCCAAAATGTAATTACCTAGGGAAGTATAAATTGGAAGAAGGATGTAAGGAATCTTCGTGTGTGTGTGTGTGTGTGTGTGTGTGTGTGTGTGTGTGTGTGTATGAAGTGTAAATTCTATTTTAATACAAAAAAGTAAACAATAAACAAAACTAAGTAGTCAAGAATATAACTGATATTTTAAGAGTATAAAGAATAACCAAAATACCAATTTGTTTGACTTTTTACCCCCAAAAATCAGAGTCCTTGTATTTTATGTTAAGTACTCATTATTTAGTCAATTTGGCTAATTAATTCTATAATGATAAAGAGATGTTTGCATTTAAAAAAATGATATCAGCAAACACACCAACCCATTGCTATATAACTGTCAGTTCTCAAGAACTCTATTATTGCTATCAGGTCTCCCCTTCTCTAGATATTGTTAAAATTAACATCTGAATTGAATTCCTAAACTTGAGCCACTAAATGTGGCCTTTAATCACAATAAGGATGATACCATCCCCATATGCTACAAACAAGAACAGTCCACTAGGAGTTACATTCTTTTACCAAAAGTTACAGTATTATTAGCAACATTCACTTGGGTTTGTTTTTTTTTAAGTGAAATATATATGTAATCCACCAAAAAAAATTTTGCAGAAAAAATAAATAATGGTATAAAACACTTAGAAGCCTGCCTAGCACGTGGTTAATACTCAATGCATGTTAATGATCACCATAGAAAGGAAGACAGGTTAAAAGGAGTCAAATCACATCTGATTACGATACTTTTGAAATAAAATATCTTCAAAACCAGTCTTTATTAAGATGTACAAAGCCATATGAATACATGAAGCTACATGGAAATATAATTATTGCATAAATGTAAATTTAGAAGTATTTGCAATAAATATTTGGCATAGTTTGATCACTTTTTTTTTCTTTTTTTTAAACATTTTTTATTATAAAATTGTGGGGTACAGTTAAGGATTAGGTATACAAATGTGCATCGTTCAGGCACCCTTGTTAATAAGGGGTGTCTCCCCGCCCCCAGGCAGATATTGACTACCGTTAGTCCCACCTCCCTTCCCCTGCCCACCCCCCCCATAGTTTCCCACCACTGTCAGTTCTTTTCTTATAGTATTACGAAAGATGTTCAAGGTCCACTATATGAGTGAGAACATGTGATACTCAGATCTTTGTTTCTGTGAGAGGTCACTCAGTATTATAGACTCTAGTCCCATCCAGGTTGCTGCGAAATTCATGATTTTGTTCTTTTTTATGGCTGCATAGTATTCCATCGTGTATATGTACCACATTTTTTTAATCCAGTCCTCTTTTGATGAACAGCATGGTTGTTTCCAGGTTCTTGCTATTGTGAACAATGCTGTGAACAGTCAGACTCATTTCAGGAAATCCCCCACTGTATGGAGTCTCAGTAAGAGGCAGCCCAGTAAGTGGCAGTCCTGTGCCCCACTCCCTGCCATCCTACCAAGGCTCAGCACCACGGGGTGGTTGAGCACACCCAAGCCCTAAAGCCAAATTGTGGAGTTCAAACCCTGGTAGCCCTCTTCGTGATGGTAAGCTACTTTGCCTCTCTGTGCCTCATCTGGTTTCTCTACTATAAGATGGGGATATGAATAGTACTTGCCTCAGAATTTTTGTGAGGACTTGAATGAATTCATTTAAGAAAGTACTCTGATCTCTAAAATAAAATAAAATAAAAAGTATGTTTTCTGGGGGGGGGAAGCACTCTGAATAGTACTCCACATACAAAACACTCAGTAGACATAGTAAACATTAGCTATCATTTTCATTTCAAAAAGCAAAGGGGTCAAATTCTCCCTCTTCTTTCCTGTGGCACAACTGGAGGCAGTCCCCTGACACACCCTTCCAATCAGACACTCTTTCCTGAGACTCAGAATCCTTATGGAGCACAGCGAGGCAAGAACGAATAGGTTGTACTACATGGTGCTAGAAGCGGCCGCATTCTATTCGGCAGTGCTAAGGTCACTAGGCATCTTGCTTCCGTTTGCTGGTAAACCAGGGTAACTTTGATTATTGGCCATCCCAAATTCGGTGACCCAGCCTCCCATCAGTTCCGTAAGCTGACCTCCTATCTACCACCTCCAACAATCACATTACAACCAAAACCTTTAACTGATACATTAAGATTGTGACTAGCCGGGCTCGGTGGCTCAGCCTGTAATCCCGCACCTTTGGGAGGCTGAGGTGAGTGGATTGCCTGAGCCCGCGGGTTCGAGACCCGCCTGGGCAGCGAGACCTCATCTCTACAATAAATCAAAAAATCAGCCGGGCGTGATAGCGCGTGCCTGTAATTTCGGCTACTCGGAAGGCTGAGGCGGAAGGATTGCCGGAGCCCAGCAGGCGAGGCTGCGGTGGCCGGGAGCGGCCACTGCACTCCAGTCTGGGCGACCGAGTGAGTCTCCAACTCAAAAAAATAAAATAAAATAAAATTGTGACTATGGGGAAAAAATATAATTGGAAGAAAATGCATCAACATTTTAAAAGTAATTGTTTGAGTGATAGAACTATGAGTGACTTTCAACCTTCTTTTTTTATTATCCTTTATCTTCACTTCTATCTTTAATGAGTATTTACTACCTTAAATTAAAAATTATATTTCAAATCCCAAGGTGATAATTTGTCACACTTGAACATATCATATCTCCCTGATCTGTTACTCATAATTTTGAGAGTTAGCTAGAATCAGAAATAAAGTGTTCAACCTTTATAATAATTTATGACCTTGCAGTTCAAATATCTTTTGAATTGGCAGAAATATAAACTAATTTAAGATTAGGCTTCAGAGAAATAGGCAACAGTAGCAGGACATCATTCATTTTAACAACCTCCTTCATAACTCAAGATCAAAGGATAAAAATAAGGTCATGTCTCATCTGACAAAAAGGTTGCACACAACATGAAATGAGGATTTTTCTGCTGCCTTAAATTAAACCTAAATAGAAAAATGATCAGATCATCTCAGTACATTAAGTTAAACCCAGTTTTAAATTAATCACCTAAAGAAAAGTCATATGCACTTCTAGTGCCAAAAACATCATCAGGGTGGCTCACGGATGACACAATTGCAAAGTAGTTACCAGCACAGGCTTTGGAACCTGAAAACCCAGCTCAGTCTCTCACTACCAACTGTGACCTGGGCAGATAACCTGATCGCTCACTGCCTCAGTTTCCTCATTTGTGCAATGAGGATTTAATGTAATAATCTATATATAGCAGGGTGCCTGAGACATAGTAAGCACTCAATAAATAGTAACTATTTTATTATTAATCAATCATCCCAATTAGGCATAGTTTCTAAAGTCTAGCTTCTTAAAGCCAATTCTGTGACTAACAAGCAATTTGAATACACTTTTTAAGCGGAAGAATGCAGAAACGTTAGAGGAGAAAAAATGTTAGAGGCAAAATCAAGATATTAATCCACTGTTACAGAAAATAGTTGACAGCCCTGGAATTATGGGAGCTCTAGCATAACCAACAGAATACAAAAAGTGAGGTTCATTGGAAGAGCCAGAATTATTGTAACTAGATGATTTGTTATTCATTGTAGATAATAGATTGCTTCTCCTAGTCACCTCCAGTGAATCCCTCAGATATTGAGGGAGATGGGAGAGCAGAGAGGAAAAGGTACATTTTTTGGCATCCCTTATTAGGACCATATTGATTATATTTTTGTTAGCAAGTTTATTTTTAATGGTATTTGTTATCAGGAAGGCTGTATAATGTAGCAATTTACTAGGCCTTAGAGTATCTTAATCTTGTCTCAACAGTTTACTAACTGTGGTAACGGGCAAGTTAAAAATTCTCTCTAAGCTTCAGTTTTTTCTCCTATCAAAAAGAGATGACAACAGTTGTAACCTTATGATTATTTTAACAATTAAATGAAATAAGAGAAGTGTTTACTTTGCACCATTCTAAATAAAGAGAAAGCACTCCCTACACATCACTGTTATGACTTATATTTCCTACAACATAATTATGCATTCTATTTAAATAAGCAGATTTGCAGAATGGATTTTAACTTTAAAAAACAAGAATGTCAGGTATAGAAAGTATTTTAATGGAATCTGCCCAAATAAGAGTGTTCAAATCTTGGCTATGATATTCCTGTCAAAATAGTCATTCAGCCTATTTGAATATATCAAGTGACCAAAGCAAAACTTCCTGAGGCATACCATTTCATTTTTATTATTATTATTATTTTTTAGTTGGAGTCTCACTCTGTTACCCAGGTTGGAGGGCACTGGCATGCTTCCGGCCACCGCAGCCTTGACTGCTGGACTCAGGAGATCCTTCAGCCTCAGCCTTCCAAGTAGCTGGAACAACAGGCACGCGCCACCATGCCCAGCTAATTTTTTGATTTATTGTAGAGATGAGGTCTAGCCAAGTTGCTCAGGCTGGTCTCAAACCCGTGAGTTCAAGCAGTCCTCTCACCTCAGTCTCCCAAAGTGCTGTGATAATAGGCGTGAGCCACCACTCTTGGCTTATTTTTATTTAAAAAATATTTCTTATCCTAAAGCATAAGGAAAACTTTCTTTGACAAGAACTTTTAAGCTCAGCATATCCAAAAAATATTTACCATAAGTACTGAGAATCTGTCAATGAACAAGGTCAAGTAACACTGAAGCTTAAAGACACTCAATAATAAACACATGATTAAGTGAAACTTAAGCGTAGCCATCTCACAATTAATAATACAACTACTACAAAAGTCTTGCTGCAAGAAGAATGCAGTCAGGTCAGTGAGAATAACAAAACTCCCTCATGAATAATATAGCTAGGAGCCAAAATTATGTCATGAAGAGGAAAGATCAGTAGCAAATAAAATTAATTCACAATTGAAGCCCTGGCATCCAACATGATGGCTTAAATAACAGCCTCTCCATCTAATTACCCTACATAACTGAGCTTAAATAAAAGGAAAAAGTGACCACTCACAAAATGGATTAATTTATTACTATCAGTGATGAGGCTAGCAAGACACAAAAATATTGTAAGAAACAACACTTTGATCTATGAACTGTATAGATAGTTTAGAAATAGAGCCACACAAATAAGAGTTACCTGACTATAGACATTGCAATGCAGAGAGAAAATAGCAGTTCCTTCCAAAAACAACAACAAAAAAAACTGTGGAAGATCAATTAGACATCCACACTGGGGAGAAAACACATTTCAATAATTCCCACCTCATATTAATCACCTCTGAGTATAGGCTTTGGGCAACACAATGAGATCCTACTTTCTGAAAACTCAGGGCATCCATTTGGAGATTGGATTCATTCCACCCTAATGCTGATGGCAGCTTCAAAGCTATTTTGCCGCTAGTCCCTGCTCCAGTTCAGGAAATGTTGATGATATTTGGAGGAAAAAATGGTAGACACATAACCCTTCACTAATTTTGCAATTCAGTGTTCACTGAAGTGGAGTAGGTTGTGAAATGGTCACCTGAACTCTTTTCTTCTTTTCAAAACTCTTCCATCTTACTACCCTTTATTATTTATTATATTCTTATACTTTCAGAAATGGTCATAATTTTTCCCTACAGTTCCGATTAATGTATTTGAGAGAAAAATTAGAAGAATTTGATCATTTAAATATAAGCAGTAGTTGTTCTGCTTTGAAGGATTTTTCATAGGGATGTGTGTGTATTTAATAAAGTTGTTATAAAATACAGTTGATTCTAAGGACTGTATTAACTGAGACATCACTTTATTTTAATTGAAAGGTGAAACTCCTACCCAAGAGTTATTTTTAAAGACTTATATAAAATATGAATTTCTCCACTAAGTATAAATGCTATTCTTCTTATCTACAGAGTGGAAGCTGTCAAGAGATTCCTGAATCTGTAAAACCATCTGTGATAGGCATTACTAGTCAAGCAAGGTTCAAAAATATAGAAATTTCATTTAATACATGAAATTCTCAGAGTATATTCACTTTGATATGAAAGGATCTAGAAATATATAGACATAGATAAGTAGACCACAGCTTGCAAAGGAATGGCATGCTCATTGAGGAATCATTACTTAGTCATTTAGGATATAAGATACTATGTACTTAATTTTATTATAAATATGGAAAATGGGTCACATTTTCATTTCTGAATTTGATTATTCAAGTCAAGCTCTTAATTTTTGTGAAAAAACAAAATAAAACATATCTTTTCTGAATGTAGCTTTCTGTCACAGTGGTTTGAGTCAGCTATGCTGAAGTTAAAGGAAAGGACTTAGCAATCTCTTAAAATCCAGTCTATAAATAAGTTAAATATTATTGTGGTTTGGGATGAATTGAGATTTGAGGGAGTGTGTGTGTGTGTGTGTGTGTGTGTGTGTGTGTGTGTGTGTTTTCCCAAGAGAATATACTAATTAATCTCTTGAATTGCCACATACCTAAATGGTTTTATAAATCTGTTAAAGTGTGCATGCAATTGCATGCTTTCAAAGAACAAATAATTTTTTTCTAGGAAAAAAATATGTTCCTTAAATGGCAGCTTTTCATCTTCACATTCACCTAAAAAATGATTTATGATGCTTTTAGGGATACGTGCATTTAGAGTGACTAAGTTACTCTCAAAGCTCCTCGATGCCCCATGATTCCATGCAGCATTTCATCTGGTTTCCAATCTTCCTCTTAAGTTAACAATTTGCTTTCCCAAGGTCCTAAAAATCGATAGAAATTCTTCAGGCCAATAAAGCTTGGCCAGTGTAGGAATTGTCAGCAACTTTATGGTAACATATTCTGAAACTATGGACAGCAATAAAGGAAAAGCATTGAGGCATGTAAGACAGCTAGAAGTTCTAGGCAGACTGTATTTGAAAGAGAGGAATTAGTCACAGGGGAGAAAGTACGCCGTCAACACTGCAGCATCTGTTTTCTGGCATGCTTCATGGGCCATCATGTCTCCCCTACTGTGCAGTATAAGTAAGAGCCAAGGAGGAAAGCAACAGCATTCATGGCCCCCCGCCGAGACAACAATTTGATCTTAGTGAGCATGTTACCTCAAGAGTTCCTAGGTGAGATGGGTACAGAACACCCTTAACTAGAGGAAACAGAACCAACCTGGCTTAATTCTAGTTATTTGTAGAAACGCCAAAAGTACAGAAACTTTACTTTCAAGTTTTACCATTAAGTTTTTATAAGTGGGTAATTGGAAAAAATAAAAGATAAAAATTGTCCTCGTCATGTAGACCATGACAGCTTCATGTATATTGCATTAGATTCAATAGGCCTTGGTGAGACTGTTGAAATAAAGAAGTAAATTGTGAGGAAGAAAATTTCTGGATAAAAACTTTTAGTATAAACAAAAAAGTCCAACAGAGGAAAATATATTATTATTATCTTCAGAAGTAATACAAAGCAATGGTGCTAGCTCTGACACTAGAGTTATTGAGTTCTGAAGGAAATAGAAACGCCAGGGTGCTCCTCTCAAACAAGCAGTCAAGAAGTTGTTAAAATAGTTGTTTGTACAATAGGCTGTGATGCTAGGTAGCCTGGTTCAAATGTTGTTTATTGTAACATTGGACATGAGACGTAACTTTCCAGGGCTCCATTTCCTTATCTAAAATAGGGATACTAATAGTAACTACCTCCAAGATTGTGAAGAGCATTTAATGAGATTAATCCAAGTAAAGTGTCTAGTGGCCTGCCTGACACAGGGTAGCCACTAAATAAAGTGTTAACCCTTGCAATAAAGAGAAATCATTTCGATGCACCTAAGAAATCATCCAGCTACCACAAGGTCCGATATCAGCATATGCTCTATACTTCTCATTTACTCATTTATTCAGTAAATATTTACTATTCATCTATATGGTAGTCACTGCAGCAGGCATAGAGGATACAGAGAAAAAGTCAGAGTCTAGGCCCTCAAAGACCCTCTTATTTTATCATTTTTGTCATTTTCTGTAACGACACTCCCCAAGAGGGTGATGTAAGGCCTTCTCTTTTTTATACTTTGAGATTCTGTATTTCTGCCAAATCTTTATTTTACATCACCAGACATGTTTGCACCATTTGTATATTTATTAGTGCATATTACTCTATATTACTGAATCTACTTCAAAAATGGGGAGCTTAAAAATAAGTGCAATTTTTCTTAATGTGATTAAGCAAAACTCCTGCAACAGATCTTGAATTTTGATAAAGGGGAGCCTAGAAAAATTTTGTCATATTTATTTCAGTTACTGGTTAGTGGAAAACAACCATATTTCTTTTTAGCTGAATAAAACCTATTTTTAACCAATAATAAATATTGAAAAAAATGAGACTCCACTTAATTTATTGTTTACCAATAACTAAATAAAATGAAAAATTTAAAAAGCCATAAACAGGACTGTCATATCATACTATAAGTAAATTCCCTTTAGCAAAATATGCCCCTGATACATCTTATATACACTCTGATCTTGTTTTTAAGTAGAGGTCTATGATATGTTAGTTCAACAAATTCAATACAGCAATAAAGCTATCTGGAGAAAAGTGGAAAAGCTAAGGAAATCACCCTTTATAAAAATAAGATGTTATTTTCTCTGAATTTTATCTCAATACAAAAAATATAGTAGTTTTTTTGGGGGGGGGTTGGTTTTTTTTGAGTTGGAGTCTCGCTCGATCACCCAGACTGGAGTACAGTGGCCGCTCCCGGCCACCACAGCCTCGACCTGCTGGGCTCCGGCGATCCTTCCACCTCAGCCTTCCAAGTAGCCGGAATTACAGGCATGCGCTACCATGCCCGGCTGAATTTTTGATTTATTGTAGAGATGAGGTCTCGCTGCCTAGGCGGGTCTTGAACCCGCGGGCTCAGACAATCCACTCACCTCAGCCTCCCAAAGGTGCGGGATTACAGGCTGAGCCACCGAGCCCGGCTAGTAGTTTATTTTTAAATGTCTTACATAGTGAATTCTAATATGCATTTAAAATGAGATATAAAAAAGTTTGTTACCATTTTTTAGAAATATATTTTTATATAAATACATATTCTCAAATTTTTGATACTACCAGAATGTGAATAAAAGTAAATGTGTCATTTTTCAATGTTATCATTTCATTCAAGTAACTAAGAAGCAAAATTATCTGAGACAGGTGGGCATGGCCAATGAATGTCAAGACAAGTGGGTGAAGGTCTGATGAGGATCAGGACATTGAAATATCTCCCCCATTAAACACTAATCATAATCAAAGGGATAAAATTATGAAAAGTCTCAGTTCACCAAATTGACCTGGTGATCAAGGTCAGCATCACCAGTGGTAGCATAGAGTAACATAATGCACCTCCTGATGTGGTGTACTGAGAAGAGTCGTCATCGTTTCTATGGGTTTTCTGATGAAATGCATGGCCTGAATGACAAGTAAACATAAGATGGACCCAGGTTAGGTGGTCCTTCAAAATAAATTGCCTATTTCTAAAACCATAAAGGATACCAAAGACTGGAACTGCTCCAGATTAAAAGAGATAATGATAAATGATAACCAAATGCAACAGAAAACCCTAGGCTCACATAACATCAAAAAGGGTACCTAATCTCAAACCAGGTGAAGTAGGGACCAAGGGGAGGCCCAAACTTTACCTGTATGATGACGACTTATGTACCTAACCCTGAATTGTATCCCACATCTTAAAAATAAACATTAAAAAAGAAAATAATCAGGAATACAATTAAAGATATATATATAGATTTTCATAGCAGTGTTCCATATAACAGATAAAACCTGAAAGGATAATTAGCATTCAACAACAGGGAGATGGCCAAATAAGAAATGGTTCATACAGTGGAAACTATGCAACAAGAAAAATATATTGTGATGATAGAGAAAAAATTTCAACACATTAAATTTTTTAAAACTTGGGAATGCAAATGTATATTTTGTAAAAGTCAGTGAACAACTTTTTGAAGAAGAGAGAGAGTTTTAAAAGAATGGTTCATTTAAAAGTTCATCTGAGCAATGTACAACTGTCCAGTTAACAGAATTTGAAAATACAAGTCTTTCATTTAAACAAGAATCAACTACTAGGAATATATCCGGAAGAACTCAGATCACTATAAAAAAGATACCTGCACACATATGTTTATCACAGCATTGTTTACAATAGCAAGAACATGGAGCCAACCGTGCTACCCATCAAAAGAGGACTGGATTTTTAAAAATGTGGTTCGTATACACACTGGAATATTATGCAGTCATTAAGAAGAACAAAATCATGAATTTTGCAGCAACCTGAATGGAATTAGAGTCTATAATACTGAGTGATCTTTCACAGAAACCAAGATCTGAGTACCACATGTTCTCACACATAAGTGGACCTTAAACAACTACCATAATATGATAAGAAAAGAATTGACAGTAGCAAGAAACTACGGGGGACAGTGGGGACAGGGAGGTGGGATTAACGGTAGTCAATATCTGCCTGGGGAAGTTGGGGCACACCTCATCAACAAGGGTACCTACACAATGAATATTTGTATACCTAACCCTTAATTGTACCCCACAATTTTAAAATAAAAAGTGTAAAGGTAAAAAAATAAAAAAGAATAAACAATAAAACAATGTATTTGCAAAGGTATAAACTGTATGTGCATCTTAAGTATGATTTACTAAATTGTAGATGTTATTTTATAATCATTGACATGTATCAAATTTTGTCTTGAAAGGGGTCTTCTTTTGATATAAAAATGTTATGTCATATTTACTAACTCATTTTTAATAACCTATCATTTTATTTTAAGAGCAATAATTCTACCTTGATAAGTCAAACAAATTCTACTAAGCACTTACTTCCTTGTATCATCTTATTATTAAATTTATCTGTAATTTTACAAGCTACTTGATTTTCCACATTTTACGCACCTTATTGCTACAAAATTTTTTTAAATCCCAGACAAAGAAGGAAAGAAACTGTTTAGATAGTGGTGAAATTTGAATGGCATCTGCAGATTAGATGATATTGTAGCATCAGTGTTGATTTCTTGATTGGTAGATTGTATGTTGGCTATAAAAGAATGTCAATACTTTGAGAAAATATACAACAGAATACTTAAAGGTGATGGAGCATTTTGTCAGTAAATAGCACACTGGAATAAGAGATAGAGGGTGATGAAGCAAATGAGTTAAAAAATAAATATTTATGGAGTTAGGGAAATTTGGGAAGATAAATTTTTTTGCACTATACTTGTAACTTTTCTGTAAGTTTGCAACTATTTTAAATGTTTTTAAATTAAAAGCAAACATTAACCTAGAAAAACTGCTGCATATGTATGATTGACAGTGGATTATAATTAAGGATTACATCTACTTAATATATACATAATTCTTATAAATAAGCAAGAATATGGCAAACCTCATAATAAGGATATTTAGAAACTATTCATCAATTCAGAGACACCAACAACGTACTAAAAAATTTTAAAGTTCAAATTCACTAATACTCAAAACCCAGTAAATTTTAGGAATTTTAGTCATTTTCAGATGTCATATTAGCAAAAAATTATTTTAAATATAATGTTCAATGCATTAAACAATGTGTTAATTTAAGTACATAGTTTAAAGTTTAAGCATGAAAGCATGTAGTTTAAGTCATTTGCAAAGCAAATTATTTTCTTATAATTCACTATATTTTTATGCAGTTCAGGGCATTTTTACTGGTTGAGCTAAATAGACTTGGGTTGACATATTCAGTAATTCATGTATTCTGCAGTGTATTTACTATCCTCAAGAATGTGTCATTCCACAATCAAATATAATTTTTACAACAACTAGAGTTTTAAATAACCAAAGGTTAAAGCACAAAGAAAAGATGACAGTATGTCAATCATCTTCTCTCAAATGATCAGTGAATAGAATTATTGAAAAAAGACACAAAATACGAATGATTTTTGTTTGGCTGTTATGAAACACATCATTACATGGTTTCAACCACAAAAACATAAGTCTTCACTCCAAAAATCAATAAAATTCAAGTGACAATTCAAGCATACACAACAGCAAGTGAATAAGATTTCTTAAGTAGCGGAGATAACATAAACTCAATCACCAATTAAGACATTAAAATAATATTTTGTATGGACGCTTTACAAAGGAACATACTTCATCATAACTACCGGAGATAATTTTAAAAAGTTAAAAATAAATTGAGTTCTATTTCCTGGGTAATAAACTAAAGAAAAACCAATAATTACTAAAGGAGACCTTTGTAAAATCATTTTAAGCAACTGATCAAGGGGTTAAAGAGCATTTGTGAAGTTTCACACTTACAATAGAAAACTAAAAGAAGATATGTTTTAAGGTCAAAGAATTAAAATATATTACAACAATCCCTCAACATTCATCTTGGAAAATATTATTAAAATATCAGTACATATTGATGTATGGAATATTATGAAAAGATAATTAAATGAACTTTGGTGGCACATTGAAAAATTGTTATTATACTCTGAGTTGTACCCAAAGAATCCAATGTTGTCTCAAAGACAAAAGAGAAAGCAATTTAAATATTATGGAAGATGTTGCTTTTGATGCAAAATAAAATCCATTTTTCTAGTAATATAGCAACTTAAAAGTCTTTTACAAATTAGAAAATACAATTGAAAAATAAAGATTCCCATCTCACTAGCAGCACAATCTATAAGGTTCCCATGAATAAATGTAACAAAATATGTCTATGCCCTTTAAGTACACAGTTATAAGGAAAGTAAAAGAAAACATTAAAATGTAGAGATAAACCATATTCTTGATTAGAAGACTGAGCAATACAAAAATGTTAACATGTTAACCTACAAATGTGGTGCAATACAAATCCTAGTGAAATTATTTTTTATAAAACTTAATAAGATGATTCTAAAGTTGATACCAAAGAATGAAGTTTCAAACATAACAAAAATATCTTAACAGGAAGCACAAAGACACTTGAACTACAAGATATCAAATCTTATAAAACTATAGTAATCAGAGTGGTGTGATATCCGTGCAGAAATCAACAAATAGATTAGTATAAGACAATACTAATTGTTTTATAATACTAACAATGCTGAGGCCCAGAAACAGACCTCTGCATTGATTGAAGTATGAGGTGGCATTACAGATCTGTGAGAAAAGAATGGGCTGTTGAAAAACGACACTGGCAACACCAGCTTCATTCTGTTGGATAGTGCACTAGCTAGCTAAACCTACATCTAAGTCCAAAACATCAATTTGTTTTTGAACTAAAGGATATTAAAATGGATCATCCATTGAATACAGTAAGGTTGATTAAAATAGAAATATGCTTAAATACAAATATTATACCCTTTTTAGATCCCTAATAAAAAATCAATAAGAAACTAATCAGCAGTATTTTAATTTATACCTATATGTAGTATCAATTGCAATGTAAAACATTGTGCTGAGATAACCACTCCTTCTCTCTGAGTGACACAGCCTCTTTAACGTCCAAAGGAGAATGCTAAATAGCATCAAGGACAGATTAGTATTTTTTCTTACTTCCAACAACTGCCCAAAATTATGCTAAATTTTGTTTTATTTTATACACTGAACCATGAATTTCTCATGCAAGGTTTTTAAATTTTTCTTTTTTTCTTGAAAATTTTAATTGGCTTTTTCTTTTCTTTTTGAAAGAAAAAACATTCTTTCTTCACTGTGTCATTAACATGATTCCACCCGTCAGAGATAAAAATTATTGATTTGGCTGTACATCAAATATCAAAATTTAGTACAGCAAAAAACAGCACAAAGACTTGTAGGCAAATAGCAAATACCGATTATTTGGAGATAATATCCTTATTAAATGAAGCTAATTTAAGTCAATAAGAAAACATATAAAAATAGAAAATGTATAGAAATAGGCAATTTATAAAAGAAGACATAAGTTGGTAATAAGTATTTGAAAAAGTATTCAACCTCACCAACAAAGTACTAATTCTCACTGATTGAATGGGCAAATATCTGAATGGGCATCATTGTTGAAGAAAGTAAGTAAGTAGGCACTTTGCTGGTGAGACTGTAACATATTAAAACCTTTTATGAAATACCGGGGGTGCCAAAAACATATGCATATTTTAAGAGATGTTATCTATGTATCACTTTTAGTTTGTCATAATCAGAAGTGTTTGGACGCTGATGGTAACCACTTTGAGCACCTTTTGTAATTGCAGAAGTCAAATGTGACTTGTATTCATCTTTTGTTATTGGCATATATTGAATATTACAGTCTTAATACAGTTTTTCCTTTCTTAAAATATGTATACATTTTTGGCACCCTCTGTATCTGTATGTATTTCATAAATATATTCATAGTACTAGGATATTGCACACAACCAAATTTGATAGGTACGTTTATATCTATACTTATAAATCTATCCAATATTATAAAATTAAGAAGTAAATATACCTGGTACATACAGAAATAGCCATACAGATAGATTATAGTAAAGGTTTATTCAAATAGGTCACGTTTCTGTGTAGGTTGCTTAGTGCCCATGCCATCCTGATTACTATAAATTTTAAACATCACAATAACACATTGTCCTTGAATAGTAATTTTTGCATTTGCATTTTTAAAATGCATACACTGAAGAATTATATTTATAGTATGAAGAAGGTTGTAAGTGTATTGCTGTTTACAAAAATAAGCAGACTCACTGATGAAACAGAAGAGAAAGTCTAGAAATGTATAATATAAATATATGACTTCATTTCAAATGAGGAGGGAAGATTTAAAGAAATGGTGTTGAAATAATTAGTTGTCTGTTTAAAAAAAAGTTAGAGCCTAATTTCTTTATTGCACTAAAATAAATTTTAGATGAGTTCAAGAATTAGAAAGGGAAACCATAAAAAATACATTTTAAAAAAGCAAAACTGCCATAGATCTCAGTATAGAAAGAATCATTTTAAAGGAAGAAAAATCTACAGGAAGAAAGTAATTGAAACAATGTCCAAATAATAAACACACATGAAGAAGTAACATTCCAAATACAAAAATCCTAAAAGAAAAGCATTCAGTTCTGGGGAAAGTCAGAACTTCTACTGGTGCTACATTTAACTAAAAGGAATCACTTAAAAGGAAATAGTTATTTCTTTTAAATGAGTGCTTCTGACAAAAAATAACATTACAGTTATCAGAAATTTAGACATTTGATGGATTTGCTCTTTTCAAAACAAACAAAGAATTCTGGACTAATGACTAAAAAAATATATAAATAATTTTTTTAAAACTCCATTCATGACTAACTTCTATATAAAACATAGTATTAGATAGTAAATTATTGAGTCATGATAAGCTTATGATTAAAGAAAATTAAGAAGGGCTATAGTCCCCTAAAATTTAGACAAATTACCATTTTCAAAATGTAGGGAAATAAAGTTACAAGTTCTTAGCAAATCCAAAGGGAAAAAACTAAAAAAAAAAAAAAAACCTTAAACTTTCCATTCCCAAGTGCAGAAAAAAGTACTTTGAATTTTTTAAATTATTACAAATATTTTTAATGCTGACAAAAAAACTTTTAAAAAATAGCAAACTGATCATTAAAAGCTACATGGGTTTGCGGCAAGCCCCTCAGGTCCTCTCCCACTATGGGAGCTTTTCTGTCCTCTTAATAAGTCCTGCTTTCAAAATAAAAGCTACATGGGTCAATTTTCTAATGAACAATTCACCTTTACTAATATTTAAAAAGAAATGACATGTCAACACAGATATGAGAAGTATGAGGATATTCAAGCAGGAACACGAAGTCAGTTTCCTAAAACACAGGAGGCTTGCTCCTCAATAACAACTGCCTACACAACAACCACAATCCTGGTATTCTGTCCATCAGCAGTAAAGAGAGTGGATGTGAAGGAGCTATAAGATGGATGGGCAAAAGGGTCTTGTAATGGCCTAAGATATTTAAGGCCTGATAGATAACTAGTCACAGTCAAAATAGGATGGTGGACTGGAAATATCATTGGTTTTCTACATCCCCATCTTGGAAGGTAAATCCCCAAAATGTGTGATGGAAGTGGATATGGTTGGTTAGTCTATAGGTTGCAGCAGTCTCACTTTTTTAGCATGAAAGGAAGATTTGTGCCCCATGAGATAATCTCTGTTATGTTAAAATGTATATTGCTGTTCATTACTTCACCTATAGGAAAATCTGGTACATATAAGAATTATGAGAATTCTCGTTTGATTGCAGAGTCTTTAAATTGTTTCTTTGATGAGCATCTCATTGCACCTGTTTGGTGGTGATATATGTATGCTTAGCCATATTAGACTATATATTGCAACTTTCCTAATAATAAGGGAGCTAATAAAAATATATTAGATGCAATTTTGGTAGAGATAATGATATAGAAACATTTCAAGAAAATAAAATTTAAGTAAAGATTTTTAAATTATTCATAGCTTAGAGTTTGAGATTTTAATTTATAAATCCTATTATCTTTAATGTTATTTATTAAATAAAGTGCAACCAAAAAGCAAAGAGTGCGGTAGCTTTTATGTCAGTCCGTTAATTTCATCCATAATAAACAAAGTCATTTTTTAGTTCAGAACCATTAAACCAAGCAAATATTGCCAGCAAGTTTAATTTTTACTTAATAGTGTCAAGAAAGAAAAATGGCTTAATACATGACAAGCACTCACAAATACGAAGATACATTTTATCAACCTCATACACAAATACATTTTTTATCACCCAGAATGTATAATTAATATTAAGAAAGTAGAAAAAAATCTCATTAATTTCACCTCAAGTTTATTAATACAGAAGATGATGGCAAACTACAAGACAGTTTTGTATTTATTTGCAAAGCTATTGCCCAAATTATTTCCATGCATACTATTTGCAAAGCATACAAACTTAGAAGCATAAATAATACCTGGATGTCAGGAAAATTCCTAAAAACCCGTGAGAACCAATTTACATATCTAAATCACAAGATTATTTTATTTATTTTAAAGATGTGGGGTACAAATCAAGACTGGGTGCATAAGTGGTTTACGTAAAGGTGAAGTTTGGGACTACAGAACACAACCTAAATACCAAATCTACACTAAGGGATAACAAAAGGATTTTATTTATCCTGAAGAAACTGCAGTTTTGTAAAACATGGAAGAAAGTACCAGAATTATTTTGGAATTTGTGGGAAATTTCTCATCTTTTTAAGGATAAATATACTTTTGCTTTTTAACAATACTCAATTTTTTTCAAATTTCTCTTCTTCTATGTTTCCTATAAAAATGAATAAGTGAATCAATATTTTACAAATATTTCTCTAGGCTCTATTCCTTCCCCTTCAAAACACAATAGTCAGAAAACTATAATGACAATGATGAGGGAATTCCTTTGATTCATCTGAATGTCTTAATTCTTCTTAAGTGTTATATAGTATGTCTATGGATTTTTAAGTAATCCTGCTGAAGGTTAACATACACAGAAATGGCTAAAGAGACAACAATCTGTTTTCCTGTGCTCACCCAAGGTTGTGGTATAATTTTTATTATCAGCCTTTACTTGAACACCATTTGAAACCAGCATTGCAGGTTAGGAGGCCGAATGGGCCTTTGCTCAGAGCACACCAGGGCACTGTCTGTGAGGATCCCAGTGGTTTCATAATTATGTCGCTATGTCTGAAGCTGTGTTTCAGTGCTAAGGTTTTACCGAAGCCCTCTTAAGATTCCGAGATGCCACGATCACCTACCCTTCCTACTTGTCTTGCTTTTAGCTCACTTCAGAATACCCCAGAATCCATAGCAAGTCTATTAGTCTCATATGTCCAAACCAACAAAGTTGTGTGATTAGGTATCCAGCATTAACACACTGGCTGAGATGTTGCTATATAGCTCATTACAGTTGTCGTTATTCTCTAAGAATTTGACGTATAGCTGTTTCGAAGCAGTGGCTGCCAGTTAGTGAATTTCTCATGCTAGAGTTAATGACATTTCAAGACAGATTAGGCACCCTGCATCAATACAGCAATTTGAGCATTCTCCAAATCCTATTGCCCTAGCCTGATGAAAACTTTGTCATATCATTTATGATTCCTGGTGCATTCATGATTATCTTTCTCTTCTTCTTTCACTCATCTCTTCATCCACCAAATATTTACTTAGCATCTAACTGCGTAAGACAGCATGACAGATGTAATGGCATTTATGAGTTTAATGTAAAATCCTTGACAGCAGAAAAACTTTAAATCTAATTTTTAAAATTGTCAACTATGCAAATATTTTACACAAATACACAAGTTCACCCAAGAAAAAGATTAGAAGGCTGCATTCCAGAGTATTAATGGTGGTTATCTCTAGATGCTCGGATTACAGGCAATGTTGTGCTGGTAAATGTTTAACAATTGGCTCTCTGTTCTCTAGAGAAATTATTCTAAGTTACTGTTTCACTTACCTATTTGTAAAGGGAAGATAATAGAAGAAAAATATTGAAAAAAAAGGCTCATTAAAAAAAAGTATATATATTTTTAAAGCCCTGTTTTGTAGCATTTGCTGATGTCCATGGTGTAATTACTCACACCATGGCCTAACTTCAAGCTACTGAAGTAATGTCAACCAGTTCATAAAGTTTCAACTCTTGTAAACCAGTAGGCAAGCCACTTCCAGCACACCACTAATTGGATGAGCTACATTTTCTTCTTTTTAGTTTTCTTATTTTCAAAATGCCTTAACGATAATAGCCCTTAGGGATAGAAACTGGGTGGCAGGGAACAGGGATGGTGTTAGACTTTTTTCTCTGTATCCTGTTGTGCCTTTTAACTTTTGAATCATGAGATGTAGCAACAATTCCCAAAAAAAGTTACCATTTAAATTTTTAAAAGTTAAATTTTAACAATGAGTATTTGTTATAATTGTAATCAAAAGCAATAAATAGTATTTTAATGTTTCATATTTGGCTAACACATGTATATACATATAACATTTAAATAACAATATAAGACATTGTATGTTAAAATGCCAAAAAGAGTGGCACCAATTTTTTTAATGCATTGAAAGTTATGAAAGAAGAAAATAATGTCAACTGGAAAGCTACATGACGAGCAGACTGTGGACAAGCAGAGAAAAAGAAAAAGGATGACACAGAGATGCTGAGCAGACTAGCTACTGTGCCTGGTGTCTGTCCTCCTACTGGAAGACATCACTCTACTCCATGCCACCAGGGCAAGAGCTGCCAACCCTACAGTCTCTATCACTCTCTACCTTTTCCCTTTTTTTTTTTTTGAGCTGGAGTGTCACTCGGTTGCCCAGACTGGAGTGTAGTGGCCGCTTCCGGCCACCGCAGCCTCGACCTGCTGGGCTCCGGCGATCCTTCCGCCTCAGCCTTCCAAGTAGCCGGAATTACAGGCATGCGCTACCATGCCCGGCTGATTTTTTGATTTATTGTAGAGATGAGGTCTCGCTGACCTTTTCTCTTTTTAATGAGGTTTTAGAATGGGTGGCATAATAGCCAGGTGCTTATGACAATGAGCTCAAATAAAGATAAAACTGGAATCAGGAACTAACACAAGGGGAAGAGAATCAGTCTCACATCACCTCTAATCATATGAATGCTTACTTAGTATTCATGCTGTAGCAGGCACTCGGCTTCACAGAGCGATAGATCCAGTGCTTGCTCGTATGGTTTCTACCAGGCAGGCAAGAACATGAGCTTAGAGGAAGCACCACAACCCCAGCCACTCCATCCTACCTCCCCCCAAGTATAACTAGAAACATGAGCATCATTCAGCATGGCATGCAGAAGAGTTCCTACTATTATGAACCATAAAGCACCTTATGGAGAGCTGTACCTGTACCTAATCACTGCAAGTTAGAAGTGACAGAGTTACATTGAAACAAACAATTTATACAGCCAGAAGAACATGGTCTATGTATCAGAATTTCATATAGCAGGTGCTACTGGCATACTGAGCAGGAAAACATGGCTGTACAGGACAGTCCCACACTTTACCAAAAAAGTGCCTTCGAAGGGTGCAGTACTGCTTCAAAGACCTTCACACCTAGATGTGTGTTAACAGAATCACTGCAGATCTGCTTTTTCTGAAGTTTATTGTGGTATGATGCCACAGCTGACATAAAGCCTTCTGAACTTGTTCTCTAAGGGCAATCACTACATTTGCCCTAAAAGACCACATGACAAATATGTCTCTGGTTTCTGTAACAAGAATAGTTGCATTCTCTTGATTACTGATTTAGGTTTCTATTTTTTTCTTTACCCTAACTTTCAAGTTTCACTTTTATTTTATCCTGTTGACCCATAGATATCTCTACAAACCACATTGATTTTTTTGTGAAAGAAAGCAGAAAATAACTAAATGTTCAGGAATGATTAAACTAAAGAAATATGTGAAAAAATGCAAGATAACTAAAAGAAAGCTTCAGCAGCAATAACGGAGAAAAAAATACAAGAGCTGTGACACAAGTCTGTCGGGGTGACAGGAGACACGGCAATATCACAGTGAACTGGAACATCCTGGACTCAGTAATCAGAAGTAAGTTTGTGTCCTGGCTCTGCTACTAACTTGCTGAGTGATGCTGTGAAAAAACAGGCGGAAGAAGACTTAGTCCAACCATTTCCCGTAGGCACTGAAAGGAGGCACAGCACAAAGCTCAGCAGGCGGATTCTACAGTCATACTGAGTTTGAACCCTACTCCCATTTATTCCCAGGGAACCTTTAACAACTTATCTCTCAGGCTTTTTTTCTCAGCTATAAATGGGAATGAGAATACTGACCTTGAAGGATTATGGAATGTTTGTGGATTTGTTTTAGCTAGTATTTTCCAAGCACGTTATACAAGTTTACAAATGGGGACCCTGAGGTAGAGAAGAGTGAAGACAGGTATACAAGGTCACAAAGCCAATAAGTGGTGGAGATATGACTGAACTGCATGCCTTCTGTCTCCAGGTCTATACTCAGAAACACTACTGAATACTGGGGATAAATGAATGAATGACATGTAATGCTCCAAAAAACAGTGCCTGGCACATGGTAAGCCTTTAATAGCTGTTAGCTTACTCAGCAAATAAGTACCTTACAAATCTAAATTATTTTTCATATCATGGAAAGATATACTATATCTCAAATATGGACTTTGTTTAGATAAATGTTTTCAGATGTATAGATGATACAAATATAGAATGAATAAGGAAAACCAGAAATTACAGAATTAATACTAGATTTTAAAAATGTAACTGGAAAGTATAAGACTGTATGCAAATACTTGCATATAAATTTATTCATCATGATGTTATTTAGTAAAATTAAAAAAGGAAAATGAGATAACTATCCAAAAGTAAGGAAATGATCAAACAAAATGTAGCATATCTACACATGCAGACAAAAGAATTGGATTTAAATATGACAAAACTTCAACATTAGTCTTTTGGTAATATGATTTCTATGCGTTTTCTTATTTCTTTATAATTGACAGTTTTCTTAATTTTCTACCATGAAAATATACTTCCATATTAATTTGAAAAAAATTAATATTATTTTTAACTGAAACAAGTCAATATTAAGGTCTCCCTATAACCTTGACAAATCTTCAAAGGAAGAATAAGGAAGAGTTTGCCTGACAGCAAGTTGGCTGATAATTTCAGGTATTTCAGGTGTCCATGTCCTAACAATGTTTAAGGTGTTAAAAAATCAAAGTATTTTAATAAGCATTAGATGGGAAGTTTGCAGATTATAAGAAGTTTGTGCTCTTGGATAGTTAATGTTTTCAACCTTGGGGACCAACACAACAATGGACCATCTGGGACTGGTATAGTTGAGGGCAATAGACCTAGTGAAGTGCCAACCACACAGCCTCCAGAGTCACAGACAGAACACCCAGCATGGGTTAGCTCAGAGACAAGAGCAGTAAGAGAGGAGGTAGCAGTGGCTGTCACATATATATGGGGTGTCATCCGGAAGAAAGCTGGTCGAGTTCTATGTCTCTACAGGGCAGTGATAGAAAGTCACAGAGAAGAAAAATCTAAAGTGCAATATAATAGGGGATTTTTTTCTAGCAAGTAGAGGTGATAAACAGTAAGCCAGGTTGCTCCGTAAAAGAACAATCTTTCACCTGTGATTCATGTTGCCTAAAAGTCAATGGACATGGACAGAGGCATGTCCACTCTGGACATCAAGGAGCTCACTCAATCTCAACCTCCTGAAGATAAGGTCAGTTCCAGAGACGAGGAGCATTTCAAAGGGAATAGCCCTAGTGAACCCTTGGGGATGGGATCACTCCCTACCTTGCTCTGCCTTGAAAGCTGTAAGCCAGTTGCCAGGTGAGTGTTAGAATGGCACTCTCCCCTCAAACACAGACCAGGACCAGAGAGGAAAGAAACCCAAGTGTGGGACCTGGAAAGATATCTTTGGAGCAAAAAATGGAATAAGATAGGCCTTCAAGCCTTGAAAGCAAGCCAGATAATGTCCCTAGGAACCTTCCTAAGTCAGACTTACTATATTTTGTTTTCCACATGCATCTGCTTATATTTGCTCTTCAGTATTTAGTAAATATCTGCAAAGTCCCAGGCTGCCTCATCTCTAATAAGAGAAACCAAATAAAAAGGTTTATGACCATATCTGGAAAGGATTATTAAAGCTTTGATATATGTGTAGTAAGATAAATGATAAATAGATTGATAGACGATTGATAGACAGATAGATGATATAGATATAGATAAACTCTTTAATTCTCACAACAATCTATGAAATCGGTACTATTATCTCCAATTTAGAGATGAGAAAATCGGGACACAGACAGGTTATGTGATTTGCCCAAGGTCCACAAGTATTAAGTGGTGGAACCCAGATTCACAATATGAACACGAAGAAATTTTCATTATCAGAACTGTCATTATTCTTTCAGGAAGAAATCGTTTTAAGCTATTTGGTATTATTTAGTACCAATTTATGTATATGCTAAGTGTCACAATTTATTTCCTTCCTTCTCCTCCTCCTCCCTCTCCTCCCCCTACTCCCTCTGCTCTCCTAATCATGCTTCCACATATGAGAGAAGCTGAAAGATACTAGACCGCATTTTTATACAACAAACATCCAAAAATACAGCTGTAAGTGCCACAAACTATGAAGTTAAAAAAAAAGCTATTTATCAGAGATTAAAATTGACTACTAAACTCTAAACCCAGACAACTTTGCAAAAACGTAGAATATGGTATTTTAGTGGGTAACTATTCACACATTATGAAGTATGTGTGGCATTAACATTGAGAAAGATACCTCTTGAGGAATTTAGTAATTAATAAATTAATTTTAGGAATAGTAACTTCTTAGCAACTTGAAAAGCAGAAACTCCTGCTTTTAGACAGTTATCCTCAATTAATTGTGTCTGTGATTTTTGCATAATGTAGCAAAACCCTTTTGTTTCAAATCAAAATCTTGTGTGTGTGTGTGTGTATCATATCTTGCTTTTGCTGACTTCTCTTTAACGTGTTCATTTAGCCATATACAATGAAAACAGCGGAAACTCCAGCAGCCACACTTACCTGTGATCCAGGTGGTGAATTGAGAGAATAACTCCTGAATTTAAGTGGGTCTGTTTTAGGGTCACCAAAACAGTAAATTCATGTTTATTTCTCAGCTTCTGAAAAAACTGTTCAGCTGTAGCAGTGGATGCTTTTATGCTTCTAGGAGTATCTAAAAAAGAAATAAACATGCACTAAGAATAGTCTAGGATTTGGTTTTATAAAGTGCCTTTTATATACAACATCTTTCAAAAAACTTTATCAAGTAATACCAATAAATGCCAAGTTTCAAACTCTCTTAGTAAATTCTTTCAACAGGACTTTATGCTATATATAACAAAGGACAGTAAAATCACATGGATTACTGAACTTGTGTTTCAGGAATCATTTCACAAAGATGTCAAAAAACCAAAAAAAACTTATTTGAAGAAGTACATTCCTAAGTTTTCTCTTTACATATTCCCTATATCTTAGATGCCATAGTCACATCAATGACAACAATGAACAAAAAGATGTACTTCTTAGAATAGAACCTAAACAACCACACTAGAGTCATTTGGCTTTTCTGACACTTCATGACAGGAAATTGGACTGAAATCTATGTGCCACCCTCCACATGGGTGTCTTTAGCCAGAAGGCTTACTAAAAATAGAACTTTTAAAAGATCATTGAAATTAGTCACTCTCAGCCTTCTGTGCAGTGGATAAGGCATTAAGATCCAATTATCTCACCGCATTTGTTGAAAAACCACATAGAGCTGAATTCCCATCTCCTCCCCGGGCTTAGAGAAAGCCTAGGCAAAGGAGGTTTCCCTGGGAGAGAAGGAACTTTTACCCTGCACTTCCACATAGTTTGGTCTTGTACGCAACCTCAGGACCCAGAGATTGAGAGAAACAGACAGGGACAGAAATGGATTTAGTAGACAGAACAGACCTACCATTTAAGTAATTCACTACGTGCTCTCCTATCCATAGTGTATGCAAAGGGTTGGTAAGAGTCAGTAATGAAGTTCGTGTTGTGATCAAATCATTCTCCTTTTTTCAATGCTTCAGCCTAGGTAAGTAGTTCTAAGTAAAAATTAGAAAAGACAATCTTTCCTAGTGCAAGACTTTCCCATGTATTGAAAAATATTTAGCACCCCAGGTCCCTGTCCAAGAAATGCCAGCAAGCACCCAACTCCCAGTCATTGTAACAACCCAAAGTACTACCATACGTTTCCAAACATTCCCTGGAATGAGGTGCAGAAGAAACTCAGTTGAGAAGCACAACCTTGATGGAAGAGAGATTATAAGACGAATACAAAGTAAGACGTAATCAACTGGTCTGCATCCATCACAGAATACACAGATATGGAGAAACCCTTGAGACACCCATATAACAGAAGAGACAACCAATCCAATACTATGAAAGAAATATTGTTGTAAAGGTATCAACAAAGTACTAATAGGTCAGAGGCAAAAGTAGCCAATAGCATCTGGAGGGAAGGTTTATAAAACAGATGCATTTGATCAGAAGATCTGCAGGTTCAGAAAGGAGGGTAGAGCATTCCAGTCATAGGAATAATTTGTGAAAAAGCAAGAAGTATGAAAGGGTACCACATAGCTGAATGGGTGAAGAGCAGCCACTGCTGGATAGAAAAGCTGGACTGGATTAGGCAGGACCTTGTAGGCTAATATAATAGACACTCATTGTTTCCATCCCCATTATAAATTTACCCTCTTGCTTTAAAAAAAAATTTATATTTGCCACTGAGAAATGATCCCTCCCCGCTCTCAATCAACCCTTGACTTGCTCTCTGTTAGAACTGGTCATGTTACACAGACCTGACCATCACTTATCCCTGTTCACAGTAACTGATTCAGGAACAGGTACCTAATCCTGACAATGAGTCAGGTCCAGGATATTCGTTCAAAGTTTTAGAAAAAATAAACTTTCTTGTTGGTGCAAAGAAGCTTCCACATTCCCATTTAACATTTACAGGTCAAAAAAAAAAAATAACAAAAATCTGCAACTTTTCCCATAGTCAAGGCAGTAGTTTTTCCCACGCTCTATTAGGGATAACAGGCTGGGCACTTTTTCCTCTGATCCATTAGTATTTTGTAGCTACCTTTATGACAGCATTTCTTTCATAGTATTGGATTAGTTTTCCCTTCTATTATATGGGTGTCTCAAGGGTTTCTCCATGTCTGTTATTCTGTGATGATACAGACCAGGTGATTACATCTTACTTTGGATTCATCTTATAATCTCTGTTCCAACAAGTTTGTGCTTTTCAACTGGGTTTCTATATATTATTCCATATAATTCCTCCTTGCTCCAAAACTTTCAGCTTCTCAAGGAAACATGCAAAATGTAATTTCATGAAAATGATTTCAACTAGTGTTAACTTTTAATTCACTCTAACTTATACAGAAGGGAATCACTCACAAACTCCATTACTTCATTTTAATTTAATAGATAAAAGCAAATTAAAATTAAATTATAAATATTTATTATGCTTCTCTTCTTTTCAGGTAGGTAGAGATTGAGCAGCATCCTTTGTCTTTCTGAGTAGGATGATAGATGAGGATGCAAATGAGAGAAATTGAGAAAGAATTACACTAAATACACAAATGATGAACAGCCCGCAGAGAGATCCAAGGATGTGGCCCAGAAAGCTAGAGTTCTTAAAGCAAGAGAAAAGGAGTTTAAAAACATGTGACAACTGCCTTACAAGGAACTTTAGACAAAATATGCTCAGAGAAGATTTGGGGGCAATTTGTTGTTTGGAATGAATAGAAAACCTTCATTAAATCTCTCTATTATTCACTTCTGATTTTGGAGTCAGATCTGAGGAAAGTTGAGAGGCTATATTATTTTTTGTTTGATTTTTAATTTTGTTTTATTTTCTAATGAAATGATATGTAAAGATTGGTGTTAAGGTGAAAGAAAGAAAAACCCAAAATAATGGGTTAGGTTTGAATATCAGTAAAAATGTAAATCACTGTGGTTGAAAACATGGTGAAAGAAACTGTAGGTGAACATCATATTCTGATATCCCTAAACTATCTTTTCCAAATCAAACTTATTTTTTTGGCTTTGACTAATAAAGACATACTAGTCCTTGAACTGGTTGCCAGGCATGTCGATTAGGGAAGGGCCAAGTGAAGCATGGATGATTTGTATGGAGATCCTTTACAGTACTTGAGAAGACTTGCAGAGCAGAAACATCCTCCACCACACCAGAGTAGCAAGCGAGCGCTATAAGGGCTCTAGCCAGCTTGGACTTGAAGCTTATTCACCCATGCTAGGTCACAGTTCAGGATCACTTGCCTTTTCCAATCTGCCCTCCCAGCCCTTTATCTTCCTGTTTTGCTCCCTCTAAGCAGATAACATAACTTGCAGGAAGGAAGGAACTTCCAGCATGAACATGGCCAGCAGAAGCCCCATTTAGCTCATGCTGTAGTTACAATAATATAATAATAATAATATTCTTTTTTTCCATCCTGATTAACTAAGTTCATTGCACATGTGTTTAAAAACTGGGGCTTGCTCAATTTCTCAACCAACTCATCTTTGACAAAGCCTCCAACATCACTGGGGAGAGGGGAATCTATTTAGTAAATAGTGCCGAGAAAACTGGCTGACCACATGCAGAAGATTGAAACAGAACCCCTACCTTTTACCATACACAAAAATGAACTCTAAATGGATCAAAGACCTAAACGTAAACCTCAAACTATAAGAATCTTAGAAATCGCGGAAGACACTCCTATGGAAATTGGAACTGGCAACCAATTCCTATTCAGAACTCTAAATTCCCCTACCTTAAGAAATAAGATAGACAAGTGGGACTTCATCAAACTAATGAGCTTCTGCAAAGCAGAAGAAACCATCAAGAGACCAGGGAGACAGCCCACACAATGGAAAAAAATATTTGTCAACAGTATATCTGACAAAGGCCTAACATCTAAGATCTACAAGGAACTCAAATGTGCCAAAAGGAAAAAAACAAACACCCCCATTCAAAAGTGGACAAAAGACATGAATAGACGCTTCTCAAAAGAAGATATACAGGCAGCCAACAGACACATGAAAAGTGCTCAGCCTCACTCATCATCAGAGAAACTCAAATCAAAACCATACTGAGATACCACCTAATCCCTGTAAGAATGGCCATCATTAATAAAACAAACAACAACAGATGCTGGTGAGGATGCAGAGAAAAAGGAGTGCTTCTACACTGCTGGTGGGAATGCAAACTAGTGCAACCTCTTTGGAAGACAGCATGGCGGTTTCTGAAAGAACTAGAAATTGATCTTCCATATGACCCAGTAATTCCCCCATTGGGAATATACCTGGAAGAACTCAAATCATTCTACAAAAAAGATACCTGCACATGTATGTTTGTTGTAGTTCTGTTCACAATAGTAAAAACATGGAACCAACCATATTGCCCATCTAAGCTGGACTAGATTAAAAAAAAATTTGGTACATATACACAATGGAATATTATGCAGCCATAAAGGACAAACATATGGACTTCACAGCAACTTGGATGGATTTAGAGTCGATCATACTCAGTCAACTATTACAGAAATAAAGAACAGAGTACCATATGTTCTCACTCATAAGCAGACCTTGAACAATTATAATTCTATGAGAAAGTGATTGGCAGTAGTGGGAAACTGTCAGGGGAAGGGGGTGGGATTGGCAGTTGGGGGAAACTGCTAGGGGAGGGAGGGCATACCTCATCAACAAGGATACCTGCATAATCAACATTTGTATACCTAACCCTGAATTGTACTCCACATCTTTATAATTTTTTAAAACACTGTGACTTGCATGAGCTTTCCCTCTGTGTTGGAGTAAGGGGCAGTGTGAAAGGCCTATGGGAGAGAAAAAACTTGACTTAATTTATCATAGCGTTGGGATGGTATCATCCAGCACCTCCAGCCCAAGGGGCCAGGACACGGCTGGAGGTTTTTAAATTTCCTAGATATGACAGAGTACCTATAGGAAGCATAAGTCATGACTGCATCATAAATTTCAGTTCTCTGTTAACAGAACACCACCTGCCACCAAGTCTTACCTCACCCTGATAATATTTCAATCTATTATTACCCTTACAAACATCTTTTCAGTAGTTCATTATGTCTGAGTTCAAGAAGGACTTGATGAGGACCTGAACTCTGCGAATAGCATCAGAATAAACAGGAAGGGTAGGATTCAGGAGATATTTAGAAAATAGAACCTAAAGATAGCCAATGATATACCACATGTAAAAGGTAAAAAAAAAAAAGGAGAAAAATGAATCCAATAGAATTCAAAGTTTCTAGCTGGAAAGGCTAAGGAAAGGAAATGCAGTAGAAGCATGACAGCATCCAAATGAGATTTTAATTTTAGAAATGGTGGCTTTAAAGAACTATGGGACATACATGTGACAGTATCCAGTAGGAGGCTGACATTTCAGAATTTGATCTGATGAAGGAGGTCAAAGTTGACAATACAGATTTAGAAGTCATCAGAGGTCGAGCACAATGCCTCAAGCCTGTAATCCCAGCACTTTGGGAGGCCAAGGAAAGGACTGCCTGAGCCCAATGGTTCTAGATCAGCATAGCAGGGCAACTTGGTGGGACTTCTTCTCTACAATATATCAAAAAAATTAGCCAGGCATGGTAGCATGTGCCTGTAGTTCCGGCTACTTGGAAGGCTGAGGCAGAAGGATCGCCTGAGCCCATTGGGTGGATGCTGGGGTGGCATGAGCATGCCACTGCACTCCACAGCCTGGGTGACAGAATGAGATTCTGAATCAAAAAAACAAAAAAGAAGTCATCAGTATATGGTATCTAAAATCATAGATGAGTCCATTATAGGAATCACAGCAATGAGGGGAGGATCAAAGGATGGGTCACACAAACACTATGGGTCACATAAGCACTAAATAAGCATCACAGCTGCGACTGCATATAAAAGCTTTATAAATACAAACCTACCTACACACACACACACACACACACACACACTTCGTTTATGGCTTCACATATGATACTACATAATTTTTAACCTACAAGACTGTATAATAATATATCTTTCCTTCTTGGACCCACATTCCATTTTGTTCTCACAAAGCCTTGGAAACTTGACAGCAGCAACAATTACCACTTCTTTTTTTAAATGAGTTTTTTAAAAAGCCATGGAACAATTCCACGTTCACCCAAAGACACTAGCAAGTTAGAGGTATAATGAGGATGATAATTTCTGGGCCAGTATTCTTTTTCTGTTCTAAATTCTACTGTCTCCTGAACTACAGCATCCATTATCCATATTTAATTGCCAGTCACAAACGAATGCAAATAAGACAGCATCAATATGGAAAATAATCCAGAAAAATGTAATTATATAAGATAACATTTTTAGTTTCTTAAGAAACTAGCTCAGTAGTGATTTTTAAGAAAGGTCACTTTACACATTTGCATTTTTGCTTCCTAATTTGTAAACTTAGCATTTCTGCCTTCTATTTTCATCTCAAGGATTACATAATGTTCAGTGAGACTTCTCAGTTTCCATGATTATTACGATAAGACCCAATTCTGGTACTAACCAGAAAATTTAATCAAAGAAACCACAATATAAGAATTTTACCTTATTTTTGTTATCATTAAAGTTGACAGAGTCAAAAATTTAATTCACACTTGTATTAAGCAATCTCTCAACAAGGATTAGGAATCAAATATTGAAAAATAAAGTGTAGCGTTTTCAAGAACAAACTTTGAAGCCAGGAAAATGAGGTTCCAATATTCCAATATCAGCTATGTAAACTTTTAGTTGTTTTTAACATGTAGTAAACACTATGAGTTGGCTATTAGGATTATAATAGTTATTGGTATTACTCTTACAAGCAATGAGACCATAAAACCCACTAAAGCCACCAACAGGCATAACACCCTTGTAGGGATTTCCTGAGCTTACTTTCATTCTAAGTGTGCCAAACTCAGCCATAAAACATCAATTTCTAAATTTTAAAACGGACATGAAATTTTTTAGCAATGAAATTATTCTTAATGTACATTCCTACCTACCATTCTCTGCTTCTAGAGAACTATGAATGATTATTCTTTTAGGGACAAGAGTCAATGTAAACTGAAATTCTTTTCAAAGCCTAATAGACAAAGATCATTTTAATTGCCTCTTCAATGAAGAAACAGAGAAAAGGGACCTTGAAATGCTACTAGGAAGCACTACACAAAAATTTATCAACATGTCCATGCTGCATTGGGGCTTTTTAATTGAAGAACTGCTTGACTTTAAGCCTAAAATTTATCTCAGTGTTTTCCATTTTTATTGTGCACAGAGCCTAAAATTCCCATGAAGAAAACAACTAGTAGCAGTTTAAAGCAATTATTAATAAATAATGAAACAGCTCAGAAGCAATTACATCAAAATATTCATTGTTAGTCATGGGACTACTAGAATGGAGTGATGAGTTCCTATGTGGATGTAGTAACAATTTCAAGGGATGTAAGCAATGTGCCATGTGTTCCTCATATACATACATAGTTAACAAAGAAAGAGAGAGAGAGGAGAGACAAAGGAAGAGAGGGAGAGGGAGAGAGGGAGGAAGGAAGAGAGAGAGAGACTGACTTATTTTTTAGATTGTATTTAATGCAATTATGTATGTGGTAGCAAACATGGGTGTTTAATGAAAAGTAGAATCATGCTGGAGTTTTTCTTTTATGGTGGTCAAGTTCCTCTTCTTATTGAGATATAATTGACAGATTAAAATAGTATATAGTTAAGGTGTACAATATGATGTTTTGACATACGTATATTATATATTGTGAAATGATTACTACAATCAAGCTAACTAACATATTCATCACTTAACATAGTTGTCATTTTTTAATGTATGGCAAAGACATGACATACTTTGTTAGTAAATTTCAAGTATACAATACAGTATTCATAAATATAGTCACCATGTTATACATTAGAGCTCCAGAACTTATCCATTCTGCATAAATTAAACTTAATACTTTGATCAATATTTCCTCATTTACCCCATCTCCCAGCCCCCAGCAACCACCATTCTATTCTATGAGTTTGACTTTTTTAGATTCCACATATATGTGAGCTCATGCAGTATTTGTACCCCTGTGCCTGTCTTATTTCACTTAGCATTATGTCCTCTAGGTTCACCCATGTTGCTGCACACACACAAAAAAAGATTTTCTTCCTTTTTTTAAGGCTGAATAGTATTCCATTGTGTGCATATACCACAATTGCTTTATCCATTCATCCATTGGTGGACACTGAGGTTGTTTCCATAGCTTGGCTACTATGAACTATGTTGCAATGAACATGAGAGGACAAATATCCCTTCAAAATACTTATTTCATTTCCTTTACATATATACCAAGAAATGGGATTCCATAAGATAGCTATATTTTTCTTTTGTGAGGCACTTCCATATTGTCTTCCATAATGACTGTGCCAATTTATATTCACACCACCAGTGTACAAGAGTTCCTTTTTCCACATCATTGCCAGCACTTTATATTATTTGTGTTCTTGATAGCAGTCACTTTAACAGATGAAGTGATATCTCATTTTAGTTTTGCATTTCTTTGATAATTTATGATACTGAGCACTTTTTCATATATATGTTGACTATTTGTATGACTTCTTTTGAGAAATTCTATTCAGATTCTTTGCCCATTTTTAAAATCAAGTTGTTTGCTTTCTTGCTATTGAGTTTCATGAGATTCTTCTGTATTTTAGATATTAGCCCTTTATCAGATGTATAGTTTACAAATATTTTCTTCCATTCCATAGTGTCTCCTCACTTTGTTGAAGAGTGTTTCTTCAGAGACATTCAGAATGTCTCCTCACTTGGTTGGCTGTTTCCTTTGCAGTGCAGAAACTTTTTAGTTTGGTGAAATCTCATTTAACCGTCTTTGCTTTATTGCCTATGCTTTTGGGGTCATATTCAAAAAAGTTATTGTCCAGATAAATGTCAGGAGATTTCCCTCAATTTTCTTCTAGTAGTTTTAGTTTCAGGTCTTACAGTTAAGCCTTTAATCAATTTTCAGTTGACGTTTGCATACGGTGTGAGACAGGGTCACTCTTCTGCATGTGGATACCTAGTTTTCCCAACACCATTTATTGAAGAGACTGTCCTATCCCCCTTGTTTGTTCTTGTTACCTCTGCTGGATTTATTTCTCAGTTCTCTATTTTGTTCCATTGGTCTATGCAACTATTTTATGCCATGCTGTTTTGATTACTTTAGCATTGCAATATAACACACTGAATGAAGTCAGGTCGTGTGCTGTCTTGTTCTTTTTTTTTTTTTGAAAGCTGGATTTATTGAGAGGACAGAAAAGCTTCCAGAGTGGGAGGGGTCCCCAGGGGGTTGCCCCAGTTTTGTTCCTTTTGCTCAAGATTGCTGGTTACTTGGGGTCTTTTGTGCTTTTATATAAATTTTAGGATTTTTTTTCTACTACTGTGGAAAATGCCATTTGAATTTTAATAGGGATTGTACTGAATCTGTAGATCACTTTGAATATGGACATTTTAACAATATTAATTTTTCCAATCCATGAACACAAGATATCTTTCCATTTATTTGTGTCTTCTTCAATTTCTTTTATTGATGTTTTATAGTTTTCAGTGTACAGGTCTTTTAACCTCCTTGGTTAAATTTATGCCTAATTATTTTATAGCTATTGTGAATTGTATTGTTTCCTTTTTATATAGTTCATTGTTAGTGTATATAAACCCTGTAAATATTTTTAGTGTATCAACAGTAAAAGTAAGAAGATGAAATTTGTCCATCTTTCAATAACAAAGGAATAGGTAAGCATTATTTTCTTCTTTTGCAATTAAAATGTATCACTACAGTTACTACTATGTATCAAATGAGTTTCTGCCCACCACAGTGTGCAGACACCTGAATTGATTCTTCCCCATGTAACTAGGCTAATAAAATTACTATGTGTAAATTCAATTATAAAAACTGTCTAATCTTAGACATAGAATGGCTGACTTACAATGTTCCAAAACCCACCAAATTACCATTTTTTCATTACTTAACTATAAAATGTTACTGTCTTCTAAATTTGGTTTAGAAAAATACTAAGTTAAAACTACCATTATATACTGTCCGTTGCTCTGGTTCTCCCATCAATATAGCCGCACTTTTACAGTGCAAACTTTCAAGACAAAATAGTAGTAACAATTTTAAAAGCTATTATAATTTTATTAACACAATATACATAATTTTCAAAGTCTTTAGACAGGAAAAAGTCTCATTTAAGCTTCATTACAACTTTGAATAAATAGGATTGTTAGCCTCCATAACAAAAATTGTAGATGAGAAAAGAGAGGACAAGACAGTTACAGTTATCATCATAAGTGGCTCAAAATTAGAGCTCACTTATCTGAATTTACTATCCTAGGAAATATGAAAAGGAATTGTGACAGTATATAGGAATGAGCTCACCAAATTCAAGTGGCAGAGCCAGGATCCTTACCCAGGCTAAATATGCTTCCTATTATTACACAACAGTGTCCTAACACCAGCATAGTGATGCAACTTCAGGAGTAGATAAACCCTCATCTTAAATTAGCTTTTATAAAAGTATATTCTGAAGACAAATTGCTCTTGGTCTTTGGCTCAATTAGGTTTTTAAATAAACAAAATCATTTATATCATATAATCTGTCATCTACATGCCCTAAACTACCTCAAGTAAACTGCACTAAATTATAAAAGAAACAGATTTTTAAAAAGACAACTTTAGGCCGGGCTCGGTGGCTCAGTCTATAATCCCAGCACTTTGGGAAGCCGAGGCGAGAGGATTGCCTGAGCCTGCACGTTCGAGGCCAGCCCGGGGAATTTGGTGAGACCTCGTATCTCCAATAAATAAAAACTTAGCCAGACATGGTAGCACATACCTGTAGTCCTGGCTGCCTGGAAGGCTGAGGCAGAAGGCTCGCCGGAGCCCACCAGGTCGATGCTGGGGTGGCTTTGAGCGTGCCACTGCACTCCAGTCTGGGCAACAGAGTGAGATTCTCCAATAAAAAAGCCCAAACTTTACCTGCATGTAGCCCACTTGTGTAGCTAATCCTGACTTGTACCCCATATTTCTATAATAAATTTTTTTTAAATAAAATATCAAATACAGGAAAAATAAGTAATTAAAAAGACAACTTTAAAATAATTCTGCTTAAAAAGTTATTGGGTAAAATGTATGAGCAATCCACAACTTTTTTAGGAGACAAACTCACATTTAGTGATATCACTTCTTCCACCTTAAAAAATCAATATGCCCTTTACATTACCAGGTTAAGAGAGTGCAAAAATAACCCTTAAAAAGCTAACTTGGAAATTCCTCTTTTACATTCTTATTCCCATTAAATACCCAAACAACCTCAAAAATTTCTTTCAAGTATACAAATATATTTTATTTGATGCACAATAAATATATATATTTCTTCATGTATTGTTAACAAAAATGTTTGTTGGCTTTATGTTGTGAATATTCAACCACATAAAAACTTGCATACATAAATATTATCAGAAATCAGAAGCATAATCATTAAGTAATTAAACAAACAAAAACAAATAGCAAGCTCTATTCCTGGTTCCAGCAACTAAATGGTTGATCTTAAGCGAATCATTTGACTCACATGTTGGAATTTTCATTAATAAAATAGAAAACAATGAAGTCAGGATATAGAGGAGGTTACAAATAATAAAATGTCTCTAATTTGGAACTTAAAAATAAAGTATTAAAATTTTATATATAACAAATGCAAGTTATGAATATTGTTCTATTTTTTGTGTTCATTCCATGCTAATAAGTAACCTCCTAACAGTAATTTGGTTTCTAGAACACATTTTACTTCAGAGAGAGTAGTAGTGATCAGCCACTAAGTATTCTGACTTAGTTCACAGTTTCAATTCTCATTGTAGATTAAAATTAAAATAGGCACTTGAATTTATAATCAGATTAATGCTTTTGGCTAGAGTGAAGCAGTCCTTCAGAACCTCATGAGTGAAGTTACCATCTGTTTTGATAACCAGCAAATCTGAGAGGACAAAATAGCCAAAATAGCCTTCTTTATGGTCTCTTCCTCCAACTGCAATACACTCAAGAGTAAGATCAAATAGGCAGAAACATTAAGCAAATGAAAAGAATGATAATAGCTGATGATGATGACAATAACAATGATGATGAGGAGGATGATGTCATCCACAACTTTAATAGATTGGTTGCCTTTCCCTCTTGATCTGGCTTATTGCCCAGAAATCATAGTCCTAATAACATCATTTGAACACATGTAGCAGATTTAAGAATCAGTAACTTGCTAGACTTTTACTTAAACCAATCAAAAATGTCATATCAAATTGAACCCAAACAGAATGCCACAATTTGTCAGCTAATATCCTGACCCAATGTCTTAAACACATTAGATTCATGAACCACTATAGTTTGGCAAACTTCTGCCTTGACCCAAGCCATAGAAACCTGGAATAAATGAAATGTTTGAATTTTTTTTAAAAAAGAAAAAACTTGAGTTTTCACTGATCTAACGCTTAAGAGTACTTAAGAAGGCTCACTAGTTATTGGTATATAATGTATTGTTTAAATAACAAATTACTTACCTTAGCATTGAAGTTTATAAGCTCATGAATTATGTGATTGTTCTCATTTTTAAATTATCCCATATATAGTACCTAGCTATGTCTTAGATGTACATATCATTATTGTTTGTAAAGTGTTGATTTATTAGGAGAATAGCTATAAGTTCCAAAAAAAAATGAATATAAATAAAATTTTAAAGCAAAAACTAAATCACAAGTCCCTTCTTTATTTTCTGTAAGGTCTGATAAAATATCCATATGGTCCCTGAGAGGAAAGAAAAATGTCCTTTCAAAAAGCCAGCTATCTTTCGATCCACACATTTGACTTGGCTCAATTAGTATAAAAAAAGAAAACATAGGATTAAAGCAAGATTTCTATGATACATCCCTAACATTTTATTAATGCTTATTATTTGAAAACAGTAAAGAATAACCTATAAAATATCATTACATCCATAAAATGTGAGGGTTGCAAATTGTGCGACCTCAAATTCCACAAGCAGATTCTAACAGAATCTTTGCTGAATAGCCAAAGAGATAGTACATGGTGTCCCATCAATTATGCAGAGCTGAAGTGCTGAAATGCACAATTTCATCTTCCACCTAACAGGCTAATTTGACCTGAGACAACAATTTGGGGAGTTTGTTCTGCTTTTATCCTTCTTTAATTATAATAATCAAATTATTGCAGAATAACAAGACACCAAAATATCAGTTATTATGATTAATCATCCTATCAAAATTGAGCTATATTTTTTCTATAATTATTTTCACTGCAAGAAAGAAAAGAGTATTGTAAAGTAACAAAGGACATGGGCACAATGTAATCAACTTCTCATACCAGAGTTTCAGACACTAGCCCTCATATAAGTCCCTGCCTTTGTTTTCCCAGGCCACTTATTTGCCTCCACTCGGTTCCTGAGCCAGCTATGATCATGCTGCCAGAAAATCAGAAGTGGAACTTAAAATTAAGTTTTGCAGCCCAGAGATTCAACAAAAAAAAAAAAAGCTCTGAGAACTTGCGCAGCATCTATAATGAGACATTTCCCAGGCCCATCATGTTGGCTCTGTCTCCATAGTTGAGCTTCTGCTCCAGTTTTCCAGACTGGAACTCTACCCTCTACCCTGCACACTCATCTGCTTGGCTGAGGCTTTGATGTTATCAAGATCTTACAAAATCTCAAGTTCACACTTTCACTTTCTCTCTCTCTCTCTCTCTCTCTCTCTCTCTCTCTCTCTCTCTCTCTCTCACATCTATCTGTTGCCCCTCAGGAATGAGTAAACTTGCTAAAAAAGTATCAGAATGCTACACCTACCAAACACTGCCTGTGTGACTTTAAACTGTGAGAGCCAACAGATTTGTCCCATTTACCAGAATGGTCACTACCCTCAATTCCCACTTTTATCCTCACATCACACCTCCAGCCCCATCTCACCGCCCTCTTGAAGTTTTTTCCACCATTATGCATTTTCCCTAAATTGAATTCACCATCTGAATGATGATACTATCCCTGCATAATGTACAGAAGATTCACTTACTATCTGAACTAATCTCTGGGCGTCACTTTATGGGAAGCCATATACTCTGCAGTGCCGCTTTATCCATTCTAAGGAGCCTCACATCTGATGCCTCCATGCTTGTGTCTCTCCCTTTTGAAGGAGAGATTTCTCCCTAAGTACCTGTTCCTAGACTAAGGATTGCCTCCAGTTTCCTGCTCACTTTAATGAGTTCAACAAATATATACTGAACACATAGTAAGGGTTCAGTATATATTACATAATGATCCTGTTGAGATTCTGCAGTGAATATCAGGAATAATCCAGTCGTGAACTGCCTACCTCACGGTGACCAACCGCTAATTGTCCTGCAATAGCAATAGCTCTCTTCCTCTTTCAATCATAAAACTCTCTCCTTTTATCTGGGCACACATGGTTGCTCAGAAAAACTACATTCCCCAGTATCCTTTGCAGCTGAAGTGAGCAGGTGAATTAAATCCTGGCCAATGGGATGTGAGCAAAAGTGATAGGTGCTACAATCCAGATATTTTCATTCAAAAGAAAACTGATTGCCTTCCACTCATCCTTATCCTTGGGCTAGAATAAGGATATGATGGTAATAAGCCAACTTTCCCAATGAGGACAAAGGAGCTATGAAGTTGGACGAAAAATAAAAACCTGGGTTCCTGAATAATCTCAGGTGCCAAGACTGCCCATTATCCCTGGACCACCTGCCTACTTCAAGATTGTTACGTAAGAGAGAAATAACTGTCTTTCTTATTTGAGCACTGCATTTTGTGTCTTTGTGTTACAGGAGCTAGCCTCTTCCCTGAATAATACATCATCTCCTCATTCAGATGTTCTCCCGGAGTGTCATTCTTTAAAACAAAGATCAGAAAACTTTTTCTGTGTAAGGCCAGAAAGCAAATATTTTGGGCCTTGCAGGCCATATATACTTCTGTTGCGTATCCCTTTTTATTTATTTTTTACAATATTTTTAAAATGTAAAAAGTCATTCTTAGCTCAAGGGGCCATATATAAACAGGCTCCAAATTTGGCCTATAGGGCCAAAGTTCACCGACCCCTGGAAGCAACAAATATGGACATAATTTCCCTTAGATAAATTATCATATACCTTTAGTTGGCTATGTTTATGTGCAGAAAAGAAGACAGATGAGGCTTAGTTAGAACAAGTACTGCTGTGGAAGCAGAAAAAGAAATGAGGTGAGCACTGCCTGTTTCCTCACTGATGTTGACATTTATATTTTGGGGTACAGTCTATCTTCTCATGTGTGATATGTTTTTCAAATACAGAGATCAATTTTGCAATTCAACCTGTGAATTATAAAAGCATACTGATCTGCATGCAGAAAACAATCAGTAACTGTGGCTAAGTCTCTTGTTCATTGATGACTTTGTCTTTTCATAAAAAAGAGAACATTGCCTGCCCAAGTAACTAAGTAAAGGTTAAATATTTACTTTGCTTTCAACATTTCTTGGTATTGCCACCTATTTTAATATTATGATTTAAAAGGTAAAGTAGATAACAGCCCCAATAAACTACGCTAGAATACATACACAAAAATTTATAATGAGGTTGTACATTGATATATATTAAGACCAAAAGACTCTTTTCCTTCCCCTTGGAACGTTTGAACTGAGTCTGCATGAGGATCCTCAATTTATGAACAGAACTTAGTCCTTTTTACCATTCTAAGACAAGCATGTTCCCAGAACAAGTAAAAGAGGACCTAAATTAATGGCAGTAGAAAACTTTACCCTCAGATTACAGTGTGGTTTGAGTATTTTCTTAGAAATATAAATGTTCAGAATATCAGAAAAAAATTACTAATTGAATGATCAAAGACACCTTCCAGAGCCAAATATAAGCAGTAAATCTGTCTTCTCTCAATTTCACCATAAGTTTTGGGGGTAGTTGTGAGTTGACTCATATAGCATGTTCAGAATACTTAACAAATAAATGTTCCTTTTTAAAAAAATACTGTGTAAAATTCCCTTTTCTAAAAAAATTCAGACAAAAATCTGGGTGGTCTACAGAGAATTTCTTTCCTACATTTTATACTCTAAAACAGAGGAGAACTGGGCATCAAAATAATCCTGGAATTATATTGCAATCAGGTTCTCTTCTTTCATGATAGTCTGATTTCATGACAGCCATGACAGCTCTGATTGTTTACTATATTCACTTTCATTATTTTTTCGGTGTGGCACTTTGTGTTGCCTTATATTTTTCTCTGTTTCTTGTCTAATTGTTTTATATGCCAGAATTACATCCTCAGAAAGACTGATTTTAATCTCTTTAAGGGCAAGAACTATATATTCTTCTGCTCTTCTACCCAATAAATATCAGCAATTATAGCTCAAGACAGAAAGGTTCACTAAATATTTGTTGAATGAAGTTCAATTAATTTTCCTTTCCGAGGTTTAGAAGATAAAACAATGTGCCTACCTTGCTGTGTAAGAATAAGCTACTCTCCTCCCCTCCCAATTCTTCACTGAAGCAAGGTTTAAAACCCTGGACTCACTGCACAGCTCTAGGCAATACCTGATAATCTCACATGCCAACACAATTTATCCTGCACAAAGGTTTATGGGAGGTCCTGGGAGGCATAGCCCATACTAATTACCAGGTTCAACTATCTCATTAGTCCAGGCTAGGAAACTTGTTAGGATTTAAAATCCTATTGAAACCATAATATTGCAATGGAGTTTAAAATAAGCTGCCTTCTTCCATCCCAGCATTTCCTGTCTGAATGCTAGTCCAAGTCATATATTTCTTCCTCTTTGGCTCATAACTCACTTCCAAAAATTTGGACAATAAAATAGGCATTTCTACCTCAATACCACATTTAGATATGTTTCTGAATTACATACAAACATGTGAAAGATATAGTCGTTTTCACTTCCAATTTAAGTAATTAGGTCCAAACAACAATATATTTCCTATTTAAACATTAACACCCAAAGATTCATTCACTTATTTTCTCATTCCATTCCTTCTCTCTCTTATCTGTATGATCTCATATTCAGTCACTAGACACATACTCTAATTTTGTTTTTCTTATGATTTCTTATGTTTCTTTTTTGTCATTCTCTTCTCATATTTCATAAGGTATAGATAAATACAGTAAAGATGTAAATATAGTTTATAAATATGTGAATAGATATATATACATATATATGGATGCCTTTGCATGTATACATACCAGACATTCTTACTATGGTCAGTCTACAATATAAACGTGGTTGTGTTCCAAAATATCATTGTTTGATCAGTTTTTAGGACCCTGGCCTGCATTGTTACACAGAAGCAGTACTGTATATAACAGTTAGGTCCTCAGAAGAGTCAGTCTACTATAACATATTGTGACTGATTTAAATTCAATAGATTTTGGTGACATGAATCAGTAGTCTGAACGCAGCAACACCTGGCACCTTGGTGGGCAGGGGAGAAGTGTGGGAGCCAAGATGAGATAGAGGGATGGGGTAACTGAACAAGCTGTAGGCTAGATACAGAAGATAGAAGCCAGCAGTTTGGTTTCAAATAATCAAAAGAGTAAAGGTGAATTCAGGATCATTCAAGTCGGGAAATCATGACAGAGGAAGCAGCATGTGCCAAGCATGGAGGAATGAAGAAATATGGCACATTCACCAACCAGCCAGTATTATATGTTGCTGGAGCATAAGGTATGTGGGAGGAAGGGAGGCAGGGGGAATAGAAGGAGTCTAGACAGGTGGTTAGGAACAGATCATAGTTCTGTGATCAGCCTTTTCAGAGACACTGTGTTACTCAGAGAATTGCACGGGTAAAAAGAAATCAAAGCAGAAGACCTGGGCCAACAGAGTGGAACATACAGAAACGCTATGACTCAGTCAGCCTGTAGCAGCACAGGGCTTTTCTTAGGAACACCAGGCACCCGTGATTAGCACAGTGAATTCCAATTCTATTCCCACATTAGTGGGTTGAGATCCCAATGCATTCTCTGTCCTTGTCAGAACAGGCTCAAGAACTGGGAATGGTTGGTATACTGGGCTTTGGTTACTCAAGCCTAGAACTGTGACACAAGCCACCATTTATAGCTTGACCGGCAGGTGAAAATACTTAGCTCCCCAGGAATGTCTCCCCACTGAACAGTACCTGCAGAGGGAATGGAGACTCCCCCTCTCTGGGCCATATTAGGGTATAAGAGCAAGAGTGGGAGCCTGAGATACTCCTGGAAGTTTTGAAGGAATAAGGGAGATGGGTACAGAAAAACTCGGGAATCCCAGCCCTGATGAAGAAAAATTAGAATATCCACAGCTGGTGGGGAAGGAAGAAAGTCCTGGGGAAAAGAAGACTCTACTACCAGAGAGCCCGTAGCATGAAAGAGACTTCCCCAAACTCCAGGTATACTTGGGGATACTGGCAGTATCTGCACCTGGATCAAGGTGAGGGGTCTGTGATGCTGAAGTTTAGATGAGTGTGTTAGGAAAGCTGGGGCTAATAATGTTCTTTTGGAATATGACTGTAGACTCTTCTAACTCTAGAAGAAACATATTTTTCTAGCTCTAAGAGAAAAGAGCTTCGTACTTTGAGAAGAGGAGGGCAGAGAGAGCATGAGGTAGCCCTAAAAGTGATAGACGCTGCTATCTCTACGAAGGAAACAACACCTCTGCAGTGACCCCTGCAGTCATAAACAGCAAGCACCTCAAGGGCAGAGAATGGGCCTACTTTGCATCCACTGGATACCCAGTATCTAGGATAGTGCCTGGCACATAGTGAGTGTTCTGCCAGCATTTACTGAATGAATAGCAAGAGCTGCAATTTACTGAGTGCTTACTGTGTAAGCAAGCCATTTCCCTAAGTGCCTTCTTTGTACTGGCTAAGTAAGTACTATTAGTGTACTTGTTTTACAGAGAGATTAAGTTACTTGTGCTAGGTCAGGGTTCTTCAGTCTCAGCACTCTTCACATTTTGAACCAGATAATTCTTTGTTGTGAGGAGTTGTTCTGCATATTGTATGATGTTTAGCAGCATCCATGGCCTCCAGTAGGACCCCACCCCTAATTGTGGCCAGTGGCCATCTAAAATGTCTCCAGACATTGACAAATGTTCCCTGGGAGACAAAACTGTCCCCAGTTGAGAACCAATGCTTAGGTTTTTTAGCTGCTAAGTGGTAGCACCAGGAGTTGAGCTCAGGAAGTCACCTCCAGACACCGTGCTCTTAAGCTCTATGCTACAGCTGCTGGACAAGAAAACAACAGCTAGCATTTAGTGACTGCTTACTATGAACCAGGTATGCTGAGGGTTTTCCTATATATCATTTCATCTAATTATCACCATAGTTGTGTAGCTGGATCGCTAACCTTTGAAACTAAAGACTATAATTTAAAGGATTTTTCTATCTTAAATTGGTTCATAGTCACCAGACACTTTTCCAAATACTTTTGCAGGACTCAGAACTACATTTTGGTTTCCTGATTGTGAAGACCTTGGCTTTTCTGTCCCATTTTTTAATACCAGTAACGTTCCTTACAAAACTAAAAGAAAGAAAGAAAGAAAGAAAGAAAGAAAGAAAGAAAGAAAGAAAGAAAGAAAGAAAGAAAGAAAGAAAGAGAGAAAGAGAAATGGGTTAAATTTTCCATATTAAATCCATTCTGATTTCTATTTGATATTAAAGACTTATATAGTGCCAGTTTTATTATAATACCCTAAAATCATCTAAAGTAGAAGAACAAATCACTGGAGAATTGCTTCCTAAAGATGAGAGCTCCAAGAAAAAAATGACCTTAGTGAAATCTGCATAGGGGGTTTCTTTACTGTAATACTGTCAGTGCACTTCATGGAAGACTGGACTATAATAACAACACAAGCAAAACACAATCCATAGGGCTTACTTGTCTCACTTTTTAAATTTGTCTAGAAACTGAAGTCCAAAGGATTTAATTTCAAATCCTTCTTCCTGTCTTATGGTATTTAGAAGATGCAGCATGAAAATATCCCTTATTAAAGGTAATAAATCCCACGGAGAAATATGGTGCCAGAATTTGGTATTATGGTATTCCCCAAAGCCCAAAAAAGATGTCTAAAATTATATCAACAGAAAATACCTTGAAAGGTCAGTTGTTGACAATATTGAAAACACCAGTGGCTACTACTCAAGTGTAACAGTTGTGAAGAATGGTTTTGTAAATAATGTCAATATGTATTACTCAGGTAATATACAAAGTGTGAGTATCAGTCCTTTACTACACAAATATACTTACACTTTGAATAAGCATTTTAAAGTAAGTGTGTACTCTAGAGTTAGCGTATACTGAATTTCTATGCCTGATTCATCATTTTCTAGCTTAAGCAAATAATCTAACTTCTCTGGATCTTGGTCCCTTGGTACCCATCTGTAAAATTAGAATAATATTAATAGTATATAGGGTTGTCATCAGAACTAATATACATAAACCACTTAGAACAGTGCTTGGCACATAATAAATGCCCAATTAACATGTCAAAAACAAGCACACACATTTTGATAATTTGTATTCAAGTTGGCATATTATTACAATGTGAATAAATAAATAGCAAGGTCCTCAATGCCAGGTAATCAGACGTATCTACAGCTCTTCTAGCGAAATAATACTTACATTTTTATTACATTATGAGTGACAGACAAATCATGGGAAGAGTAGAACACTTTGCTAATAGATACGAATATGAACAGTCATTTAAACATGCACATCATCAGTTTTTAACAGCCACACTTGTAAATGAGTTCATCAACTAAGTGGGAATACTTGGAACTATGAGATTTTCTTCTGCTGGTCTGGGAGCCTCACTTCAACATCTGAGGAGAAGGAGGAGAACCTGATGGCTGCAAGATGGCAATTTACAGAGTGTGATGAGAGGATTTAATTTTGTGCATCTCCCTACGCACGCTTCAATCTGTGCCACACGAGTGAATTTATATTACACCATTCCTGTTCTCATTACGATCTTTGTAAAATTTTTCTCATTCCTTTATACTATCTGTTAAGGACTATTATCTACCATTGTACTAATTATGCTTCTGCTAAATATTTACATGCCTCTTGGTAACGCCAAACAGAAATTTTAAAGAAAATTAAGATATTATAGTCATCATTAGAAAAATCAGTCTATATTTATGTTTTCAAGTTACTTACGATAATGGTAATAAAGAAAAACAAAACTGTATTAGAAGAAATAAAAATGACCTGTACATACAAATAATATGCAACAGAACTCATTTTTAAAAGAATGAATGAATGACCCAGATTAATGGTTTATACATCCATATGATTTATTTTCACTACTGCAAATTAAGAATACAAGCATTCATATGTAAAACCAGGAAAATTCTGTTGCTATCCTAAGAATAATGTCAACAAAAATGCTTTCCAAACAGGGATTTTCAGTGTTATGCAGAAATACTAATATCAAGTGTATACATGTTATAATCTAATTCCAAGTTCTTTATTTTTTTTTTTAACTTCTATCACAACTTAGTGAAGTCTTCACTTGAGGACTATCATTCCTTCAAGTTTACTGTCAAGGCTACGAACATGGTGAAAGTTTCCACTGAAAAAGACCAGATGAATGCTGCTCTTCACACCCATGCTAACACTACTCGCCTGCCATCTGGGAACACAGCTTTGGATTGCTTTTCTGTCAGTCGGGCTCAGTTGCGCTGCTCACCCCAGGCTTTCTGGGTTCTTCCCATGACCACTGACACACACTTGCAAGACAGACGCCTCAGGTCAGGTTTCCATTCTGATTCTTGGAATTCAATATTGTCTAATCGTCGCCACCCTTTCAACCTCATCCCAGGCCATTCTCCCACATATATGCTACACTCCATTCACACTAAACCACTGGCAAGCCTCCAAATGCACCAAGCTCTTGACCTCCCCACATCTTTGCAGATGCTGTGCCTCTGCCTGGAATGTCCTTCCTTACCTCATCGGCCTGTCAAAGGAGCATCTAAATGCCTTCCAAATTCCAGCTCAGTCAAGCACCTTGATTGAGAAGGCTGTCCTAAAAAACCCCAATAAATTGAGAGTTGCTGATTTAGTCATCAAAGTGCCAGTCCGCTGAGAGCTGTCTCTACTGGAGAGTTTACCATATTGCAGGGTATTTACTTGATTTCACATTAGTCTCTCACTACACTGAGTTTCTTGAAGACAGAAATTAGGTTTTATCTATCCCAATTTAGCTTACTTCCTGACATAATTTAAAAATCAATAAATATGAATGGGTTAGTATTAGTTCCCATTTTCTAAGAACTTACTATGTATCTAAATTTTGCATTTTTAAAAAAGTCATTCAACATCCTATTAGCAAATGACAGGTGGCAAACATACAGATTTTTAGTCACCATGAAAGGCAGGCTTTACGGTGATGAATGGACAAATGATAAAATGAGTGACTGAATGACAAATAAAATCTTTAAATAAACTGGAATATTGGGGTTAGTGATCAGTTACCACCCATTGACTCTCTTTTCCATTTCCACCACTTCCCTTCTACTCTAGCTCTCACTATCTCACTTCTGAACTCTTGCAATAGTTGCATAGTCTCCCTGTATGCTTTTTCTAATCCATTCTGTAATATTATTTATTAAACTGTAGGTACCTGTATGCATTCCAAAGAGTCCCTAGGTTACCTACAAGAATTGTATCATTTTATAATTTGTTATGATAGTACTTTTTAAAATATTAGTGTTGATACACTCTTGAACATTTGGAAAACTACCTTCTCATGAAATTCCAGTGCCTGCCTATGCGCTTTGTTTATAATTTCATTGACCTCAACTGTACTATTTTAATTGTCACAGACAAATACAAAACAATAATGCAAATATTATACATAAACAATGACTTCAGGCCAAGAGGCAGACCAGTTACATCACTAAATGGTATATGAAGAAAGGCTTTTCCATATTCACAGCAAATTGATGGTAGAATTGAGTCACCCGACTATAAATGAATTGGGCTTAAAAGAAGCTGCATTGTACACATCACCACCATATTTATGGTGTAAGCAATAATTTAGGTTTTCAGCAAAACATTATTCACCACATTAAACTAATGTTAATTTGTATCCACAGAGTTGTTTGTATTTAAATTTTAAATTTGCTTTTATTTAAAATCAGTATGTGTTTTAGAGCAAAGAATTTAAACTCTGTTTTACATTTATGTAAATTTAAGGAACAATATAATACAAATAATTTTGATATATAATGAGAGTAAGATTTTTTTTTTTCCTTTAAAAATATTTAAGCCGGGCTCGGTGGCTCAGCCTGTAATCCCGCGCCTTTGGGAGGCTGAGGTGAGCGGATTGCCTGAGCCCGCGTGTTCGAGGCCCGCCTGGGCAGCGAGACCTCATCTCTGCAATAAATCAAAAAATCAGCCGGGCGTGGTAGCGCATGCCTGTAATTCCGGCTACTGGGAAGGCTGAGGCGGAAGGATCATTGGAGCCCAGCAGGTCGAGGTTGCGGTGGCCAGGAGCAGCCACTGCACTCCAGTCTGGGCGACAGAGTGAGACTCCAACTCAAAAAATATATATATATATTTATACAGTATACCTGGTTGAGAAGTACTGACCAAACCATGCTAGATATTTTATATAGTGACCCTTTTTAAAGAACTTAATGTCTCTCCATAACCAAAAAGTTAAAATTCAAACTGGCTTAGACCATGTGTGAAATGCCTATCTATTGCTTTTAAGTTGACTTGTGCTTTCCTAAGCAAAGCTCTTTTTTTTTCCTCTCAAAATGGCATAATTCATACTCTGTCGGTCCTTAACAAGCCCTAAGTAAGCAATCAAACGTAGGCATTCCCTGACCAACAAAAATTTCAACCATTTCTTGATACAGATCACCGGTTTAAAACGTATTGTATTATGGATAAGTCAAAAGTGCTATAGAATATGTCACAATTCATTTTCTTTCTTTTTTTCCTAAAGCAGAAATAGGTCAAATACATAGAGAAGAGATATCTTTTTTTTAAAGTGCTAAAAATGTTTTTCTATAGCAGTTGGTTATATGTCTAAATATGAGGACAGAACAACCGGTTTTGCAAAACACATGACAGGCAGACCCCTAAACCTGACATTTTTAATATTCGGAAGATAGTGTTCTTTTTGGCATAATGACCTATGGGAGAAAACCATAATAATTTTATTAAAATTCAACAGTTGAAAACTCAAAAGAGCAATGCACACTTGTGCACTGGGCAATACTTCAGAAATCTAATAGCTGAAAGTACAATGGATAGAAGATCACAGAAACTGGCAGGCTATGTGGTATGACATTTCAATCTCCCTAATTACCAGAAGTAATTGAACTTCCTTAAGTGTACCCCATGGTCCTTTTCCCATGTCTTGTTTCTATATTACATACTTTATCTCAACTTTCTGTAGATCAAATCCTTAAATATAGCATGCCTTCAAGAATCTAACTGGTAACCCTATATACATTTTTCTTCCCAAAAGGACAGCACAGATTCCCTGTCCCAGTCATAATGTAGTAATGACTATCAGACTTAACTTCTGCTCTACAGAATTATAAAATTAGACAAAATACAGGAAGCAACTATTTTTAGAAATTGGAAAACAACACATCACTGTGATCCTTGAGAGAACTGTGGCTTTCTTCCTAGCGGCACTTTTTAAGCTTCTCTGTTTGAGGCCCAGGGAAGTGGATAGAGCTCAAAGACAGAGCAGCAGTCTGTGGTGGGCAGAAGCAGATGAAAGATGTGCAGAGGAGGAGCTTCAAGTATCTGCATAGGGTTCCTGAAGAATTCTATGAATTTCTCAAGTACGGCCAATGGCTAAGCTGTACTTGTATGGGGCAGGACTCTAGTCAGTTGGCAGTGAACACCTCCAGGGTTATGAGTTAAGTAGAGATTCCAGGGATCACACAGTGCTGAGAAGCACTAGATTATGACCATCCAGAGTGGACTGATCTTTCTGTTCAGCAAGAGAGTTCAATCACAGAAAGGCTACGCCTTGGGAGTAGAGCACTCTAGAGCCTCTAGTCACCTTAACAAATACTAAACCAAGCCTGAACAGAGAAACAGAAAAAAAGATAATCTTCCAGTAAAGTGACTGCTTGTCAGAAAAAATCTCAGTACTTGTCAAAGGAAGATAACAAAATCAAATTGAATGCAAAGGGCCTAATAGTCAGAAGAATCTCAAAAAAGAAGAGAAGGAGGAAGGGAGGGAGGGAAAAGGAAGTTAGTTAGAGGTCTTACATTACCTGATTTCAAGACTTAGATAAGTTCACAGTAATTATGATAGTGTGGTATTGAAATAAGTCAGAGTGTCTAGGAACAGAGGCATATTTATATGTTCAATAGATATTGACAAAAGCACAAAACAAATTCATCAGGAAAGGATAATGTTTTCAATAAACCATGCTGGAAAAAAATGGATATCCATGCAGAAAAAAAATCATCCTTGAATTTCATCTCATACTATAAAAACAAAAATAAATTCAAAATGTACTATAGATCTCAATGTGAAAGATAAAAAGTAAAAACTTTCAAGAAAAAGTCATGAGAGAATATCTTTGAGAACTTGGAATAGTCAAAAAGTTACTAGAACACTGAAAGAATCGGCTATAAAATATAAATTGGATTTCATCAAAACAAAAACTTCTGTTCATCAAAAGACTTCACTAATAATTAGTTAAGTGTTCTGGATTGAATAGTGTATCCCCAAAAATTCATGTCCACTGAAACTTCAGAATGTGACCTTATTTGCAATTAATTAAAATGAGATCATACTGGAGTAGGGTGAGTCCTAAATTAATTGACTATTGTTTTTATAAGAAGATTGTGTGAACACACAGAGACACAGAAACAGACACAAAGGAATGGTGGACAGAATCTAGAACTGTGCTGTTCAATACAGTACAAGATAATGCACTAGTTAGTGTACAATAGCTGAATTAGTATAATAGCCACATAAGGCTAAAGTATAAAAATTAAATAAAAGTTTAAAATTCAGTTCCTGATTCACATAGCCACATTTCTAGTGCTTAACAGCTACATGGGGCTAGTGGCTACCATATTGGACTGAACATTTCCATCATAGCATTCCATGAACAGCTCTGATTTAGAGAGAATCTGGGGTGAAAGGCAGTTCTAAGGTAAAACCTAACTTAAAATTCAACAAAAACTCAACATTCTTCAGTAAAGAAAATGACCAAAAACTAAAGATTAAGATTTGTGAACCAGAGATTTTTCAGAAACACATGCATACACACACAAAAACACACATATGCACACATAGCCCTCAGGCAAAAATTAAAGGTCAATCTGGGTTTTTTTTATTATATCTTCTCTCAGATCACATGAGAGTTATTCTAAAAAGCTTGAAGCAACAAAATTCAATTTGCCTCCACTTCCAGGAAAAGTTGTGGAGCCAAGGTGGTACTTTTTTTTTTTTTTTTTTAATTTTTTTTTTTTTTTGAGTTGGAGTCTCACTCTGTCGCCCAGACTGGAGTGCAGTGGCCGCTCCCGGCCACCGCAGCCTCGACCTGCTGGGCTCCGGCGATCCTTCCGCCTCAGCCTTCCAAGTAGCCGGAATTACAGGCATGCACTGCCACGCCCAGCTGATTTTTTGATTTATTGTAGAGATGAGGTCTCGCTGCCCAGGCGGGTCTCGAACTCGCGGGCTCAGGCAATCCACTCACCTCAGCCTCCCATAGGCGCGGGATTATAGGCTGAGGCACCGAGCCCGGCTTTACTTTTATTTTTAATACCTAGTCTCCATTTATGTCAAGGATTTAATCTTGAAGACTTTCAAAATTCAGGACTTTAGATTAGAAAAGGGCTTGCACTCCATGCTAAGGCAGTGCTTATTCTGGACTTAGGAAAATACAATAAAATAAAGATGGGCTTGAAACATTTATACTAGGAGCACTAATAACCATATGGACTAATGATTGGAGTGGATCCCTTGAAGTTATTGACTTGGTCGTGTACATGGTTTAAGATCATTTAAGAGACAACTTATAAACCAGATGTCTGTGAAAGTGCTCTCATAGCATCTGTGGTTCAATATGCAAGTATATATTTAGGGATTATTGACCCCCAAAGACCACAAAAGTTCCTTTGGAGCCATCATACTTAATGACGCATTTACATTCAGGAAAAATTCTAGCACTGCCACAGTCTATGGTGTCAGCACCAACATGGACACTCTGTTTTTATAAAGATTCTCGACTCTGCAGTTGGGAATGGCTTCTTCAGTGCCACTGTGGTCTAATCATATCAAACCCTGCTAAAAGAGTCCTCCGTTTATGGATCACTAACAATATTGATCAGCCCGGCTAGTCTGGGACCATTATCATCTGTCATGTCAATATTGTTGCTGCTGCAACGTATTGCATTTTAAGTTGCTGCAGTAATGGAGTAGCTCTGGTTCCAGGTGAAAACATTCTAATTTTTCTTCCATACTTTCCCTTTTTCAGAAGATATGCTAAAGCATTATGATATTTTATTGTAAGCAATAGAACTCATTGAGATGATCAATGAAAAATAAATACTCAAACATATTTTTTCTAGTTTTTCCCAGGCCAATAGCATCTGTGGTTTGTTATACAGATACTATATACATATATATATGACAATTTTTTCAGTTCAAATGATCTTTCAATTTCCACTTGAGCTTTCTATGTATGATAATGCAAACGTTACTTGGGTGTTTCTGTGGGGTTTTTTTAAGTTATATCACTTTCCAAAATTTTTCAAAATCCATAAATATACTATGTCCTCCTGATATTTCACAAATAGTAACATTCTGAAATGATTATCACCCACAGATCTTTTGAAAGCGGTTTTTAACCTCAGAATTTCTTGTGAAAGTATTAAAGAGAACAGCTGATTATTGCCAGGCAGTTTTCTCCCATACTGTACAATGCCTGATACCGGAACTCATAATATTATATAACATTCTATGCTTCCAACAGCTTAAGAGCTGATAGGCCAGGACAGAAAAAGGACCACAGTCATGGGCTAGGGACTCAGGTTGTACATTTACTACAATCAACATTATTACCATGAACAGGGCAGTAACTCACCCCATGCCAAGCTCACCAGTGCAGTAAGGAAGCAAACAGGGTTGAAAGTGGAACATATAAATCCGCATTCTTATGAAGTGTGTTAGATTATTATCTTATATGTTTGTTTTATTTCTATTAATCCCATCTTCCAAACTAGGGTGTATGTCTCTTAAGTATTATAATCATATTTCCTATTGCTATTTACTGTTCAAATCCACAGAGACTAATACAGCAGATTTAACACAGTGGACTTGTTTCTATTTTCTTATGTGTAACAGGGATAATATTTTATAAATTATTACAGTGCCTTTCTGAATCCATTCACCTTAGCTAGCCTAAGCATCCTTCTGCCTGAAAGGAAGATTTTGGTTCTGAGTACATAAACAATGACCACACAAAAAATGCCTTGCACCCTTACGCCAATGACAGCAAGGGAGCACAACAGAGGTTCAATATTAGAAGAAGAAGAATAATGTATTTAAAATCCACTTCTTGCAAGACTAGAAGGGGTTGTGAAGAAACTGAAAAAAGAAGCAAAGAACAGAAATTGTCTTCTCTTAGGTTTTGGCCTGGAGAGAGAGTGCATTAAATAAGGGAGAGTATCAAAGAGCAGAGAAAGACTTGCCCACTCCCTGCTTGACTCAGAAAGATCATGGCTTGGGGGCTGCACTGTATCAACTTAAGGCACAGTCACATTAAAGCAAACTCAGAAGTGCAGCGGTTTAAGAAGATGTCCTGAGATTTAACATTTCCCAATGTCGGGCTGGGGACCTTGCTAGAAAGGGTACCAGAGAAGCAACGAGGTGGCTTCATAGAAAGCTATACTGAGGGCCCGGCCTCCCAGGCAAGACTCAAATGGGAGTTAGAACCAGACCACAAAGGGCTCTATAGCACAAGTGGGAGCCAAGATAAGGCAGTCAGCCAGGAGATACCACCAGGCTCTGCCTGAGCTAACCACAACCACAACAACAACAACAAACAGTATACAAGTGACAGCAGCCATAGTCTTGAGCCACAAGTGACAGCAGAACAAGCAGCAACAGGTAGGCAAGGGACATTACCCCAAAGACCAGCAGAGAAATGGAAATAGAACATTGATCGTCTTCCTCCCCTCTCCCATCCCACCCAGAAAGGGACCAGGGAATTCTTCTCCCAAAAACCTCAAGTCTTTTCTTTAGGTATAAAAACCATATCCCTGATCTCATGAACTATCATCATTTTAGAAAAAAGGAGAAGGAACCGACTGTGGGAAACTAGGTTTTATTTTTTAGTTTTTTATTTTAAAGATGTGGGGTACAGTTCAGGGTTAGGTATACAAATGTTCATTATGCAGGTACCTTTGTTGATGAGATACTTTTTAATTAAAACGCTGTTCACTACTTCGCATTTTTCAAGCTGATGGTTTAGGCAGTGGCCACTGAACAACAACAAAAAAAAAAAAAAAAAAAACAACACTTATTAAAAATATATTTTGACCAGATATAATAGCTCACACCTGTAATCCCAGCACTTTGGGCGGCAAAGGTAGGAGGATAACTTGAAGTCAGCCTGGATCATAAGACCCCATCACTAAAAACAAGTTAATTTTAAAATATATATGTGTATGTGTGTGTGTGTGTATGTGTGTGTGTGTATGCATATATGTGTGTAAGTATGTGTGTGTATACATGTTGATATCACATATATATGATATATATGTTGATATATATAAACAATTATTTAAGGCAGAGATCACAAGCCAGTTACCCCCATTGGTCCACCCATCTCCAAATTTGAATCTGAATAGCTCTGTGTGAATCCTGTATTTCTCATTTAACCAGTGACCTCACTACTTCTTATAATCTCATATCTGTTCAGTGAACTCATTTATGTTACTTGCTTGGCCCATGTGAGCAATGAGTTGTAACAGCCTGCTTTAAAAATTTAGGTCTGTTTCTTTCGTGAATTTACATGTTGGGAAACAGAAACTCACAAACTTTAAAAGGTTCTTAAAATTAGATGTATGTAGGATATCTTGAACAGACCACAAAATACTCAAATCATAAAAGAAAAAGGATAAATTGGACTCCATCAAAATCAAATATTCCTGCTCATTAATGGAATCCATGATGAAAATAAATAGACAAGTCACAAACTAGGAGAAAATATTCACAAAACAAGTATCTGACAAAGGACATGTTTACACAATATACGAGTATAAAGAAATTCTGTAAACCAACAATAAAAAGGTGAAAATCCCATTTTCAGAACAATGCAACAGATATTTCACAAAAAGAAAATATATGATGATCAGTGAGCATATCATGAAATGAGATGCCCCTTAATACCTATGAAAATGAACCAAATCAAATCAAAAAGACTACCAAAAAAACAAATGTCTATGAGGATTTGGAGTATTAGGAGCTCTCATACATATCTATTTGAGTGCAGAACGGTACAACCACTCTGGAGAACTGTTTGACACTTTCTTAGAAAGTTAAATATACATCTCCCAGAAATTTTTCTCATAGGTATTTACCCAAGAGAAATAAAATCATATGTACCAAAGAGACTTGCACAGCATATTTATGGCAGCCCTACAATAGCAAAAAACTAGGGAAAAAATTGTTTATCCGCAGGAAAATGGATAATCAAGTTGTGATATATTCATACAATGAAATAATGCTCAGCAATAAAAAATGCTTTTCTGATGTACACACACATGGACAAATTTAAAGATATTGTGTTAGGTAGAAAAAGCCAGACACAAAAGTGTACTGCTTGATTTCACTTGTATAAAATCGTGAAAAACCAGAGAGTTGTGGGAAATAAATAGGGAAAGGAAACTGATTGCAAAGGGGTGCAAGGAACTTTCCAGGAGAATGAAAGTGCTCTATATCTTGTTTTGGGTGGCAGTTACCAGATTATATGGAATTATCAAAACTCACTAAGTACTCAAGATTTGTGCATTTAATTGCATGTTAATTATGCCTCAATGAAAATAGATTTTTTAAAAAAGGAGGCATAGTTTCGTAGAAATCAAGATAATTTTGAGAGACACAACTACTAATCAACAGTCCTGAAATATATATATATATATATTTTTTTTTTTTTTTTTTTTTTTGAGTTGGAGTCTCACTCTGTCGCCCAGACTGGAGTGCAATGGCCACTCCCGGCCACCGCAGCCTGACCTGCTGGGCTCTGGCGATTCTTCCGCCTCAGCCTTCCAAGTAGCTGTAACTACAGGCGCACGCTACCAAGCCCGGCTAATTTTTTTGATTTATTGCAGAGATGAGGTCTCGCCAAGTTGCCCAGGCAGGTCTCGAACCCGCAGGCTCAGGCAATCCACTCACCTCAGCCTCCCAAAGCGCAGGATTACAGACTGAGCCACCGAGCCCGGCGAAAAATATTTCTATGGTTATAAAAGTAACACAGATTTATAATAATTTCAACAATATAAAAATGAATTAAGTAGAAAGGGATAGCTCTATGTAAATGAGATAGTGTTAGAGATGGAATGACAAGGATATTTATTCCATGCACTTATTGGAAAATTTTCTTTTAAAGGCATCTGAAGAACCATTTCAAAAATATTTTTATTTGCTCTAAACCATAAAATATTAATGGTTTGTTAAAAAGTCATTATTTAAATACTGTTATACTTTAATTTAACAAATTTAATTATTAATAATTTACATTCAACTACAGTTGAATCGTCATTTATCCAAGAGAGCATCAATATAAAATAGTACTTCTTTATTCTATAAAAAATTAACATCAGAAGCATATACTAAAACAATTGAATAAATAAGCTTATGAAATTAAAGCACCTCAGAGTCATTGCAAAATCAGCCAAACTGAAATGTAGAAAAAAACAGCAACAAAATGAATAAATAATTAGAAATGATAGGCAATACCATTAAAGTCCTAGCAATACCATTACATACAGCCTACTCCCAAAGAGACTGCATAAATCCTTGGCAGTAGTGATAATAACGTAGATGTCAATGCTAAAAAAAAAAAACAACAAAGATTTCAGGAGACATAAAGTATAATTTAGGAGTAGAGTGGTGAATCCAGATGAAGGAATCAGAAGAAACAGATAAAGATGATTTGGCTCTTGGGGCTACTCAGGAAGATGTGGGAGTCTAAGAATATTTTACATGTAGTATATTTAAAATATCTACATTGTATATAGATATTATATATATAACTATGAATAAAATTAGACTAGAGTGCTATACATTTTATAGTAATCAAGTAATTCAACATTTCATTTTTTGTTCAAAGAATCAACAATAGAACCCCAAACAATCATGATTATAACAGAAATACCTGAATCCATCTGGTCAGCACACTACTATACTAGAAATGTTAACAATATCTGATTGGGTTGGTCTTCCAAACTCACCCATCCACCACCACCCCTCTACCATAAATCAAGATGAATAATAAATTCAGTCCACAAACTAGAATTAACAGGTAAACTTCAGGAAGAATCTGACAGTCATTTATCTGCATTTTTTTTTTCAAAATAATAGTGAAACATTAAATGTACTAAAACCTCAGACAAGCCCAGTTTTGGGTTCTTTGTTTATGATTACATGTCAATAACAAGATAGGCACATATACAAAAATAAATAATCAAACACAATTAGTATATGGTAATGTTGAACAGAATTATATAGATGGAGTCAACCATTATCTTGTTTAAATCTTTCTCAGCATTCTGCTTATGATTTTGCTGTCATTTTTACTTTTACCAGTAATTTATTTACAGCTACTGCTATAGATAGAATTAAATGATAGCTCCAAACATGAGAGAGATTTGAAAATCAAAATGTAAAAATGCTTAGCAAGTCTATCTGAAGGAGGGAATAGTAGCCAACTAACTTTTATAAACCCCATTCCTCCTACAGAGGGATGACATGCCATGTGCAAAAGGGACTATTTCAGTTACCAACACTGGCAGCAAGCAGCACCAGTGAGACCCAGTTCCAGAGCCAGCAGTGCCCAGGCCTTTTCATGGACCACATACTGACAGCTGAATCTGTTTTGCGAAGACTTATGCTGTATCCTGTTTTTCCTCAATACCTACCATGCCATAAGGACAGATTTTGCCCTTCAAAAACATGTGATCTTTTGTTTTGAAGCACATTGTGATCTGCCTTCTCTAATTAAAAGCAAGTCTCTCTGCAGAAAGAACTTAGAAATAAGTTCACATTTCCCATTGTCCTCTCTCATATTTTTATAGATTTATTTTGAATGAGTTCTCTCCGTTTAATCCACTAAAATATAAATGTATTCACTGTCAATGTCAACACAGCATTTGATTTATTGTTTTTCTTTGAATTAAGAAACTTTTATCTGAAATCCTATGTCTCAATTTAATTATTTGAAGAATTTATTTCTATGGATTCATATCACACCATACACTGTTAGGGGGAAAAAAGTTAACAAATTATATTCTTCTTACCTATTTTTCTATTAAGACAGTGTGGAAAAGAAAACGAATTATTTCCTGTAATATTTTCCGGTAGCACATATTTGGTACATGGTTATATAATAACTTCAGAAACTCTAAAATGAGATAGTTCTGCATTTGCACCTCTATTTTGTGTTTTCCCCCAAGAGAAAAGCTTTGTTACACACAGGTGGGTGCAGTTTAAACACTCTTTCTCATTTCTTCATGAGACAGCTAAGATAGTGTTTACTTAAAACCCTTCTTTTGCTTGTCTGATGCCTCTGTAATTAACATCAGTCCCAGAAAGTTTCAAAAATAAGACTCAGCCTACAAGTTTCTTTTACATAACTGGCATTTTCCCAACTTCGCCCTCTGACTTTACTAATTTGCTGACCAAAATAACAAAAAGTAATCATCCATTAAATAGGTAGGCTCTCCCCACTCGACAGTTTCCTACCTGGTCAATGATTCACAAAGTGAACACTCATTTTTTTTCATTAGTCTTTGAAACGTGTTCTAATTTGAAAGTATGTTATCAAAGAACAATTTAAATTACAAAATTTTCACTGGAAATGCAACCCAATTATCAAAAATTGAACCCACAGCAGCAAAGGGATGAAAATATACTATGAAAGCTTTGTTGTGGAGAAGCATCTATGATAAGGATAATGAAATTTTTGTAGCAACTTTAAAAAATTGACCTCTACATCAGAGACTTAGTGTCTTCAAGGTGAATGGCGATAAATACACATTTATTCTGTGTTCTTTTCTTTCCCTTTACAGGCCTCATTTCTATGAATTCCCATGCTCCAACTTCATACTCCAGATCAAGTTCTTACATCCACTTCATTTCAACTTCAAATAATTCTTAATTTTAACTCATAACATAATGGGCTTATAAAATGTATAACCAAACAGCACCCTGTATCTTCAGGACTATTGTTTATCATAGAAATTAATGATGAACTTCAGGAAGAATTCAGCAAGGGCAACTCAGATTTAAGGTAAGAATGTTAAAAGTCCAGTTTTTGACCCTTGAATTTTAAATTTAAGGAATTTGGTAAAGTCATTTCTATTCATTTTCTTTCAGAATAATAGCAAAACATTAATGTATTACAACCCCAGGCAAGCCCAAGTCTGAATTTTTTGGATTCAAATTTGGACTCAACAATCCCTCCTTTGAGACATTTTAAAGCATTTCTCTCCTTTATTTGGGGCTTAATGTTTCTTCTCCCAGAGTGAAAAATCTCTCTGTTTTCATTTGAAAGGCAAAAAAATAAGGCCTAGAGTCCCAATGCTTTTCCAAGTTGCTGATAAAATTATCTATTAGGTATCCTACATAAATTCACTCTGAACATCAGGGAATAAAAAGTATTAACAGAAGCAATAATACTAATACTTACATTATAACAGAACTTTTGAAAATCAGTCTCAGAAGGAAGAATAAACATATGAATAATAGTATCACAAAATAAGTTGCCTCTCCGGAGTACTCATATACTTTAAATAAATTTATATTTATGGTATAATTAGAAATTTGATGAAATGAAGGAAGAATATATCAATAAAGGACATGTCTTCCTCCAAGCAAAGTCAACAGGCTCTCAGGTAACACCCAGGTTTAGCAATCAGTTACTAGGAGCGCTGTATCTCATTGGTAGCCTAGAGCAAACACTTTTATATGCCTTTTTATTTTCTTTTTAACAAATTGTCTGTCTCCAGGAAGAACTTTGCTCAGTTACAAGTGTATGTCAACAAACACAAATCATAGTGACGATATTCAGCCACCAATTACCACTGGAAATTTAAATAAGTTCTAAAAATATAGGCTATGTTCCACTCTGAAATACTTAATCTGTTTGGCACTTTTTCTGGGACATTTAATGGTCCATCAGTACAATGTGTTAGACTGTACAAACATAGAATTAGACACAGTGCTTGCCTAGGGGATTCTCAATTTAAATAGACAAGCAAAATAGATTAAACACTAAAACACCAGTGTATGGAAGAAATAAAGTGGATCACCACCATTAAGAGTAAATATTTATAGAACAGATACGCAATGCATAGCACAGTAAAATAAGGACAGGAAATCTCTCAGTAGCAAACTTCAAAGCACTAGAACAATTCAAGATGCCTTTTAGAAGAGAACTGTTTTGAAAAGAGTGTTAAGAATAGTCAAGCAGATGAAAAAGAGGATGTTCTAGACATCAGAGGTTACAAGAAAAAGAAAAGTTAATTAAAAGCAGGGAGAAAATAATTTACTTTCAGTTGGGACTCAGGTGGCTTTAGAAATCATTTACTCTAACTTCCAGCCACACCTCATTAAAACATTTTTCCTGAAATACAGTCAGTAAATAAAGTAAATAATCCTTATTTAAATATGATTAGAAACATGTTTATTGGATGGATGGATGGATGGATGGATGGATGGATGGATGGATGGTTGGATGGATGTTTGGTTGGATGGGGAGGTGGTTAGATGAGTGAGTGGATGGATGGATGGGCAGAAGAATAGATATTCCTTGAAATAAGCTACTTAATTTTAGAGACTTTATTGAAAGTATTTTTTATGAATTGACTCATCTCGATTTTCTTTATAAATCTTAGTTTTGTCCTTTATATCAGTGCCATCTGGTAAAAGTATGAAAGCCATAAAGATGAGTCAGATAAGTAATTTTAAATTTCTATGAGCTACCCTAAAGGTAGAAATAAAGTGATTTTAATAGTATTCTTAATTGACCTACTACATCCAAAATACTATTTCAACAAACAATCTATATGAAAATATTAGTGAAATTTCACTTTAAATCTTTAGAATCCAGTATGTCTTTTTATGCTTATCTCAGTGTGCACTAGGCACATTTCAAGTATCCAATGGCCACTGTGTTTAGTAGCTACTATATTGGACAGTTCAGTTTGAGGCAATGTTTCACAAACTTGGCTAAACATTAGAATCACGAGAAACTTTTTAAAAATATTGATTACTGGAATTCATTCCCAGAGATTTGGATTTAGTAAATTTAGGAGGGCCAGGAAATCTTTGCAACAAGGCAATCAATAAACCACTTATCATTAAGCTGACATTTGAGAATTACAACTCTAGAACAACACAAAATCAATCAAAGTTCTCCTATACACAACTGTTTTTCCAGTGTCAAAAAGAAAGTGTTACATCGCCACTGTCTTATTCTACAAGCTAAAAATTCCAAGGTCTTTCAACCATTCCTCTTCTGACGTGGCTTCCGAGTCTTTCAATTCCCTGGTTGCTGTACTCTGGATGCACTCCAATTTGTTCAGTTTCTTTGCAATAATGGAGAAGTACTATAGCATAAATAATCCAAACTAAGCTGCCTTGGAAATATTTCTCAGGACTGTCATATGGATATGAGTGCTTCTGCTAAACTTGAATTCATAATACTTCAAACAAAAAGTTTAAACTCTCATTATCAACAAGCATTCAGGATGGCCAGGTTCTTCAAAATGCTGTTATCTCCTCTGTGGCACACTGCATCATGGGCTGGGGAAGGACCCTCTCAGTATAATTCAATTTGGAGCACTAAGTTAAGCAGAACTACCTTTATTCCATCTCAGTCCTCTTTTTACCTTTCCTTACGACTAGAAAAGAAAGTCGGTGCTTTGATTTTCAAAAGAGCTCTTCAGTCTTCTTTAAAGTTGCATAAATTTAAAACAGTAATGTCACCAAAAATATCAGATTTATCATGAATAAGTGGGCTCAATTCAATGCCACAAGTATTTACTTAGCAATGGTTTATTGAGCATATTGTGTACATTGCCATGGTAGACTAGGAGACTACTGGAAGGAACAAGGCAGAGTCCCAAGCCCCAAAAAGATGACAGACTGGTCAACAGGACAAGCATATCCATCTGACAATTATGTATAGAGTTCTTCCTATATGCTAGACATTTGAGATACATATCAATAAATAAAACATTCAAAAATGTCTGTCCTCATGAAGCTTACTTTTTAGCAGAGGAAACAAAATAAACAATTCAAATGATAAATAAATGAATTATATAGTATGTTAGATAATAAATGTTAAGGAAACTAACAGATCAGAATAAGGGGTATCAAGAATAAGAGTAGAAGATAAATTAATATTTTACTCTGCAATCATAGTCACCATCATTTAAAATTTGACATTTGAGAAAACATTTGAAAGAGGTCTGGGGAAAGAGCATTCCAGGCAGAATGAACAGCAGAGGAAAGCCCCTGAGGCAGGAGAGTATCTGGCCTGTTTGAAGAATAGTTAGGAGGCCAGTGGAGTTGAAGCAAAGTGAGCAAGAAAGCAAGAAGCAGACTAGATCAGAAAAGCAACAAGGTGGGGGTGAGAGTGTTCATGTAGGACTTTATAGGGTATAATACGAATTTTTTTTTTTGAGTTGGAGTCTCACTCTGTCAACCAGACTGGAGTGCAGTGGCCGCTCCCAGCCACCACAGCCTCGACCTGCCGGGTTCCGGTGATCCTTCTACCTCAGCCTTCCAAGTAGCTGGAACTACAGGCGTGCGCTACCACGCCCGGCTGATTTTTTGATTTATTGTAGAGATGAGGTCTCGCGCCCGGGCGGGTCTCGAACCCGCGTGCTTAGGCAATCCACTCACCTCGGCCTCCCAAACCGCGGGATTACAGGCTGAGCCAAATAATTTTTTTTTTTTTAGTGAAATGGGGAATCACTGAAGGTTTGGGGCAAGTCAGTGACATGATACATATTATATTTTAAAAGGATTACTCCGGCAACTGTTAAGAATGGACTGCAGGCAAGCAAGAGTGTAACAGGGAGATTCCTCAGGAAGTTATTGCAGTAATCCACGTGAGGGGGGTGGTGGCTTGAACCAGGGAGGTGACAGGAAGGAAAAGTGATCAGATTTTTTATATTAAAAAAGTTAGCTTTAATACATGTGGTAATTATTTTAACAGAGAATGCTAAGAAAGTACAGAAAAAGGAACAATAGTTCCACCAAAGAAAGAACTTTTAGCCAAAGTGACAATTTACCTGAGTCCCAAGTGACATGTAAAAGTTAACCAGGAGGAACAATCCAAAACCAGTGCAGAGTTGTTGGTGGCCAGGAGAAATACAGGAAAAGAACCCTTCTCTAGAAAACTTACATTCTCATTAGGGAGACAAGATAGTAAATCACTTAAAGACTACAGTCACGGGTGCTACCAGAATCAAAATCAGCACAGGGGCTTGGGACTGTAGAAATAAATAGTAATGCAAGCAAGGTATTCAAGAAAAGACACCAAATAAGTAGCAGGAAATGTACAAAAAGTGATCCCCGTTCACAAAGGGCCCACAGAACCACCCCAACGGTTCTGTCAACATTATCATTCAAGGTTTCCTGAAATCTCATCTTCAACTACCAGCTTCTACCAACAGACTAAATCGATAACTTGCCAGGAAATACCTAAATTATCTAAAAAAGCCAGGTGAGACAATTGTGTCATTTGTTTCTTAGAACTGCTAACACTCCTCCCCACAATGTATAACTCAAAACCTAAGCTTTGGTTATGCTTGAAAAGTAATGTATACTGAAGTGACTGTAGAGAGAAACAACACCTGAATTTTCTTTTATGTATTTATTTATTTATTTATTTTAATTTATTTTAATTTTGGCGGGGTTGGACCCTCACTCTGTTGCCCAGGCTGGAGTGCAGTGGCACACTCACAGCCACTCCAGTGTCGACATGCTGGGCTCCAGGGATCCTTCCGCCTCAGTCTTCCAAGAAGCCGGAACTACAGGCACATGCTACCATGCCTGGCTAATTTTTTTATTTATTGTAGAGATGAGGTCTCACCATGTTTCCCAGACTGATCTTGAACCCTGGGCTCAGGCAATCCTCTCGCCTCGGTCTCCCAAAGTGCTGGAATTATAAGCTTGTGCCACTGCACCCAGCCCGAATCTACTTTTATTAGTTTTCTCTATGCTCCTCTCATTTCTAACACAGTGGTCCAACAGGACAGATTACATTTTTCTCTCCCAATTTTTTGTTTGTTCTCATTTTTCTCTACCTAAATCCACACATTGTCTTCTCCCTAGTAAAGTCCAAAACAACAAAAAATAGAACAGAAGATGTGCGAGTGCCATTTCTCCCCCAGCCCAGATTACCTTTGCCTGTCTTTATTTATCACATGAAAATTGCATTACCTTAGTTCTTCCACCAAATCTAGCATTTCTACCTGAAAGTCCCTTTAAAAAAATCCAAGGGAGCATGATCTTCTGAAAAGCTAATTTCAAAATGAAAATAATAGTTAACATTTACTGCATGTTTAGTAAATGCCAGGCACACTTTTAGTCTTATAGTGCATACATCAACTCTAAGAAGCAGTACTGTTGTTTGTATGCCAATTGAAGCAGAATAAGTTAAGCAACAAGATCAAGTTCAAGAACAAGATCTAGATCAACTAGTTCAAACAAGACCCAAGACTGGAACCCAAGATGTCTAGCTCTGGTGCCCATGCTCCTAACTATGACTGCCCATCAATATGAACTCAGAATTACCTCCATTATTTCTTCCCTTTGTCTAGACCAATAGAATGTGATCTTTCAGAGCAGTGATCTGCTATCCTCATTCTATATCTTCCTTTTGTAGGGAGGGACACATGGTTGCCTGGGTTCCTCATCCCTTCCCCAGAATGAAATCTATCAACAGAGGTGCCATCAAAGACAGCTCAAAGAATACATGCCCAATTTCCCAGTTCCTAGCAACTAACCAAGTGAGAGAAGGGAGAGCTGTGCTACACTTTTTTTCTTTGTAAACAGCTCACTCCCTAATTTTTTTTAATTACAGGGTTGGTATCTTAGTTTCTACAGATATGAATTTGTATAGTAAAGAAAAGTCACCATAACAAACATCTACTAAAATTGTTTGCTTAAAAAAATGTATACACCTAAGACTAGCATCTATCCCTTCTTGTTCTGGAAATCCAGAAAAAGATGAAAAATTTCATGAATTCAATAAAAGCAATGTAAGATAAGTGCTCAAATGATACACAAAGGCACAAACATGATTATCTGACAGGTACATCCATTTTTTACATGAAAACTAAAAGTTTAACCAGAGTGATATGTACTTCAAAACAGAATGATATCACATGCAAGAATAAAAGAGAGTTCTCAGATATTTTTGCAAAAACAAACAACAAAAACTCAACACTCGATTTTCTCTGCTTCTTCTTACAATTCGCTCATAACTAAATGATTACCTATATTTGTCACAACAGACCAGGACACAATAAGTTTTACAGATTGGCCGGGTTCAGTGGCTCAGTCTGTAATTCCACACTTTGGGAGGCCAAGGTGAGTAGATTGCCTGAGCCCGCGGGTTCGAAACCTGCCTGGGCAACTTGGCGAGACCTCATCTCTACAGTAAATCAAAAAATTAGCCAGGCATGGCAGCACACGCCTGTAGTTCCGGCTACTTGGAAGGCTGAGGCAGAAGGATCCCCAGATTCCAGCAGGTCGAGGCTGCAGTGGCCGGGAGCGGCCACTGCACTCCAGTCTGGGTGACAGAGTGAGACTCCAACTCAAAAAAAAAAAAAAAAAGTTTTACAGATTCTAGTCATTCTTCAAAATACAGTCCCAAATTTTCTTTTTCACCATGGGTCCTCTTTTACCTTCTATAATAATTCATGTAAACATTTTCCTTTCTCTATTATATTGTGATCCCAATCCTTAAAACAAAAGAAGTACAGTAAATATTTGTTAAATTGGGTTGAAATAAAATCAACAGGAAACACATCACACCATAAAGCCTTGATGCCTCTAATGCCTCAGTTATCAATTAGCACCTTAGCAACTATTGAATTATGGACACATAATCAAGAATGAGAAAATGGATAGATGCCTACAAAATGGGGCCTAGAGCTAACATGAAAAGAACAAGCCAGTGACAGGTGGAATAAAACCAAAGAAATACAGAAACCTTTTATTTCAGCTGTTATTCGGGGTACAGCTGACATGTTAGTTTCTATGACATTCAAAGTGATGGCATGACATTCAGTCATAATATTCAAAGTCATCCACTTGCCAGAGCCTGTCAAGATTGCTCCAGTTCCTCACAAATCAACCCAGCTGGGGTTCCTCAGAGCTCCCTTGAACTTTTCAAAGGAGACTTCTAGTTATGCTTGACCCTTTCAGTAATTATATCTGCCATACTCACTGGGTGCAAACAGCATGCTAAGCACCATCTCGCCTTGCTCCAAAATAATCATGCTTTCTCATTTTTCCCTCTCCATATCTGAATTAACCTTTTCAGGAGGAAGGGTGTGTTCTGGAGAAGAGAATATAACCAAAAAACCTGATACTTGATTTAATTTGTTCTAAGAAGTAGTTCATAGGTAAATGATGGGAAGAATCCGTTAAATACTTAGTTTTTATTATGAAGACTAATTTTTATATGTAAAAACAATCTTAAGCTCCAAATGACTAAGATCATTTTAACTGTCAAGACCAAGTTTCTACCACCCACAAATACACTCTGATGTATGGCTGAATGCAGGCTAAAAAAAAACAGTTTAATTTAGTTATAAAATAAATGATTGAAAATGATCAAGATACTAGTCTTTTTATTTCTGTTGTAACAAATCACCACAAACTGAGCGGCTAAGTCAACACAAACTTATTACTTTGCAGTTCTGAAAATCAGAAATTCAAAAATGAGTCTCACTAAGGTAAAATAAAGATGTTGGCAGAGCTATGTTCCTACTAGAGACTCTAAGAGAAAAATTGTTTTGTTTTATTTCTTTTTACAGCTTCTAGAGGCTATCCATATTCTTTGGCTCATGACTGCTTTCCAACTTCAAAGCCAGCAAAAGGTCAGTCAAGTCTCACATTGCATTATATTGACATATATTAAAATACCTCTCTCTTCCACATTTAAAGACCCCTGTGATTACATGGGGCCCACTAGATAATCCAGGATAAGCTCCTTATTTTAAAGTTAGCTGATTAGCAACCTTAATTTCATCTGCAAACCCCTTGCCATGTAATTACATATTCAAATGATTCTAGGGATTAGCATGTGGACACTTGTAGGACCATCAATCAGCCTATCACAGAATGTCTCTTGATCCCAGCAGTTCATATCCATTGTACATGCAAACACATTCACTCCACCCAAAAGTCCTTCAAAATCCAAACCCATTAGAGTATCAACTCAAAGTTCAAAATATCCTCTAAATCTTAATCTATTCAAAAGTTTCAGGAAATAGACATTAGTATTATGGCAGAACAGAACTTTTCAGCACTCATCTACTTGTTAAAATATCAATTTGAACAACTATCCACACATGCAAATACCATCCCAAGAGTTAAGGTAACCGGATGAGAGATTACAGTACCTGGATGCAGCATAGAAATAAGAAAAGACAAATTGAGGAGTGCAGGAAGGATGATTTTATATTACTCATCTACCCCTTCCCCAATTCCAGGCAGCACAGTATGGAAAGAGATACCCTCCACTTTGGGGAAGAAAGAAAAGTGAGCGATGAACTTTGTCTCAGACCCCTAAAATAGTCCTGCCTCAGTAAAACCCAACACTGGGTAGGCCTTCATGGTCCCTGACTCAACCTGGTACCTACAGACTGAGCCTCCAATCCCATCCCAGTGCCAAACCAGATCCCAGTGCCAAACCCAGTCTTAGGCTACAGGCCTACCAGGCGGATTTGGTCTTTGGATTGCCCCACAGTCAGGCCAATCCCATTGACCTCTGGCTCTGAACAGGCCCAGCATCATGATGGTCTTCACAGACTCATGCTCCAGACCCACCCCAGAAACAAGCAGCTCCAGTGACCCTGGACTCTAGACCACCCCAGCACTGGTTGGCCCTCACTGCTCCAGGCTTCAGGCCTTCTCTAGAACCAGGCTGCCATCCTTAAGCCCAGCCTGTAGATAGGTCTCTGTGAACAGAGGTTCCAGGACCATGATATCACCAGCCTAGGCCCCATGATTATGGCTCCAGAGCAGCCCATAGACCCAATCAACATGTCTACCCCAGTGGATCCAGATGACCGACTCACCAAACTGCTGATGCAGGCACCAGGAAAGTTTGCCCAAGCACTCTAGCAAGATGTCTGCCCACCAACCATGCCAGACAGCATTACCAGAATCAATACACAGTTTACTGGTAAAAATCTTTCCCAGACAAAATCAGTCTTCAAAGATTGGAATAAGCCCCTGTTTCTTCACATGCACAGACATTAACACAGGCAATAAGAAACATGAAAAGCCAAGGAGACATAACACCACCAAAACCTCCCAATAGCTGCCCTAAAGAAATTTTTAAGAAAGCTCAGAAGACCTCAAAAAATTACAGAGAAATAAGTGGATAAAAATCAGAAAAATAATAAATAACTAAAATTAGAAATTTAGTGGAAAGACTGAAGTTATTTTAAAAAGCACACAAACATAAATTCTGGAGCTGAAAAATACAATGAGTGAAATGAAAAATGCTGTAGAGAGTATCAAGTACCGAACTGGTTAATTCAAAGGAAGATCTATAAACTCAAAGACAAATTATATGAAAATATACAGTCTGAAAATTTAAAAAGGGATGATGAAAGCTTACAGGATTTATGCAATAGTATCGAAAGAGCAAATAGCTTAACTTAAGAAGAAGAAGAAGAGTGAGACAAAAGAGTAAACAACTTATATGAAGAAACAGTAGCAGAAAACTTTTCAAATCTGGGGACAGATATAAGTATCCAGACATAGAAATGCCAAACATCTCTAATCAGATTCAATCCAACAAGACTATGTCATGACAAATTATAATCAAACTGTCAAAAATAAAATATAAAGAGAGAATCCTAAAACCAGCAAGAGGAAAGACCCAAATCACAAATAATGGCGTTTCAACAAGACTAGCAAAAGTTTTCTGAGCAGAAGCCTTACAGATCAGGAGAGAGTGGAATGAGATATTCAAAGTGCAGAAAAGAAAAAAAAAACTGCCAAACAAAAATATTGAACCCAGCAAAGTTGTTCTTTGGAAATAAAGAAGAAATAAAGGTTTTCCCAAACAAACAAAAGCTGAGGGAGTTCATCGTTACCAGATCTGTCTTACAAGAAATGCTTTTCTTCAGGTTGAAAGAAAAGGTTGCTAACTAGTAACATGAAAACATCTGAAAGTATAGAATTCACTGGTAAAGTCAAATTCAGAATAGTCTCATACTATAATGATAGTATGTAAATCACTTAAATCTTTAGCATGAATGTTAAAACTACTAAAAACAATAAATGCTACAATAATTTGTTAAGTAATATGCAATATACAAATATGCAAACTGTGCATCAAAAAAATAAAATGTAGGGAGGGAGCTGGAGTAAAAATGTAGTGTTTTTTATATGATCAAAGCTAAGCTGCTCTCAGTTCAAAATACCTTATTAAAACTGTGAAATATTTGTGTAAGCCTCATGGTAACAACAAAGCAAAAATCTACAATAGATACATAAAAGATAAAAAAGAAATCAACACATACCACCAGAGAAAATCACCTAATCACAAAGACTGCAGGAGAGAAAGGAACAAAGGATCTACGAAACAACCAGAAAACAGTTAATAAAATGACATTCTTACCTATCAATAATTATCTTGAATGTAAATGGAGTAAATCTTCCAACCAAAAGAATTGGGTAGCAGAATGAATTAATAACAATAATGGCAGGGTTCGGTGGCTCAGCCTGTAATCCTGCGCCTTGGGAGGCTGAGGTGAGTGGATTGCCTGAGCCCACGGGTTCGAGACCCACCAGGGCAACTTGGCGAGACCTCATCTCTACAATAAATAAAAAAAAACTAGCCGGGTGTGGTAGCGTGCACCTGTAGTTCCAGCTACTCGGGAGGCTGAGGCAGAAGGATCACCAGAGCCCAGCAGGTCGAGGTTGTGTTTGCCAGGAGCGGCCACTACACTACAGTCTGGACGACAGAGTGAGACTCCAACTCAAAAAAAAACCAAAAAACAAAAAACAATAACAACAACAATAGCAATAATAACAATGTAAAACTTCGAGATCCAACTATATGCTAACTATAAGAGATTCATTTCACCTCATTTCACTTTTAAGGACATATGAAAACCAAAAGTGAAAGAATTTAAAAATATATTACATGAAAAAAAGCAAAAAAAATAGCTATACTTATGTAAGCTAAATAGACTTTCAGCTGGGCTCGGTGACCCAGCCTGTAATCCTCTGCTTTGGCAAGCTGAGGTGAGTGGATTGCCTGAGCCCGCGGGTTCAAGATCCACCTGGGCAACTTGGCGAGACCTCATCTCTACAATAAATCAAAAATAGCCGGGCGAGGTAGCACGCGCCTGTAATTCCAGCTACTTGGAAGACTGAGGCAGAAGGATCGTCGGAGCACAGCAGGTCAAGGCTGCGGTGGCCGGAAGCTGTCACTGCACTCCAGTCTGGGTGACAGAGTGAGACTCCAACTCAAAAAAAAAATAGACTTTCAATAAAAAACTGTAAAATGAGACAAAGAAAGATATTATATAAGAATAAAGGGGTAAATTCATCAAGAGCATGCAACAAATGTAAATATAAATGCAGTCTACATCAGAGCATCTAAATATATAAAACAAACATTAAGAAGTCTGAAGGAAGAGATGGACTGCAATACAATCATAGTAGGAAATTTCAGTATCCCACTTTTGGCATTGGACGGATCATCCAGATAGAAAATCAATATAGAAACATTAACTTAAACTATATATTAGACCAAATAGACCTAACAGATACATAAAGAACAATCCATCCAACAGCAACAGAGTACTCATTCTCCTCAAGTGTACTTAGAACACTCTCCAGGATACAACATATTTAGGCCACAAAACAAAACTTAACAAACTTAAAAATACTAAAATCATATCAAGTATCTCTTCCAAACACAATGGTACTGCTATGGATTAAATGTATATGTCCCCCAAGGTTCAGATGTTGAAACTAATATATATTGTGATATTATTAAGAGGTGATGGCTTTTGGAACGTTATTAGTGCTCTACCCTCGTAAATGAAACTAATACTACTGTAAAAGCAGTTGAAGGAAAAACCCTAACCCCTTTTGTCCTTTGAGGACACAATGTTTGTCCCATCTGCTATATGAGGACTCATAGAAGCTACAATCTATGAGGAATGGCCCTTACAAGATACCAAATCTGCTGGCACTATAAGCTTGGACTTCCCAGATTCCAGAACTGTGAAAAACAAATTTCTATTATTTATAAATTACTCAATCTAAGATATTCTGTTATAGTAGCAAGAAGAGATTAAGTTAGGAAGGAAACTAGAAATAAAAAATAGGAGACATTTCAGAAAATTTACAAATATATAAAAATTAACATGATAAACAACCAATTTGTCAGAGTAAATTAAAAGAAAATTACAAAACAACCTGAGATAAATAAAAGTGGACACACAACATACCAAAACTATATGATACAACAAAAACAGTTCTAAGAATAAAATTTATAGCAATAAATGCTTATATCAAAAAGAAGCTCTCAAACAAATAACGTAACATTACACCTCAATGAACTACATAAAGAACAAACTAAGCCCAAAGTTAGCAGAAGGACTACAATAATAAAGATCCAAGCAGAAATAAATGAAATAGAGACCATAAAAACAATAGAAAAGATAAATGTGAAACTAAGTGCTGGATTTTTTGTAAAGACAAACAAAAGTGACATACCTTTAGCTAGACTAAGAAAAACTAAGAAAAAAAGAAGACTTAAATAAATAAAGTCATAAATGAAACAGAAGACATTACAACTGATAACACAGAAATACAAAAGACCATAAGGCCTACTGTGAACAATTTTATACCAACAAATTGAATAAGCCTAGAATAAATAGACAAATTCTGGTTATATAGGGCCTGCCCATATAATCTATGAGAGCCTCCTTATCTTAATGTCAGTTGATTAGCACTCTTAATTTACCTTTGCTGTATAACAAAACCTATTCTTTGGTTCCAAAAATTAAGACATGAAAATTTGTAGGGGATCATTATTCTTCCTACCACAATATATCTTAAAAGAAATAAATTTTCAGTTCACTCTATTAATATGGCCTACCATGTAACCTGGTCCCTGCTTTCCTCATTTGCTTCATTTCATATTACAACTCCTATGTTTCCATTTCTCTACACGTCTTCCATTTTCTCAAATGCAACATCTTCATTCCAGGCTCAGGAACTTTGCTCAAGGTAGTCTCCTTTCCTAAATTATTCTTCCTCTCTGAATCCCCACAGCTTCTCTTCTCTAAACCACTCATATATTCTTCAGCTACCAGCTTAAATAATTATTTTTCAAAGGCAGTTTCCCTGAGCCTGTGACTTCCCAAACTAAAACATAGATTCCCATTATACCCTTATTTGTTCTTCATATAATTCATCATAATGGTGATTAAGTTATTATCTACGTAGTTGTTTAGTGGCTATGTTTAAGGTACTGTGAAGGCAAAGTTAAGTTCTAACTTCTTCATTTGTTACATGCCTAACATCTAACAGTATAGTCGTTGAACAAAAATAATTTATTTGAAAGAATTAACTAATTTAATCTTCATAGCAGTGTTCATTTATTTCATAATTGAAGGTACAGAGAAATTAAGTAACCTCACCACCACAGTAAAACACCTAATGAAATTCTACCTGAGGAAGATGGACTATCTGGTTTCTTAGCCCACCTCTTAGTCACTGTGTTATTCTACTCAACTGGGGCTCCCGGGGCCATCACCTCTAAGTCCATAGATGCTCATTAACCATGATACTGAAGACAAGTACTCATTGACACCCTACATTTCTTAACACTAAATTTCTCTGCCTACTGAAGTCCATGGCCCACTATCAAATGCCTTATTTCATTCTTGCTTTCAAACACGGGCATAAGAATAGACCTATGAACATAATTTTTCCTTTTAAAAACTTAAATTTCTTTAAAAATAACAACTAAGCTTATTTTCAAATTCCCAACTTGGAAAAAAAATATGCTTTGATTTTATCTACTTCTCTCTTGGGGATTAATGAAATTATAAAATCTGCGAACACTTCAGAAGAAATTGTATTAAACGAACAAAGGAAACTATCTACTTTGGGAACCTGGCCAGATGAACTGCTAAAATCAAAGATCTAAAAATCATGCTAACATTGCTAGGAAGTCCTAGAACTGTGTTTCTGTATACTCACATTCCTGATTCCTGATGAAAGTACACAGAGGAAAGAACATTATTATGATCATTATCTTGAAAAATATTTACTAGACTTAAAAACACGTTTGTAAATTCTATTTGTAACTGCATTAGTCCTTGAGACTTTAGAAATCTTTCTAATTTTATAGGTATTTTACTGACAATATTCACTCTCTGTTTTTTAAAGGCATAATATGTGTTGTTTGTGGCTATGAGTCACATGAGCTAGAAATGACTAGAAATTTTTGATATAAATTCCAAACTATTGCCTGGACACTTTTTTTTGAAGATATTATAACTGGCACAGATCAAAAGTCCCTCTTTTTTGTCAGAGTCTCACTCCGTCGCCCAGGCTGGAGTGCAGTGGCATGCTCATGGCCACCCCAGCGTCAACCTGCTGAGCTCTGGCAATCCTTTCACTTCAGCCTTCCAAGTAGGTGGAACTACAGGTGCGTGCTACCACGTCCACCCAATTTTTTGATTTATTGTAGAGATGAGGTGTCACCAAGTTGCCCAGGCTGGTCTCAAACCTGTGGGCCCAGGCAATTCCCTCACCTCAGTCTCCCAAAGTGCTGGGATTACAGGCTTGAGTCACTGTGCCTGGCCCAAAAACCACATTTATTAAGGAATAATCTAATTTAGTACGTCATTACTTAAGTTTCCAAAGCCATTATAAATCAAATTTCCACAACAATAAAGCCATTATAGTGATACTATAGTTGTTGTTGTGGTTAAAAAAAGGGGGGGGAATTTATGACCTTAAAATATTTTTCTATTTGTTTTCATTATGTATCTAATATTAACAGTATATTTATATTTCACAATAATTTACAAAAATTATTTAGTTTCACATAAATACTGAATTGCATGCATCTCAAAATGACCAAAGAGAAAAATTGACAAAAAGAGAAGCAATATTAAATGAGCAAAAATCATTGGGAAAGTATATATTGAGATTTCTTTGTTTTGGAGCTAAAAGAAAGAAGAAGATGGTTATGTTAGTGTAAGAAAAATCTGATATTTCCAGATCTCTTCCATCTATTTAGAACACATCTGATAACACAAAGAAATTTGTACAATAAGTTCATATGAAATCTGAGAGCATCTTACAGGTTTTGTAATTTTTTACTATTTCTGCTATGACGTGTTATACACCATCAAAATCACTGCAGCACCCCCAACTCACTATAAATGGAATCTATAAAATCTTCAGAGTCTGAATGTTTTTTTCTCTCTAAAGCCAATGGAAATCCCAGTGAAGCAGCAGGACTCAAAACTGACTTCTTAACAACAGTTTCTACATACTAATAGCAGAGAAAAGACCCTTCCAAGGTAATATGAAATGTGAGGCAGAGTCAAAGGTCCGCCTTTTGTCAATTTCAGAATCCAAATCTTAGAATAAAAGAAGTCACTAGAGCATAATTAATACATCAGTTACATATGCTTACTGAGAAAACAGCATGCAGTAAATATTTGCTAATTGATTAGCTATATGAAATAAAGTTCGCAATTTGGCAGAAAATGAAATTTTACATCTTCAAATCTCATAAACTATATTCTGTCTAAATATTGAGTTTGCTATCAACAAGGAAACAAGAAAATTTCACCTATGTACAATTCAAATAAAGCATCTATTTCTGTGCCTCGTATATTTGGAACACAATGCCTACCTTGAAGAAGCTGGCAACTTAAATAAGAATAAATACTAAACACTTTTTTATAATTAGCTAAGAAAAGTTATTAATCCCTTGAGACTATTTCTTAGAAAATGTCTAATTTTCTAGCACCAGAACATAAAATGCACAGTCTTGAAGATTTCTATTTGTGACAGATCAGACACTCTTCAGAGGAAGCTAGAAAAAAACACTAGCAAAATTTAAAATACCTTTGGAAATTTTAAAAGCCATTTGTTTATTAGAATATTATTTGTTTATTAGAAGCTTAGAGTCTGTAAAGCTTTCCAGTTACTCATATTGGTAGTCCTGAAGTAACTTTGTTTCCAGTTCACAAGAATTGAAAATCAGAGATAAAAACAAAACTATACAAAACAAAAAACTAGAACCTTAACCCTAATTATACTTGTAGTCAACTCTATGAAATTTTGCTGACATTCTAGCCTTATTTCCTGTATTCAATTTGGTCATTGTTTTTAAAGGAGTCACTATCCAAGCCCCACCCTCCAAAGAAGACCCTTAAGTGAATAAAATATTATCATATTTGTCATAATCAAAACATTAATTTAAGCAGAAAATTTAAATAACAATTTTTAAAATCAGAAAATTACATTTTGATTTTTTATAAGAGTAAACTTGTGTTAAGTAAATGCAACACATGTCAATTTTCTCCTTTTTCAACTATAAGCTTTGGTGTTACTGTCCATGGTGACACATACTGGTTACATCAGGCAACAGCACCACTACAGAAATACTCCGGTTTTATTTTATTTCTATTTCTTGGTGGCAATCTGATGAAGTGGTTTCATTTTGCATATCGAACTCTTTAGTAACTATAAGTTGCACTTCTTTTGAAACCATGACACCAAAACCACAAAAGAAAAATCTGGGTGGGGTGGGGGAGGATGCTTTAGTCCATCAGATATGTTAAACCAAACTCCATTTCTCTTTTACCTTTATGTATACTTCACCATATGTGAATCTAGTCTTCCCGTGCATGATTAGCTACCTTTTAGGAGCTCACGTTACAGAATTTTTTCACAAACAAGCAATCTTCAAAAACTCCAGTAAATCAAAGTTGAAGAATTGCTGCATTGGAATTTGTTTCTGACTGCAAAATACATTTAAATATAATTTGAAAGGTAGACACTTGTGCATAGCTATGTCCACTGACTTCAAAAAAGTTTTTAAATCGTTAAGTATACAATTAATGGTGATACTAGGTACACTTCTAAATTAATATTGACTTGAAAATTTTTCAAAATAAATTTAAGAATATTATTTCTTTTCTCTTGTCATCGATGAAGAAAGAATGATAGTCTTTCAATGATAGATCTTGCCTCAAATATAGTGTGATATACAGTAGGTAAAATCACTCTGAGGTGTTAATTTTTCCAGAAAGCTGCACCCATAAAGAAATTCCTCCCAGCAGGGCACCATTGTTCCTGAAACTTTCAGAGATCACTGTCTAAACTAAGATTAAGCTATCCTGCTTCCTACCTAAATCAATTTCACCCAAACGAGGCGTTTGTGTTATAATTCATTGTTCCCCAGACTCTAAAATCAACCATCTGCCATTGGACTTTCTGTTCGGTAATTAAGGGACTATCCATTAGAACTGGCAAGAGTACAGAGTCAGAAGGAGGAGGGTGCGGCAGGAGAGAAAAAGCAAACCACTTAAAAAGAGACTGGGGTGAGTGCCTCACATTGACCCCTCCACCCCTCGGCTCTGCCGTCCGCGAAGCAACGCAAAGTTAGGAGGAGCGACAAGGCCAACTCCTCCGGGGTTACTGGAACTGAAACCACGGTGGGGGCTCTGCACACCGGACCATACCTTGAAAGAGAAAGGCTTTCGTCCCATTATGCAGCCCGGGGACCTGGCGCACTCCGGCCGTGGACTCCCCAAGTTCTAACTCTGTTAAGACGTCAATCTGCAGGGAAGGGTCCACACCAAGCCCCCAAACTGGTGGGGGGAGGGGGGAGAAAAGAGAGAAAAAGGAAAAGCTCTATCAAAATGCAAGCCTCTTCCTCCAGGGCAGCACAATATTGGAAACTGAAGACGAGAAGAGACTCCCTCCCCCGCCGCCGAGAGCCTTACCTGAGATCAGCAGCCACGCTTTAAATAGCGGAGCACCAAGTCCCATTTCCATGACCTACTTTAAACCCCTCTCTGCGTAAAGTTCCCCCTCAGTCCTCAGACCCTGGACTAGGGGCGTGACCCTCCTCACCGTCTCCAAGGCTAGCACCCAAGGAGGAAAAAAAAATCTAAACCCAAACCCACCCCTACTCCAAGCTTCCCACTCCAGACCTGCTTTGGGTCTGGGAAAAGCGAGGCGCCCCCAGCCAGCCCAGGCTGCCCCAAGACGGGAGCCATTCCTTTCCCCGCCCCAGCTCTGCGGCCACTCACCTGCTCCGAGACCGAAGATCAAACAGAATGTTCTCAGAAAGACCCGAGACTCCATGGTGTGGATCCGCTCAGTCCATCGTCTCCCTCTTTAAAAATAAAAAATAAAAATCGAAGAGGTTCTTGGAATCAAGCGGGAAAATAGCGTTTGCTTCTCCGGTCGCTGCCTCGGATTGACTAATTAGTAGGATTAATACGAGTGCGTTGCCTAAGAAAGAAAAGGGAGGCCCCCCCAGGCGCATGAAGAACTTAGACCCTCCAATGCGCACATCATTCCCACACGCAGAGCCGAGGCGGCGGCGCGGGCTGGGAGGGGGCCCGAGGGAGGGGTCGAACTCGCCCCGGGGCTGCTCCGCCGGGGGATTCGCTCCCGAGCCGACTGAAAGCAGCCAAAGAATCGCACACCCGGAGGAGGGAGGCGGCCCCAAGAAAACCCGGGCTGGGGCGGCCCGGGTCCCGCCCGTCTTCCCCGCCGCCCGAACCTGTTGTAAAGGCAGAGACAATGGAGAGAGCTCCGGGAGAAGCGCGGAGAGACGGCTCCTCCGGGGAGGGAGGGGCGGGCTGGGGAGGCGGGGGAGGAGGGGAAGGGAGGGGCGGTGGAGGGCGAGGCCCCGCGCTCGGTCCCTCTCCCGCACGGGCTGCTTGGTTCCAAGCCGGGTCTAGCGAGCCCCGGAGCCGCTGCAGCCTCCGCTCTCCTTCCCCTCTCTCTCGATGGGCCCGGCAACGCCAATCACCTCTCGGGATCGAAAGACCTAATTCAAGGTGTTAAGTTGATGGGCGGTCTTCGCGCTCACCCCTCGATTTCTGGCGCGTGTCTTGAAAGACAGGAGAGAGAGAAGGGACCACCCAGCCGCGGGAGGCGAGGCTGCAACGAGAGGTGCTCGCCCGCCCTGTAGTCAAAGGAGGGAAGCCCGCGTACACGCGAGCACGGAGCCCCAGAGCAGCCCGGGGGCGCAAGGCACCCTCTCCCGGGCGTTCGGACGAAGGCTACTCAAGCACGCTCCACTCCCGAGTTGGAGCTGGACAAAGTGGAGAGAGACTGGCGGAGACGGGTGGCGAGCCTGGGAAGCCCGGGGAGCCCTAGTGGAGAGATTCCCTGTCCGGGGAGGGGCGCTGGAGAGCTTCCCGGCGCGGAGAGAGCAGAGGAGAACTTAGCCGGGAGCTGCTGGACAGCTCCGGGACCTCGCGCGCCCCCTGCCAAAGGCGCGGAGACCAAGCTGGGGTTCTCCAGGACCAGCACACAGCAAGAATCAAGGGGATGAGAACCAGAGTGCCTGCCTATGCTGAAAAGGGATGATAGAGGGTGAATAGATTGATGATGTTGATGACGATGATGAAGATGATGATGACAATGATAGACAGGTAAATAGATAGATGATAGATGATATAGATAGATAGATGGTAGATAAAAATAAGCAGGTGAAGGAGCCCAGGCCACAGAGAAGAGTCACACTCATGCAGGGTTTACCCATCCTTCACCATGCATGCCGAGGATCATAAAAGTGGGATCATTTGAAATGTATTTATCAGCAGGCAAAAGTACATTCAAGGTTAACGACACAACATTCATAACCCTAAGATTTTGAGGTAAATTTTGAGGAATGACATTCAACTTTCATTTTGGAAAAGTTAATAGCTTCAAAAGATATTAAAATGTAAATCTACACACACACAAAAATCCATGGTGCTTCTTAACCTTACATGGAAACAGGTAGATACTGAGTTCTCCAACTAGATCCTACACAGCTACAGCTACCAAAATGCCTGGGTAGTCTGAGGCTCCTGCAGGGCAGGAGTATATGTTATATCTATAGAAAAGATATAGATATTATAATATAGTATTATATATGTGCTATATAATATTATATTATATATGTACCATGTCATACTATAGTGGAAGGAGTATTTTTAGCTTTGGACTTGGAATTTTTAAGGGAAAAGATTCAGAATTTGGGAGCTCTTTGAAATTAATTTTTAATTCTCTCTCCTTATCAAATTTTCCATTTAATTCTATTTGTCATTTCATAAAGTGTGAGAAATATTCCAGTACTTAATGAGATAAAGTATTGTTGTATGAAACTTCCCAAATTTGCAAAATTATACTGAATAAAATTGATATAATTAAATTAAGCCAAAGGAAATCATTCATCAGGGGAGTTAGAGGAGTTAGAGTAGTATCTATAAAAGTCACATAAAACAAATTTTAAATAATGCTACTATTTAAAATGCTATTGGAAGAGAAAATAAGAGAAAAACACAAATACACATATATACACATAATTACATGTAGAAGTTCTCCTAACCTATCTGTATTCAACTCAAAGAATTAGGGATACTCTCAAATTTATCTGCCTCTCACTTGAGACATGCTGAAAGCTGGTGGTTAGTAATTTTTTCTCTAGTGCACACACACACTTTTGCTCCCTCCAGAACACGGATATTTTGTATGCAAAATTATTTCAGTTGAACCTACCACTGTAATTATTTGACCCAGTTACATTCTATATAAATCATTAAAATATGAGTATGCGGAGGAAGGAGAGTTGTTTCTATAAAATTAAGGTGTAAAGTGTGGAAAACCATAACAAAGGTAAGTCAATGTATTAGTTAGGGCAGAGTTTCTCAACCTAAACAGGAGTACTTCACCTTAGAACCACTGACATTTTGAAGTTAGATAATTCTTTGTCAGGGCTGTCCTGTGCCTTGTAGGATGGTTAGTAGAATTTCCGTTCTCTACTCACTGAATGGCAGTATTCTCAGTATTCCATTTTATCAATATGTTTCAAATCATTTAAACATCCTTATCTTATACTTTCTATCATTTTTCCCGATATTCTGAGCCATGACACTAATTCTTTTTTCAGTGTCTGTATGCTTCCAGAGTCATATGAGAGAAAAATTCCTACTGAGTAATAATAATAATAACAATAATAATAATGATGATGTTGAGTCAGGATCTCACTTTGTTGCCCACACTGGAGTGCAGTGGCATGATCATAAGGATCATGACTCACAGCAGCCTCAACCTCCTGGGCCCAGGTGATCCTTCTACCTTAGCATCCCGAGTAGCTGGGACTACAGGAATGCACCACTACACCTGGCTTTTTTTTTTTTAGAGACGAGATTTCACTATATTGCACAGGCTGGTCTTGAACTCTTAGACTTGAACAATCTGCCTACCTCAGACTCACAAGTACTGGATTTACAGGCATGAGTGAGTGTGTCCAGCAATAATAATTATTATTAAAGTGAATAAAATATCATCAAAGACAGTCAAGAAACATATAGGCACAGAAAAAGATAATTGGTATCTAATGAACTCAATATCAGGGAAAAAGTGATACAAAGTATAAGATAAAGATGTTTAAATGATCGGAAATGCTTTTAAAAATATATAATGAGAGAACAGAATTATATGAGAAAAGAGTGGGCATATTTCAAAAGAAACCAAATAGAACATCTAGAAATAAAAGTATAAAATCAACAATACTAAAAAATCATAAGTTCAAAAAAAAAGTACATGAGCAGACCTAAAGAATTAGTGAACAAAAAATTTTGAGAACAAGAGCTGAGAATATTTCAGAAAGTGTGGCAAGATTGATTTAAAAAAAAAAAAAGATAGAAAACATGAACAAAACATGAATGTTAGCATTAAATGATCCAACACATAACTACTTAGAGATATGGCATACGAGACTAGAGACAATGGAAATAGCATTATAGGATATATTTAAGCCAGTAAAATTTAAAAGTTTTCAAAAATTAAATAGCATGAGGTTCTAATTCTGTGTAAAATAGAATAAGCACACTTTCCTCCTTCTCCCATAAAATGCCATCAAACATGGAAAGACTGCATGGAGTATTTGAGGACTCTGAAAATTAAATAGTAGCAGACAAATTGGGGAAAAAAACCAGAATTTGAAGTACTATCATGTTGGCAATGAGTACTTGTGTGTGTGGCTAGTTAAGGGAAGCAATGGAGAAGGAACAAAGAAATCTGTAGCTGGTTGTAACCAATTAGTTGTAAGCATCATTGCACTCATACCAACCAGACAATGATGATGACTAAGAAAGAGAAGACCACTCAGGTCACAGACTGGCATCTGAGTGGTACACACATAGGATAAATTTGAATAGCACTATAAAGTCTTAAAACCACACCGAAAGAAGAATAATCAAATTTTTCCATCTAATTCCAACTGGGACAATTGCTTGCTTAAAATTTAAAAACTCAATATCACAGCCATAAAAAAGAATGAAATCATGTCCTTTGCAGCAACATGGATGGAGCTGGAGATCATTACCCTAAGTGAACTGACTCAGAAACAGAAAATCAAACACCGCATGTTCTTACTTACATGTGGGAGCGCTAAACAGTCACCAAGATGAAAATAATAGACACTGGAGACACCAATAAAGAGGAAGGGGAAAGGGGAGTTAAGGTTCAGAAACTACCTAGAGGGCACAATGTTCACTATTTGGGGAATGGGCTACCTGAGACAAAATCCCCACCACTACACAACATGTCCATGTAACAAATATGCATGTGGACCCCCAAATCCAAAATTTTAAAAACAACTCAATGTACTCTATAGTACTTAACAAAACTCAGAACCTCATAACATAATACTAAAATGTTCAGGATATAAGCTACAATTATTTAGCACTCTGGAAAACCAGGAAAACATCAACTTTCATGCAAAAAATATAATCAATACCAAGATGACACCAATACCAAGATGACACAAATGCTGGAATTATCTGAAATAAATATTAAAGAAACCATGGGAAAAATGCTCTAGAAAATAAATACACTCTTGAAACAAATGAAAAACAGAAAGTGGTAGCAAATAAATAAAATATATAAGATAAACTAGGTAGGTATTTTAAAGCTGGAAAACACAAAAACAAAAACAAAAATTATTAGAATGGGCTCAGTAGCAGAATAAAAATGATGGAAACAGTGAGTCTGAAGACAGATCAACTGAAATTACCCAATCTGAACAACAGGGGGAAGAAATTGTTACTTTTTAAGTGAGCATAGCCACAGGAATCTATGGGACAAAACCAAAAGAACCTGAATGTCATCAGAATTCCAGAAAGAAAAAGAAAGAGGGCAGCACATTAAAAAATTTTTTTCAAGAAATAATGGCCTAATTGTTCCAACTTTAGCATAAACTTACAGATTCAAGGAGCTCAGCAAACTCGAACATGATAAACCTAAAGGAATCCATGACCAGGCGCATTATAATCAAGCTGCTAAAAATAATAGAAAAAAAAAACTATTAACAAAGAAAAAGTCTTGAAAGCAACAAGAAAAAAATAACACATTGCACATAGGGAAACAGTTTAAATGAATGCAAACTTCTCATTAGAAACCATTGACGCCAGAGGAAGTAGAACAATATTTTTTCGAGTGCTCAAAGATTTTGTCATCCCAGAATTCTATAACTATTTAAAATTCCTTCAAGAATAAAAGTGAAAGAAAAACAGTTTCAGATGAGGAAAATCTTGCAAAACTGGTTGCCAGAAGATCTTCTCTAAAAGAATTGCTTTAAAAAAGTTCTTCAGGCAAAAGAGAAATAATACCAGAAAGACAACCAGCAAATCAGAAGTCAAGGAAGAATAGAAATGGTAAATAGCTGGGTAAAAATAAATCACTCTTCTCTTGAGTCCATAAAATATGTTTGATGGTTGTATTAGTTTTTTATTGCTGCTTTAACAAATTACCACAAATTTGGTGGCTTAAAATAAAAATTTATGCTCATACAATTCCAAAGGTCTTAAATCTGACAACTGATTTACCAAGCTAAAATCAGAGAGTTAGCAAGACCATATTCTACTCTGAAGACCCTTGGGCAGAATCTATTTCCACACCTTTTTCAACTTCTAGAGGGTGTCTACATTCCTTGGTCCACTGCCCCCTTCTTCAAATTTCAAAGCCTGCAACAGCAGGTTACATCCTCCCCACATTACACTCTTTGGTTCTCTGACTACAGTTTGGAAAAAGTCCTCTGCTTTTAAATATTTATATGATTAGATTGGGGGCACCCGGATAATAAAAAATAATCTCCTCACCTGAAGACCCTCAACCTTAATCACATGTGCAAAGTCCTTTTGCCATGAAAGGTAACATATTTACAAGTTCTAGTTATTAGAGTGTGAATATCTTTGGGGAACCATACTTCAGGCTACTACAATGATCGAAAGAAAATATTGTAAGATTGTCTTAAGATTTTAATGTATATAGGTTTAATACATAAGACAATCAAAACAAAGAGATGGAGATAAAGGGACCTACATGGTGGTAAGGTTTCCAAAAGCCAATTGAAGTAGTAACATATAGACTGTAAGTAGACAATAAAGAGTTGTGTGTATGTGTGAGTGTGTGTGAGTGTGTGTGTGTGTGTGTGTGTGTGTGTGTGTGTGTGTGAGGAAGGACCTAAAACAAAACAAAACAAAAAATAAAAATATCTTTTGGAGAGTGAGCTCCTTGTAACACAGGCTTCCTCAACTAGGTAAGTGTTCCAGAAACCAATCGCATCATTGTACCAACTAGCATTGTTGTAAGAAGTGCATTCAGCTTCAGTGATTTTGTGTGTGTGTGTGTGTGTGTGTGTGTGTGTCTTTCAATCTGTTTGCCTGTTTCACTATGGGTGATTTACAAAGACACCTGCCTGCTCCACGCTGAATGTTCATCAGTTTTTGGCCAAAATGCCATGATTGCCCCGTGCCCCACCTCCCTAACCAAACAATCTCGCCTCCAAGCTACTTTTTTGTTTGTTTCCCCCAAGTGAAAAAGTCCTCAAAGGGAAAAGGTTTGCTGATGTGGAAGAGGTGAAACAAAAAATGGCAGCAGCACAAAAGGGCATCAAAATTGACAAATTCAAAATCTGTTTTGAGAAGTGGAAAAAGCATTTCGACAGGTGTATTGCATCAAAGAGTACTTTAAGGTGACTGGAGTTTAAACATGTAAGAATAAATATACGATTTTTTATAAATAAATTCTGAGTTTTAGGGGGTCTTCCCAGTAAATACATAACATATGCATGCATATATTCTCCATATATATTTTCTAGGACACCAATTTAAAAATACTATAAAAGATATATAGTTAAAAGGCAAAATAGGAAAAATGGAATGCTAAAAAAAATTCAAATAACTTGAAAGAAAGCAGAAAAGGATTAAGAGAAAAACAGAAAATAGAACGAACAAAGAGAAAAGAAATAATAAAATGGTAGACCAGATTCAAACATATCAATAATTGCACTAAATGTAAGTGGTCTAAGCATAACTATTAAAAGTCATAAGAATGAATTTGAAAAACATAACCCCACTATATTTTGTTTAAAAGAAACTTAATATATAATGAGATAAGTTAAGGTAAAGGATTTTAAAAGGTATACTACAGAAATATAAATCAAAAGAAAGTTGGGGCATCTATATAAACAGCAGAAAAAGAAAAAAAATTAGGAATAAAGAGGTATATTATATAATAATAAGAGTTCACAAAGACATAACAATCCTAAATATGTATGAACCTAACAGCAAGGCATCAAAACACATGAACGCTTTACCCAAATAAACAGTGACAGAATTGAAGGAAGAAGTAAACAAATCTACAATTATACCTGGAAATTTCCACATTCCTCTCTCATATTCAATAAAAAACTCTAGTCCCATATGGTTTCAATGATAAATTCCACCAAACATTTAAAGAAGAAATAATAGCAATAGTACACAAATATTTCAGAAAGTAGAAGAGGGAACACTCTCCAACTCTTCTTATGACATTAGCATTGCCCTTACATCAAAACCAGATGAAAACAGTACAAAACTAAAAAGAAAATTGGAATATAGGCACAAAATAATGCCTTTTGAACACACAAAGTCCTAAACAAAGTATTAGTAAATCATATCTGACAATGTATAAAAAAATTATACTACAACCAGGTCAGGTTAATTCCAGAAATGCAATGCTAACTAAATATTTTTAAATCAATCAATGTAATCCAACACATTTACAATCTAAAGAAGAAAAAACATGGGATCATATCAACTGATGGAATAAAAGCTTTTGACAAAATTAAACATGAAGTCATGATAAAATAATCCATTGCAAAGTAAAAATAAAATGGCACTTCCCAAATCTAATAAAGGGCATCAAAAAATATCATATATCTAACAGGCAACGTTGTATTAGAGGTTCCAGTCAATGAACTGAGGCAATTAAAAGAAATAAAATTTATTATTCACATTGAAAATGAAGAAAGAATATTTTCCCTAGATGACATGGTAGCCTACATTTTAAATTTTTCAAAGCATCTATGAAAAAGTTACCAGAATTAGTAAGTTAGCAGGGTTGCAAAATACAAAATCAATTTACAGAAATCAATTGTATTTCTTTTTTTTTCAATTAAGAAAGGTAGATTTATTTAAAAGAAGATACGTTGTAAAGGGCACAATGGGAAAGACAGCAGCAAGAATGTCTGCTGTCTGCTGCCCAAATGTATTTCTATATGCTAGCAAGGAATAATTTAAAATATAAATTTTTATTTTTTCATCTTTATTTGAGATTTAGGGGTTACACACTGATGTTTGTTACATGAGCATATTGTGTAGAGATGGGGAGGTAGGGATTGGGTGTCAGGTGACCCATTCCCCAGATAGTGAATACTGTACCCCATGATTAAAAAGATATACATTTTTAAAAATACCATTTACAGCAGCATTTAAAAACATAAAATACTATGGAGAAATCAAACAAAATATAGGTAAGATTTTATACTGAAAACTATAGAACTTTGCTGTGCGAAATTAAAGATCTAAAGGGATGAAAAGATCTATAATGTGCATGGAAAAGAAAATTTTATATTTTTAAGGTATCAATTATTGTCATATTGATCCAAAAATTTAGGACAACTTCAGTCGAAATACCAGTAGACTCTTTTGTAGCAATTGGTAAGGTGATTTTAAAATTTATATGGGAAATCAAAGAAAACAAAAAAGTCAAAAACTTTTTTTGCAAAAAAACAAAATTAGAAGATTCACACTCTCTGACTTCAAGACGACACTATAAAACTATAAAAGTCAGGACAGTGTGGTATTGCCATGAGGCTAGGCATATACATTAATGGAATAAAATTAAAAGCATAAGAATAGACACATATATATGCTTAACTGATTATTTTACAAATATATTAAGATAGTTCGATGAATAAAAGATAATCTTTTTAACAACTGTGCTTTGATAATGAAGCATCCATATGGAAACAAATGAAGGAAGACAGAAAAGGAGTGAGAGAGGAAAGGAAGGGAAAAAAGAAGGAAGGAAGAAAATTCTGACCTTATCTTGCATCATATACAATAATTAATCTGAAATGGATTGTAAGCTTAAGTGAAAAAGTTATAACTATAAAACTTTTAGGATAAGAAAAGGATTGGCAGTAGTGGGAACCTGCAGGGCGGGGGTGAGGGTGGGGCGGGATAGGCAGTAGTGGGAATCTGCTGGGAGTGGGGAGGGGACACACCTGCATGGAGTTGGGGGGGAAACACAACGGTACCTGCATAATGAACATTTGTAGACCTAACCCTGAAGTGTACCCCACATCCTTAAAATTAAAAAAAATTTAACTTTTAGGATAAAATCTTTGTGACTTGGGCTAGGAAAAGATTTAAATAGGGCACAAAATGAACATATATTTAAAAAACAAATTGTACTTCATCAAAATTTAAAACTTTTAGATATTTGAAAGATCCCATTAAGAAAATTAAAAGTCAAGAACTAGAAATTGACCTTCCATATGACCCAGCAATCCCCCTACTGGGAATATACCCAGAGGAATGCATATTATTCCACAAAAAAGATACCTGCACATGAATGTTTGTTGCAGCTCTAGTCACAATAGCAAAAACAAGCAACTAACCATGCTGCCCATCGAAGCTGGACTGAATTTTTTAAATGTGGTACATATATACAATGGAATATCATGCAGCCATAAAGAAGGACAAATATATGGACTTCACAGCAACTTGGATGGATTTAGAGTCTATCATACTCAGTGATCTATCACAGAAACAAAGAACAGAGCACCATATGTTCTCACTTATAAGCGGACCTTGAACAATTATTGTAATACTATAAGAAAGGGATTGGCAGTAGTGGGAAACTGCTAGGGAAGGGGGAGATAGAATTGGCAGGTGAAGGAAACTGCCAGGGGAGGGAGGGGCATACCTCATCAAAAGGGTATCTGCATAATGAACATTTGTATACCTAACCCTGAACTGTATACGACATCTTTAAAGTAAAATAAAATGAAATTTAAAAAATTAAAAAGAAAATTAAAATCAAGCTATAAAATAAGAGAAAATATTTGGAAAAATATATCTTAAAAAGGACTTGTACTCAGATTATATAAAAAGATCTCATGATTCAGTAAGACTAGAATATTCAATTTTCAAGAACAGGCAAAATTTTTCTACACTTTTAATACATTTCTATTGTTGCATAATAGGTGTATATAGTTTCAGGGCATATGTGATAGTTTAGTACATTTATATAATTTGTGAAGATGAAATCAATGTTATTGGGATATCCATCAGCTTATATACTTGTATTTTCTTTCTGTGAGAACCATTCAAATTCTTCTAGCTATTTTGAAATGTACAATAGATTATTGTAAACAAGTCACCCTACTAATCTATCTTAGCACATGGTTATTTCTTCTATCAAACCATACACTTGCACCATTAATCAACTTCTCTTCATCTTTCCTCCTACTACTCTCCCCAGTCTCTGTTAACTGCTGATCTACCCTCTATCTCTATGAAATTGAGTTTTTTAACTCCATATGTGATGTTCATGCGATATTTGTCTTTTTTGTGCTCTTGGCTTATTTCACCTAACATACCTCCAGTTCCATCCATGTTGCTACAAATGACAAGATTTCATTTTTTTAACAGCTGAATAGTATTCCATTGTGTATATACACTGTATTTTCTTTATCCATTCATTCACTAATGGATACTTAGGTTGATTTTATACTTTGTCCATTGTGAATAATGCTGCAATAAACACAGAAGTGCAGATATCTTTTCAAAATATTGACTTTTTTTCTTTGGGATATATAACCAGTAGTGGATTGCTGGATCATATGGTTTTGTGTTGTTTTTGTTTTTGAGGAACTCCCATACTGAGGAATCTCATTCTCCATAGTGTCTGTACTATTTTACATTCTCACAAACAGTGTTCAAGGGTTCCTTTTTCTCTGAATCTTCACCAACATCATTATTGTATCTTTTTTATAAAAATTATTTTAACTGGGGTAAGACAGTATCTCATTGGGATTTTAATTTGAACTTCTCTGATGGTTAGTGATGTTGAATATTTTTTCATACACTTGTTAGCCATTTGTATATCTTCTTTTGAGAAATGTCTATTCAGATTCTTTTCAAATTTTTTTAATTGGATTATTTGTTTGGACTTTTTGGCTATTTAATTGTTTGGGCTCCTTGTATTCTGATCATTAATTCTTTGTCAAATGGGTAGTTTGCAATTATTTTCTCCCATTCTGTCAGTTGCCTCTTCACTTTCTTGATTGCTTCTTTTGCTGTGCAGAAGCTTTTTTACTTAATGTAATCCCATTTATCTATTTTTGCTTTGATTTCCTAAGTGTTTGAGGTCATATCCAAAAAAAAAAAAATTCCCAGACCAATGTCTTAAACACTTCCTCAATGTTTTATTCCAGTAATTTCATAGTTTTAGTTCTAGAATTAAGTCTTCAATCCATTTTGATTTAATTTTCTAGTTTGGTGAGTTTTGCATATAGTTGCCTAATTTTCCCAGCACCATATTTTGAAGGGACTGTTTTTACCCAATTTTATGTCCTTGGTGACTTGTTGAAGATGAGTTGGTTGGAAATGTATGCATTTATATTTGGGTTCTCTATTCTGTTTCGTAGGTCTATGTATCTCTTTTTATGTCAGTACTGTGCTGACTTGGTCACAATAGATTTTTAGTAAATTTTGAAGTCAGATAGTATGATACCTCCAGCTTTGTTCTTTTTGCTCAGGACTGCTTTGGCTAATCAGTGTTTTTCTATGGTTCCACAAAAATTTTAGAATTTTTTTACTTATTTGAATAGCAAAAAGTTGGTTTTCTGAAAAGCAAAACAAACAACAAATATTTAGCTAGATTAACAAAGAAAAATTGAAAGGAGACCCAAATAAATAAAATAAAAACAAAAACATAAAAGGAAACATAACAACTGAGACCACAGAAATACAAAGAATCATTAGAGACAATCATGAACTACTATAGGCCAATGAACTGGAAAACCTAGAATAAATTAATAAATTCCTAGACTTATACAATCTACCAAATTTGAACCATGAAGAAATAGAAAAACCTCAATAAACCAATAATGAATAAGGAAATTGAAGACATAACAAAACATTTTGCATCAAAGAATAGCCCAAAACCTGATAGCTTAATTGCTGTATTCAACCAAACATTTAAAGACAACCTAAGCCAGGCTCAGTGGCTCAGCCTGAAATCCCGCGCCTTGGGAGGCTGAGTTGGGTGGATTGCCGGAGCCCGCGGGCTCAAGACCCGCCTGGGCAACTTGGTGAGACTGCATCTCTACAACAAATAAAAAAAATTAGCCGGGTGTGGTAGCGCACGCCTGTAGTTCCAGCTACTTGGAAGGCTGAGGCAGAAGGATTGCCAGAGCCCAGCAGGTCGAGGCTGCGGTGGCTGGGAGCGGCCACTGTACTCCAGTCTGGGCGACAGAGTGAGACTCCAACTCAAAAAAAAGAAAAAGAAAGAAAATAAAAAAAAATAAAGACAACCTAATACCAATTCTACTAAAGCTCTTTTAAAATTAAGTAAGTGCCGGGCTCGGAGGCTCAGCCTGTAATCCCGCGCCTTTGGGAGGCTGAGGTGAGTGGATTGCCTGAGCCCGCAGGTTCCAGACCCGCCTGGGCAGCGAGACCTCATCTCTACAATAAATCAAAAAATCAGCCAGGCGTGGTAGCGCATGCCTGTAATTCCGGCTATTCGGAAAGCTGAGACGGAAGGATCCCCAGAGCCCAGCAGGTCGAGGCTGCAGTGGCTGGGAGCGGCCACTGCACTACAATCTGGATGACAAGGTGAGATTCCAACTTAAAAAAATAAAATAAAATAAATAAAATTAAATTAAGTAAGTACTTACAAATTCATTCTATAAGGTGAGCATTACCTTGGTACCAAAACCAGACAGGCACACAACAAAAAAAGAAAACTACAGGCCAATATCCCTAATGAATATAGATGCAAAAATCCTCAACACAACACTTTCAGATCAAATTCAACAACACATTAAAAAGATCATTAGCCATGATCAAGTGAGATTCATCCCAGAGATGCAAGGATGGTTAGACATACACAAATCAATAAACATGATACATCACTTTAACAGAATCAAGAACAAAAATTATTTGATTATTTCAATAGATGTCAGAGGAGCATTCAATAAAATCCAATAGCCCCTTATAATAAAAACCTTCATCAAACTAGATATAGAAGGAACATATTTTAAAATGCTAAAGCCACATATAACAAACCTAACATCATACTGAACAGGAAAACACTGATGACCTTTTTTCTAAGACCTGGAACAAGACAAGGATTCCTACTTTCATCACTTTTATTCAGTATATCACTAACCAGAAAAATTGGGCAAGAGAAAGAAATAAAGGGCATTCAAATTGAAAAGGAAAGGGTTATATTATTCCTGTGTGCAGATGACACAATATTATATATTAAAAATCTTAAAGACTCCATAAAAAAACCTGTTAAAACTAATAAATAATTCAGTAATGTTGTAGGTTACAAAATCAACATACCTAAATCAGTAGCATTTACATACACCAACAGCAAACAATCTGAAAAATAAATCAAGAAAGCAATCCTATTTACAATAGCCACAAAGAATATAAAATACCTAGGAGTCCATTTAATCAGAATACTGAAAGCCAAGCAAGGAAAACTATAAAACACTGTTTTTTAAAAATTGAAGCAAATCCACACAAAAAATGAAAAGATATTCCATGTTCATGGATTAGAAGCATTAACATTGCTAAAATGATAATACCACCCAAAGCAATTTAAAGATTCATTGCAATCTCTATCAAAATACCAAGGCAAAAATATTTAAATAAACACCTTACCAAAAAGAGATACAAAGATGGCAAAAGAAGTAAATGAAAAGTGTCACAACATTATTAGTCATTAGGAAAGTCCAAATTAAAACCACAATAAGATATATATGTATTAGAATGCATTTTAAGAAAGCTAGCAACTACAAGTGCTGACAAGACGCAACATGACATGACTCACTTTCTTTGCTAGTGGAAGTCAAAAAGGTACACACCTTTTGGACAACAGATCAAAAGTTTCTTACAAAGTAAAACATTCACTTCTAGGTATTTACTCTAGAGAAAGGAAAACATATTTCCTCACAAAGTTCCATTTCTGGATGTTTATAACAGCTTTATTCATTTTAACCAAATGTCCACTGACTAATAAATAGACAAAATGTGGTAAATTCATACAATGGAACACTATCCAACAATGAAAAGAAACAAACTACTAAGACATGCAACAGCATGCTTCTTTCACATGTTGTTGTCTACTAACAAAATCTGGGATGATGGTAGGGTAATTCTTTACTTGTTTTCTTGTCTCCTCATTGTGCATTAACAATCCACTTCCCTTATTATTTAGTGCCTTAATTTGAAAGGGCCTAACACTTTAAGACTTTATTTGTGTGGCTTGTCAAAACAATAAGACTGTATAAAATAACAGAATTGCCTGAGCCCGCGGGTTTGAGACCCGTCTGGGCAGCGAGACCTCATCTCTACAATAAATCAAAAAATCAGCCGGGCGTGGTAGCGCATGCCTGTAATTCCGGCTACTCAGAAGGCTGAGGCGGAAGGATCGCCGGAGCCCAGCAGGTCGAGGCTGCGGTGGCCGGGAGCAGCCACTGCACTCCAGTCTGGGTGACAGAGTGAGACTCCAGTTCAAAAAATAAAAAAATAAAAATAACAGAATCATTCTGGAAGTAGGTTTACACTAGGAAGGGCACACAAAGAGATTAATGGAGATTGGTGAAAATTAAAATAACTACAAGAAAAACCATAAAAGAAAAAGATCAAAATAAAGAAGCAATATATCAAAATGTGGACATTTAAGTATGATATAAAACATAGTAACTGGGATAAGATAATATGTATTAAAATGGAGTCTTTCTTGAAAAAAAAAAGGGAGTCTTTCCTTCCAAAGCACAGTCTTATTCACTTATTGACAACAGAAAGTATAGGAGATGTCCTGTTTGGGTGATGGTAGGTTAGGTTTCAGTCAGCATTCTCTGTATTCACCATGCACTTTGAACCATTCGCACAACTACAAGAAAAATAAAATAAGAAAAGTGTTGCTTCAAACACAGTTCTATAAGCAAAATGGCAAAAAATAAAAAAAGGCTGGAACTTAGGAGCTTTGGAGTCAAGTCCTTGTCCCCTCTTCCTGAGCCAGACACAACTTCCCTGCACCTGTTATCAGAATTGCATAATAACTCATGCCTATCTACCCCAGAGCTGCTGAGAGTCAAGTCTACATTGCCATACAGTGTATGAATGCTAGTTTTTCCCGTTGTCACATTAAACTATGCCACATCAGGGTTGGCCTATTTCTGTCACTCCCCTTTGTGATTCAATTATCACAATGCAAAATGGTAATTTAAATTGTTCTACAGGAAAGGCAAGGAAAAGAGAACTGGAAATGTGAATAAGGTTAAGTAGCACTGTTAGCTAGTGAGCTTTACTGAATACATAGTAAATGCTACGTATATATTTCTGAACACAGGACTGACTTGTTGACTTATCAACTGTAGCAGTCCCCAAGAGTCATGAGTCACTGGTTTGAAAGCTTATCCCACAATGCAGTCCTTATTTTTAACTGCCAAAAGACAAGCATAGTGAGCATTGTCTGCTTTTGCCAATACACTGCAGTACTTAATGTTCATCTGAATAGAACGAAGCATCCACATGGACCCAGCCAGACTGCTGGCTTCTGGCCTTGTTTAAGGTTTCCTATTAAAAAAAATAGGACTGCTTTGCCTAGCATTAGAAGATAAGGAACCCTTCCCTGAAAGGCTAAAGGACAGAATATTCTTAGTGATATCCAGCAATCAGCTTTGCTTGTATCAGATTTTTTTCTTCATGCTGCAAACTCAACTCCGGAAATGATAAATATAGAAGTCATTTAAAATTCCACTTTCAAAGGAAGATTTTTATTTGATTCTGCCTCTCCTGCTACCAATTATCTTCTTCTAAGGCTATACATAGTTCACACCTTAAAGAAAATTTATTAATTTCAGGCCTCAGGACACGATAATTCAAATTCCTTCCTGACTCATCACATAATTCTTGCCAGTGCTTAGCTACTATCATTAGAATCTTCTTTTTGATGAATATGTACTTGCTAAACAGAAAGCCTAGGCATGGCTTGAGAGCAAGGATAAGTTTATGTTAGTATCTTAAAAGGCTGGTGGAGACCCAGTCAGCATTAAATCAGTCAAAGTGTCTGTTCTCACATATCGCAAACCAAGGCACAGACAAGTCAAGCAATGGGTTCAAAAATCATACAACTAATTTCAGACTTAGCTCTTAAACCTCATTCTCCTACTTGATTCATTTATTCAACATTTATTTGCGGAAGTCCAATTATGTGATGAGTACCACGCACCACGGTGCAGATCATGGAATCTCAAACTAGGGTCCAGGAACCACTTGAGTCAAAGGTCCTTACAAAGGGTCTCAGACTGATCCAAAAATATAATTGCTGCCTCTAGCACTTTCAAAAATGATGCACCACTCCAATGGACTTCCAGGATGACCTGCATGAAGAGTTACCAAGGCCCCATCTATACCTCTCTGGCCAAACATCTCACTATCTTTCCTCCACTCACTCTGCTCCAGGACTTCCTGACAGTTCCTTGTATCATTCAACATGCTCCTGCCTCAGGAACTTTGCACATGCAGTTCTATCTTTCTGGAATTCTCTTATCCCATACAGCCACAGGGCTTGTTCTTTCACCTCTTTCAAATGTCACCTTCTTGGTGAGATCTTCTAAAATGACCTCATTTAAAATTCCAACTCCCCATACACATACCTAGCACTCCTTTTCTTGTTTAATTTTACTTATTTATATATTTTATTATATATTCACTTATTTGTTTACTGTCTATATCCCTCCACTCTAAGATTTAAGCTGTATTTTTCATAGTTTTGTTTCACTGATTCTTATCACCTACAGCAGTATCTGGCACAGAAACTATTTGTTGAGTACAAGAATAAAGCATATAAATGCTTTACTATTGCACCTAGTATGTGTCTGGCATATAGAGTGCATTCCAAAAAAAAAAGTGGTAGCTATTATTGCTTACAAGAGTGAAAGTGTGCAAGCTATTGATCAGAAGGGCCTCCTCTAGGGCATGCAAAATCCCCTTGTTAGCTTCTACAGAATATTCTATCTTGTTGCTAAGATATGGGAAAAGCATGCCTCTTTCATCTCTAGATCACTACTCTACATTCAAAATGGGTTCAACAAATGATTTTTGATGGAGATCTAAGTTTCTGAGCAAAACCTCCTGTATAAAATTTGCGGCAGTTTTGTAGCATAATTTTTTTTAGCAATGAAAAGAAATTGACAACTTATTTTCGCTTGTTATTTATCTCAGTATTTCAGGTTCTTATTGATTGTACACAAGACTGTGCCTCAAAAATGCCTCGAACTTAGGATAAAGCACAGGCATTCGTTTCCTTTCCTTTCATTTCCTCCCTCTCCTGCAGCAAACTGTATCAATGTGACTGACAACTATTTTGCCAACACTACAGCTACATTTGTCAACTTTTTGCTTTTCTCCTCCCTCTATCCACACATCAAATTATTTTTCTCCTGTGGTTCCATTATAATTATCCTGTTTCCTTTTGAAGAAGATATGTTATTTTAATTAACAAAACTCAGGTGTGTAAAAATATAACTTGATTTTCTATACCTCATATTCAATTTAAGACCTCATTTTTTTTCTTGGAGAAAGAATAATAACTACTGTTTCTGGAGTGTTTACTATATGTCAGTCATATAGTAATGTGCCTTGAAAACACTATATAGAGAGAGTTTTCAAGGCACATCAACTCATGAATTTTCATAATATTCTTAGGAGGCGCCCACATTACAAATAAGGAGCATGAGACAAAGGGAAGTTAAACATCTTCACTGGGTCATACAACTGACAGTGGTGGAGCCAGGATTCAAGCATAGGTAGTAACTCCAGAGTTGATTATCTAAACCACTCCACTATAGCTATCTCTTTTAAAAGTTGCTAGAAAACTTAATCTAGGGAATTCTAGGCTTAGTCAATCACGTCTCTGTTTTGGGGGGTTACTTGCTGCTTAAAATCAGTTCAAAATTCTCCCCCTCCATATCATTACCTCCAAATGCGCATACATTTCACTATGACACTGGTCCATCAACCCTCCAGGTTAAGACATGCTACTTGTGCCCAAATCCCACCTCCCCCACACACACCCTTTGGTCGTTTGCCCCCTTCTGAAGTGTCCCTTACTCAGATAACACCATACTGATTTCCTACGCCCTGCCATTATGGCTACAGTTTTTGGAGTTTGATGGACCTGTCAGATATCCAAGTAATCATGTTAAATAGACTGGCACCAAGAAGGGAGGTCTGGGCTAGCCTGGAGATGGTAGCTAAAACCACGGGAGCAGATCTGGCTAAAATTCTGTATTCACCAATACATGGCAGTTTCATATGAATCTGTACCCCCTAGATAAAGGGTCCTCTGCTCTTGGCTCAGTCACTGCCACTGCTAGAGCTCAAGCTTGTTGAAGCCATGTCCCTTAAGAGTCAAGACCTTTTATACTATTGTTGTTGTTGTATTATCTAATTTTTTTCATTCTAAGTTTTTTAAGTGGTTATATGTTATTCTTAAAATTTTTATTTCTATGATTGATTTTCTTATCCTCCTTTGGGTCAGTATTCTATATAGAAAAAGGTTTTTTCCATCATTCCCACTGGACCGAAAGCTCTGTAAGAATAGGGTTTGTGTCTAGCCTAGTCATAAGATTAAGGGCAAAGCATAATACCAGGCAGAAAGTTGGAGCTCAATGCATGTGTATTTGTTTAATTAAATTGAAATGGAATTTCCTCTCTCTTTTCTTATTCAATCGTAAAGAATATGGTTCCATACCCTGCCTTGAGAGGATCTCAGAACAATATATTTTACTTATTATGCAGATACATTTATCAAATGAATTGGTAAAGTACACCATAATTTAAAGACTCAAGACTTGTTTTTAAACACATGCCTACTCCAACAATATGTTCATGATGCCGCAGTGTCTTTTCTAACCCTAGTGATTGTTCCACACTGGATGAGACATCTGCTGAAGTTGGGAGGTTGACACCTGCTAAGAGGATATGTGCGTGGTTAGAAGTAGAATTTCCTTACATCTTTGTAAGATGTGAGCATCATACTCCATGATCTGTCACAGAAACAAAGAACAGAGTACCATGCAGACCTTGAACAATTATCATAATACTATAAGAAAGGGATTGGCAGTAGTCAGAAACTGCCAGGGGAGTAGAAAGTGGGATTGGCACTTGAGGGAAACTTCCAGGGGAGAGAAGGGCACACCTCATCAACAAGGGTACCTGCATAATGAACATTTGTATACCTAACCCTGAATTGTACTCCACATCTTTAAAATAAAAAAATAAAACAATTGATTTATGAAGGTGCACACATGAACAGTTTACTGGAATGACTAGAGTAGGGGTAGAAACATCATCAGAATGACAGAAAGTATCCCAGGCTTTCATTCCCAATCTGCCACTGTCCAATTGGACAGGTCAAAAAATCTTCTCTATCACCGCCACCATGCCACCATCATCATCATTATCACAATAATAACTAACATATACAAAGCACCTACCAGCTTTCAGGCCTTTCAGACCCTGTACTTAAAATTTTTCATGGATTATTTCATCTAAAACAATCATTGGCCATTGTTTTTGTTAAGCACTGGTCAGGCCATGTATTCATGGAGATATGGCCTCCATGTCTACCTAAGCTTTGGCCCCCTCCCCTAACTTGAGGAGGTGAATCAATTGAATCAATCTCTCTCTCTCTCTCTCTCTCTCTCTCTCTCTCTCTCTCTCTCTCTCTCTCTCTCTCTCTTTCTCTCTCTTTCTCATCAACTTTCTAAATGAACTTTATTTTTCAATCTAAAAAAATAATAAAACAATCTTCACAAATAGCCCTATAAGGTAAATACCATTATTATCAAACTATTGCTGAAGAAGAAACCAAATTCAACACTAGTAAAAGTGCAACTGAGCTTTGCATTTATGCTAACAAATCTAATTTCAAGACCCAAACTCTTTTTTTAAAAAAATCATAATCCTAGATGGAATGTTATGTAAACTCATCTAGAAATTCACATACCAAAGCAACTGTTATTCTATCAGTTCATTTACTAGTTTCCTAGGGTTGCCATAACAAATGACCACAAACTTAAAACAACAGAAGTGCATTCTCTTACAGTTCTTGGGGTGAGAAGTCTGCAGTCAAGGTGATGGTGGAGTCTTGCTCCCTCTGAGGCCTCTAGAGGAGGATTCTTGCTTGCCTCTTCATGTTTCTGGTACCCCCAGGCATTCCTTGGCTTGTGGCAGCAGAACTCCAGTCTCTGACTCCAGCACCCAAATACTTAGTTAGTTCTTTCTATAAAGCCCCTTTGAGCCTCAATTTTCTCTGTCAGAGATTAAGCCAAATACATCAAGTCCTTTTCAGTTCCAAAATTCTATGGTTCTAAATTAAACATAGCCAAATAAGCTCTTCACTTATTTAATAATATATGCAAAATCATATAATCATGTTTTGTTAACAATAATTTCACATAAAGGTCAGCCTCACTTAACTGAAAAGTATTAACATGATTTTAAACACAGCTAAAGTAAGTATTTCCAGGATCTGGTTGATACCTCTTGTGGCTTTCTCATTGCACATTGGAGGTAACTGTGGAGCAAGTAGCAGTGCTGCCTTAAACCAGGCTAACTATAGGATTTGAGATTAGCTGTGTGCCTGCTTCGAGCACTAAGCAAACATGACAACTGGGGTCCCCCAAATCACCTAATTGTGAATGTCCATAGCATCCTACATAATGAGAAGAACAGCGATTATGGAAAAGGCTTCTTCCTACCCTTAGGACAGGGTACAAAATCTTAAATCTGGCCTAAAGCAATGCTTCTCCAACTATCTGTGGTGACAGACTAATCCTTTTTAAATCTGTAATCCATTGTGAATCAACAAATTAAAGATTTTTCAATTTATATTTGTAAAGTATAATAAAATGAACTCTTAGAAAAATAAATTTAAAAGACACACAAACTCAACAGATGCAAAATTGCATTTCAATAAATCTAATTAGAATAAATATAACAAGAAAAAATTGGAGAAACTGTATACATCATTCATTGAAAGTATGCATTTAGGAGATTAAAATGGAGGAATACTGATTATGCTCATAACTTGTCATTCACAATCATAAAAATAAAAAATATAAAGGAAATAGCAATCCTCTGTATTAAATTGCTTTACACATGCGCATACTTTGAATGTATATCAATAGTTGAGCTTGTTTTCTGCTTGTTAACTTTCTAGAGTGGCTTGATAACAATGCTACTCTCAGGAGATAACATACATCTATGTTTTGATTCAATAATACTCATAATAGAGAAAACAGTCTCACACAGGCAAATTTATGGAAATGAAAGAAAGTAAATGACAGTAAGCTCAGGAATTTTTTTTAAATCTTTACCTTAAGTGGGGTAAGTGATGCTGTATTTTCAAAATGCATTTTTAATTCTTCATCAGTAAACAATTACAATAATTTATTCTGTAAAGTCTTGGTTATGTTTATGCTATCTTTCAAAAAATTGAAAGGATTGCTGGATTTATCATTTTCTCATGCATGCTTCTTCTCTTGATAAAAAGTAAAATTCCAACATTCTATCAAATCTGTAAGGCACTTAGTGATATTTCTCACAGATGTGCAATGCCAAAATCACCAGTTATCTCATCCATAACTTTGTTAAATTATGAAATATTTCTTAAAAATTTGTCAAAACTGTTCATCCAAATTTCTCTCAACTTTACCCTTCAATTTTGCCTATTATTTTAAAATATTTTGCATTTCTTCCTTGCATCAATATATTTTGATCATTTAAAATATCAAAGATGTGAGATATACAAACAAGCCTATGCTTGTCCAATTCACAACTTTAAAATGTTGGGATAAAATTGATTTCTTATCTTGTAGAAAAACCATAAGTTTCTGTTGTGGTTCAAACATTCTCAACAGAATGCTCTCTTGATATTCATCCTCACTCAGTATGCAAAAACAGTTGCTTGTGATCAGCTTTCATATCATTCATATTATCACATAATAAAAAGAATAGTGTAGAAGTTAACACAGGCTTTACATAGCTCATAATTTGTACTAAGTCACTAAGCATGCTATTAAGTTTAACTGATGTTTTTCTCAAAACAAGACTTTCTCAATGAAGGAAGTAGTGTATTTAAATTACACTCTGATACAAGCTTCTTTATCTAGATATCTATTCCAAAATTTTTTCCTATAATTGCAGTTGCACTACATTAGAGGATACTCCTGCACAAAAAACGTAAGCAGCAAACCATGGTAGCTGTCAAAGATCACACGCTTACATAAGGTGATAAAGTCAAAATGCTGCAAAAAATATCTGAACATTTGCTCTTTATCTCATGTGGATTAATTATAAATAGTTTTTAAACTGGCATCACTCTTTTAATAAGCTTGGTCTACAAGACCCAACTTAATCGACCCTTCACTCAGCTCTCCAACCTTACCTCATGCCATTTCCCTGTCACTCTTCATATCTAGTCACATACAAATATACCCATGTCTCCCATGTCACACCCTACACTTCTCCCATGAGAGCTTGCAATCCTTATGACTATTTGCTTAATATGTTTTCCCTTCTAGAATTTAACCACAGTAGGGACAGAGAACAGGTCTACCTTCTTTTATCATGAAATTCCCAATGCCAGGGACTTTTAAAGTGTTCAATATTCACTAAACTGACTTTTTTATGTTAGTGTATAAAACACACCCACAAAAATGTATCCTATCTTTAGGAAAAAATATAAAATCACATTTTCAAACTTAAGTGGAAAAAGTGGGGGGAAAAAAGGCTTATTGATAGTGCAACCAGCCTACTTTCAGACACTTTTTAGACCCTGAGCCTTCTGGTAGCAGGAAAAGAAAAGAAATAAAGCGAAAGTAGAGTGAGATGGGATGGGAGGAGGGCAGAAAGAAATGAAGAAGAAAATCAAATTGAGGCAGCAGAACAAAAGCAGCTAAGTTTGCAGCAATATCATCCCATGCCCTACCTAACGAATTTCCATCCATTCTTCTAGACTCATGTGGTTATTACCTCCCTTACATACATATATGTTTGAGCTAAATGTTTTCTCTCTACTATATTCTTCAAACGTGTAGTGTTTGGTATTCAATTTTGTTATCGCACATAACACATCATTTTTACAAAGTTTTGACTTGTCTATCTTCCTTCTACCTAGACTGTATCTTCCTTAAGGGCAGAAATTCTTGTTCGCCTTTGGGGTGCCTGCCCCAGTGTCTTACTTTATTCTTCCTGCTATAACAAAATACTATAGACTGGGAAATTTATAAACAAAAGAAATTTAGCTCACAGTTATGGAAAATTAGAAGCCCAAGATCAAGGCACCAGTAGATTCAGTCTCTGGTAAGGGCTCACTCTCTGCTTTATAAATGGGGCCATCTAGTTGTATACGTACACAGTCAGGAAGAGATGAATGAGCTCCCATGGGCCTCTTTTATAAGGGAACTCTTTCCATTCATGAGTGCTCCATCCTCAGGACCTAATCACTTCCTAAAGGCCCACTACTTAAAATTACTGTATTAGGAAGCAAGTTTCAACACATTAATTTGGGGGAAACTACACATTCAGATCATGGTACCCAGTGTAGATTTCAAGAAATATTTGCCAATATAATGAATGAATAATGTTTATGTCCTTGGGGTAGGAGTGGAGGGGGGTAGGTGGCAGGAAGGCAGGGAAAGAAAAAAAGGATTATGTGTGTTATGGGGACTGGAAATTAGGCCAGATAGCACTAAAAGGAATGCTTAAAAGTGAAGTAAATGAGGACAGAGATGTGAGGAAAAGATAAACAAGAAAAAGGAGGAATAAAAAATTATTTTGAGTTACTTTGAAAAACGTTTTATGTTCTGTGATATTTCATTTTGTTATTTGTATTGTTCTCTATACTTGAGTATCTTTGTACTTTCAACAATTATTTATTGAGAACCTACTTTAAGGAAGGTGTTGTACTAAGTTCTGGTAATATGAAGATAGAGAACTGAACTGGTAAGCAAATAGTAGGATTCAGCATAACAGGATAAGAATAGAGATTTACACAAAATGGACTAGGACAGAGAAGGGCATCAAACCACTAAACTCTGCATCTTACCTGATAGTTCTTTTCTGTCCCTCAGTCAAAGAATGGATTCATAGTTTGTCAGTCTTTTCCTGAAACGGGTTCCCAATGCTATGCTTTGAAATAATAAAATATTCTGTGACTTAAAATTTTTTTCCTATTTCTCAGTGTTCAAATTTAGAGTTTCCTTTCATCAGTATTAATACAAGCAAAAAATACATATAACTTTTCTACTTTAAGACATCTAAGTTGTACCAGATAGATAAGTGATTTTTCACATTTTATGAATTTTTTTAGTCCCAGTTCTCTGTGGCAGAGATAAATTCTATCCTAGCTAATGTAAAAAAAAGGCACTGATTTCTAAATTTGTTAATTTCACTTTGCGACATTTTGTCTTGAATTTATGACATAGTTTCTTAAGAGCCTAATAGAATACGTATATGTTAACCTGATTTACTAGCATCAATATTTGCATTCCTGCCATTTCTGCAGAACTTCAATATTTGACGTCTGAAGTATAATTCATGTGGGTATGTGATTTCTAATACTGGTAATTAATGAAAATTAATATTTATCATCATTTATAAATCTTATTCATTTGAAACCATTTAATGCATACACATTAAATAAATATTTATCTAAGTTCATCTTTATGCTAAAAGTTTAAATTAAAAACATTAGACCTCAATTATATTCTTGTTCTAAAATAGCATTGTAACATGATATAAAAGTGGAAACTCACTGCACTGCATACTGAATTGTCTATAAACTATTGATACTATTTGTTGTTTTCATAGCTTGAAGCTATGAGGAGAGTCAATAGGGAGGGGAAAGTTTGTAATCACTTTATAAAAAAAAAAAAAAAAATCTGGCTAGAATCCAGGTTAGAAGCTGAGATGACAGACATAAAATCCTGGTTACACAATGAAAAGGAGCTAAAAGACATAAAGAGCAGTAAACATATACATGAAGGGGCTGAATCTCAAGAGAGGTGGTAGGGAAAAAAGGATGATGTTTATTCTCACATTTTATTCTACCATTTGATTGCTTGGAGTTGGCCAGGAGAAAAAAACAAGAAGTAGAGATTGTAGAGAGAAGTCCCATGGAGAAAGGAAGGCTTCCCCTGCATTCTCTCCTTGTGGTCATTGGAGAACATAACAGGTTGGATTCTTGCTGTGGTGTTAGAACAGCATCTATTTCCCAGGGTGAATGAGTGTCAGTTATGGTCAAAGTGTGATATAAGATTATAACTATTTAATAAAGCGTCATTCATTTAGTTAAAAGGAACAAAAATGCAACAGTTGGAATACAAAGAGGAAATCTCAAATTGAATCTAAACTTTATATTTATCTTAGCTTTGCTTAAAACTAGGTTTTCATTTTCTGCATCTATTTATATAGTAGATTAGTATTTATACTGATGATTAAGTGAGAAATACATTTTTGCAGATAAATGCAAAACTCACAGTTTGATCTAAATCTCCATTACAAACTCATGGACGAAATGTTTCATTGTGTGATTGTGACCATCCCATGTAATTGAATTAAAAGATCTAAAGCCATGGTTCTCAAACTCTTTTAATCCCTGTTCCCATTATAAATATACACATCAAGGAGATTTGGAATCATATCCAAACCACTCAATAAAATTTATGTGAGGGCTTTTTTTGTAGTTTATATGATGAAATCAAATATTACCACTCACCTTTAGTTTGATATTGCCACTACCCTGGGGTATATTCTTCTACCTTGAGATCTGCAGCCTAAAGAAATCACTCAGCCTTTCTTTAGTGGCAGGTTCTCATTAACACAAATAAAGACGAGTGGACAACTGGATTACATTATCATCTAACATGTCTACACTGCTAAACATTCTCACAATTAATATACTGTAGTCATATACATGTATAAATAAAATATATTTTGCTATGTTTGGTTTCATACAGTACAATAGTCTGGTTATTTAAGCTAGGAGAAATAAAGAAGTGTGTTATGAAGGAAGAAAAAAGCAAGCGTCTGAGATTTTCATTTGGGTCAAAGTAATTAAAATAGTGATCATTCAATAAGATAGGAAGAGGGACTATCAGGACAGGTCTTAGTTTGGCTATATTAGAAAGCAAGGAGATGTCATTTTTAAAAGTCTAAAAGTTGTGCCACTCCACAAAAATCATCCAACTAAGCAATTCTTGATGATTGCTAAATATATATGCTAGCAGAAGCTAATATGAAATACATAGCAAAGTTTAAAAAAGAAGAAAAATGTATATTTTAGTTCAACATATCCAGCTGAGGTAAGCTCTACAGCCTTCTTTAAATAAGTTGATGGGAAATTTCTAACATATCTAACTCTTAGTTAAGTGTCCTTTGTTAATAGATGACAGATATTAATAAAATTTTTAAAATTTAATTAAAATCAACTAACGTTTCTTAAAGGAATTTGATGTCCAACATATACACAGGAGTAATGCAAGCTACAGTGGTGTATATTTCTAAAGGCATCTTCCTTAAGGAAGACATAGAGTAGTCGTGAAGATATATATGCATACATATGAAAACTATTGAGCAGAGTAATATGTAGTTGATTCTATAAGAGAGATATTACTCAGTGTGTTAGGGGAACACTGAGCTCAAAGGCAATAGATTAACTAGAAAACCAGAAAAATGTTCACTGAGGAGATAATGTTTGACTTAGTCTTTAAAGTAAATATGTTTGACCTAGTCTTTAAAGTAAATAAGTTGACTTTTAAAGGAAACATGAGGAACACTCCAGATGGATGACACATCAAAGGCAAAAGTTTTCTCCCTGTCTAAAGAATGGAAGTCAAGCATAGATGCATGAGATGGACAAGTAGGAGACAAGAACAGGCAGGCAAGTGAAGTCCCCAGCTGTGAAAGCTGCTGTGATCCTGAGCTTTATTTAGAATAAATTAGGACATTAACGAAGGTTTCTAAGCACAGGAATGACTCAATCAAAAGGGAATGAATTTTAAACTGTGTTTTGCTCTTTTGTGCAAATAAATATTAAATCATACTCATATCATTGGCCTGCTTTCATAAAAAGGCCTAGCTATCCAGTGCTCATGAAAACAAAATGTTAAAAGGAAACTGTAACTACTCTGAATTTAACCACTGAGGTTGGTAGAATACCTGTCAAGATTGCCAGATCACAGAATACAATGCAGAAACCAATCATAGTATTCTCAGAAACCACAGAAAACTAATGAAGGTTCACAATTACAAAATAAAAAGTGGAGAAGAGAAAGGTTTTCTAATTTTAAAACTTAGCATCTTCAAAATCCAGCCAAATGAATATGTGTGGTCAGGAGCACTCAAAACAAATCTATCAAATGTCTAGGACTCTGGAACGTGAACTTACAAATATAGAAAATTAAAACAATAAATTTATTTAAGAAAAACACATTATTCATTGGATTAAACATCTCAAATATAATAAGAGGGATGAAGCTAGAGCAGAAAATGTGATAGAAATAATGCTATATATTCAACACATTTCTTTTTCTTTTATTCTAAGTGCACAGTAAGAATGTATGTCCCAGCTTGCTTTTTTAGGAAGAGCCTCTTAACTGAGTTGTAGCCCAAAGAATACCGGTAGAAGTGATATTCAACATTCCCAGGTTTGGCTCCTAAAACTTCAGTATTCTCTCTCTCTTCTGAAAAAATGTAAAAAATATCCAGCGAAATGTCCCAGGGCCCTTGAGGATTAAAAAATGAAACACAACAAAAACCACATGATGAAAGAAGACTAGATTCCTTAGATTCCTTTGTAAAGAACAGGTCGTTCTTCTGAAATAAAAGCTGCTAAGATTTGGGATTGTTTGTTATAGCAGTTAGTACACCCTGACTAACAGACTCTCAAAACCTTGTTCATGTTCAAGTGAGTTATACAACTTATATTCTAATCCTTCTCAAAGCACTTCACTAAAACATTATGCTATAAGTATTATCAAATTTCTAATATACTAAAAGGTCAAGCTGAGGAGAAACGACTTAAGGGAAAGGTATAGAATCATTAATCATTACATTTTGAAATAAGATTTGGCCTTAGGTTCTTTAGGGATTTAGTTATTTCATTATGATTTCCCTAGTGGGCACTGCCCAGTGATGGTTGGACAAAGTTTTGGGAGGAGACAAAAATATATTGCATATATATTGATTTCTAAACATTAAGTGACTGGACCAAACTTTCTCCAACCTTATGAGTTTATTTTTTTAAGAAACTTATTTATAAGAGTTCTGATGATATAGACTTTCTCTTATACAAGTTGAGCATCCTTTATCTGAAAATCCAACACATGTAAGAGACATGTCAGTGCTCAAAAAGTTTCAGATTTTGAAGTATTTTGTCTTTCAGATTTTCAGGTTACAGATACTTTACCTTTACTTTCATGTAAGTTTATTTTTACATCTTTCCTAGAATTTTTCTTAGGTATTTGTAAACTGATATTTTCTCATTATCTATGGTTAATATATTTTATTTAATTATATTTTGATAATTTCTGTTTTATTTTTGTACTTTTGTACTTTTTGTACCTTTAAATTTCCCCTTCTGAATCTTTTTAAAGTTCTAAGCATAAGTTCTCATAACTGCTTATAAGTCTTATCTGAGATGACTCTAATTTTCAAATATATTTCTTCTCTAAGCTACCTTTTCTTCCCTTAGTAAAGATTTCTAAAGTATGTTTTCAATGAGACCAAAATAACCAAGCAAAAGCATAGGGCTCAGAAAACAGTAAGACATCAATAAATATAAATCCTTCCTTAGTATCTGGTTATTCAAGCACTAAGGAATCCGTAGTATCTTTTTCCAATTTTTTTTTAAATACACTGAATTATTTCATGTCCTCTCTGACCGTAGCATGATCAGATTATCCTATAACCTGAAAATGGATTGTGCACCATCTGACTAGCTCATAATGAGCCCTTTGGTCTGAATCCTTACAAAAAGATGTTCCTTTGGTGTGATAATTACGCATATATTCATTTGATTAATGTTTAATGAAGGTCTGCTATGCACTAGACGCTAGTGATATATCAATGAACAAAACAGACAAAAATTACTACTTTCTCAGAGGCTTATTTTTGGGAAGGAAGAAGGGAGCAAATCATAAACTAATAGCTATAATTAATTAGTTACATAGTGTGCTAGATGGTAATAGGCACTGTGGAAGTAATAAAATAGAAAGTGTATAGAGAGGTTAACTTTTAAAATAGGATACTTAGTAAAGGCCTCACAAAGAATGGCATTAAAATCAAGACCTGAAGGAGGCAAAGAGGTGAGCTATGATAATATTTTAGGGAAGAGAATTTTTAGGAAGAGAGAACTGCAAATGCCTTGAGGTGGGAATGTTCTAGGCATACTTGAGAAACAAAAGGAGTGCCCGGAGAAGCAGTAGTATGATTGGGCTTAGGGAGAGAATAAAAGAGCTCAAATTACATGATTCTCGTGAGGCACTCTAAGAACGCTGACATTTTCTTTAAGTGAAATAGAAAGGAACTTCCGGCAAGATGGCGACGGGGCAACCCGGTCTGTGAAAACCTCTGCAAAGGAGAATTGCAGTGGGTCTCTGACTCTCACCCCGGGGGCTACAGAACCCAACAGCGCAGCCTGCTTTTCTAAGGAAGCTCAGCCGTTGCCACCGCTGGGGCATCGCAGTGGTCTGGACAGCCACTGCAGCGCTGATGCCGCCGCCACACCCACCGCAGATACCACCACCGCCGCCGGTAGCACATCGCACCACCCGGACGGAGGCAATCCACAACTTCAGTGCTTGAAGCCTCTTCAGGGAAGATCTGCTGGGATCGCTGCCACCTCTCCTGTGACTGAGACGTCCTGCCCGCCGTAAGTCTCCTGCCGTCTGCCCTGAGGCAGGCAGCCATCTTGCCATCTTCAGCCATTGCCGTCCCTGTCTGGCCCCACCCCCTCTGGGGCGAGCCGCTGAGATAGCACCACCTGCTGGCGATTCAAGGTAAAAACACCAAAACGGGAGAAACAAGCTTGATAAAGACATAGGCCAGAGTGGTGAACAGAGGGTGATCTGAACGGTCCTTCACAGCAGACCAGGGGCAACTGACCCTAACTGCAAACTAATTTACCAGCTTGAAAAGAAAACTAGAAATCAGACCTGAAAGGACATTGGACTTAAACAAAATGTCTCAGAGTGTGCTTCATTGATTCTGTTAGTTTAATGACTTAATTCTATTCCTACTGTATTGTTCCTTTTTTTCTTTTTTCCTCTTCCTTTTCTTCTCTTTTCTTTTCTCTGTAAACAATATCTTTGTATAGAGGAACAGCACACTAATAAGGTGGTTGGATAGCTGGTATGCTAGCATCACTATATGTTTTATTTTTGTTTGTATGAGAGTTGGTTCATCTGTAGTTGTGGTCTATTGTTTTTATCTGTTTCAGTATAGGCACCTCTCTCTATATTTGTTGGCACACTCGTTTGTTTTCCCCCTTACTCTCTATCTCTCCACCCCCCTCTTCAACCCACTGTCTGCTCCATTTTCTCCCCTCTGCTAACCACATTTTACTTAAGGGAGTAAACCTACAGCCCCACTGCACGGACAGATTCCAAGGCAGTGGGAAGTGGGTTGCAGATTATTTACACACCTGTCAGCGAATAACAGGACCTGCTGATAGATTTTTGAATCACATCTCCCCCCTTAAGTAAATCTCAAAACTGCAAAAAGGACCACCCCTAACCTACAGTGCAACTCCAGAATTGAACAAAGTAAGAGGGCATACATAAAGAATAGGAGATTGAACAAACAGAAGTAAAACCAATCCCTTTACCCCTGAATAACAGAATTAAAGAAGACGATGACATGGAGGGAAGGAAAAAGTAGAGAGGGGGAAAAACCGCACAAATAAAGAAAAACCAAAAGAAGAATATAGGTCTCACACAGACCCCTGGGAGATCAGACACTGAGAAAACAGATTCTGGAACACAAACAATGAAGACCCCCCAGAATGACTGGTGACATGCAACAAACCCAGACATCAAGACATTAATGGAGAGAATTAAAAAATTGAGGAAAGACAAGAGGAAAATAGGAAGGAGCTGATGTCAGAAATGACAGCAGTAAAGAATATGGTGATAGAAATGAATAAGAGACTAATAAGCATGGAAAGCAGAATCAGCCAAGCAGAAGAAAGAATCTCAGAGCTTGAAGACCAAAACACAGAACTAACCCAAACTGTCAAAAGCATAGAAAAGAAGCTCAAAAAGACAGAACAAAACCTGCAAGAGATGAATGATCACTTCAAGAGACCAAACCTAAGAGTAATTGGGCTTCCTGAGGCAGAGAGAGAAACAGAAGCCACACTGGAACAAACATTTCATGAAATCATTCAAGAAAACTTCCCTCATCTCATCAAGGATGAAAAAATTCAAACACAAGAGATTCAGAGAACCCCTGCAAGACAACAAATGAGAAGACCAACTCCCAGACACGTAATAATTCGCCTAAACAAAGTAGCTACAAAAGAAAAAATCCTAAAGGCAGCAAGAGAAAAAGGCCAGACTACCCACCAGGGAAAACCAATTAGAATAGCAGCAGATTTATCCACAGAAACCCTTCAGGCTAGGAGAGCCTGGAGCCCTATCTTCAAAGTTCTAAAAGAGAAATATTATTCAACCAAGAATAACCTACCCAGCCAAACTAAGCTTCATTAGTGAGGGAGAATTGAAATCTTTTCCAGATATCCAATCCCTAAGAACCTACGCTGCCACCAGACCACCTCTACAAGAAACACTTAAGAAAGTACTGAACACAGAAGAAAAAGAAAAAAGAACAACAACATTCTTCACAAGAGTATAGGCAAAAGATTAAAAACACACATGACCCAACTCCAAAACCCAAAGAAAGACAACAAACAAACGAACAACTCTGTAAGAACCTTATGACAGGAATCAACTGTGCATTTCAATTATTAGCCTAAATGTGAATGGACTAAATGCACCACTGAAAAGACATAGAATGGCAAAATGGATAAAATATTACCAGGCAACAATCTTTTGCCTTCAAGAGGCTCACCTCACTAGAAAGGACACCCACAGAATCAAAGTAAGAGGATGGGAAACAAACTTTCAGGCGAATGGAATACAAAAGAAAGGGGTAGCGATCTTAATTTCAGACAAAATACCCTTCAGGCTATTAAAAATCAAAAAAGATACAGAAGGCTACTACATAATGATAAAAGGCTCAATCCATCAACAAGAAATATCTATCCTAAACATATATGCACCCAACATAGGTGCGCCGACTTTCATAAAGCAACTTCTTGGAAAACTAAAGAAAGATATTGACTCTAACAACATCATAACTGGGGACTTTAATACCCTACTTACAACCCTAGACAGATCATCAGGACAAAAAATTAGCAAGGAAATCCAGAACCTCAATGAGACTCTGGACCAAATGAACTTAATTGATACCTACAGAACACTCCATCCAAAGACCACAGAATACACATTCTACTCATCACCACATGGAACATATTCTAAGATCGACCACATACTCGGCCATAAATCAAGCATACGCAAATTTAAAAGGACCAAAATTCTACCACGTACCTTCTCGGACCACAGTGGAATAAAAATAAACATTGACACCAAAAAAGTCCCCCCAAAACCCACAAAGACATGGACACTAACCAGCATGATGCTAAACAACTTCTGGGTCAATGATGAAATCAAAACAGAGATCAAAAATATACCTGGAAGCAAATGAAAATGAAGAAACAGCTTACCAAAATCTCTGGGATGCCCTGAAAGCTGTAGTAAGAGGGGAATTTATATGCCTACAAACACACATGAAGAAAATGGAAGGAACAGAAATTCACAACCTAACAAGCCACCTAAAGAAACTGGAAAAGCAAGACCACAAAAACCCTAATTTCAGCAGAAGAATCCAGATCACCAAAATAAAAGCCCAAATCCAGGACATAGAAGACAAAAAGATAATACAAAAAATCAATGAAATAAAAAGCTGGTTCTTCGAAAGGATAAACAAGATCGACAGTTGCCTAGCTAGACTGACCAAGAAAAAACGAGAAAAAAACCAAATAAGCACAATCAGAAACAAAAAGATGAAGTCACATCTGACCCTGAAGAAATACAAAAGATCATTAGAGACTACTAAGTACACTTGTATGGAAACAAACTGGAAAATCTTAAGGAAATGGAGGACTTTCTGACCTCACACAACCTACCTAGGTTGGAACAAGAAGAAATTGAGACCCTAAACAGACCAATAACAATCAAGGAAATTGACTATGTAATAAGAAAACTACCTACAAAAAAAAAGCTGTGGTCCAGATGGCTTTCCAGCAGAATTCTACAAGACATTTAAGGAGGAGCTGATACCAATCCTACTGAAGGTATTCCAGGTGATTGAAAAAGATGGAACTCTCCTTAAATCATTTTACGAAGCCAACATCACATTGATACCAAGCCAGGTAAAGATCCAACAAAGAAAGAGAACTACAGGCCAATATCTTTGATGAACATAGATGCTAAAAGTCTTAACGAGATCCTAGCAAACCGGATTCAGCAATACATCTCAAAAATTATCCACCATGACCAAGTAGGCTTCATTCCTGGGATGCAAGTCTGGTTCAACATTCATAAAACTATAAATGTAATTAAATTCATCAACAGATGTCAAAACAAAAACCACATGATCATATCATTAGATGCAGAAAAAGTTTTTGATAAAATCCAGCACCCCTTCTTGATAAAAACCCTTGAACATCTAGGCATACGGGGAACATACCTCAAAATAGTAAAAGCCATCTACGAGAAACCCACAGCCAGCATACTCTTAAATGGACAAAAATTGGAACCAATTCCCCTGAAAACTGGAACTAGACAAAGATGCCCACTCTCATCCCTCCTATTCAACATAGTATTGGAAGTCCTGGCTAGAGCAATCAGAGAAAAAAAGGCAATCAGGGGTATCCAAATAGGAAAAGAGGAAGTCAAGTTATCTCTCTTTGCAGATGATATGATTGTGTACCTTGAAAACCCAAGAGAATCTTTCAAAAGCCTCCTTACATTGATAAAGGCCTTTGGCAAAGTCTCAGGATACAAAATAAATGTACAAAAGACAATCGCATTTCTCTACACCAATAATAAACAAACAGAAACCCAATAAAAAACACAATTCCATTCACAATAGCCACAAAAAAAAACGAAATACCTTGGCATCTTCCTAACCAGAGACGTGAAAGACCTTTACAATGAAAACTACAAAACTCTGCTCAAAGAAATCAAAGATGACACAAACAAGTGGAAAAATATCCCATGCTCATGGATTGGAAGAATCAACCTTGGGAAGATGTCCATCTTACCTAAGGCAATCTACAAATTCAATGCAATACCCATCAAATTACCAGCAACATTCTTCTCAGACCTGGAAAAAACAACACAGGAATTCATATGGAAACACAAATGTCCAAGAATAGCCAGAACAATCCTCAGCAAAAAAACAAGGCAGGTGGTATCACATTACCAGACTTCAAACTTTACTATAAAGCTACAATCATCAAAACAACTTGGTATTGGTACAGGAACAGGCATATAGATCAATGGAATAGAATTGAGATTCCAGAAGCAAAACCTCAATTTCTCAACCAACTCATCTTCGACAAAGCCCCCACCACCCACCACTGGGGAGAGGAGAACCTATTCAGTAAATGGTGCTGGGAAAATTGGTTGACCACATGCAGAAGATTGAAACAGGACCCCTATCTATCCCCATGCACAAAGGTTAATTCCAAATGGATCAGAGACCTAAATGTAAAACCTCAAACCATAAGAACCTTAGAAAAGGAAGGAAATACCCTCATGGAAATCAGAACTGGCATCCAATTCCTGAACAAAACCCAAAACCCACAGGTCATAAGAGAGAAGATAGACAAGTGGGACCTTATTAAACTGACAAGCTTCTGCAAAGCCAAAGAAACCATCAAGAGAGCAGGGAGACAGCCTACAGACTGGGAAAAAGTATTTGCCAACTCCAGGTCTGACAAAGGCTTAACATCCTGGATCTACAAGGAACCCAAACATGCTGAAAGGAAAAAAACAAACAACCCCATTATAAAATGGGCAAAAGATATGAACAGACACTTCACAAAACAAGACATCTGAGCAGCCAACAAACACATGAAGAAATGCTCAACCTCACTAATCATCAGGGAGATACAAATCAAAACCACACTGAGATACCACCTAACTCCAGTCAGAATGGCAATTATCAACAACTCAAAAAATAACAGCTGCTGGAGAGGGTGTGGTGAAAAGGAAACACTTCTACACTGTTGGTGGGAGTGTAAACTAGTGCAACCTCTGTGGAAAGCAGTGTGGTGATTCCTAAAAGCTCTAAAAATTGACCTTCCATATGACCCTCAATCCCCCTACTGGGAATATACCCTGAAGACCTCAAATCACTCTATAAAAAGATACCTGCACACGTATGTTTATCGCAGCATTGTTCACAATAGCAACAACCTGGAAACAACCATGCTGCCCATCAAAAGAGAACTGGATTAAAAAATGTGGTACATATACATGATGGAATACTACACAGCCATAAAAAAGAACAAAATCATGAATTTCGCAGCAACTGGATGGAACTAGAGTCTCTAATACTGAGTGACCTCTCACAGAAACAAAGTTCCGAGTATCACATGTTCTCACTCATATAATGGACCTTGAACATCCAGTGTAATACTATAACAAAATGACTGAGCCAGGCTCGGTGGCTCAGCCTGTAATCCCGCGCCTTTGGGAGGCTGAGGTGAGTGGATTGCCTGAGCCCGTGGGTTCGAGACCCACCTGGACAGCGAGACTTCATCTCTATAATAAATCAAAAAATCAGCTGGGCGTGGTAGCACATGACTGTAATTCCAGCTACTTGGAAGTCTGAGGCGGAAGGATCACCAGAGCCCAGCAGGTCGAGGCTGCGGTGGCCGGGAGCGGCCACTGCACTCCAGTCTGGGTGACAGAGTGAGACTCCAACTCAAAAAAAAAAAAAAAAAAATGACCAACGGTACTGAGAAACTATGGGGGGAAGGGGGATGGGATTAACAGTCGCAAATATCTGTCTGGGGATGGGGAAACACCTCTTATCAACAGGGTGCCTGAATGAAACGTAATTGTACACCTAACCCTTAACTGTACCCCACAAAATCATAATAAAAAATATTGATTAATAAAAAAAAAGAAATAGAAAGTTACTATTTTAAATAGAGGGAATGGTTTTAAACAGAGGGATGGTATTATATGAAAGATTTTAAACAGAGGGATGGTATTATATGACTTATACTTCAACCATTTAATTCTGGCTGCTGTGTTATAAGTGACTGAAGAAGAATAGAGCATTTAGAAAGCTATCCAGGTGAAAAATTATGATGGCTCAGCCAGGGTAATAATAGTGGGAAGATATGGTGAAAAGTGGCAAAATTAGCCGGGCTCAGTGGCTCAGCCTGTAATCCCGCTCCTTTGGGAGGCTGAGGTGAGTGGATTGCCGGATCCCGCGGGTTCCAGACCTGCCTGGGCAGCGAGACCTCATCTCTACAATAAATCAAAAAATCACCCGGGCGTGGTAGCGCATGCCTGTAATTCCGGCTACTTGGAAGGCTGAGGCGGAAGGATCGCAGGAGCCCAGCAGGTCGAGGCTGCGGTGGCCGGGAGTGGCCACTGCACTCCAGTCTGGGCAACAGAGTGAGACTCGAACTCAAAAAAAGAAAAGAAAAGAAAAGTGGCAAAATTCTGGATGTATACTGAATTCAAAGCACTTAGAATTTATTAACAGATTGGATGTAGGATATGAGGGAAAGAGGAAAAATTAAGGAGAATACAAAGCAAGTAAGTCTAGGACACATTAACCTTGGAGTGACTTAAGATGTCCAAATGGCGATACTGAGCTGGCGGCTGGAGTTAAATGTTTGGGATTCAAAGGAAAGGTATGCATAGGAAAAATACATATCTGGGGGTCATCAGCATATAGATGGCACTTAATGCTGTAAAGCTAAATAAGATCACAAAGACTTTGAGAATATATAGGAAAGAGAAGAATAAGATTTCTGGGCACTCTAACATTAAGAAAAGAAAGACATAGCAAAAGGACTAAGAACAATAAGCTAGTGAATAGGACCAAGCCAAAAAAGAGCGGAAGGGCCAAGTGCTGCTTGTAGGTCAAGTAAAATGAGGATTGACATTTGACCTTTGGATTTAGCAGCATAAAAGTCACTGATAGCCTTGACTCAAGTTATTTCAATTGAATGATGAAGGCAGAAGCCTGCTTGGAACGGTTCAAGAGAAAATTAAGACAGTAAAATTAGAGACAGTGAAATGGAAAACTCTCGGGAATAATTTTGCTTTCAAGGGGAGAAGGGAGAATGGGATCAAAGGAGGTTGTCTTTGTTTTTTGTTTTAAGATAAAAGATACAACAGTATGCTTATAAGATGTGAGAATAATTTTTAGAGAAAGAGAAAAAAACAGTGATGGGGTAAAAAGAGAGAGAATCACTAAACCGATGTTCTTGAAATCATTTGAGAAATGGATCTAGCACACAAGTAAACTGTTGGTGTTTATTGGGAATGTGGACAGTTCTTCATGTATATTAACAAGAGAGGAGGTAGAACTTAGATACACAAAGGAAGTGATTAAATGTGGTAGTACAAGCTTAAGTATATTCTCTTCTGGTAGCTTCCATTTTCTCAGTGAAATAAGAAGCAAGGTCATCCACTGGAAGATAAGATGGGTCAGACATGTTTGAGGTTAAGAGAAAGAGGAGAGGTATGAAACAGACATCAAAAAGTATGGAAATGTATGTGGCATCAAGAAATATGATTGTTAAGAAGCATTAAGGTCTACTTGAGTTTAGGGATCAGGAATTTGAAATGAGACCAACAAGCCCAGAAAGCTATGTGGGATAGATAAGAAATAGAAGAAGGGTTGTATCTAACCAATTTTATGATTTGGTCTATGATTAGAGTGTATTTCCAAGGAAATGATTACAGAGATTAATCATGAAATTTAAGTAATAATAGGTAATAAATGCAGTAAAACATGAAGGAAATGAGTAACAGTAGGTAGGTAGGGGTCAAAGGATTGTTGAGTACGTGAATTTGAGAATAAACTAGAAAGATAAGCATTTGTAGTCAGAGAAATATGTGTGGAACTGAGATTTTTGGCAAGTTGAAGTTATTATTTATAACGTGGTCTTGAATAAATGAAAGAATGAGTGTCTGAGGAAGAATGGTAAAGGAGATCACCAAAGATCAGGATGTCAAGGAATCAAGTGGCTAGATTAGTATAAAGGTCATCTATGTGGACATTACAATTTTTTTAAAATTATGGTAGTAGTAGTGTTGAGAGAAGAGATAGTGAGCCAGGAGCTAAAATGTTCAATAAATGAAGTAATATGCAACAAGTAGCCTGAAGCATAGTCAATAAATAAAGGTATAATCAACAAGTAGTCCAAATGAGTTGTTGAATCTTTGTGCTACTACAGATAAAGCATTCGTCATTGGGAAAGGGAATCTGTTTTTGCCTTTTGCAGAGTATTAATGACCACACTAGAAAGACAGATTAAAAAGGAATCTCTTCAGTAGTGGGTAAATCACCCTGATATCTTTAAGGTCATATCATGCCTTTCCATTCTATAAAGATGTCCTTCAGAAAAGAACCCATAAGACTAACGTATTTTGACTTTTCTCTGAAAGAAGACTCAGCTGACATAATTTATTTAGCTAGCTTTAAAAGTGTTTGACTTTTAAAAATACCTATCACAGAATACACAGGAATAGAACAATTATGAAAGCAACACAATGCTCCATTAAATAAGTTTTACAAGTTTATAACTAGATACTTTTTTTAAAAAGTACTGTTTTCTAAATGTAGGGGCAAGAGGAACTACAAGGAAGGAAATGATGACACGGTAAAACATACTTTTACTTCTTCCCTGAGTATTTTAACTGTTGCAAGTCAACAGTTTTGGAAGATTATTCCAATCATTGTGAACATTGGTTACATTTGTTCAAACTCAAGGAGACTATTAAGAAATAATATATTTCTATGGGAAATCATTTGACTATATGATGGCATTGTGATGCAGCAATATTTCAATACTAAATATTCCAAATTAAATTTTAAATTATACTAAAAAATTATCTTTCACAAAGATAAATAGGTGAAACACCATTAAAAAAGTAAATAAGTGCCTGTATTTAATCTTTGTGTTTCCCAAAAAGAAGACTACAAAACTCTTATGAGAAATCTAATTTGGGAGAATGTATCAAAATTAAAAGTAAGTAAAAACTACAACAACTTTTCAGGGTAGCTGTTCCACCATGAATTAATATGTACTATGTGTTAGGTTCTAGGGAAGCAAAAATGAGTAAAATACATTCCTGCCTTCAAGTTGGCCATAAACTAGAGAGAAAGATATAACATGTCAGCAAAATATTTTTTACAATATATGTGTGTATACAAATGCTAAAGGACCAAAAAGGAGGGAAGGGTGACCAAATATTTCTGGGAGTCAAAAGAGAGTCACAGGTGATATTTAAGCTGGGTCCTGAGGACTGAGTTAGAGTTCAGATTGAAGATCTCTGTGTCTGTGTGTTAGGGAGGATGGTATTGTGAAGAAGCCCATGCAGAGGGAAAACAATTAAGAAAATCTAGAATAGTGAAAAAGCAAGGACAGTTAGTTAATTATGAAGAGAGAATTGTGGTTTATGAGAAAAGACAATGGATAATGAATGTGTAAAATGAAATTGGAAAAGGAACCCTGTAAGTAATTTATTTTTAAGTCTTTAGACTTTATCTTATAAAGTAGTTATTTGTCGAAGTATATTTCATAGAATGCTATGGGATGATGAATGCTGATTACATGATAAAGATGGCATCTCTGATCAAAAGAAGCTAAACAAACATAAAGAATCTATTTACCCTAGGACTTCTCTGCCCATTTTCAAACACTAATAGACATTGCAAATCTCAGAGAAGAAATAGATTATGCCATATCTAAACTAACTCAATAAAAGATTTTTTTTTTTAGAGGAGGAAATCAGATAACTGGAGAATGTATTCTGGAAAACGCTACTGTGGCAATGGGGAAATCACTGCAACATAAACTGGCTTCCCACCATATGACCTCATTTACTCATCCACCTAATAAACATTTATTTAGTACCTTCCCTTTTTTTTTTTTTTTTTGAGTTGGAGTCTCACTCCGTTGCCCAGACTGGAGTGCAGTGGCACACTCACAGCCACCCCAGCGTCGACCTGCTGGGCTCAGGCGATCCTCCTGCCTCAACCTTCCAAGTTGCCGGAACTACAGGCATACGCTACCACGTCCAGCTAATTTTTTTATTTATTGTAGAGACGAGTTTTCGCCAAGTTGCCTGGGTTGGTCTCGAACCTGCAGGCTCAGGCAATCACTTGCCTCAGTCTCCCAAAGTGCTGGGATTACAGGCTGAGCCACCGAGCCCGGCCAGTACTTTCTACGTTCTAAGCCTAATAGTGCATAAAAGCACACGAGACTTATAAATTCAAATTATGGTTATATGAATAAAAATTAGATTCTTACTGGGCTAATCTGAACAAAACTAAATGAACCTGGATTCCTTACAGTAAAAATCCAAGTTCATCACAGTATAGTAATAGTAGTAATTAGTCATGGAGAATCAGCAGTCAGACTGCCTAGGTTTAAACCCTAACTAACTAGCTGTGTGACCTTGGGCAAATTACTTAACCTCTCTGAGCCACTCTTAAATAGGAATCATAATTGTACCTAACTCAGAGGTTGTTCTGTTGAATAGATAAATTGAATAAGTTAATATTTATAAAATGGTTTAAAAGGTGCTTGGCATATAGTAAGTATGATGTGTGTTTCTGTTAAATAAATCAAATAAATATGCTAGGGTCACTGAGAATGTTTTTCTTTCCTTTCCCAAAGTAATTTATTGCACACTTACTCTGGGAAATTTTTGTAATCAATCAGTAGCCTGTTTAGATATTGGTGAAAATGAGATAACACAAGGCCATTTGGGCTCTTCCCTTAAGTAGGAAGCTTTATTGAAACATCAATCTTTACCCTATATAGAAAGCCAGAGTATCCCAGCTCTTATTATTTTCTCCACACACCTGATGGAAAAAGTCAAGATATAAAAATATAATAACAGGATGAAGGGATAAATTTTATTTCTAGTTTCTTCTTTATATTTCTTCCTAGTTTTCAATTTTTCCACAATGGTTACTTAGTTTTATATTTAGAAAAAAAGATTTTTAAAAAGGCTTTCAAACTAGGGTATATGTAAAAACAAAGACAAATACAATATACAACTTTTCTCCTCCCCAGTCTAAAAATAGTAGCCAGAGATCATTCGGAGGTCAAGATAAAATTCAGCATTATTTTTCAAATTAAAAATAGTTGTGAATTCACCAAAAAAAAAATCCAAAATTCTTAACATACTGCAAAATTTATGAACATTTGTATATTTTAAAGGAAAACAATATGATTCATGTTAAAATCATAGCTGTTTGAAATTCGAGTCACTGTACTTTTCTCACTTTTTTTATGGTATTCAGAGTTACCTTAAAATTAAAATGGTACGAGAGTGTTTAAGAACTCACATTTTGAGGCCTAAAAATGAGTAGTCTTCTTATAGACATTTCACTATAATAAAGTCTAAAAGGCTTTTCCCCCTACCGGATTGAATAAAAGCATATTCCTTATTTCAGTAAATACTAAATGGATCCTTCTGACTCGTCAGGCCAAAAACCTTGGGATCATGTCTCTCGCATCCAACATCCAGTCACTCTGTATAGCCTGGCTACTGCTCCTCAATATGCAGCCAGAATCCGGCCCCTTACTATCTCCACCCATAGCCACCGTGGTCCAAGCCAACAGCCTAATCAGTCTCCCTGCTACCGTCTTCCTTCCCTTCAGTCTATGCTTAAAACAGCATCCCAAGAAGTGATCCCTGTAAAACATAAACTGCCCAAAACCCTCAGCAGTTTTCCATTTCACTTGAAGTAAAAGCTGAAGTCTTTGCCAAGCCTTCCGTGATCAGGTCCACTTTACCCCTTTACTCTCATTCTCCCTCCCTTGTTCTATTTCTTATTATTTCTAGAACAAGCAGTCGGACTTTCACATGTGCTGTTTTTGGCTGCCTGGAATGTTCACCCTACAGGTTTCCTCTTGGCTTCCTGGGTACTTTGCTCAAATGTCACCTTATCAATAAGGTTTTTCTCTTTTAAATTACAAACCACTCCACGCACATTTTTTCTATGGCCCTTCCCTGAATTTTCCTTAAAATTTAACACCATCTAACACCCCATGTATGTTTCTTATTTATCTCACGGTCTCTCCCCAATAGAATGAAAGCTTTATGAGGACATGTTTTGTCTGTATTTAAATCCCTGATGTATTCCCAGAGTCTAGAACAGTGTTTAGCACACAGTAAGTGATGCAGCTATAAATGAATATTTAGTGGATGCTAAATAAAAGTGGAGTTATTGGGTAAGCTATGGGATACTCCTGGAGTTTTGAGAGAGACCTGAGAGGGAGATATAATTTTATAAGCCATTAGCAAAGATGGCATTAAAAGTAAAGAACTGGGATTCAGTAAAAAGGAAACTTTCAAGATAACACATTCTCAAAATATTTGTTGGAAAAGCATAATGACAAAAATCATGCACTTTGCTGGAAAAGCATAATGATAAAAATAATGCACTTTGCTGGGAAAGCATAGTGATAAAAATAATGCACTTTTTATAAATTTCAAGTAGCAAAATTTACAAAAATGAGGGCAATTTAAAAGATACACAATATGTAACTAATTGCAGGAGACTGAATCAGTAATTTTTCATTGCTTCTTAATTGTATTTTGCTTTATTTTGTATTCTCAGTAGATGAAGGGCATGTGTGTCTTCTCAACCTTCTGTTTACCACTTGATCTTAGACAACAACGCTGGAACACTAATAAGAAACTGAAACTCATGCAATGTTTCTAAAGAATTCCGATCTCTATTCTTTAACTTCTGTGACCATTTAATTACACTGGTGACTGGCAGGACATGTGAAGATTGAAAGTAATATACTTGGAAGGAAATGAAGATTACAATTCTCTCACCAATAATTTGAAACTTATTCTGAAGCTTCTTCCAAAAAAAAAAAATAAATAAAGAGCCCAAGGTCAGACAGCATTTTACTGAGAATCATTCATTAGGATGCAGAATAGGCTCCTCAAAGACTCTGCTGTCTGCATTTTGTAGGAACAGATGCGAAAAGTAGGGAAAGTATTATAAAATAGCTACCACCACTGCTTGGTAATTTGTGTTAATTGTATGTGTGAAGTTGTTGGCCTATTGTACTTTTTAAATGACATCACTCATCAATCTCTGCAATTTATTTCAATATGATGAAAACCCAGTTGGGCTGAAGATGCCTAGTTCCAGAGTAATCTAAAAGCTTTTTTCCAACACCTTTAATGCATATTCACAGCCACCACTTTCCAAAATGTAGTATTTCATCACCTACTATATTTAAATTTCTAAAATCTGCATTATATATTTCAACTATGTTAAATCAAAGTTAAAGTATTAGACAAGCCTACATAATTTAACAAGTAGCATGTATTAGGCAGTGCTGACTCAGCAGATGATAGGGAATCGGCAGGCCAACCCTAACCATATGAAAACTGCAAATAACTGCAGACTTCAAGTTATGAAGATGGAGAAGCTGAGAAAAAAAATTAAATTTTATAAAGGAAATTAAAGAAATCAAATGAGGAAACGGAAAGAAAAAATATTAAGGCAAGAAAGTGGAAAATAAGAAAATAACCTGCATAATAAGTGACATACAAAATCAGGCCATTGAAATGGATTCAGGGTCTAAGCTAAAAAAAAACAAAACAAAACAAACAAAAAAAAACAATATTAATAAATCATCACACAAGACACATAGTTTTTAAACTGGAAATTGCTATAATTGAAGTGGGAGTAAAGGAAACAAGAAGATTCCTGGAATATGGTGGAAACTAATATTAAATAGGGTATCATAGGCTTTTCTTTTCTTTTTTTGTTTTGTTTGTTTGTTTGAATTGCAGTCTCACTCCATTGCTCAGGCTGGAGTGCAGTGGCACGCTCACGGCCACCCCGGCGTCAACCTTCCACCTCAGCCTTCCAAGTAGTCGAAATTACAGGTGCACGCTACCACACCCAGCTAATTTTTTCTATTTATTGTAGAGATAAGGTCTCACCAAGTTACCCAGGCTGTTCTTGAACCCATGGGCTCAGACAACCCCCTCACCTCAGCCTCCCAAAGTGCTGGGATTACAGGCTTGAGCCACCGTGCCCAGCCCATTATAGGTTTTTCTTAATATCCTTTCCAATAAAATTACCAGAGCCTTCTTTACTCCATCGCACCTCTCCAGTACTCCTCCTTATATTCAGCATTATAAATTGCAAATCTCACCTTCCTTACCACAACACAACAATTTTCCTGGACAAAATTTGTACATAATATGAAAGTTGAGAAAATGGCAAAATTTAAGACCCTTCAAGTTGATCCATCATAAGTCATATTGAACACTTTTGAATACCAGTAACATAGAATCACAGATTCTCAAGGTCAGAAGATTCTATAAGTCCTCTAGTCCAACCACACATTCATTCTCAAAGTCCTTCTATAATATCCCAACCAAGCAGCTAGATTATTTCTACTGAAACATGTTCATTGATAAACCCAGCACTTTGGGAGGCCGAGGTAAGAGGATTGCCTGAGCACAGGCATTCAAGACCAGCCTGGGCAACTTGGCGAGACCTCATCTCTCCAAAAAAATCAAAAATTAGCCAGGCAAGGTAGTGCGCAGCTATAGTTTCAGCTACTTGGAAGGCTGAGGCGGAAGGATCACCTGAGCTCAGCAGGTCGAGGCTGCGGTGGTTGTAAGCATGCCACTGCACTCCAGCCTGAGTGGCAGAATGAGCCTCCAACTCAAAAAAAAAAAAAAAAACCCACCATCCTCCAAAATGGCCCATTTCACCTTCAAATATCCCCTCAACCTGTTATTTATCAATTCTTCTATCACTTAGACATTTTTCCTAGGACATTTATTGTCAAGAAAATATAAAAATACCATAGCAACTGTGCCTACTCCATATAGATTCTCATTGTGTTAATCTGATTATAACATCCCTGAGAATCAGTATATTTCTAAAGCTTGCTAAGTGATTATAATATGCAGCCACAATTGAGAACAACTGCCCTAAACTAAGTTCAGTCCACACCATAATGGCGTTACTGCAAGAAAATGTCAGAGGATCCATCTCCCTAAAACTTCCATCCTTTGGTCTCACTTTATCCATTCGACTCCTTGATGATTACACAATAGAATAAAGCTACATTACAGAAAGAATATAACACTTGAATTCAGAGAAACCTAGGCCAACCACTTCCTAAGTGTGGGACCTCAGTCAAGTTGTCTAACTGTCCTGAGTCTTAGTTTCCACATCTGTAAGAAAAGGATAATAATAACAAAGAGTTGAAAGAGATAACATATTGCACATGGCCAGCACAGTGCTATCCTATCAACCTGAGCCTGAGATAAATAAGGTAGGCAGACCCTAGGGTGGTCCCATGATTCCCACCCTTTGGTGTTCATACCCCATATAATCCTTCCTGTCGAGTATATTTGGGGCCTGGGGCTTGCTTCTAATCAATAGAATATGATAAAGATGAAGAGATTTTTCAGAGGCAATTAAGGTTCCCAAATCAACTGATTTCAAGCGAATAATAAGGAATATTACCCTGGGTGTGCCTGACTTAACCAAGAGAAAACCTTTGAAAGAGTTACTGGGCCTTCCCTGAAGTCAAAGACTCCAAGCAGGAGAAACTCTTGTGTGCTTGAAGAGTTAAGGGGTCATGTTACAGAAGCCCTTGTAGCAAGGAATTGAACGGCCGCTAGACACCGCCAGTTGTCTCTAGGGTCTGAGGGCAGCCTCCAGCCAGCAAAAAGTCAGGGCTTTCAGTCACATAGCTTCAAGAAGGTGGTCAACTTGCGTGACCTGGTAAAAAGATTCTCTGAGCAGTGTTTGTAGTTTTCGTTGTAAAGGTCTTTCACTTCTCTGGTTAGGAAGATGCCAAGGTATTTCATTTTTTTGTGGCTATTGTGAATGGAATTGTGCTTTCTATTTGAGTTTCTGTTTGTTTATTCTTGGTGTATAGAAATGTGATAGTCTTTTTCAGATTTATTTTATGCCCAGGACTTTGTCAAAGTCCTTTATCAGCACAAGAAGCTTTTTGATAGATTCTCTTAGGTTTTCGAGGCATAGAATCATGTCGTCTGCAAAGAGCGATAATTTAACTTCCTCTTTTTCTATTTGGACTCCTGATTTCCTTCTCTTGTCTGATTGCTTTAGCTAGGACTTCCAATACTACGTTGAACAGGAGGGGTGAGAATGGGCCCAGAGGAACTCAAATCACTCTATGAAAAAGATACCTGCACAGGCATGTTTAATGCAGCATTATTCACAACAGCAAAAACATGGAACCAAACATATCGTCCATCAAAAGAGGACTGGATAAAAAACAAATGTGGTAAATATAGATGATGGAATATTATGCAGCTATAAAGAAGGACAAAATTATGAACTTCGCAGCAATTTGGATGAAATTACAGTCTATATTACTCAGTGATCTATCACAGAAACAAAGAACTGAGTACCACATGTTCTGCCAGGGGAGCAGGGAGCACACTTCATCAACAAGGGTACCTGCATAATGAACATTTGTATACCTGAAGCTGAAGTGTACCCCACATCTTTAAAATAAAAATTTTTAAATTAAAAAAAAAGATATTGTCTTTCAGACAAGCCTCCTCTAGATGAGAAAGCAGACAAGATGACACCACAAATACAGCCTGTGATACTCTAGCCAGAGGACTCAGGACCCAGTTAAGCTGTGCCCAGATGACTCCTGACCCACGAAAACTTGAGATAATCAATGTGCATTATTTTAAGCCACAATTTGGTTTGCAGCAGTCAGAACTAATACTGGTAAGCACCAACCACTTTTGTTTGAATACTTTGAGTCCTTTCCTCTTGAAAAGAACTTTTAAGAGTACTTTCCTGGTCATTCTACCTAAAACACCTACACTTGAGTTAAATTTCCTTTAAAGCCTGGCTTGCAATAGTGAATGCAACCATTATAATAAAAATGTATTCAGGCAGAAAACATCAATGGATACTAAATCTGGGGTAGTGGTAGTGGTAGAAATATAAGAGGAAACATGATATTTACGATTAAATTTGTTTATGCTTTGTTTTTTATCGTAAAGTACAGATCCTCTCTGTTGTGTTAGTCTCACATTTAGAGGAAAGAAAAAGGAAGTCTCTTGTTATCAAATTATTTTGCTACTGAGCCTCTCTTTATCCATCTGGAATGTAACCCATTCAATACGAAGCTTGTGATAATTCCAAAGCTTGCAAAATATATCTTGAAGTTTCACAAAGTCATAAACATTTCTAATGTAGTTTACATTAATCTATTATAGTTTGTACTAATCATTTGAGCCTCACTAGCCTTATGTTAACTTGCCATATTTATATGTTTGTGTGTGTATGTTTGTGTGTGTAGATTCACCTGTCAATCAGAAAAACCTGAGATCCTTAGTTTTCTGTTTCCTTATTTGTACCTACAAAGCACATTTAAAAGAATCTCTAAGCGATTCTTATACAAGCACATGACAAAGACCCATTCTTCCACCTATGGTCACTAGTGGTTGTATGTCAGACTACATGCATTGTTTAGCTTTAACTGTGGAAAAAAGCCTTTCTATTAATGTCCTTTAGTAAGACAGCACACAGAGGAGATTCACAGCACCCATCCCTTGGCAGACACTACCTAACAGTCAGTCACTGTTTCCCTTCCCCCCCACCACGGGAGTCTCTGACTTTCAATGTAGAGGTTATACACACATAGGTAGTTTTCCACCTCCCTTATCGTGTGCACGAGCATGTGACCCTAAAAGAACCTGACAAAGACAATCAACATGCTAAGAATGACAGAGTGAAAAGATTAAAAGGGCTCAAGTTCTTGATGACACTGCTCAGTCAATGATCTAACCTAACCTTCAACCACCCTACTACCAGATTTCTTCAAACATAAGAAAATAAATAATTTGTGTAAGCCATTTTTTAGATATCCAGTTACTTGTAGCCATAACCATCCTAAATGATACACTTTTACTTATTTCTAACAAATGTTTAAACTCCCTAAACCTCAGTTTTTCAGCAAAATAAAAAGCAAGAAATAATAGCATGTTTCATAAGAATGTTGTGAAAATTCAATGATATAATTAATATATATGGTACTCAGCAGGTAGCAAGTATGTAATAATGATAAACTAATTATTAGTATTAATATTAACATAAAATAATAATAACAAAATATAAAAATACATAAATACCCAATAACTATATGTTGAATGCAACTGCATTATTATATGTTGAGTTGTTCCCCCCCCACAGAAGATGTTAAAGCCTTAACTTCCAGTACCTATGACCATGAACTTATATGAATTTTTGCAGATGATCAAGTTAAGATGAGATCATTAGGGTAAGCCTTAATCCAGTATGGCAGTATCCTTATAAAAATAGGAAATTTGGCAGAGACAGAGACATGAGCACAGGGAGAATGCCATGTAATATGCAGTCAGAAATAAGGTTGGTGAGTCTACAAGCTAAGAAATGCCAGAGATTACCAGCAAACTACCAGAAGTCAGGACAGAGGCATGAAACAGATTCTCTCTCACAGCTCACAGAAGGAACCAAGCTGTCATCACCTTGATCTCAGACTTCTAACTTCCAGAACTGTGAGACAATAAATTGCTGTTGTTTAAGACACCTAGTTTGTGACACATTGCCATGGCACTCCTAATAGGCTAATACATACATTTAGTGTTAAAAATAAACTCACATTCCAAAGGAAACGAAACAAAAAGGGACAGAAAATGAGTGTTTACTTTTTTCATAGTCATATACTCAGATGTTGTCTATTTTCATGGATGCTTGATAGTAGCAGACAAAGAAGTGGCACTCAAAATAAAGTCTTTACACATGAATGTTTAAGCTAGAAATGGGAGAACTTCTCAAAAGGAAAAGAAATATTCATAGAGAAAGTACAAAAAGATAATTTGGAAGTTATGCAACATATTTTAATAGAATGAAGAAACACAAAATCTAAGGGAAAATTTTCAAATATAGAAATGAAGCAGAACAATAAAGAGGGTTGAGAAACAAGTGTTAAATTTCTTTCTTAATAAAGTGATAAATCACAAATGTTAAAGTAAATTAAGAAGATAATGAGATGTAAGAAGAGAATCCATTTGGACATATTTCTTAAATTTTAATTCTTTAGAAAGAACTATAAATTGTTATATTTGCATATTTAATCATTACTTTTTAAGTCTTCAGTTCCCTGAATTTTTTTTTTACTAAAGAATTGTCAGTGAAAAGATGTGGAAGAAGATGTTTTGTATTGAATTTGAATATATTATTCACTTAATTACAACCTTCATGTAACAAAGGTTTCCTAATGTAGTCTCATCTAAAATTAATAGACATATACTCAGTGAATCCAAATGTTTAATGAGCTACAAGGTTTATTAACATTCCCATTTTATTTATTTTTGGCTTTATTAAAGCTCATCTATTGCCCACAGGCTTGTGATGCACATTTCACATAATAAAATGGCAAATTAAATTCAAATTCTTATGTAGTAGAATTTCCTACAAGTAAATGAATAGCAACATGTCTACATTATTTCTGAACTGCCAGATTTTAAATTGAAGATTAAAGTTTTTATTTGCTTTTAATTAGTCTTATACAGAAAGAGAGAAAGAGTACAAACAAGTGCAAATGTTACCACCGGACCTATAAAGTGATATATTTTACATAAAAATGGGTATAATTTTTGCAGATCAGGGGTAGCTTACTGCTCAAATAAATACCTCCCTCATTTATTGACTGATGGCTGAAATTACTCATGATTAATTCCTGTGAAAATACAGACGTTCTTAAGAGGGTAATACTTTAAGCTACTCTCAGTGAATATATTTGAGATCCCAACCAACGTGCAAATTTTTATAGCTATCAGGTAGGGGATTGGGGAGGGAGGAAAGGAAAAGCACATCATGATAGAGGCTGGAAGCACCAAAACTGATACCTGTCGGTTCCCCTGTCATTTATATCTATTCAGGACACTATTTTTTTCAAGTGAACATCTTCTCATTTAAAAAATGACTTGGAAGTCAGAAACCTGAACACTAAACAGACTTGTGCAAATCATAGTTTAATTTCAATTCATCTGCAGTTACTGAGTACCTATTATGTACAAAATACTGACCTATGCTTTATACGAGATACAACTACAAGAAAGACAAAGTGTCCAAGTTCTCAGAAGCTTACAATCTGATAGAGGTATAAAACAAGCCTAAAATTCACCAGCTATAAAGGTGATATAGCAAATTGGGTATTGAGTGTGAACCCCAGAGTTAGATTGGCAGGCTTGAATTGTGGCTCCAACGTACGCATAATGTAACCTCTCTGTGCTTCACCCCACAACTGTGCAATGAGAATGGGTTGTCATGAAGACGAATTGAATTAATACATCTCCAGAATTCAGAACAGTACAAGCAATGTGTATTAGGCAAGGGTCATTTGAGAAAACTAAAAACAAAAAAAAGCACTAACAGTGCTCACAAAACAAAATATGTACTTTGATGAAAAAATCAGAATGCCCTTTCTAGAAAGAAAAGCAGGTGGTATTATTGACCCTCCCACCCTCCACTCCACCAATCATACACAAAAGGACTTCTCTACCTTTTCAGAGAATACTTCTGCCATTCTGCTGCCTGACAGCTTCACTTCACAGGTGGATGGTATTGCAACTTATTATTTCCCTTTTGTTTGTTCTTCCTCCTTGGTCACAATGGAAACAACTTGCACTAAAACTGTCATTTTATAAAAAAAGAAAAAAGTCAACATCCACACACAGTATTTGCAGAAACATCAGATGGATTTTTAAGATGCGAATGCCATGAGTATTCTTCCCCATTCATATATTTTTAATATATGAAGAAGTAAACTCTCATCTGGTGAGGGGGTAGAGAACATGAGTTGAATTTGGTTTCGTATCATAGTCTTGATTTTTTTTTTAGGATGGCATGGATTTTGGTGTGGTTAGGATTCAGTCAAATAGTCTAAAACAAATCAAAGCAATTTATCATGCTTACACAAAGTAAAATGGTAATGCCTTTTCAAATGTTTTTGCGTTATATACAACTTACTTAAAATAACTCTTTTTAAAAACTGTACTATATAAACTTTCAAATATTAACTTTTTAGGTTTCTCCTTACTGAGAGAAGTAAGTATAGTGGCTGAATTTTTAATTGTGTCCCCCACACATATCCCTTACCCCACCCCTGTGAATGTGACCTTACTTGGAAATTGGGTCTTTTTGGATGTAATTAAGATGAGGTCATACTGAGTCAGGTGGATACCTGAACAAATGACTGTTTTTCTTATAAAAGAGAGATAGTTGAACACAGAGACAGACCAGACCAGGCACACAGGGAAGAAGGCCATGTAACAACAGAGGCAAAGACAGGAATGATGCAGCTACAAACCAAGGAATGCCAAGGATTTCCAGCAAATACCAGAAACTAGAAGAAGACAAGGGAGAATTATTCTGTCAGATACCTCAGAGAAAGAATGGCTCTGCTGATATCTTGATTTCATGTATCCTTCCTCCAGAACCATGATAATAAATTTCTGTTGTTTTAAGCCACCTGATTTGCTGTACTTTGTTATGGTAGCTCCAGGGAACTAATGCAATAGGCCAGTTCATTCATTCAGCAATACTTACTGAGTCTTCTATGTCCTAGGCTCTATACCAAGTATTGGGATACTGTGTGAGTAAGTACAACAGAGTTCCAGTTCTTAAGAGCTAGGTCAAGGTGGCTAGGGAACAAAGAATAAAAGAGTAAAGCAAATATGATCATTCACTCTCCTTCTAAGAATTCTGCAGAGGTTTCCCATTGTTGTCCAGGATAAAATCAAAAAGCTTAACTTCGCTGGCCCCTGCTTGCTTCTCTAGACACACCTTGCTGTAACCTCTCCTTTGCTCTTTGTTTCCTAGCCACTTTGACCTATGAATCTATTAAATGTGCCTTTCTTTCCCGCCCAGGGCCTTCGTAGTGCTATTTTCTTTACTTAATATTGTCTTCCATGTCTATTCCTCAAATTAACTCTTATTAGTCCCCAGTAATCAGTTAACTCCTATTTATTACTCTTCCCAAACAAAGTTTTCCATTTTGATCTCTTAGAAAATGTCACATGTTCTTAACAAATGCTCGCTGCCCTGTGCCTTTTTTCCTCATTCATTCATTCAACAGTTATTGGGTGTCTACAATGCCATGTACTCTTTGAAAGTCAGGAGTGGAATGAGGGGAGACTGACAATAATCGTAGGACAAAACAACAATATATTTTTCCAATAGTGATGAAGATTACAAAGAAAATAAAACAAACTACTGTAATAGAGGATGATTTGAGAGAGGTACTTTGGTTAAGATGTTTACAATTGCAAAGTGCCTCTCTAGTTCTTGGCTGTATGTTGAAAGCAGGCAAGAGTGGCCATGGAGAGATGAGCCAGAATCTATTACAGTAGTCTGGCAGAGAGAGAAAGGATGTCTCAAAGAAGGGAACTAGCTATAAGGAAAAGGACAGATTCAAAGGATATGTAAGTGATTTTAAAAAAAGATTGTGATTGTGATGGATCAGATGTGGAGAGGAAAAGGATAGGGACAAAGTTTCTGACTCGTGCTGCTGGGTGATCACTTTTTTTCTGATAAAGAATTAGAAGAGCCGGGCTCGGTGGCTCAGCCTGTAATCCCGCGCCTTTGGGAGGCTGAGGTGAGTGGATTACCTGAGCCCGTGGGTTCGAGACCCGCCTGGGCAGCGAGACCTCATCTCTACAATAAATCAAAAAATCAGTCGGGCGTGGTAGCAAATGCCTGTAATTCCGGCAACTCGGAAGCCTGAGGTGGAAGGATCGCCGGAGCCCAGCAGGCGAGGCTGTGGTGGCCAGGAGCGGCCACTGCACTCCAGTCTGGGTGACCGAGTGAGACTCCAGCTCAAAAAAAAAAGAATTAGAAGAGATTTGAGTAGTAGGAGATGGGCAAAAGAGTTTAGTCTTGTCAATGTTGAGTTTAGGTTCCAATGAGACATCCCATGTGGATGCTGAGTAAGCACAATTGCAGATGAGTCTGGATCTTGGTACAGATACCTGGGCCAGAAACATGGATGTAAAGAAGCATAGAGCTAGAGACAGTCATTGAAGCCTTGAGCAATGATGAAATCATTTAAGGAGAAGAGAAAAAGATCTTGAAGTATGTCTTGAGAAAGTAAAGTACTTGGATATACCCTTAATTTTTTGGCACTCAAGAAGGTCTTTAAAAAATCAACCTGTCCAGGCTCGGTGGCTCAGCCCATAATCCCAGCATTTTGGAAGGCCGAGGAATAAGTGGATTGCCTGAGCCTGTGGGTTGGAGACCAGGCTAGGCAACTTGGTGAGATCTCGTCTCTACAATAAATCAAAAAACTAGCCGGGCATGGTAGTGTGTGCCTGTAGTTCCAGCTACTTGGAAGGCTAAGGCAGAAAGATGACTGGAGACCAGCAGGTCGACACAGGGTGGCCATGAGTGTGCCACTGCACTCCAGCCTGGGCAACAGAGTGAGACTTCAACTCAAAAAAATTTTTCTAACTGTAATCTCTTCATTGCCAATTTTTAAAAATTAAGTACATACCAAACAACAACAAATTTTCTAGATTTCATTTTTAATACTGAGATCCTAAATTATAGCAAGTGAGGATTATAAAATTTAAATTTTTGGTCCTATCTATCAATGATAAGCACACAGCAATTAAATCACTTGGCATTTATTCTTTACATTTGCCATCTCCAAGTAAGTTTCAGATAAATACGTGAGGACCCCAAAAACCCAGATATGTATTTATTTAAAATTGTGTATTTATTCTTACATGTTTAAACTTCAGTCACCTCCAAAGTACTTTCCATTTGATACAATACACCCACTGAGATGCTTTTTCCACTGCTCAAAACAGTTTTTGAACTCATCAATTTTGGTTTTCTACCGCTTTTTGTTACACCTCTTCCACATCAGCACTATGTTTCCCTTTGAGGACTTTTTTCATATGCGGAAACAAAAAAAAATGTTGCTCAGGACAATATCAGGTGAATAGAGAGTATGGGGCATGGAGGTCATGCTGTTTTGGTCAAAAATTGCTGAACACTCAGCATGGTGTGGGCAGGTGCATTGTCATGGTGAAAGAACTAGCCACCTGTTTGCCACAACTCGGGACACTTCTTCCACAAATTGTGATGCAACCTTCTCAAAACTTTCCAATAAAAACGTTGGTTGACTGATCCAAAGGAACAAATTCCAAGTTTACTGCAAGGGGCCCACTCTCCAAACGATAATTTTATTTCAGGAGTCGCCCGTCCCCCATATTCCCCATACAAGATATTCATTTGCTTTGTAATATTCAAGCTTCCTGTATAAATATCTACATACAAACCCAAGAAAAGTGTCCCTAGATTAAATTCTCATTCCCTTCTCAACTTTACCCTCTCATATCCTGATAGGCCTTTTGGTTACTGAGAACTCTATGACTAAAAGAGGCAAGAAACAACAATGCCTTAATACCATGACTAATTCGCAGAACTACGTTCTGGTAATAAGAGTGTGAAAACACACACAGAAGACAATAGCACACACAATTTTCTTGAGCTTCTTTTGTAATCGCCAATATTAGGAAATGTCTATGAAATTCAATTTCTGCTTAAATCAGAGAAAAAATCGAGCATTTTCAGGTGTCTCATTATTTACAAAACAAAAACTTATTTCTAATTAACCAATCTTCACAGAGTCTTACATCTTGAAATTTACTTATTCTGTTCCTATTGATCATCCCTGATACAATAATTGGTCATAAATTATAAACATTCTCTCTCATTACTATTTACATAACTAATTTATCAGTGTTGATGACACAGAATTACAGAAATTTTGGTACTTCAAAGTTTTTTAGAAGTAATTTGGTTCAAATTTATTTTCATAGGTGAAAAAACAAAAATTCAAATACATTAGATGACTTCCCTGAAAACACACACTAATATGGCAGAGTACATAACTTAGACTTTCCTCTATTTTGAACCAGTATGCTACCATTTATATGTAATAATTTATCTTGTCATATTTTGAAAGAAAAAATTGTCTATCATCATACACAAGTTTTAGCCCACCATATGCAAGCTTCACTTTAATAGTAGACATGAATCAACTTCCCAATTCTCTTTCAAAGGTTATTGGCATCCCATATTATATACTAAAGCGCTTGTAAAAGAATATCAGTGAACTTCAGCTCAGAGCTTTCTTTCATTCTGTCACCATATGAAGTCATATTTATAATATTCCTTTACCCCAAGGTAAAGTACAGTCTCTGTTTCTCTGATGAGCCTATCTGTACTCTTCCTTAATTCATAATATCAAGTATATTAAAGGCAAATCCTAAATCCATAACTCCTTATCACTAAACAGGGATGTGGTTCCCACTGTTGCAGAAATCTCACTGAATAAAAAGTTTATAAATGCTGAATTTTTAAAAAATAGATTACACATACATTTTTCATCACCTCTTGGAGTTTACAGTATTTGTTTCTCATTTCTCAAAGTCACCTTTGGAAACACTGTTATCTTCAATTAGTGAGCAAGGAAAGGCATTCCCACTTCAACGAAGTAATTTTAGAAATGAGTTTCAAAGACAAATTAATAGAATGTTACCTTGAACACAAAGGAGGGAAATGAATTTTTTGGCTAACTTTTTGCCTCAACATCTGCAATTTCTGGTTACACATTTATATAACAGGAGAATTAAGTGTATGTTTAAGACTCGCTCATGTTCCCATTGCAAATTGAATTAAATTCAAACTCCTTAATACGTCCTAGAAGACACTGACACCAACCCTACTACTACCCAACTCCAGCCTCATCACAGACCACACCCTGGCTCCTGTCTATCCACACCTTGAAAATGACACACAGCATCCAACTGTAAGGCCTTAATTTAGTGTTCCCCAATGCTTAGAACATTCATACCCTTGATCTTCACAAGGCAGAGTGGCCTTAACTGACTGTCTTGTCTATGCACACCCATGTCCACTTCAGGCGTCTCCCATTACCCTGTAGAGCATTTGTTGCTATTAAAAATTATTGCTATTTTACAACTTTATTACCCATCTTTCCCCCACTTGTCTGTAAAACACATGAAGGAAAGGACCTTAATCCAATTTAATGCTAGTTCCCCAGACATATAGATCAATGTCTAGCATACAGTTGATGCTCAATTAATCAGTATTAAGTGAAAGTAAAGTTGATGTTGGTCTAATGCTTTATATGTCTGTTATGAACTCAACTATTGTCTACTTGCTAAGCATTACCTAACAATAAAATTTAAAAACAGAATGCTTCGAATTCCTAAGATCAGGAGGAAACCCAAATCCTAAAATTATAAAACTTTAGCATTGATCTTGAACTTGAAAATCATCTAGGGTAGCTTCTTTGTCTAGCATAGGAAGGAACTAAGGGACAGAGATGATAGCGACTTGCCCATGATAGCACATTATTTTACTGTCTTACTAGGAATGAAGCTGCTAAGTCAGATCCCGAATGAAATATTTTAAAAACTAACATGTGAAGTTTGGTTCCCACCAATGAAGTTACATTTACTATTGTAAGAATCATTACTATGATTACCATTACCACTCCTATGTGTGGAACACTGTGGATGTGACATAGCACTTTGTTTTCTAAATATGTGAATGACTATGTATAAAATACATACACCAAATCCCTTAAACACCGGTTAGATCAATACAGTCATCCAAATAACTTAAATTCCATCGACTATCGACTGACAGATTATCACCTGCTCAAACAGGCTGACAAATAAAAAGCAAGGACTGCAGCCCCAAACAGTTGAATCAGCAGTACTGTGAAAGATATAATCACACATGGAGGCAAATGCATTGAATTGATTCTTTAATTTTGTGTGTAAGTTAAGGCTTGAGGACCTCACACAGCGCCTGTAACAAAGCGATCAATAAGCACTGAATTGAATATGCGGCAAATACTAAGTAACTGTCAAATGGCAGCTGGACAGATGGATAAATGACAGACTGAAAGAAAGAATGGTTCAGTCAATCTATTTGATTCACAAAACTTTCTAGGACTAGATGTGTGTTGCTCTACTCTGGCTCTCTAATTGTGCCTCGTGCAGTTCTGTGCACAGCCCGATTGATCTTTCTGGCATCCTTCAGGGAATCAAAGACCCTTAGAGCTGGGGTTAATTTAGGGTTAGAATAAGTCTTAAGAATTCAATATCCCAATGAAGACTTCTGTTTACCCAAACCCAAAGCGTTGGGATGACCACTATCTGATTCTTGGAGATATTCACAGCTATGCTTTCTTTAAAAACTTTTAGATATGTAGCAACCAAATATAATAAATGACACAAAAAGCCCTTCAGTTGCAATTTTAGTTTATCAACTATTTTTTAAAATGCATTCATTTCTTTTAAGAATAAAACAGCATTTTGGAACAGAAGCAGTTTACCTTCCAACTAAGTCTGTTAGGAAGCCACAAATCTGGTGGGTTTAAAATTGTTTTTTAATTAATGTGATCAGAGTATACCTGGGAGAACCTAGGTTGGCTCATACTTTATACACTGAAAAAGTGAGATGTGGGAAAGTGAGAAGGTAGAAGGAGGAAACAAGAGCTTCCCTTTCACTCCAAGAGCTCATGTCTCCTCAGTACTATCCTGTGAAAAACTCTGGCTTGCAACCTGAATCATGATAACCTGACAAATCCCCTTTGCAAAAATCCTTTATTGTGCCTTAACTAGACAGTAAATAGAAAGCCTAAGCTAATCCTTACACGTTAAAGACCTAGTATCTCATACTATATTAGTGAACTTCACTAAGGGCAACCTGACATGGCAGTTACATACACAATTAGGTTAGTGGCTTAAAGTTCAGGCTCTGGAGACAGAGGAATTACATTTAGATACCAGCCCCCAATCACCAGCTATCGGACCGTTGTACATTATCTCATTTCTCTAAGTTTTTGTGTCTTCATCTGTGAAAGCAGAATACTAGTACCTGTTCCACACCACCAGTGTGTGAATTAAATAAAGGCTCGATGTGTCTGACACAGAGTAGGACTTCAAAAAGCATAATTAGGGTGGCCGGACATGCTGGCATGTGCCTGTAGTCCCAGCTGATAAGAAGCTGAGAAGGGAGGATTTCTGGAGCCCAGAGCTGGAGGCGCAATGAGCTATGAGCTATGATCAAGCCACTGTACTCCAGCCCGGGTGACAAAGACCCTTTCTCTAAAAATTAATTAATTAATTAATTTAAAATGTAATTAGTAGTAGTGGTAATAAGAGCATAAATGGCTTAAATACTCCAAGCACCAACTAAAAGCGCAAACATATCTGCTAATGTGCATTTAGAGACTTAAACTTAACCAGAGCTGTTCCACCCACTCACCACGATAAGATCCAAATAGAAATAGATAAAAGTGAACTACCACCTGTCTTCTCTTTTGCAAGAGGTTTCTAATTAGCACATTAACTAATTCACTCCTTACAAATGTGCAATTCATAAACACAAACTGTTGTCTTAGACATTGATAACTTAAGTGATTTTGTGAAGGTAAATGCATTACAAACTCATTGTAATTAGACATAATTAAGAACTACACACACTAATTTATTTGTTTTCTCTTGATACTTGAAGATTTTTATTTAATAAATTTCTGACTCTAACAAGGAGACTATGTTAGGGAATTAATAAAAAACTTTAGTATTTTGGGTCAATATGTATTTTTCATTAAATGGATCCAGTATGATCAAAGTGAATTTCCAAAATAATTCATTCCCATAATATTTTAAATATGACTTCTGAACCTATTTTAAGCAATATTTTACTTTACTTTTCAGATTTAGTGGATCATAAGAAAATAATAGTGAAAGTTGGTTTTTCCTGGACAGCTCCAATTGAAACAGTGCTTTGCACATAAAAAGTCTCAAAATCATTACTATAAACTGATTCAACTGAAAAGCTATTCAGAAACTTTGAGACATCGTAATTTCAAAACAATTTAAAAAACTAAAAAAATCTAGAACAAAACTGAGATGCAATTAAACATTAAACTATAGCTCACTGCAGCCTTGAACTCCTGAGTTCAAGTCATCCTCGCCTCAGCCTTCTGCGTAGCTATGACTTCAGGCCTATTTTTTTATGCCTGTCTAATTTTTTTTAAAAAATTTTTGTAATAATGATGTCTTGCCATGTTGCCCAGGCTAATCTCAAACTCCTGGCCTCAAATGATCCCCCTGCCTTGGTCCTCTAAAGTGCTGGGATTATAGGCACGAGCCACCAGGCCCAGCCTGAATCTTTTTTTTTTAATCAGAATTGATCATTCTGAAGACCCTACTGTCAGGTCAGATAGACACAAGTAATACTGGCATTACTGGGTTATAATAAAGAAATGGACTGAGGCCTTTGTGAGAGCTGTGAAAAGTATTACAAAAGATTTCTAAAAATATCCAGTCAATTAAACAGCTTACTGGTTTTGAACATTCAGACTATAAATAGTATTAAAGAAAAGCAAGATTCTATCCATGCAATTTAAAAAAGAATTCCTAATTTTTATTCCACCTACACTATATTTAATAGTTTTTTAATAAATAATTGTTCAAAGAAAAAAAGAGTGCAAACAAAAAATCAACCCTATGTTTCATTTCTGGTTATTTGTTGTGTACTAATTCCTTTTATTGGCTATCTTGTGGTTACCATTCTAGAATTATATAGTAAAGACCTATAATAAAGTGACATTCTTATATTCTTTTTTATATGACACTTTTATACGTAAAAAACGAGGGGAAGGAGAAGATACTTTTACAAATAAAACAAAACCCTGTTACTAGACTCCAAATAATTGGAAGAACTACAGCGCCATCTTGTGGATTAAAGTATCCAATTAATGAAATGCTTTAATTCCTTTAGAAAAAAATTTGAATTTCTTGGTCATCAACCTTAGTTACATTTAATGATTTATGATTTTAAAACACTTTCGTCTGGAACATCTGTCAAACAGCAAAGGCCACTATTACCCTAAAGCACTAACTTATATAGTACAGAAACCAGGTGATTTATGGCTATGTATAAGATTTTTTTAAATACTAGATTAATATTATTTATTACTAAAGAAGGAATATAATAAAGAAGTAAAAGTGGGAGAGAAAAAAGCAGGAGGCTTTGGCTTTTTCATTCTTCTTCTAAAATAGAAAGCAAAAAAGATCAATAAAAAGAAATAAAATAGAAAGGAAATAAATGAATCTTTAACATGGCCTAGGCACAGTTTCTGAAGAACTTAAAGGACATATATCCTTTAATATTCATAATTATAAAGAATTAAATAAGTCAAGGAGGTATGAGATTAAATAAACCTGTATAGCTGGGATCAGAACAACACATATTTCTTTCTTTCTTCTTTTCCAGTCCAATTAACCAAAATTTATTGAGAGGCTTCAATGTGTATACCCCTCCATTAAGACGCTTAGAAAATAGTAAAGCACACAGATCATTCCAAGGTAGAGGAAATGCTACTGAAAGTCATGGGGACCTGCAATGTTTACAGATTTGTCTCCTCCAAATCTCCTGTTGAAATTTGATTATCAATGTTGGATGGAGGTGGGTCCTAATAGGAGGTATTTGGGTCAGAGAGGCAGATCCCCCATGAATAGTTAATGACCTCCCTCAGGGTGAGTGAGTTCCAGCTCTATCGGATCCCATGAGAAATGGTTGTTAAAAAGAGATTGGCACCTCCCCTCACCTTGCTTCCTCTCTCACCATGTGATCCCTGCACACATGGCTCCCTTCACCTTCCACCATGAGAGGAAAAAGCCCAAGGCCCTCTCTAGATTCTCAATCTTGAATTTTTCCAGACGTTAGAATCATGAGCCAAGTAAACCTTTTTTTTTCCTTAATAAATTATCAAGTCTCGGGTATTCCTTTACAGCGACACAAAACAAACTAAGTCAGGGCCCCTAGGCCAGTCTGGGAGTTCATGACAGGACACTGAACAGAACCACGAGGGTTAAGAGAAAGGGGAGAGGCCAGGCGCTGTGGTTCAAGCCTGTAATCCCAGAACTTTGGGAGGCCAAGGTGAGCGGATTGTCGGAGCAGCCTGGGCAACTTCTCAAGATCTCATCTCTACAATAAATTTAAAAATTAGCTGGACGTGGTAGCATGTGCCTGTAGTTCTGGCTACTTGGAAGGCTGAGGCGGAAGGATCGCCTGAGGCCAGCAGGTCGACGCTGGGGTGGCCATGAGCATATCACTGCGCTCCAGCTTGGGCAACAGTTAGACTCCAACTCAAAAAAAAAAGAAAAAAACAGAAAGGGGAGAATATTTCTCCCAAATCAGTGGGTAGAACCAAATGGTGAAATCCTGGGTGAATTCTGTAGGCCAACATACTTCTCCAAGTACTCTCCAGATTACTTTGTATCCCATACAAACTGAAAAAAGCAGAGAGTACATAATGACCCTTTTTTAGAACTGAACATTCTCTCCTTCCTCTATGCTCCCACAACATTTTGTTCATAACCTAATATGGAACCCTTTATGAATAAATATTAATAATTACTTACCTCCCTGCTTCTCCAAAAAGACTATCAGTTCTATAAAAATCAAACCGGTCTTGCTTATTCTACTATACTTAACACCAATCACCTGCCAATTCAGCAATCAACACATGTTGGTTGAATTTAATCAGTTCTATTTTATAGTAGTATTTGTGTTTGGCCTAAATGAGAAGCTCCTGAGTAAGAATCACAGGGCTATCAAACCAGCACTTAACAATAGTGGTGCTGATTTGTGTCCAAGGCTGTCATTTACCAAGCTCTTGTTTTGGGCATTTCAGTACTGAGTCTATTTTTATAACTCCCTCTCCTGACCAAACAAGGATAGCAGATAAAAGAAAAATCATCTCTATTTTCTATCTCTGTTTTTATTTGAGGGGTGGGAACTTGGGGTGATTTTTTAAAATTTATTTCTTTAAGCAAAGAAAAACCAAAAGAGGCAGTTTGCTGACATGACAGAGAATTAAAAATAATAAATTAAGAAAAATTAATATTTCCCACAAGATGACTTAAATCGCCCAGGGTAGTTCATTTGCTCTCACTTCCCTCTTTACCTCTGTTCTCTCTCAACTCTTAGCCCCTACTCACACTCCTGCCTTGACTTTTTTACCTAAAACATTAATATCTGATTACAAAAGAGTTAGCAACAGCCACAGAAGGAGAATTGTAATAAACCACTAACAAAAAGCAATTTGAAATCCAATCTCTGTCATGACTTTTACTTCCTTTTTTTTTTTCTGGACACATTTAGGCACTTACCTCAAGATATTCACATCAATGTGCTTGACTGCAAAAAGAAAGAAAAATAATACTTACCAACTTTTAAACAACAAATGGATATAAAGATCTATAAAGAAATCACTGTTAAAGAAAAAGTTAAAACTGTCCTATGCTTTCTGTGTGCTTAAATACTAAAATATGAATGGTTATCACTATGATTGTGTTATATGTATACAGATAAAAAATCTAATTCCCAGCAACTCTATTTTTAGATGAGGACCGACAGTTTTATAAAATGCTTTATAATGAAGAAATTCTTCAGCAGTCATTAAATAAGAAGAAAAAGCTTGATGCAAAATACTTCTTTTAGCTCTCTGTAGGATCAAGGATTTAAGTATCACATACAAAATACAATGCTGAAATGGGTAAGTCATTATAACATATTGCAAATCTCTCTCATTTAAAATGCCATTCAGACTTGTACTCATGTAACACAAAGTGCTTCCCATAAAGCTCATACTGCAATCTATTTCCTAACTCCTACTCTTGATTAAACAAAATAGTTATGCAAAAAGTCCAGAAGTAGTATCTGGTATTTAATTGCTTCCTTTCCCCTTCCCTTTGCAAGTAAGGGGGCTGTGAGCATGTTTCTAATTTCCGTGAAAAAATTATTAAGCCTCTCTGAATCTCAGTTTCTTCCTGTGAAGGATAATAACACCACTTTATCAAGTCATAGTAAAGAATAAAATATACAGCTGATATAAATAGCCAATTGTAAGTAGTTGCTCAATAAAAAGTAGCTACCATTATTAGCACTGTTTTTATTTTAGAGTGGTTTGTTATAAACTGCATATCCAAACTTCTAAATTTTTCAATATTCTAGTCTTTACAATATTCACCCAAACTCAAATCTAAATAGATAAATTGTGCTTGTATCTTCCTGGTGTTATATAGAAAACCCCTAAGGTGGTTAAGCAATTTTTCATGATACTTTTAAATCATGAGTTTGCTCAGAGTGTAAACTTTTGGATTTTAATAATAAAATATAATTATCCATCTGTATTCTAGTGCATTCTCCATCAAAAAATGCATTTTCAAAAAGAAAGTCTAATTGCGCCAATACAAAAATCCTATGATCTGAGATCCTGTTGAAAAGGACAAAAACAGGCTCTTTAGCAGCACTGAGCTGGTTAAGTTTAGAATGCCAAGGAAATTTGTATTTTGTGGTTGTTATTTGATCACCCTTTCCAGCAATTTCCACTTGAATACCTTTTAGACTTGTAATGCAGCCATTATTTATTGTATTTCAATCTGGGAGACAAATAACTTAATTGAAGACCTGGAACCACCAAGACTTCTGATTCTAGTTCTGGTATTGATTTAGCTCTTGATTTTCCATTAATCAAATTAGGATAATGACCTGACCAGTTTAGGACCATGCTGCCATGAACTCTTCTGCTTTATCTTGGGATCTCCTCTCCCCTTTCCACCACGGCCAGTCCCCAAAATACATTCATGGAACTGAATTCATCAGAAGAAAAACTTCTCCCATTAAATCATTTCATATTAAGTGGAATTCAGCATTAAAATGATTATAAATTATTTTTTCTCTTTCCTACAAAACTATGCTTATTCTCTTCTTCTCAACACAGTTCTAATCGCTTCTTATGAAACCCATGAAATTAATTTCTCCTGGTGTTCTCCAACCATTTCAGCAAACCCAAGAGAACCAAAGACTGAGCCCTGGAACATTCTATTATCTACAAGTCAACATTTAAAAGTTCAAAGGAGAATCCAGTCAAGGTGAAAGCCTGATTACATTTATCATGAGGATATGAGCTGACACCATGAAGACACTGAGGCTTGCTGTTAAGTATGGCCAATAAATTGATAGCTATAGGGGACACAGAACCAGCAAGGGTTCTTTTCTCCCTTGATCAATGTTATAGCATATTACAGCAGAGAAGAAAAGAGAGATGTAATGATGATGCAAGACAGAACAGAAATAATTGTGTCAGTAAAATTCTGGAGAAGAAGAAAAGAGATGGACTCCAGAATACAAATAAAGGAGCTGTTTTAAAATGGGGACAGAGACACTTCCATTATAATAGAAATATACTGGTGGGAAAAAATTGTTATCTTCTGATTGCTTGTTTTCTCAGTGAGATAAGAAGCAAAGTCATCAACCGAGACTGAAGAACAGGGAGGAGTTAGAAATTTGAGAAGATAGAAAAAGATATGACATGGTAATCTCTGAGAAAGAAAAAAAGAAATCAATAAGGAAATGTGGTTGACTGAATCACAGAGAAGCACTAAGGGCCCATTTGAGACATACAGTCATGAAAGTAAAAGTGCCAGCTTAGGTGTTTTTCTCTAACCATCAGCTGCAAGCTTTGGAAATATTTATTAAGTGTTTATTATGTGCCAAGCGCTGTCCTAAACACTTTACTTTCAGTGATACCTTTGAGAGCAAAACAAACCCATGAAATAGGTACGTGCGAGAAAACCAAGGTACAGAACTTTATATTAGGAAACTAACCCAAGACCACATAGCTAGTAAATACTGGATTGACTTGAGATTCAAGGAGTGCAAGTCCCAAGCCAAATCACCAAACTTCATGATCTTTCTGCAAATGGTTGGGATTAACCAGTATTGGTGTGCTGCCATTTGAATAAAGCAGAGAGTGAGACAAAGAAGCTAAAAGCATTTGCAAGTAATTTAAAAATGGAATCTAAGGTGGACAAGGAGAAAGTGAGACAGAAACTGGAGGACATTTTAGTGGTGGATGCTAAAAATGGTAGTGGTGTATGGATTGGAAGTCCCAAGATTATTGAAAATCCCCGGAGTTACCAAAAAGTTATCCTATAAGTGGTAAACTGAAAAGAGAGGCGTGGTGGCTGATGAATGGAAATAAAAAACAAATTTTGAAGGTAGTACAGTTATTCATAACAGCAAAGTATAAAGTTTGACCATGAGAATTGGCAATTAAGTTCAGGTGAGTAAGGTGGGGATGGAAAGTAATGGAAAATGTCATGGAACTTTAAAAAATCAAGGGTTGGATAGATTTTACATATATATAAACCAAAGAAAGCCATGGAAAGAAAGAAGTAAATCAGGTGTTAAAGTCTTCACCAACTGAGGAAGAATGACCAGGAGATTGGCAGATTTCTACAGGATGGAAGGATGAGTATAGTCGAGTGGCCTTGCTCCTCAAAATAGGGGTTCCAACTCTTCCCAATTTGCCAAGAACTTTCCTGGTTTCAACACTAAAGTCCTACATTCTGAGCCTCCATGATTTAGGGATTTTGAGAGAGAAGGAAAGACAAGAAATCCTCTGGATGAGGCAATGACAAGACGACAACTGCTATATCTCCAGGCCTTATGTGATGTGGATATTATGATCTTCAAATCTAAAAACCTGTCATGTGGTAGAGACTACCACAATATTTGTAATGCCTCATTTCAGATCAGACTACTTTGTTAACACCAACCGATTGGTTTAAGGCAAATATTTCCAAAGCATTTTCTTCCCATTTTGTGCTACCTTGACTCCTTAAGGGCAATTATCATGTTTCCTATCTCAATAAACCTAAAAAATGCTTTAGTTATTTCTCTACAATCTAAATACTGTAAGTGCCTGAGACAGTCATATCTCACAAAAAAGGTTTGGCGCTCTGGGAAGGCTTGGTACTGCAGTATTGTCCTACAATGAGAAGAAATATCTCTGCCACAGGAGTGTCTACATCTTCTACCCCACTATTTTATTTATTTTTTATTTTTTTATTTTTGAGTTGGAGTCTCACTCTGTCACCCAGGCTAGAGCAGTGGCACGTTCACGGTCATCCAGCGAGCACGTTCATGGCCACCCCAGGGTCAACCTGCTGGGCTCAGGTCATCCTTCTGCCTCAGGCTTCCAAGTTGCCGAAACTACAAGCACGCACTACCACACCTGGCTAATTTTCTTTTTTTTAAGTTTATTGTAGAGACGAGGTCTCGCCAAGTTGCCCAGGCTGTTCTCAAACCTGTGGGCTCGGCAATTCTCTCACCTCGACCTCCCAAAGTGCTGGGATTACAGGCTTGAGCCACTGCACCCAGTCTACCACACTATTTTAAAGACTACTAGGCCTAGAGTATGGAGAATCACAGTATTTCGTGGACAGGAGAACACTTAAAGATATTTTAGAAGTTTTTAAAAGGAGTCATGAAAAACATCTTCTTTAAACTCTTACATAAACTATCCACTCAGATTATGCACTGAATGTAGTTTCTGTGTATTTCTAGTTTCACATGGAAACAAAATATGAGATTTTTCACATTTTAAACTGAACACACATAAAATTTGTGACATATCAAGTTATTTCAAAATAACATGTGCAAAGAAAAATGCTAAAAAAATATATAAACAATTCACTAAAAATTAATCCAGAAGGTGTGATGAGACCATCATGCTGGGCTAAACAGTCTTCTAGATCTTCCCTACCTTTTAATCACATCTTCTCTCTCCCTGCTCTTATCACTAAACTTCTCAAAAGCAGTCTATATTTCTTCAACTCCAAATCATGCCTTGGCTTGACTCTGACTTTAGTCCACACCCTCTTAGAAGATTACCAAGGACTGAGGCAACCCCCTCGGGTCCCCCCCCCACTGTGGGAGCTTCTCTGTCCTCTCAATAAATCTTGCTTTCGCACTTAAAAAAAAATAAACACTTCTCAAAAAAAAAAAAAAAAGATTACCAAGGACTATTTAGTCAATGCAGAGAAAATCCCAGTTTCCTATACTTTTTAAAATTTTGACCATATACAGAATGAACTACGAGCTTCACTAACATGAGCTTATTTTTCTATACTTGTTAGTCTCACACAAATGTATACATCAGGAGAAAAAATCCTTTAATAAATCACATACCCTAATTGGAGTTTAAACACCATCTTTCTAAACTCAGTTTCCATTCCTTCTTGAAATTTCAGCAACACTTAAAACCATTTGCTTCTCTTATCCCTGAAATTATCTAACTTCTGTCCAATTTCTTATAATATTCCTTTTCTTATTCTCTTATGTTCTTTTCTTCCTTCTACCTCCAAAATTAGTACATTACTTTCTATATAGTTTTTGAAATCTTAGGAACACTTAATGTCACCTTTCCTTTTAGTATTCTCTTGTCCTGAACATTTTTTTCCCCAGTGTTCTTTCTTTGGCCCATTAGTGGCTTATTTTCTTCTTCCAGGCTCCAAAGGTCAATAATCACCAAGAATACGCACATAGACTTATCCTTCCTTCTTTCTACAAGGTTAATATCCCTTAGCCATATTACATATACTTATGGTTTCAAGGGCTATTCCTAAACAGAGTGCACCCCCTAAGCTGAACATTTTAGAATACTTTCCTGCAGTTCCAACACATATGCATTCTGTATATGCTCAAAATAATAAAAGCAAAGGAAACTTAGATTTTCTCAGCAATGACTAAGTAGTAATCATTGAATGTCTGTATCTTTTTCCATGAAGACATATTGACATTAGAATCACACTCGTAACCAAAACCAGTTCTTCTCCTGATTTCCCTAATTCAAGAAGCTGCCAATCTTATGATCGCTCAAATTAAAAATCTCTATTTTCTTTTTTTTTTTTTTTTTTTTTTTTTTGTGTTGGAGTCTCACTGTGTCACCCAGACTGGAGTGCAGTGGCTGTCCCGGCCACCACAGCCTTGACCTGCTGGGCTCCAGCAATCCTTCCGCCTCAGCCTTCCAAGTAGCTGGAACTACATGCGCGAGCTACCACACCCAGCTAATTTTTGATTTATTGTAGAGATGAGGTCTCGCCAAGTTGCCCAAGCGAGTCTCAGGCAATCCACTCACCTCAGCCTCCCAAAAGCACAGGATTACAGGCTGAACCACCAAGCCCAGCTTAAAAATCTCTATTTTCAATCATTGTAACCAGTTAGAAAAGTTAACTTATTCTATCTCCACCCTAGGTCTGAGAATTATCGTCCCTCATTCACCCCTACTATCATAATGGCTTCTTTATTGCCTCCTGCTTCTGGTTTTTCCACCAATCAGGTTTTACAGATTATTATTGAGAGCAATCTTCCAAAACCTGATGTTGTGACATCGTTTACTCAGAAACCTTTTAACAGCATCCTAACGAATAACAAAACAAAATCAAATTACATAACCTGGCAACCAAGCCCCTCCAGGCTGCTTGCATTTCTCTGGTGATACTTATCTTACAATATGGTCAAACTCTTAGATTCTAAAATCAGAAATTAGAAAATCATGAACAATCAAAATTACCCTGGAAAAGTCCTTCGATAGGCACTCTACTGGAGACCACGAATTAGTTCAACACAGTCAGTTTTTCCTCCAATATTGGAACAGATTCCTGTTTCTTTGGTTGAGCACCACAAGAAGTAGTTGGCTTGCTTTAGGGTCCATTTTACATGAAAAATGCACATATGTATATCTTTAAAAATTAGAATCACACTCAGCTCAGTGAAATGTTTGCACTTGAGAGGCCCCAGAGCAGAGGAAAACTGATGGAACCACAGATTCACATTTCCATTGTCAAGCTCACTCCAGGCAATCATTAGAAGGAATGATGGGTAGTGTTGTCAAGATTATCTAAATTGCAATTTTTTTTTTATTCTGAGATTGTTAGTTTTCTTCTGTTTTGCTGAGATGATGAGATTCCACTGTTAAGTCTTCTTTAAGAGTTATTTAGATACTTGCCTTTACTTCTCCCCTGAACTTCGGGGATAGAAATCATGTCATATTTCTATTTGCATTTTATAATGCACTTAACACTTTACTGAGTTACCCTGCAAATATTTTCTCAACAAATCAAATTTGCTTTGATTTGTTTATAATAGTTTAGTGAATAACAGAGTGGTTTTCAGCAGAATATGCCTAATGAAAATGTTATTTCCTATTTTATCAAAAATCTGTATCATTTTCCATGAAGACATGTTGACAAAGTCTTTTCTACTGCAATTATTTAAAAGCAGCAGCTATTTTAAGAATATACTGGTTTTTTAAAAAATACAGTAATAAAATAACATCAGTAAACACCAGTAATGGCAATGAAACATATATGTACTTGGTATCTGCATTTAATAACCAAAATATACATGCTAAAATATGTGTATATTTAAATACAGACTCATAAATATTTTTAAATAGTAAGAATAATATCAAGTTGTTATATTAAGTTAATAACAATAAAATAACTCCTGTCATATTTCATCATGATTACATTAAAATTCCCTCTCCTCAAAAGTCAAAGTCCACTTACCTAACCTGGCATGCCTGTATTAGACCGTGTAAGGTTTGCCTACGATACTTATACCTTACAAATAGAACCAAACACATCCCAGAAATTCATAAATATACCACTCGATGTAACCTTCGATCGTTACGAGAGTTATTTACATATTTACCTTGGGGAAGTGTGAGAGATCCAGAGCTGCTTCTGGGAGTTAGTTTAATTAAGCCACCCTGTGCATTTTGAGGGACACACAAAAATAAATGTTGGGCTTGCTGCCACAACAATACCTGTATTTGATACTTGTATTTGATTCCTCCTGAAAATGAGTGACAGAATCTACCCTGTAGCATCCAAGAGCGTACGCTTGGCAGGTTTGAGAGGTCATCTTGAGTTAGGGTGGTGCTGGTGGACACTCCCCAGGGGCATCTCCAGGGAAGCCATGAGGGTGGCTCTAGGTGGTGTCACACAGCCCGGCTTCCCTGGGCAACACCCACGGGGCTTTGAGAATGTTCCTGGGAACGTTGATCCTCAGTCAAGGTTGGAGCTTCCTACCGACCACTAGAGAGCTCAGGGAGATGGGTGCGGCAGGCTGCCCTCTGCCGGCTGTGGAAGGAAACGCCTCCGGCGGTGTGCTGAGATTTACGTGCTGCACACCAATCGGTGGAGCGGCGGGGGGGGGCGCTTAAATAAACGTGAGGGGCAGACTTCCGGTATTTCGAGCTAGAGAAAGATGCCTTCTACGTCACTGTTGCCCGGCATGCTTCGTAGAACAATGTCCGTTTTCCTAGATTTCTGGCTTTTCACCATATTCAAAAAAGTAGATTGTCCTGAAGGAGAAAAGTTATATATAAGAATGTGAAAAATAATAGAATGTGTATAGGCTTTGGGAACAGACAGACTTGTGTTCAAATTGCAAACTGCCATGTATCAGCATGAGGTTCAATTCCTCTAAACTTCGCTGTCTTTATCTAGAAAAATGCCAGTACTTGGTATCAGAAGGTGCTTCAAAATCAGAATGTGTTCAATAGAAGGAAGTTGCACTTGTTGTCTGTGTTATTTATACATAAAATAATGCAATCGGAAGCTCTGGAATTTGGGGTGGTATCATTCCGTGCTGTCCCCATCTACCTTTAATAAAATCTGGCATCTCTGTCAAGATCTACGCAGACTCCAGACCAGTATGGGCCAGATGTAGTGAAACATGAGATGCCCCAGAAAAATCTGCTGCTCTTAAACCTTCTACGTTTTGTGTTTTGGACATAAATTTTTTATTGTTCTCATGAATATCAGCCTATAGCCTCCGTATCTAATCCCTTAACAAGTGCAGCCAATACGTGTAAATTGAACTTTCAACAGCACATCTGGAACCTTTGATTCCCTGAGGCGCCAAGAGTCTCATCCCGAATTACAGTTGTCAGAATCAGTAGGGTGAGGAGCAGATATTATTGGAGGGACCAACCTACCCAACTAACCCTGCCATTCCATTCCCTTCCCCTGGTATGGATTTCTGCTCCTCAGGCTCCACCTGTTAAACATACCAACATCAGGCACCTACAGCTCCCTGTTTAATGAGTCTAATTCCACCTGATGCTGCCACCCAGAAGTTTCTGCTGTCCCACCGTCTTTACATTAGTCCCTTGAACGCTGACATCAGCCTGGTTTTAAATTTTAGTTCTCATCAAAGTCAATATTCCCCAGCCTTTACTCGCAAATATCCCACCTTAGTCTCAGATTGTTCCTTAAAATCCCTCAAAAAACCAAGTAATTATGGCTGCATTTTTTTATAAGAAAAGATAAAAGACTACAGTTATTGTCTGGAGACACTGAGTTAGCACTCAGATGCCTAACAGAGGAAGTGTCTATAGAAATAAGGTCAATTAATTCCATTCGTTAGTTTCTGTCCGTCAGTCTATTCATCGAGGAAAAATCCAGAAATACAAAAAATGACTAACAAAAGTTATCCAACCTCTAATCAAGAAAATAGTGAAAGCACAATTTTTAACTAATATGGTGCTTTTGTCTTGTCTCTTTGTGGCAGAACACGTGCTTGGAGTTTTGCACTTGGTTTTGGTTTTTTTTTCTGTAATAATGATGGATTTCCACTGATCCATCTGTTTTCTCCTCCAGAACCCCTCATGACCAGGGACATGTATTTTCAGATAGCAATATGGAGTAAGAGTGGTGTGCAGGAATTAATTAGCTGCCCAAGAATTACAAGGTATACCAAAAAGTTCACATAGCTATTACACTGGCATTTAGACCTAATTAGAAATGTGTCATAATAGATGAATACTAATACTCATCTTAAAGTATCATAGAGTATCTCTCATTTCCTTTCCAGTCTTAGCATTCTAGCTTTTCAATTCTCATTGATTTGGAAATTAATGAAGTTATGGAGAAAAAAATTACTTTATTTGACTGGATGTTTGTCAATAGTGCTATACAAAAATGTCCAAATACTGCACTGATGCATTCTGTCCCACAAAACAAGCATTGTATCTGAAATAAAAATGTTGCCATACCAGTCAATTATGAAAATTAATCTTTGAATTAAACATCAAAGGACTAGATGCTAGAAAAAGGCAGCAACAGATTTCTTTTCATATCCACATCATAAAGCTGCAACTCGAAAAATATTTTTCTAAGAGATTACTGCTTTCTAAAGTCCTGTCATCGCATTTTGACATGAAGTATTTCAGGCACCCAATTTAGAAAACAAACAGCTATTAAATGTCTAAAATGTCTGTCGCCATAGATGTTTTAATAACAGAATAATGTTAATGTGTTTCGCTTTGCCTCCTTCTCAAAAAAATTAGGCAGTTCAAGGTGTGTTTATTCATCTTTACAAATATTTTTCCCCACTCTGTCAAAAAGAGCGTAATTCAGTTGAAGTGTACCAGGACTGTGCTACCTTATACCATATTATGTGACAAGCTATAAATAAAATGAACTTTTTATGAATACACTATGCATGGGATATGTTCCCAGGATTGCGTATAAAGAGTATTTTAATGACATACATTTTTCTAGGTAACTAAAAGCCTGTTGCTGTTTCAATATCCCCTGTACTGAATATAAAGCAATCTTAAAGTGTCCTGGCACAAACTTAGTCGTCCTGGCACCTGAAATATTGATATGCCAACATAGTAAACTTAATTTAGAAAATTATTCTTTCAGGAAATTATGTCAGCCACTATGGACTTAAAAAAAACTTTAAGTATTTAGTACTCATTGAATAGAATTAATATTTTTCATGTTAAATTTTCTCAACTGATGTCAATCATTGTATATCCTATATATATAAATGAAAATACACAATTATTATTTTATTAAGTTACATGATAGATTGGGAAACATGACAAAACCAAAATTTTTACAATTTTGCGAGGAAAATCAAGTCAAAAGGCATGCATGATGTTGAAATGCTCTCAATGCAATATTATATTGAAAAGCTGGATATAAACATTGCATAATGCATAATTCTGATCTCACAAAAGTAAAAATATGTTCTTAGAAAAATCTGAAAGAAATTTAATAAAATGCTAAAGTAGCTATCTCTTTGGGGGTGCATGTCTTTGTATCTTTCTATACTTTTCCATTCTCTATAATAAATATTAATTTTATCTTCAGAAAAGAAATCACATTCCTTTATTAAGCAAATGTTTATTGAGCACCAGTTATGTGCCAGGCACTGTTCTAAGCACTAGGTGTACAGCAGGAAACAAAACTAAGTGCCTGTCCTCATCCAGCTATGATCTTCAAATATGTATGGCAGGTGAGGAAAACAGATACTAACCAGATAAACAAACATGTAAATAAAACAGAATGTTAGATTGTGACAAGTGCTATGGAGCAAGTGAAAAACCTCCATGCAGAAGTGTGCTTGGCATGTTTGAGGAAGGAGGAGAGCTATAGCTCAATGAGTACAGAGGTAGATGAGAAGCTCAGAGAGGGAGCCTAGAGTCAGGGCTGGAGACGTTGACAAGACCTCGGTTTAGCGAGACCATTGGGGTGAGGAAGGTGAGCCATGATCTGACTGAATTGTAAAGGGGTGCCCTGGCTGACAGCAAAATAGATTGTGGGAGATAGATGTGAAAGTTGGGAGACAAGTCAGGAGTCGTTGCAGGGACCCAGCGAGATATGAAGGTGGTTTTCACATTATCTTTATTCTTTCTAGTGCTTGAAGAATTTGTGGCATGCACTAGTGAACACACAATAGACAGATTTTTCTAATACAGTAGAATCATTCTTTAAACATTCTAGGCTTCTAAAGTGAGGGAATGGGCCTACTATATCTTAATTAAAGTACCATCTCTGTTTTTAGAGAGCTGGTTTGAGAGGATGACCACATGCTGACCTGGAGGCACAGGTTAATAGAGCAACTATTAATAGAATAACTTAAATCACTCGTTCTTCACAAACTGATTCCAAAAGATAGTGGGGAAAAGTCACCTTTGTAAAAAGCCTATGTTTTTTATGTCAATTTCAAAATGTGGAAGAAAAGTTTCCAAAAGCTGAGAGTTCAGGCTTTAAAGCAGGCAACTTGTCTCTGGGTTTGAGTTCGTGCTCACCCTATACTGGTTGTGTGACCTTGAGCCAGTTCCTTAAGTTCTCTCAGCCTCAATTTTCTCAACTGTAAAATTTAACAAAAGTGCATACCTCAAAAATCATTATAAATGTCAAATCAAACAATTCACTTAGTAAAGACTGAACACATAGTAAATTCCATAATTCTTGGCTATTATTAATATTAGCAATATTACTTTTCAGATGGGAAGGTAGAGTGATGATGTCATCATTTTCCTAAATGATTTTTCCTAGAATTCATTTTCCTAAAGTTCCTGGGAAGTCTGTGCTTCTCTTCAACTCAGGACTTTTCACCCCAGTCAAGTTTCCTCCTTACAATTTCCCGACTGTGAAGCCTCTGATTACCATGGCCAGATGACTTCTTCTGCAGTGGAAAATATATGCAGGAGGCATCTTTTGAAAGTAAATTTTATCCTCATTTTAGGATCTCCTTAGTGCTGCTAACTTTTGGCTACAGCTTCACAGTTTATGTAGTTATTGAATTGTCTTCAAGGTTTTTCTTTTCTTTTTTTTTTTTTAAGTTTATATATATATTTTATTTTAAAGACGTGGAGTACAATTCAGGATTAAGTATACGAGGTAAAGTTTGGGCCTCCCTTGGGTCCTCACTTTGCCTGGTTTGAGATCAGGTACCCTTATTGATATTGTGTCTCCACCCCAACCCAGGCAGTATCCCACTACAGTCAATCTCTTTCTTATAGTGTTATGGTAAATGTTCAGGGTCTGCTTATGAGTGAGAACAATTGGAACTCTGTTCTCTGTTTCTGTGACAGATCACTGAGTATGATAGACTTTAAATCCATACGAAGTCCATTTGTTTGTCCTTCTTTATGGCTGCATAATATTCCATCATGTATATTTTAGCCTGTAGTTTCGATGGGCACCACAGTTGGTTCCATGTTTTTGCTATTGTGATTAGTGCTGCAACAAATGTGCATGTGTAGATATCTTTTTTGTAGAATGATTTTAATTCCTCTGGGCATATTCCTAGTAGGGGAATTGCTGGGTCATATGGAAGGTCAATTTCTAATTATTTTTGAAATCACCACACTGTTTTCCATAGAGGTTGGACTAGTTTGTATTCCCATCAGGAATGTAGAAGCATTCCCTTTTCTCCATATCCTCTCTAGCATCATGGTTGTTTTATTAATGTTGGCCATTCCTACTGGGGTTAGGAGGTGTCTCAATGTGGTTTTGATTTGCATTTCTCTGATGATTAGTGAGACTGAGCACTTTTTCATGTGTTTGTTGGCTGGTCATATATCTTCTTTTAAGAAATGTCTGTTCATGTCTTTGCCTACTTTTTAATGGGGTTGTTTGCTTTTTTCCTTTGAGCATACTCAAGTTCCTTATAGATCCTGGATATTAGGCCTTTGTCAGATATACAGTTGACAAATATTTTTTTCCCATTCTGTGGGCTGTCTCTCCACTCTCCTGATGGTTTCTTTTTCTTTGCAGAAGCTTGTCAGTTTGATGAGGTCCCACTGGTCTATCTCATCTCTTATGGCACAGACACCTGGGGGTTTGATCAGAAATTGGTTGCCTACTCTGGTTTCTGTAAGGGTGTGTCTCCTGCATTTTCTAAAAGATTCTGATAGTTTGAGGTTTTATGTTTAGGTCTTTGATCCATTTAGAGTAGATTTTTATATATGGTGATAGGTAGAGGTCCTGTTTCAATCTTCTGCATGTGGTCAGTCAGTTTCCCAGCACCATTTACTGAATAGAGTCTCCTTTCCCCAGTGGTTGTTGTTGGAGATTTTGGTGAAGATGAATTGGTTGAGAAATTGGGGTTTTGCTTCCAGAATCTCTGTCCAGTTCCATTGGTCCATAGGCCTGTTCTTATACCAGTACCTGCCTGTTTTGATTATTGTAAACTTATAATAAATTTTAAAGTCTAGAAGTGTGATACCTCCCTCTTTGTTTCTTTGAAGATTATTTTGGTTATTTGTGGTCATTTATGCTTCCATATGAATTTCTGTATTGTCATTTCCAGGTCTGAGAATGATATTGGTAATTTAATGGGTTTTGCATTGAATCTGTAGATTGCCCTTGGTAGGATGGACATCTTGACAATGTTGATTCTTCCTATCTGTGAGCATGGAATATTTTTTCCATTTGTTTGTGTCTTCTTGGATTTCTTTGAGCAGTGTTTTGTAGTTTTCATTGTAAAGATCTTTCACTTCTCTGGTTAGGAAGATGACTGTGTTTTCATCGTTAACCACATATATTCAGTTTCTTCTTTGGGCCGGGTACCTTTTGCTAGGCCCTTTCATACGTTTTTCTCATTGAATCTTAACAGGCACCTGAATGTCAAATGTTATTATCCTATAGTGGACAGAAAAAAAGATCACCACCTTACAGCCTCTCCCTACACCCCCAAAATGACCACCTTGGTCCATTTGGGCTGCTATAATAACATATCTTAGATTGGGTAACCTATACATTGCATAAATGTATTGCTCACAGGTCTGGAGGCTGGGAAGACCAAGATCAAGGCACCAGCAGATTTGGTATCTGGTTCCTCATAGAGGATAAACAGTCTCCTTCAAGCTTCTTTCATAAGGGCCCTAATGCCTTTCATGAGGGTGGAGCCATCATGACCTAATCACCTACCGGATGCCCCTCTTAATACCATCACCTTGAAATTAGGTTCAAATTCACCATATGAATCTTGAGGGAACAACAGCATTCACACCACAATAATGGCCATGTTCTAATCCTCAGGCCCTGAGATTATGTTCTCTTACATGGCAAAGGGGACTTTGTAAACATGATTATAGTCAAGGGCCTTGAGATGGGGAGCTGATCCGGAATGATCTGGTGGTTTCAATCTAATCACATGGGCCCTGAAAAAGAGAGAAACTTTCCTAATTGTTATCAGAAGATTTTTAAAAAAACAGTATTGTGAGAAGGGCTTGACCTGTCATTACTGGTCATTGCTGATGTTGCTGACATAACCTCAAGCCAAGGAATTCAGGTGTCTTCTAGACATGAACAAAGGCAAGTAAATGGTGTCTCCACTGAAGCCTCCAGCAAGGAGCACAGTCTACAGACTCTTGGAATTTAGCCCAGTGAGACTCTTGTCAGGTATCTGACTTACAAAACTGTAAGACGATAAATAGTTTGTGGAAATTTGTTACATCTGCAGTAGGAAATTAATACATATCCCTTCTTACATAATTTTAAAACTGTAGTTCAGAGAAATAAGTTCTTTGATTCTAACTTTTGCTTAGCTTCATCTTCTGGGTACCCTCTCTATTCACTTTGTTGTCCCAGGTCTAGTCACCACCTTTTCTCTCATGTTCTGTAACACAAATCATCCCTTTTATGTTGATATTAAAACACCAATTCTTTTATCTATTCCTTATTCAATACCCCACATGCAAATATTAACTGTTCTGGGAGGGAAAAAATGCCATGATAGACTTTAGCGAAAGAGACAAATATGTAGGATTTTAAATGTGTGCTCAAAATGAGTTAAAATCTGACTTATTTGTGAATTCCTCATTAAGACTTAAGTAAATAGACTAGCTCTTTCAGACTTTATGCAATGAGCTCTCCCAAGTTGGGGCCTTGAACACAAGACTCGATATGTCTGTCTTCTCCACCTGGGCGTGAAAGATAAATCTTCTCCACCTGGGTGTGAAAGATAAGACATGTTGGCTTTTCACTGCCAGAGACACAGAGTATTAAGGCCTATTCTGGCCTTAGGCCTAAAACCGCATCCCTTTTCCAGATTCACCTGGAAGCCATGTACTAGGGGAATGATTGATTTGTCATTATAAAAGATAAAACCTTGTATCCTCATACATTACTAAAAGAAAGTTAATATTCTGTCTAGTCTGTGAATGCATCATACTGAATTATAATTGTATATCTTTTTAAAATTGAACTGTGAACTCTCTGGGTACCCTATTCAGTGCTGTGTTCTTGGCACCCAGCACAGTTCATGTCACCACGAGTGGACTCAATAAATGTTGAATAATTAATTAATTAATTGAACAGCAGGCTAAACAAGGGAGTTGCACCTTCCCTGGGAGAACTTTTCTTCCATGTGTGTACTAGTTTCCTTTTCCTACCCCCATGCTTCCCATCCTGGTCCTTGGTCTACTCATGCTATTCCCTTCATAGGCTCACATGTCCCCAGGTCTGTTCCATCCTATGTTTCCATCCTAAACTGACTCTGTTGCAAGATGGCTCCACTCCTCTGGACCAGATAAATGTTTACAGATAACTTTTTCCCCAAGTGCTTCTGAAGGTTCATCATAAGTTCTTCTACTGGGCCCCTCTGGCTGCAGCTTCAGTGAAAGAAGATAGTGCCTCTCCTTCCCTGACCCCTTTCCTCTCAGACCCTCGCTTTTGATGTTACGCTTGACACTTCCACTGGCTCTCAACAGGTCTCTCTGTGATGTGGACCACATCTAATCTGCAAGGAGCATCCATACATCTTTAAACCTGCAGCTGGAGAAGAGAGTACCCACTTTCCAGGCTCAGCAACGTGTGTTTACTCTCCCACAAAGTGGTTCATGGCTAGCTTTCCCTTCACCCAAATCTCTTGGGTGATAATCAGATTCTAGTCCCTGCATTTCTCAAAATCCAAGAGGCACGTCTCAAGCTCTTGGAGTAATCGCACAACCAAAACCCCACCCACTCCAGCCTTGAGATAAAGATAAACACTTCTATCCTGCCTCCTTGAAGGGAAGATGTCTTAGGACTTTTGCATTGTTGTAAAGGAACCCCTGAAGCTAGGTAATTCATAAGAAAAGAGATTTATTTGGTTCACAATTCTGCAGGCATACAAGAAGCATGGTGCCTGCATCTGCTTCTGATGAGGGATTCAGGAAATTTCCACACATGGCAGGATGTGAAGAGTAGCCGACGTCACATGGCGAGGGGAGAAAGCAAGAGAGAGACGGAAGAGAAGATGCCAAGCTCTTTTCAACAGTTAGTCACCATGAAAACTAAAGAAAGAATGCATTCATTACCGCAAAAGTGGCACCAAGTCGTTCATTAGGGTGCTGCCCCATGACTCACCTCCAATATTGGGGATCAAATTTCAACTTGAGATTTGAAGAGGACAAATATCCAAACTACCAGGAGGTATTAAAATAACATTTTGACTCAGATTTTCTCTCCTAGGGAATTGTTTCACAAATACTCCTTTTTAACTCTTTCTACCTTTTGTGTTGTTAATAAGGTGATCTTCCCAGTTTGTCCTGTGTGTCACAGTTTTAACGCCGAAAGCCCTGCATCTCAGCAAACCCCTCAGTCCTAAGCAAAGTGCAATAGCTGGTTACCTTATCTCTGAACTAAAGGTACACGAATCACAAAACTAGTTTCTGTTCAGGTGCTTTCAAAATCTGCATTTTTTTTTTTTTTTGATTCTAGGTGTCCCTCTGTCACCCAGTCTGGCATGATCGCAGCTCACTACAGCCTCAACCTCCTAGGCTCAAGGGACATTTCCACCTCAACCTCCTGAGCAGCTAGGACTACAGGCACATGCTGCCATGTCTGGCTAATTTTGGAGTTTCTTTTTTTTTTTTTTTTTGTAGAGAAGAGGTCTCATTATATTGCCTAAGCTTGTCTCCAACTCCTGGGCCCAAGCGATCCTCCCGCCTTGGCTTCCCCAAGTGCTGGGATTGCAGGGGTAAGCCACCAGGCCCAGCCTTCAACATCTGCATTTTGATGTGGCACCTCACTTCAGTATGAAATGCCAAGTTTACTCTATCTATTGTCTCAATATTTCAGTTTAGCATTTCATTACTTATATACACATACATACATCTATGCCAGATACAACTGTTGAAGTTATGCCATGCTAAGAACAAATGGAGGTTTACAGGATTCAACAAATTGTTCAAAGTCTTAGTGTTGTTAAGATAAACTAGATTTCTTATGCCTTGCGAGTGAGAATGTGAAATGGTACATTTGGGAAACAGTTTGGTAGTTCCTTATAAAGTTAAATGCACACTTCTCATATGATCCAACAAGCCCACTCCCTACCCAGGAATTTACCCAAGGGGAATTGAGACATTTGTCTAGGCAAAGTTGTACACATAGTCATAATGGCCACAACTAGAAACAATCCAAATGCCCATTAATAGATGAATAAATAAGCACATTTCTGTATGTCTATGCAAAAGCATACTGCTCAGCAATGAAAGGAAACTATTGATACATTTAACAACATGGATAAATCTCAAAAAAGCATCATGCAGCTGAGTAAAGGAAGCCAGAAACAAAAGACTGCATAAGGCACCGTGAAACTCTAGACAAATGTAATCTACACTGAGAGAAAGCAGGCAAGTGGTTTTCTGGGTCAGAAGCAGGGGATGGAGATAACTGGGAAGGGGCACAAGAGAATATTTTGGGGTGATGGATAGGTACTCTATCTTGATTGTGCTGGTGTTCCCCAAGTGTATACATTTGTCAAAGCTCATCAAACTGTATGTTTCAAATTATACTTCAGTGAAATTATTTTTTAAATTATACAAATGGAGAGAAAAAGAAGAAATATCTAATTTAGGTGACTTCTCATGAATTGGTGAATGGGATAAGAAATAGAGAGAAAGTAGCAAGCTTTTTAAAAACCTTTAAACACTATTTGTCCTAAACACAATTTGGATGTAACAGCTGAATAAAAATACAACCCATTTCTTCAGGGTGTTAGAAAATTTTTTTCTTTCTTTTCTTCATTTCTGTGTGTGAATTGGGGTCTCAATCTGTTACCCAGTTTGGAGTATAGTAGCACAATCACGGCTCACCACAGTCTCGACCTCCTGGGCTCAGGTGATGCCTCTGACTCAGCCTTCTGAGTAGCTGGTACTACAGGCATGTGCCAACACACCAGGTCAATTTTTTTTTTAATTTTTGTAGAGACAAGGTCGCACTATGTTGCCTAGACTGGTCTCAAACTCCTGGGCTCAAGCAATCCTTCTGCCTTGAGGCCTCAAAGTGCACAGATTATAGGTTTGAGCCACCATGCCCAGCAGAAAATTAACTTCTATAAATCTGATTTTTTTCCATCATCACTCTCTCTCATTTTCCCTTCTCCAGAATTCTTTATGAGGAAAATTACTGCTGTGGTACTGACCCTTATTCCTGTATATGTGGGACCTTTCAGTCTAAGGGCACTACTGATTTTATGCTATCTATAAGAAAATAGCTGGGGCAGGGAAGATGGCAGCAAGCCAGTCAGACTATGCAAATCCTCGTGTGAGTGAGTGAGTATGGAAAATTTTGTGTACATGCTGAGGAGCAAGTGGGCCTGTGAGTGGCTGACTGAGTGAGAGTTAGGGAGCTGGTGGCCAGGGCTCTCCTGGTGCCGCGGCTAGTATCCCTGCTGCTGGACTTGGAACCTAGAGATTCCCAGGACACAAAAGCCAAGCGCCATTTTCTTTTTCTTTTTCTTTTTTTTTTAATCAACAAACCCTCCGTGGGAAGAAAATGCTGGGAGAAACTGTCTAAGTTGGGACTCGTGAGCAAGTGTCCAGGCCCCTGGTGCAACAGCTGGTGCTGCTGCTTCTCTGCTTCGTCCTGGCTCTTCACAAGCCACAGAAGCTGAGTGACTTTTTTTTTTTAAAACAGACAAAATGTTTTCTGCGAAAAAGTGGTAAGGAGAAACCATTGCCCCAGGCTTTCCCTCACCATTGCAGAAGGAGAGAGACTGCTGGCTCCTGGCTTTGTCTCACCACTCCAGCACCTGGCAGGGCACTGGCAATGGGGCTGTGGAGGGAGTCTAGAAGCAAAGACCCATTAAAGAGGACAAGAGAGGCAACCCACCACCATCTTGAAAGTGGGGCAGGAAAGTGCTCCAACTTGCTCACCACGGAGCAACAGACCCAATCTCTATAACTGGCGGGTCAACTACTCAGGGATTGATCCTGACACAGAAGGAATATCCTGAAAGAACAAACTTCAGAGGGACCTGACAAGTGCTGAGTTCCAGGTGCCCTACCACCGACACTGACCCAGCTGCGAGACAAAGAGTGTGGCCAGAAAAGGGTGAGGAAGAACTCCAAAGAGATCAGTGGTGAGTCCAGAGCTGACCCAAATCTCCTCCTCCCCAGAAATTCTCTGAACGTCAGACCCACACAGCTGGGCCACGACTGTGAGGAACAAACCCAGACTGAGCCTAGATGTCAGTCACAGTAGGAGAACTCTATTCCAGGATAGATCTGGCTGGGGCACTGCCCCCCCCAGTACCTACCTGGGGAAGAGACAATCCCGCACTTCCCCACCAGAGGAGATCTCCCTGACCATACAAGAGTGGGAGGGGAGGACTGCAGCCCCACCCACCTCCACTGCCCCTCCTCCTTTCCTGCTTTGGACACTGAAGAGAGAACAAAAGAGATGGCTCTCCAGGAGAGACCAGATTAGAGAAACAATTACAGAACCTGCCATAGGAGGCAGGTTTGTTTGTTTTTTTTAATTTTCAATTTTTAAAAAAGCTTTTTGACTGTTTGTTAGTTTACCCATTTTTTAAATATTTTTACTTTGTGCATGAATCTGTATGTGAGGGTTTGATCTGCATCCCCCCAATTTTTTTTTAATTTTCTTTTTCTGTTTCTTTCTTCCTTTATTTGTCATTTTCTGTTTATGTGTGTATGTGAATGGTCGAGGGTCATCTTTCAACTTTGTTGTTGTTGTTTGTTTGTTTTTTCTCTTTTGTTTTTCTGGAGTTTTTTTATTTTCATTTCTTATAGTTTAAGGTGTGTGTCATTATATGAGTGAGGGTTCGACCTGAATTCCCTTTTTTCTTTTATTTTAACACATTTTTTATTTTAAAATTGTGGGGTACAGTTAAGGGTTAGGTATACAAATATGCATTGTGCAGGTACCCTTGTTGATGAGGTGTGCCCCCCCATCCCCAGACAGATATTGACTACCATTAATCCCACCTCCCTCCCCTTCCTGTCTCCCTGTAGTTTCCTGAGACTGTCGATTCTTTTCTTATAGTATTACAATAGCTGGTCAAGATCCACTTATGAGTGAGAACATGTGATACTCAGATCTTTGTTTCTGTGAGAGATCACTCAGTATTATAAACTCCAATTCCATCCAGGTTGCTGTGAAATTCATGATTTTATTCTTCTTTATGGCTGCGTAATATTCCATTGTGTATATGTACCACATTTTTTAATCCAGTCCTCTTTTGATGGACAGCATGGTTGGTTCCATGATCTTGCTATTGTGAACAATGTTGCAATAAACATACATGTGCAGGTATCTTTTTTATGGAGTGATTTGAGTTCTTCGGGGTATATTCCCAGTAGGGGGATTGCAGGGTCATATGGAAGGTCGACTTTTAGAGCTTTTAGGAATCCCCACACTGATTTCCACAGAGGCTGCACTAGTTTACACTCCCACCAACAGTGTAGAAGTGTTTCCTTTTCACCACATGTTCTCCAGCATCTGTTATTTTTTGTTATTGATAATGGCCATTCTGACTGGAGTTAAGTGATATCTCAGTGTAGTTTTAATTTGCATCTCCTTGATGATTAGTGAGGTTGAACATTTCTTCATGTGTCTGTTGGCTGCTCGTATGTCTTCTTTTGAGAAGTGTCTGTTCATATCTTTTGTCCACTTTGTAATGAGGTTGTTTGTTTTTTCTTTTCAGCACGTTTGATTTCCTTGAGATCCTAAATGTTAGGCCTTTGTCAGTCACGGAGTTGGCAAATATTTTTTCCCAGTCTGTTTGCTGTCTCCCTGCTCTTTTGATGGTTTCTTTGGCTTTGCAGAAGCTTGTCAGTTTAATGAGGTCCCATCTGTCTATCTTATCTCTTATGGCCAGTGTGTTTCGGGTTTTGCTTGGGAATTGGATGCCAGTTCCAACTTCCATAAGGGTGTGTCCTACATTTTCTAAAATTCTTATGGTTTGAGGTTTTACATTTAGGTCTCTGATCCATTTAGAGTTAATTTTTGTGTATGGGGACAGCTAGGGGTCTTGTCTGAATCTTCTGCATGTGGTCAGCCAGTTTTCCCAGCATCATTTACTGAATAGGTTCTCCTCTCCCCAGTGGTGAGTGGTGGAGGCTTTGTTGAAGATGAGTTGGTTGAGTAACTGGGGTTTTGCTTCTGGAATCTCAATTCTATTCCATTGGTCTATATGCCTGTTCTTGTACCAATACCAAGCTGTTTTGATTATTGTAGCTATAATTATAGTAAAGTTTAAAGTCTGGTGTTGTGATACCTCCTGCTTTGTTTTTTTTTTTTTTTTGTAGTTGTTGTTTTGTTTTGCTGAGAATTGTTCTGGCTATTCTTGGTCATTTGTGTTTCCATATGAACTCCTGTATTGTTTTTTCTAGATCTGAGAAGAATGTTCCTGGTAATTTGATGGGTATTGCACTGAATCTGTAGATTGCCTTAGGTAAGATGGACATCTTCACAATGTTGATTCTTCCAGTGCATGAGCATGGAATATTTTTCCACTTGTTTGTGTCATCTTTGATTTCTTTGAGCAGTGTTTTGTAGTTTTCATTATAAAGGTCTTTCACATCTCTGGTTAGGAAGATGCTAAGGTATTTCATTTTTTTGTGGCTATTATGAATGGAATTGTGCTTTTTATTTGGGTTTCTGTCTGTTTATTGTTGGTGTAAAGAAATGCAATTGTCTTTTGCACATTTATTTTATACCCTGAGACTGTGCCAAAGTCCTTTACCAGTGCAAGGAGGCTTTTGACAGATTCTCTTGGGTTTTCAAGGTACACAATCATGTCATCTGCAAAGAGAGATAGCCTGACTTCCTCTTTTCCGATTTGGGTACCCCTGATCGCCTTCTCTTTTCTGATTGCTGTAGCCAGGACCTCCAATACTATATTGAACAGGAGGAGTGAGAGTGGGCATCCTTGTCTTGTTCCAGTTTTCAGGGGAAATGTTTCCAATTTTTGTCTGTTTAGGAGTATGCTGACTGTGGGTTTCTTGTAGATGGCTTTTACTATTTTGAGGTATGTTCCATGTATGCCTAGATGTTCGAGGGTTTTTATCAAAAAGGGCTGCTTGATTTTATCAAAAGCTTTTTCTACATCTAATGATATAATCATATGGTTTTTGCTTTGACATCTGTTGATGTATTTAATTACATTTACGGTCTTGCAAATGTTGAACCAGCCTTGTGTCCCAGGGATGAAGCCTACTTGGTCATGATGGATGATTTTTGAGCTGTGTTGTTGAATTCAGTTTGCTAGGATCTTGGTGAGAATTTTAGCATCTATGTTCATCAAAGACATTGGCTTGTAGTTCTCTTTCTTTGTTGTGTCTTTACCTGGCTTGGGTACCAATGTGATGTTGGCTTCATAAAATGATTTGGGGAGAGTTCCATCTTTCTCAATCACCTGGAATACTTTCAGTAGGATTGGTATCAGCTCCTCCTTAAATGTCTTATAGAATTCTCCTAGAAAGCCATCTGGTCCAGCGCTTTTTTTTGTAGGTGATTTTCTTATTATATAGTCCATTTCCTAGACTGTTATTGGTCTACTTAGGGTCTCAATTTCTTCTTGTTTCAACCTAGGCAGCTTGTGTGATGACAGAAAGTCCTCCATTTCCTGAGGTTTTCAAGTTTGTTTCCATACAAGTGTACATAGTAGTCTTAAATGATCTTTTGTATTTTTTCAGGGTCAGATGTGACTTCATCTTTTGTGTTTCTGATTGTGTTTATTTGGGCTTTTTCTATTTTTTTCTTGGTCAGTCTAGCTAGGGGACCATTGATCTTGTTTATCCTTTCAAAGAACCAGCTTTGTGTTTCATTAATTTTTTTGTATTATCTTTTTGTCTTCTATGTCCCAGATTTGGGCTTTCATTTTGGTGATCTGGATTCTTCTGCTGAAGTTAGGATCATGGTGGTCTTGCTTTTCCAGCTTCCTTAGGTGACTTGTTAGGCTGTTAATTTGTGATCCTTCCATTTTCTTCATGTGCATTTGTAGAGATATGAATTCCCCTCTTACTACAGCTTTCATGGCATTCCAGAGATTTTGGTAAGATTTTTCTTCATTTTCATTTGTTTCCAGATATCTTTTAATCTCTGTTTTGATTTCATCATTGACTCAAGAGTTGTTTAGCTTCATGCTATTTAGTGTCCATGTCTTTGTAGGTTTTGGGGGAACCTTGTTGGTGTTGATGTTTATTTTTATTCCACTGTGGTCCAAGAAGGTGCATGGCAAAATTTCAATCTTTTGAAATTTGTTTATGCTTGATTTATGGCCAAGTATGTGGTCAATCTTAGAGTACATTCCATGCGGTGATGAGTAGAATGTATATTCTGTGGTCTTTGGATAGAGTGTTCTGTAGGTATCAATTAAGTCCATTTGGTCAAGAGTCACATTGAGGTTCAGGATCTCATTGCTGATTTTTTTGTCCTGATGATCTGTCTAGGGTTGTGAGTGGGATATTAAAGTCCCCAGCTATGATAGTGTTGGAGTCAATATCTTTTTTGAGTTTACTTAGACGCTGCTTTATGAAAGTTGGCACTCCTATGTTGGGTGCATATATGTTTAGGATAGATACTTCTTGTTGATGGATTGTACCTTTATCATTATGTAGTGGCCTTCTGTATCTTTTTAAATTTTTGATAGCTTAAAGGATATTTTGTCTGAGATTAAGATTGTGACTCCTCCTTTCTTTTTTGTTCTATTCACCTGAAAATTTGGTTCCCATCCTCTTACTTTGAGTCCATGAGTGTCTTGAAGGCAATGTATTGTTGCCTGGTGATATTTTATCCATTTTGCCATTCTATGTCTTTTCAGTGGTGCATTTAGTCCATTCACATTCAGGCTACTTATTGAAATGTGAGAGTTTATCCCTATTATAAGGTTCTTATAGAGTTGTTGTTCCTGTTTGTTTGTTGTATTTCTTTTGGTTTTGGGGTTGGTTCATGCGTGTTTTTAATCTTTTTCCTGTACTCTTGTGAAGAACGTTGCTGTTCTTTTTCCTTTTCTTCTGTGTTTAATACTCTCCTAAGTTTTTCTTGTAGAGGTGGTCTGGTGGCAGCATAAGTTCTTAGGGATTGGATATCTGGGAAAGATTTTAATTCTCCCACACTGATGAAGCTTAGCTTGACTGGGTAGGTTATTCTTGGTTGAAATTGTTTATCTTTAAGAACTTTGAGGATAGGGCTCCAAGCTCTCCTAGCCTGAAGGGTTTCTGTAGATAAATCAGCTGCTATTCTAATTGGTCTTCCATGGTAGGTAATCTGACTTTTTTCTCTTGCTGCCTTTAGAATTTTTTTTCTTTTATACCTACTTTGTTTAGATGAATTATTGTGTGTCTAGGAGTTGATCTTCTCATTTGTTGTCTTGCAGGGGTTCTCTGAATCTCTTGTGTTGGAATTTTCACATCACTGATGAGATGAAGGAAGTTTTCTTGAATAATCTCATGGAATGTTTGTTCCAGAGAGGACGCTGTCTCTTTTTCTCCCTCAGGAAGTCAAATTACTCTTAGGTTCAGTCTCTTGAAGTAATTACTCATCTCTTGAAAGTTTTGTTCTCTTTTTAAACATATTTTCTATGTTTTTGAAAGTTGGGTTAGTTCTATATTTTGGTCCTCAAGTTCTGAGATTCTTCCTTCTGCTTGGCTAATTCTGCTTTCCATGCTCTCAGTTTGTTATTTATTTCACTCATACTATTCTTTACTACTGTTATCTCAGTTATCAACTCCTTCCTACTTTCCTCTTGTCTCTCCTCAATTATTTTTAATCTCTCCATTAATGTCTTGATATATGGGTTTGTAACTTGAGACCAGTCATTCTGGGGGCTCTTCATTGTTTGCATTGCAAAGTCAGTTTTCTCAGTGTCTGCCCTCCCAGGGGTCTGTGAGAGACCCATATTCTTCTTTTGGTTTTTCTTCATTTGTGTAGATTTTTCTCTCCCCCTTTCCCTCCCCTTCTTTAATTATGTTTTTCAGAGAATGTGGAGTTGCTTTTACTTCTTTTTGTTCAATCTCCTGTTCTTCCTTATGAGCATCCTCTGGCCTTGTTCACTTTTGAGGCTGGACTATAGGTTGGGGCTGTACTTTTTGCAGTTTTGAGATTTACTTGAGGGGGAAGCTGTGATTCAGAATCTGTCTGCAGATCCCAGTATCCACCAACAGGTGTATGGGCACACTGGAACCCACTTCCCACTGCCTTCCAATCTGTCCATGCAGTGGGATTTAGGTTTGCTCCTGGAACCAAAGGAGGTAAGAAAAAGGAAAATAATGGAAGAAGGTGGGGGTCAAGAGGAAGTTGGAGAGAGAGAAGAGTAAGAGGGAAAACAGACATACATACCAACTAATGAATGAAAAGACACACAAGGCCAGAAAAGAGTAAAAAACAAACAAGCAAGATTCCTGAAAGCATACCAGTAATCACACATAGAAAGTCCAATAAATTCATGCCTTTTGAAGTGCTTTTCCCCAACACAAACAAGTAGTCTAACTCAAAAAGCAAATAAAAGTGAGCAAAACAAACAGTCTAAACAATAAAATTAAAAATAAAAATAAGAAACCAGACTAGCTCTGGAGTCTTTCCTGAGTGTCTAAAGTCTCTTCAGCTCTGATCTCTAGCCTCTCCCCTTTGCAGGCAGATAGACTTACTCATAGATTGGGTTGGTTCCCTTGGCTTGCTGCCTGAGAGATCTGCCACAGGACTGGGTCACCTGTGTCCGATGCAGTGTAGGGGAGGGCCTTTTGTCTCCTGTTTGGTGAGGTTACCTTAGAAACCAATGTGGAGTCTGCAATGCAAATCTCTGCCTGGAAAATGGCTGCAGTGGGCGGCTCCTCTTTCCAATCATCCTTTCTCTCCATTCATCTTGTCTGTGGGTAGGGCAGGTGGCAGGCAGTGGTAGTGACTTTGGTCCCCCCCACAGGGCACTTCAGTCAGGAATGGAGCTGGTATCTCTGAGGAACGGGCACCCAGAGTATCCCTGGTCAATGGTGGCTTGAGATGGGGATGGACAGGGACCCAGAATCCAGGGTGGGGGCCCGGAACACCAAGGGTCAAACACTGGTCCCCCTTTTTTCTTTTTTCCCTCTGATGTTTATGCTTTTCTTCCCAATCACTTTGTGCTACGTATGTGTCTGTATGTTTAATCTTCTTGGCTTGTTGTTGTTGCTGTTGCTTGTTTTGTTTCACTCTGTTGTTATTCCAACTTCTGGGGGGGTGTTTATGTCTGTGTGTGTGTGTGTTGAGTTGTTTTTTAAATTGGTTTCTGCTTTGCATCATCATATAGAGAGGTGGTGGGGAGTGGGTCTCAGGAAACGCATACCACAGTAAGTGAACATTGTAATTTGCAAGTAGTTTCTGAATCCTAGTGCCCCTTCCCCTACTTTATTCAAATTTCAAAAACTACAAAAGACAACAAGTTTCCCATCCACCATCCTATTTCAAAATAGAACAAATCCAGAGCCTGGATCAGGGGAGAATAAAGGACTGAGCTAACAGCAGAAGGGGAAGCCTCTCCCACTGACACTGAATAACATAACTAAAGAGAAAAACAAGAGATCTGTCACAAATGAGGAAAAACCCAAGGAAGACCTCAGGCAATTTCAAGTGTACCAAAGACAAAACTCCTGAACAATCAGACTCTGGTGCCTAATCAATGGACGTCACCAACAACTGGCCCCAGAATACAACAAGAATTAGGGAATGGATGGAAAGAGTGAATAAGACTCAAGTAAGACAAAATGCAACACCGAAAGAACTTGTAGCAGATATTTTGGCAATAAAAAATTTCATCCAGGAAATAACAAGATGACAAGCATGGAAAGCAGAATTAATCTAGCTGAATAAAGAATCTCAGAACTTGAAGACCAGAACATGGAATTTACGCAATCTGTAAAAAACATAGAAAGAGCTGAGCTTGGTGGCTTAGCCTATAATCCTGCACTTTGCGAGGCTGAGGTGAGTGGATTGCCTGCGCCTGTGGGTTTGAGAACTGCCTAGGCAACTTGGCAAGACCTCATCTCTACAATAAATCAAAAACTAGCCGGGCATGGTAGTGCACACCTGTAGTTCCAGTTACTTGGAAGGCTAAGGCAGAAGGATCACCAGAGTCCAGCAGGTTGAGGCTGTAGTGGCCAAGAGCATGACACTGCACTCCAGTCTGGGCAACAGAGTGAGACTGCGACACACACACACAAAAAAAAAAAATAGAAAGAAGACTCAGAAAGAAAGAACAAAGCCTATAAGAGATGCACAATTATATTAAGAGGCTGCACCTACACCTCATTGGTATCCCAGAAAAAGAAAGGGAAATGGAAAACAACTTGGAGCAAGTACTCCAGGAGGTAATCCAAGAAAACTTTTCCCATCTCAACAGAGATGATGCCAACCAAGCACAAGAGATGCAGAGAACACCCACAAGATATCAAAGGAGAAGACCAACCCCTAGACACATAATAATTCATCTACACAAAGTAAGCACAAAAAAAAATCCTAAAGTCAGCAAGAGAGAAAGGTCAGACTACCTACCAGGGAAAACCAATCAGAATAGCAGCAGACCTATCAGCAGAAATACTGCAAGGAAGAAGGGACTGGAACCCTATATTCAACGTCCTCAACCAAGAATTTCCTATCCAGTCAAGCTCAGCTTCATCAGTGACAGAGAATTAAAATCTTTCCCAGACATCCAATTCCTACGAGATTATGCAGTTTCCAGACCAACTCTATAGGAGACACTTAAAAAGGTATTAAGCACAGAAGAAAGAAAAAAAGAATGACCACACACTTCCCAAGAGAACAGCAGAGCACTGAATCAACAGAGAATACAGCGCAATAAGAAACTTGAAAACACTCACATGCATCAACCCCAAAGCCAAAAGAAAACAAGCAACGAAAAAATTTTATAAGAAGCTTATGACAGTGATAAACAATCACATTTCAATAATCAGCCTGAATGTGAATGAACTAAATGCACCACTGAAAAGACACAGAATGGCAAACTGGATAAGAAACCATGACCCAGCCGGGCTTGGTGGCTCAGCCTATAAGCCTGTGCCTTTGGGAAGCTGAGGTGAGTAGATTGCCTGAGCCCGTGGGTTCGAGACCTGCATGGGCAGCGAGACCTCATCTCTACAATAAATCAAAAAATCAGCTGGGCATGGTAGCGCATGCCTGTAATTCCAGCTACTTGGAAGGCTGAAGCAGAAGGATCGCCGGAGCCCAGCAGGTCGAGGCTGCGGTGGCCGGAGCGGCCACTGCACTCCAGTCTGGGTGACAGAGTGAGACTCCAACTCAAAAAAAAAAAAAAAAGAAACCATGACCCAATTATTTGCTGCATCCAGGAGACTCATCTCACTACAAGAGACACACATAGACTCTAAATTAAAGGATGGAAAACGTGTTTCCAGGTAAATGGATTACAAAAGAAGACAGGAGTTGCAATCTTAATATCAGACAAAACAACCTTTAAGCTATCAAAACTTTTAAAAGATGCTAAAAGACACTACATAATGATAAAAGTTTCAATCCATAAATAAAAAATATCCATCCTAAACATATATGCACCCAACACAGGAGCACCAGCATTTATAAAGCAACTACTAAGTTAACTAAAAAAGATATTGACTCTAATACTGTTACAGCATGGGATTTGAATACCCCACTAACAGCCCTAGATAGATCATCAAGGCAAAAAATCAACAAGGAGATTGAGAAACTAAACCTGACACTCGACCAAATGGATACCTACAGATAATAGATAGATACCTACAGATTATTCCACCCAACAACCACAGAATATACATTTTAGTCATTACCACATGAAACATACTTCAAGATTAATCATATCCTTTGCCATAAATCAAGCATAAAATAATTCCATAAGGTTAAAATCTTGCCATGCACATTCTCAGAACACAGTGGAATAAAAATTAACATCAACACCAGCCAGGCTCGGTGGCTCAGCTTGTAATCCTGCACCTTTGGGAGGCTGAGGTGAGTGGATTGCCTGAGCCCACAAGTTCGACACCCACCTGGGCAGCGAGACTTCATCTCTGCAATAAATCAAAAAATTAGCCGGTCGTGGTAGCGTGTGCCTGTAGTTCCAGCTACTTGGAAGGCTGAGGTGGAAGGATTGCCAGAGCCCAGCAGGTCGAGGCTGCAGTGGCCAGGAGCGGCCACTGCACTCCAGTCTGGGTGACAGAGTGAGACTCCAACTCAAAAAAAAAAAAAAATTAACATCAACACCAACAACATTTATCCAAAGCCCACAAATACGTGGACACTAAATAGCCTGATGTTGAGCACTACTGGGTCAACACTGAAATCAAAGCAGAAATTAAAAGATGCTAGAAAACAAATGAAAATGAAGAAACATCTTACCAAAACCTCTGGGGTGTCATGAAAATAGTTCTGAGAGAAATGTCTATCTCTATGAGCACACATCAGAAAACAGAAAGATGACAAGTGGAGAGCCTAACAAATTGCCTAAGGGAGCTGGAAAGAGAAGACCAAGAAAACCCCAACTTTAGCAGAAGAATTCAAATCACCAAAATAAAACCCCAAATATGGGACATAGAAGACAAAAATATCATAGAAAACATCAACAAAACAAAAGGCTGTTTCTTTGAAAAAAATTAACAAGATTGATGGACCCCCTAGTCATAATGACCAAGAAAAATAGAGAAAGAAACCAAATAAACACAATCAGAAATACAAAAGATCAAATCACAACTGATCCCAAAGAAATACAGATGATTTGATAACCTAAATGAAATGGAGGACTTTCTGAAATCACACAACCTACCCAAGTTGAAACAAGAAGACATCGAGACACTAAATAGACCAATAACAATCCAGGAAATTTACTCTGTAATAAAAATACCTACCAAAAAAAAGCCCTGGACCAGATGACTTTCCAGCAGAATTCTACAAAATGTACAAGTAGGAGCTGATACCAGCACTTATGAAAGTATTCCAGGCAATTAAGAAAGAAGGAATTTTCCCCAAATCATTTTATGAAGCTAACATCACATTGATACCCAAACCGGATAAAGATCCAACAAAAAAGAGAACTACAGCCAATATTCCTTATGAACATAGATCCAAAAATCCTCAACAAGATTCTAGCAAATCAGATCCAAAAACACATCTCAAAAATCATCCAACATGACCAAGTAGGCTTTATCCCCAGGATGCAGGGCTGGTTCAACATTGGCAAGACCATAAATGTAATTAAATACATCAACAGAAGTAAAAACAAGAGCCACATGGTTATATCATTAGATGCAGAAAAAGTTTTTGATAAAATTCAGCATCTCTTCTTGATAAAAACCCTCAAACACCTAGGTATAGAAGGAACATACTTCAAAATAGTAAGTGCCATCTACAATAAACCCACAGCTAACATATTGCTAATTGGACAGACACTGGAAACATTTCCCCTGAAAACAGGAACAAGACAAGGCTGCCCACTCTCACAGCTCCCATTCAACATAGTGTTAGAAGTCCTAGCTAGAGCAATCAGACAAGAGAAGGAAATCAGGGGTATCCAAACAGGAAAGAGGAAGTCAAGTTATCCCTCCTTGCTGATGATATGATCCTATACCTTAAAAATCCAAGAGAATCTGTCAAAAACCTACTTGCACTGATAAAGGACTTTGGCAAAGTCTCAAGGTACAAAATAAATGTGTAGAAGACAGTTGCATTCCTATACACCAAAAACATGCAGGAAGAGACCCAAATTAAAAGCACAGTCCCATTCACAATAACCATCAAAAAAAGAGAGAAATACCTCAGCATCTTCCTAACCAGAGAAGTGAAAGACCTTTACAATGAGAACTACAAAACGCTGCTCATGGGAGGCTGAGGTGAGTGAATTGCTTGAGCCCGCAGGTTCGAGACCCACCTGGGCAACTTGGCGAGACCTCATCTCTACAATAAATCAAAAACTTAGCCGGGCGTGGCAGCACATGCCTGTAGTTCCAGCTACTTGGAAGGCTGAGGCGGAAGGATCGCCGGAGCCCAGCAGGTCGAGGCTGCGGTGGCTGGGAGCAGCCACTGCACTCCAGTCTGGGTAACAGTGAGACTCCAACTCAAAAAAAAAAAACGCTGCTCAAAGAAATCAAAGAAGACACAAACAAATGGAAAAATATTCCATACTCATGGATAAGAAGAATCAAAATTGTTAAAATGTCCATCTTACCAAAGGCAATCTACAGATTCAATGCAATACCCATTAAGTTATCAACATCATTCTTCTCAGACCTGGAAATGACAATACAGAAATTCATATGAAGCACAAACAACCACGAATAACCAAAACAATCCTTAGCAAAAGAAACAAAGCTGGAGGTATCACACTTCCAGGCTTCAAACTTTACTATAAGGCTACAGTAATCAAAACAGCCTGGTATTGGTACAAGAATAGGCACATAGACCAATGGAATAGGATAGAGATTCCGGAAGCAAAGCCTCACTTTCTCAACCAACTCATCTTTGACAAAGCCTCCAACAATCACCACTGAGGAGAGGAGAACCTGTTCAGTAAATGGTGCTGGGAAAACTGGCTGACTACATGCAGAAGATTGAAACAAGACCCCTACCTATCATCGTACACAAATATTAACTCTAAATGAATCAAAGACCTAAATGTAAAACCTCAAAACTATAAGAATCTTAGAAAATGTGGGAGACACCCTTATGGAAATTGGAACTGGCAACAAACTCCTATTAAGAACCCTAAATACCCATACCTTAAGAAATAAGATAGACAAGTGGGACCTTATCAAACTAACAAGCTTCTGCAAAGCAAAAGAAACCACCAAGAGAGCAGGGAGACAGCCCACAGAATGGGAAAAAATATTTGCCAACTCTATATCTGACAAAGGCCTAACATCTAGGATTGACAAGGAACTCAAATGCAACAAAAGGAAAAAAACAGCCCCATTAAAAGCGGACAAAAGACATGAATAGACACTTCTCAAAAGAAGATATACGAAGAGCCAACAGGCACATGAAAAAGTGCTGAGCCTCACTCATCATCAGAGAAATGCAAATCAAAACCACATTGAGATACCACCTAACCCTTGTAAGAATGGCCATTATTAATAAAAGAAACAACAACAGATGCTGGTGAGGAGGCAGAGAAAAAGGAACGCTTCTACACTGCTGGTGGGAATGCAAACTAGTACAACCTCTTTGGATAACAGTATGGCAGTTTCTGAAAGAACTAGATATTGACCTTCTATATGACCCAGAAATTCCCCTATTAGGAATATACCTGGAGGAACTCCAATCATTTTACAAAAAAGATACCTGCACAAGTATGTTTGTTGCAGCTCTATTCACAATAGCAAAAACATGGAACCAGCCATGTTGCCCACTGGAGCTTGACTGGATAAAAAAAAATGTGGTACATGTACACAATGGAATATTATGCAGTCATAAAGAAGGACAAACATATGGACTTTGAAACAACTTGGGTGAATTTAGAGTCGCTCATACTCAGTGATCTGTCACAGAAACAAAGAACAGAGTACCATATGTTCTCACTCATAAGCAGACCTTGAACAATCATAATACTATAAGAAATCGATTGGCAGTAGTGGGAAACTGTCAGGGGAGGGTGGGTGGGATTGGCAGTTGAGGGAAACTTCTAGGGGGAAAAGGGGCATACCTTATCAACAAGGGTAACTACATAATCAACGTTTGAATACCTAACCCTGAATTGTACCCCACTCTTTATAATAATAAAAAAAGAAAGAAAACAGCTATTTTTGCTGGTTGTATACTATACTGAGACATAAGAATAGCTACCTAGATTGGGGCATCTAGAATAATCTGCTTAATAAGTATGTACTTTTAGAAATCAAGCGTGTAAGAAATTTTTCTGCTTTTTTTCCTGCCAGATCCCAATCCTCAGGAAGATAATATAAAACTACCCACCATATGCCTGAATTACAGTGAAGGTAAAAGAAGAAATACTTGGGGGAATTGGCTGATGTCAGAAAAAATATCAAGCAATCAAAAAACGTAAACAAAATAACCAGATTGGCCCTTTGAAAAACTTTTTTAGGCCTGGCTAGGTGGCTCAGCCTGTAATCCCAGCACTTTGGGAGTCAGAAGAGAGTGGATTGCCTGAGCCCGCGATTTGAGACCAGCCTGGGCAACGTGGTGAGACCTCGTCTCTACAATAAATTAAAAATTAGCCGGGCGTGGTAGCATGCGCCTGTAGTTCTGCGTACTCGGAAGGCTGAGGTGGAAGTGTCTCCGGAGCCCAGCAGGTTGACGCTGGGGTGACTGTGAGCATGCCACTGCACTCCAGCTTGGGCGACGGAGTGAGACTTGGACTCAAAAAAAGAAAAGAAAAGAAAAAGCTTTTTAAGTTGTTCTGCCTCCTATGAGGAATAGATATTATTGGAAATACTCAGGAAAAAGTAAGAAGAGACCAGTTTGGAGATTATTGCAGTAGTAAAAATGAGAATGACCACAGAATGGAAAGAAATACATCAATTAAAGAAAGAAAGCATATTGTTCTAATCCACTCTGCTACATCACCTCTCAATAAATGGCTCTGGTAAATTCCCTGCCCCTAAAATTTGATGTCTGTTTGGATTATTGAATTCTGGAGACCAAAGGTATTAGCACTTTAACAGAGAACTTTCCCATAATAGAGTGGGAGGAGTGATAAGAACAGGACTGAGGATATTTTTACGCCTTAAATCTCCCTCAGAGAGAAATTAAACCTCAGATGGTTAAAATGACATATACCCAAGATCCCAAGCTAGTAAATGGTAGTGCCAGGATTTTAATGCCTAATGAAAACAGCTCAATGATGGCCCTTGCATATCAACCACTGACTAGTTGGAGCTAATATTTTTGTTTTTGTTTTTGTTTTTGAGTTGGGGGACTCATTCAATGGCCCAGGCTGGAATGTAGTGGCATGATCACAATTTATTGCAGCCTCAAACTCCTAGCTTCTGGCAATCCTTCCACCTCAACCTCACAAGTAGCTGGGACTACAGGCATGCACCACCACACCTGGCTTTTTTTTTTTTTTTTAAGAGAGAGACAAAATCTTGCTGCGTTGCCCATGCTGGTCTTGAACTCCTGAGCTCAAGCTATCCTCCCATCTCAGTCTCCCAAAGTGCTGAGATTATAAGCATGAGCTACTGCGCCTGGCCAGAGTTGACATTTTTGGATGGCACCTACATCTTTGTGCCTTATTCTTAGCATTCTTCTATGGATAAGCTATAAGACAAAGAGTAGTAAAATACAGACATTATTAAATTCATGCCAAAGACATACTCCTGGATCTGGCTTCTGCTTGCTTATAAGACTCAAGCAGGGAACTAATTAGGTTGCATTATAGATAAAAAGATGTGATTGGGTGATATACGAGGTCTGACCATTAAACTCATGAACCCATCCTAGAAAAAGTGCTCATTGCTGAATATCACTACGGTCATCTTCAAAGTACTTCCCTTGGGAAGCTATACACCAATGCCAGCAACTAGTCCCCCCAACCTTCAAAGCAATTTTGGCGTTCCTAGTTGTCAGATCTTGTACTGTTTCTTCATGAATTGAGTTCAGGAGTCACCCTTTAGTCTCTTGCCATATATCAACCAGATCAATGTAAGAATAAAAAAATTATTGGAGGTAATTTGTAATAGTGATGAATCTCTTGGACTTTGGAGACAATGGGGTAAGGACCTGAACCATGGAAATCCCTTGAAGTGTGTTAGACTGTACTGTGAAGGAGAAGCCTTCAATAGTGAAAAGAGTCAACAGTCTGCAAGGGCTTCCTAACTAGGTAGGTATGTTTCTACTCATTTTACAAATAAGTACAGTAAGGCATAGAATGGTCCAGTACCTTGTTCAAGGTCAAGCAGTAAATGAGCAACAGAGAATGATTTGCATGTAGATTATTCTGACTCCAAAATCCATGTGTCCTCTTCAGTACCCCTGCTGAGTCACTGTTCATCTCCAAACCAATTCAGGCTCATCTCATGACCTGGCAATCCACCTGTATAAGCAAAATCCAAAACAATTCACAAATGACCATTGTATAAATCCAAATGCTGAATTTCATGACTGCTATTCCTAAGACACACTCCATCTCAGAAGAAAATAATAAACTCAGTGATGATATAGTGGCCCTCCTCCCTACCAGCAGAGGTGGCAGTGGGGATCAGAGGAAGAAGATAAAGAAAAATAGGAAATTGAAAGGAAGAAGAAAGAAGTTTGGGAAATGTTGGTTCACATTGTTAGTCTATCTTGATCTTTTTACTCAACTCAACGTAACTTTTTACTTCTTTTTTCAAATCCAGTCAACATTGCTATTACATGCTCAGTGAAGTAAAAAATAACTAAACTCCACTGCTGATAGTCAATGCTTACTTTTAAATTACTGTGTGATTTGAAATATCAATACTTGTAAAAATTGATTTTTTTTAGCTCAAGCAATGACTTAATATCTCTTGCCCCAAAAGCCTGAATTATATTAATTTTATCAACAACTTTAGTGCATTTATTATTCCATATTTTCAAGTGACAAGACCTAAAAGTAAATTGTTCTAACTGCCTTTAATGCAGAATTTGATACTATATATGGGCATAGATAAAAAAGGCTTTAAAGAACAGAAATACAATGTTGATGTTTCTCTCTTTTTATATATTTTTTTTAATTTTAAAGATATGAGGTACAATTCAGAATTAGGTATACAAGTGGACATCATACAGGTAAAATTGGGCCCTCCCGTTGGTTCCCATTTTGCCTGATTTGAGATCAGGTACCTTTATCCATGTTGTGTTCTCCCCACCCTCACCCCAGCAGTATTCCACTACTGCCAATCCCTTTCTTAGAGTATTATGATAAATGCTCAGGGTCCACTTATGAGTGAGATGATGTTTCTCTCAATGGTGAAATAATGGATGATTATTTTCTACTTTCTCCTTTCACTTATCTGTATTGTCCAAATTTACTAAAATGTGCATTTTATAGTGAAAAGAAAAATACCAGACTTCTGGTTTTTAATGCTCCTGTCAGTAGCAGTTCATGAAATAATCTTGAAACTGCTGAAAAAAAAGGAAGGATGAGCACTGAAAATTAGGCTTGAAATTCAAGTGTGATGCTAGGCAATTTCCTAGCTGGTCTAGAAGTTACCAGCTTCTAGACCATCAGAGTATAATGGTGACCTACTCAGGTATCCTGATGTCACACACTCTGGACTTCAGTATTTCCTGAGGGTGATCTAAACTTCTAAGTGAAATTATGATGAGAGGAAGTCAGTTAACCTCACAGCAAGAGCTCCAGAAGAATAACCAGTAACAGACTGCTAGTATCACAGTCCAAATAAAAATTATCAGCCCTGTCTTTTTTTAAAGCCACTGACACTTTTCATTTTTCACCCTAGTAAATTAATAATTAGAAAAAAATGTTACAATGCCCCCCAAACTAAATAAATTGACTCTAGAACATCAGAAAATGTGACAATGACTTTGAATGCAATAATCCATAAAAAGGAAAAAAAATACCATAGCTAAATGCTAACAGCATTCGCATTCAGTTAGACATTGTATATAGGGTTTTTTCTGTTATTTCATAGATAAGCTTCTTACATACCCATTTTTCCATATAAGTAATTTAAATGTTCATTATATTAATACAATATGGCAAAAAAATAAAGATGCTAGGACTAATTTTTCTAGCTTAGTGGAACAAATCTCCTAATTTTCTTCCATTCTTATGAAAAAATTAATTAGCATTTAAGTTATTGTGAATTATCTTCCACTTTTCAGAAAAGTTGTCAGGTAAATCAAGAGACAGGTAGTCCCTTTACAAAGTTAGAAATGTATATATAACATGATTATTATTTTTGATACCAGAGAATGCATGTAATTATTTTATGTATCTTTAAAACCCAAATTGGATAAACTGAATATTTTTAATTGGGAAATATTAACAATAAATATAAGAAAGATGGTATCTCACCAAGCTCCTCTTCAGATTATCTTTCATTTCAGACTTGAGAATATTCCCATGTTATTATGCTTGCATACATATAACACATATATACTGATATATAATGATGGGGAAATATAATTAAAAATAATTTTTTCTCAGGCCAGAAATCCTCTCCAGAATTATAGTAGAGAAAGAAAATACATTTATTATTGAATAAGCATTAAACCAGAATGTGATGCAATCTAAGAGATTGCAAAGACACAGAAACACAAAAATTCACCATTCTATATAGCCAAGCAGACATATCATCATGAAAAACAATTGTCCTCAAGTAACAGGAACTTGACAGCACCATTTGTCATACATAATTCAACCTAAATTTAACTGGTGGTTGAAGGGATCATCTGTGTTAGCTAACTAGCTTTATCCAGAGAAGAGACAAACTTCTCATATCTTCATAGCAAGAGATAATTTTGCAACTTGAATCAAAACACCCACCAGAGCTGGTCCTCTACCTCCCACAGATACTGGGAGATAGACGTGCTATCTCTGTTGCTGTCTACATTCAAGCAAATAGCTCCTAGGTCTTAGAAAAATACTTTTCCTGCGTCAGAAAGTTGACAAAAGCCCTATCAAGTTTTCTAAAGGATTTATGTACATTTTACGGAAAGGAGAAAGTACTTACAAGTTTTCGGAAGTAAATGCTCTAAGAGAAAGGATTAGGGAAAAATCTCTTCCTTTATTTACAACAGAAAGAATTAAGCTCTTTATTTTTTTATTTTTATTTGTCCTTATAAAATATGCATGTGTGTATGTACAAGTATAAGAAAACTATCTTTTATATACATTAATATATATAGTATACGATGTATAAAAAGAAATTAATGGTAAAAAGGCTATACGGGAAATTATGATACCAAAAAGAACTAGATGGCAAAAATGCATAAAACATTAAGATCAGTTATGCCTGCATAAAAAGATTCTGTTTTTTATCTTCTCCCTTCTACTTGTATGTATGTCAAATGATATTACACAGCATATATTCTGTTTTCAATTGAAAAAATAAAAGAACAAAAACATAGGTTGTTTTACACAATATTGAAAAATATTTCCCAAGAATTCTCTCCAAAAACTTTCCCATCTGTGAGAAAACAAGATGCCAATTTTTAAAAAATAAAAATAATATGATGCATTCAGTGCACATTTATTCATGATGCTTTGTCTTATTGGTTTCAGAGAAGTTTATTATCCAGCAAGATGAAGACCAAGAGTTAATTTACTGAACTCAGGTTCTAGGTTTTGAAATGTTCACAGAATTGGCAGAGAAACAAAGCTGTTTTGTTGCTAGCATGATGAGGTAGGACCCCGATAGAGGGCCAGAGGATGAGTCAATGGTAATATCAATGAGTGATAAAAGTAACCAGTAATTCATATCAACAGTGATTCAAGTACAAGTCACTAAGCTATTTTCAGAATCACTTCTCTCTTCTGAGATACAGGATCTTACTACTGTATTCCCCCCTCACAAATTCTTTTCTCACAAGAGAAATGGACTTATCTCTTTATCTCAACCTTCTCAAGTGAACACACAGATCTGATCTTTTCCAAAAAGCTTCTTGGCCTTCATGCAAATAAACCACTACCTAGATTGTCCCACCACGTCACCAGATAGATCGTAAAGTGCCTGAAACTAGAAATAAAAGCATTCTGGACTCAGCTTGACTATTCCCCCAAAGGAAAAAATCATGGAAATCAGAATATGCAAGACACATTCTGCTAAGGTCTTTGCAATCAAGAATGATTGGAACATCAACTTAAAATGCCAGAAGCCTCAGGGAAGGAAGCCCTGAGGGTCAAAAACAACACCACCAACAACAACACAAAAGTATATATGCAGAATAAATACTGGACTGGAAACCAGGCAGAAGTGACTTGAATCCCTGCTTAGCTACTTACTAATCATATGACCCTAGGTAAGTTACTTCTATCCATCTCTATTTTCTCATCTGGAAAATGGGGATATTAATATATACTTTAAAGGGTCACTATAAATAATCAAAATGTTATGTAAAATTCCTTGCACAGAGTAGCTATATTTGCTAAATATATAATGTTCTCACAGTACTACAATGACACAACTGGACAGTAAGAAGACTTGATTTGGTTTAGGATTAGTCTATATATGCAATTTTTAGACTGAGCCTAAAGAGATCTCTCTTTTTTATATTCTTTCAACACTTTTATCTATATTATGCCTTGAAGTTACTGTATCCACCTCACATTTTTAAATTTATTTTTTCCAACACTAGAGTTGAGCTGTTTGAAAATCATACTACTGAACTTGTGACGAATTCATGTGCCCTACTTCAGGTATATTTATCTATCTTATGATGGGAGCGGATACCAGAGGGACACGTTGTGTTTTCTAAAAGACCTGAAACACATGCATAATGACTGTATATCTGTGTTTATAATTAGTCACTCTATGAAGGATGCAAACAGAAAAATAATTTAATTCATTGATTTATGAGATTTTATTGCTCATATTTTTCACATTAAGCACATAAAGAGTGTTTACAAGCTACAGATAAACATAGTAAATGGGTTAAAAGAATAGACGCAAACGTTATGAAAAAGATTTGGTTTGAAAGAAAGGGCAAAGATATTCATTTAGTTCAATTTAAAAACTGGTTAGTCCTTCCTTTCTTCCTTCCCTTTCCCACCTTCCCTCTCTCTCTCTTTCCCCCTCTGTCACTCACCCTTTCCTCCCTCTCTCCCTCCCTCTCTTTCTGGAGATACTTCGGTGCTAAAGACATGAGGTGATTGGTGGCTCAGCCTGTAATCCCAGCACTTTGGGAGGACGAGACAAGTGGATTGCCGGAGCCCGCGGGTTCGAGACCAGCCTGGGCAACTTGGCGAGACTACGCCTCTACAATAAATCAAAAAAATTAGCCGGGCATGGTAGCGTGTGCCTGTAGTTACAGCTACATGGAAGGTTGAGGCGATGGATCGCTGGAGCCCAGTAGGTCGACGCTGGAGTGGCCGTGAGCATGCCACTACACTCCAGCCTGGGCGACAGGTGAGACCAAGCAAGACAGCCTCCAATTGGCCTTTCCATCTGCATGTTCCACTGCTCCCTTAGAATTCTTCTTCAGCCGGGCTCGGTGGCGCAGCCTGTAATCCCGCGCCTTTGGGAGGCGAAAGTGAGTGGATTGCCTGAGCCCGTGGGTTCGAGACCCGCCTGGGCAACTTGGCAAGACCTCATCTCTACAATAAATCAAAACGAGCCGGGTGTGGTAGCGCGCGCCTGTAGTTCCACCTACTTGGGCGGCTGAGGCGGAAGGATCGCCGGAGCCCAGCAGGTCGAAGCTGCCGTGGGCAGGAGCGGCCACTGCACTCCAGTCTGGGTGATAGAGTGAGACTCCAACTCAAAAAAAAAAAAAAAGAATTCTTTGCTTCATCTAAATTAAACTTGCTCATTCCACCTCAGTACCTGTACTCACCCTGATGATTCTTTTGCCTAACATGTCCACAATTCACTCCCAGCTTCCTTCCCTACCACCCCTGCTCCGTGTCTGACCCAGTTCCATCCACGGTTCAAGGCATAATACCTCAAGGACTACCAACACTCACAAAATAGTATTTTCCTCCTTTTAACTTTCTCTCTTGTGGCATATCACTTTCTCTGTTGCATTATTATTCAAGAATATATCCTATCATTTTAACAAGATTGTAAATTCATTCAGAGTGGAAAGAAAAGAATCTGCATCTGAAGAATCTTGTCATTCCCTGAGGTACGTAACACAGCATCTGTAACACACTACCAGACATTTCATCAGGATCTGTCAATGATTTATTAGGGGACAAAAAGGTAAAAGGCCATTTTAGGCAGCAAGAGTAAAGAAATGAGGAAGGAAATTAATGCATTCATTCATACCGAGTTCCTGCTATGTCAGATACAGTGAAATTAGAAAAAAAAAAAAAAGACTGTAAGATATGAAAATAGCAAGAGACAAAAAAAGATATATGGTGGGCATGCAGGCTACATGACTATAGAAAGATCGCCAAAGGTAAGGCTGAAGGGCAGAGATTTCAGATTAAAGATGATAAGAAGTCAGCATAATGATTTATAATTATTTATGATTTATCATATAATTAATGACATCTATAATGATGTGTTAACTATAGCCCATTATATACATTGTTTCATTTAACCATCACAATAATCCTCTGATGTTTACAGGTGAAGATACAGTTAAAAAGATTAAGAAACTTCCCCAAAAAACTGGATGGAATTGGCGACCATCACCCTAAGTGAAGTAGCACGGGAATGGAAAACCAAACGCCACATGATCTCAATTATAAGTGGGAGTCAAACTAAGGAACTACAAAGGCATATTGAACAGCATAATGGACACTGAAGAATCAGAAAGGGGTGATGGGAAGGGGAATAGGGATGAAACATCACCTATTGAATACAGTGTGGAGGTGGAGGGTACATTTAAAGCCCAGACTACTTTACCACTATGCAATGCATTCATGTAACCAAAAATCATTTGTACCCTCTAAAGCCATTGAAATTTTATTTATTTATTTGTTTTTAATTTTTTGCCAGGTGTGGTAGTGCACGCCTGTATTTCCAGCTACTTGGAGGGGAAATAAAATTTTTGTAAAAAGAAACCTGCCCAAGGTTAATACCTAGGTTTATAAGGTTAATACTAGCTGCGGTTAGTGCAAGCTAGGGCTGGAATTCAAACCGAAGGCAGCGTAGCTCCAGGGCACTTATCTTATACATTCCCAAGGCAGGACTACATTTAAAAAGTGTGATTGTGGGAAAAATCCTATAACAGTGGCCTGTTGGATTAACTGATTTATTAAGGAGCTAAGGAAGACATACTGAGAATACTCCCCAGTGATTTCATACCATCATCCAACAAATCAGGATCTCAAAATTCTCCAGAAAATGACTCTAATCCAATTCTGTTGTAGATGACGCTCAAAACCAGCAATACACAAGTGGCCATAAGGTCTTTGTATCAAGACTTTAAAAAGTATCCAACTAATCACCATTGTTTGGAGGGAAAAGATCGTTACCAGATTGAAGGACATTTCTCCAAGACATCTGACCTTGATTCTTTAAAGCTATCAATAGTAGGAAAGACCAAACAAAGGCCTGGGAACTACTTTAGAGTAAAAGAGATTAAGAGATAACTCAACTAAATGAAATAAGTGATCCTTAATTTGATCCTGGATTTTAAGAAAATCTGTATGGAATATTATGTTGCAATTGAGGAAATTTGAAGACTGGCTGTATATTATATAATATTATTGTATCAATGGTAAAATTGTGGAAATAATGATGGCATTGTAGTATTTAGAAAATGCCCTAGCTATTAGGAGATAATGCTGAAAATACTTACGAATGGAGTGGCACAATGCTTATGTCTTATTTTTAAATGATTCTGTAAAACAAGCAAACACGCTTGTACATATATGACATAAAAGAGAAAATAAAAGTAGTAATGTTAACAATTGATACACCCAGGTGATGTTGTATAAGTGTTCATTCTCTCGACTTTGAACTTTTTCAAAATAAAAAGTTAAAAATATGTATAATCCTTAAAAAGTTGGAATTCATTTATAGATCTTTATGAGTAACTTTTTTTTTTTTTTTTTTGAGTTGGAGTCTCACTCTGCCGCCCAGACTGGAGTGCAGTGGTCGCTCCCGGCCACCGCAGCCTCGACCTGCTGGGCTCCGGCGATCCTTCCGCCTCAGCCTTCCGAGTAGCCAGAATTACAGGCATGTGCTACCACGCCCGGCTGATTTTTTGATTTATTGTAGAGATGAGGTCTCGCTGCCCAGGCAGGTCTCGAACCCGCGAGCTCAGGCAATCCAATCACCTCAGCCTCCCAAAGGCGCGGGATTACAGGCTGAGCCACCAAGCCCAGCTATGAGTAACTTTTAAAGTATAAATAAACGAATGCACTAACAGAAATACCTATTTGCTAAATTAACATCAACTTGGAAAAATCTTGTAAGCACTATAGAAATATCCAACATCATCACTGACTCTCACAAATCTTGAGACAAGGGTGTTCTTTAACATTTGTGTGAACTTTTAAAGCAAAAGTAAACTTTGGTTAAATTTCCAGCTGAAATAATTAGGAAACTAAGCAATGAATGTTCAAAGCACTCTAACGGTTTCCTGCACTAATGGAAGAGCTTTGAAATGCTTAACCATAATATCCCTGTGGCTTTTTACAAGGACGAAAGTTTGAAGAAGAAGAAAAAAATTTTGTTAGTAATTTCTGCAAGAATGGGGTGAGAGGAGGGAATTTCTACAAAAATCATTACACAGAAGATTTTCAAGAATTGTACTCTTAAGAAATTCATTTCTGTTATTTGTATTCTACAGCTCTACCGCACACGAAAAGACTGAGACCATGTCAATAATTTTTACTATAAGACATTATGATGCCAGTGTGGCTTACACATCCAGACAACATCTGACACATCCAGCAAAGAGGACTGAAATGAGTGAAGATCTGCTTTAGATGCAAGATGCATAAGATTGGATCTTTGATTCAAAAATTATGATGTCTTTTAATGATGATGAACTCAGTTCGCAGATAGAAACATATAATTTCAGAATGCTCCAAACACTAAAAAATGGAAAGAAGACCAAAAAACTTATGTTTCTCCCCACACTGGAATTCTCATAATCATTATTATTTTCACTGAATCATGTGACTTTAAAATATGTCTGAAAACTAGTGTTTCTCTATTGCTATATGATCTTATAATAATTTTCATAGATCACAGGATAGAAACATTTTTTTCTTTTTTTAATTTTAAATTTTTTTATTTTAAAGATGTGGGGCACAATTCAGGGCTAGGTATACAAATGTTCATTATGCAGTTACCCTTGTTGATGAGGTGTCATTCCCCTCCCCCCGGCAGATTCCCACTACTGCCAATCCCACGTCTCTCCCCCACCCACCCCCTGGAAGTTGCCTACAACTGCCAATCCTTTTCTTATAGTATTATGATAATTGTTCAAGGTCCACTTATGAGTGAAAACATGTGATACTCAGTTCTTTGTTTCTGTGATAGATCACTCAGTATTATAGACTCTAAGTCCATCCAAGTTGCTGTGAAGTTCATAATTTTGTCCTTCTTTGTGGCTATGTAATATTCCATTGTGTATATGTACCACATTCTTTTACCCAGTCCACTTTCGATGGACAGCACAGTTGGTTCCAAGTTTTTGCTATTGTGAGTAGTACTGCAATAAACATAAATGTGCAGGTATCTTTTTCATAGAGTAATTTGAGTTCCTCTAGGTATATTCCTGTAAGGGGATTGCAGGGTTGTATGGAATGTCGATTTTTAGATCTTTTAGGAATCACCAAACTGTTTTCCACAGAGGTTGTATTAGTTTACACTCCACCAACAGTGTAGAAATGTTCCCTTTTCTCTACATTCCCTCCAGCATCTGTTGTTTTTTGTTATTGATGATGTCCATCCTGACTGGAGTTAAGTGATATCTCAGTGTAGTTTTAATTAACATTCATTTGATGACTAGTGAGGCTGAACATTTTTACAAAATACTTCTATGAAGTATATGCTTAAATCTAGAGTGACCTGACAATTCTTCAAGATGTAATTTATAAAGTGCTAAATGAATACTAAGATTTGTAAGGGAAGAATAAAGTCTATTTAATCATATCCCCTTTTTATTTGTTTCTTTTTTACTACAGTTGTAGCCACATGCTGAGGTTTAAAACCTAAAGATTATCAAGCACTGACTAAAATCTAATATGCACTCAGTGTATTAGGAAAATAAACCATGGTCACAGTTTTTCTAATCTACCACTGCAAAGATTCCTTGGTCCCTTAGGAATAGTATGCTATTCAAGAAAGCTTAGTCATAAATTTCCTTGTAAATACTAACCTAATATAGATAATGACTCTGTAATATTTAATTTTTTTTTTTTGGAGTTTGGAGTGCAGTGGCACACTCCCGGCCACCGCATCCTCGACCTACTGGGCTCCAGCGATCCTTCTGCCGCAGCCTTCCAAGTAGCCGGAACTACAGGCGTGTGCTACCACGCCCGGCTAGTTTTTGATTTGTTGTAGAGATGAGGTCTGGCCAAGTTGCCACAAGGCGGGTCTCGAACCCGCGGGCTCAGGCAATCCACTCACCTCGGCTTCCCAAAGCGCTGGGATTACAGGCTGAGCCACCAAGCCTGGCCAACATTTAGTACCAAATTCTTAACACTTAGCACAGTGCCTGACATAGAGTGGATGTTAATAAGTATTTGTTGAATATTCAAGATGATAATATCCCATTGCTTCAAAAACACAGAAGTTCTATTTCATCTAGATGTGTGCCTTCTTCTCCAGTTACCATCAGTGTTAGCCACAGGATATTTCGGGTTTAACGCTTGGGCACCCAATAGGATGCCCTTCTGGGCCCATCTGAAGGAATATGATACCATGTGACACACTTTGGCCAATGAAACATGAGTGTAAGTGCCAGGCAGAACATTCAAGACTCAGGGGGTAATAATAAGTCCAAGCTCTCTTTGCCTTTGCCACAGTGACCAGCAACCTCCAGGTGAGGTGTTTCATCAGGCTGAGTCCTGAACCGAGGATACTGCAGAGTAGAACCCTTAATGTTACCCACAATGGGCCAGCCGGTGGCTCAAGCCTGTAATCCTAGCACTTTGGGAGGCCGAGGAGAGAGGGTTGCCTGAGCCCACGGGTTCCAGAACAGCCTGGGAACTTCATGAGACCTCATCTCGACAATAAATAAAAAAATTAGTTGAGCATGGTAGCACGCCTGTAGTACGCCTGTAGTTCCGGCTACTTGGAAGGCTGAGGCTGGAGGATCGCTGGAGCCGGCAGGTCGACGCTGGTGGCCTGGAGTGTGCCACCGCACTCCAGCCTGGACCACGGAGTGAGACTCCAACTCAAAAAAAAAAAAGCTACCCACCATGGGCAAGTCACACGAAGTAAATCCTATAGTTATGAAGCCACCGAGGTTTGGGGATGTATGTTATCTACTACAGCATAGTGATATCTCATTGTGGTTTTAATTTGCATTTCCTTAATGATGAATGATGTTGAACATCTTCTTATGTACTTATATTCCACCCACATATCTTCTTTGGTAAAGTATCTGTTCAAATATTTTGCCCATTTAAAAAAATTGAGTTATTTACGTTCTTGAGGTTTGTGCTTTCTTCATATACTCTAAATATACGTCCTTTATCAGATATGTGCTTTGCAAATACTTTCTCCCAGGCTGTGACTTGTCTTTTTATTCTCTTATCAGTGTCTTTTGAAATTTTTGTTTTGATGGAGTGAAATTCATCTTTTTTTTTTAAATGGATTGTGCTTTTGATGTATGTAAGAATGCTTTGCCTAACCCGAAGTCACAAACATTTTCTCCTATGCTTTTTAAAAATGTTTAACAGTTTTAAGTTTAACATTTAGATCTTGAGTTATTTTTGTATAATACACATAGTATTATGGATTTAATTTTTTTGCAAGTGTATTTCCAACTTTTCAAGCACAATTCATTGAGAATGCTATTCTTTCTCCATTTAATTGCCTTTACAGCTTTGTAAAAAAAGAAATAAATGAGTTTTGCATATATGTGTGAGTTTGTTACTGGACTTTATTATTTTTCATTGATCTACTTTTGTCTCCATATTTTATTGATTGCTCTAGTTTTGTAAGTCTTGAAATTAGCTAATGTTTGTCTTCCAGTTTTGTTCTTATATTTTAGCGTGATGTTTGCCATTCTAGGTCCTTTATATTTTCATATCTATTTTAGAATCAGTTTGTCCGTTTCTACATAAAAACCTGCTGATGTTTTGAGATTGCGTTGAATATAAATATCAATTTAAGTTGAATTTATATCTTCTGACTATGAATATGGAATATCTTTCAATTAATTGAATTATTTAACTTATCTCAGTAATATTTTGTAAGTCCCTCACATATTTTACCAGATTTATTTCTAAGGGTTGAATAGTTTTAGATACTACTGTAAGTAGTGTTTTAACTTTACTTTCTGATTATGCTAATGTATAGAAATACAGTCAGTTTTCGTATATTTATTTTGTATCTGACACTTTGTTAAAGGAATTTGTTAGTTCTAGAAACTGGGATAAATCAAATTTGAGATACTGAAAAACTATTTGGAGTCCAGTGCAAAACTGAATGTAAGAATCTGAAACACAAAAAATAAGAGCTTGAGTGTAATATGGGTTGTGAAAATTATAAGCATATACACTGCATCAGAGGCTTCAGAAAATCTTTTTTTAAATTATTTTTTAAAGATGTGGAATACAATTCAGGTTTAGGTATATAAGTGGTCATCGCTTTGGTCCACACTTCACCTGATTTGACAGCAGTTACCTTTATTGATATCGTGTGACCCATCTCCCTCCCCTGGCAGTGTCCCACTACTGCCATACCCTTTTCTACAGTATTATGATAAATGTTCAGGGTCTGCTTATAAGTGAGAACACATGGTACTCAGTTCTTTGTTTCTGTGACAGATCACCGAGTATGATAGACTCTAAAACCATCCAAGTTGCTGCAAAGTCCATAATTTTGTCCTTCTTAATGACTGCATAATATTTCATCATGTATATGTACCTTATTTTTTTATCCAGTCCACTTTCAATGGGCAGCACTGTTGGTTCCATGTTTTTGCTATTGTAAATAGTGCTGCAATAAACACTCATGCACAGGTATCTCTGAGTTCCTCCAGATATATTCCCAGTAGGGGGATTGTAGGGCCATATGGAAGGTCGATTTTTAGGTCTTTTAGAATTGCCACACTATTTTCCACAGAAGTTGTATTAATTTACAGTCCTATCAACAGTGTAGAAGCATTCCCTTTTCCCCGCATCCTCTCTAGTCTGTTGTTTTTTGAGTTATTGATGATGGCCATCCTGACTGAAATTAGGTGATGCCTCAGTGTGGTTTTGATTTGCATTTCTTTGATGATTAGTGAGTTGAGCATTTTTTCATATATCTGTTGGTTGCTCGTATGTCTTCTTTTGAGAAGTGTCTATTCATATCTTTTGCCCACTTTTTAACAGGGTTGTTTGTTTTTTCCCTTTTGGCACATTTGAGTTCCTTGTAGATCCTGGTTAGGCCTTTGTCAGATATACACTTGGCAAAATATTTTTTCCCATTATGTGGGTGGTCTCCCCACTCTCTTGATGATTTCTTTTGCTTTGTGAAGTTTTTCAGTCTGAGGTCCCATTTTCTCTTATCTCTTGCAGCTTTTGGAGATTTGATCAGGAATTAGTTGCCTAATACAATTTCTGTTAGGATGTCTCCTGCGTTTTCTAAGTTTCTTATAGTTTGAGATTTTACGTTTAGGTCTTTGATTCATTTAGAGTTGATTCTTGTATATGGTGAAAGATAGGAGTCCTGTTTCAGTCTTTTGCATGTGGACAGCCAGTTTTCTCAACACCATTTACTGAATGATTGTGGGTGGAGTCTTTGTCAAAGATGAGTTGATTGAGAAATTGATGTTTTGCTTCTGGAATCTCTATTCTATTCCATTGGTCAATATACCTGTTCTTTCCAATATCAGACTGCTTTGATTATTGAAGCCTTATTATAAAGTTTAAAGTCTGGAAGTGTGATACCCGCCTCTGTTTCTTTTGCTTAGGATTGTTTTGGCTATTCATGGTTGTTTATGTTTCCATAAGAATTTCTGTATTGCCATTTCAGGTTTGAGAAGAATGATATTTGTAATTTAATGTGTATTGCATTGAACATATAGATAGCCTTGGGTAGGATGGACATCTTAACAATGTTCATTCTTCCAATCCATAAGCATGGGATATTTTTCCATTTGTTTGTGTCTTATTTGGTTTACTTGAGCAGTGTTTTGTGGTTTTCATTGTAAAGGTCTTTCACTTCTCTGGTTAGGAAGATACCAAGGTATTTCATTTTTCATGTGTGGCTATTGTAAATGAAAGTGACTTTTATTTGATTATCTGCCTGTTTGTTGCTGGTGTATAAGAATGCAACTGTCTTTTGCACATTTATTTGGTACCCTGAGATTTGGCCAAAGTCCTTTATTAGTGCAAGGAGGCCTTTAAGAGATTCTCTTGGGTTTTCAAAGTATAGGATCATATCATCAGCAAAGAGGGATAACTTGACTTCCTCTTTTCCTATTTCGATTCCCTTGATTTCCTTCTCTTGTCTGATTGCTCTAGCTAGGACTTCCAAAACTATGTTGAACGTGAGCTGTGAGAGTGGGCAGCTTTGTCCTATTCTGGTTTTTTACTGAAAATACTTCCAATTTCTGTCTGTTTAGCAATATGTTGGCTGTGGGTTTATCAGCGATGTCACTTATTTTGAGGTAGGTGTACAAGGGTTGTTATCAAGAAAGGATGCTGAATTTTGTCAAAAGCTTTTTCTGCATCTAATGATATAAAAATGTGGTTCTTGTTTTTACATCTGTTTATGTATTTAATTACATTTATGGTCTTGCAGGGGTTGAACCAGCTCCGCATCCCAGGGATGAAGACTACTTGGTCATGGTGGATAATTTTTGAGATGTGTTGTTGGATCTGATTTGCTAGATTCTTTTTTTCTTCTTTCTTTCTTTTTAACTTTTAAATTCTTTTATTTTAAAATTGTGGGGTACAATTCAGGGTTAGGTATACAAATATTCATTGTGCAGGTACCCTTGTTGATGAGGTGTGCCCCTCCTTCCCCCAGGCAGATTTCTGCTACTGTCAATCCTACCTCACCACCCCCCGCCCCACAGTTTCCTGCTACTATCAATCCTTTTCTTATAGTATTCTGATAATTGTTCAAGGTCCTTATGAGAGATAACATGTGATACTCAGTTCTTTGTTTCTGTGAAAGATCACTCAGTATTATAGACTCTAAGTTCATCCAGGTTTCTGTGAAGTTCGTGATTTTGTTCTTCTTTATAACTGCATAATATTCCATTGTGTATATGTACCATACTTTCTTTATTCAGTCCTCTTTTGATGGGCAGCATGGTTGGTTCCATGTTCTTGCTATTGTGAACAATGCTGCAATAAACATACATGTGCAGGTATCTTTTTTATAGAGTAATTTGAGTTCTTCTAGGTATCTTCCCAGTAGGGAGATTGTGGGGCCATACAGAAAGTTGGTGAAAACTACAAAATTCTGCTCAAAGAAATCACTGAGATACTACCTAACTCCAGTCAGAATGGCCATCATCAATAATTCAAAAAATAACAGATGCTGGAGAGGGTGTGGCAGAAAGGGAACACTTGTACAAAGAAAACATTTGCTCGAAGAAATCAAAAATGACATAAACAAGTGGAAAAATATTCCGTACTCATGGTTTGGAAGAATCAACATTGTTAAGATGTCCATTCTACCTAAGGCAATCTACAGACTTAATGCAATACCTATCAAATTGCCAGTAACAGTCTTCTCAGACCCAGAAACAACAATACAGGAATTCATATGGAAACATAAATGACCAAGATAGCCAAAACAATCCTCAGGAAAAAAAAAAAAAAATCAGGCGGTATCACACTCCCAGACCTTAAACTTTATTATAAAGCTTGCAATAATCAAAACAGCCTGGCATTGGTACAATAATAGGCAAAGAGACCAATGGAACAGGAAGCAAAACGTCAATTCCCCAACCAACTCATCTTCAACAAAGCCTCCATATCAGCCACTGAGGAGAGGAGAACCTATTCAGTAGGTGGTGCTGGGAAAACTGGCTAATCACATGCAGAAGATTAAAACAATATCCCTATGTATCACCATACACAAAAATCAACTCTAAATCACAAAAATCATACACAAAAATCAACTCTTAGGTTAGATCAGAGACCTAAACGTGAAACCTCAAATTATAAGAACCTTAGAAAATTCAGGAGACACTCTTACGGAAATTGAAACTGGCAACAAATTCCTGATCAAAACCCCAAGTGCCCATGCCATAAGAGATAAGATAGACAAGTGGGATTTCATCAAACTGACAAGCTTCTGCAAAGCCAAAGAAACCATTAAGAGAACAGGGAGACAGTCCACAGACTAGGAAAAAATATTTGCCAACTCCATGTCTGACACAGGCCATATCTAGGATCTACAAGGAACTCAAACGTACTGAAAAGAAAAAAACAAACAGCTCCATTACAAAGTGGGCAAAAGATATGAATAGACAGTTCTCAAAAGAAGGCGTACGAGCAGCCAACAGATACTGGAAAAAATGTTCAGCCTCACTAGTCATCAAGGAGATGCAAATTAAAACTACACTTAGATACCACCTAACTCCAGTCAGAATGACCATCTTCAATAATTCAAAAATAACAGATGCTGAGGAAGATGTGGTGAAAAGGGAACACTTTACACTGTTGGTGGAAGTGCAAACTAGTACAGCCTCTGAGGAAAACAGTGTGGCGATTCCTAAAAGTTCTAAACATTGCTAGATTCTTGTTGAGAATTTTTGCGTCTGTGTTCATCAGGGATATTGGCCTGTAGTTGTCCTTCTTAGTTGGATTTTTATCGTGTTTGGGTATCGGTGTGATTGATGTTAGTTTCATAAAATGATTTGGAGAGAGTTCTGTCTTTCTTGAATGCTTGGAATACTTTCAATAGGATTGGGATCAGGTCTTCCTTGTGTATTTTATAGAGTTCCTCTGTCCAGGGCATTTTTTAGTAATCAGTTTTCTTATGATGGAGTCAATTTCCTCAGTTGTTATTGATCTATTTAGGATCTCTATTTCTCCTTGTTTCAATCTTGGGAGGTTGTATGATGTCAGAAAGTCCTCCATTTCATTTAAATTTTCATATAAGTTTGTTTCCATACATGTATGCACAGTAACCTCCGGTAATCTTTTGTATTTCTTTGTGGTCAGTTGTGACTTGATATTTTATGTTGCTGATCATGTTATTTGGGCTTTTTCTCTTTTTTTCTTGGTCAGTCTGGCTAGGGATCCGTTAGTCTTCTTTATCCTTTCAAAGAACCAGCTTTTTGTTTCAATGATTTTTTTAATGATATTTTTGTCTTCTATGTCCCAGATTTGAACTTTTACTTTGATGATCTGGATTCTTCTGTGGTAGTTAGGGTTTTGGTGGTCTTGCCTTTCCAGCTCCCTTTGGTGAATTGTTAGACTGTTAACTTTTGATCTTTCTATTTTCTTGATGTATGTTCATAGAATTATGAATTTTCTCTTAGTATTGCTTTCATGGTATCCCAGAGGTTTTGGTAAGATGTGTCTTTGTTTTCATTTGTTACCAGGAATCTTTTAATTTCTGTTTTGATTTCTGTGTTCACCCAGGAACTATTCAGAATCATGCTATTTAGTGTCCATGCCTTTGTGTGTTTGGGGGGAATCTTGTTGGTGGTGATATTTATTTGTATTCCACTATGGTCAGAAATATTTTTTTAAAAGCAAATAAAAATAAAGTAAATTAATAAATAAAAGAAATAATAAGTTAGTTCTAAGAGATTTTTGGAGATTCAACTATATTTTCTACATAGATGATCTAGTCTGCAAATCAAGACAGTTTTACTTTTACCCTATCAATCCATCTGCCTTTTTTTCTTACTATATTGTATAAGCTGAAACTTTAAGTATAATGTTGAATAGACGTGCTTTAAGTGGATGTCTTTGTCTTCTTCCTGATCTTAAGGGGAAAACATTGTCTTCCTCCACTAAATGTGATGATAGCTGTATTTTTTCATAACATGCTTTATTAGATTGAAGAAGTCTCCATCTATTCCTACTTTGTTGACAGTTGCTTCCTTCTTCTTCTTCTTCTTCTTCTCCTCCTCCTCCTCCTCCTCCTCCTCCTCCTTTTTGTTCTTCTTCTACCTCTTCTTCTTTTTCTCCTTCTCCTTCTCCTTCTCCTCTTCCTCCTCCTCCTCCTCCTCCTCCTTCTCCTCCTCCTCCTCTCTTCTTCTTCTTCTTCTTTTAGTCTGTAATTTGGTGAGTTACATTGATTAATTTCATTTTCAAATATTAAACTATAATTACATTCTTGGGCTGTACTGTGCTTAGTCATGATATATCTTTTTTATATATTGTTGGTGACAGTTTGCTACAAATTTTTAGAATGTGTGCATCTGTGTTCATGAGGAGTATGGGTATTGGTCCATTGTTTTCTTTTCTTGCAATATCTTTATCAGTTCTGGTGTCAGCATAATCCTGGTCTCAGTGTATGATGTGGCATCTTTCTTCAATTTTCTGGAATAGTTTGCATAAGATATTATTACTTCATTAAATATTTGGTAGAATTCACCAATGAAGGTATCTGGACCTCCTGAAAATTTTATTTGTGGGAAAGTATTTAGCCACAAATTCAACTGCCTTAATAGATATAGAACTATTCAGGTTGCTTGTTTCTTCTTGTATACATTTGGGCACTTTGTGTCATGAAAGAAATTTTGCCCCTTGTATCTAATTTTTTTTATTTATTAGCATAATGTTGTTCATATTTCCTTATTATTCTTTTAGTATCTGTAGAATCTGCAGTATTAAAACATCTCTTATCCCTGGTATTGGTCACTTGTGTCTTTTCTCTTTTTCCTTGATTAGTCTGACTAGAAATGTATCAATTTTATCTGACTAGAAATGTACCAATTTATTTTATTTTATTTTAAAGATATGGGGTACAAGTCAGGATTAGGTTCATAAGTGGTCTACGTACAGGTGAAGTTTTGGTCTCCCAGAGGCCCTCACTTCCCTTGGTTTAGGATCAGATATCCTTAGTGATGCTATGTGCCCACCCTCCTTCCCTCCCCTGGCAGTGTCTCACCACTGTTGATCCCTTTCATGTGGTATTTTGATAAGTGTTCAGGACCCACTTATGAGTGAGAACATGTGGTATTCAACTCTTTGTTTCTGTGCTAGATCACTGAGTATGATAGACTCTAAATTCATCCAAGTTGCTGCAAAATCCATAATTTTGTCCTTCCTTATGGCTGTGTAGTGTTCCATCATGTATATATAGAAATGTACCAATTGTATCAATCTTCTTAATGAACCACTTCTTTCTTTTAATTTTTTTCAATTTCTATTTCATTTTTTAAATGTCTATTCTAGTCTTATTTCTTCTCTTCCACTTAGTTTGTTGTGTCTCTAGGAAGCTGAGTTCATTGACTTGAGATCTTTCTTTTCTAATATAGGCACTTAGTATAATAAATTTCCCCTTAAGCACTGATTTTGCAGCATCCCACAAACTTAGATAGGCTGTTTTTATTTTACCTAGTTTAAAATACTTTATAACTTCCTTTGATTTCTTCTGTGACTAATAGACAATTTATGAATGTGTTATAGATATTAGTGGATTTTCCGGAATCCTTTGTGATTGGTCCCATTCCCTGGCCATCACTAGCTTTAAAAATCTTTTTTAATAATTAGCCATCAATTATCTACTTTCATGGTTAAATCACAATTAAGTGCCTATCGTCAGTATGATGTTCCATCAACATACTAAAACATATGGAAAAGATTGACAGCTTTTCATAGTGTAGTGTATTTTACATTTCTTTTAACCTGTAAAACAAATATAGATAATTATCTCTATATAAGAATTAAGAGAATTTGTACTGAATATTTAAAATATAAATTCAGAAATTGAACATTACCAACAAAAAAAAGCTGTTTTTTTTGTTTTTTTGCTTGTTTGCTTGTTTAACTTTTAAATGTTTTTATTTTAAAATTGTAGGGTACAATTCAGGGCTAGGTATACAAATATTCATTGTACAGGTACCCTCATTGATGAGGTGTGCCCCCCCCCCCAGGCAGATTTCCACTAGTCAATCCCATCTCCCCACTCCCCCCCACAGTTTCCTGCTAACATCAATCCTTTTCTTATAGTTGTTCAAGGTCCACTTATGAGTGAGAACAAGTGATACGCAGTTCTTTGTTTCTGTGAAAGATCACTCAGCATTATAGACTCGAAGTCCATCCAGGTTGCTGCGAAGTTCATGATTTTGCTCTTCTTTATGGCTGCCTAATATTCCACTGTGTATATGTATCACTTTTTTTATCCAGTCTTCTTTTGATGGGCAGCATAGTTGGTTCCATGTTCTTGCTATTGTGAACAATGCTGCAGTAAACATACGTGTGCAGGTATCTTTTTTATAGAGTGATTTGAGTTCTTCCAGGTATATTCCCAGTAGGGGGATTGCAGGGTCATATGAGGTTGATTTTTAGAACTTTTAGGAATCGCCACACTGTTTTCCACAGAGGCTGTACTAGTTTACACTCCCACCAACAGTGTACAAGTGTTCCCTTTTCACCACATCCTGTCCAGCATCTGTTATTTTTTGAGTTATTGATGGTGGCCATTCTAACTGGAGTTAGGTGGTAACTCAGTGTAGTTTTAGTTTGCATCTCCTTGATGACTAGTGAGGCTGGCCATTTTTTCCTGTATCTGTTGGCTGCTCGTATGTCTTCTTTTGAGAACTGTCTATTCATATCTTTTGCCCACTTTGTAATGGGCTTGTTTGTTTTTTTCTTTTCAGCACACTTGAGTTCCTTGTAGATCCTAGATATGGCCTGTGTCAGGCATGGAGTTGGCAAATATTTTTTCCCAGTCTGTGGGCTGTCTCCCTGCTCTCTTGATGGTTTCTTTGGCTTTGCAGAAGCTTGTCAGTATGATGAGATCCCACTTGTCTATCATCTCTTATGGCATGGGCACTTGGGGTTTTGATCAGGGATTGGTTGCCAGTTCCAATTTCCATAAGAGTATCTCCTGCATTTTCTAAGGTTCTTATAGTTTGAGATTTCATGTTTAGGTCTCTGATCAATTTAGAGTTTTTTTTTTTTTTTTGTATGGGGATAGGTAGGGGTCCTGTTTCAATCTTCTGTACAAATATCTTTTAATTACACCATTTTTACATGCTTCTCAAAATAAAGCTCAAAATCATTTCTAGAAATACAGAATCATTCAACAGCGCAAAATTCACAGGTAATTCAAATAAGAATTATCAGGCGTGCCCTAAACAGTAAATATGAATCATAACAAGTTGAATAATCAACACCAGCAGTCTTTTTGTATAGAAAAATTAACAAGCTGATTCTAAAATTCATGTGAAAATGCCAAGAACCTAAAATAACTCTGAAATAGAAGAAAAATTTGGAGGCCTAGCACTGCCTCATTTCAAGAGATTGAGTGAAAAAAAAAAGCCTAAAGTAATCAAATCAGCATGCTATTGGTAAAAACAGACAAATAGTTTAATGGAAGAAAATAGAATAGTCTAGAATTATATTCTCAAGCATACACGCAAGTGATTTTTATACAGAATCAAAAATAATTTAACAGAGAAAAATAGAACAGAAATAATTTAATATCTATTTTAATGAATTTTCACACCTACATCTCCACATGTACAAAAATCCACTCAAAGTGCATCACAAACCTAAATGTATAATCAAAGCTATACAACTTTTAGAAAAAAACACAGGAAAAAATCTTGTTGACCTCAGGATAGGTAAAAATTTCATAGATATGACACCAAAGAAATAATCTATAAAAGAACAAATGGATATAAACTGGACTCTAGAATTTCTATATCAATTAAAATTTTTAAATTAAAAAGGAAGAAAATATGTAGAAACACAAATTAAAGGAAAGCAAAACAGTGTCTGTTTAGGAATGAGGTCAGGGGATAAAGGGGAGAGATGGGGAAAGGGGCATGAGGAAACTTTTGAGAGTGATGCATAGTTTATTACATTAATTGTGGTTATGTGTTTATGGGTATACTAATGCATCACAACTTATCATGTACACTTTAAATATGTGTAGTTCATTACATGCTAATCAGCTTCAATAAAACTATTGAAACTATACAAAAAATTCACTGGAGGCAATAGATCAACTTGGGTCTTGACTTACCTGGCTAGAAATAGACATGAAATATCAGGTCTATTTTATAATGTCACTACAGGAATCTCTTTAAATGTATCCCAAACTCTGAAGCTTCTAAAGAACCATTATAAGGCCTGATTACATTAGGTGATTGTGTGGCAAAGAAAGATAGCCTAGTAACTGAAATATGAAATAAATACCATGGAAACACATTTCTCAGAAAAAGGTTCCTAATAGTTTTGTTGGATTTAGACTGGAAGTGGTGAATAATTTTAAGATATTTTTTAAGCATATGACAAGAATGTGTACGTTCTATTTTCAAAACTAAACATACCAGTATGTTCTGATGGGGAATAATGATATATAAAAGAAAACAGAATTAGCTGATTAATCTTGAGTACCCTGTCCAGAAGCTTTGTTACATTCTCTATAATTTTTTTTCATCTTGGAATCATTGGAAAGCTTCCAAAAGTAGCTTTTTAAGTACAGAGAGACAAAATGAAATCATAAGCTTTGAAGTCAAACAGTCCTTGTTTGGATTCAAGCTCTGCAATTTTACAGCTTTGGTATTTAGAACTTTCTTAGCATGTCTAAGCCTTGGGTGTCTCATCTATAAAACTGTTACAATAATATCCTTTCAGGGTTGATGTGCAGATTAGAAAATGTATGTGAGCCTCTAGCACAGTGTATGGTGCCAACTAGGGCTCAATATGTAATAAAATCATGATTATTTTAAGAAGAATAATATGTCATTGGCATACAGCATGGTTTAGAGATGGAAGAAATGAGAAGAAAACAAATTGGAATGCACATAATTAGTACTAAGCAAAAATTGCCAACTGCTTAACTACTGATAGTGAGTGGAATAAATTGCTAATTTTCTTCCAAGAAGAGGAAAGGCCATTCATTCTACTGTTTACCTACCATTCCCAGTTATGGTCTCTGATTTTATGGAAACATTCTTGAACCTTTTTGTGGAGACCATTCAGTCCTATTAAGACCATAGGATATTTGCTTGATTCCTCAGACCTGCAGCAACAGTTCTTTAAGTACTTTCTTAGCACGAAAGTATAACAGCCATGAAGCCAAATATGCAGATGAAAATTGAAAAGTAGGTTTTACCCAATGCTCATCCTGCTGTGCATGTCAGAAGGCAATAATTTTATGCAAACATGACTCAACTCCCATGCTGTTTCCATCTGTTACTTCATCTCAGAGTCTCATCAATTTATCAATACAGTGTCCTGTCTGATCCCTCACCAGGCTTCATGCCTGTTATTGAAATACTCATAATTTTGATTTGCTGAATTCTGAAGTTTTCGCAGTGTTTCTGATTTATGAGATATTATTTGTTTCCTCTGCCTTGAATGAAAATGTGTTCTGTGATTCAAAACTTGAACATCCTAAACTGCCTATTTTAAACCTAATTTCTACTATCTCCATCAAGCTTCTAATATACCTGAATTGCTGAATTTCTTTTGGAAAATTATGTTATGGTGGCATCAAAAACCCAAATGCCAGTGTTCTAGTTAAAAGCAAAATTCAGGAATTGGTTGCCAGTTCCAATTTCCTTAAGTGTGTCTCCTGCATTTTCTAAGGTTCTTATAGCTGAAGGTTTTACATTTAGGTCTTTGATCCATTTAGAGTTGATTTTTATGTATGGGGATAGGTAGGGATCTTGTTTTAATCTTTTGCATGTGATCAGCCAGTTTTCCCAGCACCATTTATTGATTAGATTTTCCTCTTCCCAGTGGTTGGTGGTGGAGACTTTGTCGATGCTGAGTTGGTTGAGTAACTGAGGTTTTGCTGCTGGAATCTCTAACCTGTTCCATTGGTCTATATGCCTGTTCTGGTACCAATATCAGGCTGTTTTGATTATTGTACCTTTATAATAAAGTTTAACGTCTGGGAGTGTGCTACTTCCCACTTTGTTTTTGTTTTGTTTTTGTTTTATTTTGTCTTTACTGAGGATAGTTTGGGCTATTTATGGTCATGTATGTTTCCATAAGAAGTTCTGTACTGTCGTTTCCCTGTCAGAAAGAATGCTACTGGTAATTTAATGAGTATTGCATTAAGTCTGTAGACTGCCTTGGGTAGAATGGACATCTTAACAATGTTGATCCTTCTAATCCAGGTGCATGGAATATTTTTCCATTTGTTTGTGTCATCTTTGATTTCTTTGAGCAGTGCTTTGTAGTTTTCATTGTAAAGGTCTTTCATGTAACTGGTTAGCCCATGCCATAAGAGATAAGATAGACAAGTGAGACCTCATCAAACTGACAAGCTTCTGCAAAACCAAAGAAACCATCAAAAGAGCAGCAAGACAGCCCACAGACTGGGAAAAAATATTTACCAACTGTATATCTAACAAAAGCCTAACATCTAAGATCTACAAGGAACTCAAATGTGCCAAAAAGAAAAAAACAAATAACCTCATTAAAAAGCAGGCCAAAGGCTGGGCTTGGTGGCTAAACCTGTAGTCCCAGCACTTTGGGAGGCCAAGGTAAGTGGATTGCCTGAGCCCAAGGATTCGAGACCAGCCCAGGCAACTTGGTGAGACCTCCTTTCTTCAATAAATAAGTAAATAATTAACTTGGCATGGTGGCGCACACCTGTAGTTCTGGCTACTTGGAAGGCTGAGGCAGAAGGATCACCGGTGCCCAGCAAGCAGGTGGAAGCTGGGTTGGCCGTGAGTGTGCCACTGCACTCCAGCCTTAGCAATAGAGTGAGACTCTGACTGAAAAAAAAAAAAGTGGGCAAAGGATATGAATAAAAACTTCTCAAAATAAGACATACAAGCAACCAACAGATACATGAAAAAATATTCAACCTCACTAGTCATCAAAGACATGCAAATTAAAACCACACTGAGATACCTCCTTAACTCCAGTCAGGATGACCATCATCAATAACTCAAAAAACAACAGATGCTGGGAAAAGGGAACACTTCTACACTGTTGGTGGGAGTGTCAACTAATACAACCTCTGTGGAAAACAGTTTGGCAATTCCTAAAAGGTATAAAAATCAACCTTCCATACAGGCCCCACAATTCCCCTACTGGGAATATACCCGAAGGAACTCAAATCACTCTATGAAAAAGATACTGCACATGCATGTTTATTGCAGCATTGTTCACAATTGCAAAAACATAGAACCAACCGTGCTGCCCATTGAAAAAGAACTGGATTTTTAAAATGTGGCACATATACATGATGGAATATTACACAGCCAGAAAGGACAAAATTATGAACTTCACAGCAACTTGGATGGACTTAAAAGTCTATAATACTGAGTGATCTGTCACAGAAACAAAGAATTGAGTATCACATGTTCTCACTCATAAGCAGACCTTGAACAATTACCATAATACTATAAGAAAAGGATTGGCAGTAGGGGAAAACTTCCAGGAGGGTGGAGGGAGGGTAGTGGGAGGGTTGGCAGGATTGGCAGTAGTGGGAAACTGCCAGGGGAAGGGGGGGCACACCTCATCAGCAAGGATACCTGCATAATGAACATTTATACACCTAACCCTGAATTGTACTCCATATCTTTAAAATTAAAAATTTTTAAAAAAGAAATCATACTAAAAGATAAAAAAGTATTTGGGTGATGGAAAAAAATAAAATTAAAAGCAAAATCTACTACCGTGCATCACTTGGGAATTTTGTGATGTGTTTGAAATATGAAGAAGGTAACTAAGACAGCTATCCAGACTACACAAATATGAAATATTTTTGCATTTTGTCTATTTATTTATAATTGCTTGAACTCAAAAAGTTTGGGACTTCATAACTTAGTATTTTGTGATCAAAATATAGTGAATAAGAGAAGAGAAATCAGTGCCATGGTCATGCGATTATTTAGGACTCTCAGTTGCTAGTGATAAAATTTCATCTTTAACTAGTTTCAGCAAGATAGTCTTCATTAGCTTAAATAAATGAAAAGTTCTTAAGTTTCTAACTTCGGGCATAGGACGATACAGTTGTTCAAAGGTGAATCTCACACTTCCTTGAACAACTGAACTAGTTCTTCTAGGCATGATGAATAATTGCAGCCTACAATACTCACATCATACTACCTTGGCAACATCACAGAAAGAAAGCAACCTGGGACAACTCTTCTTGAGCTAAGCACTAGGGCCAGGAGCCTGGGGTGTTCTAATTAGTTAGATTTTAAGACATGCATTCTCTTCTACATCTGGGAGATAAAGTCATCCATACTCAAATCATATGGAATGGATGAGATTTTTCTTTTTTCTTTTTTCTTTTTTTTTGAGATTTTTTAATAGACATGATAAGAGATGTTAGGCAGACAAGACTACCAAGATTTTCTACAAATCTTTAAGAAGATGACAATATTCCCAAAGACACATCTACAAGATATGATAAAGCAAAGTGTGAAATTAAATATATTCAGTGCCAATGTTTGGAAGACAAACTGTAGTTGTGCTACAGATAGTTAGATAACTCTTGAAGAGGGTTATCAAGAAAAGCATAGGAAGGAAATGAGATTACAATAGTTTTTTGAATTCCTCCACACTATTCATATTTCATAACTATTGTGAAATTATGCTTCCAAAAGCACTGGTCAAAAAATTTGGGTAGCTACTTGACACCTACATAATAAAGTACAGACTTCTTGATTTGAAAGTAGACAAAACTGTATTCAAATTCAGTCAATAATACACATGGCTTTGGGGCTTGAAGAGTTATCTAATTTCTTTAAACTCAGGTTACTCATTTTTAAAATTAAGATATGGTATCAACTTCTGTAGATGCTGGAGAATTAAATGAACCTATCCCAGTTCTGGCACAGAGTAGATGCTCAACAAATGGAAGCTATTTTGTTAACATTATTGTTCATCTATTTCCTCTGCAAGGATGAGCTTCTTCCCATTATTCCCTTGTCAAATTCTCCCAATGCTTTCTTTACTCAGTGTGAACTTGACAAAGGCAGGAATTTGGGCTCCCCTTCCAGTCCCCACAGATAGATTCTCAGGGCCTATAAGGTTCTTATATCACAATAAGCATAATAAAAGTTCAGTAAATGTTTGTAGAATTAATGATGGTCTGCCTTATCCCCTACCCTAAGTGGTCGACACATTGAGAAGATGGTTCTTGTTCAACTCATTTTTGTATTACCTAAAATTCCTAGAATAAATAAATATTTGTTGACTGGATGGGTAAAAACTTGAACAATTGCCTCAGTACTACATTTTCACTTCTCAAGCACTAATATAGTCATTAGTGAACATTTTAAATTGCATTAATAATCATGATTTCTAGGATTTTAAGCTCTGTATTCAGAGGGGGGAAATGGCACAAATGTTATGCCTTCATGTCCAATCAAAAACACATGCAAAACAAAGTTAAAAGCATCAGGAGTGGCATTTATGTTGTTCCATGGCATTAAAAATGGAAAGATTGCTCAGTGGCTTGAAGAACATTTTTCTTAAACCTATCCACTTTTCAATCCCAGAACAATAAATAGTAAATAGCATGTATTTAATAAACATTTCTGAAGTCAGAGCACATTAGTGAGTAATCAATAAAATGTGCCTTTTAATGTACATGCAGGGCTGATATCATCAGCTTTTTAATGAATCCCCAGACTGCAGCAGAAAGTTTTATGAATTCCAAATTAGTGAGATTTTTATGAAAGTTATTAGCACACTTGTTCACCTAAGAACTTTTCACCATTTCCTGGGATTTTCAACTGCTTTAATGAGGCAATAGTTACAACTTTGCTTAAATTTTATTGGCAATATAATAGAACAAAGTTCTACTTAACCATCACTTAAGTCATTCCCCAAGCATTTGTATATTGGATAAGCATGATAAAATAAGGAAGAGATTGCTTGTTTTTACCAAATCCTGATGGGACTGTGTACATGAACATTATTTGAACTCGCATTAGTGAATTTCCTAATGGAAAAATATGACCTCTTACCTTTAAAAATTAAATGACCCTTTAAGGTTTACTAAAAAGAAGGCTAACCCAACTTTGCTAACATCAAATGACCCATTTAAAATAACATCTTAATGTATTAGTCTATGAATCAGAAACATCTGTATCGTATTGGGCTTAAAATGTACATTAACTTGAAAATGAAGTGGAAAGTTTTTATTAAAATATGTGCTTTCTTTCAAAGAATTTAAACCGTTAAACACATTTTTGATACCCTTCTAAAATTTAATTCAGTTGTTTGAAATGAGGCTCTGAGATATCTATCTTTATTCCTGAAATGGGACTAGCTTGAGCTTTTCAGGGGATATCTGACTAAGATCAATTAACTCAGAGTGGGTCTATGAATAAGCCTCAAGAAGTCCTGAAATTGCGTTCAAAGTTTTATGTCATACCGACATTCCTTTATCTAGAGCAGCATTTCTTTCTTTCTTTTTTTTTAAGTGAGAAAGCAGGATTTATTAAGAGGACAGAAGCTCCAACAGTGGGAGGGGACATGAAGGGGTTGCTCATCTGGTGCCGAAAACCTGGTGCTATACAGCCCTAAGACTGAGCCGATTGGTTAGCACTAGCTGTGAACTGATTGGTCTGCACTTAGAATTTCTGATCGGTCAGTATTAAGGACCAATCGGCAGGAGGTAGGGTCCTAATGGTAAGCTGATTGGTAGCTTTTAGATCCCAGCAGTGAGTACTTAAGCTCTAGCTAGAGAGGCTCGTGGAGAGCTTGTTTTTCAATGCTGAACCTGAAAGGCCTGCAGAGCTTGAGAGGCCTGCTGGGAGTTCACTACATTGTTACCAGAGGACCTGCCTGTCTGTCTAGAGCAGCATTTCTTAACCTAGGCACTACTAAAATTTGGTCCAGATAATTATCTGTTTTGTGGGTTACCCTGCACTGGAGGATGCTTAGCATCACCTCTTGCCTCTACACCCTAGATGCCACTAGCACATTACATATCATAACCCTCAAAAATGTCTCCAGACACTAAAAGAATCAAAGATCTAGAGAGAAGTTTCATTGCTTTCATCAGATTCTCAAACAGGTTAAGAGTGACTATGTAGATGTTTAGAACAACATACCTATTCACCTACTCATTGGTCACTATAGATAAGTGTACTGGTCTGGCCTTTGAAATTTCCCCAGATTTCATCCAAAAATGAAACCCATTACTATATTACTTTCAAGTCAGGCAAAGTGATGGGCCCTCATCACCGCTTTTTCTCCTCAAACATACCATCACCTGAAGCTTTGTTTCTTCAAGAACCTTCATTTCAGATCTCTCAACTGATAGATGGCTTCAGAAAGTCTAAGGATTATGTTTTTAAAAGGGGAGTCATAAACCCCTCAGGTGTGTTGAGATCAAGGATCTCACTTTGCTCATCTTATTTGGATTCCCCACCACCCAGCCCAACAAGCAATTGGTTTATACATGTAATTGAATCACAAAACCCATGGCATCTATGGGAGTTCATTGTTAATTAAAATGACCCATAGTTCTGATTTTCTCTGCCTACTTACTCTAAACCTTTTGCCTCAGAGATCCACCCCAGAGAGAACAGAATTCAGTGAGTCCATTCCACACCATTAACTTGAACTCCTGGGCTGTGGATTTTCTCCTTGTTTCATACGGATCTGGCCCCATGTACAGGTCACAGGATTCCTGAAGGTCTGTAACATTCATAACATCCTTATTACCTCCACCGAAGCCCTTGTGGAATATGAAGTAGTTCTTATGCTTTCCTTTCCTTTTGCCAACAAGTCCATGGATTGCAGCCTGATTTCTTTTTCTCTTTAAAACAGCTACCAAAACCCACTGTATTTAATGTTCTCTTCCAAGTCAAAGTCTGAAGTAGAATAGACGCCTCCAATACACTTCCCCTGTATCCTTTGTCCCTCACATAACTTTCTTGCCTGTCCCCCAACAAGCTAGAGACGTTTTGCAATCTAAGTGTTTCATGGAGAGTCAAATGAGAATAACAAAAATAATGAATAAGGGGAGATACAAAGTTTTAATCCTAAAAATGCCTCAAGATCTTTATACCTAGTCTGTAATTTCTAGCCTCTTTTTTCGATGTTAACTGGAAGCTTTACTGGTAATTTCCATTTTTATTTCTTTTTTTACATTTTATTACAGAGATTACTATGTGCCTTTGGAATGGTCTTCTCATATGATACCTGTAGGAATTCTCTGAATCTCTTGTGCTTGAATGGTCATCTGTCTGGCGAGATGTGGGAAGTTGTTTTGAATGACCTCAAGGAATGCTTGTTTCATGGTGTTTTCCATTTTCCTTTCTGCTTCAGGATACCAGTCAGGCATAGACTTGGCTTCTTGACATAGCCCTACATCTCTCGAGGCTTTCCTTCTTCTTTCTGAGTTTATTTCCCCCCACAAGTTTTTGACAGACTAGGTTAATTTCATATTTTGGTCTTCAAGCTCTGAGATTCTTTCCTCTGCCTAATTGACCCTGCTTCCTATGCTTGTTACTGTTTTTAATTTCCAAATGAAATTTTTCATCTCTTTTTCTTCAGAATGAACTTTTTTGAAACTGGTCAACTCTTGCTTTTACATCCTATATGACTTCAGTGAGTTTCGCTTCCAGTTTCTCTTGGATCCTGTTCATTTTTGCCATCCAATCTCTGTAGCTGTCATCTAAGGTAGGTAATTCTGGGAGGTTTCCATTGTGTTTGTTCTAATAATGCTGTCTTTTTAGGCCTTTAAGTGTTGCCTATATTTATTCATTGATTTTCCTCCTTTATGACAGGTCTCTCTTTGCTCTCTATATTTTCTCTTTTGATTAGATGTTCTGAAGCTATTCAGTTGCCCTGTGTTCTAGGGTCCTTTCTATGGTTCAACATATGTCACTCAGTGAGAAAGGGAGAGTCATTCACATCAGCCTACAGTCCAGGAGCCTTCCCACTGAAAGAGTCTCAGGTATGTTTTGTGTTGGTCCCTCCCTATTCAGGTCCACACTCTGAATAGAGCAAGTTCTCTGTCATGGAAGAGGGAGCAGGCTCTGCCCAGCTGAGAATCAGGGCTTGAAAGGAATTCTTCCCAATCTGGCTGTAGAGATGGCCACCAACTGCTGGCAGTGCATGTCAGCCCAGTTCACTCTGCAGGTGGGACCTCCCCATCCACACACCACCAGCCATAAGAGAAGCCATGCTCACAGTGGCTGACCCAGCACAGGTCTTTCTCCCATTCCACTTGGGCTGTGATTGTCAGCTGCTAGATACTGCCCAGGATTCCCCACATGTGGACTGATGACCTGTACACAGCTGGGAGGGGTGAAATGCCCCAAAGCATCTTTGGCTCACTTACCTGCTTTTGTCTTCTGGGCAGGGCTTCAGTTCTCATGAGAAGCTGGTGCACGGTGGGGAATGGGGTGCCCAAATTCCTGTGTCTGCCATTTCTTTCTGGTCTCTATGTGTTCAAGGAGACCTTTGCTGGATACAGGGTGTTTTATCCATCCAAAAGTATTCAAGGTGTCTCTGTTTATCAGCAACTGGGTCCCTACTCCTCGCCTTGCTCAGCAAGAGAGGTGCCAGTCTGCTGCCTCATGGTGGCCATCATTTCCTTCCATTGTCCTCCTTATGAATCTCCCCATACCTACATGTCACTGAGCAAGAGAGGCTTAACTTTCTTTATCTGATTAAAGAAAATAATGTGGGTACCATTAACCCCCTTCAAGAAGTTTTCTGTGATCAAAGTCAATTTCCTCAGTTATACTTTGCAGAAAATGATGAAACCTATAACATCATACAGAACCCCAGCCCTTCCAAATAAGACAGAATACACACAGCTTTTAAATTTCAGCATGAAAGTCTCTCCAACTGTTCTTGGTATGCACCTCACCTCAGTCTGAGGGAGACACATGACACATCCCTCATTTTTATTTCTAAAGGTGGTGTTCACTAAGCTTACACCTTTCTCTCTTATTCCTGCTCTAGATCTGCAGCTTCCAAATGTTGGACCATACATGTGGAGCACTGCAATCATTTAAGACTTGCAAAAGTACAGAGTACAGCCCAGCCTAGACCAAATGACCAGATGAATCAATCTGAATGAACATTTTATACTGCTATGCAGGAAAGGGAAAGTGTGATCGTCTTTATTTAGTCATTCAGGGACACAGGCTTATAAAGATGCTGCAATTTTCAATACATGGTGTCTAAGGTCACTGAGTATGTCTCTATTCACTATGTAAAAGAAGGGAAAGAGGCCAGACTCAGTGGCTCTGTCTGTAATCCCAGCACTTTGGAAGGCTGAAGCAAGTGGATTACCTGAGCCCACAGGTTTGAGACCAGCCCGAGCAACTTGGCGAGACCTCATCTCTACAATAATTCAAAAATTAGCTGGGAGTGGTAGTGCACCCCTGTAGTTCTGGCTACTTGGAAGGCTGAGACTGACAGATCTCCAGTGCCCAGCAGGTCAACACTGGGATGGCTGTGAGTGTGCCACTGCACTCCAGCCTGGGCGACAGAGTGAGACTCCAACTCAAAAAAAAGGGGAAGAACGTGGAGGAGCTTGTGTGAGAAGCATATATCCAAAAGAAAGCTGACGTAGCAAAGGGGATTCTATGCACAATAGTATCACCAAAGTTAAAGAAGTTTGCCACATAACGAGAAAAGAATTGATTCACTGGAGATCCATTACAAATCTAAACTTATATGTCCCTAATAAAATAGCTTTGAAGTATATGAAGCAAAACTTGACAGAACTAGATAAGCAACTTGACAAACCCTCTGTTACAGTGAGATTTGTATCATAATATTCTCAGTAACTGAATCAAACAAACTCCAAATTAATAAGTATATAAAGATATGGCAAAACCACTAACAAGCTTAATCCAATATATTTATATTTTTCAAATCTTGTCCATATACTCCACTCTTTCTAAGAAAATATTTTACTTCAATGACTCTACTTAAACCTTGACTATTCCCTTCCTGTCCTCTCTTTCACCTGATGATTTTCTTGCTATTGCACCAAGAAATTTTATCAAGCAATAAGATCTTACTCAAGCTCCATCTACCACATTTACCCACTTGCTAGCATGTGCACCCATACTCTGCCTCATCACATGTTCTGTAAATAATTACCTGTGTTCCTCTGAAAACCGAGTCCTTGCTCTTTTGCACTGGATCTCATCGCTTCCAGCTTCCTTTCTCCGACAGGCTTCCTTTCTCTCCTGTTTCATTGTGCTGGGTCATTCCCAATAGTATTCCCATCAGCATGGTCCCACTTTCCCTCCAAATACTACTCCTTTCTCTGCTCCCCTTTGTAATAAAACTGCATGCTGCAAACTCCCAACACTTTCCCTCTGATACTCTCAAATTTATTCTAGTTGAACTTTTGCAGCCATCATTCCACTAAAACTGTTCTTGTCAAGGTCTCCTACACATTGATGAATACAGTGGTCATTTCTCAGTTTCCAGCTTACAAAAATATTATAAGCATCGGCTCAATTGATTACTCCCTCCACTTTTATTCACTTTCTTCATTGGCTTCTAGTTTATCAATCTCCTTGGCTTTTCTCTCACCTCAAAGTTTGGTTCTTCTCGGTCTCTTTTAGTGGTTCTTCTTCTCCTCTTGGACCTCTTAACATTGGAGACATCAAGGGCTCAGCCATTGGTCCTCTTCTCTTCTCTTCTCTTCTCTTCCCATACTCACTTTTTTGACACCTCATCCAATCTCAGGGCTTTAATGCCATCTATTTGTTAATGACTTCCAAATGTTTATCTACCATCTATATCCTCTGTCTTTCCTCTTAGATTCTTCATACTGGCTATTCTTTCTGCCTGAAATGCTATTCCCCTGATTATCTGCATGACTACTGAGATGGGGGGCAATGAGGTTAGAGTGTTCTGACCAGAATGAAAAAAAAAAAGCCATGAGCAAAAACTTTAAGGCAATAGAGAGAGTATAAAGAGTAAAATGCACTGAAAAAAGTTTGGAGTGAGGAGATGGTGGTGAATAATGAGATGGGAATAAAAATTGAGTGGTGACCATTTCAAAAAGATCTGTGTAGTCTCCATTAAATAATTTAGATTTTATCATAAAAGCAATGGGAAATATCCCAATTCTTTGACCTTTTTATCTCCAATGACCTTTCTCTCAACCCTATCAACCACCCATCCCCATGGTCCCATCCTAGACCTTTTCAATAGTAGATATTGCATTACTTCTAAAAATCTTAATTTTAAATATTATACTTTATAACTACTAGGTCACTTGTTTATGTATTCCCACAACTAAAAACCTCTTCTTCACCTTCATCAAGACCCTCATTACACTTATGTCATCACTTTTTTACTAACAATAAGCCCCTGATTGCCTCATCTCTTTCCTTATCTAGTCTTCATCCCATGGTTTACCATCACGACACTCTTTCCAAAGACCCTCGGTTTCCTTACTCTTTTATTCCTCCATACTACTCTCCCAGCAAAACCTCAATTGTTAATCTGCCTTCCTCATATATGTACTGGCATGTGAGCACTGGTAGAGAAAAATAACGCATGTTAACTTACTTATTTCACTGTAAATTAACACCACAGTCCACAAATGGGTATTCAATAAGACTCAGAAATTCCACCCTGTTTCTCTAATAGACTCACTTCCCCACTGCCTCTTTAGTTTTATCTCCTTCTTCCTCTAACATCCTTTACCTTTTCTCAGCCTTTACTTTCACTTTTAGTTAATAACTAGATATGCCAGGAGTAGTGGGGGAATGTTCCAGGCAGAGGAAAGATCATGTACAAATGCTTTGAAGCAGAACAGTATACTATGTTTAAAGAACAGAAGCAAGATCTGTGGGGCTAATCATTGGTCTGCAAGGGAGAAGTCTATAGATATGGGCAGGCTGGATTAGGCTCAATTAGATAAGATACGGTAACAGGTTTGGATTTTATTCTAAGTAAAATAGGAAGCCATGAATAGGTGAGGGAATAATCTTATTATTTTTAAAACCACTTCCTGCTGTATTGGGAATTAAATGAGAAGAGATGGGCAAGAGAGAAAAAAGAGACCAAAATGGAAAATGACGGTGGCCTGGACAAAGCTGGTGACATTGTAGATGGAAATAAATGGACATCTGTGAGTTGGGTTTTGAAGCTAGAATCAGTGGGGCTTTTTGATGAATTAAAAGTGATGGATGAGGGAAATTAAGGGATCAAGAAGATTCTGAGGTTTTTGAGTTGGGCAAATGAGATGAGCAATGATTAAAAATGTCAAGATAAAATCACTGATAGGATTATACAACAAAACATAAATTGAACTTAAAATAAGTAAAGATAACAAAAAGGATAGAAAAGCTTTTAATTGAATATGCAATTTTTAACACAAGTAAGCAATGGAATGATCAATTCTATTATTTACATGAAAACTTTTATGATATATAGAACGAAGACAATAGTATCCCATTTAAGACAATGGTATTAAGTCTTCCAATTTTATTTCTGACCTTTATGAATGGAAGTTCTTTATCATAAAGAAGATGTATATATGTTTATAGAATCACAATATGAAAATATGCTAACCACTGAAATGTATATTTTAAGAGAAAAGCTTAATTGTAAAAAGACTAGGATATTTTAAAATACTATACTAATAGTGGTAGGCTAAAAATATGGCTGGCTAAAGTTACCAGGTCCTAATCCTTGGAACCTGTAAATGATACTTCATTTGGGAATAGGTTCTTTGCAGATGTGATTAAATTAATGATCTTGGGATGGAAAGATTCTCCTGGATTATATGATTGAACCCTGAAGTTGTCTTATGAGAGAGGCAGAAGCAGATTTGACACACACAGAAGAGGAAGATGGTATGTCACTACAGAAACCAAGACTGAAGTGATTTAACTGCAAACCAAGGCATACTGGCAGCCACCAAAAGCTGGAAGAGGCAAGGAACAGATGCTCCCCTACAGCTTCCAGAAAAAGCCAGCTCTGCCAACACAGTGACATCAGCCCAGTAATATTGATTTTGGACTTTTGGCCTCCAGCACTGTGAGAGAGTAAATGTCTGTTGTTTTAAGCTACCAAGTTTTGGGTCATTTTTTTAATGACAGCAGCCATAGAAGGCTTGTATCTATATGTTTAAAAGTACAGTCTTCAATTTAACTATATAAAAATGAAATGTGAATAATATTGCTATGAACTAAATTGTGTCCCTCTAAAATTCATATGTGGAAGCCATAATGCCCAATTTGACTGTGTTTAGAGACAGGGCATTAAAAGAAGTAACTAGGGTTCAATGAGGTCATAAGAGTTGAGCCTTAATCTAAGACTGGTATCCTTATAAGAAGAGACACAAAAGATCGATCTCTCTCTCTCTCTCTCTCTCTCTCTCTCTCTCTCTCAGCATGGACACAGAAGAAAGCATGTAAGAACACAGTGAAAAGGCAGCCAACTGCCAGTTGAGAAGACAGTCATCACCAGAAATTACCTCTGCTGGCACCTTGATCCAGAACTTGGAATTCGTGGAATTGTGAGAAAATGAATTTTTGTTGTTTAAGCCAAAATCTGTGGTATTTTGTAATGGTGGCCTCATCTGACTATTATGAATATGCATTTTACTTTGCCTTTCACAGAAAGCTGTTTTGTTTTATTATGTTGCTATGTTGTTGTTTTATTATGTTGTTTCCCCTGTCCTACATAATTTGACTTTGTACTCAATGCTGTGCACCTATAAAGAACATGGAACTGTAGACAACTACCATCATTTCACACTGAGCCTACTGTACCTTGTAAACTGTCATGACCATCCTGAGAATGACTGAAACAGGTGTTCTTCAGCCACATTGACTTCCCTGCCTTTTTCTCACTTATGCAATAATTTTATTTAACAACAGAGTTATGTAAAAGACATATGCATGGGACAAACTGGAGTAAAACACTTGAGTATTATTTAATTTCAAATCAATCCAACAAATATTTATTCTGGGATTACTAAATTCCAGGCTCCCTGTAGGCGTTAATGATAGAGAAGGGAAACTACAAACAGGTTTCCTGACCTTATGGAGTTTAAATTTATCTAGATTCATAAGGCCAACAAGACAAAAAATAAACTTGAAATTATAATGGTTGCAAGAGTGTTGGGAAGAGGGAAGTTCAGATTGCTGTGGAAACAAATAGTAAGGGGATTTCATCTAAACCAGGGGAGATCTGAAGGATAAGTAAGAGTTGGCTAAGAGAAATGTAGGTGGGAACAAAGAAGGAGAACAGCCCAGGATTCACTGGTACAAAGGTTTGGGAGAGAACTTGATACAGCTAAGAGATTGAAAAAAACTAGTGTGCCTGGAATTTGGAAAGCAAGAATGAAAGTGGAGCAAGATCTTAGAGGGCAGCATGAACCATGGGAGGGAGATTGGTCTTGATCTAAAGAGCAAAATATTTTAATAGAAAGGTTTTAATCAAAGGAATAGCATGATCAGAATAATGGCTAATGTGCCAACTTGACTGGGCTAAGGGGTGCCCAGCTATCTAATAAATAAAACATTATTCATGGGTGTATTTGTGAGGGGGTTTCCAGAAAAGATTGCATTTGAATATGTAGACTGAGTAAAGAAGATCTACCTTCATCAATGTGGGTGGACATCATCCAATCCCTCAAGGGCCCGAATACAACAAAAAAGTTGAGGAAGAGCAAATTCACTCTCTCTCCTTGACCAGGACATCATCTTCTCCTGCCCATGGATATCAGATCTTGGGCAGATATTTAATCATTCTTGGGTTTTCAAACTCTTTGACTTAAATCAGCATGCCCTCCGACCTCAGGTCTTCAGTCTCAGGTTGGAAGTTACACTATCAGTTCTCATGGTTTTCAGGCCTTTGAACTCAGACTGAATTACACTTCTAGTTTTTCTGGTTCTCCAGCTTGCAGACAGCATATAGTGGGACATCTCAGCTTCTATAATTATTTGACCCTATCTCCATTTAAAAAATTTTATCTGGCCAGACTCAGTGGCTCAGCCTGCAGACCCAGCACTTTGGGAGGCCAAGATGAGTAGATTGCCTGAACCCACGGGTTCAAGACAAGCCTAGACAACTTGATGAGACCTCCTCTCTATGATAAAATAAAATAAAAACTAGCCGGGCATGGTAGCATGCCTGTAGTTCCAGCTACTTGGAAGGTTGAGGCGGAAGGATCGCAGAAGCCCAGCAGGTCGACACTGGGGTGGTCCTGAGCATGCCACTACACTCCAACCTGGGCGACGGAGTGAGACTCCCACTCAAAAAAAAAATTTATCATACACACACATCTGGATGTAGATATATGGATATATACATAGACATAGATATAAATATATTATGCAGATCTAGATAAATAGATATATATCTGAATCTGTTTATCTAGAGATACCCAACGATCAAATTTGCGTTTTAGAGGGATCATTCTGACAATAGATTGGAGGGGTTGGAAAGGAGCAGAAAAAATGCAGAGACTTGTAGGAAACAAGAAGTACAGGCACGGGAGAATGGTGATCTGGAATTCATTAGTGGCTGTGGGGATGGATAGGAGGGAATAGGTTGAAGAGATGTTAATAGGAATGCATAGACAAGGCTTGGTAATGAATTCTATGTGAAAGGAGAGAGGGAGGACAGAGTCAAGCTAACTCCCATGTTGCTGGATTCAGCTATTTTCTGAGAGAAGAAAATACTGGTGATGATTTAAGGTGAAAGAAGAGCTCATTTGAATTTGAGATGTGAAACATCCAAGTCAATATGCGTTTTCTTATTTAAAAAGTAATATGGGTTTATTGTACATTACTGGAAAATAGACAATATGGAAAAGAAAGCAAATATCACCTTTAACTGTACTACCCAGGGACAGTCACAGATAATATATAGGTATACAGTCTTTTCTCTAAACCTGCACACACACACACACACACACACACACACACACACAAAATATTAGGCTATTAACATTTGTAATCTATTTCCTTTTAACAATGAATCATGAGCATGTTTATATATATATCATTCTTCCTTGTTATTATTTTCAATGGCTTCATTGGATTTCATTATACAGCTTGCTAAAATTGATTTTACTAATCCCCTGTTACAAAAATACATTATGAGAAGATTTAAAACTATTCTCTATGTCATTATATATTTGTCAAAAACACATAGAATGTACACTAATTTAAACTGGACTTCGAGTTATAATGATGTGTCAGTGTGGGTCTGTCAGTCATAACAAATCTACCACTCTGGTTTGAGATGTTGATAGTTATAGAAGCTTTAATCATGTGGAGTAAGGGATATATGGGTAATCTCTGTACCTTCCACTCAATTCTTCTGTAAACCTAATACTGCCCCAAAAATAAAGTCCGATGTGTATGTGCGTGTGTGTTGTGTGTAGACAGAGAGAGGGAGCATCCTTACATATAAAACTGTTTGCATATTTCTGAATATTTATTTAAGATAAACTCCAGTAAGTGGAGTTGTCTAATCAAATGGTGTGTTCATTTAGCAAGTTGCTTGGTTACCAAATTGCCCTCCAGAAAGTTTTTAATAACTTACACTTTTACAAAGAGAGTACACTTGAGTTGACTTTTGATCCCTGACTCAACACTGCCCATATTACATCTCACTCCACACCTTCATTTACCCTATCCTCAAAATAACACTATGAAAACATTATTAGAAGTTTCTGTCAACATCCCATCTTCTTAACCACAATATAGTACCAAATTTACCCTGTCTTTTGATCACCAGCTAGTCGCATCTCTTAGAAAATGTATGCCATGCTAATTTGTCTTTATTTAAAATTTCAAAGAAATTCTCACATGGATCCCAGATGTTGACCACTTAATGCAAGAAAGTGTTTCCTCATTATACAAATATGGTATGTGTCCAAAATATTGGCATTGTTTAGTTTATGAATCACTTAAAATAACTACATCACAAAAAAACAATGGTTCACGTGTGAGTCATAATTTAAACAATGCCAATTTTTTTTATGTGCACCACATTTGTATAATAAAGAAACACCTTCTTGGATTAAACAGTCAACATCTGGAATCCATGTGAGAGCTTTAAAACATTAACATTGACTTTTCTTAAATTTTCCCATTGTAGAATGAAATCCAAAATGAAGGCAATTTTTACAAAATGTTCCCCACCCCGAATATTATTTTAAACAGTACATCTCTTGGTTGGTACAAAGGTTAAAGCAAAACAATATAAGCCAAATTCCATTTCAGGGAATGCCTAGGGAGTCTAAGTTTTTGTGATTTGGTTTATTCCGGGCTTTTCCTCTGATATTATAGAATGTGATTATAGTGTATTAAGTAATGCTTCCCCAGAAAATATGTCATATCCGAAGTCCTGGAACTTGTGAATGTGACCTTTTTTGATAAAAGGGCTTTTACAGATACAACTAAGAACTTTGAGGCATGATCATCCTGGATTTAGGGTTGGCCCTAAGTCCAATGGCTGGTGTTCTTATAAGAGAAAAGTGGAGGGACATTTGGGACACAACCACATAGGGGAGAACACATAGGAGAGAAGACCATATGAAGACAGAGGTAGATGATGGAGTCATGCAGCCCAAGTCCAAGAACGCCTGGAGCTAGAGCCACAGAAGCTGAAAGAAGCAGCTTCTTGGATTCGTCAGAGGAAGCATAGCCCTGCTGATATCTTGATTGTGTATTCCTCCACTGTGGGACAATAAATTTGTGTTGTCATCTCATCAACAAGGGTAGCTGCATAATGAACATTTGTATTCCTAACCCTGAATTGTACCCCATATCTATAAAATTTTTAAAAAGGTCAAATAAAGAACACAATGAGATATCACATGTTATCTATCAGAATGGCTATAAAAATTGTGTCAATATTAAATGCTGACAAAGATGCAGGAAAAAAACAGGATCTTTCATATACTGTTGATGGAAATGAAAAATGGCATGCCCATGCTGGAAAATAGTTTGGTAATATCTTTAAAAACTAAATATACATTTACCAGGCAACCCAGGAACCTCATGCCTGGACATTGTTTCTTCAAAATGAAAACTTGTATGTGAATGTCTATAACAAGTTTATCTGCAATAGCAGAACATTGAAAACAAACCAAATTTCCATCAATAGGTAGACAGCTAAACAAAGTCTGATAAATCCATACCATAGAATACTATTCATTAATAAAAAGAAACAACCTATAGATACATGCAACAAATTGGATAGATCTCAGGGGCATCATGCTGAATGAAAAAAAGCTAGTATCAAAAGGTCACATCCTATATAAATCCATTTATACAACATTCTCCAAATGACCAAAATATAGAGAGTTATAACAGATTAGTAGTTGCCAGGGGATAGCGATACTGAGAGAAGAGGTGTGTAACTATAAAGGGATAGAACAAGTAAGGGAGTTTTTTATTGTGATACCACACCTCTGTATCATGACGGCAGTAGTGGTTACACACATTTACAGATATGAATAAAAAGTCACAAAACTAGACACACACTTCCTGGTTTTGATATTGTACTCTAGTTATGTAAGGTGTAACGTCTGGACACAACTGGGTAAAGGGTACATGGGATCTCTGTACTATATTTTCAATTCTCTGTGAATCTCAAATTGCCCCAAAATAAAAACTAAAAATAAATAAATGTTTAAAAATAAAATAAATTTGTGTTGTTTTAAGCTACCCAGTTTGCAGTAATTGTTATGACAGCCCTAGAAAACTGCAATGATTTTTCAGTATTTGGTTGAAATGGAATTCATAGTAAAAGGATTAATTTTATATTATGAATTAATCATATCATTGTGTTTTATTCAAACTTGACATGCCTAATTTTTGACTTTTGATTAGCATCAAAGCCTTGATGGTTCTGTTTTGGGTGTAAATAACATTAAAAGTTTCTCAGCTCCCTTTAATCTCAGAATGCTCTGATTCCAAATGACTCTCACCCTAATTTCTGTCATTTAAACAACTTGGAAAGAATAGCCATAAATGTGTAAGAATTGGGAGATTCTAAACAAAATATTCAAACCAGACTTGTCTCAACCTTCAGACGGGTGACAGATCCCCATTATTTTGTCTGACTCCTGCCTCCTTTTTGGATGATAATATGTACTCAAGAAAGCTGAATAATGTATCAATCTGAATGCAAAACACAATTAGAGAGGTCGAAGAGTACCCTACATTATTATGTTTGCTGCTAGCCACAGACTGAAATCCAAGTGTGTACCCTTCCTTGGATTTTGAATGGATGGGGTATGTTTTGGTCAGCTTTATAATAATGTTTTGGAATAGGCTCTCCCTTTGATACGTTTGAAACTCCTTGGTTCTCGCCACTAAAAGCATAACCCGAAATTTCCTCAATTTTCATTCTAAGTCTTATGATGGCTGAGGCTTCATTTAGTTAGATGATAAACATCAGGTTGCTTTTCTGAAGTACATTCTATGGTATAGGAGCCCATGATCATTCTTCCTGTGCCCTGTCATCTACTGGCCACATGCCTTGGTCTACCTCAAGAAGTAAAGGAGCTACAATGGACTATTACACAGCCATCTTCATTAGTTTCATGTAAATTTTTAATGACATTGGAAAATGCCCTGTGTACAAAGTTGAGCAAAAAAAGCAGGATAAACTGGACATACACTATGACCCACATTTGTTTAGACACACATATTTACATATACTTACACTCAAAAATGACTCAAAATTTTTCACAAAAGAGCTAGGTTGGCTATCGCTGAGTAGTGGAAGTACATGTGGATCTTACTTTGTTAGCTATACTTTCAGGTATGTTTCTCTGTAACCAAAAATAACAATGCAATCCAAGTAATAGCTGGGAGCTGAGGACCATCTTTGTAGGACTATGTCTCTAGGGTAGTTGCTTATTTCAGAAATGGTCTTTCAAGGGTGTAAATCAATTCTACAAAACGTTTCCTATGTGTTCAAGAATATTCTTCACTCGGAGTTCCCTCACTTGCATTGTTTGCTCTCTCTTTCCACTCACCATGGGTACAAGTTGATCAGAGGCTGAGAAAGAGAAAAGAAAAAAAAATAGAACTAGGGTCCACTGTTAACAAAAGGAAGCTCTTAAATTCTTCCCTGGACTTTTTCTGGCTCCTCTTGAGACCACTGTGGCCTGAATGGAAGACAGACAGCATAGAAAACCAGCAATGTACAGCAACTTGTATTTTTCTGCATAGCATTTAAGAAGGCTCTTGAAGAATATCAGCAGCTTATTTCTTTACATCAAATTCACTAAATCCTGTCACCAGCAACATAGAAAATTGCATCACCAGAAAATTTCACGGTTGCTTGGCAAGAAGACTGGATTATAAGCTCCTTGAGGGCAAGGACCATGCTCTTCCTCATGTTTGTTAACATGAAGACTAGAATGGTGCCCAATAAGTGTTGAAATGTGAAAAAAAAAGTATTTGGGAGTATTTCAGAGGGTCAAAGGTGCAGTGTTGAACAAGCTTTTGGGCACAGTGGAATGAGCTCCATTGTATTACAGGCCAATAGAGCTTGGAGGAATCACTAGTCAGCAAGAGATGGGTTGTGGTACACACTGAAGAGTATGTAGCTTCCAAATAAATGCACCAGAAAGGGGAATAAGAGGGCCAGAAAGAACACCTGTGGGGGTTTGGGCAAGCATATGTAATTATGACTTTGTATTTGAAAAGTTAATAAAAATGTGTATTAATGATTGTTTAGGGTGGGAGGCACAGATATTGAAGCAGTGTACATCTAAATCTGAGCACACATCCAAAACTGGCTGCAAAGTGTGCCATGTTCATGGGTATAGAGTTTTAGAGTATGAGAAGCACTGGACTAAATCATTGGTTTCTTTGTTCAAACCACTTTTTAGTAAAAAAAAAAAAAATAGGGCCACCATTTAAACATGAGTGATCATGGCCTTGTCTCCAGAGTCAGTGATCATCCCTAACCTACTTACTTTCACCCCTAAATATTTATCTTTATGAAAACTTAGGGGATAATTCTCACCATGTTTTCTTCACATCTTCTTAGGATCTGCTTAGGATTCATTTGACAATTAAAAAAAAACACATTTAAAATGCATTAGCCTCCAAGCTTCTATAGCTCCAGTGCTTATTAGAGCAATATTTGACTGGAAAGCAGACAACAAATATACTAATATGTGATCACCTGAAGAAAAGGAGTCTGCATACAGATAGCAGAGAAAAATGCACATGTAGGTACGCTGGGGGAGGAGGGATGGTTAGCAGTGCAAGTTACAAGAGAAGGGAGATTGTTGTTCATAGAATATGGGGTTTAGTCATTCTCTCCAGCAATTCAGGCAAGTAAAGGCAAAGTAAAATCACAAAAGGCCTATGTACGTATATCATGTGTATGTTTGTGTATGTTTCCTAAGCACTAGTAATATATCCACCCAAAGCATAATTTTCCTAAGCCTTAATGCTTTCCAAAGTAGAAAACAATTATGAGACTGATTTGTCTACTTGAATATCAAGCAAATTTCATTGAGATGCCACTGATGGGTCTTAGGGCTCCCTGGTGAAACCGTGTGAAAAGATCATGCAAGAACCAATTAACCCAGCCTGGGTAACCCAATGGCTATGACATGGGCTTTTCTAATTCAATTTTCAAATTATTTTCAAGAAACAGTGACCACAGATAAGCATTGTACAATTTTTTAGCAGTGAGTGATCAAAGATATATTTCCATTTCACATGAAAACACTTCCATGGGATTATTCTCTATAGAGTCTTCATAGTTGAAGGATTTTGCAATTCCTTACTTTCCTTAAACTTCGAAATCTGATATAAAAGAAAACACTGAAGAGAAAATCATTCCTCAAGTAAGAGATTGTAAAGTAACATTGTGCTTCTGAATTTCTTTAATAAATCTCACTGCAATCCCCAAAATGTCTCTCTTACAATGCATCCCATAGCTGGGTAAATACACCACATTTGTATGCTTCCCCACATGGTTGGTAAAATTCCAAGATTTGAAATATGACATCCAGCATCCAAATTCCATTTATTAACCTCATTGACCCTGGATAATCACCCCAACAACTCTCTGCCTCAGTTCCCTTGCCTGGGTAACAGAAATCCTGATAGCAATACTGTCTGCGTCATAAGATTATTGCCTTGAGGATTAAAGGAGTTAATCCATCTCTAGCACATAGAAAGCACTCTATAAATGTAAATAAGGTTAACATTATATAAAGAAAATAAACCATACTATAAATCATTTTAAGACAGGTTTTAAAATTTAAATTATTGTCAGCAGATCCCTACCCCAACTCCACACAATAAGGCACTGAGACAAGCTTCCAAAATGTCTTTTAAGCAAAAGATTGTTCAATAAGGTGTGGTGTTATAATATATAGATTGGTTTTCATTCATGGCCCTTGGCTTCTAACTCCCATAATGCTGGGGCACTTTAGGCCTCTGGGTCAGGTAGTCCTCAAGAAACAGAATTTCTTTCTGACCTTCTCCTGTCCTTTTCTCAAGGCAGGACTCTAATCTGATTGTGAGTCAAAAGGTCTTCAAAACAGAGAGAGTCCTCCCCCATACTGTGGAAGAAGAAATACTGCACAGAGAGGCCAGAAGAACCTGAAAAGACAGATCTTGCTGAGTTTCCCCACTCAGTCTATTAGTTTGAGATTATCCTCTTTTTTGTCCAATTCCATTTCTACACAATTATTAGTCATGTCTGTGTGATGCAGCCTCCATAAAATCCCAGAAGGAAAGAGTTCAGAGAGCTTCCAGAGAGCTGAACACAAGGAGGCTCCTGGAGGTTAGTGCACCTGGGGTGGGCATGGAAGCTGTAAGCCCCTGTCCTTCCACACCTCATCCTACTCTTCTCTTCATCTGTATCCTCCGTAATATCCTTTATAATAAACCAGTAAACGTGTTTCCCTGAGTTCTTTGAGCAATCTAGCAAATTAAATGAACCCAAATTGGGGGGTTGGTGGGAATCCCAAGTTGAAAATGGTAAGTCTGGAGGCCTGGACTTGCAATTAGTGTCTGGGGGTGGGCAGTGTTGGGAACTAAGCCCTCAACCAGCAGGATCTGACACTATCTCCAAGTAGATAGTGTCAGATTGAACCAGCAGTGGTCCCAACCATTTTGGCATCAGGGATCAATTTCATGGAAGACAATTTTTCCATGGATGGGGGTGGGTGATCAGGTCTTAGAGTCTCATAAGAAGTGCCCAACCTAGATCCTTTGCATGTGCAGCTCACAATAGGGTGCACATTCCTATGAAAATATAATGCCACCACTGATCTGACAGCAAGCACAGCACCGCTCGTTCACCACTCATGTCCTGCTGTGTGATCTAGTCCCTAATAGGCCACGGACCAGTACCAGTCTGTGGTCTGGGAACTGGGGATCCCTGAAGTAGAGGGTGCCCAGCTTGTGTCTGCTGCTTTGTGTGTGGGGGAAACTCCCACATTCAGTCACAGAAGTCTTATTCTCTGTTGATGACTGTTGTGTAACAGCAGATGGAAAATACAGTTTGAGAGAGTTAAGACACTGATTAACATATACAAATCCAAATTCCATCTATAAAATAATTTCCTGATGTTGATTAAAACTGTTATCTTCTGAAATACTATCTTTTCTAAACACTAAACTCTCAGAGCCTACAGCTGAGAAGTTAAACAGATTAGAAGCTACCATCATTACATAGCTTGCACACTAACAAAATGCCACTTAATGAACTCTTAATAATGTTTCTTGTCCACAGATTAATAACAGCTTAATTCAAAGCCACACCATTTCCTGTTTTTGCTTCATTTCCTTCAAAGCAAAACATAATTTTTTTCTTGGACCTGGAGTAAAAACTTCTGGATTGACCAAATAAATTGTTACCAGAAAAGCAATTTTATAAAAATTCTATTTCAGGGTAGTTAAAACACACAGAACATCTGTGTGGTGTTTGTTAATACATAAAAATAACCTAATATATATATATAGTGTATGTGCCACCTAAGTGGAAACGGAGTTTATAACTAGAAGCACAAACAGTAATCATCACTGATGACATCAGTATTTAAGTTTAGTTGGGAACATTTTAAGAACTGTGACACCACAGTTTCCTTTAGTCTTGACCAGAGGTCACAAACTGCTTGCTTGGTACAGATGTTTTGCCTGGCCAACACAGTATTTGAAAAATTAATGAGCTTCAATATCTTTAGGTAGGCTGTGACCTTTATTTACCTGTGCAGACCTTGGTCTAAGCCCATCCTTACAGAAAAGAGGTTCAAAATAGTTATTAGTTAAATGGGTATCTCCATCACTGATGGTCTGATAAAGTTTCAAAGGTTTAGAAATTAAGAACACTAACAGTTACATTCAGAAATTATTCTAATTGTTTGTTGGGTTCACTTTAATACATAATTTCAGTATGTATCTAACAGTGGTTCATTCGATTAGAATGAGCCGAGTTGTTAAAACTCACCACTGGATACCAAAAGAAACCAGAAAATAGAGAAATTTTTAAAAACATGTTCTTATGAGGCCAGGCGCCAATGGCTCAAGCCTGTAATCCCACCACTTTAGGAAGCCGAGGTGAGGGAGTTGCCTGAGCCCCTGGGTTCGAGAAAAGCCTGGGCAACTTGGCAGGACCTCATCTCTACAATAAATCCCCCCCCAAAAAATTAGCGGGACATGGTAGCACACACCTGTAGTTCCCGTTACTTGAAAGGCTGAGGCAGAAGGATCACCTGAGTTCAGCAGGCAACAATGGGGTGGCTGTGAGCGTGCCACTGCACTCCAGCCTGGGTGACAGAATGAGACTCCAACTCAAAAACATATATATATTCTTATGGTATGAAAACTTGGACTAAAATTCAAATTTAACATGACTTTCAAAAAATTAATAACATTCTGTCAATGGTTTAGTTTTCTTCATATAAAAGGAAATAAATTTACTCAGTGCAATATTTTAAAAGCAACTAGTTTCTACTAATGTATTTAATGAATATTTACATAGATATACATAGAGACACGCATATATACACATACTCATAGCAGGGACTGGGTCAGCTGTTCTGATTCTTCTCAGTTCCATCATACTTCCGGGGAGATCTATTCCACTTACAAATTAAGCCTGAGTCTAGAGCCAAATAAGAGAACACTGGAGTGGGTCTCCTAAAGCATTAGTTCATGTATCACTCCAAAGCTGTTAGGCTTTAAGCATTGGTGAGGCATATGATAGCTGGCTTTAGAGTTCAAAGGTTATTAGTGAAGTGTTCTTTTAAATTAACACAGAGGAATGCTTCCACTCAGATGGCCCCAGCAAGCACACCCTTGCCTTCAGCTTCTTCTTCAGAACATAAATACAAAGCACCCTGCAGTGAATTTGCTTCTGGGGGTGGTGCCCCTGAACTCTCCTGGATTAGTCTTTCTGGGGGTTCTGGAGAATTCTCCCTCCATCTTGGACTTGAATGCTGTTGGGCGACTTCCCACACTGAAGAACACGGAGAAGGGAAACCCAGAGCAGACCGTGAGAGGACATCCTCTTGAAGACCTACTTCTTGGATACACCTGTTGGAAAGCACTTCCTTTTCTTTGGAATTCCGCCATTTCATCCTTCTGTTCTGAAACCAAATTTTCACCTATTGACAAAAAAATTAGACAAAGTGATCACTTATTTCAGGTTATTTTACTTCAACATTTTAAACTTCAATTGCTTCTACTAGAATACCCTACTATGAGAGCCAGCCTGGCAAGGTCCTTGTGGCTTTTCATGTGGACTCTCAAAAGTACCTAAAAAAAATGACTTCAATATAATATCCCCACATACACTTCTCTTTTCTTACCATTTCTTTGAGATTCAAGGTGTACATGTGCAGGTTTGTGACACAGATACTGTACACTGTGTGATGGTGAAATTTGGGCTTTTATTGAGCCCATCAACCAGGTGGTGGACACAGCACCCCCCACCAGTAGTTTTTCTACCCTTACCTCCCCACCCCCAGGAGTCCCCAGTGTCTGTTGTTCCCATCCTTGTGCCCGCCCACACACACTTCTGAAACAAAATGACTGTGGTAAATTGGTTACATCCTGTGAGTCTGATAGCTTTCAACATTGATTGAACTCAGATATTTTAAAACATCATTTAGTCTGTGCTAAATTATGTATTCAAAGGAAATGTATCAGCTAGTAATAGCATCTGAATGTTTATTTTGTGCCAGGCATCAGGCCATGCACTCTAGGTGGATTTTATAATTTGATCCTCACAATGGCTGTAAAAGTCCTCATTTCACATGTAAAAGAACTGAAGTTTGCAGCGATTAACCGGCTCAAGGTCATACAGCTTGTAAAATGGAAGCACTTAAACTAGAATCCAACATCTGACTCTGGTGCCCAGGCTCTTAAAAACATTCAGACCTCATCAGGAGCTTTTTGAGACTAAATTAAGAGCCTACTTTCTAATGCTTTGATAAATTGCAGGCTTTATTCAGTTTCCAAGTCTTAATTACTCCCAGGATTTATCAAACTCTAACAATTAGGCTCAATAAATAACAATTAATTATAATTAAGCCAAAAGTACTTATGATGGTGGTTCCTAATTTGAACCATACCTTCCCCCACCCATCCCACTTGAGTCCCTTTTTATTAACCTCACTCTTCATCCACTATCTAGACAACTATGCCTCAGCAAAAAAACTTCACAACTGGTTTCCTGATACCTTAAAAGCCAACCACATGCTTTTTCTGTGTATTACATTGCATCCTTACACTAACAATTTAGGCGATTTCTATTTTTAAAATAAAAACTGGAACATTTTTACCTGAAGAAGTAATTATTAAAGTAGTTCTACCAAATATTTCTCTCAATGAAGGAAAAGATTCTATTTGAGATTATCTTTCCAGATTGGCAAAACAGTCCCTTAACATTCTTTCCACTTGATTGGCAAAGTTCAAAATGGCTACAAAAGAAACCTACCCCAGGCAATTGAGTGCAAAAGACTGCCATCTCAGTTTCAACCCCATGATTAGAGCATTTGGTTCTATTCATGAAGTCATTTATTATTTGCAATGGGTATTTACTCCTAGAAGGCATGCCAAGTATTCCTAATGGGTTTTCACTGAGACAGATATTTGTTCCCATTAGTGATTCTTGCCTTTCTCATCACATTCAGTATTTTCTTCTTCCCTTAGCTTTTTATGTTTAGAAATATTTGTTAAGTGATACCTCAATGATTAAAAAAAAAAAAACAACAAACATGAAAGGGGTTTTCTCACAATCAATGGTGTTAGGACAAATGCATAGATTTGGGGGAAACATAAAAGTTCTACCTCTCAACAAATGCAAAAACAAATTCCAGACAGGTTAAATAACTAAACATAACAACAAAACTATAAAAGTTCAAGAAGAAAATATAAGAGATTATCATTATACTCTTGGGGAGGAGGATGTTTTCTTAAGTATGACATAAAACAAAGGCTCCAGAAGAAAAAGTAGACAAGAGCTGAATATAGAAAAATGAGAAATTTCTGTACAAATAAGCATGCCAATAATATATGAAAAAGCCACAAACTACCCCAATAAACATACCATAAATACGTGAGAAAGCTACAAACTACACCAAAGAAGGAAAGCAGGGATTCAAAGAGCTAATTGCACACCCAAATTCTCAGCAGCATTATTCATAACAGTCACAAAGTGGAACTAACAAGTGTCTGTGGACAAATGAATGAATAAACAAAATGTGGTATGTATGTACAATGGAATATTATTCAGTCTTAAAAAGGAAGGAAATTCTGACACACGCTACAGCAGGAATGAACCTTGAAGACATTATGCTACATGAAATAAGCCAGTCATAAGAGGCATAAATGCTGTATGATTCCACTCATGAGATCCTTAGAATCTCATGATAAGGATCTCAGACATAACAGAAACAGAAAGTAGAATAGTGACTGCTAGGGGACAGTGGAACAGGAAGTGAGGAGTTTTTTTTAATGGATGTAGAATTTCAGTTTTGCAAGATGAAAAAAGTTGTGGAGATGGATGGTAGTGATGGTTGCATAACAGTGTGAATGTACTTAACATCATTGAACTGAACACTTAAAAAAAGTTAAAAGGGTAAGTTTTATATTATATACATTTTTCCACCATAAAAAAATTCACAAACTTAGAGAGGACTTTTGCAACATCTGTAACAGGAACATTTTACTAACCATAATATTCTAATAAAATTTTTATTAATAAAGTAATTGATACATATCAATAGAAAAACAATATGAAGGAAAAAATGATACAGCCATGAAAAGGCCAATTCACAGACTATGAATGGCTAGGAAGTCAATCTGATGGTCTGGTTATGAAAGCACAAAAAAAGAATGAAATGGACCTGTGTGTACTGACATGGAAGGATACATCCCACAACATACGAAAAGAGAGGAAAAAAAATCAAAACAATACACATTGTCAGCAGCATATTCATAATACCCCAAAACTGGGGAAAAATATACATGCCCACCATCAATAAATGAACAAATTGTGGTATCCCATCAAATGGTAACACTACAAAGCAATCAATACAAATGAGCTATTACTACATGCGACAACATGAAGAATCTCACAAATGTAATGTTAAGAAAAAGAAGCCGCAAAGAAAAGAATATGAATAATTCTATTTCTATGAATGACCCTGAATGACTCTATTTATATAAAGTACAAAAACAGGCAAAGCTAGTGTATGTTATTAGAAGTCAGGATAATAGATACCCTTGGAAGAAGCAGGAAGTGATTGGGAGCGGATGTTCGTGGGCTTCTGGCTTCTACCACTTGATCTGTGTGCTGGTTATACAGGTAATTTGTACTGTTCTTTAGAAAGAGCCCAAGTCTCTGCACAGCATAATTTCATTTTTATTTAAAAGTATAGATACACAATTCTAGTCTCCAGCTTCTTCATTTGTAAAATAGAGGTAACAGCAGTAACTACTTCAAAGGATCTGTGTAAGAATTAAATGTTTTCAAATATAAGGGCACATGTTCAGCATGCAAGTATTTGTGCAATTATATATATGTGCACATACAGCACACCTAAAAATTCATATTTTAAATAATATTTGACATGTCAATAAATTCAAGAGTCAGTTGTAAACAACAATGGTAACCAGGGAGTTGGAGTGGAGGAGAGTAAAATGTTTTCATTTTTGACTTTACTGATTTTTTTTGTTTGAATTTACCATAATAAATACCACATATTAATCGTGTAATTGATACACAAACAAATAAGAAAATGCTAAATTACTTCTGAGATGCTCAACCAAATTCAGTAAGACAAAAAGCATTCATTCCTAAGGCATCTGAATTTTAAAAACAATATAATTAACTATGTAAAACCATATGCCTATGGATAAAAATCAGAAGATAGCATACAAAAAGGAAAATAGTTTGTTTTCTTGGGGCAGAGAGATTATATACCTTATACACTTTTCTTTAATATGGCTGTTGCATTCTCTTTTCAAAAGTCTCCCTTGGCTAGGCACAGTGGCTCACGCCTGTAATTCCAGCACATTGGAAGGTGAAGGATGACAGATTGCTTGAGCCCAGGAGTTCCAGACCATGATACATTACTATTAGAGATTTTCAGTTTTTCAGGGCACTGTCAGATGGGCCCTAGTTGCTTTCTTTTTTTTTCTTTTCTTTTTCTTGTTTTGAGTTGGAGTCTCACTCTGTCACCCAGGCTGGAGGGCAATGGCACATTCACCACCAACCCAGCATTGACCTGCTGGGCTCCAGCAATCCTTCTGCTACCACCTTCCAAATAGCCAGAACTATAGGTGCATGCTACCTCGCCTTGACTTATTGTAGAGATGAGGTCTCACCAAGTTGCCCGGACTGGTCTCAAACCCATAGGGTCAGGCAATCTGCTCACCTCAGCCTCCTAAAGTGCTGGGATTACCGGCTGAGCCACCAAGTCTAGCCAGCCCTAGCCTCTGTCTTTTAATGCCTAAGTTCTGGCTCAACCAGAGGCTCCCCAACATACCTGTTTTCTTCTCTTTGAGTTTGGGGGCTTCTTAGCCATACCACTGAAATGTAGGCCAGGCTTACTGAGTCCCCATAAAGTCTTATTCAGGCTTAATAGCTCCTGTGATTATATCCTGGGGTATGTGGACCAGGCATAGTGCTGTCATTTCCAGACATGGGGATTAACATAAGACTCCAGGAAGAGACATAACTTAAAGAACTGCTGGTCCCTTACTGGGCAGTATATCTAACCTGCCAGTGATGTTCTCCATACTACTGCATAGTCTTAAGCTGTTACCTAACTTTTTACAGGGTGTGGAAGCTCTTGAGGTGCAAAGACTAGGACTTCATCAGTATTTATGGATATTCCCTCTTACTGCCTATCTGGCACAATGTCTGGCACACAACAGACCATCTAGATCCAGCTACTAATTTATCAGTTATATATGCAAAATTGGTTTGTGACATAAACAGAATTCCTATATTAGTTTCTGGTTTTTCTAAAGTGAGAAACTGAGGCACAGAGCAAATCAATTAAGGTTATGAACTCATCATCAGCACACAGCAAGAGCACAGACAGAATGATCTAGGTCGATGACCTTCTCCTTCACTACATACTGCTTCCTGCTACTCAAAAAAGTTAGAGGGCCAGGTTGGGAAGACAGATCACTTCTCTAGGGAAAGAAAGTAAGGTCAAGGAGAGTTTTGTCCAAGAACAACCAGTTTTAGTAAGGTCCAGTATTAAAAATCAGGTCATTTGTCATGAGGACGAACAGTAGAGAATGGTGGTTAAGACAGAGGCTCTGCAAGCTCTTTAGTTAATTCAAAAAACACAGGAGGATGTAGACCTGCACCAGGAAACTCTGCTTGGTAAGCAGAGTCCCTGTTGCATTTCCACTTCCATCATCCCTTCTGGCCAAAGGCCTTTGTACAGTAAACACCCTATACAACTGTACATGGTGGTTCTAAGTTAAAGAGAACACAAACTCCAGAGTCAGGCTGCCTGGGGTGGGAGCCTAGTTCCAAAACATCTTTGCCACATGACATAGGACCTATGTTCAATACTCGACATCTTTTCTTCTAGAAAATAGGGATGAATAACAAGGGTACCTGCATATTGAACATTTGTATACCTAACCCTGACATTTGTACCCCACATCTTTAAAATAAAATAAAATAAAATAAAAACGTGAGAAAATAGGGATGATTATAGTGCTTATTTCATATGGTGATTATAAGGAGAATTAAATAGGAAAATGTTACTGCATTATGATGTTAAATATTTATAATAAGCAGGCCAATCTCTAAATGAAGTATTCTGCAGCTCCAAAGGGCCAGAAACTTTCATTCACAATTATATGAAACCAATGTACAAGAAAGGTGTGCAAATGTTGCAAATGTGAAATCACTTCAATGAACTCGACATAAACCTAAAGCACAAAATAATGAAGCCTGGTAAAGTGGTATTCACTCATTCATGCTTTGATTTTTGGATTGGAAATGAAGAGAAATATAGGGAAATTTGTTTCTGCTTTTGTAAGTAATTATTTAACCTTTGCTTTGCTTAATACAGAACAAATCATTTATAATGTAAACACCATATCCCTAGCATTTCTCTTCATTTGGGAAGAATCCATCAGCCCAATAGCAAAAACCTAGGCCCCTCAGCAAAAGGACTTATTTTCAAATAGGAATTGTGACATTTGTTTCAACTTTCTAAAAGGTTATGTAAGAATTTCAAGAACATCTCAGGATCCAGCACCATGACTAGTACAAGAAATATGTGCCAGTAAATGGATTTCATTGTCTTCCTGTAGAAATCAGGAGCACTAAGGTGTCTTCCTGCTCATTAATACCTGTGATTCCTTTAGTCCCAAGTTGATGGCAAGTTTCTTTCGGTCTGTTTTGCTGATATATTTCTGCTTCTGAAACATCTTCTCCAGAGCTTTCCTCTGGTCCTCAGAAAAGACAGCTCTTCTCAAAATGCCCCTCCGAGCTTTGGAATTAGAGTCCTGTGTCAGGAGAGGCAGCACACCCTCTTCTCCTAAAGGTGGGAGGAAAAAATACCAAAGACCAGTTAGCTCTAGAGAGAAGACAGGCTTTCTCAGGACAATATAGTATTTTCCTACTCTGCACCATGGCCAAATTATCTCGTCTCAACTTCACACACTTAGAGCAGCACTTCCTAACCCCTTTTTGGTTATGGACTCCTTTGAGAATCTGATAAATGTTCTCTGTTCCCCATTGGAGTGGAAAGGGTAATATATATGTTTACCCTCCCGATTTGTCATGCCATGTCAGAAAAACCATGGTCCCAGGATGCAAAATCCTAATGCAGAACAAGTAAGTAGTTGGTTTAAACACTTCATTTTTCTCTACTTCTTCATGTGTCTATAACATTTATTAGTTTTTTTCAACAAATTTTTTAAACACTTACCATATGCCAGACACTTTGCTCAATATTACATATGGAGAAGTAAAACAGATATGTGTAATTGTCCTCATTGCCTAGAAAATGTAGTGGAAGGGCATTTATTGAATTAGCATCACAAGCATGATGACATATTCCCAAGGAAGGTGATTTAGGGACACAAAACAAGGGGTCTGATCTTAATCTGAGACATCAGGGAAAGCTTGCAAGAGTCAGAGATGTTTAATCTGAGAACTGAAGGGAGAGGTGGAGGGCTCTCAATCACTCCCCTCCAATTCTATTGATCATCAACTCTTTGAGGTCAAAGACATTTTACTGCTTTTTCTGCCTTTGCACAACTTGGATAATACTGGTTCTCACTCTCTGAAAGATTACATGCATTCATCATTTATTCATTCATTCGTTCATTCACTTTACTTCCCAGGTGTGGCAGACAGAATAAGAGCCCACCCAAAGATGTCCATGTCTTAATCTCCAGACCCTGTGAATCTGTTACATTTTACAGCAAAAAAGTAACTTAGGGGTTGCAAATGGAATTAAGGTTGCTAGTCAACTGACCTTGAGATGAGGAGAGTAGCCTGGATTATCCAGGTGGGCCCAAGGTAATCACAAGGGTTCTTATAAGTGGAATAGGGAAGCAAATTAGGAGGGCATAATCAGAGAGAGATTTGAAGATGCTACACTTCTTGCTTTGAAGGTGGAGGAATGGGCCAGGAACCAAGGAATGCAGGTAGCCTCAAGAAGCTGGAAAAAATAAGGAAACAGATTCTCCCCAAAGCCTCCAGAAAGAACACAGCCCTGTGAACACCTTGAGGTTAGCTCAGTAAGACCCATTTCATGTTTCTGACCTCTCTAGCTGTAAGATAATGAGTATGTGTTGTTTTAAGACACCAAGTTTGTGGAAATTTGTTACAGCAGCAATAGAAAATTAATACACTAGGTATCAGGCTCACTGGGCTAGTTACTGAGGAAACCAGACAGGGAGGGCTAACACATGAATATTCACGCTATAATGTAAACACCAGGATAGCAGGAACTCCAGTTTATGGTTGTAGCTAGTACATTTTCTGGTGCTTAATGATTATTTGTGAATAAAAAGTAAATGAATGTCTAACATTACAATAGAAAAATATGCAAAGTGCACTGCCATTACACAGGAGGAAATGATAAGTTCTGAGAAAATAGGTTAAGCCAAGTAAAAGAATTATACTGCTGCCAGGCTCGGTGGCTCAGCCTGTAATCCCGCACCTTTGGGAGGCTGAGGTGAGTGGATTGCCTGAGTTCTCAGGTTCGAGACCCGCCTGGGCAGCGAGACCTCATCTCTACAATAAATCGAAAAATCAGCCGGGCGTGGTAGCACGTGCCTGTAACTCCGGCTACTTGGAAGGCTGAGGCGGAAGGATCGCTGGAGCCCAGCAGGCGAGGCTGTGGTGGCTGGTAGCGGCCACTGCACTCCAGTCTGGGCGACCAAGTGAGACTCCAACTCAAAAAAAAAAAAAAAGAATTATACCGTTAAAGAGAGAAAGAACCAAAGTCAATCCAAGCAGAGTGACCAGCATATCTAAAGCACAAAGGAATGAAGTTCATCCAAGGAAAAGCTAGCAGTCTTCAAGGGTGGACAAAGGCATAAAGGAGAGGTTGCAATCTGGCAACCATCTCCTACCTGCATATGGGTTTTGTTCAGTCTTAGCATGTTGATTAAGACTTCTGATTTAGTTGCCCAGATTCAATAGTTGAGAAGTTTCACACAAAGTTCAGGTTCTGAACCTCTTCAGAAGTATCCACCCTATTGGGTTCACCTTCTTACAAAGCAAAGAGATACCAAAATGAGTACCTGCCAGGCTCTTGAAGACACTGGGACCTCTGACACAAAGATTATGGAGTGGAATGGAGTAAGGGGTTAGTAAATTGCAAGCATTTGGGACTTTATCCTGCAGGTAGCAAAGATCAATAGAAGTTATTTAAGCAGGACAGGACATGATGATAATAAACATACACTGAACAGTAACTGAACTGTTATACTTACTTTGTGTTAAACCACTGCCATACATTATTTCATTTAATCTTCACAACAAATCTGTTCCATGAATGCCACTATTATTCTCCTATTTTACAGAAATAAAAGGAAGCTTAGGAAGGTTAAGTAACTTTGACCAAGATCACATAGCTGGGTTTCAAACTCAAGGAAAACTGATACCAAAGCAAATGCCCTCAGTTCTTCACAATACTGACGTGATCTGATTTGTATTTTAGAAGGAAAATGACAATAAATCTTGCCAATTCTACTTGTATAATATAATAGCTTCCTTTCCTATTTGTCTAACAGATTACAAACAACTCCTGGCTAGTCTCTCAGTCCCATGTCACACCTCATTCCTGTTCATCCTCACACTGCAAAAAGAACCACTGATCTCTCTCTCTCTTTCCTTCCAGCTCTGTGACTCCACATCTCCTTAGTAATACCATAGCCCTGAGATGTCATCAAGCCCAGTTTCTTACATAGGTCTACTTTCACTGATGCCCTTTCCACTCCCCCTCACATGGAATCTTGGTTATTTCCCCTTCTATAGCACTAATTATTTTTGCCTATCTCATGCCAAGATCATATCTTGAAGTCATATTTTGACAACTGGATTCACAATTGTTTCTCAGAGCTTTAAGTAGTTTTATGAAACATTGGTCAAAATTTTTTTTAAATTATGAATATCTCAATATGTTCATCTTTTTCTAAATACTTTCTTCTCTGATTATTCCTCCATGTGGAGATCTTAGAATTGGCCCTTCTGTGTTATTTCAGAGTACGGATTCACCTCCTGGAATCACATCTCTCTAAGAAGCCTCAGGACAAAAGACTTTGAAGTATCGAAGAACTAGGTTTGGAGCTTAGCACTTACATGTGTGACTTGGAGCAGGTTACTCAGTCTCTTTCAGTTGATCTTATAAGGCTGCTCCCAGGATTTGATGAAAACTTAAGAAAGTGTCAGTGCCTAGCCAAGTTATGGATCCCATAAATCTACTTCCACTTATGGAATTTCATTTGATCCTTATGAGAATCAAATGCCACAGATATCCCTTACTACAGATGAAGATGTGTTTAAAGCAGTCAAAGTCCAAAGACACACAAGGGACACAGAGCTCAGCTGGCATCAAAACCTTTAGGATTCACATTCTTGGCTCTTTCCTCTGCATTCTGGCATTCTTAATTTGTAAATGTATCTAATCTACCATTATTATAGATGTAAGTATTAAAAATCAGAAGAAAGAAGACAAATACCCAAAGGTAAAGAAATGCATAAGTAAATTATTCACCTGGTAAACTTTTAATGAATTATTAAAGTTAAGGACTATGAAGATTAGGCAGCAACAAAGAAAATACTTGCACATGATATTTTAAAAGTATGGTACATAATATAAATACTATGCTTAAAACCAAGTAAAATACTGAAAAGACAAAAATAAACACTAAGAAAAGCTATTGTAGAATTATAGACAAATAATTCATCTCCACTGTCTATGTTTTAAGTTTGGTTCTATTTTCTAATGCAAACAGGCAAACATTACAGTAACCTTTTGGGGAATAATCTGGCAGAGTTATTGAGTTGTTGCTGAGTGACAATCAAAGATGAATTCAATCCAAACTTAAGGCTCTCACAGTTAACAAGAAAAGATCCGAGACGAATACAGACAGCCACAGTACAGTGAGATGTGGACCAGTGGACCACAGCATAGAAGGCATTTAGAGCACTGAATAAAAAGCTGCTTTCCTGGTCAGGAAGGCCAAGAAAGTAGGTCCGAAGAGAGAGCAGCAGCTAGAAGAATGGCAATTCCTTTTGTTGGTAATCTAAGAAAAGGTAGGCAGAGTAGCGGGATTAACACATGCAGGGGCTTGACACTGGGTGAAGACAAGTGTGAAATGTGGTGGACCTAGGAATCTCTCAGAACCTGGTACATCCAGATTGCAAGGAATGACTGGGAAGAGCAAAGGAGATAAGGTAGATTAGGGCCAAGGGTGCCTGATACAAATTTGGGTTATAACTTGTCAAGGGAACGCTTTCAAGAAGGACATGATGAACCTAGCACTTTAGAAAGACAAATATTTTCTAAGCTAATAAAACTTTTTATATCTATATACAAAGTCCAGAACAAATTTATGGACCTATAAAGGTAGTAGAAAAAAAAGTCTACATATCTTTTTCTAAGTAAAGATTTTATAAGTGAGGCTCATGATTCTAATTGTTTTAGCTCATCTTCATCAAGATCTACACGTTAAAATAAAACAGTGGAGAAATAAAACTCATTGAAATGCCCGTAAAACTTCCAATAGAAACACATAGGTTTTTCTAATTGGTTTTTTATTGTTGTTTTTAAGTAAAGAGAAGGATGATTCCTGTCAAGAAAGTCTACAAATAAATTTTATTCTCACCATTGTGGTTAATACTAATATTTGGGGGGTCATAAGCCCAAACCAGCTCTCAGTCTTAAAAAGAAAGATCTAGAGTGGTTGTGAAGGTCAAAGGGTTAGCTGCTAGGTCTGGTCCTCAGGTTTCAGTGCCCTATAAGAAACAGTAATACAACCAATGGACAAGCAAAATATGGGCCAAAGATAAAGAATATTGCATTTTTCCTTTCTTTGCTATTTGCCTGGTTTCTCTCAGCACTGGTCTCAATACACAAATCATGCTTATTTCCATGAAGTGGTATGCCTTGGGTTCCTACGGTAGCATATGACAATGCTGCCATTACTATCACTGATGTTTCTTCCCATGGCTCCACCATGAGTCTCGTACAAGCTATCTCTGGATCGTAAACCACATAGATGAACCGACACCTTTAAACATATGAACACCTTTCACACCTTCTAAACACATGAACAAGTGCAAAAATTTACACCTGCAAAAGTCAAGAACATGTTGGTGACTCAAAAATCTCTCATAAGCTACAGAAGAGCTATAAGCAACAAACATGTCCAACTATTCCTACATTTATGACAAATATGACTTGTATGAAGACTTCTAAGTGACAAAACATAAGCAGACAAATACATAAATAAACAGACATGAGTATACAGCATATAGCAGAAATGAGGCTTTGAAAGCTGGGGCCACCAATTCAAGGTGCTGCAAGTTCTATCAATTTGGAAAAATTATCATCACCATTATTATTATTACTATTATTTTATAATACAGCTTTCAAATATATTTAGGCCCAACATGTGTTGATATATGAGGGGGGACCCAAAAAAACCCATAATTAATTTATCAAAAACTGTGTATTTATTCTTACATGTTTAAACTTCAGTCACCCTTAAAGTACTCTCTGTTTGAAGCAATACACCTATCAAAACACTTTTCCCATTGCTCAAAATGGTTTTGAACTTGTTCATTTTGATGCCTTTCAGTGCTTCTGCTGTTTTTTGCTTCACCTCTTCTACATTAACAAAACGTTTCCCTTTGAGGACTTTTATCATCGGGGAAGCAAAAAAAGATCACTCGGGGTGAGTTCAAATGAAAAGGGCAGGTGGGGCACAGAGGTCATGCCATATTTGATCAAAAACTGCTGAACACTCAGTCCAGTATAGGCAGGTGCTCTTATAAATCACCCATAATGAAATGGGAAAATGTGTTGAAATAATCTCAGGAAAAAAAAAATTTTTTTTCACTGAAGCCAAACACAGCCTCTTACAAAAACATTAACTGGTACATTGATTCTGATAGGTTCCTAGACCATTTACCTAGTGGGGGAAGCCTGTACTACAAGAGGTCCACCCTCCAAAAATAATTCTGTAGCTTGTGAGAGATTTTTGACTCACCAACATGTTCTTGAACACCACCTGTGTGTTTTGCAGGTGTAAATTTGGGCACTTGTTCATATGTTTAGAAGGTGTGAAAATGTATAGGTTCATCAGTGTGGTTTATGATACAGAGACAGCTTGTATAAGACTCATGGGGGGAACCATGGGAAGAACTATCAGTGGTAATAATGGCAGAAATATCATATGCTTCTTTAGGAACCCAAAGCACACCACTTTATGAAAACAAGCATGATTTGTGTATTGAGACCAGCACTGAGAAAAACCAGGCAAATAGCAAAGAAAGGAAAAATGTAATATTCTTTATTTTTGGCACATTTTTTGCTTGTGCCTTGTATGTGGCAAATACATGTATCATGTCATTTAATCTTTGCAACAATCCCCAGAAGTAGATAATACCATCTCCATTTTCCACAGGTAAAGACTGAGACTCCAAAAAGTTTTGTGCAATTGAGGCCACATATCAAAGCACAGTGAGACAAATCAATACTCTTTAAAATTACCCCAAAGATTGTCCAAATTATAAGTGGGCAGGGAAAGAGGTGGGGAGAGTAGTATTAAAATGGCAGAACAATTTGGGATTGAAAACTTTTCAAAGGCACAATTCCCTGGATTCTGAGATGCTCCCCAGTCGCCATCTTCCAGAAAAACCCTGTATGAAGGGCCTAGCAAAGGATAGAACAAATGAAGGTGTGCTGTGTGTACATGACATTGTAGGGAGGGAAAAGGGGGAGATAGAGAAACACAACACTAGGTTATCTAGTGGTAGCCACTTCTTCTTCCTATTGCCTCAACCTCTAGAAAACATGTCTTAACTCTGAAGATAGGACACTGTTATTGATAACAGCCAGGAAACACTATAGAATAAAGAGGGGACCAATACTGTCACTTTCTAGACAGCAGACCAAGAACAACTAGCTATAGCTCTGCCCTATCTTTCTGCCACTACAATCCAACAGAATCCTGTCCTGTGAACAGTGTGCCAGTAATCTGTATGATGTTTAGACTCATCAGGACTCAGTGAATTCTCGTTTGAATTGACCCCATTTGGGGAAGCTTCCTCTGTCCCACAACCTTTCACCTAGGACTTTAAGAAGCCCTTCAAAAGCTTCTACACCATGCATGTCCAGTGCTACCCTTTGCCCCATAGTATCTTCTAGCCTGTCATGGCACTGGCCTTTGCTCTATTTCCTGTTCTGTTCTAGTCTCTACTCCCAACCTGAGCCACCCTGAGGTCACAGAAGGCCAAGGAATGCTATATAAAGACTGCTTCTAATAAGCCATGTTGTTTAAGATTCGCTTTCTGAGTTTATAGCTTTCCATATTAAAAACTAATTCATGACCCAGTATCCCTCTGGCTTTGTAAGGAAAATGATGGCACAAGTCTACAAAGCACCATAGAATCTCAACTTCTCAAAGCTTTTAGTAAAATATATGTAAGATTATTTCAGGACAACTCAAGCCAGAGGTTACCAATAACCCTTTCAGAAACAGAATTATTTCATCCTTTTGTATAGATATTCAATAGCTTCTGAGAGTTAGAAGAGACAAGAGGTCATTTGTTTAATCCAGGCCTCTCCAACAGGCCAGCTAAAACGCCATCAGTCTCTGTTAACTACTTCCTCAAAAGTAAGTTATTTCATACCTGAAATCTGTGTCTCTCCTTCCTCAAATGAGGGATGGTTTTTGTCTGTGGGCTCATCTTTTCCTACTTCAACATTCTTCACGATTGCAACTTTCTGTCTCCTATCTTTCAGGGGTTTCTCTTCCATGAAGAGTGTTCTTACCCTTCTTATCTTCAAGTGTGTGTGTGTGTGTGTGTGTGTGTGTGTGTGTGTGTGTGTGTGTGTGTGTGTTAATTGATTTCTATTAGATATGAAGTTTGGAAAGAGAATATATAGCATTTGCCTAACCTATGGTATTTAAATTAGAAGCCTGTCCTCCAATCTCTATGTAATCTAGTATTTGAGAATGCCATAGGATAATACTTATCATGCAACTTGATTTGCTAAAAATGTTTCCCTTCTATCAAGCCAAAATGTGACTTCCCCTAAACTCTATTCACTGGTTCCCATTCTATTGTTCATACCTATACCACACATACCATAGATCTAATTGGAAGAAAACTCTCACATTCTCCTGTTATTCTCTTCTCCAAGCCAAGAATACTCAACTTCTTTCAAAACTGCTGACTGATGATATAGATCCTTCACTATTTTAGTTGCGCCTATCTTTAAACCATTTTTTATATGAAAATCTGTTTAACGTACCTTTAAAAGTAGACCTTTAGAACTAAACAGTTGTAGGCAGTCTGAGCATTTCAGAGTCCGACAGGGCTCTGATCTCTCTTGTTCTGGATGGTCTGTGTCTAAAAGCATAACCCAACACTTCCATACATTCTGTAGACACATACTGAGCTGACAGTATTTCCCTTTCCTACTTTGTTCTAATCAGCCCATTCTCCCCCTCCCCTATTCTATACTTGTGCACTTGTTTTTGGAAAGCTAAAATCAGAATTCTAAAAGCAGCCCTGTTAGATTTCATGTTAGACTCACAAAATGGTTACAGACAAGATCAGGGACAAGCACCCCATATTGCTAAGCAGTTCACCACCCCTACCCATCACCCATTCCCTTCCTCACTCTCCTGACTTCTTAAGAACATTTGGGGAGAAAAGGAACTCCATTCCAGGAACCTTCCTCCACTATTTTCACCGCCTCTCTAGAACTGCTGAATAGAGCTGTCAACTTGGAAGATCTATTGTCTTTGAGTCTCTAACTCCTTTAAACATTCTTCTTGGTTGGCTGAATGCCATTTATCTATGGAACACCCCTCCCTTCACTTTGAGAAGTCAATACCTATATTCAACTTAATGTACAAACTTGATTATGTTTTAGACCATATAATTAGGCTTCTTTCTCTATTAGAAGAAAAGTGCTGTATCCCTTTGGAGATCTCACAGTGCTAGGGTTAAATCCTTATTTTAAAAACTGTATGCAGCTTTTTGTGAATTTCTATAGGTCCTGGTCAGTTTCCTCAGCCCACTGACCACTCCAGCTGAGAGCAGTCAAAGAGTACAGAGTCAGGACAGGTGGCAAGAATACTAGTCAAAGCATTATCCACCTTTGACCATGAAACTCACAGAATCAACCTACATTCAAAAGAAAAATAATATCCCTTCCCTGCTGCCTTCAACAAAATCCCAGATTCAGACATGGATAGTATATTTTGTTCTTTTACGTTTAACAAGAAAGGGAAAATAGTACAATAATCTCAAAATGTAGACTATAAGTTCATCTCTCAAGAAAAAGGCAGAGCAGTTTGTCCCAGAAGAATATCTTCCCTGTTCATATTTTTATAATGCTGCTCCAACTAACCTTTAAGACAAAACTTACGCTTTGTCTTTTAAGGCATAAAATTCTCAAAAGGTCAACTTCAAATTGGGTACTCAAAGATGAAACAAAATAATTATCTGATTAATTCAATTAGCTAGCCAACATAGTTAAAATTCCCATACTTTTTCAGACAGTTTTTTTAAAAGTCATTAAATAATTTCCACAACTTTCCATTTCATGTTATTTCAGAAATGTGTTATTTTAAAAAGAACCTTATGGATGTAATATCAAAGATTTTCCATACACCACTTTTGGGGAGGAGAGAATTTTTACCACTGCCTTTTAATTTTTCCCCACTGTAAGGGTTGTGCTTAAATAGCCTATTAAACTATTTACTATATGTGAGAAAGGCACTAGATGAATGATTGTTTCCACATTGCAACAAGAGGTCAGTCATAAATCTAAGAAGTTAACAAGAAAAACTAAATCAATATTAAACAGATGAATCATGTTAAGAGAATCAAAATGATGTTTCACTTGCATAATTAGAAAAATGTTGATCTGTTCCTACTCTTTTGGAAAGAGTGAAGTCAACATTTTGTAACAATGATAAAGGCCATTGATTTCATCAGTTATTAAATGTTTTTAATATAAACCTTAATTTTGGCTGTGCTGAATCTTTTTTTTCATGCTGAATCTTAATATAATACTTGAACAGTTCATTTTCCTTTGTACATGGAAAACAATTTAAAAGTCTGGACATAAAACATAATTATTATTATTTTAAAAAAAGAAGAAAATCTAGTAAATGCCTTAAGTAAATAAGATTATTGTACATGTAAACCTTATTAACTGTTCCTTGGTATCATGATTATATTTATGTAAAATTCTTTATTGACAGCTTAATTCCACCATTTCATAATGCTGAACACAGAAGTACATTATAAATAAGAAAATTTAAAAATTCATTTGAGAGTTATATCTAATAATAAGACACACCGCTATTTACTAAAAGCATTTGTGGTATCTCTCAACTGTTTTAAAAGGCCAACTTTAGAAATAAAGATAAACCAAGTGCAGCATTTTCTATCTTCAATCTGAGCTATGCTGATCTTCAGCCTGTGTGTTTTTTTTAAAAAGATAAGCATGGGACCTTCAGAGATAAGCACCATAATTTACAACAGCTTTGCAAAAGGCACGAAGTGGGAAGGACTAGGAAGCAGAGGGAGGAAAATGAGACCTATATAAAGTAATATTTTAAGCAGCTGAGAAGATAAAATCATCTAGAAAATGTCTTTAGCATTACTTTTATGGTGTTTCATTTATTGAACTGATTCAACTTTTTTTATATGTATTAAACTGGCCTAAACATGTATGGCTTAGAGACTCTTATAACATCACTGTAAAATAAGTACAAGCACACATTCACACATACATACATGAATGTCCACCTGTTCTGTGGAATTTTTTTGTCCATTTCCACTTATCTGAACTGCACCGCCAGAAAGTTTCTAAAGTAAAAGACCAGTATCATATCAAGGAGAAATAACTGAAGCTAAGTGTGAGACCTCTTTTAATCTCCACTCTTGAAAGCTAACACCAAAGATTTATGTCACTATGATACAGTATCAGATATTTGGATTTTAAGTCTCTATGCCAGAAGTCTTTTCCTGTTACTCTAGTATGTGGTGATAAATGTCTCCTTAATTTGCACAACAGTTTTCGGTTGCCCTCGTAGGAGACCACCTTGAAGGAGCGAGTAAAAGGTTTAGTCATGGGTTCTATTTTTCTATTTGAGCTCAATACATTCTAGTTAAATGGACAATTAATAGGTCACTTCCAAAATAGTAGTGTATCAGTCCTGGTTAATAAACAATCCTCAGAGTTGATAATGGGCCCTATGTATTCAGCAAGTCCTGTATACACTCAGCTCATCCACTAAATCCCTTTTCAGGTAGACAGGGTTATATGGGAAGATGAGCTAGAATGAGTCTATAAAAGTCAGTTTCATTCACTGCTTTATTTTTCAGGCAAGTGCTTTAAATGGTGTCCAGAAATTCACCAGGAATGTGAGACAGGAGAAAAGACTGACACACAGAGCCTTGCTTTATGATCATACAAAAGGGCAACTGACCCTTGCCCAAGCCTTTCCCCTGTGAAATGGTTCCTAAAGTTCATCAGCAGAGTGAAAAATCGTGGTGAGGTCGCGTGTGGATGAGTCAAGTGAAAGTGACGATTGGTCACGGGTCTGTCACCCATTGTGGCCGGGTCCCAGCCATGTAAAGTGCTCTGTGGGAAAGTATCAGCCCCCTAAAGAGATGCTCAGAGCTTGCAGCTCATTAAACTGCCAGTATTTGCTGCCTCACTTGTCAGAAACCATTCTGTCGAGCAACTGTTCTCCCGAAACATTCCTAAAACACAAGCACAGAGGCAGCAGGGATCTGAATTCAACCGTGATCAAGCTCGGTACTTTAGCCTAACTCAACTCTTAATTCACTTTTCACCTGACAGAGTTGTTAGCTTACATAAATGTTTTCTCTTAGACAGCTGAAATAAATGCACCCCTCCCCTGGGGTTCTTTACCATAAACTCAAATTCTCTGCCTACAGAGAATTTGAGGTACAGATTCTCATCTGAGCCAAAAATCTCAAGACCAAGGTGAACTGTACTTTCAGTTAAACATTTTATCTTTGCAAGTGAGAGTGTGTGTGTACACAGGCTCTGGGTGCTTGAAAGTCTATCATTCCCACTCCAACCCTACACACTATTAAAGTTTTGCTTTTATAACTCTCGGCAAAAAAATTCTCTTGAAAATATTTCCTACAGCTCTGGTTGGTTTTCTTTAAGATGATAAAAAGAAGAGATCGATCTCCTTTTACAATTCTGACAATTTTTAATGATTTTTTTATAGACACCTAGTGACATTTTAAGCTGAATGGAAATTTTACACAACACAATTTTTTTCTCCTTCCTTCCAAACTTTTTTTTCTCTTCTTTAAAGGAGTGTAGCTACACATTTCAGAAAGAGCCAAACTGGTCCTTCAGAGAGCTTTTATATCAAATGGAAAACAAGTCGCTTTCCATGGTGTGTCAGCCCAGGGTTTCAATGCCATTAGACACTGCTCACAATTGCTTAGTGTGTTGAAGTTTGATAAATCTCTGGAAACCCCCTGAATAGGATCGCTGTGATTTTTAGTGAGGAATTAGCTCCTTGCCATTGCATTACCAATTAGTTTTCCAGAGCACATTAAATCCTGCTGCTTTGGTTTACTGAATAACTGAGGCATTGCTGATGAAGCATAAAACTTACTTGGAAAAGCAGCCGAGGATGCAGGGCGCCGACAGGACCCACCGCAGCACGCCGAGTAGAATGGCGGGGCACTCAGAAGAAAAGGCTTGGAAGGCGCTGCAGAGAAAGCATTGATCTCCTTGTTAGCCATTTCTCTCAACATTGATTAGCCATTTCTTTCAGACAATATTCAAAACTCCAATTTCCTAAAAGTCTTTGAGTAAGCACACTTTGTCTTCTGAACCTTGACTCAGTTATAACTTTTACTGAAATTGAAGTTATTTTAAAGTAGTTTTCATCTGTCAAAGAGCGTGCCAAATGATTTCATCAAGATCTGGAAGACATGGTGAAAAGACTCAAACAGACTATCAAACACCAAGCTTCCTAGTTCATTTTCTGTGGGTCATAATTATAAATAGTAACTACCAAATAATCCTTTATTTAAAATACCTTGGAGCAATGCTGTCCAAAAGAATGATCTGTGATGATGGAAATGTCTATATCTGCACTGTCCAAGATGATATCTGCTAGCCACATGTAGCAACTGAGCACTTAATTTGTGGCTAGTATAACTACGTAACTGAATATTTAATCTAAACTAACCAAAATTTAAATAGGCTCATGTGTCTAGGGGTTATGATATTAAATAGCACAGATTTAGATAGTCTATACTTACCAAAAAACAATTTAAATATTATGTGCTTAAGTTTAATTATTAAAGAGTTTGTCACTTTGTTTATTTTCAGATTAGGTTAGAAGAACCCTTTGTTTGGGTTCTTTGAAATATATAGATAGTTGGATTCCAAAATTGGTGATAGTTAATTTACTAAGCAATTCCTTAACAAAAAGTAGTGTTTCTGATCACATTTACATGTTTTAAAGTATTTGAGAATAATCACTTTTTTGTCTCAAGAGAAATCTAGTTAACCTGAAAGCTTTTATGTTTATAGTATCATGAGTTGCCATATAATTCTGTTCTGCTCATGTTGTTAAACTATGTAATTCATAAAATGTTCAAGATATGCAAGGAATAGTTATGATTACTCTTGTGGCAAAGGTATGGACAAGAAGACCTATTTTGGTGTCCCAAAAGTTCTATAAAATTTTTTTAGAAGTTTCACTGTTATCATAAATTGTTCTAATATTCTTACTATAAAACTATCTCAAAAATGATAAATCACTTTATTTGAACTTAAAATTTTAAGTTAAATTTTAAAGTCCATTTCTCAGTAAATGAAAATAGTATGAAGGATGTCACAGAATAATAACTCTTCTTTATTGATCACTTACTGTATGCCATGCTATGGTTAAGTACCTTAAATACAACATATCCTTTAACAACAATGGGTTAGGGCAACCTCTTCGGGTCCCCTCCCTCTGTTGGAGCTTTTCTGTCCTCTCAATAAACCCTGATTTCTCAAAAAAAAAAAAAAGAGTTAAATAAAATATAATTCTGGGTCTAGATTTCCTGAAAGGAGGCACTTCCTTATATTATGACACACCCAGTGGAGTGCCTAGCACATTCTAAATAGTCAATAAATGTTTAATTAATTTAATTTAATTGAGCAAATCAGTTTCCACAATAAGAAACAGGGAACTTTCCTGGTATTCGAAGGGAAAGAACGAGGATCAAGAATTAACCCTTTCCCTTTTTCCCAACACATTCTAAAATATTGTATCCTCCATAACAGACGACCCTAACATCTAAAACATGACTTGAAAATAAATATTTGTATTATTCTCTCTTCATATTAAGGGGCAACTTTTTTCCTTTTCTTAATCATATATGTACAGTGAATATTATTTTGATATGACTATATGCCTTTTTGAAGAACACTAATTTCAGACTTGTATTTTAATCAACTGGCAAGTATATGTCTATTTTCACCAATTTCTTTGAAAGACATATCAAAATAAGTGTATTTCACAATAAGAATTTTACAATAGGCCAGGTGCAGTGGTTCACGCATGTAATCCTGCACTTTGGGAGGCTGAGACAGGAGAATTGCTTGAGCCAAGGAGTTCAAAGCCAACCTGGGCAAAACAATGAGACCTCGTCTCTGCAAAAATAAAAAATTAACCGGACATGGTGCTGTACCTGTAGTCCCAAATACTCGGGAGACTGAGGTGGAAGGACTGCCTGAGCCCAGGAGGTCAAGGCCACTATGGGCCTTCATGCCACTGCATTCCACTCTAGGTAATAGAGTGAGACCCCGATTCAATACAAAGGAACAAGAAAAAGAATCTTATAGTATTTCAGGGTCCTGAAAACCTTAAAATTACACATCATAAATGCAGCTTTCTTCCTGTAATACAGTGGAAGTTGTTAACATCAATGTTTTGGTTTTTAATATTTGAATCAAAGAATCAGGTGTTTTAACATCATTTTTAAAAGATGGCAACTAAGTGCAAGTATTAAAAAGGAGACTCACTTTGGTGTTCAAAAAGTTCTACTTTTTTTGAAGTTTCATTGTTATCATAAGTTGTTCTAATATTGACTACGAAACCATCATAGAAATGATTTCATTTGAATTTTGCATCCTAAGTTATATTTCAAAAGTATGTAATTATTTAGGAAGATTTACATTTCCATTATTGCTATGGATATATGAATTAATTTGAAAAATGAAAATATACTTCTAATAATAAAAGTTGCCTCATTATGTTTATTCTCAGGCATTTCTGTTAGCTAACTTATTTGCCCCCCAAAATAAATACTCTATAAATAATTAAATCATGGCTGTTGTGTTGTTTTGGTTTTTTTGAGATAGAAGAAAAAAATAAAAAGAAAGCAATGTTGCTTTTACATACATAAAATTAAATATTTACTATGTTAACTAGAAAAACTCAGTTTGGTTTTGGTTTTTTGCCCAATGTAGGGTACAAAAAACAAGATCATACATAAGTGATACCATTAAAATAATAATGCAGGTTACAAATTTTCCTATTTTAGCCAAAATGTTTCTGAGTCTAACACTTGGCCCTAAAAATGGGAAAATAGAAGATTTTTTTAATGGATGGTTTATTGAGACAAGTGGCCAATTAAATCCACTTGTGATAAACATGATTTGAAGATCATAATGTTGACTTTAACCAGAAAAGCAGTTTTAATTGAATAGTCTGTTACATTGTTCTACATTCCCCTATCTTATTATACGAAAGCTGTAATCAAAATGACAGTATCAAAATCTGTAACTACAAAAAAAGTAATCAAAATCGACAGTAACAATTCTAGTTTTGACTAAAGAACTGGCTTTCACATTTTTGTGACATGACCAGGCTTGAGGTTCCATTGTGTAGATTTTTTTCACCATTTTAAATCACCTCTTTGACACACACATTTACACAGATTAGTCAATTCCTGATTGCTATACATAAATACACCTTGTTTAAACTGGTTTATGTGGAAATCACTGTGAAATTCCAATTAAGTGCTTTTTTTTTTTTTACATGCTCCTACTTTGACATAAGTCAAATGCTAATCCAGCTGAGCATGTGATTGCTGGGTGCTGAATGGCCTTAGGAAATAGTCATTTAAAACAATATATTATACTTAACATATACTTATTACACTTAAATGTTTGTAGACCATATACTTTTATAAAGTAATGAACAAAAACAAAGCGACAAGTTGACAGATGTGTTAAGACTTTCGTAAGCCCTTAATAACTACTTCAAAGATACTCCGAAAAAGGTAGAAAACAAGGCAATTTCATCCTGGATGATATGCATTTTAAACCCATCAATGCAATCTCAATGCAGCTACTCTATCATTTGTCATGTTAAGAACAATTTGTTGTAGGCTTACCAAAAAAATATTTATAATGACAATATTTAAGGAGTGCTTATGACATGTTAGGCAGCACACTGTCTATGAATTTATCACACGCTACCTCATCGATTCATTAACAATCTCAAATAAACAAGTATTTGGAATATGATTATGAATGTAATTAAAAGAAAAAGGACAAGGGAAACAATCAAGATTTAGTATAATAATTAGTTATCAGTCACAAGGGATAGAGATTTCATGCGCAGAGACTCCACCAATTATTCAGTAAGACCTGGAGCCTGAAAAATCAATGTCTCTCTCCCAAGATTTCCGTGTGTGAAAAACAAATGGCCTTTCCTATGGGGGAAAAAAAATGCACACAGGTGAGGTTCAATAGCATAATGTTAGGTTAGGTTAGATACAACATTTCAGGACACTCCAAATTTCATATCCTGCCAACAAATCTAACTTCCAATTTCTGTGTAAAAGTGCTATAAGTTACAAACAAAATGCCTTGAAATTTTGGGAACTAAACTGGGACATGTTTGAACAAAAATGACTAAAATCAGCCGGGTTCGATGGCTCAGCCTGTAATCCCGCGCCTTTGGGAGGCTGAGGTGAGTGGATTGCCTGAGCCCGTGGGTTCGAGACCCGCCTGGGCAGCGAGACCTCGTCTCTACAATAAATCAAAAAATCAGCCGGGCGTGGTAGTGCATGCCTGTAATTCCAGCTACTTGGAAGGCTGAGGCGGAAGGATCGCTGGAGCCCAGCAGGTCGAGGCTGCGGTGGCCGGGAGCGGCCACTGCACTCCAGTCTGGGCGACAGAGTGAGACTCCAACTCAAAAAAAAAAAATGACTAAAATCACGTATTCACAGAAAACTCCATGAATTTCCCATACTTCTTAATCAGATATTCTGAATTATTTGAAGACACAGATTCAGGATTTTCATTATTTTTATTATTTTCATTATTTTTTACTATTTAGTTAAGATGGGAACTTATAGTCAACCTAAAGGTGAACTAGCCTGATTTTTTTTACTTTAACTATATGGTTCTATGATATGGTTCTATGATATAAGTATACCACAGCCAAGGATGATAATAAGTTTAGCTACAGAGAAATTATTCTCAAAATTCTGTTTGCTAGAAAACAATAATTTTTTTTTTTTTTTTGAGTTGGAGTCTCACTCTGTCGCCCAGATTGGAGTGCAGTGCCAGCTCCCAGCCACTGCAGCCTCGACCTGCTGGGAATTACAGGCATGCGCTACCACGCCCGGCTGATTTTTTGATTTATTGTAGAGATGAGATCTCGCCAAGTTGCTCAGGCAGGTCTCGAACCCGCGGGCTCAGGCAATCCATGCACCTCAGCATCCCAAAGGCACGAAATTACAGGCAACAATAATTTTTAAATTGTTTATTGTTCTTTTCATTTTTCTGTATGATGAAGAAGAACAATGTGAATCTAAATGATGCGAAACCACATTCTTATTATCAGTGAAAATCGTGGTACTACTACTTGAGCTGGCATTTCAAAGAAAGAATACCAAAGGCCATTAATAAAACTTTCAAACAAATTTCTGAAGCCCACTGCAATGCTGTTCAGGCTGAGCAGCACATTTTAAGAAGAATGATAGACTATTCCAGGGTTATCTTACTAAGGCAACCAAAGGGAAGAAAGAAAGAAAGCAAGGGAGGGAGGGAGGGAGGGAGGAAGGAAGGAAGGAAGGAAGGAAGGAAGGAAGGAAGGAAGGAAGGAAGGAAGGAACCCTCTAGGGAAGAATAACAGGGAATTAAATAATTTCAAAAGGATGGTTTGAACAATTTCCTTCAAGTGTCAGATATAGAGGCACTGGGAATAGAAAAATCTAAATTTCAGACTTAAAAACAATACACAACCAAAAAGACTATCTGCAGTGGGGCAGACCAAAATCAAGATTCTAAAGAACAGCAAACATCTGCATTGAGTACTTAGACCTAAGAAACATCAATTAGCTAATGAGGCTTGATTGACTATCACACAGTAAATCTGAAAGTAATTCATTTATGTGATCCAGTTGCATACCTTGCCTTCAGTCACCAGGGAAAGCAAGTTAGGTAAATTTATACTTTACCTTTCTGTTCATCAGAAAATAAGGAAAGTCAACATTTTTCGCCTCGTTTCAGAGTCAGAAAAACAAAGGTCTTAAAGTTTTGTTATAGCTCATGAGAAGATAAATTAAGTGCCGTGTCTACTTGTTTGATTCTATCCTTTAAATTCAGGGTAAATAATATGTCTTGCCTATCCATCGAGTGCCAAGTATTGCAAGTGTGTTGGAACTACAAAGATGAAAAAGGACAGTTTCCCTTCCTGGAAGAATGTATGTTTCTTTTTTTTAATGTTCCTTAACTTACAGATTTGAATCTTCTAGTCAAAGAAATGAAATGTTAATTTTTCAGTACTCCAAATTCCATTTTGTTCTGTCAAATATGACACACTCCCCGAGAAGGAGACACACTCTAAAATAATTCATACTGTACATGTTCTTAGCCAGTGATTCTCAATCTGAATTCATGTTAGAATTATCTGGGCTGCTCTCAAAGATACAGATGCCTGGGCCCTATAGCAGTTAGGTTAAGTCAGGGTGGCTAGGAGTGGGCCCCTAGCATTTTTCCAAAAACTCTGCAGGTGATTATAATATGAAGCCAGGATGAAACCATTGAAAAGAACATAAAACAACACCTGACACATAGCAGACACTCAATAAATGGTAGTCTTCCCTCCTGCTGTTATAATTTGAGAGCAATACTAAGACATCATATAAAAAGTAGTATGGTCCAGACTTCTGCTGAAACACAGAAGTAAAAAGAAAAGCATATTGTTAGGAAGACTTGGTCAAAGAAAGCTTTAAGCAGAAGAAACATCTTAATTTGTTTCTTGATTTGGAAATATTTGGAATGGCAAAAGAAGAGAAAAAAAGCATTTCAAGAAGGAAAGGTGGCTTGAACAAAGGCAAGGAGGCAAGGATAATAATGGTGACACATGAAGAAGGTTAAGGAAACCAGCCCAGCGACAGCAGCAAGACCAAAAGAGTGAATGTTAAGCAATGTGGCTAAAAGAGTTAAATGAAAAAACTTCATGGAATGAAGGTCTTAAGGGCCAAACTGAGTATTTTCACTTGATCTGTAGTCAAATGAACACTTGGCTTTCCTGAGTACCTTGGTAATATGACAAAAGCTTCAATTTAGTAAAATCCACCCGGCAATGGTGGATGAGGTGTAGTGAAGTAAGAAGAAGCCAGAGGGAAGGTTCCTATTGTATTAATAATATGCTGCAGCAAATGACAAGCATTTGTTTGGACACTTCTACCAACATCTTCTTGTCTATCTTCTCAACATCAACAAGTTGACAGAGTCTGACTTCCTCTCAAGCTGTGGGACACTAGTTCATTGTGACCATCACAGGTACCCAGGATCACCAACTCTATCGCCTCACCCTTCAAGAAGGCTCCATTAGACAGGTCTGAAAAAACGAGCTAAACTTGAGGAAATACCTTACTCTTTTTATTATAAAGTCCATGTCAAAGAAGAGAATATTGTAAGAAAATGATACTTCTTTGTGAAGGATCCCTGAGCTCCCAGCTATACCATTCCATGTAATTAATTCCTGCACTGGTCTACTCCAGCAGAAGACAGATCTAGCAAGAATTGTATCTGATATTAGTTATCTTTATTTCCTCCTCGGGTGGGTTTTAAATGGCTACAAATTATGTGGACCTCCTTTCATTTAGAGGTGGAGTCTACTACCCTTCTCTTGAATTTGGGATGGTCTTGGTGACTTGCTTTACCAAGACATATGGCAGAAGTGACGTTTTCGAACTTCTAAGACTAGGTCATAAGAAGTTCCAGAATGTCACTTTCAAAGCTAGGTCATAAGTAGCTTTGTAGCTTCTTATGACCTAGTCTTGGTAGTTCCAGAATATCTAGGAAGTTCCAGAATATTCATAGTTCCAAAGCCCCCTGGGTTTTTGGAATGTTTGCGCTCGGAAACTCCTCCTTTCAGAACACAGCCACTATGCTATAAGAAGGCCAAGGCACTTAGAGAGACCAAGTGTGGATGCTGCGATGAACAGCTTCAGCAGAGCACTCAGTCAACAGCCAGCATCACTGTCAGACATGTGATTAGCCATCTTGGACATCCATAGCTCAGTCACGCCTTGTGATGACTTCAGCCCCAGCTGACATCTAACATCACTCAGGATTTTAAGTGAGAACCACCTGACTGACCCCAGTCAACCCACACAACTGTGAGAGAAAATAATAAACTATTCTTTTAAGCCACTAAGTTTTAGGATGGTTTCTGATACAATAACCCTCTTACCAATATTTTCCTTGTGGTGAAATGGTGGAAAGGAGTCTTTCATATCTTTTCCTGTATCTTAAAAATGGACTTTTGAAGCATGTGCTTGAAAGTCAAATGTTGACTCTAACATCTGTTAACATTTTGAAATGAGGAAAGAAAAGTTCAGTGAGGTTACAGGAATTGCTTAGGGTTATAGAATCAGTAATATAAAGACCTTTACTCTTGAATCTAGACTCTAAAATTATAAGAATGCTGCTAAAACTCAAAAAACTACACAGTAGTTTAAAATTCACCCAATTTTCCATTTATGCATTGGAGCAACCATTGGCACAAACACTGACAAGTTGTTATCATAAAGGGCCAGACAGTAAATATTTTAGGTTTTGTGAGCCATATGGTCTCCACTATGACTATTCAATTTGTAATGCAAAAGCACCTATAGAAAATATGTAAACAAATAGATGTGATTCTGGTCCTGCTTTGAAGAATCAGGCTGTCTTTTTGTTTCAGACCCAATATAACTATAGAATTGATTCAATACACCTAAACTCATTTCAGCCTCAAGTTGTCTATTAAAAACTTGCCAGCAGTCATGGTTTTTATTCTCTTCTTAATGTACATAAATTTTCTCAAAGTTTGACTTATTAACTCTTTCACATATTTTAACTTGAAAAGTTTTAAAGAACAAGAAATTGAGTCTTCTCAAGAGGACTCATGGAAATCTATATATTGTATATATTATTTCAGATGCTCACTTAAATTAACAAAAGTAAGGCTGGTGCTGCATGGTATCTGAATATGTGAAAAGTGAAAAACCTACTTCATTTCTGAAGTATTCATAAATAAGAATATTTAAATTTTCAGCAATATATACAAAAAGACAAACTTTTTTTTCTTTTTCTTATTTTTTTTTAATTTTTATCTTAAAGTCAGGTACAATGCAGGGTTAGGTATACAAATGGTCATTGTACAGGCAAAGTTTGGGCCTCACTGTGGTCCCCAGACTCAAACATTTTTCTTTCATTTTCCTCAATGCTTTGGTTTTGAAAGAAAAATCTAAAAATATACAGGCTTTTTGATCTTTGACTTCAGAGAGAATTTTAGTGCCTTAAGTTTACTGTTCACATAACTCACAAAAGTGTACCCCTGAAATATTCTCAACTAATAACTGGTTGACAAAATGAATAATGCTATTAAAAATGAAATCAGTTATGGTAACTTTATATAAAGTGATGAATCAATTAACATTGCCAAGTCAAGTATTGACTGGAGGCTAAAAAGAATGAGAGAGAGCTTTTATTAAAAGTGGAAACATTACTGAAAATAAAATAAAACATTTTGGAATAGAATATACAAGGGTCTGGTAAGCATGTAATATGTTAAGGCAAAAATCCAATTTCTTACCAAAAGAGTATAAAATAGAAACATGATCTAATGAAGTCTTAAATGAGGATTCTAACAAGCATTCCTAGATAGAAATCATATTGTTTTATTTTACAATTTGCCTTTTTATTCCTGGCAGACTCCAGGTGCATTTGAATAAAAACTTAGTTATTTAAATTGACTTGAAAATGGTGTACTTTCATTGTATATTTTTTTAAAAAAAAAAAACACTGCAATTTTTTTAAAAACTTTATTTAGAGCCTTTTTTTTTGTTTTGTTTTTTGAGTTGGAGTCTCACTCTGTCACCCAGACTGGAGTGCAGTGGCCGCTCCCAGCCACCGCAGCCTCGACCTGCTGGGCTCCGGCGATCCTTCCGCCTCAGCCTTCCAAGTAACCGGAATTACAGACATGCGCTACCACGCCCGGCTGATTTTTTGATTTATTGTAGAGATGAGGTTTCACTGCCCAGGCGGGTCTCGAACCCGTGGGCTCAGGCAATCCACTCACCTCAGCCTCCCAAAGGCACGGGATTACAGGCTGAGCCTTAACCCAAGATTAAGTATACAAACACTATACTAGGGGCTACGAATAAAGTCCCTCAAAAGATACAGTAAAATGGATTCTAAAGTTATGAACAATGTCAACAATAGAAATACGGCTACAAAAGCAGGTTGAGTTGGGAGCAAATGAAATATTTACTGCCAACCCTGACATAAGGACACATTTGTTTCACTATTTGAAGGAAGAAAACATTTCAGTTATGTAAAAACTTTCACAGCAAAGAATCTCAAATCATTTTATGAACACAACTATTAAACAGAAACTATTCGTGAACGTCGTGTCCTTTACTTTCAAGTTGTTGCCATCACTATCATTGTTCAGCAGCAAACCAAACCATAAAATGTTTTCTTACAGCAAAAAAAAGACTTTTTCTGGTGGGCACTAAGAACAGGAAGAAGATGACACACCCAAAGAGAAATGCAATGGAATCTACCACAACACTTAAAGGTTCCAATATCTCAGCCACATTGATGGCAAATAAACATAGATAAAATCATCCTTGATAGTCCCTTTAAATCGCCCATAGCATACGTGTCCTTTGACTTTGTGTAGCATAACCTTGAATACTCTGAGTCCTATCCTTAATTCTGCATAAATCTGTACATGAATTTCTGGGCATTGTATTTCTTTTAAAATCCTCAAATCCTAAAGGGAATAAGAGTTAAGAGGAAAGTTCTAAAATGTTCCTATTTGCCTGCTCCATGTACTCCCGTTTTATTATTAAACCTCAATAGTTTCAAAACATGTTAACAGATTGAGATTTGCTTGTTGTTAAAGCAAAGCAGCATGTGTTGGGGGGTGGAGGAGGGATAGGTGCTAAAGTCAGAGGCAAATTAAATGCACATAAATTGCTACCCCATTGCGGTTCTAACTTGGACGTTATTTTGTAAAGAGTGTGACTTACTCAATCAGTGCCAAATGTCAAGCGTCCATCTATTAGTTCCATTGGTTCTATTCACTGCAAGAACTTCTCCTTGAACCGGAACGTGTTAACTTAGGGATCATATAACAATCTGTTCAGAGCTGATTACTTATGAATTATGTAAAAGTTACTAATATGTTAATTTAAATACAAAGATATGTTAAGCAGATTAATAAAAAAAGTACAGATACAGTAAGAATATGGTTCTAGTATTATCTACAAATTCCACCAAAGGATGACTAGGGGATGGTCTAAGCAAAGAGCCACTAGAATGGGTTCTGTCACTGTCCTGTTCTGAATCTCTCACTTTCATTATCCTAGTTCTAGATCATCATCAACAACACTCAAAATTCCAATATTTTAATTTGCCAAAACAAATCTAGAAAATAGTGTCAGCAGAAAAAGAAAAAGAAAAAAATGTCAAACTCTGGCTTAATAAATCAGATCACAAGTCTTCACTAAGGCTGAAAGCCCCACTTTGAGCCCCACCAAGAACCTAAAATGTAAGCGAGGCCATTTTATGTCACACTTTCAGTGTATCTAAATGAAGGAGGAAAAACACTACCAATCACTTGCAGCACAAAACATAATGCAAGTAGTTTCCGACATAATCAACAATTAATGGATAAACAGTAGCTGGGACTGGAAGGAAGACAAGAAGACCAGAGTGCACGTTAAGTATCAGTGGTCAGAAACAACCCTAACTGGATGCCAGAAAAAAATACTACGGTTCTTCCATTTCTGTGCTACACAGTACAACTTACTTGGCAAAGCTACTTTTTTTTAAAAAAGAGCAGTTCAACTCATCTATCCGGAGTGCACATTTGCTTTCCAGTTCTTTTATAAGCAGCACAAGGAGCAGATTTAATAAATAATAAAGAAGATTATATTCAGGAAATTATTTTTACATAAAATATTTTCTAAAATGTTTAAAATAACAAATGCTATTTAAAAACGAGACTATATATTCTGCTTATTTTGAAGAGAATGGATGGCATAACCATCAATTAGAAAACTGATGTTATTCTATAACGAAGAGAAATTTAAATGTTTCAGCTTTCTACATTTCAAGAAATTCTTATATACAAAAAGATGAATATTTTAGTCTAACACAATATTTTCTAAATAATGCCATTAGTGAACCTCTGGAGAGGGTTCTCCGGTTATAAGAATTTATTTGCAAAACCTCCTGGTTTCCACAAAAAAACTATAACAGATCTACGACATTTCTTTTCCAGATACAAGCCCTGGAGGAAAACCTATTTACTACTCAGTATTACCCTACATGTGCTCCTCTCAAGCCTTGAGGAATGCCCTCTGATTTTTAAATTTACAAAACTATTCTACATAAACAACTTGACAACATATAGCTATTGAGTGTGCCTTTTCTTGCTATAAATATCCTACCTGCCAATTTCCAGGGATAAAGCACTGACAGCTATACTTTCATCCATGACTTACTTATCTGTTACCATTTAACTATCACCACCTTTCAGATATGACTTATAACAAGATGAAAGGGACAACTAATTTCTTTCCTGTGGGATGAGGTGCAAAATCCCAATCTGATTTATTGTTGTGATACTATGTAACCGATTATCCTATTTTCCCTAGTAGTTTCTTACAGTCAATGGGAAACTAATCTAAGTAAGGTGAGAAGCAGCCTGAAGATTTGGGGCACTTTTTTTCTCTTTCACGGATTCGCAGATGTTTAAAGTGATACTGGGAATAAAAACAAAACAAGCAAGTAAAATAACAATTGCAGACAAACAATTGAAATCCCAATAGCTACCTCACAGCCTATTATGAAGTTGAAAGAAACTAACCATTGTGAAGATGAGGTTAACCTCAAAAGCAGTACAGAATATAAAATGTAAGCTCCACAAGGGCAAAGCCAGTCATTCACTGTGTTCACTGATTATGCCAATGGCCTACAACAAAGCCTGACACATGGGGAAACTCAGTAAGTATTTGCTGGTTGAAGGAAATACACAGTATAATTAATAGTAGGTGACCAAAATAATGAAGCAAAAATCATGCAGAGACAAAAATCCCATCGCAAAATGGTGCTATATTTCACCAATGCACTTAAAAATAACTCTGGGATTTTCTTATTCGACATTTAGACTTGGTGCACTCAAAAAATTAAAATTGAGAAAAAAGTGGGTAGTCAATATGCAGAAATTATTAAAATCATATTTTGTGATCCACTCCCAAGTTAATGTCTAAAGATCAGAACTGGTTGTTCAATACAGATCAATACTGTATTACAAAGAGATACAGTACTGTTATCTTCCTGAAACAACAGCTTTTCAATCTCTTTTACACTTTCTACAGAACATTCATCTTCACCTAATGTCCATCTGATAGCTAAAATTGTTAATGCTCATTATAACTCATTTGAACTTTATAATTCTATACCGTATAAAATAATTCTTACAACATTTGGTACGGCAAAATTCTATCACTTCAATAAAACTGGGGCAATGTTTAGAAAACTACATTCTTTGTCAAATTATAAAAACAAATGAATGTAAATGCTGGTTTCAAGCAGCATATTTGTGAGGACAATTTTCAATTTTCTTTATTTTTCTATTTTCAAAAATTAAACTTATTCTTCACGAGGAGTTTTTGGAAAATACAAACCAAACTGTATTAGAATAAACTATAATAGAATACTTTAAAGGGACATAAATTCTGACAGCCCTCTTAATTATTGCAAAAATAAGTTTTGCAATTGGACACATTAATAAGTGTACAAGAATGAATGTGTTCTTGGGAAAAAAGAATGTAGTTAGGAAAACTTTCACCCATTAGTTGCAATATTTTAAATGAAATGAGTAGTATATGAAATTATTTTTTGAGAGTTATTGAAATATCTGCATTCGATGTGCATTTGTTTTATTTAAACTTAATCTGCTAAAATCTGCAAAGAGTAAAATGAAGTGCCTTTTCATAGCTGAGTAGCCAATTATGATTAGGAACAATTTAAGAATCTTTGAAAAATAACATAATGCCAAACAACTAAGAGTGCAATGCAAATCACGAAATTTTCTTGAAAATGTTATCTTTATGAGACACTATTTACTAACTCTTGCTTACGTGAAACTGCCTTATACATGTTTAGTTTTCCCAATACTTCAAAAAGAAGTAAGTGACCCAAATTTCCAAGGCACATAAACTTTGCCTTAACTGCATTTGTTCCTCTCAGGGTGCAAAAGGGCTTCCCAGTGTTTAGATTTTATAATAGGTGAATGAGACCGGTGTTCATATAATTATACTTGTTCCATTCTGCTAGTAGCCATTTCAAACTGAAAGACCAGGACAGATTCTAAACATGTTAACTTCTATAAAGCCATTAGTAATAAATTTGATCCGGCAGTTTGCTGGGACAATGGAAACTGCTGGAAAAGCGTCTATTAGTCATTCTGGACAAACCCATGAGGATTAAAAGAATGAGTTAAGTAAGATCGTCTAAGGATGCAGCCAAAAAAAAATTAATCCACTTGGATCTCAGTTTCTGAGTCTTTAAGGCACTTTTTCCCTTTTATCATCGTCAATTTCTAAGAATCCTACATAAACCTGAAGCTAACATTTTACTAAATTGTCCACATCCTTCTTCCCAGTCCCATTAGGTAGGGTTTATACGCTAATTAAAGTAAACCAAAACTGTCCTTCTTTTGGAAAATTTCTATTTACTAGTGAACGTCCTACCCCACTTGCCAATTCAGCTGTTTTTCAGCTCAGCGCGAAGAAAAAGTCCGCCTTGATTTCTTTGCTCCTTAAGTGATCCAAAATGTACGAGTGGAGAAAGCCAAAATTTTGCGCAACTCTTCTTCCAAAGATCTTTGCGTGCGTTCCTGAACAACCGACCGTCCTAACAGTTTGAATGGCAAAAGCCCCCAAAGCGAAGCTCCCCTTGCCAAGAACTATCCGGAGCGCCGGTGTAGCGCGGCCTCGGGGACAGGAGCCGACGGTTTGGAAAGGCGGAACTTGGAAAACCCCGTGAAATTGGTCCAGGCTCCCCAAGGATCTCGGGACGGCCCTTTCCAGCCAGGGGTGCCTTCAGGGTTTCCCCGTGCAAGCCAGAAAGTCAAGGAGGCTCAGCCACTTGTTGAAAGAAGGGGACAGGAAGGCAGCTGGTGGGTTGGGAAGAGGCACAAGCAATCACTGAAAGTGGTGGTTCCCCACCCCACCTCTGCTCCCTAAGTGGCATCTCCACTAAAGCTCGAGATGCTCCGGGAAGATCACAAGCCGGCGCTCCCCCCACGGCGCAGTGCGCACCGCCGGCGCCCCCAGATCCCGGGACCTCCCGGCACTGGGGGCGTGCGCGCAGCCGGGGAGGGAGATGGCTCACCTGGGGCTGAAGGCTGGAAGGTACAGTCTCGGTCCCCTGGAGCCCGGCCCGGCAGCCTGGCGCCGTCAGCCGAGGGGCTGAGCACTTGAAAAGCCCAGCGTGTGCCGTAAGGAGCCCCGGCGGGGCTGACTTGTTCCGCCGCGGGGCACAGCTTGAGGGGAACCGGGCTGGCGGGGAGGGGCCGAAGCTGCGCGCCGGGGGTGGCGAGGGCGGCCGCCGGGCCGTGGGGCGCGGGCGGCTGCAGCCCGTGCGTCGGGGTGCCCCGACCCGCAGCAGGTTCTCGATCAGGAAACTCTTGCCCAGGTTGCCAAAGCCGGGCGAGGCGGGGAGATGGAGGAGCGCGGAGGAGGCCACCACGTCCCAGTACGCGCCGGCGTGGGCGGCCACGGCGCTGGGGAGCATGGTGCGGCGCCCGCGGGCCCGCTGCGCCCGCCTCTCGCTTGTGCCCCGCGCGGGACCCGAACTGTCGCCTCCTGCGGGGCCGGAGCGCGCAGAGCCGGGCGAGGAGAGGGCACCGAGGACAGCCGCAGGCTTGGACCGATATTATGTATTTGAGTCCGACGGTTTTGTTGTTTTTTTTTTCAAGGATGGGAGGAGTGAGGGTGGGAGGGGGGAGCTGTGAGTTTCCCGGCCGGCGGCGCGGGCTCGGGGAGCGCCCGGGGGGAGTCTCTCCCGCTCGCTATGCAGATCTGCTTGGGGGTTTTTCTCTAGAAGGACGGAAGGTGTGTCCAGCCCATCCATTCATGTCATCAGGCCCACAAAGTGACAGAGGCGGCCAACAATAAGGGCAGTGCTGTGGCAAGGGGAGGGGACTCGTAGCGGGAGGAGGTGGGCGTGGAGGCGACGTGAATCCGACGCGCTCGCCCCCTCCCTGCCACGGCACCGGGCCGTGGTCCTCCTGCTGGAGCCCGGCAGCCTCTGCCCGCCGGCGCAAGGTCGGTGGACGCCCGCGTGGAGCGCGCTGAGGCCCCACGGCGGCGCTCGGGCCGGACCGCACCCCGCGAACCACCTGTTGAGCGACCCCTAGCTCTCAGACGTTGGTTGTCACTTCTTCAGGAACCGATGAGCATCCAGGGAAATAAACTAGTAGCTTGAAAAGCTCTTGTCATCAGGGAAAGTCGAAAGTGTCACCGACTGTCGTGGTTGCACTGTTGAAAAGTTACCTTTTAGGCCGGGTGCGGTGGCTCAAGCCTGTAATCCCGGCACTTTGGGAGGCCGAGGCGAGAAGATTGCTGGATTCCAGGGGTTTGAAACCGGCCTAGACAACTTGGTGAGACCTGTCTCTACAATATGTCAAGAAATTAGCTCGGGGTGGTAGTGAGCGTCTGTAGCTCTAGCTACTTGGAAGACTGAGGCGTAAGGATCACCTCAGCCCAGAAGGTCAATACTGGGGTGGTGGTGAGCGTGCCACTGCACTCCAACCTGGGCGACACAGTGAGACTCTGACTCAAAAAAAAAAAAGAGAGAGAAAGAAAAGAAAAGTTACCTTTTAAAGAGTGGGTTGAACTCATTTTTAACAAAGCCTCCACCATCAACACTGGGGAGAGGAGACCCATTCAGTAAATGGTGCTGGGAAAACTGACCACATGCAGAAGATTAAAAAAGACCCCTACCTGTCACCATACACAAAAATCAACTCTAAATGGATAAAGACCTAAACGTAGAACCTCAAACTCTAAGAACCTTAGAAAACACAGGAGACACCCTTATGGAATGTGGCACTGGCAACCAATTCCTGACCAAAACCTCAAGTGCCCATGCTATAAGAGGTAAGATAGACAAGTGGGACTTCATCAAACTGAGAAGCTTCTGCAAAGCAAAAGAAACCATCAAGAGAGTGGGAAAACAGCCCACAAACTGGGGGAAAAAATTTGCCAACTGTATGTCTGATATTTAGTATCTACCAGGAACTCAAACGTGCCGAAAAGAAAAAAACAAACAGCTCCATTACAAAGTGGGCAAAAGATATGAATAGATACTTCTCAAAAGAAGACATATAAGCAGCCAACAGATACATAAAAAAAATTCTCAGCCTCACTAGTCATCAAAAAAATGAAAATTAAAACCACTCTGAGATACCACCTAACTCCAGTCAGGATGGCTATCATCAATAATTCAAAAAACAACAGATGCTGGAGAGGATGCAGGGAAAAGGGAACAATTCTACACTGTTGGTGGGAGTGTAAATTACTACAACCTCTGTGGAAAACAGTTTGATGATTCCTAAAAGATTTAAAAATCGACCTTCCATATGAACCCACAATCCCCCTACTGGGAATATACCCGTAGGAACTATGCACATGCATGTTTATTGCAGCATTATTCACAATAGCAAAAACATTGAACCAACAGTGTTTCCATCGAAAGAGGACCAGATTTTTTAAAAATGTGTTACATATACATGATGGAATATTACGCAGCCATAAAGGACAAAATTATGAACCTTTTGCATGGACTTAGTGTCTATAATACCTAGTGATCTATCACAGAAACAAAGAACAGAATACCATGTTCTTACTCATAAGCGGACTTTGAACAATTATAATGATACAAATTTTTCAGGTCAGCCTGGGCTTCCAGAGTGTCAGCTCAATGGGTCAGCCAGCCGAGTCCCAGAGAGGGTCAGCTTGAGGGGTTGGTAAGCCGAGCCCCAGAAGTGTCAGTTCTAATGGGCTGGCAAGTCAAGCCCTGAGAGTGTTGATGGTTTGGTGTGCTAGCAAGCCTAACCCCTGGAGTGTTTCAGCTTTGAAGTCTTGCCTTCTTCCAGTAGCTCTCCTGGTTCAGCCAGCTCCATCAGCTGGCAAGCCAACCTCTGGCGTGCACGACTCTTCAGTTCAGCTTTTCAGATTGGGGTTCTTGTCTCATGCCCAGGAAGAATGAGGGACATAGATCGCCAAAAAGTGAGAAAAGAGGGATTACTGAGAGGACACAAAAACTCCCACAGTGGGAGGGGACCCGAGAGGGTTTGCCGATTTCTAGCTAAACCCTGAACCTAAGAATGAACCGATTGGCCGGCTCTAGCTGTGAGTTGATTGGTTGGCAGTACTAAGGACCAATTGGCAGGTGGTAAGGGCTTAATGATGATCTGATAGGTCGGTACTTGGCAGTAAGTTGGTTGGTTGTTTTTCCATCCCAGCAGTGAGTACTTAAGCTCCAGCTTGAAAGGTTGCTAGGGAACTTGTTTACCAATGCCAATGTATCAGCCTGAGAGGCCTTCCGGAAGTTTGCTACGTTGTTACCATGTTACTGGAGGACCTGCCCAGTCTATCTGCCTAGCATTTCTCTAGCTATCGCCTGTCTCCATAAAACTACAAGAAAGGGCTTGGCAGTAGTTGGAAACTGCCAGGGGAGGGGAGGGGCACACCTCATCAACAAGGGTACCTGCATAATGAACATTTGTATACCTAACCCTGAACTGTACTCCACATCTTTATAATTAAAAATGAATAAATAAAGAGTGGGTTGGTGGCATATTAAAGGAGGGCTCTATAGTATAAGAGGTAACAAGATGTATTTTTCTTGAAAGAAATTTCTCAGTTTCCAGTGATTCATTTCCGGTCACCTTTCAATAAGATTTGTTTTAAGGAGTGTGGATCTACAGCTTCTTCATTCTAGAAGAGATGATCTAATAAATTTTGATCTGGAGAAGATCGTAGTTGGAGTTGATGAAATGCCAAATGCAGATGATTGAGTCAAAATCTCAGGGAAGAAAAGCCACCACCAAGTCTTAGCCATTGGTGGTTGGGTACTCACTCCTAAGAGAGATGAGCATGAAAACACTGTATTAGGGTTATAGCTACTTTTTAAAGATAAAACTTAAAAATGTATTAACAGTTTGCTAAGTGGGGACTAGACAGATGAAAAGCATGACTGTGTGTGTGCGTGTATGCATGTGTGTAATTAAAGGACTTTTTAACCACAAGGCAACTGAAAGCTGCTCATTTCGGAAACTGTATAATAGTGGAGTGTTAAAACTGACTTCTCTGCCAATTAACACTCACCATTGATACTCTCCTGTCCAAATTTAGATGAATTCATTTAGAGTAAGGTTTTTTTGTTTTTTTGTTTTTTTGTTTTTTTTGGACGACTGTGAAGTTTGGAGTTACATATATAGTTTTCCTCTTTACCCTAAGAATAATTTGGTCCCTGGCCTAAATTTACTTAAAAGTTGGCTGGATGCGGGGCTCAGTGGCTCAGCCTGTAATCCCGCGCCTTTGGGAGGCTGAAGTGAGTGGTTTGCCTGAGCCGGCGGGTTCGAGACTCGCCTGGGCAGCGAGACCTCATCTCTACAATAAATCAAAAAATCAGCTGGGCATGGTAGCGTATGCCTATAATTCCGGCTACTGGGAAGGCTGAGGCGGAAGGATCGCCGGAGCCCAGCAGGTCGAGGCTGCGGTGGCTGGAAGCGGCCACTGCACTCCAGTCTGGGCGAACGAGTGAGACTCCAACTCAAAAAAAAAAAAAAAAAAGTTGGCTGGAGTTGCCAGGCTAGTAAGATAAATTTTCTTTTAAAGTACACCTATTGATGAATTGGTTGGTTTATGTTTCATTACACTTGCTATGTCCAAAGCTTGTTAAAGGTCCACCCTCTTCAAAGGTAACATAGGTAGCTAAATTAATAAAGCTGGAATTTTTTCTAAGCTGATGGGCAATTTTATCACCTGCTGCTAAATGGGAGGGAAGTTACTTGCAAAACTGATGTATACTACCAATATTCATTCCCTTATTGATTTAGTCAACAGACTTTTGCTGAGTCTTTCATATTTATTGAGCATTTGTGGTAGTCCTAGAAATATATATAGAGAAGAAAGATCTGGTCCTTGACTTATAGGAATTCACAGCCTATTATATTGGGAGGAGAAAAACAAGCAACATCTGAGGAAGGGCTTCTAATTTGGAAGGGAAAATGTAAGAGAAAACTTTCTAACGGAAGTCTCCTCTGAAAAAAATGTTAGAAGATGAATAGTGGTTGGGGATAATATGTGAAGTAGTAATATTTGGGATGAGCAGAGAAAAGAGATTACATGATCGCTGTCTTCCCCATAGCATAGCTACCATTTTTACCCAGTGTTTATCTTCAGTCAGGCACAGTACAAGCACACTTTGGAGATATTGCAGATTCAGTTCCAAACCACTGCCAAAAACTGAATATTGCAATAAAACAAGTCACACTTTTTTTTTTCATTTCCCAGAATATATGAATGGTATGTTAACACTATACTGGAGTTTATTAAGTGTATCACAGCATTATATCTTTTAAAAGTACATACATTAATTTAAAAATACTTCATTACTAAAAATGCTAATGATCACCTGAGCCTTCCATGAGTCATAATCTTTTGGCTGTTGAAGACTGCTGCCTTGGTGTTGTGGTGATGGTTGATTGCTGAAGGTTGGGGTGACTGTGGCAATTTCTTAAAATAAGACAACCATGAAGATTGCCTCATCAATGGGCTCTTCCTTTCACAAAAGATTTCTCTGTAGCATGTAATGCTATTTGATAGCATTTTACCCACAATAGAACTCTTTCAAAATTGGAGCCAGTCATCTCGAACCCTGTTGCTGCTTTATCAACTAAATTTGTGTAATGTTCTAAGTCCTTTGCTGTCATTTCAACAATGTTCACTCTATCTTCACAGGAATAAATTCCACCTCAAGAAACGACTTTCTTTGATCATCCTTAGAAGCAATTCCTCCTCTGTTCAAGTTTGATCATGAGATTGCAGCAATTCAGTTACATCTTCAGGCTCCACTTCTAATTTTCTTGCTATTTCTACTGCTCCCACTTTTGCAGTTACTTCATCCACAGAAGTCTTGAGCCCCTCAAAGTTATCCATGAGGTTTCAAATCAACTTCTTCTAAACTGTTATTAATGATCATATGTTTACCTCCTCCCATGAATCACAAATGTTCTTAATGGACACTAGGGTGGTGAATCCTTTTCAGAAGGTTTTCAATTTACTTTGCCCAGATTCATCAGAGCAATCACTATCTATGGCAGCTATCACCTTTTTAAATGTATTTTTAAAATAATAAGGCTTAAACTTTGAAATGACTCCTTACTCCATTAGCTATAGAATGAATGTTTTGTGTTAGCAGCATGAAAACAACATTAATCTCCTTGTATACTTCCATCAGAGCTCTTAAGTTACTAGGTGCATTGACAACAAGTGGTAATATTTTGAAAGGAATATTAAAGGCTCTGGAATTTTTGGAATGATAAATGAGCATTGGATTCACCTATAAGTCACCAGCTGCATTATCTTACAACAAGAGAGTCAGTCTGTCCTTTGAAGCTTTGAAGCCGGGCATTGACTTCTCTCTAGCTATTAAAGTTCTAGATGGCATTTTCTTCTAATAGAAGGTTGTTTTGTCACCACTGAAAATCTATTGTTTACTGTAGCCACCTTAATAAATGATCTTAGCTAGAACTTCTGGATAGCTTCCTGAAGTTTCTACATCAGCATTTGCTGCTTCACCTCGCACTCTTATTTTTATGGCGGTAGCTTCTTTCCTTAAACCTCAAGGACCAACCCCTGCTAGTTTCAAACTTTTCTTCTGCAGTTTCCTCACCTTTCTCAGCTCACATTTACTTTGCCCAGATTCATCGGAGGAATCACTATCTATGGCAGCTATCACCTTTAAAATGTATTTTTTAGATAATAAGATTTAAAATTGAAGAGAGTTGGAGCCTTGCTTTGGCTTAAGGGAATGTTGTGGCTAGTTTGATCTTCTATCCCGACAACTATACCTTTCTTCATCAGCAATAAAACTGTTTCATTTTCTTATCACTCATGTGTTCCCTGGAGTAGCACTTTTCATTTCCTTCAAGAACTCTCCCTTTGCATTCACAACTTGGCTAACTGGTACAAGAGGCTAGCTTTTGGTCTATCTCAATTTCCAACATGCCTTTCTTGCTGGACTTACTCATTTTTAGCTTTTGATTTAAAGTGAGAGATGTGTGATTCTTTCTTTTACTTGAGCACTTTGAGACCATTGTAGAGTTATTAATTGGCCTAATGTTGTTTTGTCTCAGGGAATAAGAATGCCTGGGAGAGGGAGAAGGATGGGGCCCAATCTATGGAGCTGTCAGAACACATACATTAATTAAGTTTGCTATCTTATATGGGTGTGGTTCATGGCACCCCAAAACAATTACAATAGCAACATCAAAGATCACTAATCACAGATTGCCATAACAAATATTATACTAATGAAAAAGTTTGAAATATTGCAAGAATGACCAAAATGGCAGAGAGACACAAAGTGAGCTCATGCTGTTGGAAAATGGTGCTGATAGACTTTTTACAAAGCAGGTTTGACACAACCTTTTACTCAGCTTGTAAAAAAAAAAAAAAAGGCACAATAAAGCAAAGTACAGTAGAATAATAAAATGAGATATGCCTTACTAAAACACCTTATACATAGTAACTCATTTATCTTCACTCATATTATCCCAATGTTACTGGTGGGGCACAGAGAACTGAAGTAACTTTCCTAAGGCTGCACAATTTTCAAAGTGAAGACAGTGAGATGCAGTAGAAACTGAATGATTCCAAAGCTGTGCTCTTAACCTTTAAGTTTGACTATCTCTTCTTCATGACCCTGATTTTCCATGCTAAATAGTGTCACCTGGCTACCTCTGCTGAAAAACAAGTACTCCATTTTTTTTAGTGGATAATAGCAAGGAAGATTTGAGTCAAGTATGACTGTAGGATCAGTCAATTGCCACAGCCAGAAAGGAGACAAGTGGAAACATCCAGACACAAAATGTTATGAAATTTAATCAAATAAGTGGAAAAAAGAATCAAATGAAGGAAACAACTATTGAGGTTGGATCCATAGGACTTGATGAAAATATAGAGCAGTTCTTAACTGGAGGCAATCTCCCTTTCCCCAGGGGACATTCAGCAATGTCTGGAGGGGTTTTTGGTTATCACAACATGGGAGGGCTGTCCTACAGGCATCTAGTAGATGGAGGCTAGAGATGCAGCTAAATACCATACAAGAAACAGGACATTTTCCACAATAAAGAATTATCTTACTCAAAACTGTCAATAGTGCCAAGGCTGAGAATGCTTGATTACAGAGGACAAGGGAGGAGAGTAGGACCACTTACCAAAAGGGAGAAGAGAAATGAGTCAAGAACAAAATGCCGAGGAGTGCCAACATGAAAGAGGAGCTGTGAAAGAGACTAAAAATAAGTTGTCAGAACTTGAAGACAGAAATCAAAGACAGAAGACAGAAGAGAAGTTTCAGAAAGGAAGGATCTCAGACTTTGGTAAAGAACTGCTATGTACTTAGCGGTTTGTTTTTCCAACAGGGAAATGGCTGAAATGTATGTCCCAGCCTTCCTTCCTGTGTAATGGCCAATGGAAGAAACCCTTTTTGCTTCTAAAATTCCATACAATCTCCCACAACTTCACTCCTCAGAGGTCCATCAGAGGACCCTGAGACCGTAGGAGATAGTGGAGTTATTTCAATGTGTAAGTGAGATCATGCATGCAAAGGATCTTGCTCAATATCTGACACTTAAATGTGAATCAAATTAGAGTCATTGTTAACATAAAACTTAAAAAGAGGCTGTCTGCTGAGAATGAGGGCAAGAAAGTAGTCAGCCTGCGTGAGGAGAGGAGCCAGGGAAGGTCTGGAATAGCCATTTGAGAAACAGTAGAGGAAAGTGCCAGGCAGCAGCAAAGATCTGGCTGAGACTAGAGACCATGAATTTGTAGAGGTTTTTTTAACAGGCACATGCTGTTGTCTAATTTTCTCTAAAAGGACCTAAAGTTAGTAGGAAGAGAGTTGGACTGTTTCATAGTGACAGTTCTGCAGGCAGGCTGTGGAAGAACCCAGAAGCAATGGGTGTGGCTAAAGATATGGCTTTTATAGAGTAGGCTGGAGAAGGAAGATAAGAGGGACCCTGAGAAGTCAGGAAACCAGTGACCTCAGTAGGTTATAAAATGTGTATATTAGGAATACCGACCTGAGAGCGCTGGTGAAAGAAATGGTTGTGATTGGTGAGATGGCTGCAAGAGTTAGGATTTCAGAGAGTGGGCAGTTCCAGTTAATGAAATATTCCAAGATCATGGCCACAGGAGTGAGGGGCTAAAGTGCAAGGAAGTCCAAGCCAATGAGTTTGAGAAGGTTAGAGATACCCAAGGCTGAGGCAATAGATAGAATGCTGCCATAGACACTGAATCCACCAAGAATGTCAAACAAGCTCCCTACACATGGTAGAAATATATGGCTGGTGACCGCTCAAGGGGGCTTCACTCTCAAAATTTTGTTGGTAACTTAGCTTTGCAGTTCCAGTTCAAAAGGTGCTGGCAGGGGACTTTGGTGACATGTCTATGCTTAGCAGGGTATGATGACAAGAAGCAAATGACTGGAGTAAGAAAAAGATCAGTTTCCCAAAGATGGAATGTCGTTCATGGAAGAACAAGATGACTATTTCTTTGCTTGCTTGCCCATAACTGTTTAAAGGTGTCATAGAATTCAATTTGACAATTGTTTTTCACACCTAATAGTAGGGTTATGGTGATATCTCTCTATCCCTTAATTAACTTAGTTATTGGAGATTACTGATACTTAAGAAAACAAACTAATAATTGAGAATGCCCACATAGACTCAGGGTATCTTGCTGCACTTCCTTAGGGACCACCTTGTTCTGTGCTGAAGTCTGGCCCAAAAAAAGAACATCATCAAAAAGTCAAATGCCTTTGGGGCCAGAATCAGTAAAACCTATGGGTAGCCAGCCACCCTTTAGTAGCCAATTCACAGTCTATAAAATAATATAGACTGTGAGTTGGCTACTAAAGGGTGAGGAGGTATGATGGAGAAGGAGAGAGAACCTACCAAGCAAAGCCTAAGCCCAGATGTGTGTTGTCACTCAGCTAGAGAAGTAGGCTGGGATCAGGTCATGCTGGGTCTTGTATGTGGCACTTAGGATTTCGAACCTTGTCCTCAAAGCAATGAGATGTGACCATATTTGCATTTTAAAAGGTCACTCTTGTGGTGTAGAGACTATGCTAGAATATGAAGATACTGATTGGAGATTATTAATCTAAATTAGAGATGCTGGTTGTTTGGACTGGGATCTGGCACTGAGGATAGAAGCAGGAGAATGTGAGAGTTATCTAGCAGGTGGAATTTATTCTTTTGTGAGTTTAGAGTCTGAGGAAATCTTGTCTCTTCTGAGAAACCGGTGTGCTTCAATTTATCAGACCATGAGTGCTATATAGTCCATTGTGTTTCCTGATGTTTTGGCTGCCAAGAAATTGAGCCGATTTTAGAGCTCAATTGTAGTCACTCCCTTAGTCTATATTTCTCTCATCTTCATCCTCTCCCTGTTTAACTTTGGGTCTTCTGTTTGTTTTAATAGTTCTATTGTATGTCTATTCATTTAGTGCACCTCGTCAAATCCTATAGGTAACAAATACAACTTGCACTGTAGCGGGAATGGGTCTGAGAGAGATGGGACACGGAGGCGTTTTGCCAGGAAGCAGCGTTTATTCAGGCCAGCACCAGCTCAGCAGATTCTGCATCCCAAGACTGAGCCGGGAAATTGCCTTATATACTGTTTCTTTACACTGTAACCTCTTTGTCTCCCTTATAAAATTACAGTTTAGCATTCTTCATTTGATTGGGTATTTTGTAGCTCAAGGCTGGGGTTACACACTGATTGGTTTTACATAATTATTTCATTTGCATGTCCTATTTGCTGATTGGCTTACAAGATCACTATCTATCCTGATTGGATTCCACCAAAAGTTTGAACATATAGCCCACCAAAGTGAAAAGCCTGCAAAAAGAGTAGCACAAAGAACCAGGAAGTAACTTAGGTAATACAAGGAAATGAGTAGTAACTTATACAAAAACAAGAAGTAGGGTAACCTATAAAAATGAGAAGTAAAGCAACTTATATAAGAGCAATAAATAACATATTTTCTTTTTCCTGACTTTTGCCTCTGCATTTCTGCTTTTGCAGAGAGGCCCCTACCTCAGTGCCCTATATATATGTCCATACATACAATTTTTACATAGCAATAAAAAAACTCTATACAAAATTTTAAATACAATAGGCAGATTTTTTTTTAACAGCAGTGTTTACAATAGTTTCCTTAAGAATTGGTCTTCGTAATGGGGTCTGAAGAAGCTCTTCCCTGTTCCTCCATGATCAGCTTCCTCCATGAACTCTTCTCTTTCGGTAGGAGATGTCTCTGTGCTTGGTGGAAAGAGAAGTCTTCTCATAGCCCTTGTAATTCAGGATGGTGAACTCCCAGAATTAATAACTGACTTCTCATTGGCTGTGTCTGGGCACCTGTTCCAACAATCAGACATCTTTAAAAAGAAGATGAGACTGTGAGGGTTAGATTCTGTTCTCAACTGAAAGGAGAACATTCAAGATTCCAGAGAGAAAGAGAAGATTCAAGAGAATCACTGTAGCCTTTTTAGTAACTTGCTGGAAATCTGGCTGGTGCATGGTTACTCAGGGAGAAACAAATGTTTCCCAATAACTACTAACTCTGTGAATTCTCTCCACAGTCCAACACCCACTCACGACGCAAAGCCTTGGGCAGATTGTACCTAATTCTTGAGTTCTCTTCAATGACAAAAGAGAAGTTTCAATTCTAAAGAAAGTACAGTAACATGTTAAGAGGTACATTCAACCACTTCAATAATCATTACTCATATTTATATCCTTTCTTCAATATTCTCCTATTCCCTCCACCCCAGTCCATCCCCCAAATACCCTGGGTCTTAAACATAAATTCTAAAAATCTGGCTCATCTCTGAAAGACACTTGTAAATATGTTTTCCATTTTGACCTGGCAGGCCTGACGCTCATATTGTCCTACTTTTCCTGCACATGTCTTTTCTGGCTGGCCCTGTTTGGCTTTTAATGCATTCTTTTGCCTCGCCTCGGGCATTATTCATCTGCGTGCTCTGCATTCTACCTTCAAGCTCTATTTTACTGACTTTCTTCTGTTACTGGGAGACTTCCCAGTTTCTTTCCAGGCCATTCAGTTTATTTGGCATTAGTTGTTCATTGATCATTTCTAACCACTTTTCCACTTCTACTGCTTGGCCTGAAGTGAAATGTGAGACCATTGAAAGATTTTGAGGAAATTACTCTGGAAGCTCCTGAGCAGCAAACAGCCTTTTCCACTGTTTTACCTCCGTAGCCTCAAAGTCACAGGTGCCTTGCATTCACACTGAAATCCTACAGCATTTTGTAATTTGACCTAAATTACTACTTTGGACAAAAGCAAGGATGCACACTAAATTATGAATCTTGTCATATTCCCCAATATTTACACCAAAATAGTCAGATGAACTCTGTTTTCTGTTTACTGCGAGGATTATACAGTACACACAGAGAAGTTAATCCCTTGTGAAGCTCTGCTCTAAGGCTATGGATTCTGGCTTTCTGAACCAGATTTAGATGTGTTCATCACTTCGCTTTAGAGTATCATTTTGCTGGTAAGAATTATATCATAAAATATAATAGACGTTGTAGACACATAAGCAGAAATTAATGCCTATAGTTTCTTTCTAGCCCCCTAGTCCTCTATTGAGTTTTGCAGCTTTAATTTATTTGGAAACTCCACTTATTTGGAAGCTGGAGTAACATTACAAAGCTTCTGAAGAGAGCATTACTTGACAATCAATCATTTAAGTCATACAGCATAATTCACAAATGGTATTCCTCATGTTATTCAATACTCAATCCTTTTTTCAAGTTTATACATTTATTTTACTCTCTCCCTCATCATTTCATCTACTAATTCCCCTAGCCTCAATCCAACATCTCAGCTGTAGTTCCACTTTCTTCCTTTAACCTAAATACCTAGACTTGTTTAGCAATAACTTGCTAATGGACATACCACTCAAATGGCACACCTACATGTTTCTTTGTTCTTAGATTACTGTTTGCATCTAATACTTTGCATTGTTTAATTAAATAGATTCTCCCAGTGTCTCATATTTCTATTAAATTTAACATCTATTTATTAGTTTCCCACTTGAAGTTCTTTTTGTATTTGAAAATATTGTTTTGATTTCTTTAAAACATTCCACAACGATCTTCTTAATTCAAAATGGCTGCCTCCTAGTCAGCACCCCATAGATGTAAGATTTTACTATACTTGTTCCAAATGTCTATAATAGTCAAAAACAAAGATAGGATAGGACAGCTTATGCTCTGGTAACACATGACTCCAAAACTGTAATAGCTTAAAGCAATAAAAGTTTATGGCTATCTTGGGTCAGCTACAGCTCTCCTCCACACAGAATTCATTCCTGGACTGAGGCTGATGACGTAACCTCTGTCTGAAACATTTCTGACCTTTTGGTAGAAGAAAAAGTAAATGGAACAATGCACACACTGACTTTTAAAGTTTCTGCTGCTAAGTGGCACATATCACTTCTGCTCACACTTCATTGGTCAAAGCAAGTTACATGGCCATCCCTCAGTTCAGTAAATTGGGGGGGGGTGTTGAAAACAAAAGTATTTCGAGCCAGGAGCAGTGGCTCAGCCTGTAATCCCAGCACTTTGGGAGGCTGAGGTGAGTGGATTGCCTGAGCCCGCGGGTTCAAGACCAGCACGGGCAACTTGGCGAGACCTCATCTCTACAATAAATCAAAAAGTAACAGGGTATGGTAGTGTGCACCTGTAGTTCTGGCTACTTGGAAGGCTGAGGTGGAAGGATCGTGGGAACCCAGCAGGTCGAGGCTGGGGCCGTTGAGCATGCCACTGCACTCCAGCCTGGGCAATGGAGTAAGACTCCCACTCAAAAAAAAAAAAAAAAGTATTTCCATGGAAAAGGGAACCGTATACTTATGATTTATGAACAGTAATAGAGTATAAGGTTAGACCCCCAAAACTGAAATTTATATATTTAAAAGTTGAGAATTTATTCTTGCATATTTAAACTTCAGTCATCCTCAAAGTACTCTTGGTTTGATGCAATATACCTATCAAGATGCTTTTTTCCACTGCTCAAAACAGTTTTTGAACTTGTCCATTCTGATGTCTTTTATTGCTTCTGCCATTTGTCATTTCACCTCTTCCACATTGACAAAAACATTTCCCTTTGAGGGCTTTTTTCATCCAGAGAAACAAACAAACAAAAAAGGTCGCTTGGGTGAAATCAGGTGAATAGGGAGGATGGGGCACCAGAGTCATGCTATTTTTAGTCAAAAATTATTGAACACTCAGCACAGTGTGGGCAGATGCGCTGATAAATCACTCAACATAAAATGGGCAAATGTGTTGAAAGAATTTCCCCAAAAAATTCACTGACACTAAATGTAGCCCCTCAAAACAAGGCTAGCTGGTACGCTGATGCCAATGGTTTCCTAGAACATTCACCTAGTGGGGGAAGCCCACCCTCCAAAAGATAATTCTGGTTTGCGGGAATCACTTCTCATATGCTACAGTATCTTCATCACAGAAACAAATTCGTCAAGTAGAAGTCAAAACTTACACTACTACTAGGTCGTACAGTCAAAGGAAAAGATGATATAAAACAATGAACGCAGTTTTATCATAAGGACTTGTATTTGGCTTTGGTGAATAGTAACAAAGTCACCTAATAATGCAATTAAATTATTTACTTAAGTACCTTTGCAGATATTTTTTCTTTTATTTCCATTAATTATCTGGATTTTTCTTACTTTGCCGAATTACGACTGTTAGGTAGTGTTAAAAGTTATCATACTCCTTGTTGACATTTTTATACAATATATATAATTGCAATCCGATTTTTATAAATTTTAAGCTGTAGCTTAAATTATCCTGTATACCACAGCCTTTAGTTCATCAAATATTAAAACAACATAACTGTTCTCTAAAAATATGTAGTTTTATGAAATACTAAAGATAAAAATAGAGGAAATGGCCAGACATGGTAGCTCACGCATGTAATCCTAACACCAGGCCAAGGCAAAAGGATTACCTGAGTCCAGAAGTTCAATAGTAGCCTGGGAAACATAATGAGACATTGTCTCTACAAAAAACAAATCAAAAAATTAGCTGGGTATGGTGATGTATGTCTGTAGTAACAGCTACTTGGGAGGCTGAAGTGGAAGGACCAACTAAGCCCAGGAGGTCGAGGTTGTGGTGAGCCATGATTATGTCACTGCTCTCTAGACTAGACCCCAACTAAAAAAAAAAAGGAAGAAATAATTTTTCCCCTAATCCCATTTTTTTAAAGTTGAAGAAATTTGCTTCTATTAAATGTAGTTACAAATAGGCAAAAGATAAATACGTTTTTAAAAAATAAATTAATGCCCTCTGAGCTATAGCTACTACTTATCAAGCAACTACCAGGTTTATTTGTTCAATAATATTTATCCTTTGCCCAGTCTGTACTTACAGAGAGCTAGGCACTGGAGATAGATACCATGGTGAATAAGACAGAATAATCCCTGTCCTCATGGACTTTAAATTCTAGTTAAGGAAATAGAAAATATGCTATTAATTAAATAAATATAATCATTATGGATTGTTCTAAGTAATAAGAAAACAAAATGGATGTTGCATTTTGGGAACTAATTGAGGTGAACTGAATATATTTCAAGATGTATTTTTTAGAAATAAAATATACAGGTCTTACTGATGGATTGCGTATACAGGATGAGGAATAGGGAGAAATCAAGAATCACTCAATGTCTGGCTAGGCCAGGTGGGCAGATGATGGTATCTTCTGAGATGGGCAAGTATAGGAAAAAATCAGGTTTGGAGATAGAAGGAAGAAGAGGGCTTCTATTTTTGACATGTTAAGTCTGAAAAGCTTATTAGACATAGAAGTACAAACATCAAATAGAAAGCAATATATAATGTATAATACATTATATATGTTGAATGATATGTTTGTAATATTTTACATGATATATGATATATTTGGATGGTTTTCTCTCTCTTTATATATCCAAGCAAACCATTCCCATGGTTTTGAATACCATCTACACACACACACACACACACACACACACACACACACACACACACACACATGCGTGCGTGCGCGCGCGCCATTAAACCCAGGACAGAGCTCTGAGAAAGAATGATATTTAGAATAGAGGAACTGGAGCCAGGAAAGAAGGTGGAGAAAGAGTCAAATGCTCTAGGCTTGGCAAGCCATAAGGGGTCTCTGACACAACTACTTAACTCTGCAGTTATGGTACAAAAGCAGCTGTAGAAGAGACATAAATGAATATTCTTTACTGTGTTTCAATAAAGCTTTATTTATGGATACAATTTAAATTTTATATAAAACTTACACTTCATAAAATACTGTTATCCTTTTTATTCATTTTCAACCATTTAAAAATGTAAAAACAATTCTCGGCTTGCAGTCAACACAAAAACAGGTGACAGACCAGGTTTGGCCCATAGGCTGTAGTTTGCCAACCTCTGAGGTAAACCCCATGTATCAGTTATCTATAACTGCATAACAAATTACCCTATGATTTAGCAGCTTAAACAAAGAAAATTTGTTCTCTCACAGTTTCTTTAGATCAGGAATCCTGGCTCAGTTTCACTGGGTCCAATGGCCCAAAGTCCCTTGCAGTCTGCCATTGAGGTGTTGGCTGGGGCTACAGTCATCTCAAGGCTCAGCTGAGGAGGATCTGCTCCCAAACTCACAAGCTGGTGGCTGGCAGGATCCATTTTCTCACTGGTTGCCACCTAGAGACCTCCTTCACCTTTTTTTTTTTTTTTTTTTTTTGCCATGTGGGCCTTTCCAGCAAGAAGCTCACAGTGTGGCACCTGGCTTCTATAAAAGTAAAAAAGAGACAGTAAGCTAGATGGAAGCCAGACTTTTTTGTAACCCAACCCCAAAAGTATCACTTCATCACTTTTGTCATACTCTGTTCATTTGGAAGCTAGTCCCTAGATTCAACCCACACTCAAGGCAAGGGCCTATGGGAGGTGGTGGTTTTGGGAACCATCTTAGAAATTGCCTCCATACCAGAGAGTGTGGCATCACACATAGAGGTGGAGAGAGGAGAGTTCCAGAATGCATTAGTGGTCAACTGTATTAAATGCTGCTGAAAGGTTTCTAAAGATAAGTGTGGAAAAGTGTTCATTAGGTAGAAAGGATTGAAATGAAGAATGAAATGCAGGAGAGTTAAATAGAAACTGTGTAAAGGCAACTTTCAAGAATTTTTGCTGTAAAACAGAGGCTAGAAATGAGGCCGTTGCTAGAAAAGAATATGAAGTAAGCATGAGTTTTTAAAAAATGTTTAGCAATACCAAAGCATTTTTGTGTACTCATAGAGAAGAGAGAGATTCTTAATGCAAGAGTAAGAAGAAAAACTGATAAACTATCTTTAAGAAAATAGATAATAAAATAAAAAAAATTTAAATGAACCTTGCTATATGCTCTTGAAAAAAAGAAAAGAGGAAGTGATAGAATTCAGGTTATTTGTGGAAGCATGGATCTCTGATCACAGAAAGGATAAATCCTCCATTGTAACTACATAGAACAATGGAAAAAACGTCGGTGCAAGCAGTTTGTTGATTTGATAGTGGAAAGATCAAAGAACTCATGGACAGTTTTTCTATATTTTATATACATGTGAGATGGAGCAAGGTGGAAGGGGAAGTTTGAGAATGGAAGTGTAGATATGGAATAGAACACTGTTTATTGGAAAGTGAGAGGGTAAACTTACCAGGACTACATTTAAGATTGCCTGGCATGGATGAGCTTTATGTTCAAGTTTTTATTGTAAATCAGTCAGCCTGATGACTTGACTTTCTGTAGTAACTTTCAGCTGCTGCTCATGTTTGTACATGGAGAAAATGGATAGTTTGAGGTTTTGTTGACATGTATAAAGGCATGGGGGGATGGGAGAATACTGATTGTATTCAAAAAGTAATAAATATGCCAGCGAATCAAGACTGGTTTATAGAGAAGTGAGACCAGGCCAGTCTGATAGTTAGAGAGTGGTGAAATAATAGAAAATAGGTGCTTCCTTATAGAAAAATGAGATACAAGTGAGAAGCTGACCATTTTTAAATATTTCTCATAAATACAATCTCATCAATAAGAGGATATTTTACATTTGAAATCCATGTTTAACTTAGAATTAGTTTGATTTGGTGGTTTTTAAATTACTTAGAAAAAAAGGATGTTCTTTAAGAAATATGGTCCTAAAATGAAGAAATGATTCACTGGGAAGAAAGAATCATGAGGTTGAAAAAGGAAATTTATGAACTTTAAGAGGAAAAGAGACTTTGATGAGGAAGGATAGTAGGGTTGACGCTGAGAATCAACCGAAGCAATCAGTGTTTTTCCTCTGGTTTCCCAGCCCGGTAATTACAAAGCCTGGCTGTGCATAAGAACCACCTGTGTAGAGCTTGCTAAAAATGAGATGCCAGGCATCACTCAACACTTTCTGAATCAGAATCAGAATTAAAATCAGTACCTTTAACAATCACCTCAGATGTTGCTGATGGACAGTGGTGCTGTGAGTAGCCTTTAGCTGGCCAGGAAACCTTTGCTTCCTGCCTTTTGGAAGTAAGTCACCATGTAAGTGTGTCTACCCAAAGAGAAGCCCAAGCCATATGAAAAGGCCCTAGAGAATGAGATGCCACTCAGGGAAAAAAGGAGAGCCAGGGTGAGTATCAGAGTAGAACAGACACACTGAGACACATCAGGGCAATAGACATATGAATGGGCCATCTTGGGTATCCAATCCTGTTGATCTATCAGTTGCCAGCCCCAGGTTGGCAACAGCATAAGCCCCCAAGAGAACTACTCTGCTAAGCCTAGTCAATACACAAAACATGAGAGATAACAATGAATTCTGTTTTAAACCCCTGAATTTTGCAATAGTTTGTTTACACAGTAATAGATGACTTAGATGTCACTCCCTACTGTCTCCTTGAGGACTTATCATAAGTAATCTCTTTTTATATAAAAATAAAAATAACTGACATACTGAGGCTGTTCTGTGCCTTGCACTCATCTATGCACTTTGCGTGAAGTCCTCTCAACTCTTTTGAGATAGGCACTATTTTCATCTCCATTTTACAGAAGATAAAATATACTACTGAGAGGCACAGTGGCTCATGCCTGTAATCCCAGTACCTGGGGAGGCAGAGGCGAGAGGATTGCCTGAGTCCAATAGTCTGAGATCACACAAACAGAAAGCTGTGTGGAGCAAGACAGTGGGATCCCAGAGCCTGAGCACTTAACCACTGTATGCACCTTTAATATGTCATTCTTTTGGGGGTCTTCCCTAACTGCATTTAAAACATACTCAAATCTCTCCTCCTTGACCCCATAGACTCTCCTTCACTCCATTTTTCTCTCTTTTTATCTTCAGGGTTAGCTTTCTAGAAAAAGTTGTCTACTTTCTGTTTCTTTTTCCTCTCATTCACTCCTCATGTACTGCAAACTGCAACCTGACTTCTTCCTCCCTCTTCCACTCTTCAGACACCAGCTCTTGCCTAAGTCATCAGTGATCCCCCTTGCTGAATTCAAGGAATCACCATTGGTTCTTCCTAATTTCTCTTAAACTGGTGACACTGATAACAATTTCCTCCCTCAAATGGTTCCTTCTTAGAACTCTTTTGACCCTAGTTTCTTCTTATCTTGCTCTTACTTTCCTAATACTACATCTCATTTTCCTTTACCACGGTCTCTTCCTCTGCTTGTCTTAAATATCGGTGCTCCTGAGGAAGTCCCTTTCTAATTATCCTATGCATTCTCCCATCTATCCCTGTGGCTTCAACCACTATCTTCATGATGAGAATCCTCAGATTTCTCCAGCCAAGATTTCTTTCTGAACCAGAATTCTTAACCTAGGGTCCACAGACTACTTGGATGTCTGTGTAGAATTTAGAGGAGCTCATGAACTTGGATGGGAAAAGTATATATCTTTCTTTTCACTAACCTTTAATTGAAATGAAGCATTTTCTTTCATTACAAATATAGGTTACAAAGCACAGAATTATCAATACCTGTACCAAGAGAAACCACAGATTTTTTTCGTCAAAATACAATTGTTGCAGATGTCTCAAAATACTATTTAAACCTGTCACCACTTTAACATTTTGATGGTTGTATCATAGCAAGATCTCATCTTAAAAAAAAAAAATTATTTTTGAATGAGTGAATGAATAAAAACCATTCAACTAGCCTTTTCCTCCACGATGTTTTTTTTCTTTTTTTGAGTCAGGGTTTCACTCATCACCCAGGCTGGAGTGCAGTGGCATGAGCATGATGATCATGGCTCCTGGCAGCCTTGACCTCCTGGGCCCAGGCAATCCTTCCACCTTAGCATCCCAAGTAGCTGGGACAAAGGGCATACGCCATCAAGATTTCACTATATTGCCCAGGCTGGCCGTGAACTCTTAGGCTCAAGAAATCTGTCCAACTGCAGCTTCCCAAAGTGCTGAGATTACAGTGTGAGCCACTGCACCGGGCCTTTTTTTCCTTAATAAAGAAATACTTTGGAGATCAGACATGTGCCCCTCTGCCTTACCAGCATCACCAAATTGCTCTCCAAAGGAATACTGCTGACACCCCTACCAGCAGTGTATGAGTGTTCCATATGCTCTATACCCTCGACAGAACGTGACATTGCAAGATGCTATTTCCAACCTAATATATACAAAGTGGTATCTCATTGTTCTGTCTGCATTTCCCCATTTACTGGTGGAGTCAGACATCTTGTCATATGTTTTTGATCTTTGGGACTACCTTTTCTGTGAACTGAGTTCTTACATCCTTTGTGCTTTTATTTTTGGCTTATCTTTTCTAAGTTCTGAGTTCTTTCTGAATAGGTTAGGATACTGATCCTGAATCAGTTATACATATCTCAAATTTATTTTTACTTTTAAAATGTCTTTTCATATGCAAGCTTTGAATTTTTATATGATCAAAATATCCTTATTTTCTTTTATTTTTATGATCAAAACCTGGCTTATGAAATACATGTACTTAACTAACCTTAGGCCATAACTATTGTCTCATATTTTCTCACAAAAGCTCAAAAATTTTGCTTTCCACAAGTAAGTATTTAATTCATCTGTAATTATTGTGTTTATGCTGTGAGATAAGGAAATGACTGTATCAAAATACGATGAAACCACCATTCAATTTCAGATATAAAAAGACAAAGCTGAATTTATGCTGGTCAGGCACAGCCTCTTAGAGTGAAGTAGATTGTTGATCTCACATAGGGTTTTTGGAAGTATGAAGTTAAGGGGTTGGCAGACTTTCAAAGGCATCAGTGGGTTGACATCAACCATAATTGTAAGTGTGATTACTCAGGTAGGACAGTGGTTGATTTGTTGGCACTTGAGGTATGTTACATTTTTGGTGTAAATCTGTCCCTAACTAACTGGCTTTCAAAAACAGGTTGCTAATACTGCTTGGTTGACTTGCAAAAAGGAGTTCACTGAGGCAAGTTATTGTTCATATATTGAACAGCTTTCAAATCAATTCAGGAGACTTCTTATTTCCATGGTTACAGAACAATCTGTCTTAGAAAACCCTTGTGGACACTTTTTAAATTCTCAGCTCTTTTGTTTCTCATTCATTCAGAGCTGCAGAAAAGATAATCAAGGATTTTCCAGATCTTGCCATGGTTGTTGATTCAATATTTAGTTTGTAGAGAACTGATTTTTATATTGAGCATTGATCAGTGTGATTTTATCCTTTGTCTAGAATCATTTAAGTCATCTGTCAGGAAAGTGGCTATGCCAAAGTATTCAAGACTCTGGACAACAGACATCAAACAACTACAAGATATATTTTAAGAAGGGAGTAGCAATTTCTCCACAACTGGGGCTGATTAAGGAAATAATTCTTGGCTATTTCCTAGATCCATCTTAAAAAGCCAGGCTGCTTTTTATTTTAACTGAGATACGGGGGCAGGGGGGGACTCAAACAAACAGAATCTATTTATTAAAAATTGTGTATCTTATATGTTTAAACTTCAGTCACCTTCAAAGTACACTCAGTTTGATGCAATACACCTATCAAGACACTTTTCCACTATTCAAAATAGTTTTTGAACTCATCCATTTTGATGCCTTTTAGTACTTCTGCCATTTTTTGTTTCACCTCTTCCACATGGGCAAAACATTTCCCTCTGAGGACATTTTTCATTGGAGAAATAACAAAAGAAGTCACTCAGGGCAAGATCGGGAGAATAGAGAGGGTGAGGCACAGGGGTCTTGCCGTTTTGGGATCAAAAACTGCTCTCATAAATCATCTCAAAAGAATCTCCAAAAAAATTTTACTGAAGCTGAACACAGCCTCTCACAACAATGCTAGCTGACACACTGATGCCAATGGATTACCAGAACACTTACCTAGTGGGAGAAGCCTGTACTACAAGGGGCCCACACTCCGAAAATTAATTCTGGGTTTTTTGGGTTCCCTTTTGGATAGCTGTGATATAGAGTGTTTACCTTACCTGAAGGGTTAAATCAGCACTACATGCAGTATTATCCAGGAACATTTTCTTCCCTTTTTGGCCAAATTAAAGTGTGTGTGTGTGTGTGTGTGTGTGTGTGTGTGTGTGTGTGTGTGTATGAAATACCTCTATTTTTAGTTGTAGGGTTGTTTATGTATTTATTACATCACGCTATTATATAAATCTTTCATAGACTTTCAAATAATTTGTTTGATTTTTCAATTACTGAGATTTATTAAAATCTCCCATCATATTTAGGAATTTCTTTCTTTTTGTATTTCATATATACTGGTATGTGTGTGTGTATTACTCTTTTTATATATATATATATATCTGTGTATATGTATTTATTGTTGTATATATTGCGATAAATAGATAAGTATCTTTATTATTATGTGGCTCATGACTGTGTCTACATATCTTTATGCATATCTATACATAGATTGTAGTCTTGCGCCACAAAACATTTTGGTCAACATACACAATGGTGGCCCCATAAAATTATAATACCATATTTTTACTTTACCTTTTCTTTGTTGGATATCATTGGATACACAAATACTTGCCATTGTGCTACTACTGCTTATCATATTCAGTATAGTAGCATGCTGTATACATTTGTAGACTAAGAGCAGTAGGCTTAGATGTGCAGTAGGTTATGTATGTATGTAGCTTAGATGTGTAGTAGGCTATGCCAGTTAGGTTTGTGCACTCTACAATGGTCATACAATGATGAAAGCCCCTAACAAGTAATTTCTCCTAACATATTTTCATCATTAAGCAACATATGATTGTATATACAAACTTCAAATTTTTATGTCTTCCTTCTAATAATGTTTCATCTTTAAATCTATTTTATTATATAGTTGCACCAGCTTTGTTTGTATTACAATGTTTTGGTATGTCTTTACATTATTTTAGTTAGTTTTAAGTGTGTGTTTTAGACATAGCTGGAATTTTAAAATTTACTGACAACCTCATTTCTTTATTTATAATTCAACTCATTTTTTTTTTTTTTTTTTGAGTTGGAGTCTCACTCTGTCGCCCAGACTGGAGTGCAGTAGCCGCTCCCGGCCACCACAGCCTCGGCCTGCTGGGCCCCGGCGATCCTTCCGCCTCAGCCTTCCAAGTAGCCGGAATTACAGGCATGTGCCACCACGCCCAGCTGATTTTTTTGATTTATTGTAGAGATGAGGTCTCGCTGCCCAGGCGGGTCTCGAACCCGCGGGCTCAGGCAATTCACTCACCTCAGCCTCCCAAAGGCGCGGGATTACAGGCTGAGCCACCGAGCCCAGCTATAATTCAACTCATTTATATTCAGTATGATTGCTTCTATTTTTAATTGATTTACACTATTTTGTTTTGAGCTGTCTACTTACCCTTCTTTGCTATGCTTTCTCTTCCTTTTTTTCTTGCATGCTGTTGGATTAATAAGGTTTTATTTCTTCTCTCTTTTTTCTCTGCTGGACCTAAAGATATGTACTGTGTTTCTAAGTAGGAATTTGGGAGGGAATTGAAGTGGTCTGTGTGAGGAAAAACAATGGCTTGAACTGTTTGATTGGTAGTAGTGGAGGCAATGAGAGGTGGTCATGTTTGGGGACTATTTTGAATTTAGCGCCTAGATTTGCTGAAGGACTGGGGAGTCAAGGATTACTCCTCTTTTTAAAATGTTACCAGAATGCCATGGAGCCATGAGGTACTATGAGATCAGTTTGGGATATTTTTAGCTTTGGATGTCTATTAGACATTCAGGTGACAATGACTATGTTGCTTAGAGAATTGGATATAGGAGTTCAGGGGAGAGTTGGAGTTGAAGATATCAACTTGGAAGTCACCTCTACATACATGGCATTCAAAGCTTTGCAACTGTGGGTGTTCATGCAGGGCAGTCATGTTCAATATTTTTCAGGTAATGGCCCACATAGAAAATGATAATACTTGTACATTGAGGAGGCAAACAGATAAAGCTGCTTGAAGCTAGAGATGATGACCTAGAACCCCCAGGTATCACATTTTAAGAATATTTGTAAGTCATCTGCTCATACTTATCAGAATGATAGTTAAAAACAAAAGACATGCCATAGGATCCTCCAACATTTAAAGGTCAAGAAGTAGATGAGGATTAGGCAAAAAAAGATTGAGAAGGCATTTCAGGTAAGGTAGAAGAAAAACCAGGACCATGTAGCATCCTAGAGGCAGGTAAAGAAAGTGATTCCAGAGGAAGGTCAACTAACATGTCAGCTGCTGCAGCAAGGTGAAATAAGATGAGAATCAAAAATTGACTATTTCTGTCTTTTAGATGAACAAACTGAGACTCAGAGAGGTTGCTCAAGGTCTGGGATGGAGTCTAAGTTTCTACATTTCTATGGTGAGCACAGGTGATACAGATATGGCTGGTTCGTGGGCCACCCCTTGAGACACAAAGCTCTTCTAGACCAAACACTGCTGCCTATTTATTTTTTCTTTAATTTTTAAATTAAAAAAAATTTTTTTTAATTGACTAATACATTTGGCAAAATGGAAATTTTTAGGGATTTTGACAATAATTATTTTAGTGTAGTAATGAAGACAAAAGACTGATTAGAATGGGTTAAGGAGAACATACGAAATGAAAAAGGAGCTGACATACATTTAAGGAACTCTCTTAAGGAGTTTTACTATAAAAGGGAGCAGAATAGTAGAGCAGTACAGAAAAGGGCATGTGTGAGCTTGATGTTTTTCAAGGGAGTTATTACAGCATACTCATAGACTAAGAAGAATAACTCAATGAAAATGAAAAAAGTGATATATCAGGAGAAAGAGAGATAATTGCAGGAGCTACTTCCAGGGGTAGATGAGAGGATCCTCACCTGCATTACTGGGTTACTTAGGTCTTTGTACAACCAGATTACTTGGTCCTATACAGGAAAATGGATGCTGCCTCTGTTTTAACAGGTGAAAAGGCAGAGACTACAGATAAGAGTATAGATATAAATGGGTTAATAGACTTGTCAGTGAGAAAATTTAAAAGTTCTTAATTAACTACTTTTCTGTTTAGTGAATTAAAGATATCAACAATTAATGACTGGAGAGGGTGTTAATGTTATATTTGAGGAAGAAAAATGGTAACTCCAGTCAGGACGGCTATAATCAATAACTTATACAGATGCTGGAGAGGATGCTGGGAAAAGGGAACACTTCTTCACTGTTGGTGGGAGTGTAAACTAGTACAAACTCTGTGGAAGACAGTGTGGTAATTCCTAAAAAATCTAAAATTCGACCTCCTGTATGGTTCAGCAACCACCCTTCTGGGAATATACCCAGAGGAACTCAAGTCATTCTACAAAAAAGATACCTGCAAATGCATGTTTATTGCAGCATTATTTACAATAGCAAAAACATGGAACCAACCGAGCTGCCCATCGAATGAGGATTGAATTTAAAAAAATGTGATACATATACACTATGGACTATTACACAGCCATAAAGAAGGACAAAATTATGAACTTTGCAGCAGCTTGGATGGATTTAGAGTCTGTAATACTCAGTGATCTATCACAGAAACAAATAACTTAGTATCACATGTTCTCACTCATAAGCGGACCTTGAACAATTATCATAATACTACAAGAAAGAGATCGGTAGTAGTGAGAGATTGGTAGTAGTGAGAAATTGCCAGGGGAAGAGGAGGTGCGCTTCCTCAATAAGGGTACCTGTCTCAAACCAGGTGAAGTGGGGACGAAAGTGAGACCCAAACTTTACCTGTACAATGACCATTTGTATATCTAACCCTGAACCCTGACTTGTACCCCACATCTTTAAAATAAAAATAAACTTCTTCTCAGAAGTAAACAAATTTTACTTGTCAATTCTACCTCAATTAAGCTGACAAAATTGTTAAATAAATGTAAAGAATTTTTTTTTTTTTTTTAAGTTGGAGTCTCACTCTGTCGCCCAGACTGGAAGGCAATGGCCGCTCCCGGCCACCACAGCCTCGACCGGCTGGGCTCTGGCCATCCTTCCGACTCAGCCTTCCAAGTAGCTGGAATTACAGGCACTCGCTACCACACCCAGCTAAATTTTTTATTTATTGTAGAGACAAGGTCTCACCAAGTTGCCTGGGCTGATCTCGAACCCGTGGATTCAGGCAATCCATTCGCCTCAGCCTCCCAAAGTGCTGGGATTACAGGCTGAGTCACCAAGCCCAGCCAAGAATTTATTTTCTAATAACTAGAAACTGAACCTATTTGGTAAATGTTAGCCATCCTACTTAAGATTTGGGTCATAAATTTAAAATGAGGGCATTCTGTTCAATTGTGAGTCTAGCTGCACCAAGAGAAGGAAGAGAGAAGGTGGAGAATTGGATTTAAGCATAGTTTGGGTTTGCCAGTGAGTACATTCAGGGAAGAGAGGGGCAAGAAGCTGAGGTTTGATAAAAGGGAGTGATTTAAATGATAAATCATGGAATCTAAGGTGGGTTTTTAAAAAAAGGTGCAAGTGTAGAATGGGCTCTAAATTGCAAGAGTTGGTAGGTCAATGAACTCAAAATCCCTGTGGGACCAAAGAATTGTTGAAGTCAGAGTGTTGGAAGAACTGAGTTAAAATCATAGAAGATGTTACTCTCTAGAGAGTGGGATGCTTGGTCTTGGAGTTTTTTGTTGTTGTTGTTTTGTTTTGTTTGTAATGACAAATTCTATGGCCATGGGTTGCTGGGGTGGAGTAGAAGAACAAGAGCACAGGAGGGAAGGAGGGGAAACTGAAGATCCAGACTTTAAGATAAAACAGTCATGCAAAAACACAGAAATGATAAAGAACAATGACAGGTCATTGAGTCACATGCAATCATCTGGAAACAGTAAGGAATGTGCTCAAATCTTCAGTGAATAAGGAAAAGTGATCAGAAGGATTATGAATGCCTGCAACATGGTGGAGTGGAGGGTGAAAACATAGTTCTTCAAAAGAAGAGAAAATTGTTTAAGCAAGGAGGGAACAATAGTGGTTGAGAAGTAATGATAAGGATTGCAAGGACACCTATCCCACATCCAGGCCCAGATGGGGATGAGAGCAGTCATCTCTTTGTATTTTATTTTACTTTTATAGAGATGGAGGGGTGGGGATCTCACTATGTTGTGCAAGCTGGTCTCTAACTCCTAGCCTCAAGCAATCCTCTCATCCTGGCCTCCCAGTTAGCCATCTCCTGAGAAAACTCAAGTGGTGCTGTGTATTTAGGGAAGTGTCAGTATTCAGTTAGAGCAAGTAGGTGAAGAGAGTGTTCAAAGGGGGAATTTGAAGGTAGAGGGAAATTTACTGACAACAGTGAATTCCAGAGGGCATAGCAGAAATATTTGGAGGTCAGTGATGAGCAGAATTTGGGTTAGATTGTTGGATGTACAATGATAGTAGAGGTTCAGGCAGTGCAGGAAGACATAAAGGCTTAGATGTGATTTAATTGGGGGGAGTATGGCATAAGAGGGATTAGTTGGGATTTGGTCTTTCCAAGGTGATCTCAGCCATTATTCCCTGAAATGCTCCACCTATTCAATTTAAAATCTCCCACCCATCAGATAACACAGTTGTCCCAAATTGTCCTGCATGCCTCTGTTCAAATTGATCCTTCTGCTTAACAGCACTTTATCCCTCTCCTCTCCTACTTTCTCTAACAACTGTCCCATATTCTCTCCCAGGCAGAAAGCATCTCTTCACATACTTCTACAATTCCCTAACATAATCTGCCATTTACTTGATCATTTATGTATAATTCTTTCTCCCACAAAAGATTACGAGCTCTTGAACTACAAACATGGAGAGTTCCATATTCTTCATGGTACCTAGAACTGTGCTCAAAGGTCAATAGAAATGTAATTAAATTCTTCACTTTATTCCCCTGAGGCTTTCAGCACTATATCCAAGATGGCGGTAAAGATTACACATTGAAACCAAAGTGGAGGTGGTCTCATAGCCTCTACTTTATTCTCCCCAGTCCCAAGCTAGCCTGGTCCATGCCTTTTGGAAATAAACAGCCTAGGGCTGTGAATAGTTACTACAGTAACTATAGAAGTACTTATACAAAGTGTAGAAATAAAATACTGCCTACACTGGGCTGGAAACTAAAAACCGAGTATTCACATACTCTTTTATAAATATACAGGTACAGAGTATGAAGGCCAAAACTCTCTGGTCTCATAAGTAATAGCGACTGACAAAGGTACCTTAATTTCACAAAGGTATTTTGTTTACAAATACTAAATCCACACACACTTATAAAAATGAATTGTTTATACAATTAAAATGATTTAAGGACATTTTGAATCAACTATATCTAATTTTATTAAACCGGTGGTAGGTAAAATTGTTCTATTATAATGGAATTTGATTAATTTAATAGTGTGCATATATTTTTTAATGCATTGTAAGATAAAACTGTAATCATTTCACAATTTTAAAACTTTTTCCCTATGTAAGCATATTTTACGGTTTTAACTTTGCTGAAAAGATTTATTTTAAGATGTGCCCATTTTATTTTTAAATGTCTTTGTATTTGTGTTTCTTTTTCTACTTAGTGATACTTAATCTTCTTACTGTAAATCTTTTAAGTGATTTGTATGCATATAACTGCTTTTCAAAGTTGACAACTATTCTCACTTTCTTTCAAACACACATGACAGATTTGATTTTTAAATTCCCAAATGTTATAAATAATTATTTCTAAAAGAATTCTGTGTGAAATTAAAACCTTTTTGTGGAAAACAGATGAATTTAAGCTTATTTAAGCTTCTCAATTATTGTCAGTTAATGACTGTGAATACTGTAACAGAGTTCTTGAAGACTGAGAGTGGCGCTAAAAGCAGTCATGTACCCTGGTTATTTTATGGTTCTGGGTGGGGAATTAAATTATAGTTAAGATACATTGCTTCCAAAGTCACACACTAGGCTGAGAATGCATAGTGATGTGGTCTCAAGTCAGGCTGCATAGGTTCAAATCCAGCTCTGCCATTAACTGAGAAGTATGACCTTGGGTGAGTTACTTAAGCTCTCTAAAGCAGACACTATTGTTCCCTCTACAAATGGCATTCTCTACTTATTCTCCTCTTCTTTTCTGGTTCACAGAGCCTTCACACCCCTACACAGGCCAAAAATACCAACTATTTTCCTGTTTTCCCTTGAAGCTAGATATTGGCCTGTGATTCAATCTTGCCCAATGAGATGTGAAGAAAGTCTGCCAGAGATACTTTCAGACAGATTTAGTTTCCTCCCTGTTAAATAGAGAATAAGAGGCAATGAAACTCAGAATTTCTTGCCGGGGTTCCTGTTGTGTGAGATAATAAATATTTCTCATTTTTAAATTCACATTTAGTTCAGTATTACTTGTACATAAAAGTATCTTCAATAATATACTCTCCAATGTTGGATAAATACAATCACAGCAGACACACTTTTCATGTTTGTTTGTTTTTTTAAATTCAAGAGAAAGTGTTCAACATTTCACCATTAGGTAAGATGACATCTGTAGGATTTTGAAGATACTTTTTTTCAGTAACTCATTCCTGGTTTACTAAAAGATTGTTTTAAAGTATAATGGAGGTTGAATTTTTCATCTGTTGATTTTTCTCCTTTATTTTGGTAATATGAAAAATTACATTGATTTATTTGCAAATTATATGCAATCTAGTATTCTTGGAAACTCAACTTCCTTATGATGTAATTAATGTATTATCTATTTTGAATATTGCTAGATTTGGTTATTTTCATCATGTTTATAAATAAGATCAGTCTTTGATTTTACCTTTTGTGATATCCTTGTCAGATTTTGGGTAGAAGATATGCTGACTTGTTAAAATGAGTCCATAAAGATCATGAGAGTATCCCATTTTTTTCTAATTTTTTGAAAAAAATTTCTTCTTAAATGTATTTTAGAACTTGCCAGTTAATGCATGTAGGCCTGAAGCTTTCTTTGTAAGAAAACATTTAATTAAAAATTTAGTACTTTTAAAAATAACTCTAAGAATTTTCAGATTCTCTATTTCTTTTGGATCAGTATTGGACAAAATATATTTTTCCAAGAACGTATCTATTTTACTTCATTTTTTATATAGTGGTACAAAATTACTTATAATATTCTCTTACTTTTTTTTTTCTGAGTTGAAGTTTCACTGTATTGCCCAGGCTAGAGTGCAGTGGTGTGCTTATGGTCACCCCAGCATTGACCTGCTGGGTTCAGATGCTCCTTCCACCTCAGCCTTCCAGGTAGCTGGAACTACAGATATGCGCTATGACGCCCGGCAATTTTTGATTTATTTTAGAGATGGTCTCACCAAGTTGCCCAGGCTGTTCTTGAACCCGTGGGCTCTGGCAATCCCCTCACCATGGCCTCCCAAAGTGCTGGGATTACAGGCTTGAACCACCGTGTCCTGCCCTATTTTTTTTTTTTTTTTTTTTTTTTTTTGAGTTGGAGTCTCACTCGGTCGCCCAGACTGGAGTGCAGTGGCTGCTCCCGGCCACCGCAGCCTCGACCTGCTGGGCTCCTGCGATCCTTCCGCCTCAGCCTTCCAAGTAGCCAGAATTACAGGCATGCGCTACCACGTCCGGCTGATTTTTTGATTTATTGCAGAGATGAGGTCTTGCTGCCCAGGCGGGTCTCGAACCCGCGGGCTCAGGCAATCCACTCACCTCAGCCTCCCAAAGGTGCGGGATTACAGGCTGAGCCACAGAGCCCGGCTCCTGCCCTATTTTTTAACTGTATTCATGGTTTGTAACATTGTGTTATTTTTCGTTTATTTAATTAATTAATTATAAAGATGTAGGGTATCATTCAGGGTTAGGTATACAAACATTGATTATGCAAGTACTCTTGTTGATGAGGTGTGCCCCTCCCTCCCACAATGTGCTATTTTTCATTCTTAATATATTATTTATGTCTGCTCTATTTTTTTTTATTTCTTAATGAGTCTCTTTATTTTCTATTTCATTAATTTCTGCTTTTATATTCATTATTTTCCACTATCTACTTTCTCTGGGCTTATTTTGCTATTCTTCTAACTTCTTGAAATAAATACTCAGGTCATTAACATCAGTCCCTCTTTTTTCCTCAAGTATTTGCAGTTAAGCCTATGTATTTTCTAAGTACGGCTTTTACTGTAAATTTTTATTTGTATTTTTTTATTGTCAATTAGTTCTAAATATTTTTTAACTCCTGGCATAATTTCTTCTTTGACCCATGAATTATTTATAAGTATATTCTTATTTGCCTCATATGTTAAGATTTTCACATTATCTTTTTATTATTTTTTTCTAGCTTGATTGGATCTTGGCCAGAAAATATCCTTTGAAATGCTTTGGTCGGAAATATATCCTTTGAAAGAGATCTGCTTTATGCCTAGGATATGGTCAATCTTTTTTTTGCAGGATTTCTTGAGAGGACAGAAAAGCTCCCTCAGTGGGAAAGAACCCGAAGGGGTTGCCCTGATATGGCCAATCTTTATAAACATTTTGTACATTACTGAAAATAACATGCATTCAATAATGCATTCAGTAGAGTGTTGCATCTATTTCCATTATGTGTAGATTGTTTATGTGGCTGCTCAAATACTGTGTATTAAGGTTTGGTTTTGGTTTATATTTGGTTTGTTTTTTATAACAGTTACTCAGCATAATTGTGGCTTTGTTTTTTATTTCAAAATAGTTCTGCCAGTTTTTTTCCTAGTATTTTTGAGGTCATGTTATTAAGTTCATACATTTTTATAATATTTTTATAATTGTTTTATCTTCCTGAAGAAATGAAATATCTTCCTCAATTTACCTGAAAAGGACCTTGGAATACTTTAACACTTAACTCTCCTCCCAACTAATATGCTGTCACTGTCAATTTTTTTTTTTTTTTTTTGAGTTGGAGTCTCATTCTGTCGCCCAGACTGGAGTGCAGTGGCCGCTCCCGGCCACCGCAGCCTTGACCTGCTTGGCTCTGGCGATCCTTCCACCTCAGCCTTCCAAGTAGCTGGAACTACAGGTGCGTGCTACCACACCCACCTAATTTTTTTAATTTACTGTAGAGATGAGGTCTCGCCAAGTTGCCCAGGCGGGTCTCGAACCCGTGGGCTCAGGCAATCCACTCACCTCAGCCTCCCAAGGCTTCTGTCAAATATTTTAATTCTACATATATTTTTAAGTAACATAAGTCATGATAGATAATTATTGTTTTATATAGTTAGTGTTTATTGTGTTTACTAAAATTTCTACCAGTTCTATTATTTTTCTACGCTTCCTTAATCTCTGACTTTCTATTTTGTATTATTTTCCTAGTTCCCATAGAATAAGTTTTCTGGTTTCATTCACAATGGATTTGCTAGTAGTAAAGAATTCTAGACTGGCAAATTAGAGATGTCATACTCTTACTTTCTGGCTTAATTGTTTCTATTGAGAGATCAGCTCTCAGACTGTTATTTATTTCATGGTTAATCTTTTTTCCTGGATGTTTTTCGTCTTTTTGTTGTTTTTCATTTGCTATGATGTATCCAGATGTTATATCATTTTATTTATCTGAATCTAATTATAGAATTTCTTGAATCTGTGTTTTGCTTTCAGCAGTTTTTTGAAAAACTAAGTCATTATCTCTTTAAATATTGCTTCTTCCCATTTTCTCTGTTATTCTTTCTAGTGCATCAATTATATGTAGAGTAGACCTTCACTTTACATTCTTTGCTTTATACTTATTTTTGTCATTCTCTTTTTGCCTATGTACTGTCTTATCTCTCCAGATAAAGACTATTTTCTATTGAACTCTCTTCCAGTTCACTAATTCTTTCTTTATCTGTGTCTAATTTGCTATTACTCTACACCTATGAGTCTATCAAAACCACTTCTGTCAGCCATTTTTTGCAAACTTTCAAGTTATAACAGGGGAAATGTTTTTTGTACACATTTGTACACTCTCTGTCCAAACACTGAACTCACATCTCTGTATTTCTGTATTCTACTGAATTTAGGGCTATAATTATTCACTACCTCATCAGCACTCTAACACCTTCAAGCAAACATGTTGGGGATTTTCCCACCAGCTTTTATGGTTTTCTGTGGTTAGTCTAAAATGCCTTATCATCCATTTCCTAAAACCAGTGATATACTCCCTTGGGTCTTTATTCCTCAACTTAGAATACTAATGATATTTCCATCTTTAGAAGAAATAATTACATAAAGTTATAAAGGTAAAGTGCTAAGCAAAGTCTTTACATGTAACAAGTGCTCAATAAATGCCTATAGTAACAATAATAGTATCTTTTTTTTTAGCCTATCAGGTTTTGGGGTTTTTTCTTTTCTTTTTTTATCAGTATTTTTTATTATGATATTGTGGGGTACAGTTAAGGGTTAGGTATACAAATATGCTTTGTTCAGGCACCCTTGTTGATAAGAGGTGTCTCCCCGTAATAATAGTATCTTAATTGTTATGATATTTGGGAAATATGTTTCTTCCTGGCTGTGTGCAGTCTAAAACCAAGCTCTTAACTTTAGAACTTTAAGAAAATGCTTTGTATTAATCAAACAAGATATAAACCCAAATTCTCAACATGTTTCCCAAATGTCTGGCAGCATTCATTTCAGACTTGTGCCAATAATCTCATAAATTTTACCAATCAATGATTTATCACAGAGCATATGGATAATTTGTCCAAATCATAAACACTTATGGCTTCAAACAGACACTTAGTAAAAACACATGCCCAAAAGGAAATATTGCTGAGTGTAAAAATTCCACCTGGGTTATCTGTTTTTTTGATAATAGTGTGACTTTATAAATAGTTTAGTAAGTTTCTACTAATCATGTTAAACCATCTATACTTTTTCTTTGCTTTTTCACATACTTGGGGCAGGGTATATCTATAGGATTATTTCACTTTTATATAATAGAAAAACCTAACATAGTTCAGAACTGGAATGACAGTGCCATAAAATTATCAGAAAATTAGAATTCTTACAGCTCCCTGCTCTTTCATCTATCGAATGTGGTCCTAACCCTCAAAAAAGTCCCTGCAGCTGTTAGAATTCCAATATCACATCTGTATTTCACACAGTTGGACTCGGGGTAAGCAAAGGGACAGAGGAAGAGCACTTCTCCTTCCTTTTGAAAAGACTTTTGGGAGGATTCACACAATACTTTTACTTACATTTCATTTGCCAGAACATAGTCACATCATCATGTCTAGCCACAAGAAAGGCTGGGAAAATGTGGTAATTTACCTGTGCAAAATGTGCCTAGCTAAAATGTGTTCATTCACTAAAGAGGAAAGGAGAATCAACATTAGAAGTTAACATAATAGTCTATGCCTCAAAAGACTAGGATTAAGAAATACAGAGAATTATAGTGAATTTATTAAAAGACTAAATGAAGTTGTTATGAAAAGATTACATTTGCTAGAATGCTTTATTCTAATGCAACCAGTAGCATTAAGAGGCATTATGAGGAAAGAAGTCAAAGTTTGAGAGCTTGAACTAGATTTTTTTTTAAATTTTTTTTAAAAAAAGACTAAAAACTATGGGCAAAAAAATAGGTAAAAAACAAATTTCTGAGCATTTTGATTCAGTTTAGAAAACTTGTAAATTAAATGCCAAGCTCCTATTTTTCAGATGAAATGTCTTTGTACCACACAGTTGCATGTGAAGAAATCAAAATCTCCAAAAGTGTTGCTTTCATGACACATACTTTCAGAAAAAGTCCTCAAGCACTTGTATCTACCTCTTAATGAAACACATGACAATATGTTTCTTACTTATGAAATATTTTCTCCAGGACACATCCAAAACAGCACTTTGTCTAGCTGGCTTTGTAAAGAATTATGCAAAGCACCTGCTTCTGCTGAATTCCACAGGACTCCAGAGGATTTTATAAAGTGATGTCAAAGGGTAATGACATACAAGATATTTTGCAAAGTAGTGTAGCATAGACATTTCTAAGTAATTACTTAGCTTGGGGACCATCTATTCACTTAAAATATTTTTATATAATTTCTATATTTGTGAAACTCTCCCTTGAGCCTCAAATTCTAATATGTATTTATGCTATTAATGTTCTAGGGACTCTTACAAAATATGTCAGTATGGATCACTGGTTTAAATTCCAAATGTCAAGTCATGCTTTAAAATGCAAACCTACATTGCACAATACTCCTTGCCTTCTTTTTTCTTCAGGGAATTCTTACTTCCAGCCTGGGCTTTAAATTTATCATCACTTGGTAATAATCTGTCTTTGATGCTAGAAACCAAAATAAAGAAAATCCATTTAATTTAACGGAAAATTTGTACTTTTTTCTTTGTTTTAAAAGCTAATGAAAGTTTAGCTTTAAGGAGGGAAGAAAGATAGATCAAACTTTGTTTCTTTTGCTTGCTGGCCAGATGATGCTAACAAGTCATTATCCTTTCTCACTCAGGCATAAATGCCTGAAAACGCCTTTTTCTTCTGCCTACCATTGCCTTAACTAGTAACACTCTTCTTAGACAGCAAGATACCTGAATGTCTAAACATTTATCTATACTAATACAGGCTCATTTTGTGTGAATGCCTGCCAAGCAGGAACTAGCCTGTCAGCTTCATCCCATCAAAAAGACTTTCAGTCCCAAGGACCGATGGCAGGTTCCAATTGTTAAGTCATTCTTGCTGGAACTGAATTTTAAAGTCAGGCTCCTACTGTTCAAGAATGGAGCAAGAATGGAGCTCAAAGAGGGTATTTAACCAGAAATGTTACAATTCTAAATATAATACTTTGGGATATGGATTATGTTCTTGCTGTCATTTTTAAAATTTGGGTACTGAGTGAAACTCTAGGACAGCAAATAATATGCAAGGGCAACCAGTACTGCATAATAGTTCTTGTTTTGGTACATTCGCTTTGTAGTGATTTATTAAGGGAGACTGAAAAAGCCTGATTAAAATGCATAAACAGTGCTGAACAGTAAACAACCATGTCTAAGGATGAAAAAATGGGACCCACATGCTGTGCATGGAAATTGCCCTTAACAACATGGCCTATTGTTGAACAGATAGGAAGCCAAAGGTTGCTTGTAATCAAATTTGAAGTTTCCCATCACTTATAAAAGCAACACTTCCTTGTGCAAACGTTTCAATTTGTTGTAGTTAAAAACTGCTTCCTGACTTAATCCTTACAGAAACCAGGAGCTCTTTTGACTGTCAGGTGGATAGAAAAATTTAAACAGGGAGCCCACTGGACTTTACAAAACAGAACCAACTTTGAATATTGAGGGAGAAATGAAATCTGAAGAATTTACAGGAACAAATTTAAGTAGCAAGAGAATTCAAGATAATTATTTTTTATTTTATTTAAACAGGGAAGGAAACATTTGATGGGCTGGCTAGGTTTGCATGAAATTCATTTCTCACTCAAAACTAAAATGAATTTTTAAAAAAAATCTAAAAAGAGAAAAAAAAAAAACCACACTGACTTGCTACAGCCTGAATCAAGTCAACGGAAAAATACTCAAAGAGAAATTCATTAATAATATGACAAGATTTTTCTGATGGACTGAATTATATGGATATAAATGCAGGGATTATTATATATAATTCTTTAAACATGTTTTCTTTTGAATATGACTAATTGCTAATTAAGGAGACAAAAAAAGTAACTGCTAAATTTGTAAGCCATATTTATTCTTCCAATGTCTGTATATAATTGTAATAGGGTATAAAGAAAAATTTTAAAATTTGAATAATTTCTTTAAAATATTATACTATATTATTTGTTGTCTTCATTACATGGAGATCATTTTTAAATGTCTTAATATTATTTTTCCAAGGAAATTTGAAGGAGTAAGGAAGTCATCCCTTTATGTCCTCCTGAACAAATTGAAAAACAATTCACAAATCTCTTATTGTTGAGCATTCATATCTTGTTTATTTTCCAACAATAATATTGTAATCAATATTGTTATACCAAAATCCATATGTATGTTTCTAATTATTTCTCTAGGGCAAATTTCTTCATGTATAATCTCTAGATCATTGGAACATTAACACTTCACTTATTGAAAAATGGCCTTCTATGAAAGTTTTACGAATTGTATCTTACCAGAAATACATGTGACTATATCAAAATCAGCATCTGGCCTTGTCCCTTCTTAATCTGTACCAAATTATTAAGTGAAATGGTATTTTAAAAAAATAATGAGCGGCCGGGCTCAGTGGCTCAGCCTGTAATCCCAGCGCTTTGGGAGGCCGAGGTGAGTGGATTGCCTGAGCCCGCGGGTTCGAGACCCGCCTGGACAACTTGGCGAGACCTCATCTCTACAATACATAAAAAAAAGTAGCCGGATGTGGTAGCCTGCGCCTGTAGTTCCAGCTACTTGGAAGATTGAAGTGGAAGGATCGCTGGAGCCCGGCAGGTCGAGGCTGCAGTGGCCGGGAGTGACCACTGCACTCCAGTCTGGGTGACAGAGTGAGACTCCAACTCAAAAAATAAAAAAAATAATGAGCATGTCTTTGACACATCTTATAATTTTAATAATGTTTATGATTCTTTCATTGTTCCTCTTGTATAAATTGCCTCTTAATAGCCTCTGCCATCTTTTTATAGGTCAATGGGAAAATTAAATGAGATATCTCACATAAAGTGCTTAATATAACAACTAGGAAATCTTAAGTGTTTAATAATAGTTAATTCTAGTTATAATTATGGGTATTGGCTTGCTTTATCTCTCTATATTACAGGTATAAATGTGGTCAGTAAAGAAACTCAATTTAAATTAAGACATTACCATCACTACAAGGTTACATTCTTAGTGGTAAAATAAAGTTGTCCCTTCTAGAAAGAACATGTCACAAATCTATATATGAAAGTCTTGGTGCTTCCCCTAATTCCTGTAATCAGCACAAGTACTAATACTTGCACTTCCTTTTACTTTAGGAACAGAGTTTCAGTCCATGTTCTCAATCCATAGAGGGACAGAAATACTTGTTATCCCAGGAAGCGTTCTGTGCACTTCTTAGATATGTAGGGGAATGTTGCAGCAATCTGCAATCCACAGAGCTGCCAGCTACAGGAAGAGAAATGCAGGTCTGGGCCAAGTGTGACCTCAGAAACTAGGATCAACAACAGAAGGGGCATTGAAGGGACTCTATTTCAAAATCAGAAAGTAGAATTTCTAGTACATGAAAGAGAGTGGTTGATTTCTATTAAAATCCTGAATGTAATTTCTTATTTGGCAATAATTGTAGTCATTCTACTGAGTTAACTCCCTGCCTCTAGACTCTTGTCTCACCAGTCCATCATTACATTGCTACAGAGTTGTCATTCTAAAACACAGGTTGGATTATACTCTTCACACAACATAATATTTTAGGCTCTTCCTAACATCTCCTACACCTTTTCTCATGAAATAAAGTCTTAAGATGACATTCAAGACCCTTCTCCATCTAGCCATAATCTATCTTTTTCAGTATCAACTCACTGCATTTCTCTCCTCCACATACTAGTTCACTCATCTCAGACATATACTGTGAACATTCATTCTTCCAAGCTTTAGCTTATAATTTCTGTTCCCTGGGGCCCGAATTGTTCTTCCTCCCTTCTCCGTTCACAGAGGTTCTACTTTTTCTTCAAAGTCCTACCCACATTCTTTCCATCAAATGTAATCATTCCTTCTCTGTAGTCTTAATACACTATTTATTTGGCACATTTCTTTCTGCCTCTATTATTGATAATTATTTACACAAACACTTTTCCCACTAGATCATGGGCATATGTGAAACAGTGACCATGTTTTAATCATGATCGACTTCCCTACAACTTAGCACAATATTTCACAAAAAGGAAATGCCCAGTAATTTTTTCATGAATTGAATTGGGTATGCAATGATCTGTTTTAGTTTTCTATATAAACATGAAAAGTCCCTCAATGAGAAGACACTCCTCATTAGTTCCCAAATAAAGTTGTCAAAGAAAATATAGGATGCTCAATAAAATTTGCATATGAATTTCAAATTTAAGTGACTAGTTTGGGGTTTTTTGTTTTGTTTTGTTTTGTTTTTGCTAAATCTGGCAACTCTAGTCTGAAAATATGCCAGTTTTCACTACTGTCAAGGTTAATTTCTGGGCAACAGTGAATAAGTGTGAGTATAAAGCTGTTTGATTCCAATTCTGTTGTAGCAATGTGTGTATAGCCACCATGAATCCCCTTCACATAAGGATAGTGTAGTATTTCTGGAGGAAAAAAAGCAGAACAAAGGCAGCCATTTATAACTTGATCCTTATATTCTCACAGGTTCATAGTGTGGATATTTGGAGAACTCAGGAGCTGTAATTCCAGATATTAACAAAAATTCTTCAAATAGGTAGTTGTTCTGATCAAGAAGATAGCCAAGGTAAATCCTTGAGGTCACTGAGACATTCTGCTTCTAAATCGTCACCCAGGACATTTCTTTACTGCGCCCTCAATCTTTTTTTATTGCCTCTCTGGCATCCAATCACAGGGGTCATTGTATGGCATCTGGTTGTGCCAACCTTCATATTCACCCCTTGAGGATTCTTGTCTACTCCAAGTTATTTAATGGCATCCTCTAACCTTAGTCCCACTCACACATCTCACCACAGTTCTTCTTTTTGCTAGTCACCTAGGCAATAGTTTACTATTCTAATAATAAATCCCAGAGCTTGCCAACTTAAAATGAGAGAATACCAGTAGCACCCCCAGAATTCCCCACTGTTTCTGGATAACATCTGCAGTTTAACACTAACTTTCTGGGGACAATTCCTGGCACTCCCTTAGTTGTATAATCAAAAGAAGTTGGAATTTCCTATAGGAGTGAAGGATATAATTGTGAGGAAATTATTTTTCAGAGAGAAGACGTTGGCATATCCTCCAAATCAAATCATGTGAGCAGCTATTGGCTGATGAGTTAAGCACGAATCTCTTACGTGTACAAGTATAACTAGTATGTTCAGACCTCACCATTCTGACTACAAAGTAATTTTCTATTTACCCAAATTCTACCTAAGTTGAGTTCTCAGTTGCTCATGAGGAACTTGTTGCTTCTCAGAAAGGTGCTCTCATGTCCTCCTGTGAGCCATTAGAGAAGAAACCTCTAAAATCTTCAAGTCTGGCCTCTATCAAATCTCTGTTCCTTTACTTCTGCAGAAAAAGACTGTCAGGAGACCATGGCTTCACTGGAAAGATATTCCCACAGAACTACAGACACATTTAAAGTAATATAAATAATTGACTAATCACAGGGAATAAGTTTCTGACCATGCAACATATTGAAAAGATAAATGTCATTAAGATAAAGCCAGTGACTTTGGCTACTTTAGCAACTGCAGTTTAGTCAATCACCCAGACTATTAACAGATATGTGAAGGAACCTGGAGGGAAACCGTGACTACTTAATTAAATAGAACAGAGGCAAACATATTTGACCGGGTACAGTGGCTCACACCTGTAATCCCAGCACTTTTCAAGATCAGCTTGGGCAACATGGCAAGACTTCATCTCTAAAAAAAAAAAAAAAAGAAAAGAAAAGAGAGTCTGTGCCTGGATATTTCTTCTGTTAGAAACGTGTGCAGCCTTCCATTTACCAGCATTGTTCCATGCTCAAAATTTGTGAAGTCCTAGATCTACATTATGTATTCATTAGGATTCTGGTTGCTGGTAGTTGAAACCAACTGAGACTTGATTTGAAAAACAGAAATGAAGAATTTATTACGAGAACAGAGTGATGTTTCAGGATGCAAGGGAAGAAGAGATTCATGGGAACTGAAAAGGGAATCTCCAGCAATTTCACAGTCTTGCCTCTCAGCTCTCCTTTCTATGTGTTGTTTTATTCTTATTCTCTCTTTCCCAACCAGTTTTCTCTGCTCCCTTTTCATCATGGAGGACGATGACTCTTCACCATATTGTGCTCAACTCCATAAAAAGTCTGAAAGTTCTTCTTGGGGGGGTGGGTAGGAGAACCCTTCAAGCTATATTTCTGGCAGGGGCCCAGACTCAACAGAATGGAGAGAAAATTAAGGGGTCATTGTGACCTGGACAGACACTACAAAAAGTTTAAACTACTTTCACCTTGGTCATCTTGAAGATGAAAAAAGGAAGTATAGGCTACAAGTGGTCACACCTACCATTTCCCTGGTTTTCTCCTGGCCAAGAAAAACTTGAAATAAGATAGAACAGAGATTCTGGGCACAGTGACTCACGCCTATAATCCCAGCACTTTGGGAAGCCAAGGCGAGAGGATTGCCTGAGCAACTTAGCGACACTTTGTCTCTATAATATATCAAAAAATTAGCTGGGCATGGTGGCACATGTCTGTAGGTCCAGCTGCTTGGAAGCCTGAGGTGGAAGGAACACCTGAACCCACCAGCAGGTTGAGGATGCGGTGGCAGTGAGTGTGCCTGCATTCCAGCCTGGGTGACAGAGTGAGACTCCAACTCAAAAAAAAAAGAAAGAACAGAGATACTAGATATTTTGTCATGTGCTGATGTTAAATTTGTCATAAAGCACAATAAGAATGGTAATAAAATACACTAAAAAACATTTCAATTCAAAAATGGAATATATATATATCAGAAATGCCCATCCTACAAACCTTGTTATTTATCTTTCTTTATTGCTAAGCAAGAGATCTCTTAGTAATAAAACTTAGCCGAATTAATTTAAAATAACATCATTCTATTTTAGTTCATAAAGCTTTTTGCTCTATAATTATTAATGGTTTATCCCTGGTAGAATTTGTACCTCCATCTGAGTAAGTTTCCTCAATGTAATCAGATTTCATTTCAAATACTCTCAAAAGAAGTGAACACCTCTTTACAAAATAACTTTGGAAGCCATTCACCATTCAGCTCTGTGATGGAGGACTAACTAATCATGTAAACAAAGCCTTATTCACTGCTTCTCCTCACTTTTCCTGTTGTTTCTTTTGTTTGTTTGTTTGTTTGTTTTAGTATTCCTGTCACTGAATGGTTATGCTTTCTGATCATCTCCTACAGTAGTCTCCATCTACAGTAGTCTCCAAAGTATTTTGAAAGTGCACTCATAAAAAAATTAGTATATTCCTCCAACTTGTATGTATTTATTTACTTAAATATTATCTACATTATAAAGTGAATAAATAATAAAAACTTTAATGCAATGTCTAAAATAAATATAAGCCGACATCCTAATATTTTCTTCCAAAGCTCCACTAGGTCATCTCTTGCATTAGTCTCTTGTCACAAGACAGTCAGTTCATTCCAGCTGAATTTTCCCCACTACATCATTTTTATTGTCCACTACAACCTTGAACTTTCTCTTTTTTTTAGGGAGACAGGGCCTCACTTTGTTGTCCAGGTTGGAATGCAGTAGTAGTGGTGTGATCATACCTCATTGGAGCCTTGAACTCCTAGACTCAAGCAATCCTCCCGAGTAGCCTAGACTACAGGCGCATGCCACCATGCCTGTTGATTTTTTCATTTTTTGTAGAGACGGGATCTCACTATGTTGGCGAGGTTGGTCTTGAACTCCTAGCCTCAAGCAATCCTCCTACCTCAGCCTCCCAAAGCACTGGTGGGAGCCACCACACCTATCTCCTGCACTTTCAGTGTAAGGTGTTCTTGGTAACCATATCTTAAAATGAATTCTCCAGGGCTAGTTGTATAAGTGTCCAGAAATTTTGTCAGTCATGTCAAGATATACTGAGTGAGAGTAAAAGTGGCCAGCATCAACTAAGTAAAGTGAGTTTTCTAAAAAGAATGAAAAATTCAAAAAAATCAGATATACTGGCACAGGTGGACTCTATACACACTGAAGTAGGTAGGGCAAGGGTTCAGGCTCTGGCTGACTAAGACTAACAAAACCCTAGAAGGAAAGGTGGAGAGCAAATTTATTTTTTTCTTTTTTTTTTCTTTTTTTTTCTAAAGAATCATAGGGTAGCCGGGCTGGGTGGCTCAGCCTGTAATCCTGTGCCTTTGAGAGGCTGAGGTGAGTGGATTGCCTGAGCCCGCGGGTTCGAGACCCGCCAGGGCAGCGAGACATCATCTCTACAATAAATAAAAAAATCAGCCCGGCATGGTAGCGCGCGCCTGTAATTTCGGCTACTCAGAAGGCTGAGGCGGAAGGATCGCCGGAGCCCAGCAAGTTGAGGCTGCGGTGGCCGGGAGCGGCCACTGCACTTCAGTCTGGGCGACAGAGTGAGACTCCAACTCAAAAAAAAAAAAAAAAAGAATCATAGGGTACATGTGAGGATTTGTTTACATTAATATATTCTGTGAAGGCACTGGTGGGAGCCACCAGTGGCTTCTGACAAGCCCTCCCACCTCCAGTAGTGAACACAGTACCCAAAGGGTGGTTTTGTAGCCCTTGTTCCCTTCCCTTCCTACTTTAGCCGTGCCCAGTGTCTGTTATTGAATGGAAGCCATATTGGATAGTGATCTTCTCCAAGGACCAAATTATCTTGCTTTTTCTCTATATCCATTCCCTCTATCTACCCCCAAGACACCCAGGCCCTAAGGTGGTGTTAACTCTGCCAGTATTTCAGACCAAAGGAAATCATGAGATACAGTCATGATAAGCCAGCAATCTTATCTTTTAGTAAGGCCTTCCCACAAAAGGGATGACCAAAATTCTAAAAACACATTTAATATTTATTCAAATAATGACAAAAGATTCATATCTCTGAGCTATAAGTACATATAAATTAATGAGAACAATAAGACTTTCCACTAATAAAATAGCAAGAGCTAGTAAAAAGGAAGAAATGAATGATTGACAAATATGTAAGAAAATGTTACTTCTTTATTTTGTAAAATGCCATAAGTAAAAACAACAAGGTATTATTTTTCCCCTGTCAAATTAGCAAAGATTTTAAACTATTGAATGGTACTGACCGGAGTGCTGTAAAATGAGCACTGACCACAGGTAAAATTGTATATTAACCTGACTCTTTGGAAATATGTTTTGCAATGCCATAAGGTGTATATTATATTTGATTTAGTAAATTCTCTCGTTAATTTATCTTAGGGAAATAAAAAAAGATTTAGAGAACAACATCCATATTGATACATTATGTAAGGCATTGAAACATTTTAAAACAGATTATTTGAAAGCACAAAAAAAGCTAAGTAAATTATAAAATATCTATATAATACATTACCATTCACCCTTAAAGTTTTATGTTTATTGGAGAGTGTGGTGATATGATGGATGCTGATATTAAAATCATGAATGAAAAAAGTAGGATATACAATTGTCCTGTAGTAATGACAACAGCCAAGAGGGGGAAAAAAGGCGAAAGTTGGAAAGAGACAAAAACTCTATGAATTATATTCTTTGGCTGGTAGACCTATGAATGATTTTAGTTTCTTCTTCCTATAGCTTAATTTCTATTTCTATATGTCTTGTCAAATTTAGATCCACGCAGCAAATATTGAGGATCTACAGTGTCTCAGACATTGCTCTAAATGCTTGGATAAAGCAATGGTAAAAATAAATTTTCTATTTTCAATAGGATATCCAGATTTAGCAAATAAAAATATAGCATGTTCGTTTAAATTTAATTTCAGATAAACAGTGAACAACTTTTACTATAAGTATAGTATTTTACATGGCAACCCTAACTCTCAAGGAATTTAATTTAATAGGGCATACATTTTCTATAATGAACATTTAATTAATTTGTTTAGCTTATTTTTTAATTGTGGTAAAATACATATGGTATAAAATATACATTTTTTAACCATTTTAAAGTGTACAGTCTGGTGGTATCAAGTTCATTCACAATGCTGTGCAACAATCACTGTTTGGTTCCAGAACTTCTTCATCACCTCAAAGGGAAAACGCCATACACATTAGGCATTCACTCTCCATTCCCTGTTCTCCCCAGTCCCTGACAACCACTAATCTGCTTTCTGTCTCTATAGATTTGCCTATTCTGGACATTCATCTAAATGGAACCATACAAGATGCAGCCTCTTGTGTCTGGCTTCTTTCACTCAGAATAATGTTTTTATTCATGTTGCAGCATATATCCAAATGTCACTTCCTTTTATGGCTAAATAATGTTTTATTGTATGTATATCCCACATTTTATTTATCTATTGATGGACATTTGGGTTGTTTCCAACTTTTGACTATTGTGAAATATGTATTAATTATACACTTTTTAAAAATATGTTTTATTTAAACCATTATCCCCAAGGGATAATGAAAATCTTTTTCAAACTTTATCTGTTTCAATGTTACATGTTTAAATAATACTGAATAAAATAGAGGACCAGACAATATTCAATCGTTACAGAATAATGTACTAAACAAAGTAAAATGCTAGGTTTTGTGGCAGATAAAAAGCAGCATAAGGTATAACTCTTGTTATTAAGAAGCTTATACTTAATTCTGGGAAATGAAAGTCAAAAATCTAGCATTTAATCACAAGCAAGACTACTCTGCCTCTCAGAAATAGCTGAGTTTATGTTACCAACTCAGGGTTTCCGCTAGAACAATAAGTAGGGCACATCACATCTGCATGATTAAAATGCTTACTTTTAAAAAAGTGCTTCTCAGAAAAGAAAACTAAAACACTTATCCAAATATAAATCATATTTTCCAACCCATAATCCTACCACGAGTTTAGAAATAGTGGCGTCCTTACCCCAACACCTCCTCACAGCACATGTAAAATAACTAATTCCTGCCTTCCCATTTTTGGCAAGTGTTCTTTTGTTTTAGATCTTCTGAGGTTTTAAAACTTAGGCCAGCAAATTCTTCCTTCCAACAACTGAGGGAAGCTGGCTTACAAAACCTGCTCGCTATCACCATAGAGCCTTATGAAGCATGTGAGATAGAAGCAAATACAGGGGGCACCATGGCAATTCTTTCTCTGTTGACAGAACTCCAAGCAGCTAATATCTGACCCCAAGACAAGAAGACACAGAGGGGTGACACCAAGTAAGTAAGAGAGGGTGGTGACAAACAGAGTCAGATACTCAAGATTCCTCAAATGTCTTCTGTGGCATAATTGGCTCATTTGCTGTCCCAGAACTTGCCAGACCTTTCCTTCTTTCACCTTTGCCCAAATGATATGCGTTGCTTTACCTCCTACTGCCGCCGACTAAAAACGTGCTCTTTCTTTAAGGCTCAATGCAATCCCACCTCCTCTAAAGAGGCTTTTCTGGTCTTCCCTCCTGCAATAAAATAGGTATGATTTCTTTCTTCTTTGGATTTGCTTGTCTCGCCATGTTTATTATAATTGCTGGATGTTTTAGCTATTGGCGTCTTTGTCATGCCCTCTGCTCCCATGCCCTACCACCAACCCACAGACATAATACAATCCCAGTAGTTGTCCCTTTACAGGCAACTGCATTCCACTTGCTTCTAAATTCTCCCCATCCTTTCCCCTACCCTGCCATGTACCCATAACAGGTTGATCAGTGTTGTATACAGGTTTACTACTCATGAAAAAGTATTGAATGGATGACTAGTTAATTATTTTTAGACTCCAGTTTCAGGGACAATGACACCACTTCAAATATAAAATACGTGAATAGCAGGGTACTGGACGTTTACCCACTCACTGCAAGCTGTATGCATTTGATGGATTCTCTATATTATCTCTACAGATGGAGCATGTCTCTTTTCATCCTTAAAATAATTTCTGTCTTTTAGTATATCAAATGAAGAAGTTATCTTATTTTTCTCTGGATTCCTTCCAAATAGTACATTTTCTTCATTTCCATTTTTTTCTTTTCTACATTTAATTTCTTTTTCTACGCCAGATCATATAAACTTTTATCCTGTTATCAGTTTCATTAATGTTTCTGCATTATTGTTCCAAATACTCTAAATGTTCATACACAAGAAAAAAATGTTCATATTTATGTGAAAAGTGAGAAAGTAGCATGTCATTTTGAAGAAAAAAACCAATGCATTAATTTCTTCAGCCTAAAGTACTACAATGGTAGTGGTGGTTGTTGTAAGTCATGTTGGTATAAATCTATTGCTCCAATTGTATTTCAGGTGTCAACACTTGACTTTATTAACTCATGCATTCCTTCAACAAATAGTTATTAATTATGATGTCAACTAGTACTATATACTGGCTTGTTTTCCTCCTAACTCTGCTCTTTTTATTCCCTTTTCCAGCACAAGTTTCCCACCATCCCTTAAGGACAGGTGTTTTCCAAGTGGTTTGCTCTTGAGTCTTCCTTCTCTTACTGGGGATGGCTAAATCTGACACAAGTGGAATTGCTTCCCTCTCTAGAGTCAGTGGTAGATATTACTCATCATTCCTGGAACTCTTTTCCACTGTGCCTGGCAGTGGCCTTAAATTCTTTCTCAACACAGCATCCCAGAAAGCTATCAATCATTTGGAGACAATATGCAACATAAATTCTTTCTGTGATCCTGTGCCTTTCATTTTTACTTCTGAGAAGATGAATCCCAAACTCTACCTCCAGCCTGACATTTCTCCTGAATTCTAGATACATATTTCCAATGACCTATAGTCTTTCTTCATTTACTGTCACAAACTCAGCTTGTCCAAAACCATACTTACTGTATACTCCATAAAATGTAATATGCCCTCAGGTATATTACTATTCACAAAATCACCCAGCCTAGAGACTTCAGACTAATCTCTGTTTTTTCTTCTCTCTTGCTGACCCTCTTCATATGCAGTTGATCACTGTTATATTAATTTTACTTCATAAATTAATTCATGATTTCTTATCCTTTTCCACTTCCTTAGTTCAGGGCCTCATGGATTGCCTACATGGATCTTGTACTAGCCTCTTTATCATTCCCCATGAATAAATCACTCTCCTCTCTAAATTATTCTCCCCCTTGCTGTCAACTATATTCTTAAAGCATTGATTTGACCATATTAGTGGTTTCTCTTATTTTCTTCAATTGATCCTTAAGTGCCATCAGGAGAAATATCAAATTAGCAAGGCATCCAAAGCCTTTCATACTCTGGTCCAAATTACTTTTCCAAGCACTTATCTCATCACTTCAATTCCCAGCTTTCTGCTTCTTGCAAACGGTACAAGCTATTCCCTAAATGCACCATGAACTCCCATACCTGTGGGTGTTTCTTAGTGTTGTACAATCTATCCAGAATATTTTTCCCCACTAACAGCTAGGGAAATTCTCCTTCAAAATTAATTGTCCTCTTCTTCCCTCTCCTTTTTACTCCCAACCTTGAGCCAGACTCCTCTCGTGATCCCTGGTTGCTCTGTTGTATAATGGTTAGTTGGGGCTGTGCACCAGGCTGGTGACTCCCAGAGTAGTCTTATTCATTTTGGAATTCATAATATGAATAGCAGAGTTCCTAACACACAGTAAAGTATGAGTAAATGTTCTTGGCATATGCCAAAGAGAAGCAGACCTCCTATCTATTTCTCTTTAATATTCTGGTTGGTAAAATAAAATGATTATTTTAGCTTGATTCAAGTCTTATTACAGTCTTTAATTGGAAATTGTTTAATTGCCAATATTTTTCCCAAGTCTCCAGCGAAGTTTTCTTGGAAAGTCATACGAAGGTGAGGTGATTAATCCAGACTTTGTAAAACAAAATCATCCCTTCATTTTTTTTCTTTTATTATTTTTCCCACTGGATAATTCTTACACAACCCTCATTTTCTTGTAGTAGAAACAAAAACAAAACCATCAAAGCTTGATTGACACAATGGGAATACCCCTTTGTTTTGTATAATCCAGTGTTTTCATTAAATAATTTGCAGAGTAGGAGGAGAGTCTTTGTAAGGGGTTCCAAAGGTATTCTGCCCAAGAACATCTGATTAATTTGAATAGTAGAGTTGGAAACTCCAATCTTGCCTCATAAAAGTCATCCCTAGAAAAAAGGTTTCACAGTAACAAGCTGCTACTACTTCTGAAGACAAACCCCATTTCATACTTCCTATCCAACCCTGGAGGAAAATCATGACACTGTGAGACCGAAATGCATTTTTAAAAGACAAACTGAGTTACGATAGTGATTAGACATAATAATACTGATAAAAATTTCTTTGGTCTATGTAATGGCACAACTCCTTACTAAAAATTATAGAAATATTGGGAGATATATCTGGGGATTAATGCATACTAGACTTTAAAATTGAAGCTGAAGCAGCTCTGTTGGTGGTAAGTCTCCCCTAACAATATTTACCAGCATTATAGGATTGTGTTTAATAAGGCAAATGGGATTACCAAGTTACAGTATAGCTTATTAGAGAATACAGGTCTCCAGTCCAGATACTGCTGTCAGCAATTCTCACTGGGATTTCTTCATGAACTGTGGACATAAATTATGCCATCCAAAATTTAAGTGGAAAAATTAAAAAGTGGATCAAGACACAGAAAGGTAGGAAAAAAATCCCACACAGCTAGGATGCCAGTAAATGAATCTTTCCTACAAAGAAAAAAATGCCAGCTTACAAATGAACACTCTCTCCAGTAAGCAGGCTAAATCAGTGTGCAGGCCTGGATAAAGGGAACAATGGACACCTTCTGACACCAGGCTGTGTGTCTGGTGAGCATCCCTTAGTGCAAATGTTAGTACTGTGTGAGTATTTATTGTGTTTCTATAAAGTCCTAATGAGCTCCTTGGGTGAGAGTGAAACCCTTTGCTTTTTCACACTGTGCTCAAGACCCCTAAACTTCATGGGGTCAAATCTAAAGAAAGGGTAATGGACCATGAGGTCCAGCTTAATAGACCTGATATTAACACAGCAGCAAGAATGTCACCAAATGCAAAGTTTAGGGCAAGCAATGAATGAAGTATTTGTTACACTTAAATAATATACAAAGGTTATAACAGAGTAGTGGCACTATATCAATGTCATCATTGCAGGACTTTGAAAATCTCCCATGTATGAAATAACCCTGTAACACATCTTTTGGTAACAAGAAATGAATTTGCTTCCCAACAGCCAATAATAAATTAGAATAGAAAGTTATGCAACTGCTGTGACTATCTATAATTATTTTTAGATGTTGAAAACTTGTTGCCCATATAAGTAATTAAGATGTTATCAGTATTTAGTACTCTTATAACAGAAATACATTGTATTCTTCACGCTGGTTATATAATTTATATACTTAAATGTACACTTTCTCTAAATAAAGCAGAGGGTTTTTTAAATATTGATCTGATCTCTTTAACATAGGACAGATAACCTTTGGTTTGAAATTAGTAAAGCATCATTACACTGGGTATGAGAGCATAAGGCCGACCCACTTGTGTAAGTATAGGACTCTTTCACCAGACTCCTTCATCCATGAACCTGTTGGCTTATCACAATAACCCTAGTCTGTTATTACAGTGACACTTCAGTGTAGATGATACAATGGAAGCCACAGACCGACTGTCTGAAAGCTCTGCACTCCATGGTTTTGTCTGTACATTTACATTAAAGACATCACTCTCTCAACGTGAGCAAGAACGGGAATATGTAGGGGTAAGAATCAGTAAAAATATTTGTGTACTGGTTCACCTTGCATGTTTTTGTTTTCTGTTGAATTAGCAAAATACTTTGGAATTGACTCAAATAGAATATAAATTATTTGAGAATAAGGACTGTGTCTCTATTTCTGCTATTTTGTGTCCTATTCCCCAACATCAAAGACACAGCCACAGCATTCTCTACACAATCCATACCTGAAGGATAAATGTAAGAAATGTTAGTCCATAATTTACCAATTCCTCTTTTTTCCATGACCCAATTGTCACAAAAGTGAAAAATTGGCATTTGTTCATGAACTTCAGGCAGTATATTGTCAGATTAGTTAGCTACTATATATATCATGAACTTTCAGCAGATTATTAACTGCTAAATTCCTATTTCACTTTGCATTATTTATTTGATTTCCAGGAGTCAGCCCCATCCACTAATTTTTGCAGGTTACTTGAACGTCACTTTCATATTTGTTAAATTAGACTAGGTTCAAATAGATGTAAAGCCTTACAGGTTTTCAATAATTACTTTCAATGTTCAAGTATATAAAGCAAGGACATTTACAAATTTAAAAATGCTCCAAGGCTCTTAAGTGCTGTGGTTAACTGCCAACATTTCTCTTTGACTAATAGGAAAGGAAAGAATAATATAATTATTTTACTTTTACTTGTTGCCATTTTTAAAGGAAACATGAAGAAATTTAGAAATGGAAACCAATTAATTTTATCATTAAAGGGAAAACTCAAAGCACTTATCTGCTGATGGAGGTGACTCTACAGGAAGAATCCTAGGAGCTAACCCAAAGTGTATGATACAGGAAGAGCAAAACTCTGACCTACCTAAAAATATTTCCACCAACCTGCAAGAGTATCTAGAATTTATCACTGGAATCAATTCTGTGTATTAAGACATCATTTACAGAAGACCATTAAAATGCAGACACAACACATTTACCCAATTATATCCATTCTGTCTTCAGTATATATTAGCCTAGAACAAGACACAACCCAGAATTGATCATCTGAACCAAAAGGGAGTTCAGACTTGAATAAAATAGGATGTGAAAGGAATTCCGGAGGTCCAGAAGGTCCCCAAAGACACTGGATATAGAAAGCAAAACTCAGTCTTAGAGAATAGGGTGATATTGAAGACATTGCCTTTTTTGGAATTGGGCTTAATGCATAGTTATGCCTATTAGTGAACTGTTTCTAAATGTTTCCCTACAATTAGCAACTCTTAGAGGAATTTAGATTTATACTCCTTGGCTTAAACATACAAAGAGACAGTTTTTTATTCTAAAAATAAGAGTATAATTCATTTTTTCTGATATATTTTTGGAAGTGAGACCAACACAGATGTTAGAAAAGAAGTCTTCCCACTTACAGCTAAGATAGAGTAACACATCATACATACACCTCCCACCGCGCGCGCGCGCGCACACACACACACACACACACACACACACACACACACACACACTTAAAACAATGATTTTCAAGACACTGAACATTAGAAAGTAATGGATAGTGATGCCTGAAATGACTTTAAAATAGACTTTATTTTTTAGAGCTGTTTTAGGTTCACATACTATCAACATCCCACACCAGAGTGATACATTTGTTACAATCAATGAAACTATCATTGACAGTCATTATAAACCAAAGTTCATAGTTTACATTAGAGTTCACTCTTGGTGTTTTATATTCTATGAATCTTGACAATATATAAAAACATGTATTCCCCATTATAGTATCATACAGAATAGTTTCACTGCCCTAAAAATCATCTGTGCTTTGCCTATTCATCTCTCCCTTCCCCAAAACTTTGCAATCACTAATCTCTTTAACTGTCTTCATAATTTTGCCTTTTCCAGAATGTCATATAATTGGACTCATACAGTATGTAGACTTTTCAGATTGGCGTATTTCACATAGTGATATGTATTTAAGGTCACTTCATGTCTTTTTATGGCTTAATAACTCATTTCTTTTTAGTGCTAAATAATATTCTGGTGTCTAAATATACCACAGTTTATTTAGTTATTCATCTACTGAAGCATATCTTAGTTGCTTTCAAGTTTTGGCAGTTATAAATAAAGCTGCTATAAATATTTGTGGGCAGGTGTTTGTGTGAGCCTAAGTTTTTTATTCATTTAAGTGACACCAAGGAATGTAATAGTTGAAACATAAGGTAAGGGTATGTTTAGTTTTGTGAGAAACTGTTTGGCAATTGTGGCTGTATCAGTTTGCATTCCCATTAGCAGTGAATGAGCGTTGCCATTGCTCCATATCATCATCAGAATTTTGTATTATTTCCTGCCAGGCAAAATAAAAATAAAAAAAAGAATTGTGTATTGTCAGTGGTTTGGATTTTCATCATTCTGATAGGTGTGTAGTAATACCTCATTGTTCTAATTTGTAATTCCCTACATATGACATTGAACATTTTTTCCACATCCGTATTTGTTATTTACAAATCTTCTTTGTGGGGTGCCTAGACGTTCAAGTCTTTTTACCCATTTTTTAGTGAGGTTGTTCATTTTCTTATTGTTGAGTTTTAAGGCTTCTTTGTATATCCTGAGTAACATTCTTTATCTGATATGATCTTTGCAAATATTTTCTCTCATTCTGAGACTTGACCTCTCATTCTGTTGACAGTGTCTTTCATAGTGCAGAAATGTTTACTTTTTTTTAAAGATGTGGGGTACAATTCAGATTTAGGTATACAAGTGGTCATCATGCTGGTAAAGTTTGGGCCTCTCTTTGGTCTCCACTTCACCTGGTTTGAGAGCAGCTGTCCTTATTGATATTAGAAATGTTTAATTTTAATGAAATCTGGTTCATCAATTATCTCTTTTTCTGGATTTAAAAAGTCATCGTCTTGCCTAAAATCATCTAGAATTTCTCCTATGTTGTCTTCTAGGAGTTGTACAGTTTTGCATTTAGGTCTATAATATATTTGGAGTGAATTTTAAGGTCTGTGTCTAGATTAATTTTTTTACATGTGGATATTCAGTTGTGCCAACAACATTGCCTGAAAAGGGTATCTTGTTTCATTGTATTGCCTTTACTCCTTTGTCAAAAATCAGTTGACTCTGTCAATGTGACTCTAGTTCCGGCTCTCTGTTTGGTTGCATTGATCTATCTGTCTGTCCTCTCACAGTACCACACTGTCTTGATTACTATCACTTTATGATAAATCGGTCCTCTTTCTTGGTTCTTCTTTTTCAATATTGTATTGGATATTCCCTATCTTTTGCCTTTCCATATAAACTTTAGCATCATTTTGTTGATTTCTACAAAATAACATGCTGGGAGTTTGACTGAGATTGCATTGAATCTATGTATCAAGTTAGGAAGAACTGATGTCTTGAGAATGTTGAGTCTTCTTATCCATGAACACAGACACCTGAGATGATGAATTTTTTAAATATTTTGCACATATATTTATCTAAAACATAAATAAAGGTGAATTTTAATTGAGAAAATTACTGGTCTGCTATTATGAAATGATAATAAAATGAACAGATACTTAAGAGGAACAATTTTGATGCTTTTAATTATGAGTCATTAAATATCCTCACATTTTCTCACAAATTTGATATCTCAAAACAATAAATATCATCATTTTGTTATAAATCCTGAAATAATTCATTTATTCAGTAAATGTTGAACACTAATAGGAACTAGATACTATACAAGATACTGTGAATATAACAGCATAGAAGATGAAATTTCCCTCCTCTAGAAGTTCACAATTTAGAGGGAGATGAGAAATAGGGGACTGCAATACAGTGTCACAAAATGTACTGATGGATGTAGATAATACAAGGTATCTTGGGGTCAACTAGTAGGAACAAAACTTAGTTTGAAGATTCAGAGAAGTTTTCCTGCAGAGAGTCATATACATGCCAGGACTTCAGGGAAAAGTAGGAGTTGAGAGAGTACTCAGGGCAAAAGGGAGAAAGAACAAGTGTACACAAAATCCAAAAGCCAAGAAGGTAAGACTGAGTATAATAAATTACAGAAGTACAAGCAGTTCAATGTGCATGGTGTAGAAATGAGACTAATTCACTCATACACACGCACACACACACAGAGTAAAGATGCCTAAACAGCCTACTGAACAGAACATAGGTGTGAAACCAGAGTTTTAGGAAACTAAGCAGAAATCAAGGCCAAAGCAAGTTTTCAAAATGTGCATGTGCCACGGCCCGCGCGGCTGTCTTGAGGGTCTTGAGAAAGAGCAGCAAGAGATTAAGAAAGACACAGACACAAAGACATAAAGAAAAGCTGGGGCCAGGTGGGACACGTTCCTCTGATGGAGAAGTGGTCCTGAACTAGCTCAGCACATTTATTTTATAATCAAGCACAAAGGAAGTTGGAAGGGATTCAAGGTCTGTGAGGGAGCCATAACGGAATTTTGTTGCTACCTAAAGGCAAGTTGTTTCGCGGTTATCTTGTTGTGGCTAAGGCTTTATCTGTACTATGTGCACCCGGATGTGTGGGCATCTGAGATGCCATTCTGTGTAGCAGTTTGCATCCCTTGCTCTTTGGTAAGATGCAGAGCAACCAAGCAAGACCTTGCCTTCGCTTGGGACTTTGCCTTACTCAAGGCCTGCTGTTCACACAACGCTCATTCACTTCCCACATGTGTGGACATTAAACTGCTATTAATATGTTTTCTAGATACAATCAAGATAAACTAAAACTCAAATACAGTTATTTGTATAAAATATGTATAACTATAATACTAAACATATCTCACTCCCTCTTTCTTGAAACATTTTATTGATCCTGCATCTGGAATACCACACTCTTGCGGTTTTCTTTTTCGATGTCTTTTTCTAGCTTTTCTTCTTCTTTCTGATTTTTTAACATTGAAAGATTCCATCCTTTTATCTCTAGCTACATTCACTCCATAGACGATTGCATCTATTCCAAGACATTAAATAGTATCCTCAGCTCCTGAGTCCTAACACTGAATCTCTGGCATCACTGATTTCTCCCTTCAGCTCAGATACCCAGCTGCCTACAAAGACATCTATTTTTGGATACTAAGAAGAGTTTCAAATTTACTCTAAGATAATGTTTTTAATTTTTTCCCCAAACCCGATGTGTTACCAATCTTCCCATCTTAGTAAATGGCACCACACTCGTTCAGTTGCTCAGTCCAAAAATCACCCTTGACTTCTCAGCCTCACATTCCACAATCAACTTATCGGCAAGTCCTCCTGACTCTAATTTCACTGTAAATTTCAATGTCGGTGACCTCTGACCATCCCCATCACTATGTCTCTAGCTCAAACCATTATCATCTCTTCTCTAGATTATTATAACAGACCACTGGCTCTTCTATTTCCAGTATTGTGCTCTCACAGAAACCCTGAGTGATTTTTTTTCATATATATAATATATGTATACACACACACACACACACACACACACACACACACACACACACACGTATATAGTGTCACTTCTCTGCTTTTAATTCTCCAAAGGCTTCCTAACCACTGGAACTAAACTCACATTTCTTACAAGGCACACCAAATCATCTAGACCCGCCTACCTCTCTGATTTGTTTCCTTTTGTTCATCTCAATCTGGCTAAAATTGACCTTCTTGCTGATCCTTAAAAATGTCACATTTGTTTTTATATCAGGGCCTGCTAGATACTGAACTTTGCCACCCCCTGCCCCAAATTCATATGGTAAAGCCTTAATCCTCCATGTAATGGTGGTTGAAGATGAGGGTCTCAGGAAGGTGATTAGATTTTCATGAGATCATGAAGATGGGGCTTTCATGATGGCACAAGTGCCCTTACAAGAGACACTAGAAAGTTTATTTGCTTACACTCTCTCTGCCACGTAGGACAGAGCAAGAAGATGGGTCATCTGCAAACCAGGAAGACAGCCCTCATTAAAGTCCAACCATGCTGACACCCTGATTATGGACTTCCAGCCTCCAGAATTGAGAATGTAACTTCCTGTTGTTTAAGCCACCCAGGCTATAAAATTTTGTTACAACAGCTCAAGCAGACTAAGACAGGACCTTTGTACTTGCTCTTCACCTCAGCCCAGAACATTCTTTCTGCAGATCTTTGCAGGATTCTAGACTCACCCCTCACCTTTGCAAGGTACAGGGAAAAAGTGAAAATAAAGTCTCTCCATCTTATGTTTAAAATAATAAGGCAAGATAACAAACTGTCAAATAAAATGCTCTCTATCCTCTTGCCTTGACAAATAGACCTTCACCATGACAATGTTATAAGTGTAAAGCAATTGGTATTATATGATGAAATAGGTAAGACTTCAAAGATTATTAACTAACAATATTTGCACATGTCTGGGTGTTCTATTGATGGAATGGCAATGTTTAGATAAATAATGAGATAAAGACCTACATAATTCATAAATTGTTATGCTTTATTTCATTAAACTTTTTTCTTACTTTCATTTCAGCAAAATCATTATGTTTTTATGGCCAAGATTTTGACATAATGCATGCTTTGTTGAGCACACCAATCTGAAAAATAAAAAATAAAATGCAATTATCTTCAAAATACACAAAATTGAATATATTTTAATGAAAAGGCAAATTAAATGTAAAAACATTGGAATTACTTTTCAACTTCTTTATGAAGTTATTTTTTAAATGTTTAAATTATCTATACAAACTAAAAGGCAAATTATAATAAATGTCAAAATTTTAATAAAATTATTTAAATAAAGTGAAAATTGTATTTTATTCTTGGAAAATTTACTTAAAATATATTAAATATTTCATACATATAAAACTATCTCCAATTCTAGTGTTCAATGTCCTAATCAATGTAAAAAATGGAAATAATTTTTAATTAATTTAACTTGGAATTTAATGGAATTAATTAATTTCTTTAAAACCATCAAACAGAACACAAGGAGCCCAGCAGGCGAGGCTGCGGTGGCCGGGAGCGGCCACTGCACTCCAGTCTGGGCGACCGAGTGAGACTCCAACTCAAAAAAAAAAAAAAAAAAAGAAAGAAAGCAAATGGTCAGTTAGCACTACTATGAAATAATTTTTTATTACACAAAAACAGTTCCTTCCTGAGAGGAAGGAGTTGACAATTCAATTAATTTCTTTCATTTTAGCACCTCAGTACAACTCACCTACCCTATGGCATTAGCACACTGTAGACTTTTGTTTTGAGGTCATGGAACAAGACATTTTGACAACAGTTTCCCTGGGGCCTGAGCAGTTTTATTCACAAGAGATATTTAGCATCAATAGTCATGCAGTGCCAGCACTGGCCACCTGATCCTAGGTAACAGAAATGCCCATGAGTTCTTAAATAAATGTATGTGTGTGCTTGAAATAGGTGGGGCCCTCTAACGAGCAGAGCCCAGGGAAGCTGTCCTCTTGCCTGAGTCTAAGGGTGGTATTTCAAAGTTCACGTCTTTCATTCTTTCAGGTCTTGGCTCAAACGTCATCTCATTAGATACTGCCATCACACACACACAAACACACATGTACGTACACACACGCATGTATACATACATAAAACCTACTATACACACGTGCCCTTATGATTCTCCAGTTCTTCTTCCTATTAATTTTCTTCAGAGCACATATTCCTCCCTGATACATGTCATATATTAATTTTTTATTTTTTGTCTCCCCAACTAGAAGGTAAACCCTATAAATAAGTACTTATTTCTTCTTCCTGCTCTAGGTCACTGCTGGGTAATGTGTGCTTGTGTTTAGGGAGGTGGGAACAGGAGCATCAGCTAGAAAGAAAGTAATGCAAGGAATCAAGGAAAATTTGCCACTCCCCAGGGATTGTTCTGACAAATACCATAAACTACTACTGTTTTCCAGACCTGTGTGTTTACCCTTGAAACACAGGGAAACTTCTGTGATTTCAGTTTGAGGGCTGAGAAATTAAGGCCGTATTTGCAGACAATTCTCTTCAGGGTTTTGTTTTTGTTTTTGTTTAGTTTTTGTTTTGAGTCAGAGTTTAACTTTCTCACCCAGGCTGGAGTGCTGCCTAGCTCATCGCAGCCTCAACTTCCTGGACTCAGACAATTCTCCTGCCTCGGCCTCCTGAGTAGCTGGGACTATAGGTGCGTGCCACCATGCCGGGCTAATTTTTGGGGTTTTTTTTATTATTTTGTAGAGATGAGGTCTTCGCTATGTTGCCTAGGCTGGTCTTGAACCCCTAGGCTCAAGCAATCCTCCCACCTTGGCATTCCAAAATGTTAGGATTATTGGCATGAGCCACCATGCCCAGGTTTTTCAGTTTTCTGTAGTGAGAACTTGATGGAGCCCTGGGAAGGCCTTCCGCACCCTTTATGGTCTACCTCTGCTGTTTTCCCTGAATGAGGTCATAAACACATTACTGAAATCCAACTCTTGCCCTTACAAGTATGTTTACATGAGAGTATCATTTACTGCCTATTAGGGTACAAAATTATAAAGGTAAAGATGCTGTCTTAGCCCAATAAAACTAAAATAGAAAAACAATCGGCAAGAGAACTACTCTAAATGCAAACAAAAAATAGTTTTGTTGGTTAAAAAAAAAAAACAAAAAAAAAACATAAATATAAGACTACTGTGGTTCCTGGGCTTTTTTTGGTCCATTTTCCATTTCCTTATTCTCTCTTAAACCATCATTTGTAGATTTTACCAGTAATAAAGTACATAAAGGAAGTCATTGTAATAATAGAGCTACTATATCATGACAAGCCAAAAATATATATTTTCCTTATAATAGCAGTGAAGGGAAAAAAAGCGGACTCATCTCGTTAAAAGGGTTATTAATAACATTTTACTAACAGACTTCGACAGTTTAGCTGAAATAGTGATCAACATCATCAGTTTGCTTCCTTTTCTCTATTGAAATATGTCTTCACTAAATGTTTGTGGCGTGCCTATGTCAATGGCTTTGAAGCATTTTTTTGACTTATAGATTGTTGTGCTGTTTTTTTGTTTGTTTTTGCTTTAAAACATATGCTTTCCTTACAGATATTTTATATAATCTTGTATACTTTTTGAAATTAAAATTTTTTTTTTTTAGTTGGAGTCTCACTCTGTCACCCAGACTGGAGTGCAGTGGCCGCTCCCGGCCACCGCAGCCTCGACCTGCTGGGTTCGGGCAATCCTTCTGCCTCAGCCCTCCAAGTAGCTGGAACTACAGGCACGCGCTGCCACACCTGCCTAATTTTTTGATTTATTGTAGAGATGAGGTCTCAGCAAGTTGCCCAGGTGGGTCTCGAACCCGCGGGCTCAAGCAATCCACTCATCTCAGCCTCCCAAAGCGCAGGATTGCAGGCTGAGCCACCAAACCCGGCTTGAAATTAAATTTTTAAAACAGCAGTAACGGGCCAAATATGGTGGCTCAGGCCTGTAATCCTAGAACTTTGGGATGCTGAGGTGAGAGGATTGCCTGAGTCCAGGGCCTCAAGACCAGCCTGGGCAACTTGGTGAGACCTGATCTCTACAATAAGTCAAAAAATTAACTGGTATGGTGGCACACGCCTGTAGTTCAAGCTACTGGGAAGGCTGAAACAGCAAGATTACCTGAGCCCAGCAGGTCGAGGCTGCAGTGGCCATGAGTGTGCCATTGCACTCAAATCTGGGCAACAGAGTGAGACTTCAACTCAAAACAAAAAATAAGAAAACACAGCAGTAATAATCAGTTGACATGAACATTCAGTAGTTCTCCAAAACATCAGCATCAAATAAATATGAGATTTTGTGTTTTATTCTAAAGACATGGACTCCTTTATAAATAAACAACAAGAATTAATAGTAATTTGTGGTTTCCTAGGAAAACTCTGCCACCTATAATTTAAGAATAGGAATCTACAGTTAGAAAAATGTAATAGACTCAACAGCTGTAGGAAGAAAACATGTACAATTCTGTGTATAGTTACTTATGGAAAAAGGTAAGAGGGGGATCTTAGTCATAGAAGCACAGGACAATAATGTTGTGAAGTTCACAAAGCAACTTTGCTTGGCGTCTGAGTAGCTCTCAGGGTACAAATTGCATACAATGAGTAATCATAGCTCTAGGACTTTCTTAGATAAAACCTCTAGTTGTCTGTGGAGTATGTTTTCTTGAATAAGCCTTTATTAAATTATTATATGTCAGAAAATATGATCTCCACTGAAGATGTAAAACTTAGTTCACATTCTAGTGTTTTTTTTTTAATTACACTTTAAAATTATAAGAGTATAATAGAACCATTTAAAGAGTAATGTGGCATCACAGAAGAGGAAGGTATAACCTCTGTATTGAGCAGAGAGATGGCTGGAGAAGGCTTGCGATGGGGAGGGAATAGCTGAGCAGGGTCTCAGAGGATACAAAATACATTAGTGCTCACTTCGTCACTTAACACCAGATTAACCAATTCTCTGTCACCTCTGTAAACAGACTGCTTGACAACCACAGCCAGTGATTGCTGGTGTAGGAGCCCACCCTCTAATATGTCTCAAACTTCCTCTCTCACCTGACTCTCTCGCCTGAGTACTTACGTGTTTGTCAAGAGTCAGGAGTATTGATTCCCCAATGTTTACACCAGTTTTGTAATTACTTAATGTAATTAAGTATTATAAAAACCCAATTCTGTAAATATTATAAAAAACCAAATATGAAAAAAAGAGAATCGTTAGTCTATAAAAAATAATGTTTTAGAAAGGCTCTGATATACACCACTATTAAAAAATGGAAATTGTGATTGCATCAGGTAAGACACAGAAATAACTGGAGGAAAACTGTAAACATCTAGATAAATTTTGCACTCAGATTGCTCTGCAAAAGTTTTTAAGTCTCTGCTCTCGAATTAAATCAAAACTAAAAAATGTAGAACAATGCAAAAAGGACATACGGAATACAACAAGAAGTATAAGAAAAGTCCATCAGCCAAACTATTCACAAAGAAAAAGCCTTAGCCCGACACTAAAATCTAGCAGTGAAGTTGTATATTATTTATGTAGTTTAATTTAAAACAATTACATGCTAATTAATTAATTAATTAATTATAATCCTGCATCACTTACCCAGGGGGATACATTCCGAGATATGCATCGTTGGGCAATTTCATCCTTGTTTGGCCATCCTAGCATATATTTACACAAACTTCGATGATCTAGAGACTATTACACACCTAAGCCATATGGTAGAGCCTATTGCTCCTAGGCTACAAACCTGTACAGCATGTTATTATACCGAATACTGTGGGCAATTGTAACTCAATGGTAAGTATTTGTGTTCTAATTATATCTAAACATAGAAAAGGTAACACATAGAAACAGTAACACTATGACCTTATCTCAGTAGGCAGTAGGAATTTCTCAGCCCTACTATAATCTTATGGGACCACTGTCAAATATGTAGGCTCATCCTTGACCAAAATATCATTATGTAGAGCATGACTATAATTATACATAATTTTTATGTATAGAAAAAGGGAATTAATCAGATAGATAAATCACCTGATCAATTACAGATACAATTTCTTTGGTTAAGAAAACGTGATTGACTGGGCACAGTGGTTCAAGTCTGTAATCCCAGGACTTTGGGAGGCCAAGGTGAAAGGATTGCCTGAAACCCAGGTTCAAGAGCAGCCTGGGCAACTTGGCGAGACTGCATCTCTGCAATAAATCAAAAAATCAGCTGGGCATGGTAGCACGTGCCTGTAGCTCCAGCTACTTGGAAGACTGAGGCAGAAGGATCACCTGAACCCAGAAGGTCAATGCTGGGGTGACCATAAGCATGCCACTGCACTACAACTGGGTGACAGAGTGAGATTCCAACTCAAAAAAAACAAAAAAAAACCCAAAAAAAACCCCACAGCTGTAACGATCAGTTGACATGATGACATGAACATTCGGTAGTTCTCCAAAACATCTGCATAGACTCTGGAACTAGAATGCCTGGGTGGAATTATGTCTTTACTAGTTATGAGCTATGTGGCCTCGAGCAAATAGACAAGTTAATCTTTTTGTACCTTAGTTTTACCATCTATTAAATGGGGCTATTAATATCCTCTATCTAAGAGATTTGTTTTAAGGGTTAAATTAGTCAGTGTTTATAAAAGACTTAAAACAGTACTTAATACAAGAAATGACTGTGTGTAAGCAATTATAAGTACTAGTCATAGTACTAGTACTACTACTAATACTACTAACTCTATTTTGGGAGGAACCAAAGGGACAAAAGAAGGATGGAAAGAAGAGGATGCATTTAGAAGAGGGAATGGCCCGCAGACCGTGTCAACTGGCGGTGTAGTGAATTTGAGAGAGGTGAGCCATGGGGCGGTCTTAGGCCTGATGCAGACTTGAGGAAGATGGTGAAGGTGCTTTTCTGCCACGCCCTTCCCAATCCACGCCATACCTCTCATTCTTTCTGCTCTCTTGGTTTCTTATTATACATCAAGTTTTTTTGTAGATAGTGGTTTTTTTTTTATTTTTAATTTTAAAGATGATATTATCAGGTTTTGAGATACTGACAAACAGAAGGTTAAGAGTCATATCAAAACCTCATGAATTTACAATTTAGAAAATTCTGATAAGTAAATAATCCAAGTTATTAAGAATAATACATATTGCTGACAATGTATTATCCATTCTCTGTGTTAAAATGTTACTAGTGCAAAGGGGAGGGTGTGAGAAACTGATCTGAGAGAGAGTGATAAAAAGTGATAATGGTGTTGCATATTAAGGATGAATAAGAGTTTATTCACAAATAATAGCATGAAATAATAAGTATCCAACACACATCATTGCCATTACTAGACTTAATAGACAAGGTAATCAAAATGCCCTTTTCAAGTAGTTAGAAACAAACAAATTTTTTCACCACACTAAAAGATTTGAAAAGTATAACATCTGTATCACAAGGTCATGGTTATTTTCTACTTGATTTATCCTTGATAAAACTCTGAAATATGTCATTGAGCCAAACCACCTATCTATGATTAAGTTAGATGACTTCTGAAATATCTTTTTCTTCTGTATCCCTATTATTTAACTCTCTAGCTTAGACAACAGCAAGATAAAAATGAACATGAAATGTTGACAACGACCAAGAAAAGGCTATAACCATTGTTCACTGTCTTTCCCTCCAATACAATGCAATAAAAAGAGATTCTATAAAACAACTCCACCTTGATGCCACGTATTGTAAGCAATCTCATTCTGGACTTTTATTCTGTACCTCATGTTGACAATAATGATATGGGGGAGGGGAACAACTGACTTTTCACTGAATACGAACTAATGGTTTGAAATGGACAGGGACGCGATCAAGCAGTCACCAATGGGATTCAGCCTAGAAAAGCAGCTATGGCGCAGGCCCCAAAGTCAGTCAAATCTGGAATCCAACTCTTACCCCACTACTCATTCACTGTATGATGATGGAAAGTTAATGAACTTCAGTTTCTTCATCCATACAGTATGGCTCCTGATTCTTATCCTCTATCATTTCTGTAATACTAAGCAAAATAATTAATATAGAACAACTGGCACATCTTACATAATAAGTGCTTCTTGGATAAATCGTTTACAAAATACAGTTCTTACTTCTCACCTTTTTCAGAAATGCTTTACTAATTTTTAATTACAACAGTAATTTTATTCTTTTGCTATGATTTCCAGTTTAAACAACAGAAATTTATTAGGCCGGGTGCGGTGGTGCAAGCCTGTAATCCCAGCACTTTGGAAGGCCGAGGCGAGAGGATTGCCTGAGTTCAGGAGTTCAAGACCAGCCTGGGCAACTTGGTGAGACTTCGTCTCTACAGTAAATCAAAAAAATTAGCTGGGTGTGGCAGCACATGCCAGTAGTTCAGCTACTTGGAAGGCGGAGACGGAAGGATCGCCTGAGCCAAGCAGGTTGTAGTTGTGGTAGCTGTGAGAATGCCGCTGCACTCCAGTCTGGGCAACAGAGTGAGACTCCGACTCAAAGAAAAAGAGAAAGAAATGTATTATCTTACAGTTCCAGAAGCTGGAAGTTCAAAATCAAGGTGCAGGCAGGGTTGGTTCTTTCTGAGGGCTTTGAGGGAGGGATCTCTTCCAGATCTCTCTCCCTGGCTTTTAGACAGCTGCCTTCTCCCTATGTTTCTTCACATCACATTTTCTGTATGCATGTCTGTCTCTGTAGTCATTTGTCCCCTCTTTATAAGGACACCAGTCACAGGGATAGCTACTCCAGTATGACCTTGTCTTAATCATCTGCATCTGCAATAATCCCCTTTCCAAATAAGGTTGCATTCTGAGGTGCTGGGGTTTGGATTTCAACATATGAGTTTTGGAAAGGCATAATTTAATCCATTATAGTAATAAAGTACTTCTATAATAATTCAAGCTATATAGAGTTATAAAAAATTAATGGTCTCCTTCTGCCCCAATCCAATCTCATTTCTCTGCTTTGATCAATTTTAACACTTTGGAATATATTATTTGATAAGTCTTTCTATAAGACTTCACATATACACACACACACATATAGACTTATCTTTTCAAATAACAAAAGTTAAAAAATGTTACACATTATTTAGTCACTTGTTTTTTTTACTTCACGATAAATCATGGATACTTTTCTAATTTAGTGAGTATAGACATGTAAATATTTGCAAAATATTCTATTAAGTCATACTCTATTCAATACTTATTCTATTGGTGGATATTCAAGGTATGTCTTAATCTGTTTTCTGCTACTATAACAGAATACCTGAGGACAGATAATTTATAATGAACAGAAGTGTATTCGACTCACAGTTCTGGAGTCTGGGAAGTCAAGAACAAGGGATCACATCTGGTGAGGACTTTTGTGGTGTGTAATGCCATGGTGGAAGGGCAGAAGAACAACAAAGCATGAGAGAGAGAAACCAAACTCATCCTTTTATCATGAACCCACACCTGCAATAACGAACCCACTTTCACAATAATGACATTAATCCATTCATAAGGGCACAGCCCTCATGACCAAATCACCTCTTAAAGGTCTCACCTCTCAGCACTGTTGCATTGGGGATTAAGTTTCCAATCCATAAACTTTAGGGAGCACATTCAAACCATAACAGGGTGTTTCAAGGGTTTGGGGGTGTCCATTTTTTAATGCAGCAATATATGGTTTCACTCATCTTTTTCATTAAAAACTAGTGCTTTCATTTATGTAATCTAGATTTCTAGAAGTAACATTTCAAGGTCAAATATATGCACATTTAAGTTTATTATTACCAGATGACTTCCAAAAAATGTTTTAACAATCCACACACTCACCAGTAATACTTAATCAGTAACCATTTTCCCCACACTTTTGTCAAAGTAGATTTGAACAATTTTTTTAAATTTCTGTTTCTCTGACATATGAAAAATGACATCTCCTAACTTGTCTAATATATGTATACCCCTGACTACCACTGATATACAGCATCTTTTCACATATTTATTGGCTATTTGTATTCCTATTCCTCTTCTGAGAATTGCTAGGTCAAATTGTGTACCGATTTTCCTATTATATTTCTTGTCTTTCATCCATTTGCAAGAGTCATTGCTATAAGAAAAATTAACACCTTTTCATATTTACCGCAAATATTCTTTTTCAGTTGATCCTATCATTTGTCTTTCCACTTTATAATGGTCTTTTGCCATTCAGAAATTTTATGTTGTTATGTAGTCTAGTCTGTCCATTTTTTTAATGATTTTTGTGCTTCTCTGTATTTTCCATGAAGGGCCCCACCTTACCCCCAAGTTTGTTTCGTTCATAGTTTCTATTATTGTTTAATGTTTTATAGTTATATATCTTTGTACTTTGAACATTTACACAGCTGGAATTTCTCTTTGTATTTGTTATAAGTTCCAAATCTAATTTTTTTCCTTCCTTCCTTCCTCCTCTCTCTCTCTCTCTCTCTCTCTCTCTCTCTCTCTCTCTCTCTCTCTCACTTTTTTCTTTTCTTTTTTTTTTTTAAGACACAGGGTCTCAGCCGGGCATGGTGGTTCAAGTCTATAATCCCAGCACTTTGGGAGACCCAGGCAAGAAGATTACCTGATTCCGCGAATTTGAGACCAGCCTGGGCAACATGGTGAGACCTCGTCTCTACAATAAATCAAAAACTTAACCAGGTGTGGTAGCACGCGCCTATAGTTTTGACTACTTGGAAGGCTGAGGCGAAAGGATCGCCTGAGCCCAGCAGGTCGACACTGGGGTGGCTGTGAACGTGCCACTCCACTCCAGCCTGGGTGACAGAGTGAGACTCCAACTCAAAAAAAAAAAAAAAAAAAGACACAGGGTCTCACTACATTGCCCAGGTTGGCCTGGAACTCCTGGGCTCAAGCACTCTCCTGCCTCAACCTCCTGAGTAACTGGGATAATAGGCACATGACACCACACTGAGCTTATTGCTGTTTTTTTTTCAGATGAATATAACATTACTGTAACATAGTAATTCTTCTTTTTCCCACTAAACTGAAATTTCAGCATCATCGTTTACTAAGTCCTTATTTTGAAGAATATTTGAATCTATTTCTGTGCCCTCCGTTCTGTTTCATTGATTGATTTATTCATTTCCGAGCCAATATTCATATTATTTTGATTTTAGTAGTCATGTAGGAAGTTTTAATATCTGGTATGGCAAGTTCCACTTTATTTATTTTTTCACAGCGTTCTTGACACCATTCATATACTTATTTTTCCATACTAGTTTTAGAATTATTTTGATCAGTTAAAAGCAACAACAATAACAGCAATGAAATTCGAATAATTGTTTTAAATGCACATATAAATGTGGGAATATTAATGATAATCCCCATCCAGGAATCACACACATCAGCTGCATTAGGTAAATATGAAAATTGTGGCTTAGAAAAATTCTGCAATTTGCCTTGTAAGTTCAAATAGCCAGCAAAAGACAGAAATGGATTTAACATATTTCTGGTGCAAATTTCAAAACATTAAAATCTTTTTCATTCATGTCTGAAAAGGAAGGTGATAAATTACATTACTGAGATTCTCCTGACTAAACTATATGGCAGCTTACCCATTCACAAGGCAGATAGACACAAGCAGAACTTGATCAAGCATGGCACCAGTTTATAACCGTTAGCTTTTATCCCAATAAATTCTCATTTTTCAAAAGCTCTAGAAAGAATAAGAATGAGAATGAACTTCGATTGATTTTTTAAATAAGTATCTAGAAGAATCTTGAATAAAATATGTCTTGGCTAATATGAAATTCTGTCATTATAGATTCACTTTTTTGGTTTAAAAGCACATCTTTCTAAAATGTAAATAATCTTATAAAGATGGCTGCACATATTGGTGTGAATTGGTTCAATCACTGCTTTTTTAACCGCCAGCCAGCAAAGTCCCTGCTGAAACTAAAATGTTTCTCTTGGAGGAGTGGGACATGGAAAGTGATTTTAGAAAATGATCCTTAGAGTAGCCTAGACAAAATAGAATGCAGAGGGATATGGGAGGCAGCAAATAGGAAAACAGACAAGGAAGAAGCCAGTCAAATCAATACGTTATCAAAGTCAGCTAACTGACCAATCAGTATTATTGAGCACCAGCTATGTGCAAAATGCTGGTTAAATGGAGGTTTTAAACATTACTTAGTTTAATGGATACCAGTACCCATCACCTGAATGCTCAATGCTTTTGTAATCTCCATCCTCTTTTTTGTTCTTGACAGAAAAAAAATAAGATTCTACCCCTCTTATTAAATCAAAATGATGTTGAGCACATATTTTCTACTCATTCTGCTTGTATGTTATGCATATTTCTTTAAACCATTGGACTGAAGGCACATTTAAAATATTTCCTCAAATGAAATCTATAGGCATGACATAAACTGATGAATGAATAGCTTTCATTATAGAGAAGTAATGTCAAATTATTGTTCCAAAACATGAGATAAAATATCAGTCAAATATTCATTAATTTATTAAGAAGATTGGCATCTATCCCAAATTTACCACATGTGGGTATAATAGATTTACTTACAGCATTTTTAAATAAAAAGAATATTTTAAAATGTTATACAAAACGCCCATTATTTACAAGATTAAAAGACATTGTTCAATACTCTGCCGTAAATGCAGCAATATTTTAAGACAGCCAGGTGTCCACAATTTGTAACAGACATATGCTCCCACTAAAAACAAAAATGAATATCTTTGTAAGAATGAGTTTTTGTGGAAGTGATGCTAGATTTGAAGATACAAGTCCTAGGTTCTGGACCAGGTTGTGACCTTGACAGTTTGCTGTACCTTTCTAATCTTCTGTTTCCTCAGCTGAGGGTATTACTCATAGCTGGCAGAAGATGAAAATGAGATGAAGTACAATAATAGGCCTTTAGAACTGCAAAAAGCCATCAAATGCAAACCATTCTATTATCATACAAAATTGGTGTACTGTACTGTGATGTGCCTAAATTAAAACATTTTAATGCCAATATCAAATTTTAAATTCAATGGAAAAACTCACTATTTGAAGGACTCTGCAAGTTTTTATTATGTAAATATACAACCCCTAAGTCCATTTGTTTTTGTGAATATATTTGGTTTTTTTAATTAGGTTGCTTTATTGTACATTTATAATAGTTTCATTATTGTTCACCTAATTGATTCAAAGCATTCTGTACTCTTTCTGCACTCGAAGACCTCCCCCTCCCTGAATGCTCAGTTTGCTAGTGATTAGGTTCAATTCAAACCCTTCTTGTCCTGGACATGGAAAGCAAAGGCAGTGCTGCCACCAACAGGGAAATGTAAGTCCCAGTATCTCCACTTAAACCAAAGTTCTCCATTTTCCCTACTTAGAAATCTTGTTAAATAAACTAAGACAGCATATAGGCAACAGGAAAAAAATGGGAAAAGCTCCTTACATTCATGTAACTTACATTTAAAACTAAACAAAATTACATCCTATAGCAGCAAAAGAAATAATAGACTCGCAGGCAAATATTCTGGGGGAAAGGTACATTATGGACATCATTGGCAGTGACTGAGTTTTACTATCTAGTAAAGAGTGTCCATGAAAAGATGGTTCCTTGTCTACAGCACTCTCATGACTAAAACTCAAAGAAAAAAAGCCAAAGAAAATGACCACATGCATTCAGTACAGAATCTGGTTGCCTGTTCTATTGTAAGAGTCCAGATACATACATCTCCCTTGCTGCAATATTTTGCTTCTATTACAAAAAATAAAGGTTTCGCATTTCAAAAGCATCACCCAAAATGACAGGAAACGTACAATACTAACACTTAAAAAGAATATTATATTTTTTAAGCAAATAATATATAATAATTTTAATAATTATTAATATGGTTTTTATGTTGATAAATTATCATTATATATTACATAAATGAGAATTGTCTTAAGATTTGGACAGAATTGATAGTTAGGTGTATGTGTCCCTGTAAGGTTTTTCCAACGCTTATATTTAAAGGCTCTCCAATCCTTGGTCTAGAATCATCTCTGTGGCCCTGAGAGGAAGCTAGAAAATACTCTTTCTGTAGCCACAGCTGTGAAAAGAAAATTTTGAGGATCATTAAACCCCCAGATCCTCCCATTCAATTTTTTAACTACTCAATCCTTCTCATTTCAAGTAACTCAAAGTTTCAAAATACCAAATTCCTCACTCAGATGCACCCACACGTTTCTCACTGATTTTTTTGTAAGTTGTATGAACACATTTGAAGCTTACATTTATCCCAAGTGAATATGGTTTTTGCTTATTTTATATCAAATTAATAGAAAATCAATTTCAGGCAGTATATTTTTAATTATTGACTTTCAACCATCTGTTAAGCACTTCCTGTATGCCAGTCCCTGTCTAAGGTATTGGGTGTGTCAAAATGAAGAAAATACAGTCTTCTTGGCATTAAAATCAAGCATAAATAAAGGAAAATGTTCTAAACTATGAATATATTTATTTCTAGATACTCCATGTAGAATCCACAAGATAAACACGAAAGGTTATATTAGCAAACACCGATGAAATTTGAAAACTCCAATCGTTTTCCTACTTGTTTAATTGGACTGTTAAGGACTCGGGTGCCACTACTTGATTTCACTGTTGAGTAACATGACTTTTTTCTTCTGTCAAATTACATTATTCAGACCACACCATTTTAATGCGGATTCCTTCAAAACTAACATGATTTAACAACTCTTAAAAGGGCAAAGAGCATAGATGCATTCAAAATTCCTCCACCCCATCTCTTTCTCCACAGGCTTTTGATCCACAGCATGCAGCCGTTAGGAAGGTATGCCATGCCAAGGATTTGAACTGTGGCCCTCCAAGCCACCTTTCTTCCTTGGTTTGAACTTTCACAGTAGCCTCTCCTTTACATTTATGCTTCCAGACTTACCCACGTGCCACTACATTTCCATACCCTCAATCATTTTCCTTTCTATCTAAAACCCTTCAGCATTATCTTAAAACCATCAAAATAGCAGGGCATGGTGGCTCACAACCTGTAATTCCAGCACTTTGGGAGGCTGAGTGAAGCAGGAGGATTGCTTGAGCCCAGGAGTTCAAGGCCAGCCTAGCCTATATAGCAAGACCTCGTCTCTACAAAAAATAAAAATAAGCCAGGCATGATGGCACACCTGTAGCCCCAGCTGCTCCAGAGAGTGAGGCAGAAGGGTTGCCTGAGCCCAGGAGGTTGAGGCTACGATGAACCATGATCATACCACTGCAATCCAGACTGAGCGACAGAGACTCCAACTCAAAAAAGGGAGGGAGAGAGGGAAATCTAGCTCAGCAAATGTCAGAAAATACTTGGCACTGATTAAAACAAAGATGACTGATAGTAAGTTCCCAGAAGTCTTTTCTGCTGCTGATAGCATATCTCTTCTTCACCTGTGAGAGAAAATTCCTTTAGCTACTTAGGATTTTCATTTTAAATGCTGAAAGTAAAAATGTTGAAGTGCTCAACAAAACATAATACAGATTTTATAGTAGGGGTAAAGTTTGCTACCAAAATAAATAATAATATAGATACCTTGATAACATCTTTTTCATTCATATGTTTAAGCAAAATGTCTACATAAAACAATTTTACCTTATTAGGTTAAATAACATCTCCTGTAAAAGCAATATAATGATGTTCACTACAAGGTATTCTCATTCATTCAGGATTTTATTAACATTTTTTTCAACTGATATTTTCCCTGACTACAGAGTGATAAACGGCTTACATAAAAGTTAGCTTGAGGCACCATAAGATTATGTGATTGTGAATCAGTAAAGAGTAACTAAATAATGGCTAATCCTGGTCTAAGATTTGAGTGGGTTTTGGTATTTAATAGAAGTAAAATAGTAAAAAGGTACTGAGCTGTGGGTCTCAGCCCTACCTATGCAATTCTAAGTTTGTGATTTGGGAAAGATCATTCAATCTTCCTTGCCGGTCCTCCTTCATTCATTCACAGTGAAGATACAAAGATGATTTAGCCAAGATCTCCCCCAAAAATCTCTGATTCTGATTTCCCTTATCTGTAAAATGGGGCTTTCTTAATGAGGATTAAATAAAGTATGATTAAATTACTTTGTAAATGGTCTAGAGCCATGCAGATGTTAGTTATTATAACTAAGAAAACTGGCTAGAACATTTAATGAACCAGAGGACTTCATAAAAATATTTCTTGCTATGTTAAACTTTTATTTTGAAATATGTTCAAACTTACAGAAAAGTTGCACAAATAAGAAGAACACAAAGAATACCCGTATACCATTTACTCAGATTCACAAACGTAAAACATTTTATCCCATTTTCTCACTTTCTTCTCTCTTTCTCTCAATATTTTTATTCCTCAACAATTTAAAGATAAGTTGCATGCATCATGGCCCATCTCTCCTAAATATTTCCATGTGTGCTTCTTAATAATAGGAGTATTTACTTACATAACCATAGCACATTTCAACTTCAGTAAATTTAGCATCGATATAGCACTTTTACCTAATTTGCCATCTATATTCCAATTTTATCAATTGACCATATAATGTCCTTTATAGTATTTTTTCTCCTCAACTACAGGATTAAGCCTATATCAGGAGTTGCATTTATTTGTGATGTCTCTTCAGTCTGCCTTAATCTAGAACATTGCCACAGCCTTATTTGTCTTTCATAATGTTAACATTTTTAAAGATTACAGATCTTTTTTTTAAATAGAGCATCCCTCATTCTTTGTTTCACATCTTAATGATCATTTTATATTCATCCATTGAAGGTTCTATTCCAACCGCTAGGAATCCAAAAGCCATCCCAGCATGTAAAAAAAGCAGATATACACAACGCTTAGCGCCATGTGTGACTTGCCATGGCAATAACATAAAATTGATTCCTAGCCGGGCTCGGTGGCTCAGCCTGTAATCCCGCACTTTGGGAGGCGGAGATGAGTGGATTGCCTGAGCCTGCGGGTTCTAGACCAGCCCAGGCAACTTGGCGAGACCTCATCTCTACAGTAAATCAAAAAATTAGCCGGGCGTGATAGTGCGCGCCTGTAGTTCCACTACTTGGAAGGCTGAGGCAGAAGGATCGCCGGAGCCCAGCAGGTCGAGGCTGCGGTGGCCAGGAGCAGCCACTGCATTCCAGTCTGGGCGACAGAGTGAGACTCCAACTCAAAAAAAAAAAAATTGGTTCCTGTCCCCCTCCTCTTCTCCCTCTTTCCTCCCTTTGTTCTTCTATTGACCCACGGATTGTGACATACCACTTATTTCCCCTTCCTGTTATCTGAGCTAAATGAATCATGGACAGAAAGAAGGTCATGTCTGTTCCCATCATTCCCATAGTGAGGAGAGAGGGACCAGGAAGAGCTCATGGCTCTGACAACCCCATAGAGGGCACCATCTGTTTTTGCTTCTGGTTCTAATTCATCCTTGACTCTTCTGTAGTATCCCCCACCTTCCTAATCTCCTTTAGTTTCCTCCTACTAAATGACAAGTTCCATCCTTGTTGCCCTTCAGAGTTTTCAACACGCTACCTTGAATCTTATTTCGTTTGATCCTCAGAACAGGCCAAAGTAGGATTTATTGTGACCATTTTGCAGCTACGGAAACAGGGGCTCAGACACATCAAGTGATTCTCCCCATAATCAAGTGCTTAAAGGGTAATAGACTCAGGCTGAAATCCAGGCCTTCTGGTTGCCTGTCCCAATGCATGCCCATTTCATCTTGGTGTCTCTTTCTAGTAACTTTGTTGCCTACAGATCTGGTATGCGGTGGCATACACCCTGGTATGGTAGTCCAAGAAGGTGCACTGAGGTCAGTCTATGCCTTTCCTTTTATGGAAAACAGTAGGGGTATTTTTAAATGGTATATTTAGGACATGTGGTTCTGAAACTATTATTTAAACTAACTTGACATTTGGCAAAAAATATAGAAATGCATTTGTTGTAACATGCATGTAGCAAATTTGAAAGAAATATATAGCTCTGTTCATCAAAATCAGTCTGAGGTCTCAAGAATAACGGCCTTAAATAAGGAGCTCATATTGTAAGGATATTAACTTGCAAGTATGCACAGTCATAAAAAACAAACAGGAGACAAGAGAGGAATCAAAAAGATCCTGCCTGGTCTCATTATTAATAGCATAATACATGCTATTAATAGGAATACAGAAAATTTGTAAAGGGGAACATTAACTATCTCATTTTACAAATGTGGAAATAAAGAGAAAGTCTTCTCATAAGCATTTCATATGACACTTATAACCACACCTATAATCCCAGCTACTTGGGAGGCTGAGGTGGGAGGATCACTCAAGACCAAGAGACCAGCCTGAGCAACCTAGTGAGACCCTGTATCTTCAAAAATGAAAAAACCAACAACCATGGGATTAGACCTTGAATCTTCTGGCCCCTAGCTCCATGCACTTGCCTATACTTTGTGAGATAGTTTTATGATATAGAAATATACACAATACTTATAAAGAGCCAAGATGGACTCTAAGAAAATTAAATTTTAAAATGAACAAATAAATTTTTATAATAAAAAGAAAAAACTCATCATATGGGACCTTTATTGAGGAAAATTCAGGTGAGACATCTTTAGCTTCAAGTAAGTAAGAAAAAAAAAAACAGTAAGGCACACTAAAACTGCCTTGTTTCTTCAAGGATTTTTAAATTGGGCAGTCAACTAGGACTTGAGGTATCTGTGATAATCAGATCCTTTTCATGTTAATTTTTGTTTATGGTTCAAGGTAAGAGTTGAGGTTTATTTTTTAGATGGAGGTCCAATTGTATGAGCACCATTTGTTGGATGTTCTGAATAATAGGATATGAGATCAAACATCAAAACATGTGTATTGCATTAGCAAGCTTCCCTCTACTTTAGGAAGACTTCCCTAGGAAATAGAATTAATCTTTTAAAAGTTCACCCAGATATAATGAGGAATTTGTTTTCTCTCAAAATAAAGTGAAATAAAAGGTAAATGCCCATGTTACTGTACATCACAAATGCTTTCATTAAGAATGTTCTTAAAGAAATTACAAATAAGAGTAAAAGAGGATAAAATTTTAAGTAACACATGTGAATCGATTATTAGAATTCATTAAATGTACAAGGAATAAGACTGCAGAGTATAAAATCTGTAACTCCTTAAACGAGTTGGCCATAAATATCCAGTTCCAAAAATGATCTGCCAGTTCACCATGATTTGTTCAAAAACTGTCCACTTGGTGGCACCATGGTGCTGCTGCAGGAACGAGCCTGTTGGTTTGGGAAAGGGTTAGTTAGGGACTGACTTCTTAGGGTTTCATGATTCTTAAACATGTGGTCATACCACAGTACGTGCCAATAACAGACAATTACCCTAGTCATTTGCACAAGGGAAGAAAAAGGAAAAGGCATTTGTAGGTTGTTCAAGCAGGATTTGGGCAGGATTTAAGAGGACTTGCAGGGCAGGTTGAACAAGTAGACGGATGAAAGACAATGCAGCATGTCTTTTATCTACATTCTTAGAAATACCTCTGCTGAATTTTTTTATTCTCTCTGTCTCTCTCATGACTTGATTCTGGAGAGAAAAATTAACACTAACAACTTCAGCCCAATGAACGTTCAAGGTGAGCTGAATTTGCTCTTGACCCAATATTTACCGAGTTCTTGCTATGCCATCATCATTGAGCACCTTAAGTTACACCATAAAAGGTAAAACACAGTTATTATCCTTGATGTCCTGCAGAACACCAGAGAAAGCGAAATGTGTGCATGAAGCAGTCATGGCTGAACTTTGGGCCGCAGAAGAGAGCTGACTGGGAGCCATAGTGAGGAAAGCCTTCGCTGAGCAGGTGGGACTGTAAAGAATGCTCGTCTTAAAGAATGGCCTCAGCGTGGCAGACAGCAGCTTTCTGCACAGCTCAGTAGCAGTGCAGGAAGGAACAGGCTTCCACTGCAGTCAGTCTGGTGGCATGGCTAGAAAGGGGAGATCAGAGCCTCCCACTCTGCAGCGGTCAATTGGAAAAGCAGCCATCCCAGACAGATTTCCCAGCCTCTCATCCAACCCATCCAGTACTCGATGGATCCACTGACTTCCTGACCCATTTTTAAATTATGTTGATTTTTTCCTTCCAGATATTAAAGTGAAGACAGGCTATTGATTAATTTATATAGTTGAGTTAGAAATTTGGGCACCAAATGAGTAGGATGTGTATTAGGTAATTTCATGAGTCATAAACCTAGAGAACACATTCCAAACTTCTTAGAAGAGTGCTGTGACATTTAGCAGCTTGTCCCTCAGTCCATACTGAAGTATGTAGAAGTAGAATGATGTGAAATGTAGGAATCACTTTTTTAAAGATTTCAACAGGCCGGGCTCGGTGGCTCAGCCTGTAATCCCAGCACTTTGGGAGGCCGAGGTGAGTGGATTGCCTGAGCCCGCGGTTTCGAGACCCGCCCGGGCAATTTGGCGAGACCTCATCTCTATAATAAATCAAAAACTAGCCAGGCATGACAGCTCGTTGGTGGTTCCAGCTACTTGGAAGGCTGCGGCGGATCGCCGGAGCCCAGCGGGTCAAGGCTGCGGTGGCCTGAGCGTGCCACTGCACTCTAGTCTGGGTGACGGAGTGAGACTCCAACTCAAAAAAAAAAAAAGATTTCAACAAAGAAGTGGACTTGTGAAGTTCTCTAAAGGCAAGGGAGCAACACATTCAAATTAAGGCGAATGCTGGAATTCTTGGGAACCATCACGAGTGCCTTCTCCTCCAACAGGGCTTCAGGCCCTCATGCAATAGGGGAATATTAGAACCTTCACTACCAGTTGTTTTTATATTATACTTTTCTAATTTGTATATTCGTATATTATAGATGTACATAATATATTACTGTAGTAGTACATGTATATACATTTTAAATAAACATGAATATAAAAGAAATGCAAGCCCCAAATTATTTTTTATTAATATGTTACGTGATCAAAAAATGTGTGAGGCCTCTATCTGAGAGAGAAGGGGCACATCATGGGAGCTAAGGCTGGACAGGTAGACAAGAGCAATCATGAGTATCATATGTTGTGCTAAGGTTATTGGACTGTGTTATTTAGGTCATGAGAAGCCACTAAAAATTGGGGTTTTAACTTTTTCTTGAGAGGATACCTACTTTTACTTATCTTGGTGATTTTTTTAAAATTCTCTTTTCTTTGAGAAACTGAAAGAAAAAGATTCTAAATATAACATAAAAATAACTTTATTTGCCATCCAGAGTTAACAAACATTAACATTTTGTCATATTCTAAGGTCATTTTTATTTATTTTTTAATTTCTCCCCCCTCCCCTTCCCCCAGGATTTTTAAAGAAACAAAACATGATAAGTAAACACGAAGCCAATATGCTCCCCTCCCAGTTCAATTCAACTTTCTCTCTCTCCTGCAAAACATATACACACACAACATATTTCTCTTTTTCACCCATGTTTTCTAGATTTCCTTTTTTTTTTTTTTTTTTTTTTTTTTTTTTTTTTTTGCTGTTACTAGCAGTTTTTTAGTACACACTCTTTATCGGGTTTAAGAAGATTCTTTATATTTTCCCAAGACTTTTTATAATAAATGAATCTTGAATTTTATCAAATATTTTTATTGTAATTATAAGCCAAGATGTATATTATATTTTACTTTTTTAATCCATGTATTGTTATTTAATACATTTTCCAATATTAAACTATCCTTGCATCTGTTTAATCAACTCAACATTGGTCATGATTACTTTTTTGAAATACTGCTACCTGGATTGTTTTCTAATATTTTATTTCATAATTTTGCATCTATGTCCACAATTAAGATTTGTCAATAAGTTCATTGCTTAGTGCTAGTGTACATGATTATGCCAGGATTATACAATGAGCTGGATATTTTTTTTTTTCCTCTGTCCAAAAAAGTTTATCTACCTGGTCCTTGAAGATTTCATGTAACTTATCTTTTGTTACTTAAAACATATTATTTTGGAAGAGATTTGTGAAAATGCATACAATGCATTTAGTGACTATTCCTTTATTTGAGTTTTCTTGTTCTTGTAGCTATGTCTCCATAATTCCTATTGTAATTATATTTTTAATCAGTTTTCTTAAGGATATATATTTAATTTGCCTTTTCAAAAAATAGGTTTGAGTTTGTTAAATATTACTATTGGTAATGTTTCTTTGCTTTTCTTATCTATTCATTTCTGCTCCAATTGTTATTAACTTCTTGTGTGGGTTTACTGTGTTTCATTTTTATGGTCTTGAATTAAATCATGAAATCATTTATTGGAAATAATTGTATTATTTCTAAGTAAATACATTAAGGCATAAATTTTCTACATTCTACATTAATTCATAAATTAACTACATTCTGTACATCTTGAAATGTCATGTTTTGTTCTTAGTCTTAAATATTTTATCATTTTTCTTTGTGGTTTTTCTCTAACCTATGACTTATCTGGGAGTTTTTGGTGGTTTTTATATTATATTTTTGTTATTACTTTCTAATTTGTTTACATTATGGTTTAAGAACATGATCTGTATGATACTAACTATTTGAAATTTGTTGAAATAGTCTCTGTTACCTAATACATGTTACATTTTTATAAATGTTCGATCTGTGCTTGAAAAGAATAGTCCTTTATATATTGGGCAAAAGGTTTTGTGTATGTGAATGTCTGTGTATGGATAAATTCTTAATTCAGTAGATCAAATATTGTTTATCTTTGCTGAGTTTTATTCTGTGTTATCTATCTGCTTTTGATCAAGCTTTTAAATTCAGCCATGACTGTTTTTCCATTTCTCTTTGTAGTCTCTTGGTTTTGTTTTTTATAGTTTGAGGCTATGTTGTCAAGACTATTCATGACGAGCGTGCTTTCTTGTTCTTTCACATTGTGCAGGTCTGCATCAACCCTATTAATACACCTAACTTAAGTTCTCCTTTGTTTGACTTTAACATTGCTATTTTTGGTTCTGCTTTTATTATGATCCTAGTGTACTTTACTTTCTGGTTTTATTTTATGAGTATGTTTTCATATGGTTTGGATGTTTGTTCCCTTCAAATCTCATGTTGAAATGTCAACCCCAATGTTGGAGATGGGGCTGGGTGAGAGGTATCTGAGTCATGAGGGCAGATCCCTTATGAATGGCTGGGTGTCCTCCCTGCAATAATGAGTTCATGCAAAATCTGGTTGTTAAAAAGCATCTGGGACCACCCCACTTCTCTTGGTCCCCCTCTCACCACGTGACAAATCTGCTCCCCCTTCACCTCCTACCATAATGGTAAGCTTCCTGAAATCTCACCAGAAGCAGACGGCGGCACATGTTCCTTGTACAGTCTGCAGAACTGGGAGTCAAAACAAACCTCTTTTCTTTTTTTTTTTTTTGAGTTGGAGTCTCACTCGGTCGCCCAGACTGGAGTGCAGTGGCCGCTCCCGGCCACCGCAGCCTCGCCTGCTGGGCTCCGGTGATCCTTCCGCCTCAGCCTTCTGAGTAGCCAAAATTACAGGCATGCGCTACCACGCCCAGCTGATTTTTTTATTTATTGTAGAGATGAGGTCTCGCTGCCCAGGCGGGTCTTGAACCCGCAGGCTCAGGCAATCCGCTCACCTCAGCCTCCCAAAGGCGCGGGATTACAGGCTGAGCCACCGAGCCCGGCTCAAACCTCTTTTCTTTATAAATTACCCACTCTCAGGTATTCCTTTATAGCAATGCAAAATGAACTAATACATGTTGATAAGCAGTAAATATCGTGATTTTATTAAGATAGACAAGTGGGACCTCATCAAACTGACGAGCTTCTGCAAAGCAAAATAAACCATCAAGAGAGCAGGGAGAAAGCCCACAGAATGGGAAAAAATATTTGCCAACTGTATATCTGACAAAGGCCTAACATCTAGGATCTACAAGGAACTCAAATGCACCAAAAGAAAAAAGGCAAACAGTCCCTTTAAAAAGTATGCATAAGACATTAATAGACACTTCTCAAAAGAAGATATATGGGCAGCCAACAGACACATGAAAAAGTGCTCAGCCTCACTCATCATCAGAGAAATGCAAATCAAAACCACATTGAGATACCACCTAACCCCAGTAAGAATGGCCATCATTAATAAAAACAAACAACAACAAATGCTGGTGAGGATGTGGAGAAAAAGGAACACTGCTGGTGGGAATGCAAACTAATGCAACCTCTTTGGAAGATAGTGTGGCAATATCTGAAAGAACTAGAAATTAACCTTCCATGTGACCCAGCAATTCTCCTATTGGGAATATACCCAGAGGAACTCAAATCATTCTACAAAAAAGATACCTGCGCACGTATGTTTGTTGCAGTTCTGTTCACAATAACAAAAACATGGGACCAACCAGGTTGCCCATCGAAGTTCAACTCGATAAAAAAAATGTGGGACATATACACAATGGAATATTATGCAGTCATAAAGAAGGACAAACATATGGACTTCGCAGCAACTTGGATGGATCTGGAGTTGATCATACTCAGTGATCTATCACAGAAAAAAAGAACAGAGTACCATATGTTCTCATTCATAAGCGGACCTTGAACAATTATAATACTATAAGAAAGGGATTGGCAGTAGTGGGAAACCGTCAGGGGAGGGTGGGTGGGATTGGCGGTTGAGGGAAACTGCTAGAGGAGGGAGGGGCATACCTCATCAACAAGGATACGTGCATAATTAACATTTGTCTACCTAACCCTGAATTATACCCACATCTTTATAATAAAAAAATTCATGGTTTTATAAAATATTTTATTTGTATTTCAATAGTTGAGCTTAATTCATTTATACCTATTGTGGTTATTGAAACACTTAGATTTATTTATTATCATATTGTTTTATATTCACCATGCTTTTGCGTCTCTACTGTTTCTTTCCTTGTGTTAGTTTGATAAAAACTGACAGTACGGGGAAACTATGGGGGGGGAGATGGGATTAACAGTAGCAAATATCTGTCTGGGAACGGGGAAACACCCCATATCAACAGGGTGCCTGAATGAAATGCAATTGTATACCTAACCCTTAATTGTACCCCACAACTTCATAATAAAAAATAAATAATTGTTTATTAAAAATTTAAAGGTATCAGTATCTCTTTCTCTATAATAAAATTATAACCCTTTTTTTTTTGAAAGCAGGATTTATCGAGAGTACAGAAAAGCTCCCACATTGGGAGGGGACCTGAGGGAGTTGCCCTAAAATTATAACTCTTCACACACTGAGTTACTTCTTCACATCTGTAGGTATTAATTAATTTATAATTGTTTACCAATTAGTCATCACACTTCCTTCCTCCAGATTTTGTTGTTGTTAGACTAAATATTTGTAGAAAACTCTTTGATTGAAGGTCTATAAAAAGAAAACTATTTTTGTATATCTGAATAATGTCTACATTTTAAATTCAATCTTGAACAATAGTTTAGCTGGGCATAAAACTGTATTTTATGTCTTCCAACAAAACTCCCAGTAATTGGGGCAAATAAGTCATTCATTGAAGAGAAATCTAGACATCACAACAGTATCCACCACCCACAGCTCTGCTTCTTGAGATGATTTGAGGAACATCACAAATTGAGTCACCAAGCAGATATAGCTTGACCCACACTCTAAACAGTTAACTGTTTCCTCTTCCCTTACCGCCCTGTATAGACCACTTTAAAAGTGTAAAGCTCTAACAGGCATGATAATTCTTTTTCAGCTTACCTTTACATTCTGGGACAGCTACCAGAATCCCTATTTCCATTTATACATAATAAATCTGGCACAAATTCACTATAATTGAGAGAACCAGTGTTGCTAGATATTGCTGATTTTTAAAAAACTCAACCAGAGACCTAAATTTTTGTCAATTCAACCCATTTATATTTATTTTGATTTGTGCTGTGCTAGAACTTACTTATGCTATCTTATTTTATATTTGCTATATGCTATATTTTATTTGTGATTTTCCATCTTCCATTCAGTATGTAAAAGTTTATTTCTCCAATTGTTAAAGTTATACTTTCTATTGTTATTCTTCTTCTTGTGAGTATGCATTCTTATTTTTCCTATAAATTTCTTAAAATTATAAATGCTATACTTTTCCCTAAATAAGACAAGTAATTTAACAAAACTTTAACCTAATTATTTCTGTTCTCTTCTCCTCTCCTCCCCTATTTTAATTGCCATGATAATACCTTCTAGACTTTTAGACTTCTATTGTTAAAGCTTATTGGACTTTTTAAAAAATCTGGTTTTGTACGTAAAAAAAATAGACTTTGTTAAATTACTTTATTATTCTTATTTCTCACATATCTCTGCTTTAAAATAAATGAATGTGGAAGAACTATGTGTCATGTGTTTAAATATGAATTTAATAGAGCAGCTTCTTTAATTTACTTTCAAGTCTATAAGAACAAAACTAAGACTCTGAAGTATCAGAATTGCAGAAAATTTAATAAGAAGTGCTGAATAGGCAGATCAAAAAGGCAAACCTCTACCTAAAGGAAAAGCAGACATAACAAAAATAGAAAAGAAAAAAAGGTAAACCACATTCCAAACAAAAATAAAAGCAAACTAACAACAATTCTAGCAAATTTTTTAATCTTAAAAAGGATAATGAAAAATTTCAGTAGCCTTTCAGGTAGAAAATTTGGTTTTCCAGGGGTTCGAGACCAGTCTGGGCAACTTGGTGAGACCTCGTCTCTAAAATAAATCACAAAAGCTAGCCGGGCATGGCGGCATGCGTCTGTGGTTCCAGTTACTTGGAAGGCTGAGGCAGAAGGATTGCCTAAGCCCAGCAGGTCAAGGCTGTGGTGACCGTGAGCGTGCCACTGCCCTCCAGCCTGGGTGACAAGAGACTTCAACTCAAAAAAAAAAAAAAAAGAAAGAAAATTTGGTTTTCTACAAAATAACAAAATCAGCTTCACCTCCCACTTTTTTTGTATAATACTAATGCCAGAAGACAATAAAACAAAGATCGCAAGTTACGAAGGAAAAGGTGTGAGAATCAAAAATGTAAATAACCAGATGAATTGTTGGTAATCTATTTAGGCATTGAATTATATTACTTTAGATAAGTAAGACTAAGCTTATATACCACTTTGGACCAGGCTCAGTGGCACACGCCTGTAATCCCAGCACCTTGGTAGGCTGAGAGGGAGGATTGCTTGAACCCCAGAGTTAGAGACCAACCTGGGCAACATAATGATACCTCATATCTATCAAAAAAAATCACTGAGTGCGGTGATATGCATGTAGCTCCAGCTTTTTAGAAGGCTGACACAGGAGGACAGGTTGAGCCCAGGAGTTGGAAACTGCAATGTGCTGTGGTTGTGCCAATGAACTTCAGCCTCTCTGACTCAAAAAAAATTTTTGAAAAATGAAAAAGAAAGGAAAATACCATTTTGGAGAGAACGTAATCAAGATTCAGAATGAGAAATACATTATGTAAAAAAATTTAGAGACAGTGTATTCTAAATAATCATTGCAAATATAGTTACAAACTCTAATGCATACAGTAAAAATTATTCCAAAAGTCGGTTTATAAAAATTATAATTTAATAAATATAATCTGGACTCCAGATTATAGCAACAAACTGGGAAATGGCTAATTGGATGGGGATGGGATAGAGAAACGTACAAATGAGGACCTGGTACTTTCTCCCTCTTGAAGTGAAATTGAAGACAAGTTCTATGCTACGCAATTAATACTACAAGTAATAATCAAAACTTTAAACTCTATTCAAAACAATCCTCCTTCCCAACTAAAGCCTTTTACAAATTAGCTTTGTAAAAAAAGCAAGGCTTATTGGCTTCTTCTCTTTCCTGGCCACTGCTGCTGGCCCTCCCCATCCTCTAAGATAGTTCTTTTGACCCAATTATGTTGGAGTCTGGAGAAGAAGAAGAAAAAATCAGCAAGGGAAATAATTAGGCTCTTAGTATGAAGTTGAAAGGACAACGAGTAGATAAAGATAAAGTTGTTTAATGATTCCATGGGCCATATTTGTTCAATGTAATGTAATGGGCTCACAATTAAACCTTGTGTTTTGTTTCCTGCTGCACCTCCAGCATCAACAACTGCCTGGCACATCATAGGTTCTCAGCAAATATTTATGATGAATGAATGAAGAGATAAATGAGAGAGTATATGATGCAAATAAGCAATATGCTTAGCCAAAATGACAAAGAATGAATCAAGATGTTCCAGTTCAGTGTAAATTAAAATAAAGCAGGATAAATTGTGCAAAGGAGTCTTCAAGTCAAAAAGAAATAAGCGAGATAAAGGGTATCAGTCCACAATAAAGACCTAACATTGGCCTTTAAGTATTCGATGAAATGGTTTTAAAATATAAATAAGAGTTATTTCAAATAAAAGCAGAAACAAAAACATGTTTATTTCAGAAGACTATTAGACCAAATTTAACTTTTGACAAATCAAGTATGAAAAAAATGGCATAAAGAATTTTAAATATAGGAGAAAAAAGACACCCTACAAAAAATACATAGTGTCTATATCTTTGGTACATATATAAAGCTTGACACTGTACTGGATTCACAAGATTGGCTTACCTAACAATCATTACAAACTTTCTTCTCTAAGATAGAGACTAAAAAACTGAAAACAAACACAGCTGTAGGCTCTCTTGTGGCTGGTGGTGCCCAAGTGGTTTAGTTCTGGCCAAAGAGACATGAGCACAAATCTGCTTGTGCCTCCTCTTCATCTTCCTCATCCTTCCTGCCTGGACCATATACAAATGTCCTAGATGCAGCACCATTTCTACATGTTGGCAGAGAAGGAAAAGAGAAAGAGTCTGTTTCCTTTCTCCTGAGGATTTGCAGTAGGGTACAAATTGGCCCCTTGCTCATTCAAGCCCCTCCATTGGGTTTTCAGGCACTTGCACAATGTAAACTGATACAGCCACCCCCCCAAAAATTAATAAATACACCAATGCAAAACCTGTACAGGTCACATCCTTGAACTACGATTCAACAAAACTAGAAATAAATAGAATTTTTAAATCAATATATAAAACGTAAAGCATTATTTTCTCTTTTTTTTTGAGTTGGAGTCTCACTCTGTCGCCTAGGCTGGAGTGCAGTGGCACGTTCACAGCCACCGTAGCCTTGACCTGCTGGGCTTAGGCCATCCTTCTGCCTCAACCTTCCAAGTAGCCAGAACTACAGACACAAGCCACCACGCCCAACTAATTTCTGTGATTTGTTGTAGGGATGAGGTCTCACCAAGTTGCCCAGGCTGGTCTTGAACCCCAGGGCTCAAGGCAATCCTCTCACCTCAGCCTCCCAAAGTGCTGGGATTATAGGCAGAGCCACTGCACCCGGCCTAAAGCATTATTTTCAATAACTATTGGCAAAAGAGAAAATTAAAATGCAATGAAAAATTAAATTTTACTATTTAGACAAAGTAAAATTAAACTATTAAGGCAATTAAATTACAAATTCCACTGTCCATAATTCCTTATCTCCCCTTTCAGCTGTTATTTTTTTTCCTAGAATTTACCACTTTCTCATATAGTACATAATTTACTACAGCTTTGACTTAATTTAGACCAATTTAGAATGTAAGCTCCATGAAGCCAGGGATTTTTGTCTGTTTTGTTCACCATTGTATCTCCAGCACCTGAAATATTGCCTGGCTTCCTGCTGACATTGAGTAAGATCATAAACTAAACTAATAATTCCACTGAAAGGCAAATAAATAATCTTAATTTTTTATTATTAGTTTTTTTTAAAGAAAATAATCCAACTCAAGCTGAAAGACATAAACAGCAATCAAACCAACAAATAAAATCCCTAAATAATGCAGTGAAAAATTAATAAAGATAAAAACAGAAATTAATGAATTTTAAAAGTAGAGGCAACAAAGAAGATATTATAAAAGCTAGAAAGGAGAATAATAAATAATAGTAGAGGAATATGTATAATTCCATGACCATAAATTTTAGTATTGAAAATAGACAATTTTCTGTGAACATATAAATTAATAAAATTGACTTGTGAAGGTTAACAAAATCTGAAAAGATGAATAATCATCTATAAGCAAGAAATGCAAGGTTATTAGATCATTATCTTCAAAATAAAAGGCCTTTGGAATAATTTTTTCAGTAAGGTTTTACAAATTTTCAGGGAAATATAAATCTCTGTACAGAAAAGTATGAAAGAACATAGCAAAACATGAAATTGGTGTTGAATTTTATCAAGTGCCTTTTTGTTATCTACTGTTGTTACTTTTCTCTGAAGATATTGATATGATTTATAGTGTTAATAAAAGTCTTAATAACAAATCATTGTTTCATTCTTATGGTAGAGAAATCTTTTACTATAGTGCTGAATTCAGTTTGCTAGTCAAATGCACAGTAGAATATTAAATAGCCAATTAAAAAAGAGGTTCTGAAGAAGTTTGTATGGCATGTGAAAATGCTTACATTGTCTTCTTTATTCAGTTGTATTTTCTCTAATGGGTAGAATGATATACATCTTTTTTCTTCCAATACAGCAATTCTCAATTTTAAATTACACCTTGTCTGAAATTAACACTGTCCCCTTGACTTTTGGTGTTTCTTACAGTTCACTGATATCTGGTCGCCCTTAGGGAGCTACCAAATTGTCTGCCAGTAGGTTGACAATTTTAGAGGAAAGAATGTTCTATTTGGTTCCAATACATTTCCCAAATTTGAAATACTAGATTAATAATGTTTTGGGTATTGTCTGAATGTGTCCCCCCGAAATTCATATGTTGAAACTTAATTGCCAATGTGATAGTGTTAAGATGGAACTTTTTAAGAAGTGAAGTTACAAAGACAGAATACTCATGAGTGGGATTAGTGACCTTATAAAAGAGGTGCCAGGGAGTTATTTGTCCCGTCCACCATGTGAGGACATATGGTGTCATCTTGAGCCATCTATGAGAAACAGGCCCTCACCAGACACCAAATCTACTGGTTCCTAGATCTTGGACCTCTCCGTCTCTAGAACTGAAAGCAGTAAGTTTTTGTTGCTTATAAATTACCTGTTCATAATTTATCAAAGAACTAAAAATTGAGCTTCCATGCAATTCAGCAATCCCACGTCTGGGAATATACCCAGAAAAACATAAAATTGCTCTACCAAAAAGATACCTGCATACATACATTCATTGCAGCACTACTTACAATAGCAAAAATAATGGAGCCAACCCAGACGCCCATTGACAGTGGACTGTGCTGGGCGTGGTGGCTCAGCCTGTAATTCCGACACTTTGGGAGGCCAAGATTAGAGGCTTGTCTGAGGCTGGGGGTTCGAGACCAGTCTGGGCAACTTGGTGAGACCTCATCTTTACAACAAATCTCAAAAATCAGCTGGGCATGACAGCATGCGTCTATAGTTCCTTGGAAGGCTGAGGTAGAAGGATCGCTTAAGCCTAGCAGGTAGAGGCTGTGGGGGCTGAGAGCATGCCACTGCACTCCAGCCTGTGACAGAGGGAGATTTCAACTAAAAAAAAAGTGGACTGGATAAAGAAAATGTGGTATATACATGAGGGAATATTATGCGCCAAAAAACTAAATCATGTCTTTCACAGCAACATGGATACAGCTAGAGACCATCATACTAAGTGAACTATCACAGAAACAAAGAACTGAATCTTGCATGTTCTTACTCATAAGCAGGCCCTGATCACTGGTCACACAACAACAAGGGTGGGATCGGCAGACACTGAAAAAAACGCTAGGTGGGGGGGGCGCACGTGGCAACACACAGAGTACCTGGTATACCATCAGAAAGACCAGCTAGAGGCCCAAACATAGCCTGCATGCATCTTACTTATGTAGAAAATTCTCTCTTGTCCCCCACAACTCAAAATAAAATAAAATAGCTCTTGAGTCACTCCCATGCAGCCCAATGCAGTGAGTGACTCAGACAGCCCCAGACACCTTGCTCTCTAGTGCTTGCAACCTTTTCTTCCAAGATGCCTGAGGAAGTGCACCATGGACAGAAGGAGGTAGAGATATTTACCTCTTAGGCGGCAATTGCCCAGCTCATGTCTCTTATCATCAATATCTTCTATTCTAACAAGGAAATTTTCATTTGGGAGTTGACCTCTAATGCTTCTAAAGCCTGGGATAAGATTTGCTATGAAAGTTTTACAGATTCTTCCAGCTTGGGCAGTGGTAAAGAGCTGAAAATTGACATCATCGCCAACTCTCAGGAATGCACCTTGACTTTGGTGGACACAGGCATTGGCATGACCAAGGCTAATCTCATAAATCATCTGAGAGCCATTGCTAAATCTGGTACTAAAGCTTTTATGGAGGCTCTTCAGACTGGAGTAGGCATCTCCAAGATTGGGCAGTTTGGTGTTGGCTTTTATTCTACCTACCTGGTGGCAGAGAAAGTGGTTGTGAAAAAAAGCACAACGATGATGAACAGTATGCTTGGGAGTCTTCTGCTGGGGGTTCCTTCACTGCTCGTGCTGACCACGGTGAGCTCATGGACAGGGGTACCAAAGTGACCCTCCATCTTAAAGACGACCAGACAGAGTACTTAAAAGGGAAGTGGGTCAAGGAAGTGGCGAAGAAGCACTTGCAGTTCATAAGCTACCCCATTACCCTCTATTTAGAGAAGAAACAAGAAAAGGAAATCAGTAATGATGAGGAAAAGTCCAAGATTGAAGATGGGGGCTCAGATGAGAAGGACAACAGTAAGGACAAGAAAAAGAAAACCAAGAAGATTAAGGAAAAATACATTGATCAGGAAGAACTAAACAAGACCAAGACCACTTGGACCAGAAACCCTGATGACATTACCCTGGAAGAGTATGAAGATTTCTACAAGAGCCTCACCAATGACAAGAAAGACCACTTAGCAGTCAAGTACTTCTCTGTAGAAGATCCGTTGGAACACAGGGCATTGCTATTCATCCCTCATTGGGCTCCATTTGACCTCTTTGACAACAAAAAGAAAAAGAACATCAAACTCTATGTCCATTGTGTTTTCATCATGGACAGCTGTGATAAGTTGATACTAGAATATTTCAACTTCATCTGTGGTGTCATTGATTCTGAGGATCTGCCACTGAACATCTCCAGAGAAATGCTCCAGCAAAGCAAAATCTTGAAAATCATTTGCAAAAACATTATTAAGAAATGCCTTGAGCTCTTCTCTGAGCTGACGGAAGACAAGGAGAATTACAAGAAATGCTATGAGACATTCTCTAAAAATCTAAAGTTTGGGATTCATCCACCAACCGGTGACACCTATTTGAGCTGCTGTGCTATTACATCTCCCAGTCAGGAGATAATATTACTTCCCTATCAGAGTACATCACTTGCATGAAGGAGACACAGAAGTCCATCTAATACGTCACCAGTGAAAGCAAAGAGCAGGTGGCCAGCTTTGTATTTGTGGAGTGAATGAGGAAGAGGGGCTTTGAGGTTGTATACATGATGGAGTCCATTGATGAGTACTGCATGCAGCAGCTCAAGAAGTTTGATGTCGAGAGCCTGGTCTCAGTTATCAAGGAGGGTCTGGAGCTGCCTGAGGATGAAGAGAAGAAGAGGGAAATGGAGGAGAGTAAGGCAGAGTTTGAGAACCTCTTAAAGCTTATGAAAGAAATCTTGGATAAGAAGGTTGATAAGGTGGCAATCTCCAGTAGGCTTATGTCTTCACCCCACTGTATTGTGATCAGCACCTACAGCTGGACAGTCAATATGGGGTGGATCATGAAAGTCCAGGTACTTCAGAACAACTCAACGATGGGCTACATGATGACCAAAAAGCACCTGGAGATCAACCCTGATCGCCCCATTGTGAAGACACTGTGGCAGAAGGCAGAGGCAGACGAGAACCACAAGGCTGTCAAGAATCTGGTGGTGCTGCTGTTCAAAACTGCGCTGCTCTCCTCCAATTTCTCCTTCAAGGATTCCCAGACACACTCCAACCACACATACCACATGATCAAGCTGGGCCTCTGCATCAATGAAGACGAAGACAGCCAAGGAGCCCGATGCTGCTGTTCAAGATGAGATCCCTTCACACACACCCCCGAGGTCAATGAGGATGCTTCTTGCATGGAAAAAGTAGGTTAAAAGTTTATATCTGAGCTGGGCTTGGTGGCTCAGCCTGTAATCCCGCCTCTTTGGGAGGCTGAGGTGAGTGGATTGCCTGAGCCTGCAGGTTCGAGACCCGCCTGGGCAGCAAGACCTCATCTCTACAATAAATCAAAAAATCAGCTGGGCGTGGTAGTGCACGCCTGTAATTCTGGCTACTCCGGAGGCTGAGGCGGAAGGATCGCCGGAGCCCAGCAGGTCGAGGCTGCGGTGGCCGGGAGTGGCCACTGCACTCCAATCTGGACGACAGAGTGAGACTCCAACTCAAAAAAAAAAGTTTATATCTGGAGAACTTCTGCCCTCGGTATACTGTCCCCGTGACTCTCACAGAAGCTTTGAGAGGCCCTGTCACACCTCACTCCCTCTGCTGATGTATACAGTTTTTCTTCTCCTGTCTTTTTGTCTAAGACAGGAAATGAGGGCCTCATTCCCTCCCTAATTTGACAACAGGATCAGATGTTGTGGGTCATGTTTTTTTGTTGTTGTTTATCTTATTCTGAAATTAAAGTAAGCAAAATAACGGTGCCACTTTATACAGACCTGCTCTCCCTTGTAAAAAAATCAAATAAATTACCCACTCTAACATTTTATTATAGCAACCTAAACAGACTAAAATAGATTTTCATAGAAATTTCATCATATTCTAACAACCATGAGTTTTTTTTAAGTCATGCAAATATACTGAAAGGATATAAGTGAGTTTGTTTCAGCTAGCACTAAGTTAATAGCATGAAATTCTTCTCAGTCGATTAATTTTCACAATATTGACGTATCTACATTAGTTAAATACTATATCCAAAAAGTAGCCAAACTTCTGTTCAGAAGTTGTACTCTTCCTGTGTTCTACCTGTGTGTTCTACCAGTGGAAATTTCATATTTCCACATTATTCACATATCTGCATTATATATGTTTTTGTTTGCATTTGCTATATTTACATTTTACTATTTATGTTATAGCTCAAGTTTAACAAAATGGATCACTGGTGTTCATCTAGTAAAGAGTAAAGGGGGCCATTGCCAGACCATCGCTGCCATTGCCTTGCTAAGCTATGGTGTAGCCATGTGCTCTCTGAGCTATGGCCAGGTGATGTTTTCTTTTTTTTGAGTTGGAGTCTCACTCTGTTGCCCAGGCTGGAGTGCAGTGGCACGCTCACAGCCACCGCAGCCTCGACTAGCTGGGCTCAGCCGATCCTTCCACCTTAGCCTGCCAAGTAGCTAGAACTTCAGACACACACCACCAAGCCCAGCTAGTTTTTGTGATTTAGTGTAAAGACCATGTTGCCCAGGCTGGTCTCAAACTCCCAGACTCAGGCAATTCTCTCACCTTGGCCTCCCAAAGTACTAGGATTACAGGATGAGACACCGCACCCAGCCAGGCCGTGTTTTCTTAAACATTGGCCCCCTTCCCTACCTTGGGGAGGTAAATCTCTTTCTTTCTCTCTCTCTAATTTACTTTCTAAATAAACTATATTTTCTAATATTTAAAAAAAAAGAGTAAGAGGGAGGTTGGATGTGGTGGCTCATGCCTGTAATCCCAGTGCTTTGGGAGGCCCAGGCAGGAGGATTGCTTGAGCCCAGGAGTTCCAGATCAGCCTAAGCAACAAAGCAAGACTTCATCTCTACAAAAAAATTTAAAAAGTAGCCCAGCATGGTGGAGCATGCCTGTAGTTCCAGCTAATAGGGAGGCTAAGACAGAAGGATCTTCTAAGCCCAAGAGATCGAGACTGCAGAGAACCATGATTGTGCCATTGCATTCCAGCCTGGACAATAGAGCGAGACCTCAACTCAAAAGAAAAAAAAAGAGTAAGGGTAGCAATTGACAAGCTGATTCTAAAATTTATATGGAAATACAAAGAATCTGAAAGTCAAAACTATTTTAAATAAAGGATGGATTCTATTCTGCTAATTTTTTAAAAACATTGTAAGCCGGGCTCGGTGGCTCAGCCTGTAATCCCGCGCCTTTGGGAGGCTGAGGTGAGTGGATTGCCTGAGCCCGCAGGTTCGAGACCTGCCTGGGCAGCGAGACCTCATCTCTACAATAAATCAAAAAATCAGCCGGGCGTGGTAGCGCATGCCTGTAATTCTGGCTACTTGGAAGGCTGAGGTGGAAGGATCGCTGGAACCCAGCAGTTCGAGGCTGCGGTGGCCGGGAGCGACCACTGCACTCCAGTCTGGGTGACAGAATGAGACTCCAACTCAAAAAAAAAAAAAAAAAAATTGTATATAATTTTGAATGACTTGTGTAGATTACATAGTTTCTTTAATATCTTGAACCTGTCACTTTAGGACTTAGTTTTCTAGTTCTTATTTTTCATATTATTATGTCTCACCATAATATTTCATATTATTATGAAAAATAAGGTGCCAGAATTTTAAATGAGACAAAGTAAATAACACAATGGTAGAGCATTTGACCAATACCCATTTCTTGATAACTGCCTTAGTCTACACAGGCTACCATAACAAAATATCATAGTATGGGTGGCTTAAACAACAGAAATGTATTTTCTCACAGTTCTAGAGACTGGAAGTCTGACATCAGGGTGCCTATATGGTCAGGTTCTGGTGAGGTTTCTCCTCCTGGCTTTCAGATTACCACATTTTCCTCACATGGCAAAGAGAGAGAGCAAGCTCTCTTGTGTCTCTTCTTTTTTTTTTGAGTTGGAGTCTCACTCTGTCACCCAGACTGGAGTGCAGTGGCCACTCCCGGCCACCGCAGCCTCGACCTGCTGGGCTCCGGCGAGCCTTCCACCTTAGCCTTCCAAGTAGCTGGAACTACAAGCACGTGCTACCACGCCCGGCTAATTTTTGATTTATTGTAGAGATGAGGTCTTGCCAAGTTGCCCAGGCGGGTCTCGAACCCGCAGGCTCAGCCAATCCACTCACCTCAGCCTCCCAAGGCGCAGGATTACAGGCTGAGCCACCGAGCCCGGCTATGATTTTTGAGTTGGAGTCTCACTCTGTCGCCCGGACTGGAGTGCAGTGGCTGCTCCCGGCCACCGCAGCCTCGACCTGCTGGGCTCTGGCGATCCTTCCGGCTCGGCCTTCCAAGTAGCTGGAACTACAGGCGCGTGCTACCACACCCGGCTAATTTTTTTGATTTATTGTAGAAATGAGGTCTCGCCAAGTTGCCCAGGCAGGTCTCGAACCCGCGGGCTCAGGCAATCCACTCACCTCGGCCTCCCAAAGTGCTGGGATTACAGGCTAAGCCACCGAGCCCGGCCGTGTCTCTTCTTATAAGGGCACTAATTCCATCATGAGGGCCCTGCCTTTGTGATCTCATCTAAACCTAATTACCTTCAAAAGCCCCATTTCCAAATGAGAGAGGAGATAGTCAGAAGCTGGTTAGGCAGACAGAGAGGGAAGGTCTCAAGGAGACTTAACACCTGCAGGAACGCCCCCTGCACAACCCCCATTATACAACTGTTGGCTGAAAATGTGGTTAGTGTGGTTAAGAACATCCTGTCAACCCAGAATATACTGCTAAAGTGGACTTTTTGCTGCTTAAACGCAGGTGTAGTAGCTTAACTAAATGTCCTAACTTGACCTTGGTTTATTAAAGTATCATTAACATAGCATTAGCATTGAGGTTTTACCACCCACCCCCCCAGTGGGTTTTTCTGTGGTACTTATGAGTAATATTCAAGATGGAGTGCCTTTGGTAGAAATGCCCCCAGAAAACATAAGATAAAAACCACAAAAACAATCTCCTAGCACCGTGTTTCCCATTTTGGGCCCACTTTCTTTTTCTGGAGAGCTTTGTTACTTAATAAATTCCTTCTTTCACTCATCCTTTTGGTGTCTGCATTCCTTAATCTTCTCAGTCGTGGGACAAGAACCTAGGCTTGCTGGTTTAAGCTGACAGTGGAGTTAAAAACTCCTGCAACACAAATAACACCATCACATTGGGGGTTAGAACTTCAACATATGAATGGGGGAGGGAGACACAATTTAGTTCTTAGCAATTGTCTTCATCTATTTGGGCTGCTGTAAGTAACAAAACACAATAAACTGTGTAGCTTATAATCAACAAGAATTTATTTTTCACAATCCTGAAGGCTGGGAACTCAAGGTCAAGGTGTCAGCAAATGTTGTCTAGTGAGGGTCTGTTTCCTGATTCACAGAAGACACCTTCTCTCTGTGTCCTCACATGAGGGAAGGGGCAAGGCAGCTCTCTGGGTCCTCTTTTAGAACGGCACTCCCCAAAGACTCCACCTCCAAATACCATCACCTTGAGGATTAGGTTCCAGCGTATGAACTTGCAGGGTACACAAACATTCAGACTATAGCAGCACTAATTCTCTTCACTTGTCAAAAAAAGGAATGGACAATACTAGCTCTGTTCTGAAAACTGCATCCAAATGCCACAACTACCCACCTCCTCTGATTGTAAGAGGGTCCAGCTTCCAATATGACAGAGTGCACTGGTGGTTGGTCCACTTATAGTGGGAGCTCCCTATTCTTTGGTCCTAACATCCCCCTGTGCATCTCCCGTATCAGAATGTCTACTGGACGCCATTATGGTTTCTTTAATTTTTATTTTATTTGTTTGTTTGTTTGTTTTTGAGTCAGAGTCTCACTCTGTCACCTGAACTAGAGTACAGTAGCATGCTCACGGTCACTGCAGCCTCGACATGTTAGGCGCAGGCGATCCTTCTGCCTCAGCCTTCCAAGTAGCTGGAACCACAGGTGTGTACTATCACGTCTGGTCAATTTTTTTATTTATTGTAGAGATGAGGTCTCATCAAGTTGCCCAGGCTGGTCTAGAACCATGGGCTCTGGCAGTCCCCTCACCTCAACCTCTCAAAGTGCTGGGATTATAGGCATTGGCCACTGAGTCCAGCCGCCATTACGGTTTTATACTGAAAGAATATGGTGAAATCTCTCTCGTTTCCTTTCCTCTTTCCTCCTCCTAATTGTTGTTCCAGAGGATTCTGGTTTTCTTTTCTAGACCCACGACTCATGACAGACAGCTAGCACCACAAATTGCACTCATTTCATTTAAGAAGTTGTCACAACTTTAATTTGGAGTCAATCAGCTTGCTTGCTACCAGCCGCTCAGAATGGAGGACAGAAAGAGGTCGATTTGCCCAAATCCTTTGATAATTGCCCCAAACATGTCTCCCACTTCATGCTCATGCCCTGAGCTGGAGTATCTGAGGCTTCCCGAGGAAGGAGTCTTACCTCTGTGTGAAGATGCTCCAGTGAATATTTTGGCTGGTGTTTATTCTTCTCTTCTTTGCCCCAGCAGCCAGCCCAAAGGAGAAGATTGACTAAAAACAAGGAAAGAAATCATTGACAAAGCAAGTTCCCTGAGGGTCTGGGGAGGATAGAATTGAGAACACAAGTAGAACAGAAATAGCAACACTTTTTCTTCTGTTAACTAAAGAGAAGAAGACAGGAGAACGAGGTGCTGGGACAGTCAGATAAATTATTCTAGTGCCTTGGGACTCTCCTTATTAGATTTAACTAGTAACACAAACTACCAGACCCTAGTAAGAAAAGGTATCATTGTTACACATCATATCCAGCAAGTAGCCACGTGGAAATGTAATACACACATTTAGAACAGAACACTGGGCTGGTTAGGTCATGTAAATGATCTAATGGGGCAATCGGTATACTCAGTAGGCACTTATTCTTTTAATTATAATAATTACCTAATGCACCTTATAGTCAACCTACCAAGAGTAACCTGTACCAGCAGCATAAATCCTCTCTTACCTCTAAACATTTCTAAAAGATTAAAAAAAGAACTAACAAAGATTGAGCTCTTAAGTGTTAGGTTCTGTGCCAAGTACCTTACTACATTATTTCCTTTAATTGCTCAAACAACACTACTGAAGATACCGACTCAGGAAAATTAAGTACCTTGCCAATGTCAGGGGTCTGGAAAGCAGAGCTGGGATTCAAACTCAAGTCTGCTTCACTTAAAAGCCCATTCATTCCACACACCACAATGCAAAGGAAAAAAAAAGAAAGTTTAATTCCCAATAAATTAATTTCATGCCAGAAAGAGATCATTTAAGCACCTTAAAGAGATGGTGTCCAGCAAAAAACAATCCCATGGAACCTCTTTTCTATAGCCTCTATAAAATGTCATAGATTTGTGGGTATTTTCAGAAAAGTGACAATTTGTGCAGGATGGAGCATAACTTTTTTTCCATCTCTAGACTTCTATTCTGGTGAGAAAGCAATTCTAAAATGCCTCCTATTTCTCACTCTCTGAATCTGAGGTCTTCTATTATTTTCTGTTGTCAAACTCAGACAAACCTTATTATTTTATTAGGTCATTGGATATGATTTATATGTCTCCTGGGAGGAGTGACTGTAGAGAGAGTGATAGGACTTATCAGCCCTGGAGTGGACTGAGTTCACCCATTAAGTGAGCCTGTCTGCCCTGTACTTGACAGTTATGAATGCCTCCACCACCAGCAGCCTCCAGTATTTGTCCTTCTGTGGTGCCTATTCCAGATGTTATTATTATTTGTGTTACTAGTTGCATTACTGGTTGCCCAGACATGCCTGTGGATTCCATATCTTGGACATAGACTGCTAGAACAGTTTCCAGGTTGGCCCCATTCCAATGAAACATCACGGAAGTTCAAATGACCAACAGAAGTCACAACCCCTGAAAAAATCAGCATACCCTGACTCAGGCCACTTTCAAGTTCAAATTCTTTCTCAGAAAGCAATCGTTTATGTCTTGCTAATTCGCCATTAATCTGACAGTTCCTGCTTCACCTGCATCAGCCTTCATTGTGTTCTTTTTTAATTGTTATGATTTTTCTTAATTTTAATTTATTTTTTAGAGACAAGGTCTTGCCAGGTTGGAGTTTAGTGGCTTGAACATACCTCACTGAAACCTCAAACTCTTGGGCTCAAGTGATCCTCTTGGCTCAGCCTTCCTAGTATCTGGGACTACAGACATGCACCTCCACACCTGGTTATTTTTTATTTTTTACTTTTATTTTTTGCAGAGACAGGGTATTACTATGTGGTCTAGGCTGGCTTGAACTCCTAATCTCAAGTGATCTGCTTACCTTGGCCTCCCGAAACGCTGGAATTACAGGCATGAGCTGCCGCACCCAGCCCATTGTGTTATAACCTTACATGGCTAGTGAGTTCTACAAGCTATTTGCCTATGATAACAGCTGTTTTCTGCCATAGCGTGCCATAGTGGGCAAAGAGGAACAGTGAGAGATGTGACTTCCTTGTGTCAGTCAGGGTAAGCTAAGTTATGCTGTGATAATAACTGACCCCAAAATATCAGTGCCTTACAACAACAAAGGTTTATTTTCCACTCATATTATATGTCCATCGTGGGTGGACATGTCATCTTCACTGCAAGACCCAAACTAATGGAACAAGCGCCCAGAGGAAGCATCAAGTCTGTTGGCAGAGACAAAGAATGGCAAAACATAAGCTTCTGTTAACACTTCACCAACAATGCAAGTCATGTGGCCATTCCTGATATCAACAGAGACGAAATGTGAAATTCTTCCCAGGGAGCAGCAGCCCTTGGAGGAGCAACATACATTTAGAGCAATAACACAATCTACAACACTCACACTGACAGAGACCTGTCATGACATTCCCAAATTGCCTTAGAAGGACTGCCATCCATGGAACCCAAGTCTCAAGATTGTTCATGAGATTCTGTCAGGGCAGCAGACACCTACTCTTTTTCTCAGCCATGCTTGCCATGTTGAGTTGAGCCCCTCTGACACTGACAGATGGCACTGGTTTCCTGGAGACTCCCTGAGGAGAGTCAAGGTGTTGCTCCTGGTCTTTGCAATTCCCAGACTGTCTGATCCTCCTACCTAAAGAGGCAGACCTCAACCCTTGCCCAGCCCCTGGAGTAGGGTTGGTAGAAAAGCCCCTCCCTGGAGTCCAGCATTTGTGTCAGTGAAGGACATTGTACTCTGAGTCACTTCTTTTTACAGCCTGTCAGAGATCGAATTAGATCACTGTGAAGGAATACATTATGACCCATCTGTCCATTCAAATAAATCACTGACCTTCCTCTTTTTCTGCCCTAGCAAAAGGGTGTTCAAAACGTCTCTGTGATACATCTTTACCAGGTGAATGGTATAAATGTTGTTGTACTCGATGTTTTATGCTATGATTACTTCTGTATTGAAAGGTATAGGACTTAAGAAGACAATGTTGTCCTTGGCAATATTAGACACATGAAATAAAGATGATTTAATGACTTGAAGTATGTTAATATACTGAATATGCCTGTGCATTGAGATTTTTCTTCTATATACAATTGTTCAAAATCTAGTTGAAGATCATTTCAAAAGAGCATTTTATTTTCTTTTGTTTTTAGAGATAGAGTCTCTCTGTGTCACCCAGGCTAGAGTACAGTGACATGATCATAGCTCACTGAACCTCGAAATTCTGGGCTCAATTAGCATTCCTACTTCAGTCTTCCAAGTAGCTGGGATTACAGGTGTGTACCACCATGCCTGGCTAATTTTGTTGTTTTGTTTTGTAGAGATGGGATCTCACTCTGTAGTCCAGGCTGGTCTTGAATTCCTGGCGCCAACAAATCCTCCTGCCTCAGCCTCCAAAAACGCTGGGATTACAGACATGAGCCACCATGCCAGGACAATAATTTTGTACTTGCACACTATTTTGAGGCTATAAGCACATAAACAAATTATATATAGTATATAAAAAATATATTTTACATTTATTTGTATGTAATATATCTTTATATATAAATATATATAGCAAGAGAGAGAGTCAGCCATTTACTACTCATATAAATCAGGGAGACAGAGAGGAAACTTAAAAAGTGTGTCTGGGACAATCCCTTCGGGTCCCCTTCCACTGTGGGATATTTTCTGTCCTCTCAATAAATCCTTTCTAAAAAAAAAAAGTGTGCCCATGGTGATATATTATAAATAGCCTGTACTAACTGTACCATTGTAGTTGAGTTTTGAAACTCACATTAAAACGACTGATATTTCTTCATTCAAAAAGTGTTTATTCAACACCAACAGTAATCCAGGCACTGTTCTAGGCACAGGAGATACAACAGAGAAGAAAGCAGGAAAAAAAAAAAAGCCCAGCCCTCACAGAACCTATGTTCTAGTGGAAAGAAAAAAACAACAATTGAAATATGGGGGTTAGCCGGGCTCAGTGGCTCAGCCTGTAATCCCGCACCTTTGGGAGGCTGAGGCGAGTGGATTGCCTGAGCCCGCGGGTTCGAGACCCGCCTGGGCAGGCAAGACCACATCTCTACAACAAATCAAAAAAAATTAGCCGGGCGTGTTAGCGCGCGCCTGTATTCCAGCTACTTAGAAGGCTGAGGCGGAAGGATTGCTGGAGCCCAGCAGGTCAAGGCTGTGGTGGCCGGGAGCGGCCACTGCACTCCAGTCTGGGCGACAGAGTGAGACTCCAACTCAAAAAAAAAAAAAAAAAGAAAAGAAATATGGGGGTTATCTTCTGTGTGTGCCTCCTGATCCATCCTCCAGCCTCCTACACTCTGACCAGTGCCCCGCAAGGCCTGTCTGTGTGGACTGCATCAACAAGCTCACTTACTTTCCCGCCTCCACTGGAATTTAGCCAAAGGCAGGCACCTGAAAGATGAGAGAACGAGAGGAGAATGAAATTTAGTTTCTTCATCAAGGGATGACTGGTCCCTTCTTCCAAACGCAGCCCTCTCCATGTTGCTGTCTTCTCTGTTGTCTCTTTCCATCCCAGTAACTGCTCTTAAATTTTACCTGGGGTCTGGGGATGGCAATGGCTCCCACCACCACCATGGTTGCTGGCCCCAACATACTACAGCAGCCCTCAGTGGTTTCCCTAAACCTTGCCCACACCTTCGGTATCAGTTCTTTTATTACACTTTCCTCAATTCATCCAGTTCAAAGATACTGTTTCCTGCTATAGCCCTGGCCGATACACAAAATAAAGTAAATTATATAGTAAGCTAAATATACTAGGTTTTGTAGAGAAAAACAAAGCAGGAGAAGCAGATAAAAAGTCTGGGTCAGAGCAGGTGGGTACTTTTTTCCTTAATTTTTTATTTTAAAGATGTGGGGCACAATTCAGGGTTAGGTATACAAATGGTCATTATGCAGATACCCTTGCTGATGAGGTGTGTCCCCCTCCCCTAACAGTTTCCCACTACTGCCAATCCCTTTCTTATAGTCTTATGATAATTGTTCAAGGTCCACTTATGAGTGAGAACATGTGATTCTCAGTTCTTTGTTACAGTATTATAGACTCTAAGTCCATCAAAGATGCTGTGAAGTTCATATTTTGTCCTTCTTTGTGGCTGCATAATATTCCATCATGTATATGTACCACATTTTTTTATCCAGTCCACTTTCGATTGGCAACACGGTTGGTTCCATGTTTTTGTTTTTGTGAATAATGCTGCAATAAGCATGCATGCGCAGGTATCCTTTTCATAGAGTAATTTGAGTTTCTCTGGGTATATTCCCAGTAGGGGGATGGCAGGGTTGTATGGAAGGTCGATTCTTCGATCTTTTAGGAATTGCCAAATTGTTTTCCACAGGTTGTACTAGTTTACACTCCAGGTGGGTACTTTTTAAGTAGAGTATTTAGGCTGGGTGTGATGGCTTATGGCTGTAATACCAGTAATTTGGGAGGCAGAGACAAGAGGATTGACTGAAGCTAGGAGTTCAAGACCAGCATGGGCAACTGGGTGAGACCTCGACTCCACAATAAAAATTACCTGTGTGATGGTGCACACATGTAGTTCCAGCTACTTGGGATGCTGAGGCGAAAAGATCACCTGAGCCCAGCAGGTCAAGGCTGTGGTGGCCCTGAGCGTGCCACTCACTCCAGCCTGGACAACAGAGTGAGACTCCTACTAAAATTTAATTAATTAATTAATTAAAATTAACTAAAATGGAGTGTTCAGGGAAGACTTCATCAGTAAACATATGTAATACCACAAATTTGCATATGTCCCAGCAGAACTTTCCTTTCAAAGAAAATCTTACAAGGATCTGAAAATATAAAACCTAGATGAAAGGAAGACTATTCACTTAAGCAAAGGCAGAAATAGGAGTGAAGGCTCAGAGATTTCCCCCATGGCCTATTTCTCCCCAGCTCTCCAAGCCCCAGCAAACTCACTCACCACCCCACCCCTGGCTTTGGATACACATCGACTAACCCTAGGACTCTGAGATGCACAGAAGCAAGAGAGATAAATGGTATTGAGTTCTTTTTTTTTTTTTTAAGTTGGAGTCTCACTCTGTCGCCCAGACTGGAGTGCAGTGGCTGCTCCCAGCCACCGCAGCCTCGACCTGCTGGGCTCTGGTGATTCTTCCGCCTCAGCCTTCCAAGTAGCCGGAATTACAGGCATGCACTGCCACGCCCGGCTGATTTTTTGATTTATTGTAGAGATGAGGTGTCGCTTGCCCAGGCGGGTCTCGAACCCACGGGCTCAGGCAATCCACTCACCTCAGCCTCCCAAAGGCGCGGGATTACAGGCTGAGCCACCGAGCCCGGCTGGTATTAAGTTCTTAATCCTCCTGAAATGTTATACCATACCAATCCAGAGAGACAAAACTACTCATATCATCCTCAGGGAATAGCTTTTGTAGAATCATGATTGACTGTTTTGTCATCATCTGTCACCCACTGCTAAAAATAGAAGTAGCCTCACATAAATACTTGTTTTTTCAACTTTTATCTGTAAAATTGTCATTAAGGGTCTTGTCTCTATTTTTTTCCATGTCTTCTACATAAAGTTGGATATTATCAGGCTGGGCACAGTGGCTCAAGCCTATATTCCCAGCACTTTGGGAAGCCGAAGTGAGGGGATTGCCTGAGCCCACAGGTTCGAGACCAGCCTGGGCAACTTGGCAAAACCTCATCTTTACAATAAATTAAAAAATTAGCTGGCGCATGCCTGTAGTTCCTGCTACTTGGAAGGCTGAGGCAGAAGGATCGCCTGAGCCTAGCAGTTCGATGCTGGGTTGGCTGTGAGAGTGCCACTGCACTCCAGCCTGGGTGACAGAGTGAGACTCCAACTCAAAAAAAAAAAAAAATGGATATTATCAATTATCTCAGGTCTCAGGGCCAGAGAAAATTTGTCTCTCCTGATGAACATCAATGTTTCCTTCTACTAGACAATGAGAAGTTTGTATTCCACCACGTTTTCCTCTTTGCATTGGTTGACAGAAAGCAGAGTCAAGTGTCAAGCTAAATTGCTAGGACTTTTCTCGAGGATGTTCTCTTAATGTAATTTTCTTTGCTAGTTTTTCTTTAATGGGTTTTGTTTTGTATGTTTTATTTTATGGCATTTATGATTTTCTTGTAGAGGTAAGTAAGCTGCAAATATATATTACAATGTCATCTAGTTAAAATTTTTTTTAAATTTTGGTTGACTGCTTTCTCTGGCTATAGCTACCACCTCAAAATAATCTATAAAAATGAAAACTTTAGCCAATTAATCATTTGTTGTCTCTATACTAAAATAAGCAACTTGACTGACTTTTCTTTCCCACCCAAGAGACTGTGTTTCTTCATCCATTAAAAAAAAAAGGCCAGGCTCGATGGCTCAGCCTGTAATCCCAGCACTTTAGGAGGCCAAGACGAGTGGATTACCTGAGCCCGCAGGTCCAAGACCAGCCTAGGCAACTTGGCGAGCCCTGTCTCTACAAATCAAAAATTAGCCGTGCGTGGTAGCACATTCCTGTAGTTCCGGCTACTTGAAAGGCTGAGGCATAAGGATCATCTAAGCCCAGCAGGTAGACGCTGGGGTGGCCGTGAGTGTGCCACTGCATTCCAGTCTGGGCAACAGAATAAGACTCCAACTCAAAAAAAAAAAAAAAAAGAAGAAAGAAAGAAAACAACATGAGTCAGGCACACTGAGTGGTCTGCACATGTAGTATCAGCGACTCAGAAGGCTGGTGAGGAAGGATTGCTTCAGTCCAGGAGTTGGAAGCTGTAGTGCATGGTGATTGTGCCACTGCACTCTAGCCTGGGCAACAGAGTGAGACTCTGTCTCAAATTAATAAATAGAAAAAGCAAGGCCAGGCACGGTGGCTCAAGCCTGTAATTCCAGCACTTTGGGAGGGTTGAGGCAAGAGGACTGCCCGAGCTCAGGGGTTTGAGACCAGCCTGAGCAACTTGTTGAGATCTCATCTCTATAGTAAAAAAAAAAAAAAAAAAAAAAAAAAATTAGTCAGGTGTGGTTCCAGCTACTTGGAAGGCTGAGGCAGAAGGATCACCTGAACCCAGCCGGTGGAGGCTTGCAGTGGCCGTGAGCATGCCGCTGCACTCCAGCCTGGGTGGCAGAGTGAGACTCCAATTCAAAAAATAATAATAATAAATAGAAAAAAATAAACAAATACTTTGGATAATATATTATTAACAGGATTCATGGTCAGTATTGAATATGTCATGCACCCTATCCTAAAGAAATTTACAGTCTAGAATTGAAGAGTTATTTTTTCAACCTTCTCATTCAAAACCAGTGCTTATTTGTAGTCTAAATACTAATTTGCACTAGCATACATTTTTGAAAGCAAAATTAGTTTCTCAGTTTTGTTCTCTCATGACAATATATGCAGAGATAAGAGAAATAAACATTCTAAACATTCTACAACTAAACTTGCCCCCAAACAAACGTAAGATTGCTTTAAAAATACTTTCTACAATAAGTATTTATGGAGGTCAGCCAAGATATCTGCCAGGCTTCTAGAGCCATGATGCTTTTGCTCTTGATCTCATCCTATTCCCTTAAACAGTCAATTGTTTTAAAGCATTTAAAATCAATATTTGGCTTAGAAAACCTGAAATGTGTCCACCTAGCAGGTCAAGCAACTTTTTTTATATCAATCATAATTCCTAGCAAGTTTTGTAGCTTTCCAACTTTAATTAATAGTTTCGTGTCATTGACTATGCTAAAGCTGTCTGCCAAGGCATTTTCTTTCTTTCTTTTTTTTTTTTTTAGAGGCGAGGTCTTGCCAAGTTGCCCAGGTTGGTCTCGAACCCGCGGGTTCAGGCAATCCACTCTCCTCGGCCTCCCAAAGTGTTGGGATTACAGGCTTGAGCTACCACGCCCGGTCCATGCCAAGGCATTTTCAAACCTCCACGTTACAGATATCACCACTTCCAATGAGTCTCTAACTTCTACTCCATTCAATCATTTGGCAGATATTCACTAAGCACCTTCAGTGTGTCAGGCTTCAGAATGGGTGGTGGGATAGAAAATGATAAATGAGATAGATATGTTCACTGCCCTCTTGAAGCTGAATCTAACAGATAATAAAGACCATAAACAAATAACTGCAAGTATAGTGAGTGGAAGCTGAGGGAGTTCAGAACACACCACTCCCAAATCTGCCACTCTGACATGCAGTATTGACTTGAGTTCAAAGTACTTGAAAAATAGCAGATACAAGAAAGAGATTCTGAATCCCCTTTCTTTTTCCTAAAAACAGGAGATGAAATTCCCATGTGAGATCTGCCCTCTCTATACCAGGAGAAAAAAAAGAAACGTTCTTATCATCAAGGACAGAAAGTAGAGACTAAGAGAATTCTGCAGGAACAGACTTTGTTCAAATAATTCTTATCTGCCTTCGGGCTTCCCATGTATTTTAGTCACTTTACCACGGTTGCCTTTCTTTGTTTAACCTAGTATAAAAGGATTTAATTTTGCCACTTCTCTGAGTTTTCATTTTCATTTGAGAGCTCCTGTGTCCTATAAAATGCATAGTAAATAAATGTGTATATTTTTCTCCTGTTAATTTGTCTTGGGCCAATTTAACTCTCAGGCCCAGCTGGAGGCCCTAAGAAAAAAGAGGTAACCTTTTGCCTTCCCTACAGGACTCCATGAGGGGCAGAATTTTTGTCTGTTGCCTTCACTCAGTGGTGCCCAGTTCAACAAACACTTTCTGAACTCAGAGTATGGATGAGGAAGCACAGAGTTTTACAGGAGCATATACCAGGAGACTATGCCCCGAGTCACCTAGACTTGGGAGTTGAGGAAGGCTATGCTGAAAGAATGGTATTTCATACTTAAATGATAAGTTGAGGCTGGGCGCAGTGACTCACCCTGTAATCCCAGCACTTTGGGAGGCCAAGGAGAGTGGATTGCCTGAGCCCGCAGGTTCGAGACCAACCTGGGCAACTTGGGGAGAACTCGTCTCTACAATAAATCAAAAAATTAGCTGGGCGTGGTAGTGCATGCCTGTGGCTCTGGCTGCTTGGAAGGATCACTGGAGCTCAGCGGGTAGATGCTGGGATGGCCGTGAGTATGCCACTGCACTTCAGCCTGGGTGACAGAGTGAGACTCATGAAATAAATAGATAAATAGAAAAAATAATACTTCTGGATAATTTATTATTACCAGGATTTGTGGTCAGTATTGAGGGCTCAAAGATGAATATGTTATACACCCTATCCAAAAGGAATTTACAGTCTAGATTTAAGGAGTTATTTTTTAAACTTTTTATTCAAAATCAGTACTTAATTATAGTTAAAAACTAATTTGCCTACTTGGAAGGCTGAGGCGGAAGACTTGCCTAAGCCCAGCAGGTTGAGGCTGCGGTGGCTGTGAGCGTGCCACTGCCCTCCAGCCCAGGCAACAAAGTGAGACTCCAACTCAAAAAAAAAAAAAAAAAAAATTAGTTGGGCTTGGTATCATGCACGTGTAGTTCCAGCTACCTGGAAAGCTGAGGCAGAAGGCTCACTGGAGCCCAGCAAGTCGTCACTGGGGTGGTCATGAGCATGCCACTGCACTTCAGCCTAGGCGATAGAGTGAGACTCCAACTCAAAAAAAAAAGAGTGCCCTCTAGGTATGAAAAGAAGTCCTTGTAGCCGATGTTAAAGAGAGATGTCTTCACTTTCATAATCTTCCTGTTGCCCTGTACTTACTATTCCCCTTTCTGCTTGGTCTGTAACATCCAATCTGTAAGACATCTTTGCCAAAATCCCATGACCCTCATGCAACTCTGACTTTTCCCTCAGAGAGAACAACATCCTTATCTTCTAGGCAGAGATCTGGTTCACCGCCCATGTTTTTGTTTTACTCCATGTGTCCTATTAGAGATAAACATGCTATATCTTCATTTACAACACCTTCCATATGTAACCTATAGCCCACAGTTCTCCTCTTTTCTGTGATGACTCAATAACCAAAATATCGCAACAAGCACATTTCAGCTCCTATGCCTTAGGAAATCCAGAGCCCTGTGCAATTCTAAAAACACCCAGAAAATGCTCATATTCTTCTGCTATTGGTTGCTCTCCAAACAGTTGCACCCCAAAGTTCCCTAATCACTTTTGGTAGTCTCATCACTGTTTTTATATGTTGCCCTGACCATAATCCTCAAACACATTGCCCCCAAATCCAGACCTCCAAAACACAACTGAAGACTTAGGAACATGGGAGAATTTCATTTAAGAATAGGAGAGCCTAAATGTGGATATCAACTCTCATTCTTCTCATTCCATCAGCTATCACCCTTTAAGAGGTATGTCCAGTCTCCTCCATGGTCCCAGCCAGTTGCTGTGCCGCTGGAACCAATTGAATATTATAATTTTTTATGTTAGAATGCTGTGAATGCCACTTAGCACTATGGATGCTTTTAAATATATTTCATCCCACTGTAACATTAAAATAAATGGGCATATTATATATTAAAATACAAATATGTCAGATCAGATAAGAAGCTGGCTTTTGGCCAACCTCTTCCCCTGTGTCTGGAACCCAAACATGCCTTTTCTCTAAACCCCAACCAACAGGGGCTAAGCCAAGTAGTCCTATCCTATAATGATATGCATGTGTTTTCAATCTATGCAGAATGACAATAGCTATTTACACTACTTGAGTAGTGAGTTTCACCCCTCTGTGTTTCCATCTTTTCCTTCCAGACTTGCCTCTGAGATTTGCTTAATTTTGCAAGCCAAAAGGTCCACCCACACAATTTTTTTTGTTCAAACTAAGAAGCAGCCAGGCACGGTTGCTCAAGCCTGAAATCCCACACTTGGGAGGCCAAGGCAAGAGGATTGCCTGAGCCCAGGAGTTCGAGACCAGCCTGGGTACTTGATGAGAACTCATCTTTACAATAAATCACACACAAAAAAAATTAACCAGGTGTGGTAGTACGCACCTGTAGCTCCAGTTACTTGGAAGGCTGAGGCTGAAGGATCACCTGAGCCCAACAGGCCGATGCTGGGGTGGCCATGAATGTGCCACTGCACTCCAGCCTGGGTGACAGAGTGAGACTCCAACCAAAAAAAAAAAAGAAAAAAACTAAAAAGCAATCTTTTCTGGGAAAACAATTCTGTTACTTACCCCTGGAATACAGATATGGGAGGAAGTTTTTGAAATAAAATTTATATTAATTTTGTAGATGTACAAATATGTTTAATGGAAGAAAAATTATACATACACTCACAGAATGTTTCTCAAACTTTCCAAGCTAATTACTCCTAACAAGTTAGAATTCCAGGAGGAATTGGGCATGTCATCTCAAAGTAGCCTATAGTAAGCACATTATTTCTTTAGAGTCTTGTATTTTATCTTCTAAAATTCACATACATATTTGCATTTCAACATATAATATGCCCATTTATTTTAATGTTACAGTGGAATGAAATATATTTAAAAGCATCCATAGCACTATAAGTGGCATCCACAAAATTCTAACACATAACATTATAGTATTCAAAGATTATTGAAATGATCAGGACAAGCCTACAGACCTGGGAGTTCTGGGGGTCCCAGAGTCAGTCATCTATCAAGTTACACGCCCATTTGCATTATCGTGGACACCACTGGATTCTTAATACTTTTTAAGAACACTATAGTATGTGAGTTACCCAAAAGATATGGTGAGGAATGAATATAAATGAATAATGTGGAATTTTGGCACTTTTCAGTGTTCACTCACTATCAAGTGACTGGATCCCACCTACCAACTTTGATGGGCACACGACTCAACTTCTTGACTCACCAAAGTTAAAAATTATAGTACACGATGAAATCTTGATGTCACTTTCAAAGTGTTGAAACCTTAAATGTTTTCTTTGCCCAGGTCTTCTAGGAAACAGAACCTAAAGCAATGGTTAAGATACTTTTTTATTTTTCATTTTCATTTTCTTTATTGAGAGGAATCAGCCATGAGCAATCATGGGGATAGAAAAAGGAAAGTCAGGCAATTGCAAAGCATTGCCTTGAGAGAACATTGCTTATCTCAAGATCAGGATGCTGAGCCTAGAGACAGATGCTCAGTGCATGGAAACGCTCTGCTAGGGTAATAAGAAACCAGACCTTGAAGTAGTCCATGAGAGAAAGAAAGGTAAGAGAGTGATCTCTCTCCTATCTCTTATATTCACTCCAAGAGGATCTCACTCCCCAACACCTCTATTCCCGGGACAATTGTTCAGTACTATATAGTCGATGCTCTGCACAGAAGGGTTTCATCCAAGTCCAAAATGAAAGGGATCCCAGTGTACGTGGAATATCAAAGAAAAGAAGGAAAGTCAAGGAACTCTGAGAAGGCATACCAGGTTTATATCCCAAAGAGGCAATGTATACCAAAAAAAAGGTCAACGCTCTATCGTATTAAATCCCTATAGGATACCCAACAAAAAAAGATTATTAACCTGATACTCAGATGAACGAAATTCACATAAAATCTACACGATTATCCCTCTAGTTTGAATTTCCCAAGCTATACAAGATTATAACTGTTTCTTGTCTGTAACCCACAAACTTAGAATGTAATTATGTTTTCCTGCACAATTTTCTAAGAGTTAGTATAATGCCTGCCCTCTCTGTGTTCTTGAATGCTTAAGTTGGGGAAAATAATTAAGAACATGGGCATTGGACAAATTTGCTAAACTTTATATATCTCAGTTTCTTCATAGCCTTTTTCTTTTGTAAAGAATAATGAGATAATACATGAAAAATACTTCATATAATACCTGGCACATGACACTTAAAAAATGTTGGTTGGCCAGGCACAGTGGCTCAAGCCTATAGTCCCAAAACGTTGGGAGGCCGAGGCCAGAGGATTGCCTGAGCCCAGGGGTTCAAGACCAACTTGGTGAGACCTCGTCTTTACAATACATCAAAAGATTATCCGGCATGGTAGCACACACCTGTAGTTCCTGCTACTGCTACTTGGAAGGCTGAGGTAGAAGGATCACCTGAGTCCAGCAGGTCGATGCTGGGATGGCTGTGAGTGTGGCACTGCACTCCAGTCTGGGTGATGGAGTGAGACTCCATCTCAAAAAAAAAAGTTTGTTAATGTCAATGTCATAATTATTATGTTATTTTGTGTTCCATACAATTAACAAAGTGTGAAAAATTCCACATATGTTCAATAAAGTGTGTTCAGTAATTGATTCATATAGGCTATGCTTTTTAAAAATAATATATCTAGGCTGGGCTCAATGGCTCGGCCTGTAATCCCAGTACTTTGGGAGGCCAAGGTAAGTGGATTGTCTGAGACCATGGGTTCGAGACCAGCTCAGGCAACTTGGCGAGACTGTGTCTCTAACAATAAATAATTTAAAAAAAAATTATCCAGGTGTGGTAGCATGCACCTGTAGTTCCAGCTACTTGGAAGGCTTAGGTGAAAGGATCTCCAGAGCCCAATAGGTCAATGCTGGGGTGGCCATGAGTATGCCACCGCACTTCAGTCTGGGCAACAGAGTGAGACTCCAACTAAAAAACATAATAATAATAATAATACATGTAGGCTAGGCGCAGTGGCTCACGCTTGTAATCCCTGCACTTTGGGAGGCCAGGGTGGGAGGATTGCTTGAGCCCAGGAGTTCGAGACCAGCCTGAGCAACAATGTGAAACCCAGTATCTACAAAAAAAATCAAAAAATTAGCTGGGTATGTTGGTGCTTATCTGTAGTCCCAGCTGTTAGATAAAGATAGCCTAAGCCCAGGAGGTAGAGGATGTGGTGAACTGTGTTCATGTCACTGCACTTTGGCCTGGGTGACAGAGTGAGACCCCAACACAAAAAAGAAAAAAATTAAAAATAATACATCTATATAAGGAAAAATAAAATACGTTTCTGAGTCTTTTTTGACTTGTCAAATGAAGGGATTGAGCTAAATTATCTATAAGCTCTTTCAAGTTAAATTTCTTTATGATTGTTGAAATATCCACTTGCAATGTCTCCGAGCTACCAGCAAACATTAGTACAAATGAACAATTCTGGAGAAATTATGAAAATAAGCACAGGATATGTGAGATATTGTTCATAATGGTGATATAGCTTATTCTCCACTTAAATATCCAACTTCCCTCCAAAAATCCCCCCCCCAAAAATTTAATAGATATAAAAATAGGGCCGGGAACAATGGCTCACACCTATAATTCCAGCACTTTGGGAGGCCAAGGTGAGAGGATTACCTGAGCCCACGGGTTCGAGACCAGCCTGGGCAACCTGGTGAGACCTCATCTCTATAACAAATCAAGAAAAATTAGCCAGATGTGGTGCCACATGACTGCAGTTCCAGCTACTTGGAAGGCTGAAGTGGAGGATCACTTGAGCCCAGCAGGTTGAGGTTGCCGTGGCCATGAGTGTGTCACTGCCCTCTAACCTGGGCGACAGAGTGAGACTCCAACTCAAAACAAAACAAAACAAAATTTAAAAACTCATCATCTCCTTCTATAAAGCTTCTCTTTTTCTATCACAATGAGTAGTACCTCTACCCAGAAGCTCACACCAAAGACCAAAGTGTTAGTCTTGACACTTCCTTTTCTCTCAACATATCTTGTTATCTCTGCTATACATATTTTAATTCACCCAGTTCATCTCTATTAACATTACCTAGGTCAAGCCTCCATAATTCTTCCATTACAATAACACAGTAATGTTCTTACTTGTTTTTCTATAATTATTCTTGAACTGTCTAATTCATTCTTCACACCAGTCAATACACCTGTTTTAAAACCAAATCTATCTCTGCCACTTCCAAGTTAAAACCCCTCAGAATCTTTTGTTGTAAATTAGATCCTCATAGAAAAAAACCCTCTACCCTTCCCCCTCCCACCTGCCTCGGATTGTTTCTGTTCCCCACTGATGTTAGCTTGGCCATAGGACTTACTTTGACCAATAACATGGTTGTTCATGTGACCCAAACAGAAGCTGTACTGTTGTTTGCTGTCGGGCTAGCTCTTTTGCTCTTTTCATCATGAAAAGAGCTTCCTCAGGCAGCCACTGGCCCTTCGGCCCAGGTCCCAGAATGATACATGTGGAGCAGAGACTCTAGCTGACCCTCAGACCTGCAACCGGAGGCCAAGCCAACACTATCAACTTGTTTGAGCAAGAAATAAATACTTGTCTCATGCTCCTGAGATTTGGCGGTTATTGATTATACCACTGACTGGCATAGCTTCATATAAAATCTACTGAGAAATCCTTAATAAGCTCAAAAAGGCCTATGATAAGTTTCTTCAGCCTCGTCTTATGCCTTATTCCCTCATCTTATGCCATACTCTTCAGCCTCGTCTTATGCCATATTCCCTCTTTTGCCTTCACGTACTCTAAACTCTTTCAGTTCTTCAAATATGCCAAAGCCCTTTCTCAGACTGTGGTCTCTACAACATGTTCTCTTGGCCTGGATGGCATCCCCCTCTCCCTTGGTCTAGCCAACTTCCGTTCGCCTTCTATCTATCCTTCACGTTCCTGCCTCAGGGAAACCATCCATACAATTCCCTTGCGCCCAAACACCAGAGTAGGAATCCTTCCCGTGTTACATATTTTCATCTCATTCTGTATGTTTCTTTCATAGCACTCATAACAATTGTAATTTAGTAACTCAGGGAAATATTTAATGTCTGTTATACTAAATAGTAGCTCCATCATATCAGGGACAATGTCAGTCTTGTTTACTTCTGTACAAGCACATGTTTGACATGATAAAGACATGAATAAACCATTTGAGTCATTCATATGTCCTTGATTGGAGCAGACTAAAATAGTGTTTACACACTGCTTATCTTATATCAAATAATGTCAATAAAGCCATCATATTTAAGAGCTCTTCAATTGTGGGCTGTTTTGGTTGAACAGACAATTTTCACATCTTTCTAGATTCTAGTCTACTTCTCATATTCTTGTCACTATAATACATCTAAGTATGTTACCAGTCTGAAATGACAGGTAGCAATCTATCTTTGCCTTGTAATATCTCTGGCAGTAACTTTTGACAAATTGAATTGTGGTACGTAAACAAAAATATTAAAATAAATGGTAACACACTGAACTTATTTTTTTAATATTAAGGGAATTTTTTTAACTGAAATATTGCTAAGAAAAAGGGTAAAGTGAAACCCTAAGTTGGCTTCAGAGTTGTGACAGAGGAAAAGGGGAGGACAGCAACTAACACTTAAAATAAAAACCACAAATCAACCTGTTCTCCCATATGTACAAACAATTGTCATTGCAAGGAAGGAAGAAGCCTGCCAGCATCATCAGCCCTACTGGTTCAGAATTTGAGCAGAAGTTCCTCTCTATAAAATAAGCTTCTCTCATCAGGCTTCTGAGGTAGTTGTTAAGGGGTTAACAAACAGCCTGAAGGCTGGAGCTCTGCCTGAGCCACTCTCACTAAAGCAGCTGTGTAAGCAACAGACTCTGTAACCTTCAGAGCAGCTGTTGTTAGGAGCAGCAGAGAAGATGGGTCAGCCCAGATGGGGCGACTAGGTCAAATCAGCATTTTTTACACAGAAAAATTCAAGGTAAACCTTCTCATGGAGGTTTCTGGTAGTGCACTCTATAGCATTTAAAACCTGTTCTTCCATCATTAGCAAATAAGACCAGGATATCCAAATTTCATCAGGCTTCCCTTCAAGAAAGACCCTCATGGAGAGGGCTGAAACACCTGTATTTCTATATCTAGGGACAAAACAATGTGATGGTAACCGGAGTTGAGTTTTAAACGTTACTGGCATACCACTGCTGGAACCTCTTAAGTAGTATATGTAGATTCTTGGTATTATGTCCATGTAGTGAACGTTTATGGTCTAATCTATCCAAAATATCACTCCGTTCCTGAGATGGGTCACCTCCTCTACTTAGCCATATATTTAAAAGGGAACTGCCTTTTTCTAATCCCAGCTAGTTACCACCATTGATTGGCCCAGGGATCCTCAGCTGACAGAAACAGAATTCATAAGAGTATCCTCTGCCCTGGACACAATTTATTGGTCTGGAATAGGGTACCTGACTTCTGTTGAGGTAATTCAAACTTTTCCTCAGTCCTCAGCTTTGGTTTGTTTGTTTGGGACTAGAGAGAGAGTTTTAGTCCCATCTAGTGGTATAGTGGGGAGGAAGGAGAAGGAAAGTTGATAGCATCTGTTTCCTGCTGTGAAGTGAAAGCCAGTTGAGAGAATGGAAGTAATATGTGGAGAAAAACAGAGAGAAGAAAAGCAGAACATTCTGGTTACCCCAAAAAACAGCTGTGGTTCCAGTTTCTGCCACTTGCAACTCAAATTTCTGACTAGAATACACAGATGCCTAGTAACAATTCAGTAAATGATGAATCTTATTGTTCAGTGTATTGACCATATCATAGAGCCCCCAAATCCGGGATCTTAGTCTGAAAAAGAATTTCTCAAATTTGTGTTTTTTCTATATCAAAGTCTTAAAAATGTATAAATGTCCAATGGTACTTTGTTAAATAGTACATATTTAACATATCTTCTTTTTAAAAGGAAATAAAATTATGGGGTGGTTGGAGTACCCTGAAAAGTCCAATTAGTATGGGTGGTATAATCTAGGGTGCTGGAAGCAATAGATATCAAATAAGAAGACACATAATTAGACTATTCCTCCATATATGAAGACAATTCTGAACTGAAAGTGAGTTAAACCATAGTGCCTAAAATCTACATTAAAACTGTTATTATTCTCCCAAGGCTGCCAGAACAAATATATGTTATATTCCTATGGAGAATTCCATAGACAAAACTATAAAGGGAAAATACATAAATATATTAAATATATCATATGGCATATTGTATATACAATAAATTTCTGTGTACATATAATAAATTTATATGTATATATAAGTTATATACTAATATAATACATATACAAAGCAACCAAAAAAAACCAGAATTATCTTTTGAAGGGTGGGCTCCTTATAGTAGAGAGTTCCCCTGTGGGTAAGTGTTCTAGGAACCCATCGGCATCAGCGTACTAGCTAGCATTGTTGTGAGAGGCTGTGTTCAACTTCAGTGAATTTTTTTTTAGACTCTTTCAATGTGCTTGCCCGTTTCATGATGGGTGATTTACGACCACACGTGCCCACACCGTGCCGAGTGTTCAGCAGTTTTTGACTAAAAACGGCATGACCCCCATTCCCCATACTCTCTATTCACCACTTTCACCCCAAGAGACTTTTGTTTCTTTGTTTGTTTTCACTGATGAAAAAAGTTCTCAAAGGGAAATGTATGCCAATGTGGAAGAGGCGAAACAAAAAATGGCAGAAGCTCTAAAAAGCACCAAAACTGATGAGTTCAAAAGCTATTTTGAGCAGTGGAAAAAAGTCTTCATAGGTATATTACATCAAACGGAAAGGCCTTTGAAGATGACTGATGTTTAAACACAAAGGAGTAAATACACAATTTTGTATTAGTAAATTCCCATATTTTGGGGTCCCGCCTCACATCATATTAAAATTCATCCCAATGCTATCAAGCTCTAAATAGTTTCAAGTAGCCAGGAGTCCAAGATCATTCCTGCATTCAGGTTTGAGTTAATCAAAAGTGAGAAAGAGGCAAAAGTTTTCTTCCATGTTTTTCTTATGAGCACTCGCTATACACATCTCCCAAATCTATCTGAGCACACTTCTTGGGAAACTCTTCAGCAAATTCCTTTCTCTGGGCTCCTGTAAAATTGTGCTGCATGTTGAATCTTCCATACTACATAGTATTTCACTTTCCCTGCTAGAATATGAGCTTTTCAAGAGCAGAGATTGTTTGGTTTTTTTAAAGTGTTAATTACATTTATTGTTCTCACCTCAAAAGAGTTGAACTGAAGAAATGAGTTAAAATTCGATGGGTTAAAAAAAAAAAAAAGCAGTGGCTATTTTTGAGTATGACCCATAGTAAGAAATACATTTTACTATGCAATACAGTACACATGGACATAGATATATAAATTTGGAAGAAAATTTCTAAAAAAGAGATCTATACTTAAAATATATGCCAAGTTCTAATATCTATTCTTGTCTATTTCTTCTTCTTTCTAAAAATAATGCTAATTGTGCTCCATTAAATCAATTTCATGACCCTGAATGAATCCTACCCCATAGTTTGAAAACATTGCTCTGATGAGAACCTATGCCTTGATGCATGCATATCAAAGAAACTGGAAAAGTTAAGTGGAATCCTCAAAAATGGCCATTATGTGTATATGCTTGCTTACCTTGTAGGTCACAGAATTATAACCTCACAGAATTATCAGCCCAGAGCAAAATTTAGAGAACTTAATTTCCCACTCTCAGAATATTTTTCATCTACTGATTACAAAATCTATGTGAGGTAAACAAAATCTTGGAAGATTTAGTCATTCCTTCGACAACAATTTACTGAGCACTGAGTTTTAGGTGTTGGGTAAATAAACAATACAAAAGAGTCCCTGTCCTAATGAAGTTTATATTCTAGACAGGGCACTAGAGAATAAACAGACAAGTGTTTAATATAATTTTGGATAGCAATAAGCGCTATGAAAGAAAAAACATGGGAAAGGACTAGAAAGTGTTGGGGGAGGCATATTTAGTGGGATATTTTAGATAGGGTAGTCTGGAAAGGCCCCCCTGTGAAGGTCAATTTGAACAGAATCTGAAATAGTTGAACAGACTCTGACTGAGACACACACAAGTCTAGAGAAGAAATATATCTAACAGAAGGAGCACATACTGTTTGTGCATAAGTAATGGGGCTTTTAGGCAAGCGTCATGGTCAGTAGATTTAGCAACCACTTCTATGGTACAGACAAACCCCAATCATGGCCCCTTCTAAGGGAAACCATCTAGAATATATTGTTGGCCATCTGGCAGATATAGGCAGTCACAGTTGTAACATGTCCCATGCTCCTCTCTAAGCACACCAGTCACAACTATTTGAACCAGGTATAGGCACCTGCCCCAAGAGATCCTAGATTCAGGCTTAATTTCAATAACTGGGTAGAAAATAGGGATTATCAGGCTGGACGCAGTGGCTCATGCCTATAATCCCAGCACTTTGGGAGGCCGAGGTGAAAGTATTGCCTGAGCCCACGGGTTTGAGATCAGTCTGGGCAAATTGGTGAGACCTCATCTCTACAATAAATCAAGAAAAATTGGCCAGGTGTGATGGCACATGCCTGTGGTTCCAGCTACTTGGAAGGCTGAGACGGAAGGATCACTTGAGTTCAGCAGGTGGAGGCTGCAGTGGCTCAAGCGTGCCACTGCACTCCAGCCTAGATGACAGAATGAGACTCCAACTAAAAAGAAAGAAAGAAAGAAAATAGGGTTTATCTCCTATATTATGTTGAATTGTGTCTCCACAAAAAAACATATGTTGAGTTCCTAACACCCAGTACCTCATAATGTGGCCTTATTTGGAAATAGGATTGAAGCCTATGTAATTAGTTAAGGTAAAATGAGGTCAAACTGGAGTAGTGTGGGCCCATAATCCAATATGACTGTAGTCCTTATAAAAGGGGGAAAAGTGTCCAGCCTGGGCAACTTGGCGGACACATCTCTACAATAAAAAAAAAAAAAAATTAGGCAGGCGTGGTGACGTGTGCCTGTAGTTCCAACTACTTGGAAGGCTGAGACGGAAGGATCGCCTGAGCCTAGCAGGTCGAGGCTGCGATGGCCGTGAGCTTGCCACTATACTCTAGCCTGGGTGGCAGAGTGAGACTCCAACTCAAATTAATTAATTAATTAATTAATTTAATTAAAGGGGGAAAAGTGGACAAAGGCATGCACACAGGGAGAATACCATGTGACCATAAATATCATTATCTACATAACAAAGAGATAGGAACCAACCCTGCCAACACTTTGATATTGGACTTCTAGCCCCGAGAGCTGCGAGTCAATAAACTTCTGTTGTTGAAGCCATCCAGTTTCTGGTAGTTTATTATGGCATCCCTAGAAAACTAATATGTGTCCCTTGGGGAGAGCTGAGTGTATTCTGTGTATGGTAAAATGGATAATACAGGGATGAATTGTAGCATATATGGCAAACTGCTAGTTGACCTACTTCCATAGTAGGTCACAGCCTTACTTTTTTAAATTTTATATTTTTTATATTTTGCTTTTTTGGAGTTGGAGTCTCACTGCATTGCCCAGGCTGGAGTGCAGTAGCACGCTCACAACCTCCCCAGCTTCAACCTGCTGGGCTCAGGTGATCCTTCCGCCTCAGCCTTCCAAGTAGCTGGAACTACAGGTGTGAGCTACAATACCAGGCTAATTTTTTAATTTATTGTAGAGATGAAGTCTTGCTAAGTTGCCCAAGCTGGTCTCGAACCCGTGGGCTCAGACCCCCTCACCTCAGTCTCCCAAAGTGCTGGGATTACAGGCTTGCTAATTTTTTATTTTAAATATGTGGGGTACAATTCAGGGTTAGGTATACAAATGTTCATTATGCAGGTACCCTGGTTGATGGAATGTGCCCTCCCCCCGGTAGTTTCCCACTACTGCCAATCCCTTTCTTATAGTACTACGATAGTTGTTCAAGGTCCACTAATGAATGAGAACATGTGATACTCGCTTCTTTGTTTCTGTGATAGATCACTCAGTATTAGATCCTCTAAGTCTATCCAAGCTGCTGCAAAGTTCATAATTTGTCCTTATTTATGACTATGCAAAATTCCATCATGTATATGTACCACTTTTTTTTTATCCAGTCCTCTTTTGATGGGCAGCACGATTGGTTCCATGTTTTTGCTATTGTGAATAGTACTACAATAAGCATGCGTGTGCAGGTATCTTTTTCATAGAGTGATTTGAGTTCCTCCGGGTATATTCCCAGTAGGGGGATTGTGGGATCATATGACCAATTTTTAGATCTTTTAGGAATTGCCACACTTAGGAATTGCCACACATAGCCTTGCTTTTTAACTGACCCAAACTACATTTCTCTGTCTCCAGTACAGCTGGGTGTGGCCAGATCTCTAAGTTCCGGTCAGTGAACTATAGTCAGACGTATAAGGAGGCAGCTTCTATAAGTGGCATCTATGCTGTCTTTTGTCCTTTTTTCTGTGTCCCTTTCTCCTTCATGATGGCTAGAGTGCAGATGTGATGGCTGTTGTATTTAAACCACAAGCGACCTCAGAAAAACAAGCTATGAAGGATAAAGAACGAGAAACGAAGTAGCCTGAGTAACTAAGAGCCTTGTGGAGCAGAGTCGTGATGTTAGCACTGGACTGCCATACCTGGACTTTGACATGAGGGAAAAAAAGGTCTTTTACCTTATATAAACCATTTTGGTAGGGGAGAGGGGCTTATTACTATTACTTGCTGTTGAATCTAATCTTAAACAATACAAGTATGCAGAGTAAAAATAGCAGAAAACAGAACCCAAGGGAAAATTTTAGCTATGGGCAACAAAAAAGCAGATTGAGAAGGAATAATCAAAGAGATAGTATCCAGGAGGAAAGTTATCTCTGAAAGCTAAATGAGTATCTAGACAAGGCGCTGTTGCACATGTCTATAATCCCAGCACTTTGGGAGGCTGAGGTGAGAGGATTGTCTGAGTTCACAGGTTCGAGACCAGCCTGGGCAAAAACAAAAACAAAAAAGCTAAAGGAGTGTCTAAAAGAAGGGAGAAAAAAAGTATATTACTGAATCAGTGACTATAAGGACAAGAAATATCTAACAGTAGGACTATGTTTCTCAAACTTTAATGTGCATAAGAATTATTTGGAGTCTTGTTAACACGCAGAATATGATTCATTTTGGAATCACAGAAGTGAATGATCTGGGCGGGAAAGTTCTTAAAAAGCTCCCAGGCTGGGTGTGGTTGCTCAAGCCTGTAATCCCAGCACTTTAGGAGGCTGAGATGAGGACTGCCTGAGTGCAGGGGTTCGAGACCGGCCTGGGCAACTTGGTGAGATCTTGTCTCTACAATAAATTAAAAAATTAGCTGGGCATGGTGGTACATGCCTGTAGTTCCAGCTACTTGGAAGGCTGAGACAGAAGGATCAATTGAGCCCAGCAGGTGGAGGCTGTGGTGACCATGAGCATGCCACCACACTCTAGCCTGGGTGACAGAGTGAGACACCAACTCAAAAAAAAAAAAAAGCTATGCTGCTATTCCACTTGTCATGGCAAAGGTTTAGGCCATGCTTCCTGAACCAACAGCACCAGAAAATTTGTTAGAAATATACATTCTTGGGTCCCACTCCAGGCTGGGGAACCAAGAATCTATGTTTTTACAAGCCTACCAGGTGAGCCTGATGCACACTAAAGTTTGATGACAGCTAAGGTTTGAATGTGTCCCCTCCAAAATTCAGCTATTGAAACTTAATAGTCAATATCATGGTATTGAAAGGTGAGGCCTTTAATTAGGCCATGAATGCTTCTCCTCTGTGAATGGGATTAAAGACTTTACAAAAGAGGCTTTATGTGTCTTCAGCTTCCTTGCCCCTATGTGAGGACACAGCATTCTTCCCCTCCAGAGGATGCAGAAAGAGGTGCCACCTAGGAAACGGACAGCAGCCCTCACCAGTCAACCAAATCTGCTGGTATCTTGACCTTGGACTTCCCAGCCTCCAGAACTGTGAGAACATTAATGTTTATTCTTTATAAATTACCCAGTATCAGGTATTTTGTTATAGCAGCACAATCAGACTAAGATAACAGCCACTGTTGAGAACAGATGATAATAATAATGAGCACAACAGATGTTAGGCCAGACTCTAACACTTTTCTTACATTATCTTATTTGGTTCTCACAACAATCCACTTTATTAATGAGGAAACCAAGACTGAGAGGAGTTAAATGTATTGCCAAGGTCACAAAACTAGCAAGTGGTGGATCTAAGAAACCACGTCTATCTGACACCTACGTCCATTCTCAGGTCTTTCTGCTTATTCATCTTTAAGGGTCAACAGTAATATTATCATACATGAATTCAGCAGTGTATGAAGATGGACACCAGATTGCAGTGGCTTCGGAAGAGAGGAAGTGAGAAAAGTTAGCTCAAAATACTTTTTCAAAAATATTTACTTTAAAGGAGAAAACAGAAATAAAATGAAAACTAGAAGTTAACAGAGAGAGAGTACTTGCTTGGTATTTTTTCTTTTTTCTTTTTTTTTTGAGTTGGAGTCTCACTTTGTCACCCAGACTGGAGTGCAGTGGCCGCTCCTGGCCACCGCAGCCTTGACATGCTGGGCTCTGGCGATCCTTGCACCTCAGCCTTCCAAGTAGCTGGAACTACAGGCGCGCACTACCATACTCGGCTAATTTTTGATTTATTGTAGAGATGAGGTCTCGCCAAGTTGCCCAGGTGGTTCTTGAACCCGCTGGCTCAGGCAATCCACTCGCCTCGGCCTCCCAAATTGCTGGGATTACAGGCTGAGCCACCGAGCCCAGTTTGCTTGCTTTTTTTAAAGAGGGAAGGCCGGGCACAGTGGCTCAAGCCTGTAATCCCAGCACTTTGGGAGGCCGAGGCGAGTGGATTGCCTGAGCCCACGGCTCAAGAACAGCCTGGACAACTTGGCGAGACCTCATCTCTACAATAAAAATAATCAAAAAATTAGACAGGCATGGTAGCGCATGCCTGTAGTTCCGGCTACTTGGAAGGCTGAGTTGGAAGGATCACCGGAGCCCAGCAGGTTGACACTGGGGTGGCCGTGAGTGCCACTGCACACTGGCCTGGGCGATGGAGTGAGACCTCAACTCAAAAAAAAAAAAAAAAAGAGGGGAAACAAAGATAAAAGAGGAAGAGAGAGTTTCAAGATATGGGAATGTGTTAGAGATATCAAAAGACCAAACTTCAGCACAAGCAGGGGAGGATGAATGAGGAATGGAATGTTATTGATTATGTTATGCTTGCTTTAAGGAACCAGGGATATTTATCCAAGAAAGAGGGGAGACAGGCAGAATGCAATAGTGAACTTTATAGTGGGCTGTAATACAGAAGAGGAAAAATCTTATTTTTATAGCTCCAGAGAGTAGACCAAAGGATGAAAATTATAGGGGATAGATTTCAACCTTAAAATGAAAAAGAACAGTCTAATGATTCAAGCTATTTGAAAATAGAATGATTTGCCTTTTGAGATGGTGATTTTCTTATTACTGAAAGCATTTAGGGAAAAACTATTTGACATCCATGAGGCAAGTTGTATAAGGAATGCCTGTGAACTCACTGGGGGGTTTTAGCTATGCAAAAATTCTAAATGTCCCTGTACTGCCTTTGGTAAACCATTGAAGTACAGTATTGCTTATGGTAAGAAAGATTTTCTTTGTGAATAGTAGTTTATATTGTGAAGTCTTCCTGCTATAATTTACAAGTAATAGAGGTGGAAAATAGATAATTGTCTACATTTCTGGCATTATCAAGACAATTCATGTATTTGAAGTAATTTAAGTCATCATTTAGACTTAAGATCAGGAATTTTTAATTCTCACATTTTTATGTATCTGTAAACTTCAACTCACTTTTTTTTTCCTAGATGATTTTGACAAAACAAGTCACTGGATTTTTCTATCATTCTAAAGTCCTTTCATTATCTATTTTCAGCATTACTGCCTTTAGTAGATTTTGTTCAGCACATTCTGCAGACATCATCAGGACTTAATAGGTAGAATGTGTCTTCTCCCACAGAAAGTCTTACTTCGCTGAATTTATTAAAGAAAAGCTACAAAACCCAGCCTATAACTCAACAGATCCCAAATCAACCCTGCAAAGGCTTGATCTGTTCTTTCTTATCACATCCTAAAGACAGCAGCATGATCTGAAAATCTGAACCATTATGAACCACCAGACCACTGGAAAGGAAGCCAAACCTAAAACCCTCTGTCCTTTGAGAAGACGCACACAATTCACCAAAGTAAGCATTTGCTTTTTTGCCCACTGGTAAAATGGGCACAACAAAGGCCTCAAAGTGAGCCCTAGAAACTGATAACCATCTGTTGCACCTGTTGTGGAGAACAGCTGGTCCAGAGACCATGTTGTAGATTGCAATCAAGAGCTGATGTTTACAGAACTGCTATTTTCCCTCAGGTTCAAATTCATTGCTCTAACAAATATCTTGTGAAACCTGATTGAAATTTAGTCTTTGTTTTAAGTGACCAGAGCACTCCGTCTTTTGGGATAAACTAAAGAAGCAGGGCATTGACCCTTTCCTCTTGGTTTGTGATTTTAGAAAGATAGTTTCTAAGGTTATGCTTGGCTTTTAATTTGAATTACAATATGTGGATTTGCTATGGCCAGAAAGTTTTTCCCTTCACAAAACTTTTTAAGATGTAGCAGACTATAGTGATTAATATATAATTATATATACCCATATGTATGCATGTGTAAATATTGATATAAATGTATATGAAATTTTGGACTCTTGCTTTTCTTAGACCGAAAGTAGCAATTTCCCTTGACTATATTGTCACAGACAGTTGCTTGTATGTCAGGAGAAAATGAAAAGAATGCATACCAAGTTTAGCCACATTCCTTTGAAATACTTTAAAGAAAAAGAATGTCTTTATATGGCAGCATTATGTTGCCAATATGTGTGTTCTTCTCACGGGTTTGAAGATCAATTTATAAACAATATGTTCTAGAAAAGTAGAATCCTAAGATTCTGTGATGTACCTCAAAATAAATTGCTAGAGACATACACAACAATGTGTTCCAAAGGCTACCATACTTATTTTTCTCATCTTTTAGAATACCAAATAATACTCAATGGGCCCTTTACATTTATTTGGAATCATGGCATCTTAGCTAAATTAGAATTTTTGATAGATCATCTTTCCTCAACATATTTGGAAAAATTAGTTTGAAAACTAAAATATGGATGAGAAGATTTCTTTCTGACTTAACTCCTGAGTGTTCTGTGAATCAGTTTAGCTACCTATTCTTGGTTTTCTTCTGGGGGAAAACAGGGAAGGGAGGGGGAGAAAGAACATTTACATCAGGTGTCTTTGGAAGTAGGGCTGTTGACAGTAGACCACCAGGGGGCAGCATAGAGCTGGGAAGCAGGAGACAGTTTGGTCCCATTCTCCCGCTGTCTCCTTGTCATCTAAACCATCTGAGCCTCAGTTTCCTCATCATGGCCCCCTCTAGGATTTTGATATAATCATTGTTCTTGGTGTTTTGGAGATTTGGGGGTTGTAATTATGACCTACTTGGAGGACCTGAAATGCTGGGGACGTGGGTTGGAACGCAAGGGTGGGCTGGGCTACCAAGGGTCTATTTGAGGGAAGATGAAAACTCCTGGGACTCTCCTTACTAAGACACAAGAGCTTGGTCCAATCACAGCGAGAGGATGGGGAAGGGGAAAAACATTGGAAGGAAGGGTGGGGGTGGGTGGTCATGGCTCTCTAGCTCACTTTCCCCTTACATCTAAAGTGATGAGTAGGGGCTATGTGAAGTGGTAGGTTCTTTTTTTTTTTTTTTTTTTTCAGTTGGAGTCTCACTCCATCACCCATTTTGGAGTGCTCTGGCACCCTCACGGCCACACCAGCATCGACCTGCTGGGATCCGGCAATCCTTCCACCTCAGCCTTCCAAGTAGCTGGAATTATAGGCACACACCACCATGCCCGGCTAATTTTTTGATTTATTGTAGAGAAGAGGTCTTACCAAGTTGCTCAGACTGGTCTCGAACCCGTGGGCTCAGACAATCCTCTCACCTCGGCCTCCCAAAGTGCTGGGATTATAGGTGTGAGCCACCGTGCCCCAGTCTAATCCCAGCACTTTGGGAGGGCAAGGTGAGAGGATTGTCTGAGGCCATGGGTTCAAGACCAGCCTGGGAAACTTGGTGAACCTTCATTTCCACAATAAGTCAAAAAATTGGCCGGGTGTGGTGGCACATGCCTGTAGTCCCAGCTACTTGGAAGGCTGAGGTGGAAGGATCACCTGAGCCCAGCAGGTCGAGGCTGTGGTGGCTGTGAGCATCCCATTGCACTCCAACCTGGGCAAAGGAGTGAGACTCCAACTCAAAAAATAAACTAAAACAAAAAAATAAAGCACTAGGATAACAGGCCTGAGCCACTGCGCCCAGCCACATATGTATTAATAGATAAATATCAGTCTATTAATTTGTAAAAAGGCATTGTTGTCTCAGGTCTCACAATACTCACATCTCTGTAATCACAGCACTCTCTACCTTTGGACAGATTGACTTGAAAAAAACAATAATCAGAAGGTTGCTGGGTGACGACTCTTAAATAGCATCTGGTTATGGTGTATCTGTCTCCCACAGACGGTCTTACTGGCAAGACCAGAATGTCTGAAGTTGGATAGCTAAAGCCCTTTCTCCTCTCTTGGTGTGGCATAAACACTGCCCAACAGTAGTTTTATCCACAGGCCTGAGAAAACAATAGTGATGTGTCTTAAAAAGAACTTGAATAAATGATCCTTGATTTATCTTCCTTTGTTCTTTTCCGTGATCTGTTCAGAATCACAGTGTCTGTGATTGTCTGGAGTCAACGGGCCAGACACAGTGGCTCACACCTGTAATCCCAGCACTTTTGGAGGCGGAGGCAAAAGGATTGCCAGAGCTCAGGGGTTTGAGATCAGTCTAAGTGATATGGTGAGACCTCGTCTCTACATTAAATCAAAAAATTAGCCAAGCATGGTGGCGCGTGCCTGTAGTTCCAGCTACTTCGAAGGCTGAGGCAGAAGGATCACCTGAGCCCAGCAAGTTGAGACTGTGGTAGCCATGAGCATGCCTCTGCACTCCAGCCTGGGTGACAAAGTGAGACTATTATTCAAAAAAAAAAAAAAAGACTTTGAGCACTAACGCTAGACTGCCTGGGTTCAGATCTTGACTTATCATATGATACGGTTTACCATATCAGCTTAGCAAATTATTTAATCTCTCTATGACCTCACCTTCTCAACCTCTAAAATGGGGAGAGTAATAGTATCTGGTTTCCAAAGTTGTCTTAAAGATTAAATGAGTGAATATCCACAACACATTTGACATAGTGCTTGTCACATAGTAAGCGCTTGTATTTTACCGATTTTGAGAATATACTTACCCATTTCCTTTGTAATTTTTTGTATGGCCTTAATGAGCCTAATATAAGTAATGACATATCATATTCTATAACAATGTAGTGCTATAACACAATCAAGCATTTAATACATGTGTGATGCCAATTTTAGCAGTATTATTATTATTACTAGTATTGTAATCAGTCACAGTGTAAAAATAAATCTTTTAAAATTTAATGAGCATGTATTCTGTAGGCACAAAGAACATAAATATCTACTCCTGGTTGAAGAGTGTTTCAACTAGAGTCGTAGCCTTCAAAGGGGGACAATCTATTGATTGCTTCTAGACTTGTGCCCTACAAAAAAGAGACCAGAGAAAGGAAGCCTGAGGGACATATTTTGCATGTCCAATGTGAGTTTTTGCCTAAGTGCATCAGGGTATGTTTATGCTATCTTATTTTTATTCTCATTGTAGGGTCAGCACGATAAAGAAAAACATGTCATTCTAAAGTACTGGGTAAAAGCTGCAAAATAAAAATAGAGGACAATTTTAAACCACATAGATGGAGCTCATTTAGCAATTCCAAGTAAAGGCAATTGGATTTGCTTCTTTTACAGTTGTTTTTGAATCATTCAATTCATGTAAAATATATTGCCTCAAGCATTTTTGAAATCTCATCTTTTAAGGGCTTAAGACTTAATAAGTAGCAGGCTAAAAATGTAGTTAAATGTGTAAATCATTTGTACAAATAATCGATAAAAGGATTTATTAGAGAATATAATAGCCAATATAACACTTAATCTTGAGTAAATGAATAATGTGTGGAGGACTTCATGACTTTTTAAGAAATTTAGATCAATGCTTTGGGTAATTTCATAATATAAAATAGTAAAAATATAATAGGATGAAATCTTGAAATTTGGAATATAAAAAGCATGATTGATGCTGTGAAATCATGGTTTTAATTATGCTTTCTTTCTTTCTTTCTTTCTTTCTTTTTTGAGTCGTAGTCTCACTCTGTCACATAGGCTGGAGTGCAGTGGCACGCTCACGGCCACTGCAGCCTCAGCCTGCTGGGCTCAGGAGATCCTTCTGCTTCAGTCTTACAAGTAGCTGGAACTATAGGCGTGCGCCATCATGCCTGGCTAATTTTTATTTATTTATTTATTGTAGAGATGAGATCTCACCATGTTACCCAGGCTGGTCTCAAACCCCTGGGCTCAGGCAATCCTCTCACCTCTGCCTCCCAAAGTGCTGGGATTATAGGTATGAGCCACCTCGCCTAGATTAATTATCCTTTCAACTGCTGGATTATAGCCATTGCCTTCTCATGCCAATTTTTCTAATTTGAAAAGTTTCCCTCATAACTATCTCTGTCTCTAGCACCCTCTTGCTGCTGTTTTATCTTTCCAGAGTTTCACATGCACACCAACCATTAGGAATATTAGGGGTGTGTCAACAGAAAACTGAAACAAAAACAGAAATCTGTGTTTATTTTCCACACTTTTCAGTGCGGTCTTCTGTTTGGTGGTAAGTATGAATTGGTATAAAAACTTGCTCCCTGCTGCTGCAATGAATAAAAATAGGGAGTTCTCAGACAGAGAGAGATACCTGTTGAGCACACAGAAGCAATGCCAAAGGTGATCTGTCTTTGCTGGGTCTCCAGGCACCATAGTTGAATTCTCAGCTTGGTAGGTTTAGAAACTCAATTTGATCTAGGTATCCAGATAATCAGTCTCCTGGGGACTCACATTAACCAAGTCATCCTAGATTGATGCATAAATTAGAATCCAAATTAATTAAGCTACACTGGGAAATATCTACCCTCTCCTGTTATCTTAATATTTAAGCTTTTTTAAGTTTCATGTGGACAGGGACTGGTCAAATTTTGTTCCTCATTGTGACCAAGGTACCTAGCACAGTGCTTTGCACATAGCAGCCACTCAATAGATACTAATACATTGCTTTTTAAAAGGAATAAGAAAAGGGAAATGGAGTGAGACCAAGAAAGAAATGTCATTCTGGGTGAAATGCTGTCCTAATCATAAAAGCCTAGTGTTACATCCTAACTCCGTAGAGAAGAGACTTATGATAATTAATACTAGTTTTTCAGATTCAATATTTTTTTTTCTCTTGAGAAAAAGAAAAAAGAATTGAATTCTTGTAGGCTTTATTGATTGTCAGCCTTCCTGAGTCCTTTTATAACTCAGTCTTACTTCAGAATTACATTATAACTGATGAAGTATCAACTTTTCTTTCTTTTTTTTTTTGAGTTGGAGTCTCACTCTGTCACTCAGACTGGAGTGCAGTGGCTGCTCCCGGCCACCGCAGACTCGACCTGCTGGGCTCCAGCGATCCTTCCGCCTCAGCCTTCCAAGTAGCCGGAATTACAGGCATGCGCTACCATGCCCAGCTGATTTTTGATTTATTGGAGAGATGCTGCCCAGGCGGGTCTCAAACCCACGGGCTCAGGCAATTCACTCACCTCAGCCTCCCAAAGGCGCGGGATTACAGGTTGAGCCACCGAGCCCGGCTTCAACTTTTCAAGTTAAAACTTTTCAGCTCTACCTCTCAGAGACTCAACCCAGGTCAGCTTGTTCAAACTTTCCAAATCTCTCTAGGTACATATTCATAGAAATTACATTTGCTCTTTGAGGTACAGTCTTCCAAATTCAGAGAACCTTTCTTAACTCTATGTACTATCTATAAAGAGAATCTGAAAGAGGAGTTAATACTCCACATTCATGGATAATACATATCAACAAATCTTTTTCCCCTAGAAAGGTAAAAACAACTCCATGTCAGTGACTGGTACCCACCACCCAAACCCCCTCGAAAAAAGAAAGAAAAAGAATGTCAGTACAATGAGTAAGATGGCAGAGTAAAAAGTTTGGGCCAAGTGCAGTGACATAAGCCTGTAATCCTAGCACTTTGGGGGGCCGAGGTGAGAGGATTGCCTGAACCCAGGGGTTCGAGACCAGCCCAGGCAACTCGGTGAGACCTCATCTCTACAAAAAATCAAAAAATAAGCCGGGCATGGTAGTGCATACTTGTAGTCCTGGCTACTTGGAAGACTGAGACGGAAGGATCACCTACGCCCAGCAGGCTGGCGCTGGGGTGGTCATGAGCGTGCACTCCAGCCTGGGCAATAGAGTGATACTCTAGCTCAAAAAATAAAAAAGAAGTTTGGACACACCTCTCCTCACCCCCCTCCCCCCATCCATCCACAAACATACCAATCAGCAAAAATTCATGGAAAAATTTTCTTTATGAGAAATCAGAAACTAAATGAAAGACTCCTGCAACCCAGGAGAATAGGAAACTGACTTACTGAAACAAGCAGGGAGATTCAAGACACTCTCTTGCTGGAGACACTGCCCCTGGCACTGTGTCATACAATCAAGAAAAGACCCCTAGCTCTCAGCTTTACCCAGAAGAGGAATGGGTTGATTCACAGCACCCTGGCTTTTCTGAGGGTGTTCCAGGGAGAACTGGCTTCTGTTTCGATAGTGTTAGAACTCTGACAAATCTGTCATAGTCTAGTTCCCCAGAGGAAAATGGAGACAGCTGCTTGGGCTGGTAGATGTCATTGGACCTCTCCCCTGTTGAACACAGAGCAAGCTTGTGAAAATTCTAGCTCTCAGACTCCTGATAGGGAAGGAAATAATTGATCCATGTGTCCAGTTCCCCAGCTCCTCCAGGACCTCAGAAAGAACTAGCATCTGACTCACCAATCCTGGAGCTCTGATGGGTCTAGCACAATCTAGTCAGCTGGGAGAGAACAGAGGTAGTGGCTCAGGCTGGTAGATGCCATAGCTTTTTCCCACCCTGGTTCAGCACACAGCAAATAAACAAAAAACCACAGCTGCCTGCTTCTCCATGAGGAGGGAAGGAGTTGGTAGAGCCCCCCAAAATCTATGACAAGGTTGGTTGGTGAGGATCTTCTCCTGTACAAGGCCAGTTCATTAAGACTGGGAGAGATACCTGCTTTGTCTAATGTGTAGACACAACAAAGAAGTTCACGGAAAATGAAGCATAAAGCAATCATGTTCCAAACAGAGGAACAAAATAAACATTCAGAAAATCACCCCAATGAAACAGAGTTATGCAATTTACCTGACAGAGAATTTAAAATAACCATAATGAAGATTCTCATTGAGATCAAGAGAACAATGCATGAACAAAGTGAGAATTTTAAGGAAGAGACAGAAAATATTAAATAGTTCCAAAGAGACACCCAACAGAAATGAAGCTGAAGAACACAAATGAACTGAAAAATTCACCAGAGGGGCTCAGCAGTAGACTAGATCAAGCAGAAGAAAGTACTGGTGAACTCAAAGACAGGTCACTGGAAATAATTCAGTCAGAAGAGCAAAAAGAAAATAGAATGAAAAGCAGCAAAGTAAGCTTAGGGGAATTATGGAACACCATTAAGCAGGCCAAATATGTATTATGGGAATTTCAAAAGGAGAAGAGATAAAGAACAAGAAAGCTTATTCAAAGAAATAATGAGTAAAAACTTCTCAAACCTAGGGAAGGAAATGGACATCCAGATCCAAGAAACCCAAAGGATACCAAATATGAAGCTAAAGAAATTCACACTGAGATGCATTATAATCAAATTGGTAAAAGTCAAAGACAAAAAAGAAATTTGAAAGCAGCAAAAAACAACTTGTCACCAGTCTAAGAGATCCTCTATTAGATTATCAGAAGATTTTTCAGCAGAAACACTGCAGGGCAGAAGGGAATGGTATGATATTTTCAAAGTGATGAAAGAAAAGAACTTCCGAGAATACTATGCCCAGAAAAACTCTCCTTCAAAAATGAAAGAGAGATGAAAACTTTCCCAAACAAACAAAAGCTGAGAAAGTTTATCACCACTAGACCTACCTTACAAGAAGTGCCTTAAAGAGTTGTTCAAGTTAAAACAAAAGAACACTAGACAGTAACATAGCATAAGAGTGTGAAATTTGTTGGTAAAGGAATTATAACTTAAAGGCAGTGACTGACAACTCACGATGTGCCATGTGCTATAATGTCTGACCAATGATCTGCTTTTACCTAAGGTTTTTTAAAGGTGCTTATGAGCAGGAAACAGATCTGATCTTTTTACTGCCAACTCCTGTCATCCTGAAGATCAGACTGAAAAGATAATGCAACTAAAAGATAATACAACTATACCAGGCACAACTAATTGGAGAACATTAACCAAAACATCTTACTAGATTTCTGAGTGCATTTAATAATAATAATATAAGTAATACAGAATAATTCGAGACTTGTACTGACTGTTGTTATTCATATTTAGCTTGGAAATAGTAAGACACACAAAAACATAATACCTCTGTCTCTACTTACCCTGCAATCATATATACCTAAAGTTAAAATGCATTCAGAACTATGCATGAAAAACATGATAAATCACTGAGATACAAATTAAAGTGACTGAACGATTCTGGTCCCAAGGCCAAGTTCAAAGGCCAGGTCCATGTTGTCCAGAGAGAAAAAGATATTTATCACTTTTCCCAAGGTCATTTAAAAATAGTGGAGCCACTAGAAGCATCCCTTTAGAGACTTTTGGCACAAAATATTTGACTTTACCTCCTTAGAGTTTCTAGAGTGTCCAAGCAACAGTTTTTTTAATTTAATGAGGAAGAATCTTCTCTAGACCCCTGCTCAGTAAAACACCAAGAAAATCCCAGAGGAAGGTATCTTGAGTAAAGATTACATTTATAATGATAATAAAACATTGAAAAGTTTTTATTTTTGAGAAAGTAAACTGGAATACTAGGGCTGAGATAGTAAGAGAACTTATTTTCATGGTATAACTTTTTACTCTTTTTTTTTTTTGAGTTGGAGTCTCACTCTGTCACCCAGACTGGAGTGCAGTGGCACACTCCCTGCCACCGCATGCTTGACCTGCTGGGCTCCGGCGATCCTTCTGCTTCAGCCTTGCAAGTAGCCGTAACTACAGGCATATGCTACCATGCCCAGCTACTTTTTGATTTATTGTAGAGACGAGGTCTTGCCAAGTTGCCCAGGTGGGTCTCGAACTGCGGGCTCAGGCAATCCACTTGCTTCGGCCACCCGACGTGCTGAGATTACAGGCTGAGCCACCGAACCTGGCCCTTTTTACTCTTAAAAAAAATTTTGGAGGGGGTCAAAGTCTCACACTGTTGTCCAGGTTGGAGTGCAGTGGGATGAACCCAGTTCACTGCAGGCTCGACTACCTGAGCATAGGTGATCCTTCCGCCTCAGCCTCCTGAACTACAGGTATGACACCTGGCTAATTTTATTTTATTTTATTTTTTGTAGAGATGAGGTCTCACTATGTTGCCCAGGCTAGTCTCGAACTCCTGGGTTCGAGCAGTCCTCCCACCTTGGCCTCCCAGAGTGCCGGGATTATAGGCATGAGCCACCGTGTGCAGTCCCATCTTTAAATGAGTTAATATGCAAGTATTAATTTTCAGAAATAATGATAGTGAGTTTTTTTTTTTTTTTAAAGAAAGCAAGAGTTTATTAAGAAGACAGAAAAGCTCCCACAATTGGAGGGGACCCAAAAGAGACTTGCCTGATAGTGAACTTTTCAAACATAATGGCAAAAAAGAAGCTCATATCCAATTTGCAAATTCCTATATTTGAAACAAACTGCTACTTGTTACTTCTGAATTATGCATGTGTGTTTACAATACAAATCTCTTCCTATCTGAATTCTGGGGCCCAGGATTGCGCAGCAGTTTTTTACATGACAAAGTTGTAATGTCAAATAAATCCCTTATTCTAATTTTTAATCTAAACCAGGACTATGCATACCTGAAACACAGAACTACTTAACTGACAGCTCAGACGTCCATGGTCACTGGTTAATCAATTACCTGAATCGCTCTGAACTCTGCTTAGAAAGTACACAGTAGGCTAGGCACAGTGGCTCAAGCCTGTAATCCCAGCACTTTGGGAGGCCAAGGTGAGGGGATTGCCTGAGCCCACGGGTTCGAGAACAGCCTGGGCAACTTGGTGAGACCTCATCGCTACAATAAATCAGGAAATTAGCCAGGTGTGGTAGCGCATGCCTGTAGTTCTGGCCACTTGGAAGGCTGAGGTGGAAGGATCGCCTGAGTCCAGCAGGTGGGGTGACCGTGAGCGTGCCACTGCACTCCAGCCTGGATGACAGAATGAAACTCCATTTCAAAAAAAAGAAAGTACACAGTGGACACAAGATCACAATGGTGTCCCAAGGAATACTGTAGGCCTTTTCCTATCTGGATCACAGGTTCAAACAGACTATTGAGCTAGGAGAGAGCATAACGGCAGTCCAAGGTAGGAGTGTGCACAGAAGTCAGACTTCCTCTGTGCTTCCTCTTCCAGAAAATGCCTGGGAAATTTTTCTTCTTAAGGCTATTACTATTATCTTTATTAATAATGCTAAAATAATAAAAGTATTGAGGATTATAATCACTGGATGATGCTAATGGTAACTAATATTAATCAAAAATCTGCTCTGGCCAAGTGCTTCCCTAGTATTTTGCAGATATTGTCTCGTTTAATCTTCAAAGCAACTCTATAAAGTTTTATTTTTCTCATTATACAGATGAGGAAATTGAGGCCTAGAGAGTTAAAAAAAAAATTGCTTAAGATCTCACAGCAATTAAATGACTTTGGATTGTTTGACTCCAGAGTCTAGTTTCTTAACTCATACTTTCAGTCTCTCTAATCTTCCATCCCAGGAGGAGAATTAGTTGCATGATACATGCCAACGAGAGAATCCCAACCCCTTAGATTTCTAAAAATCTCACTAAATTGTTTTTGCATTTACTTTTTGGCCAATCCTGAATTATCTGAAAGACGATACATATATCTAGCCCTCTTGGGTTACCTACATTTCTGTTCTGCTGAACTTTTTTTCCTTTTAGCACTCATGCCCCACCTTATCAGAAGAGAAGGAGAGAAACTAGAAAAGGTAGAAGATAGATCACTCAATTGTGTTACTATAACAGCTTTGAGTATAGCTGAGAGACTTTGAAACTGACGTATAAAATTAAGCTTCAGGATTATCTGCTTCTTTAGTACTTCATTCATCTGGATATAATGAGATGAGTCAGCCAGTATCCAAATCCCATTTACAATTGTGATGTAAGTATTAGGAGGAAAAACTTTATATATTATACTTCTGCCATTGTTGCCTGCAGAACGTTTGCTCTGTTTTCTTTTCATAGTTGGAATTCTGCCAATACAATTTATGAATAGCATTTAATTGCTATGAAACCATAGTTTTCCAATTTTTCAATATCAACTCAGTTTTTTAATGTTGATAAAGGCAACTAATATATTAGTTGCTTTCATATCGATTTTTCCCATTTTGCTTTCCTATAATTTTTCAGAAACTACCATATTAATAGCCAAAATATATGCAGATTGAATCTATCCTTTTTTTTTTTCTTTGAGACAGAATCTTGCCCTGTTGCCCAGGCTGGAGTGTAGTGGTATACTCACACTCACTGCAGCCTCAACCTCCTGGGCTCAAGCAATCCTCCTGCCTTAGCCTCGCAAGGAGCTAGGTCTACAGGCATGTGCCACCATGCCTAGATAATATTTAAAATTTTATTTTGGTAGAGACACTGTCTCACTATGTTGCCCAAGCCGGTCCCAAACTCCTAGCCTCAAGCATTCCTCCAGCTTTGGCCTCACAAATTGCTAGGACTACAGATGTGAGCCACTGAGCCCAGCTGAGTCTATCCTGTTTTTAATAACTTCTAGAGACGACAATCCACAATTTTCATTGCGATTTTGTTCCTGAATTTTTTAGTGCTCATTGAAGGAAATGCTTCCTAATATCTAAATCCTATTCCTGTGGGTAAGGCACATTTCCTGCTGTTCCATCCTCATGGAAATGGAGAATAGTTTGCCATAGGAACAGGGAAGGGTTAATTTATATATACTATGAAATGTTCTGAGTTTTATATATATGGAGAAGACCCAGAAATTAAATTTTAATAGGCCTCCAGATTTGGGCAGCAATGAAAGGTTTTCTCTATAGCAACAATTACACACATCACTGATCTGAGATCAAATATTTATGTGTTCTCCTACATGCTAGAGAACTAGCATTTTGCTAGTTACTGTTATTACCAGGGTAGTTCAATAGAGGGCAAAAGAGACTAAAAATGTCATTTCACAGTGGAAATTGTAAGAAAAAGCAATAACAAGCCTGGAAAAGATTAAGCACAATTGGAAATGAGTCTAAACTGAAATAAAACACTGTATTTGAGATTTTTAGGGCTATAATTTTAACTTTTACTAAAGAACTGTCGTTTTGCCTATCACTGAAACACACATACAAAAGAAGACAAAGAAGCTTGATGCTAGCAGGAAACAAAAGCTCTTCCCCATTTCCTAAAAGTACTTTCTTTTCTAGAAGTATATTGTTTAAAGGAGACTTTTCCATTATGCCTTAGGGAAAATGTAACCATTTTTAAAAAATGAAATTATACTTCCCTTTGGAGAAACTTTGTTTCCTTGGGTCTTGCTAACATAGAAAACAGTAACAGAATAAATTCTGCTTATTACAGGACCCCATCAAACAATATCAATATCTCATCCCTGTTAAAGGACTAGAGCCAGCGTCACGCTGCCATCAGTATCACCACCACCATGATTGTCATATTATCCATTACTATACTGTAATATCTTTGGAGATGCAATCTTGCAGCAAATACCCTATACCAGGTACTTTCCAGGAACTCCTGTAGAGCTACCCTTAAAGAATTTGTGATTTAGGAACTTACATCAAATTATTATATTGCCATTCTTACATGACTTTATTTCTTTTTTGTTCATATTCCTGGTGATTTTATTTGGTTTCAAAGAAGCTATAAAATTCTGTTATTTCTTTTCATTGGGTTGCAAATATACACCCCAACTCACCTCTCTGGGACCTCAGTCTCCACTGGGACCTCTAAACTAGGAACGGCTCCTGTAAGGTTATGGTCCCTGGACAAAGTGCTTATAGCAGGCAGGGTTCAGACATGATAACTAGTCATAGATGACAGTTCTAAATCAAGAAGAGAACAGTGGGTCTGCTGGAGTCTGGGAAGGCTTCATGGAAAAGGGTCTTGAAGTAGGGAGAAGATTCATAGGAGGCCAAGACCGGAGGAAAGTTTATCTCCAGATTATGTAGACAGCTAATGTAAAGGGATTGGATGGGTGAACTGAAGGAGCAAGGAATGTTCATGGATCAGTAAATAGGCCTGCCTGGCTGTGGTAGGGTGTTTATGAAAATAAATAGCAGGAGATAAGGATGAAAAGGTGAATTGTAGCTGGCCTTGAATGGCAGGCTAAGAGATTTGAATGTTATTCTCCATTCATGTGGGAGTTGTTAAAGATTCCTGGAATAGGGAAATGACAGGATGAAAATGGTGTTCAAAGGAGACAACTATGGATACTAAGTGATAGGGCCTCACTCCAGGTCTCTCTGGAAGGGTAGGAGTTTCCCTTCAACAAACACAAGTTAGCAAACCCAGACGGATTTTCCATGGACCAGTTCTCTCTTCTAGTTGTTTATGATTTTTCACTTCCCCAAGTCTGCTCAAACTCTTGTCATTCCTCTCCATACTCCTTCAGTTTCCCTTTAAAAAGGAGTGTGTGTGTGTGTGTGTGTGTGTGTGTGTGTGTGTGTGTGTGTGAAAAAGCCCAATCATCTCTGCACAAATCAGAATAGAACTTACCTCTTTCTCCTACTGTCAGTAATTACTGAATAAAATCTGCTTTATTATCTTATTTTATTTTTTCGAGAAAGTGTCTTGCTCTGTTGCTCAGGCTGGAGTGCAATGGCACAATCATAGTTCATTGTAGCCTCAAACAATTCTGTCTCAGCCTTCTAAGTAGCTAGAATTACAGGTGTGAGCCACCATGCCCAGCTGATTTTTTGTTTGGTTGTTTGATTGTTTGTTTGGTAGAGACCATGTTGCTATTGCCCAGGATGCTGTTTTCAAACTTCTGGCCTCAAGCAATCTCCCATCTCAGCCTCCCAAAGTACTGAGATTATAGGCATCAGACACTGCACACAGCTGGTTTTACCACTTTAACTGATGTCTGGTTGTGTTTATCTTTGACAGGGTCCTGAGGCTTAAACAATTTGAGGAGCTGTCTTAGGAATAAGGATACAAAGTTACAAATGCAAAATTAAACATAGGGCTTTGGAATAGGCACCTGCAAATAAGAGGCCCTGAACATAAACATCCTAGCTTCACAGTAAAGCTTCATCTGGTTGAGTAGATAGATAAGGTGTTTGCTTTCTTGAAGCTTGTGTTCTAGAGGGAGTGAGAAGGATCATTCTCTGAAAAAAAAAATCCCATGTGTGTACTTGGTTATTGCCTGTCTTTCCTTCTCAATAATCAAGTACACACATGGGATTTTTTTTTTTTTCAGAGAATGATATTGCTTTCAAGCAAGCAAAATGACCTGAAAGAGTGAAGAGGAGGAGAGAAGGAAAAGGTTAGAGAAGCTTCCGATGGTCTATCTGGGAAGGCATTCTAAGCAGTTACACAGCTTTCCAGGCAGAAGGCATGTCTGAGGAACAAGTATAAGCCATATGGCAAGATATAGATCATATAGGGCCTTGTAGGCCACTTTAAGAAGAGCTAAATTTAATGTTAAGTGTTTCTGTTATCTATTGCTATGTAACAAATTGTCTCAAAACTTAGTATTTTAAAATAATAACTTTCTTATCCCTCATAATTTTGTGAGTTGACTGGGCTCAGCTGAGTGGTTCTTCCACTTTTTTGTGATGTTATCAGGGACTACAGTTATTTGAGGGCTCAAGTAAACTGCACAGTCAAGATGATTCCATCACGTTTTCAGCTTGTTGGCTGAGATACTAGAATGCTGGCCTCTACTAAACACTGACACAGCTGGGCCTCTCTCTCCATGTTGCTTCAGGTCTCATGTGATCTCTCCAACAAGATAGGTTGACCACTCATATTGAAACTGGCCCAGCTTTCCCATAGAATTAACGGTTACAGTTTTGTGGCTTTTTAATAGACATAAATTGACACTTCCGATCTTAAAGCTTGAAACTTACCTTTGTCTTATCTGAGTTCCTTCCTCAGGAAACCAACCCTCAGGTCTATAGTATCAAGGAACTGAAACTCACCAGATCACCCCATCTGGACAATGAGATGCCAGGCCCTTCTCTAATTCCTGTTTACCAACTCCTCTTCCTTCCCTAATTTCTGTTTTCTACATTCCTGCCCCCACTATATAAATCCTTGACTTCAGTGAGATGGGAAGACAGATTTGAGACAATCTTCCACTCTCCTTGGCTGATCTCACTCAAACAAAAGCCTTCTTCCCTGGCAATACTTGTTGTCTCAGCAATTGACTTTCTGTGCAGCAAAAAACAAGTATCCCAGCCAAACCTCTGGAATTTTGGTAACAATATATAACAGCTCAAGGCTTCTAAAAGTACAAAAGTATAAATGTCAAAACTTCTTAAAGCTTCAGCCAAAATTGGCACAGCATCACTTCAGCTGCATTCTGTTGGTTCATGCGAGTGACAGGACACTCAGACTCAGTGAGGGAGGTGAACATGTGAGGGTGTGACTACTGAGAGACATAGTGCATTGGAAGCCAGCTATCACAGATGGCATTTACTTTTTAAAAGATCACTCTGGTTGTGGAGAATGGATTTAGTGAGAGAAGAGCAGGAGCAGAGAGGTCAATTAGAAGGTAATGGTAATACTTCGGTTGAGAGGCAGTTATTGCTAGAACTATAGTGGTAGCTATGGATGTTGAAAGAAGTAGAAGCTGGGCTCGGTGGCTCAGCCTGTAATCCCGTGCCTTGGGAGGCTGAGGTGAGTGGATTGCCCGAGCCCGCGGGTTCGAGACCTGCCTGGGCAACTTGGCGAGACCTCATCTCTTCAATAAATCAAAAATTAGCCGCGTGTGGTAGCGCGTGCCTGTAGTTCCAGCTACTTGGAAGGCTGAGGCAGAAGGATCGCCAGGGTCCAGCAGGTTGAGGTTGCATGGCCAGGAGTGGCCACTGCACTCCAGTCTGGGCTACAGAGTGAGACTCCAACTCAAAAATAAAAATAAAAATGAAAAATGAAAAGAAAGAAGTAGATGAACCTGGGATGGGATGAGAAAGGTGTATTCACCCAACAGTGAGAAGTGTGTATGGCATAGGCTGAAATGAAATTAGAGTAAGGCATTAGAACTTTAGTCATCAGGGAGCTAGCAAAGACTTCTTGATTGGGAGTTAATAGAAGGAAAGTAGGTTTAAGACAATTCATGTGGGGGCAGAGTGCTGAATGGGTTCAAGCAGAAGGAATGCAGGGGAGGGAGAAAGATCTGCGGCAGGAAACAGGTTAGCAAGTCCACTCTTCCCACCATCCAAGGATTAGACACTAAGTCCTAAACCACAGTCACTGCAAATAAAACGGAAAGGATGAAAGGTGACATCATGAAGGCAGGGGTGACAATACTAATAAATGCTTTGATATAGAGATTAGAAAAGAAAGGAAATTCTTTAGGAAAAAGAAGCAATCAGGGATAATTCCAGCAATCAAGATAATTTATCAAAGTACCAAGCCATGAAGGTGGAGATGGCTGATACCACTGACAGAATAGGAAGGCTAGGAGTGGGAGCCAGCTTTGAAGAAAACACATTCACCACCACACCTGTTGCCTTTGGTAGGGCCATGTAAGTGAAAATGCTAACTTGCAAATGCCTTAGAAATCCAAGTTTGGGCCACATGAAAAGAAGGGAGGCAGAGAGGCATATCCATCTGGATGTACATAGAGGTACAGATTGAAGCAAAGAGAGAGAAGAGCCCTAGTGGGCATGGGCTGTTGGGGGAGAGAGAAGTTCAAGGGCAAAGGTTTTTAAAGTTCAGATCTGAAAATATGAGAGTTTCAAAAAGGAAACAAGTAGTAGGTGGAATCAAAGGCTGCAAAAAGTACTAGGATGATATAAGCTTTGAATTTGGAAATCAGATCTTTGGCAAGCTTTTAGAAAGCATTTTGGAGTAATTGGAGCAAAGATCAAGTAGACAAGATTGCAGAGACTAAGAAACAGTGAACAAAGGGCTTGTGGTGACAACTAGGTTTTAGTGACTGGGTGCAGAGGGAAAGAAAAGTGTTTTACAATGAGAAGGCCAGTTGTAAAGGAACCCGTGGTCTCGCATTATTCATTAACCCTACATGTCATTCTATGTAAGAATTGATTATATAATTATATAAGTTATAATTAACTTATAAGGATGAAAAAATAAAAACAAGCAAAGATTGTCACATTACAGAAATAGCAGTTTAAAACAGATATGGCAGGCTTTTTTTTTTCTGTTTTGAACTAGAAATAATTTTTTCTCTGCCCTTTTAAAAGAAATTGATTGGGCAGGGTGCAGTGACTCACACCTATAATCCCGGCACTTTGGGAGGCTGAGGTGAGAGGATTGCCTGAGCTCATAGGTTCGAGACCAGCCTGGGCAACTTGGCAAGACCTCATCTCTACAATAAATCAAAAAATTAGTCAGGCATTGTGGTGTGTGCCTGTAGTTCCAGCTACTTGGAAGGCTGAGGCGGAAGGATTGCCTGAGCCCAGCAGGTTGAGGCTACAGTGGCTGTGGGCATGCCACTATCCTCCAGCCTCGGTGACAAAAAAAAAATGTAGTCATTCCAGCCAGGCGCGTTGGCTCACGCCTATAATCCCAGCACCTTGGGAGGCTGAGGTAAGAGGATTATCTGAGTTCATGGGTTCAAGACCAGCCTGAGCAACTTGGCAAGACCTCATCTCCACAATAAGTCAAGAAAAATTAGTTGGGCATGATGGTACAAGCCTGTAGGTTCCACCTACTGGAAGGATGAGGCGGAAGGATCACATGAGCCCAGCAGGTCAAGGCTGCAGTGGCCATGAGCATGCCATTGTCCTCCAGCCTGGGTGACAGAGTGAGACTCTGACTCAAAAAAAAGAAAAAAATTGATCACTAGCTGGGCATGGTGGTGCATGCCTATATCCCCATCTATTTTAGAGGCTGAGGTGGGAGAATTGCTTGAGCCCAGGAGTTCAAGGTTGCAGTGAGCCATGACCATACTACTGCAGGTTAACCTGGGCAACAGAACAAGACCCTGTCTCTAAAAAGCAAACAAACAAAAGGAAAGAAATTAATCACTGTTGCTTTGTTAAGAATATGAAAACATGGTTTATTCCTTTTTCAGCCTAGAGTATAGTTTCAAGGACTTTTGTTGATGAGGTGATATTAGTGGAAAGAAACCTTTAAAAAGAGATATTTTGCTCAGTCTTCTTGACTGACTCTTCCTACATTAGCCAACTTTAACCAAACTCATAGTTTGCTTCACTGTACTACCTTTAAAATTTCTCCTGTTAAAATTTGGCAAGAAGATGGCTTTTTTTTTTTTGAGTTGAGTCTCATGATCATGGCTCACCACATGCAGTCTTGACCTTTTGAACTCAAGTACCCTTCCACTTCAGCCTCCTGAGTAATGGAATTATAGGCATGCACCACCATACCAGGCTAGTTTTAAAATTTTTTTTGTAGAGACAAGTTCTCACTATGTTGCTCAGGCTGGTCCCAAACTCCTGGGCTCAAGCAATCCTCTCACATCAGCCTCCCAAAGTGCTGGGATTACAGGCATGAGACACTGAGCCCGGCTATGATTCTCTCCTTTTTTTCTGTATCTTATTAAACAAGTGGTTCACACGAGTCACAAAGCTAGGTTGCTAGAGGTTTGAGATGTTTCCAAGAAAATTGGGGGGGCGGGGAATAGAATCTATAAGAAGAAAAGTAAGAGAAAAATCACCACATTTCTGAGATGTTGACACAAAATTCCAACTGCTTGTTCCTAAACTATAACAATGACATTTCATTTATTATTTATTTATTGTACATCGGAGGCAGATGGATAAAGAACCAGAGCTCTCTAGCTCTTGTGTCTAAGAGGCAGTGACATGGAACTAGATTCCACACATGTGAGCTTCAATTTCTGCTTCATCACTTATTGGATGCACCAGAGACTACTAACTGCTTTAGTGTTCATTATCTTTATGCTTACTAGTTAACAGAATACTCTAAGGGGTTTTTTTTTTTTTAGTTGGAGTCTCACTTTGTCGCCCAGGCTGGAGTGAAGTGGCACACTAACGGCCACCCCAGCATCAACCTACTGGGCTCCAGCGATCTTTTCGCCTCCGCCTTCCAAGTAGCCGGAACTACAGGCGCGCACTACCACACCCAGCTAATTTTTGGTTTATCGTAGAGATGAGATCTCGCCAAGTTGCCTGGGCTGGTCTTGAGCCCATGGGCTCAGGCAATCCACTCGCCTCGGCCTCCCAAAGTGCGGGGATCACAGGCTGAGGCACCAAGCCAGGCCAGAATATTCTGTTTTAGATGGGCATATGGCTTCCCAGTCTTCCTTGCAGCAGATGTGGTCATGCAACTAAGTTCAGGTCAGTGGGACGTGAGTAGAAAGGATCTCCACAACTCCTGGGCATCCCCTGCAGGACAAAGCTACTTGCCTTGAAAATCGTATTTTCACCATTTCAAGGCTGGAACACAAACATGGTGGTGACATTGCTTTGGCCATGTAGGAGAGGACAGTGGCAAAATGAGGCGACCCTGGGTTTTGGAATGACCTCATGAAGTAGAGCCACTCCAACAACCTGACATGCTCACACTAGCCTGTTAGGAGGGATAGACATCAACATTAGTGAATTAATCTATGTTTTGTAGTCTATTCAGACTGTAACTTGAAAATATACTTGTTAAGTGTCCTTTGTGTTGAAAATCTCTAAACCTCAGTTTCCTCTTCTGTAAACTGGGGATAATTCCTACCTCACATCTGTGGCATAAAGATTAAATGAAAAAATGTGCAGGAGAACCAGAGCCCCGCACATGAGAGGTATGGAATGAATATTTGTTGTCTTTTCTTCAGCTATTTAAGAATATGCCTTTCATATACCTTTTCAGCTATTTAGGAACATGCCTTTCATGTACCTTTTCAATGACTCTAGAAAATACAGAGATTGAATGTCAAACAGTTGAATAATATGATTTTCACTATACAGGAAACACTCTGCTCTAAGACACTCTAACGGTCATTTGAACTCAGGAAACAGTCCTATGAATCAGAGGAAGCCCAGTTGACTACCAACAAGGCTCCTTGCTAAATTTCCAGTGTCCAGCACAATGTCCAACACATAGTATGCTCTCAATAAATATTTACAGAAAGAACCACTATTCAACCACAGATCATTTGGAGTAGAGGTTGTAAGTGCTTGGGATTCCTGGGCGATAACACTTCTGTTGTGAGGATTAACTGATGCTATGAATGGTGGAAGTTCTTAACAGACACACGACTCATACATAATAGTCACTCAAACAAAGGTTTTCATTATAAGTGCCTTGAGGGCCAGTTCTCTGTCTTGTACACTACTGTATATCAAGTATACAGCACATGGTATGACTAAGTAAATATTTGTTGCATGCAGACAATATAGATAAAAAATGTACCAGCCTGGGCAACTTGGTGAGACCTCATCTCTACAATAAATCAAAAATTAGCCAGGTGTGGTAGCGCAGTGCCTATAGGTCCGGCTACTTGGAAGGCTGAGGCGGAAGGATCGCCAGAGCCCAGCAGGTTGAGGCTGGAGGGCCAGGGGTGTGCCACTGCACTCCAGTATGGGTGACAGAGTGAGACTCCAACTCAAAACAAACAAATAAACAACAACAAAAAATGTGTTTGATATGTTTATCTCCATCATTTATCCTCCTTCCCCTACACCGGCAACAAAGGAAGAAATTGTCATACAAAAGTGAAGCAATATATCCAAGTTGACACAGTTTATAAGTAGCAGTCAAAACTTGAGCTAAACCCAGGGATCACTAGGCTCATATTTTGAAGTCTTCTCACTTTCAACATAGGTAGATACTCTTTTCTCTGAGCAGACTTTGAGAGAAGTAAGACATTACCAATAGACAAAGAGAAGCCATTGGAAGGAGAAAGGGGAAGTTAGGTTAGAATAGTTCCTTCTTCTTTTTTTTTTTTTGAGTTGGAGTCTCACTCAGTCGCCCAGACTGGAGTGCAGTGGCACGCTCCCGGCCACCGCAGCCTCAACCTGCTGGGCTCCAGCGATCCTTCCGCCTCAGCCTTCCAAGTAGTTTAGTTCCTTCTATTTTAACTTGCTAGGCAAATTTGTGAAATACACAACTCTATGTTAGACATAAAAAAAAAAAGAAATCATGCCCTTTGCAGCAACATGGATGCAGCTGAAGGCCGCCATTCTAAGTAAATTATCACAAAAACAGAAAACTGAATACCACACTTTCTCACTTACAAGTGGGAACCAAACACTGGGTACACACGGACATAAGGATGGGAACAACAGACACTGAGGGCTCCAAAAGAGGAAGAGAGGAAGGCGGGTAAAGGGTGAAAAGCCCATCCAGTCAATACCATGCTCACCACCTGCGTGACAGACTCAATAGATGCTCAAACCTCACTATCACACAATATACCTATGTAACAAACCTGCACCTGTACCCCTTGAAACTAAAATAAATAAAATAAAATAGCAAAAGGGAGGTGCTGGAATGTCTTGATATACTTGATGCTAATGAGAGATGTGGAGATTCTAATTCCTCACCTGAGATGTTAAGCCAGATTCAGTGCTACACAAATGTAAATTGTTTTCAAGAAATTTTCATGATATTCTTAGGAATTAGATAAATAAAATGTAAAATATAACTATAACAAAGGAGGGATCGGTAATCACTGGGCACTGCCGGTGGGGGGCAAGTAAAAACATTAAGTACCTGGTTCTTTACCAGGGGAAGTGAGGGCCAGTTGAAAGCCCAAACATCAACTGCATGCAGCCTACTTGTGTAGTTTATCCTTACTTGTACCCCACATCTCTACAACAAAATTAAAAATATATATATTACCTTGTAGTATTAGCATATATACATACGTATATGTGTATGTATAGACATTTTTTTTCTTTTGAGTTGGAGTCTCACTCAGTCACCCAGGCTAGAATCATGGTCATAGCCACCACAGCCTTGACAACTACTGGGCTCAGGCAACCCATCCATCTCAGCCTTCCAAGTAGCTGGAGCCACAGGTGTACGCCACCATGCCAGGCTTATTTTTTTTATTTACTGTAGAGATGAGGTCTCATCAAGCTGCCCAGGCTGGTCTCAAACCCGCGGGCTTAGGCAGTTCTCTCACCTCCACCTCCCAAAGTGTTGGGATTACAAGGTGTGAGCCACTGTGCCTGGCCTAGACATATATATATATATTTTTGAGTTGGAGTCTCACTCTGTCGCCCCACTGCAGCCTCAACCTGCTGGGCTCTGGCGATCCTTCCGCCTCAGCCTTCCGAGTAGCTGGAACTACAGGCGTACGCTACCATGCCCGGCTGATTTTTTTGATTTATTGTAGAGATGAGGTCTCGCTGCCCAGGCGGGTCTTGAACCGCGGGCTCAGGCAATCCACTCACCTCAGCCTCCCAAAGGCGCAGGATTACAGGCTGAGCCACCGAGCCCGGCTAGACACATATTTTTAAAAAGGGAATACATGACAGAATTTTACTATAAATTGTCTTCGGAGTATTCTTTCTATTTTAATCTTTTGGATCAGAAAAGGTGTAATTGAAGAGCAAATGGAGAATAAATAATGAGATCACTTGAAAGAATAAATATACTACCCTATAATAGTGGCTATTCTTCCTACTCCTTACTTCTTAGAGGACATTATGCTGTTCAAAATCATCCCTCCCCCCAATCTGTGGTATAACTAAAACTTTCAGACCCCAAGAAAAAAAAATTAAACAACTTTTTAAAAAAGACTCTCTGTGAAATGACCAGGTTAACAAATATCCAGCCTTCAGCCCTGGGTAGTATTTACATCATAAAGTAGATAAAGGGAGAAGCCACCAGCAGGGCTATCATGTGGGATGCCCTTCATTCTTTCATCATTATTAACAGAGCATCAGATGAGTCACTGATGCTCAATAAGATAAGGTACTGCTCTTCGGCAAGGAGAAAAGCAGAAAGAACTCCTCTGTGCCTAGGATGGCTGAGGAGTCGATTATGAATGATCTGGTTAGAGCTAACTCAAGACTGAATTCTGAAGGGGGCAAGGTTCTTCTTCCCTCCCACCTTATCTACTCTATTTTAGGAACTGTATGATACTGAAAATATTAGCTGATTAGGTTTTAAGGTGGATGGTTTTGCAGGGATATTTGTAAAATTTTTTTTTTTTTTCAGTTGGAGTCTCACTCTGTCGCCCAGACTGGAGTGCAGTGGCCGCTCCCAGCCACCGCAGCCTCGACCTGCTGGGCTCCAGCCATCCTTCCTCCTCAGCCTTCCAAGTAGCTGGAATGTAAATTTTTTAAAAGCAGGTAAAGGGCAATCGCCTTGGGTCCCTCCTGCTGTGGGAGCTTTTCTGTCCTCTCAATAAATCCTACTTCCTAAAATAAATACATACATACGTACATACATAAAACAAAAGCAGGTAAAGATAAAAAGGTCCGGATAAGAACAATGACCCTTTTGCAGCATTTTTCTCTATTTAGATTCAAAAATGCTGTCTCTATAGCATCTAGGGACTCCTGAATGACTTTAGAAGAATGAAAACTGGCTGGGTGTGGGACTGTAATCCCAGCACTTTGGGATGGTGAGGTGGGAGAATTGGTTGAGGCCAGGAGTTCAAAACAAGCTTGGGCAATAAAGTGAGCCCCTGTCTCTATGAAAAAAATTCTTTTTTAATTAGCTAGGTATGGTGGTGCATGCCTGTAGTCCCAGCTAGCTATTCAGGAGGCTGAGGCAGGAGGATTGCTTGAGCCCAGGAGTTCAAGGCTGCAGTGAACTATGACTTGCCACTGCACACTAGCTTGGGTGACAGAGTCTCTCAAAAAAACAAAGAAAAAAAAAGAAAAATGAAAGCCTACAGTTGATCATTTTTCCATATTTCGTATCAGGATCCACTCACCCCCAATAAAATAAATTAATATTTATTTGAAGTATATATTTCATGTGTGTTCTCAGGTTTAGAAAGTGTCTATAAGTATTATCTGTAATTATGGTATTTGGTCTGAGATGCTTATGAGGATAAATAATTAATACTTCTTTCCATCTTCATTTTTTTATTCTTAACCCTTTCTTCTGTTACCACTGTTTCTTTTATTTTCTGTCTTACTTTCCCTTCTAACCTGAAACACAAAGCTAAACACTGTTTAGTGTGGGCATTTGGAAATTCTGCCAATTTCCTTCCTTCTCTCTGTTCTGGGTCTAAACAAGTTTGTCATCCTGGGTCTAAATTTATGGACACTCTTTTGTGAGAAGCTGTAGCCTTGAAGGACAGTAGCAGAATCTGTCTTCAATCCAACTGGGTTCCCTGAGGTTATGACTGCATCACCACATGGATGTTTTACAACCATGCAGAAATCAAGGCATATACCCCAGTGGTTGTAAAATGTATAGATGAGGAAAACCCCTGCCCCATACTACCTTCCCTCATCTGAACTTTCTGTGTCTTCTGAGCCTTGGATTAGATACTGATAGAGGAAAAAAACCTTTCTCAAATTAGAATATACAAGAGGGAAAAATGAAACAAAAATGGATTTGGGGAGAGGAAGAATTTGGGATGAATCAGGGTTTAAATTGTTGTTAAAAATCACTAGATCAGAGGGGGTGGAAAACAGCAGGAAGCCAGAGACGTTTTCTGGAATTTCTAGACCTTTGGTAAAACCTAAGCCTCTTTTCTGTGTTCTTGCCACTGGTATATGAGGGACAGGAGGAACAGGTGGGTGTAGCTGCGAAGAGGAGAGTGAGGAGACACAGATTTTGGTCAGAGAACTTCCCTGTGAAGAAGCAACTGTGTAACTTCTTCTTTTTACACCCAGTTTTTTAAAAATAGTCGATCTTCTGCTTGGAGTGTGGAGGAGCTGTGATAGCACCAAAGTGCTGGTAAAACCAAGCCAGGCTAAACATGGTACAACATGAATTTAAAAATAAACTTCCTTAGTAACAATTGCAATCCACACATAGAAAGATAACGGCTATACTCAAAAGTCATTAAAAGATACAAAAACAGTGCGTTCATGATGTTTATGAATACCATACCTTCCGTAAATTAGTAGACAAAATATTTATTATGAATTTAAAAAAAACAGCCCAGTGCATTATAGTTATGCTCTTTAGCTGAGTTCTCATTTCTGGGATCGAAGAAATACACAATAGCCCCCCACTGCCTACACAGTTCTTCTGGAACTCAGCAGCAGGATGAGAATCCGTAGCCTGATCACAGGCCTCTGTGGCACAGCTACCAGAGACAGTGTCACTGGAGGAAAGGACATCCCATATCTGACAGTCAAGGTAGAGGAGGCCCCATTGTGATTGCAAAACCAGTCCAATCTCTTTCAACTTTGTCCGTAACAAAATGTAACAAATTGATGAACTGTTTTTCAATTGCAAAGGTCCCCCAGGTTGTAAGTCACCTAACCTGAGCATGCCCAGATGAATCGAGGGTGCCCAACTCATGACCTTGAAGCCCGCTGGAATGAAAAAGTCAACCACATGAGGAACCTAAGTCCTGGGATCAAGGAACAGGGGCCAAATTAAGAGGGAGGGGTGCCTTGTTTTGTGGAAGTATTAACTCAGAAATCAAGGACCCTCTCTTTGAATGACCCAATGATATCACACCTCGTTGTATTTTTCTGTCTCTCTCTCAGTTACTCTTTGCCTATAAAATCTGCCCCCAGGCTGGACACAGTGGCTCACACTGTAAACCCAGTACTTTGGGAGGCTGAAGTGAGAGGATTGCCTGAGTCCAAGGGTTTGAGACCAGTCTGGGCAACTAGGTGAGACCTCATCTCTACAATAAGTCAAGAAAAATCAGCCGGGCGTGATGGCGCATGCCTGTAGTTCAAGCTACTTAGAAGGCTGAGGTGGAAGGATCACCTGAGCCCAGCAGGTAGAGGCTGCAGTGACCGTGAGCATGCCACTGCACTCCAACCTGGTTGACAGTTAGACTCCAATTCAAAAAAAGAAAAAGAAAAAGGAAGGAAGGAAGGAAGGAAGGAAGGAAGGAAGGAAGGAAGGCAGGCAGGCAGGCAGGCAGGAAGGAAGGAAGGAAGTCTGCCCCAGGGCCCCAGCTGAGGGAGACAGATTTGAGCATGCCTCTTGTCTCTTTGCCAGTTGACCTTGCAATAAAGATTTTCTTTTTCTCAAAAGCTGGTGTTATAACATTGGTTTCTATGCACACTGGGGCAGCAAGCTCATAGCCGGGTAACACTACTGAGTACTAAACACAATATGGCATCCATGGCTGCACTGTCCAGTCAAAGGAGACAACTCCTGACATGGTGAAAGATTTTTAATTTTTTTCACATATATACATTGCAGGGGGTTTGCCTCTAATATTGGAGCATGGATTGTGGAAAGATCCTAGCATACGGTTTCATATGCTCAAATCAAATGGAAAGAGGATTCCATGTTCAAATACACTGAAGAAATGCTTTGTTAGATAAAGGCAAATAGGATTTATTAAGGACTTCTGAGAAGCTTTGTGAATCCCAAAGAGCGGATGTGCTGTGTAACATTTCCCAAACATATTTGGCCACCACATTCTAGTTGCTTCTTTCCTTTTTTTGTTTTTGCTTTCTTTTCTTTCTCTTTCGTTTTTTTAATTTTTATTTTTTATTTTTTTGAGTTGGAGTCTCACTCTGCAGCCCAGGCTGGAGTACAGTGGCACACTCATGGCCAACCCAGCCTTGACCTGCTGGTCTCCAGAGACCTATCCGCCTCAGCCTTCCAAGTAGCCAGAACTACAGACACACACTACCATGCGTGGCTTGTTTGTCTGTTTGCTTATTCATTCATTCATTCATTTTAGGCATGAGTTCTTACCAAGTTGCCCGGGCTGGTCTCGAACTGGTGGGCTCAGGCAATCCACTTGCCTCGGCCTCCCAAAGTGTGGGAATTATAGGCTGAGCCACCGAGCCTGGCCTGTTTTTATTTTATTTTAATCAGGGCACGTCAAAGGACTAGAATTCCAACGTGCAAACTAAAAGTCTTCTTTTCGGTTCAATATTTAATTAATTCACCAGGTGTTTCTGAAGTCAGTCAGATAGCAATACTTATTCAGCACCTATTTTGTACCAGGCTATGCCTTAGCTAATGGGTATATGGAGTTAGAAAAGACAGAGTCCTTGCCCTCAGTGAGCTTAGATTTGCTGAAAAAGGATAGGCAACAAAAAGGTAAACATGAAAGTCCCACAGTGCAGTGGAAAAAATATTTAAAAATCTAGGGTGACCCATCAGAGACATGGGCTGAATGAGAAGTGGGAAGACCACGAGGAATCTTTTGAGGAAACAAAATGCCATAGCCTTGAGATGGAGACCCATTTGGAATGTTCCTCGAAGTGGAAGGAGACAAGGTGGCAGAGGTAAGAGCAAGAGAGTGAAAGGAAGTGACAGAGCCAGGAAGGCTGAGAGATGGAGTGTGCTCAACAAGCTAGGCACTGTGGGAAGCCATTGAGCCTTTGTTTGGGGTTTGTGTTTACTTTAAACTTTTTTTATTTTAAAGTACTTTGAAAGTGACAGAGAAGATGCATGAACATACAAAGAACTCCTATACACCTTCCATGCAGGTTCCCTAATTGTTCCCCAGGTTCTCCCACAAATCCACAGTATAGCCATCAAAACTAGGAGATTAATACTGACATAATCCCTTTGTCTAATAGATCCCATCTCATTTCTACAATTATCTTTTTTTTTTTTTTTGAGTTGGAGTCTCACTCTGTTGCCCAGGTGGGAGTGCAATGGCATGCTCACAGCCACCCCAGTGTCGACCTGCTGGACTCCGGTGATCCTTCTGCCTCAGTCTTCCAAGTAGCCAGAACTACAGGCACACGCACTACACCCGGCTAATTTTTTGATTTATTGTAGAGACAAGGTCTTGCTAAGTTGCCTGGGCTGGTCTTGAACCCATGGGCTCAGGCAATCCCCTTACCTCCATCTCCCAAAGTGCTGGGATTACAGGCTTTAGCCACAACGCCTGGCCTACAATTATCTTAATAATGTCATTTGTAGCAATTTTTTATTTTTTTCAGGATCCATATCTAGAATCATGAGTTGAATTTAATTGTTGTATCTCTTTTAATCCGTCAATCTGGAATAGTTCTTCAGTCTTTCCTTGTCTTCTGAGATCTAGACATTTTCAGAAGATAGCAGGCTGATTATTTTGTAGAATACCCCTTAACTTACTTTTCTCTAATGTTTCCTCATAATTAGATTCAGTTTATGCATTTTTGGTAAGAATTTGACAGAAGTTATGTTGCATTCTTCTCAGTATGACACATCAGAAGGTACACGATGTTAATTTGTCTCATTTCTAGCCATGTTAACTTTCATCAATATCAGATTTGGTATCAATCAGATTTCTCCACTATAAAGTTATTAATTTTACATTTGTGACAAATTATTTTATAGGGGAGATTCTTTGACACTATGTAAATATCCCATCTTCAATACACTTTCACCCACTGGTTTAGCATCCATTGATGCTTTGTGTCTGAATCGATTATTATCATGATGGTTACCAAGTGGTGACATTTATTACTTGCACTCTAATGTAATAAAGACGTTCCTCTTTGTCTCCATTCATTTATATCTATGTGGATTTATGGATTTCTATTATATTCAAAGGGATATAATCTATTGTTTGTTTATTTGGAGGCTCAAATTTTCCCAGATTTGGCCCATGGAAGCCTCTTCAGTCTGCCTCCATGCCCTTTTGACATGTCTTCATTATTTTTTAAGCTCTTCCTTACTTTCTGGCCCAAGAAAATATTCCAGGCTCCTATTATACTTTCCCTGTCCCAGTACTGGAATTAGCCATTTCTCCCAGGAACCCTGGTTTCTTTTAGTGAGGAATGGTATTTAGAAACCAAGATCTGGGTGCTAAATGAGGGGTCGCAGCTTCAAGGGTGTCATTTCCTCTAGACTTTCTCATTGGACCAAAGTAGAAAATGCATCAACACACACATATAACAACACACACATATGTACAACCATTTCTAAATCTAGCTGTCTAGCTACATATATATATATATATATATATATATATATATATTTTTTTTTTTTTTTTTTTTTTTTTTTTTTTTTGAGTTGGAGTCTTACTTTGTCACCCAGACTGGAGTGCAATGGCCGCTCCTGGCCACCGCAGCCTCACCCTGCTGGGCTCCGGCGATCCTTCCACCTCAGTCTTCCAAGTAGCTGGAACTACAGGCACGCACTACCACACCTGGCTAATTTTTTGCTTTATTGTAGAGATGAGATCTCGCCAATTTGCCCAGGTGGGTCTCGAACCCGTGGGCTCAGGCAATTCACTCACCTCAGCCTCCCAAAGCACAGGATTACAGGCTGAGCCACCCAGCCCGGCTACGTATATATTTTTAAATGCCACAACTTCACCTCAATATCTTCAATTCTAATAATATTGGAATTTGATTGGATTCATTCTGGCCTTCCCCTCTTTCCATGTTTGTAGCTTATTTACATACTTGCTTATTCCACCTATGTCTAACCAATCTTTAACCTTACTGCTGCTTCCTCAAGCTTGGAAGCTAACCTCTTCCCCGCCCCCGCCCCCAGTCATAGCCACTTCCTCAGCTCTGACCACCTCCTTGGTCCCAGCTGTTCAGGCCCTGCCAGCCATGGGGGCCTCAAAGAAAGGAAAAGGAAGAAAAATGTTTTAAAATAAAAAAGTAAAGGAAAAGAAGGAAACAAAAGAGGAAGAATAAAAGACAATGGAGGATTCCCTCCCCTCTTTATTTTGTAAAATTTCAAATATACAAAAAAATATAAAATATCATACCAAAAAAAACACAAAATATACAAAATATCAGCTCATCCCCATCACTTAGCATCAATAATTCTCAACTTCCATCTGGCTTTCTTCGATCAATACTCCTATCCACTCCCCCTTTCTCCTTTTTTTTTTTTTTTAATTTGAGTCAAGGTCTCACTCTGTTGCCCAGGCTGAAGTGCAGTGGCGTGATCATGGTTCACCACAGAGTCTTCCTCTTGGGCTCAGGCAATCTATCTGCTTCAGCTTCCTGAGTAACTGGGACCACAGGTGTGAGGAATCATGCCTGGCTCATTTCTAAATATTTTATAGAGATGAGGTCTCACTATGTTGCTTAGGCTCACCTGGAACTCCTAGGCTCAAGCTATCCTCCTACCTCAGGCTCTCAAAGTGCTGGGATTACAGGCATGTGCCATCACACCCAGCCACACTCCTTGTTTCTTTGGAGTATTATGAAACAATACTCCAATAATATGAAATCATATTATTTCATCTATAGAAGTTTCTGTATGCATTTAAAATATTTTTAAGCTACAATACTATTGTCACACATTAAGAATTTATAACTCAAAAAAATTTTTTAATACACCAACCAACATCCAGACAGTGTTAAAATTTTTTCAGTTGTGGAGGGTTTTTAGCAGAGAAGGGATTATTCAGGTAGATATTTTCAGAGGATCTCATTAGCTACTGAATGGAAAATGGGCTGTAGGAAAGAGGAAAGTCAGGAAGATCAGTTAGAAGTGTGTTCCTCTGGCCGGGCTTGGTGGCTCAGCCTGTAATCCCGCGCTTTGGGAGGCCGAGGTGAATGAATTGCCTGACCCCGCAAATTCAAGACCCGCCCGGGCAATTTGGTGAGACCTCATCTCTACAATAAACCAAAAATTACCCGGGCGTGGTAGTGCGTGCCAGTAGTTCCAGCTACTTGGAAGGCTGAGGCGGAAGGATTGCCGGAGCCCAGCAGGTCGAGGCTGCGGTGGCCGGGAGCGTGCCACTGCATTCCAGTCTGGGCGACACAGTGAGGCTTCAACTCAAAAAAAAAAAAAAAAAGAAGAAGAAGAAGTGTGCTTCTCCAAATCATGGTTACTTGGTTCAGAGTGGATCATGGGAGATAAGAAGTGGTCAATGCTTATTGTGTTTTGGCAACAAGTGAACCAGACATGTTGAATGGATTGAACGTGGATATGAGAGAAAAATAGGAATGAGGAACAACTCCTAAATTTTTGACCTGAGCAACTGACTAGCTGTTACGCTATATTGATACCTAGTACTGTGTAACAAATTACCCCAAAACATAATCATTTATTATCTCTTGTGGCATCTGTGGGTTAGGAATTCAGATAGGCTGCAGGAGATGGCTTGTTTCCACTCTGCGTCTGGAGTCTCTGCTGGAAAGCTCAAAGGCACAAAGCTGGAATCATCTGAAGGCCCATTCAACTATATGGTTAATGATGGCTTAGCCCTTACCTGTGACGATCAGCTGGAATATGTACACATGGCCTCTCCATGTGGTTTGAGCTTCTTCACAGCATGGTGACTGGCTTCCAAAAGTAAGCATTGGAGAGACAGCCAGGCAGAGGAAGCTCTATCCTTTCTCTGGTCTAATCTCAGAAGTCACATGATATCATTCCCTCTATACTCTGTTGGTCAGGGCAGTCACAAACCCTGCCACGATCTGAGGAGAGAGAACACGGATTCCACATTTCAGTGAGAACAGTATTAGTTACAAGAGTCACACCGTTGTTGTAACACTTACAGTTACAGTGTTAGTTAGAAGAGCATAGGAAATGGGGTAAGTAGATTGGTGCGCTCTCTCTAGTAAACACAATCTGGCATAGTGACTACAGGCTCAGTGAGGACAGCTTGGGTAGTGAAGTTTTGGCAATAATAATACCCGTTTTCACAAAGCAGGAATGTGAATTAGTTTAATATAGGAATCTAGAGCACCCAAGAGGTGTCTGTTTAGTGTCTGTGTTCGAGATATAGGTTTAGGGGTGATCAAGGAATTGATGGGCCAGGCACAGTGGCTCAAGCCTATAATCCCAGCACTTTGGGAGGCCCAGGTGAGAGGATTGCTTGAGCCCAGGGGTTTGAGACCAGCCTGGGCAACTTGGTGAGGCCTTATTTCTGCAATCAAAATATCAAAAAATTAGCCAGGCATGGTAGCACACGCCTGTAGTTCCAGCAACTTGGGAGTCTGAGGCAGAAGGATCGCCTGAGCCCAGTGAGTTGACGCTGGGTGACCGTGAGCATACTACTGCACTCCAGCCTGGACGACAGAGTGAGACTCTGACTTAAAAAAAAAAAGATATTGATGATATTTTGAAATCATGAGACTAGAAGAAATAAACATAATATTTATAACAAAATAAATAATAGGGGAGATAGAATACAGGGCTATGGCCGGGCTCAGTGGCTCAGGCTGTAATCTCAGTACTTTGGGAGGCCGAGGTGAGACCCACCCGGGGAACTTGGCGAGATCTTGTCTCTACAATAAATCAAAAATAGCCAGGCGTGGTAGCGTGTGCCTATAGTTCTAGCTACTTGGAATGCTGAGGAAGAAGGATCGCCGGATCCCAGCAGGTAGAGGCTGCGGTGGCTGGGGAGTGTGCCACTGCCCTCCAGCCTGGGTGACAGAGTGAGACTCCAACTCAAAAAAAAAAAAAAAAAGAATACAGGGTTTACAGGGCTAGAAGTTTGGTAGAGGAGGACTGGTAATCGTGCACAGAAAAAATTAGATGAGCAAGTAGAAGAATTTCAAGGAGAAAATAGGATCACTTCAAAATCACCTACTATATGCTAGCTTTTGAATACTAAACACCAAAGAATCTTAGGTGCTTCATGTATTGGGGGAGCAGTTCATACAGGGTCCCTCTCCTCAATAGAAAATATAGAGAGTTGAAATATAAGCCAGGCATGGTGGCTCACACCTATAATCCCAGCACTTTGGGAGGCCAAAGCGGGAGGATTACTTGAGGCCAAGAGTTTGAGACCAGCCTGGGCAACAAAGTGAGACCCCATCTCTACAAAATATATAAAAATTAGCTAGGCATGGTGGCATGCACTTGTGGTCCCAGCTACTCAGGAAGCTGAAGCAGGAGGGTCACTTGAGCCCAGGAGTTTGAGGCTGCAGTGATCTGTGATTGTGCCATTGCACTCCAGCCTGGATGACAGAGTGGAAGCCTGTCTCAAAAAATATATAACATAAACAATAATAATAATATAGCAAACATTAACAGTAAGGTGCATTAAATGCTAGCATGGAAAAACACAGTATGAGATGACAAGTATAAATCAGGGGTATTCACACAGACTAGAGAAGACCAAGGAGGGCTTCCAGGAGAAAACACAATTTAAGCTGAGACCTGATGGGTAAGTGAAAGCCAAGTTCAAAGATGGAGATAAATCATCTAAGCAGAAATAGCAGCATGTGCAAAGTCTTGGTGGTGTAATAGAGAGTGAAGCTGTTAAATAACTGAAGGTGCTGGAGGTATTGAAAATGCTGAGGAAGTGTCAGCAATAAAGCTTGGGATCTAGACAGACTCAAGTCATGAGAATGTTTAGCCACTATCCACAGTGCAATGGAAACCCTTCCATCACTTTTCATGTCAGGAGGATCATTTTGACCTCAGTAGAAAGAATGGATTGAAAAGGGGTTAAAAAAAAAGCCGGGCTCAGAGGCTCAGCCTGTAATCCCAGCCCTTTAGGAGGCCAATGCAAGTGGATTGCCTGAGCCTGTGGGTTCAAGACCCACCAGGGCAACTTGGTGAGACCTCGTCTCTATATTAAATCAAAAAATTAGCCGGACGTGGTAGCATATGCCTGTATTTCTGGCTACTTGGAAGGCTAAGGCAGAAGGATCGTTAGAGCCCAGCAGGTCAAGGCTGCAGTGGCAGGGAGTGTGCCACTGTACTCCAGTCTGGGCAACAAAGTGAGACTCCAACTCAAAAAAAAAAAAAAAAAGAGTAAGGAAATTTCAGCCATAATCTAGTTGAGAAGTAACTCCAGCAATTCCACATGACCAGAATGTACAATTTGCAGATCTTTTTCACTTACATCCTCACTGTTCTGCCTTGCAGATCCCCAGATAATACATCAGTAAAAGCATGCCCCTGCTCGTACCCTCAACTCACCCCCCCACACCCCCCGTCCGTTGAACTCTCCTGGCCAAACTCAAGTCATGTTATAGCCAACTGTCTACTTACTTGATGCATGCTCCGTGTGCCTGGAAAAAAAAATACACTGACAGGTTTCACTTTAAATTCGTGACCTCATGGAGGTCTTTGGTGCAAACCTTTGTTATTTCTCCAGTGCATTTGCTTTTCAGCTGTCCTATATATATATTCCACACCTTTCTGCTCGAACCTTCTTCCTGCTAATGACCTTGTTTTCTATTCTACTGAGAAAATAGACATTACTAAAAGATAGCTTCTGGACCTGGAGGACATTATGCTAAGTGAAATAAACCAGTCACAAAAGACAAATATGTATGACTCCACTTTTATGAGGTATCAAAAGGAGGCAAAATTCATGGAAACTGAAAGCAGAATGGTGGTTGGAAGAAGCAGGAAATGGGGTTGTTCAATGGGCATAGAGTTTTATGTTTTGCAGATTTTGCAAGATAAAAAGTTCAAACTTTCTGTCCGCTAGTAAAATCGACATTACTAAAAGATAGCTTCTGGACCTGGAGGACGTTATGCTGAGTGAAATAAAAGTCACAAAAGGCAAATATGTATGATTCCATTTTCATGAGGTATTGAAAGTAGGCAAAATTATGATCTACTCCCAGCTAGATGTACCGTGCCCACTCTGGGTCCTGGTCTTGCAGCGGTCTAACCACACGACTGTGTGGCAGTAGGGACCCAGTCAACAAGAGCATGAATTTCACCAGGCAAGATGCTGCACTCCAGTCTGGGTGACAGAGAGAGATTTCAACTAAAAGAAAAAAAATTGTGGTTAAAAATACTGACATAGGCCGAGCGCTGTGACTCAAGCCTGCTATCCCAGCACTTTGGGAGGCCGAGGCAGGAGGATTGCCTGAGTCCAGGGGTTCAAGGCCAGTATGGGCAACTTGGTGAGACTTCATCTCTACAAAAAAGAGAAAAATTAGCCGAGTGTGGTGGTGCGTGCCTGTAGTCCCAGCTATTTAGGTGACTGAGGCAGAAGGATTACTTGAGTCCAGGAAGTCGAGGCTGCAGTGAGCTGTGATTATGCCACTGCACTTCTGCCTGGGCAAAAGAGTGAGACCACAACTCAAAACAAACAAACAAAATCTATAAGGAAAAATGTGTAATTACTGAAAATAATAAATGAAAATCAATACATATAGTGGTTCTGTTTACAAGTTGAAACAGCTCCATCTCCCATGGATAATATCCCTTCTAAAAATTAAGTTGGGAAACCCCCTCGGGTCCCTTCTGGCTCTGGGAGTTTTCTATCCTCTCAATAGATCCTGCTTTCTAAAAATAAATAAATAAATAAGTCAAATGACGAAATAAATAACCCAAGGGTTGGCAAAATTTTTCTGTAAAGGGACAGACAGTAAATATTTTCAGATTTTCAGAACATGTAGTCTCAGTAAATGAGACAAAAGGTGCCAAAAGGGCTTAGGTAAGTGTGTGAGTTGAATATGGTTATGAAAACATGCTTCTTCTATCAAGAATAAAAAAATACCTAGCAATGTTCTAGAAAAGAAGTTTTCACTTTCCTTTTTTTTTTTTTTTTTTTGAGTTGGAGTCTCACTCTGTCACCCAGACTGGAGTGCAGTGGCCGCTCCCGGCCACCGCAGCCTCAACCTGCTGGGCTCCGGTGACCCTTCCACCTCAGCCTTCCGAGTAGCCGGAATTACAGGCGCGCGCTACCACGCCCGGCTGATTTTTTTTTTTTTTTTTTTTTTATTGTAGAGATGAGGTCTCGCTGCCCAGGCGGGTCTCGAACCTGCGGTCTCAGGCAATCCAGTCACCTCAGCCTCCCAAAGGCGCGGGATTACAGGCTGAGCCACCGAGCCCGGCTTCACTTTACTTTTAACTTGCAAAAGTATGCATAAATTAAATACTAGTGAAACTAAAGACTGTGTGTCAAGTTAGTAAAGTACCACGAGGAATCAACCACAAGGTGGTGTGTCCCTTGTCTAAACCACTGTTCTCACTGATGTAGAGGTTAAATCTTTTTGTTAAGTGTGAGTCCCTCATGTCTTTCTTTTTCCTGATACCTTACCTTTCCTTTTTAAAATATCATATATTTTAAAAATTGAATTAAAATAAAAATGAATTTGAAATTGTGTTATAGAAATTCCCCCACTTGGTCATTGCTTTGTTAAACTTTGTTAAACTCTGATGTGTCCATGTGGCTTTTGAGCTATGGCTACCATGTTTCCTAGCTTTAGCCTCGTCCCCTACCTTGGGAGGGAGGAGAATCTCCTCTCTCTCTCTCTCTCTCTCTCTCTCTCTCTCTCTCTCTCTCCCCCTCTCATTTCTTTTCTAAATATACTATATTTTCCAATAGAAAAAAAAAAGAAATTCTCCCATTCACCTATACCTCTTACCCCCAGCAATGACTAAGATATCTTCTATTCTGTATGGCAAATGAGAACCAGCTACGGGCAATGTTGCGGCCTCTGCTCAACTTCATAAACTCAAAGAATCAAGTCTCTTCTTAGGCCAGGTGTGGTAATCCCAGCACTTTGGAAGGCCATGGCAGGAGAAGACCAGGAGTTTGAGACCAGGCTGGGCAGCATAGCAAGACCCTGTCACTACAGAAAACTTTAAAAAATGAACCTGCTGCAATGGCATATACCTGTAGTTTCAGCTACTTGGGAGGGTGAGGTGGGAAGATTGCTTGAACCCAGGAGTTTGAGTTTGCATTGAGCTATGCAAAACAAAAAGAATCAAGTCTCTTTAAAAAAAAAAAAAAAAAAAAACCATCCTGCCCTCTAATTTAGCTGCCCTCGGACTGTGGTTCTAATCTAATCCAGCAATGTGGGTAGCTCTAATCCTAATTTTTGCTACGATCCTTCTACTATAGCAAGAAGGTAAAGCAGCCCCACATCAGGACGTTGGTGTCTGCCATGGGAAGAGGCACTGTATTCAGTTTTCTGAGCTTTTTTTTTTTTTGAGTCAAAGTCTCACTCTGTCATCCAGGCTGGAGTGCAGTGTCACATTCATGTCCATCCACTCCAGTGTTGACCTGCCAGGCTCAGATGATTCTTCCTTAGCCTTCCAAGTAACCAGAACTACAGGCATGTGCTACCACAACTGGCTCATTTTTTGATATATTGTAGAGACGAGGTCTCATCAAGTTGCCCAGGCTGGTCTTGAACTCCTGAGCCACTGAGCCCGGCAGTTCACCGTTTTTAAGCAGGGCTATCAGTAATCTGGCTTAAATAGTACCCCCCGCCTCACCTTTACAAAAATTTCACATCTCAATTTTCTGCCTTCCCAACATTAGAACCCGCTCACCTCAGAATCCAGGTGATTATAGAGTTATAGAGATTAATGTCCACATCAGAGACCACTTTCCCATTTCACTGACATTGTTCTCTGCATCAGAAAGATAGATCCTGGAAAATGACAATGAATCAAAAGGGAAACTGGAAAATCAGGTGCAATCTGAGTTATCTCTTTACTGGAGCAAATCAGTCCAGTCCTTGGTAGTTAATAAACAGCCATTAAGCTGATAAACGCATTTTCCTCTTTCCAAGAGAGAACCAGAAAAAGAGTTTGCTTTCACTAGGAAAGTACAGCAGGTTGCAAAACTTGAAGTTTTAAGACCTTAGGCAAGGCACAGTGGCTCATACCTGTAACCCCAGCAATTTGGGAGGCCATGATGAAAGAACCGCTTGAGCCCAGGAGTTCAAGACCAGCCTGGGCAACATAGGGAGATCTGGTTTCTACAAAAATGAAAATAAGCTGGGCTCGGTGGCTCAGCCTGTAATCCCGTGCCTTTGGGAGGCTGAGGTGAGTGGATTGCCTGAGCCCGCGGGTTCGAGACCTGCCTGGGCAGCGAGACCTCATCTCTACAATAAAATCAAAAAATCAGCCGGGCGTGGTAGCACATGCCTGTAATTACGGCTACTCGGAAGGCTGAGGCGGAAGGATCGCCGGAGCCCAGCAGGTCAAGGCTGCGGTGGCCGGTAGCAGCCACTGCACTCCAGTCTGGGCGACAGATGAGACTCCAACTCAAAAAAAAAAAAAAAGAAAAAAGAAAAGAAAAGAATTAGCCAGGTGTGGTGGGGACATGCCTGTAGTCCCAGACACTTGGGAGGGTGAGGTGAAAGAATCACCTAAGTCCAGGAGTTGGAGGCTGCAATGAGCCATGATCATGCCACTGTACTCCAATCTGGGCAGCAGAGTAAAACCTTGACTCAAAAATTAATTAGGCTGGGCTTGGTGGCTCAGCCTCTAATCCCAGCACTTGGGGAGGCCGAGGCGAGTGGATTGTCTGAGCCCGCAGGTTTGAGACCAGTCCACGAAACTTGGCGAGATACTCATCTCTACAATTAAAAAAAAAATTAGCCGGGTGTGTGCCTGCAGTTCCAGCTACTTGGAAGGCTGAGGCAGAGGATCACTGGAGCCCAGCAGGTCGAGGCTGCGGTGGCCGTGAGCATGCCACTGCACTCCAGCCTGGGTGACGGAGTGATACTCCAATTCAAAATAAATTTAATTAATTAATTAATTTTAAAAGTTAGCCAGGTGTTGTGGTGCAAAAAATAAAAAAGAGACCCTAAACTGAAAAGATATTTTCATGTAGTAAGAGGAGCTTAATGGGCAGCAGGGAAGGGGGTGGAGGGTAGGGGTCCACAGTTGAATGTTAACCTTGTTGCTTATGTATGGTTCTTGGTTCCTGAGTCTGTGTTCTCTTACCCAGAGAGGAAATATAGCAGGTGGTTAGAGGCACAGACCCTGGAGTCAGAATCCCAAGTTGGAATCCTGACCTAATGGAAAGATGTGGTGTTCTGTGTAACCTAGTGATCATTTCAGCCTCAACCTCCTGGACTCAGACAATCCTTCCACCTCAGCCGCCCAAGTAGCTAGGACTATAGTTTCATGCCACCATGCCTGGTTAATTCTTTGATTTCCATTTTTTCTTTTCTTTTTTTTTTTTTTGTAGAGACAAGGTCTTACTATGTTGTTCAGATTAGTCTCAAAGTCCTTGGCTCAAGCAGTCCTCTGGCCTCAGCCTCCCAAAGTGCTGACATTACAGGCGTGAATCACTGTGCCTGGCCCTGTTCTTTTAAAAAAGTCAAAGTCACCAGATATGGTGGCTCACACCCGTAATCCCAGCACTTTGGGAGGCAGAGGTGAGAGGATTGCCTGAGCTCAGGAGTTTGAGACTAGCCTGAGCAACATGGCGAGATCTCATCTCTACAATAAATAAAAAAATTAGCCGGGTGTGGTGGCACATGCCTGTGGTTCCAGCTACTTGGAAGGCTGAGATGGAAGGATCACCTGAGCCCAGCAGGTCCAGGTTGTAGCAGCTGTGAGTGTGCCACTGCACTCCAGCCTGGACAACAGAGTGTGACCCTGACTCAAAAAAATAAAAATAAGTAAAAATAAAAAAGTCAAAACTATTGGAGGAAAAAAAATTGGAGAACACAGCCAATTGCAATGTGTGAAATGTGATTGTTTATAAAACAGTCATACATGACTCTGAGACAATTGAGGAGAATTGTATGCAGATTGGCTATTAAGGGAAATATTGTCTAATATCCTGTGTGTGAATATGTTATTTATGGAGAGATTGAGTGTCATGAGGTCTGCAACGTTAACATAGTTCAGTGAAATATATACACAAAGACAAACAGATGCATCAAACATAGGAGACTATTCACAACTCTTGAAGTTTAGTGGTGGATGTACAGATGTCTGTTACTCCATTCTTTAAACTTTTCTATGTGTTATAAAACTTTTTAAATAAACATGTGTGGGGTAAAAAGATGGCTTTCATATTTCCTATCAATGCATTTACAAATATACCTACATCTGTATCCATATCTCCATCTTCCCTGTGGTTTTTGTGATGGGAATTCTAGCTCAGTTTTTACAGCCAATACCTCCATGATGTACTGGAACTCATCACTTTCACTGACACAAGGATATCATGACAGTAATGTCCTCTTCTCTCTCTCACATTATAAACCTTTCCCTCTCTTGACCTCACATTTCCTTCTATCTACCACTCCATCTCCCCACTTTATTTTACAGTCAAATTCTATTCAAATATTTATTGAGTGTCTACTATGTACTGTTCTAGATGTTGGGGATTTGATAATGAGTAAAAGACAAAAGCACTGTTCTCATGGATCTTATCTTTAGTTGGGGAAGACAGACAAACAGAATAAGTAAACAAGTTCTACAGTAAGAGGGGGCTAGATGATGATAAGGAGAAAATAAAGCTAAGTAAGAGGGTAGGAGTATGGGTGTAGACGTGGCCAGAGTTGCTGACAACCTGTATGGAAACTTGTACGGCTGGGCATGGTGGCTCATGCCTTTAACCCCAGCACTTTAGGGAGACGAGATGGGAGGATTGCTTGAGTCCAGGAGTTTGAGACCAGCCTTGGCAACATGGTGAGATCTCAATTCTACAAAAATTCAAAAAGTTAGCCAGGTGTGTTGGCTTCCGCTTGCAATCCCAGCACTCTGGGAGGCCGAGGTGAGAGAATGATTCTTTGAGCACAGGAGTTTGTGAGTCCAGCCTGGGCAACATATGGAGACCTTGTCTCTACAAAAGTGGGTTTTTTTTTTTTAAGTTGGAGTCTCACTCTGTTGCCCAGGCTGGGGTGCAGTGGCATGCTCACAGCCACTCCAGCGTCAGCCTGCTGGGCTACAGCAATCCTGTCTCAGCCTTCCAAGTAGCTGGAACTACAGGCGCATGCTACCATGCCCAGCTAATATTTTGATATATGGTAGAATCAAGGCCTCACTAAGTTGCCCAGGCTGGTCTTGAACCCCTAGACTCAGGCAATCCTCTGGTCTCAGCCTCCCAAAGTGCTGGGAATACAAGCTTAAGCCACTGTACCCAGCCGTACAAAAAATTTTTAAAAATGAGCTGGGCATGGTGGCATGTGCCTATAGTCCCAGCTATTCAGGAAGCTGAGGTGGAAGGACTGCCTGAGTTCAGGAGGTTGAGGCTGCAGTGACCTGTGATCATGCCACTGCACTCTAGCTGGGGCAGCAGAGTGAGGCCCTGACTCAAAAAATAAATATAACAATACAGAAACTTGTACAGAGCTTTGCACTAAGGCACATGGCTTGGCAAGCAGAGCCTGGGCTAGAATTTAGCCTTCATTTGATTTCCCTTGACTAGGCACTTTTGTTGAGTTAACATTTTGCACAGCCACGTAGACTGACTTCAAAGATTTTGCAATTTAAATAGCGTGACTTTGTGAAGACTTTAGATTTCCCTATAACTAGAATGGGAAACCGCTGGTAGTTTGAGCAGAAGAATGATAGACTGCCTTATGTAAAAGCAGTACTTTGGCTGCTGTGTTGAGAATGGACTATAAGGGACAGAGGTGGGAACAGGAAAACCAGCTAGAAAAATAATCCAAGAGAGAATGATGTCACAGATGAGATGTTAGTAGTTACGGTCATGCATAGGGATCCAATTATGGAAATATTTCTGAATAGACTAAAAAGGATTTGTTGATAGAGTGCAAATAGGGTGTACAAAAAAGAGAGGAGGAGTTAAAGTTAACTCCAGGGTTCGGGACTTGAGCAATTAGAAGGATGGAGCTTTGGTTATCTGAGATGGAGAAGAGTATGGCTTGGGAGGAATATAAGGAGTTCAATGTTATATATGTTAAATTTTAGCTGCCTATTCATTTCCACATGGAGATGGATAGAATTCTAGGGTTCACGGGTCTCAAGGAGTTTCAGATCGCCTCAAAATAGTTGTCTGTAGTCACTGTCACCACTTCCCCTTCTCTCATTTTCCTGTAAACCCATTCCAGACTTTTGTGCCCTCCTCTGAAACTACAGAAATTGCCTACAAACTCCCACTGCAAAATCCAATAGCCAATTATCGTCTTGCTTAAGAAAACTATCCTAACTAAAGAAAAATAGTTTTTAGCTAGTTTTTATAAACCCACCCTATCAGATTCATTTGACACAGGAGATCACTTCTTCATTTTTTCTGAAAAAAACTGTAACTTGGCATCTAGAACCCCACCCTTTCCTATAGTTCCTCATTCCTCACTGACCACTCCTTTTCAGTGTCCTTTACTGGTTATTTCTAATTTTCCCAGTGCATGTGGGAGTGTCCTAGGGCTCCATCCTCAGATATAATCCCTTCATGGAAAATCATTTTCCAAATGGGCTTATCCAGTCCTATGTTTATATCTTCAGTGCAAACTTCTCCTCCATATTCCAGACTTATACTACTGGACATTTCCATATGGATGTCTAATATCACATTAAAACTTACAGATCCAAACTCAGTGAGTACTGCCTCTCCCCCTTGCTTTCCTGTGGTCATCCACATTTTAGACACAGCAACCCCATTGTCCTAATTATTCAAGTTAAAACCTGAGAATCATCATTGACTCCCTTTTTTTCTCCACACCCTTACCCACTGCATCAGAAACTCTTTTCAGATGTACCTTAAAACACATTTATTATCCACATCCACCACCACGACCCTGGTTCAAGACAATCATCTCTTGTCTAAATTATAGAACCAGTCTCCTAACTGGTCTCTCCACTAACCTACTTGCTATTCTCTAATATATTTTCCAGAAAGCAGTCAGAAAGAGCTTTTCAAGGCTGGGTGCGGTGGCTAAAGCCTGTAATCCCAGCACTTTGGGAGGCCGAGGTGAGAGGATTGCTTGAGCCCACAGGTTTGAGACCAGCCTGGGCAACTTGGCGAGACCTCATCTCTACAATAAATAAAAAAATTAGCTGGGCGTGGTAGTGCACACCTGTAGTTCCAGCTACTTGGAAGGCTGAGGGGGAAGGATCAACTGAGCCCAGCGGGTCAACGCTGGGGTGACCATGAGCATGCCACTGTACTCCAGCCTGGGTGACAAAGTGAGACTCCAACTCAAAAAAAAAAGAACTTTTCAAAATATAAGTTAAATCATGCCACCCATCTAATGAAAACTTTCCAGTGGCTTTTCATTTTCCTTTTATTTAGAGTAAAAGCACAAGTGCTTCTGCTGACCCACATGGCCCAAAGTGACTTGTAGCACTTTGCCCCTCCACCGACCTTAATGCTATCTCCTAACACGCCCCTCCCTCCCTGTGTGCTATGGTTTCAACATTCCCCTCCCAAAGTCATGTACTGAGTGTGGTCCCCCTTGTGGTGGTGTTCAGAAGTGGGGCCTAAAGGGAGGTGTATAATGGGGACACTACCCTCATGAATGGATTAGTGCCATTATCTTAGGAGAAGGTTTATTATAAAAGTATATGTGTACTCTCACCCCACTCCCTTTTGCTCTTACTGTTTCCACCATGGGATGGCAGCAAGAAGACCCTTGATAGATGCTTTGATCTTAGATTTCCCAGCCTCTAGAACTGTGTGCTGATACATTTCAGTTTATTATAAATTACCTAGCTTGTGGTATCATGTCATAGCAGCACAAAACAGACTAATGCTACAGTCACCATGGCCTGCCTCTCTACTTTTCTTGAAGACACTAAGCATGTTTGTCCTCAAGACTTCTGCCCTTATATTTCTCTCTTCTAGAAACCCTGTTCCTTTAGGTACTTACACGTCTTGTTCCCTTCCTTCAGGTTTGTGCTAAAAGTCATCTTAGCCAGGTGTGGTGGCTCACACCTGTAATCTCAGCACTTTGGGAGCACTTTGGGAGGCAGAGGCGAGGATTGCCCATGTATAAGGGTTCAAGATCAGTCTGGGCACTTGGTGAGACCTTGTCTCTACAATAAATAAAAAAATTAGCTGGGTGTGGTGGCATACACCTGTGATTCCAGCTACCTGGAAGGCAGAGCAAAAGGATCACCTAGGCCCAGCAGGTCAAGTCTGTAGTGGCCTTGAGTGTGCCACTGCTCTCCAGCCTGAGTGGCAGAGTGCAACTCCGACTTAAAAATAAAATTTTAAAAGTCATCTTATCAGAGAGGCTTTCCCTGACCACCCACCTGAAGTACTTCTCCAATCATCCTTCTCTATCACTATTCCCTGTTTCATTTTCCTTATTAATACCCATCATCTCCTGATATGTAGTTATTTATTTGTCTCTATCCACTAGAATGGAATATCATGAGGACAGGGACGTGGCCTATTTTTGGTTTGGGTTTTCATAATTGAATCCCCAACACCCAGGAAAGTGGCCAGCATATAGTTACTTCTCAGTAAATACTTGTTAAGTAAATTGACAGCTGGATGAAGAATGTTGTTGGTATATACAAGGACAGCAGAGATGTGAGGCAGCCAGCCTCCAGGATGCCCTCAGTTGTTCCTTCTCTGGTATTCATGCTCTTCCATAAGTCCTTCCCACTGTTTGCAGAGCTGCCTCATGGGTAACCAATATCAGAAATGACAATGATTGACTTCAAGGCGAGGTCATAAAGGACATTCTGGCTCCTACCTCACCCACTCTCTTGCATTGCACCATGTCATGAAGATACTCAAGCAGCCATGGAGAGGAAGAAATTGAGGATCCTAACAAGCAGCACCATGACAGTGAACTCTCTTAGAAGCAGGTCTTGAACCCCACTCAAGCCTTCAGGTGACTGCAGTCCTGGCCACCATCCTGACTATAAATTCACGAGAGAACCCAAGCCAGAACCCCTTGATTACACTACTCTCAAGTCCCTGAGCCACAGAAACTGTATGAAATAACACATTTATTGTTGCTATAAGTCACTAGATTTGGGATAACCTATTATACCTCAGTCACCACGGCCTCTTCACTGGTTTTTCTGTACTTGGTTTTCCTTCCGCCTAAAACTCTGTTCCCTCAGATAGTCACATGTCTTCATCTCTTACCTTCTTCAATTCTTTGCTAAAATGTTATACTATGTAGCAATAGATAACAAATGCAGGATGTGCTTGAGATATCTAGGCCATAGATAAAGCAAGATTTAGCAACTGATTGGGTATGGGGAATCAGAGACAAAGGAAAGAGTTTAAATGATTCTCAAATTATTGGTTTGTGTCCCTAGCATATGCCATTCTCTGACTTAGGGACACAGTTTGGGGGCAGAGATTATAAATTTAGTTTTGCACCTGCTAAGTTTGAAATGTCTAAGACCTATCCGAGATATCCAGCATGCAGGCAGCTATAACATCTGCAACACAGGAGAGATATATGGGTTGGAAATGAAGATCTTGAAATTAGGCCCAGCTACACAATTCTCAGAGCCCAGGGCAAATGAAAGTACAGGGTCTTTTGTTTAAAGAGCCCATGAGGCCCACCCACTGCTGGGTCATCCTCCAACCAGTTGTAGGAGTGAAAAACCATGCTCTGGCTGGGGGCAGGAAAGCCAAGTCAACCCCCACTGGAGGGCAACCTCCAAGAGACTATAACTTCTGGTGTCAGGGTACACTCGCGTAGGGTGTGGGCAAAAGCCTCTCCCACTTGGTGCATTATGGAACTACCAGTCCAGGACAGGGACAGCTGCCTCCATGCCCCACTCCAAGATACTGTGGGTACATGCATATGATCCTGATGTTCTTTGTGTCTGTACTCAGACTCTCAGGACCAACTGCAACAGTAGAACTGGGCCAGGTAAAGAGGAGGAGGAGGACTATTAGGGCTGAGGTACCAGTGAACAAGGGAGCTGGCGGCTGAGAACCCATCCCTAGGAGGCAGAGAGGTGGCAGGAGACAGGACTGAACGTGAATGGAAGCATACTCCATTGTCCCACTGGACTTCACTTACAAGACAAAAATTCAAAGACAAGATTAAGAATTTCAAGATGGTGGCTGGCCACAGTGGCTCTTGCTTGTAGTCCTAGCACTTTGGGGGGTGGAGGCAAGAGTACTGCCTGAGCCCATGGGTTTGACACCTGCTTGGGCAACATGGCAGACTTCGTCTCTACAATAAATTTTTTAAAAATTACCCAGGCATGGTGGTGCATGCCTGTAACCTTTGTAAGGTTAAACCAGAATGATCGCTTGAGTCCAGCAGGTTGAGGCTGTGGTAGCCGTGAGAGTGCCACCGCACTCCAGCCTGGGTAACAGAGTGGAAACTCCTACTCAAAAGTTTTTCAAGGCCTGGCACGGTGGCTCATACCTATAACCCCAGAACATTGGGAGGCTGAGGTGAGAGGATTGCCTGAGCCCACAGGTTCAAGACCAGCCTGCGCAACTTGGTGAGACCTCGTCTCTAAAATAAATCAAAAAATTAGCTAGGCGTGGTAGTGCATGCCTGTAGTTCCAGCTACTTGGAAGGCTGAGATGGAAGGATCATCTTAGCCCAGCAGGTCGAAGCTGTGGTGGCTGTGAGCACGCCACTGCACTACAGTCTGGGCAGAGTGAGACTCCAATTCAAAAAAAAAAGATTTTCAAATTGGCAACCACAGAGCATTAAAACTCAAGTAGTAGGTCCTTCTGAATATAGGGTCCTGTGTTAATGCACTGTTTGGAATGCCCATGACACTGGCCTTGCTTGGACAAGATAGTAAAGTTATAGGACTGAATGAGTTCTCTAGGGAAAGATGAGAAGAAAAGAGACAAAAGACTGATGCTAGAGAAGCGCCAACATTTATGGGATGAGCAGAGAAAGCACATCCTTGTGGCCAAAGGTTGTAGTTAATCAGAAGATGAATGAACCAGAAATTCCTTGTTTTGTGATCTCTGATTAGGAAAAGCTTTGCAAATACAAATATCCTGGCTATATACTGTTAAAAACATTTTATTTCACAAACTATTTTGATATGGATGATAATTCTTCAGGGCCAAGGGCGTGGTTCTTACATAGACCTATTACCTCAATTATTTTTGAGGCACAAATTGCTCATTTAAAAAAAATAATGCATAAGAGAAGCCATACAAGATAACATGGATTAGAGCAAAGAATGGAATTTACTAATAATAGACTCATTTCCCTTCAGTAACCTTTACATATAAGGCCAGCATAATTTATCTGCAATACTTATCAAGCAAGAAAAATCTGTGAATTCCAAATGATTCATTGAAATCTGTTGCCAAATCAACCACAACAATTTTCTAACTACAAGAACTTTCAGCAAAGTCTTAGCCCATAAAAACCAGAACATCTGGTGAGAGAACTATGGTAGGAAGTTGATGAGACTTTGAGTTTAGAATTGGTGGGGGGAGGGGAATAATTTTTTAAAAAGGGATTCAGAAATGTCCCTGGAGGTGGTTTATGAAGAGGATGGAAGCACAGATTCTGGAACAAGCTGTTTGGGTTTGGATCCCAGCTCTGCCACTTACTCTCTGTGAAATTTTGGACAAGTTACTCAATTGCCTCAAGCCTGAGTAAAAGGGCGGTAACGACTCCTAGGGTTATTATGAGGATTCAGTGACTGGATATTTGTAACATATAAAAAGCACTATGTAAGCAAGTGTTAAGTGAAAATTGTGAAAACTGATCAAGTAAGTTATAACATCTCTCAAGTTTGAGTTTCACAAGCACAGAGGAAAGAGTTCAGTGAAAGAAAACAATCTCATTTTTTTCTTTTCTTTTTCTCTTATCTTCAGAGTACTGTATTGTTTTCTCTTTATATTAAAAACAATTCTCTTTTTCCAAAAAAGTACCTTAAGAAGCACATAAAGTGTTTCCTGGATATTTTCTTGAAGGATATTTCATCTTGTCCTTTAATGCAGATTCATGGTTCTCCTCCCACATCTTAATGTTTTCTTTCTTTCATAGTGAACATTAAAAATAAGTACAGTAGATTTAGTGTTATTGTAATAATCCTGGTGCTTCCGTGGAAAAATACAAAAAAAACTCAATAAGTGGTAGACGATAATAAATATCAAGGATTTTAAACACACCTTCTAGTCCTTTCGAGAAGTCAAAATCGACCCATTTGAATTCACAAGCTTTTTTGAAAAAAGTTCTGTGGACACACAATCCAAGAAACCTGCTGTTCAAACCACCTCAAGGGTCTTAAGAATATGAAATCCCTTTGCATTTGTTTTGTTGCTTCCTTTGGGTTTCAAGAATGCATTTTTTAAAACTGCCTTAATTTTATTTCATTACTTTGTTTCCTCTTATTATAGTCTCCCCCGTTGTTTTAGAAAAGAGTTTCTATTTAACTACAGTGGTCTTCAGCTTCATTTGCCTCCCTGACACAAAAGACTAATTTCCATTGTCCAAAGGGGTTGCACACTTGGGCGATTATCTTGGGACCACTCCCTGTGAGTGCTTCGGCGGGCGGGGGTAGGGGGCGCTTCTCCAGTCTCTGCAACCTCACTTTATGCGGAAATCCTCCAAGCCTTTGTGCACACGTTTCTTTAGAAGATTCTCTCTCTCGCTCCTCTCTTCTTCCCCCCGCCCCCCCGTTGCTTAAGCTCTACGAGTTTTGCCTCCCGCCGCCCCGCCCCCGCAATCTTCATCATTGGCCACTTCCCCCACTTTGGAGTTAGAGTGCTTTTCTTTAAGATCGCCCATTATTAGCTCCACGTCGCCTTTAAACGCCCTTCAGATGGTCTCGCCTTCCAGGGTTCTTCAAATGTGCTGTAGCAGCATTTTTTTCCCTCTTCAGTATCAGATGTCAAGGAAAAAAAAAAAAAAAAGCAAGCACCGGTGGTGCGTGTGTGCCCGTATGACCTTGGAACAAAAAGCCGCCCCGTCTGGGGGCAACCTTGGGGAAACCCTGCCCACGCCGGCTCTCGCGCGTCCTCACCCCCCCTCACTCCCCCGTGCGTGCCCCGCGTGCCGGACGCAAATGCTAACTACCCCCTCTGCCTCCCGACTTCCTTCTAGGCGCCTATAAACCCGGGGGAAGTTCAGTCATTCCGCAGCGAGCCTCGCCGGCCTCACTGGGCATGCTCAGTCTCCGGGCCGCGCGCGGCCGGCGAGAGGCTTCCTCGGGCGCTGGGCGCGGGTGGGCGGGCGCCTCGGCTGGGCTTCCCCGAGTGCTGCCTGGGCACGGCGGCTCCTGAGCCCGGGCGACACACGCCCCGCGGCTCCCGCGGTCGGCCCGAGAGGGTCGCGTCCTTCCGGAGCCCCCAACTTCGCGCCAAGTTCCGAGCCTCCTTCTGGGAGAGGCATGCAGAAGATGACTAGGAACGTTCTGCTACAAATGGAGGAGGAGGAGGATGACGACGAAGGGGATATCGGTGAGTGAGGGGGGGTCCACGCTGGACAGCCCGGGCCGACGCGGGAAGAAGTTCGGGGATTTGAGGGGGGCAGCTGCGCCGTCCGCGGGGGAGGCTGGCCGGGACCCTCGGCCGCTCCGGGAGGGGAGAAGGAAGCCCGGGCCCGGGGAGGCCCCCGGGGAGGCGCGGGGTGCAGTGGCCCCGAGGACAGTCTGTGCACGGGCGAGGGACAACGCCCCCGAAAAGTCACGGCAGATTACGGGGACGCCTCCGCGTACGGAAGTCTCGACTCCGAAGCAACTTTTGGGTCATTTCCTCCGCCTCCCACTAGGCTGGGGACTGCGGCGAGCCGGGGCGCAGGGGCGAGCCCGCCGGCGGAGCGCGGGGCGCGGGCCGGGGTTGGGAGAGCTGGGTGTGACCCACCTGAATCCTCTTGCTAGGCGGACCGACGGCTTCCGCAGGGCTGGGGCCGGGCAGGGCGACCCGGGGACGTGATTTGCGGCCGCTAGGGCGGGCTGGGACCCTTTTCCATCCGCAGAGCCCGCGGGGAAGTGATCAGAGGAGGAATGCGCCGGGCAGAGAGGACCGCAGGGCATATCCTACTCGTCCTGAGGGGCCCTGGGGCTTGGGGAATAAGCCTGGGGTGCCTCATTTCGAGTTAGAGTTAAAAAATGCAGCAGTGGTAGGTAGAACAGTGGGCGAGCTGTTTAGAAAAGCAAACAAAAGGGGTGGGAGGAGGCGAGGAAGGGGAAAGGAATGGGAGGAGTAGGGAGAAAATCAGGTCCCTAAAGAGAACACTGTCCGGGAATGATGACATTCTGGGTCCCTCCAGAAGACTGTAATTAAATTACTATGCTGGTCTGTTGCGACGACTCCAGCTCAGTCTCCTGGATGCCAAATCAGTTTTAAAACAGAACAGTTCCTGCTCACGTCCTAAAGCCCTGCTGTTCTTCCCTAGTAATTTTTAAAGTAACTTAATTTTAGGAGTTGGGTGTGGTTTTTCTTCCTTTCACATTTTAGGCACTAATCGTTTAAATCAAAAGGATTTGGTAACTTCCTGGTTGTCCAGTGACAGATTGAATAGAGGGAATTACTCCATGGCTTAGTTTTGGCTTTCATTCATTTGTGAACAATTTATTAAGCATTCATCCATATGAAAGGAGCGAGTATTATTATCTTTATAGGAGAGTAAACTGAAGCTCACAGATTGATCTGCCTATCTTCTTTCACTTTCAGACCCAGGCCTTCTGACTTGTAAGACCAGTGCAGGCTAATGCTTTTACCACCGGGTCACTGACCCATGGCTGTCAGATAACGCATGATGCTACTATTTAGCAAGATTAAGTAGTAGCAAGTGATGATTACATAAACATAGACGTCATAGCAAAGTTTAAAAAGTTATAATAAAGTTAGCATAGCTTCCTAGGAAAATATTCTTATCTGTTAATGGTGAGGTGTCACTGTTTATATTGAGTAGTGCATTTCAAATAAATGAGGGTAAAAGCCTAAATGGAAACTGAAGCAAGCATGAGGCCCTGATCTTTGTTCCGTGGTGCCATCAAAGGACCTCAGTTTAGAAATAAAACTAATTTGGTCTAGTCTGTTTACCTGATGAGGCATCATATGAATTCAACTTAAGAGTGTGGCAATAGGCTCTTTTTACTTTTAATGACATATGTAATTCACGCTAGTTCTGTCAAGTCAAACAGTATAGATATGCTTAAGAAAAAGTTAATTATCTCTACCCCTCCCCAACCTACCCTTCAGAAACTTTTTTTTTTTTGAGTTGGGGTCTCACTCTGAGTGCAGTGGTATGACCGCCACAATCATGGCTCATGGCAGCCTTGACCTCCTGGGCTCAGGTGACCCTTTCACCTCAGCATCTCAAGTAGCTGGGACTACAGGCGCCCACCACTATGCCTGGCTAAGTTTTTGATTTTTTTTGTAGAGACTAGAGGTTTCGCCATACTGTTCAGGCTGGTCTCCAACTTCTTTACTTCCCAAAGTGCTGGGATTACAGGCATGAGCCACCGCGCCTGGCCTAGAAACTACTAATATTAATACTTTAGTGATTATAGGGGTCAGCACAACATGTTTTATGTCAAACTTTCTTCAAGGTTACCAGATGTAGGCTGATAGTGGTGCATAGCCTTTTACAAAATAATTATAATTTTCAATTATGGGAGAGGAGACTGGTGAAACCTTAACCTCTACCTATGGTTTTCCAATGCAGGCCTATAGTAAAGCTCTGACTTATATATTTCTCCTAGTATTGGATTGTCACTACCAATAGTTGTATAATAGTTCAAAACCCATTCGGTTACTGAAGATTTCTGTGAAATCCCTCTATAAACATTAACTTTATAATTAAGAGCAGGAGCATCCATTTTGACAGAAATTCCTGTGTATATCGTCTGAGATTATAATGGCCTAATTTGCAAGAGACAAAAAGAAAAACTTTTCTAATGAGATGTGGTCTCAGAAGACGTCATAGAGAGTTTTACATACATATATGGAAGTGTGCTATTCAGTACTTTTGAGTATCAGGGTTGCCTCCTAGTTTAGAATGAACTGATGTGGATAATTAAGGATTGTAAACCTCACTGTGGATGTCTTTTCCCTGTTTGCTTAAGTCATGGCCGCCAGAAATTATGCCCAAAGGTTTGCTCATGAGGCAACCTGTTGGTATGAGAGCATTTTTGTAAAAAGCCACTTATTTTCAAAAGCTGCTCCAACAACCAACCACAGAAGTTACATCCAGGCAGTAGTGGTGGGAAATTTGTGGTTTGCAGCTCTTGACGCAGTGGTTGTGTGCACCCCTGCCTTGTGTGCAGAAGAGTGTCCTTGACTGCTTTGTCTCCAGTCCTTGCCCCTATTCAGTTAATTAAATTCCTCTCTTCCTGTTGACATAGAAAGTGATGGGAAAATCTTTTTATAGTCAGAATGTAGAAATTAGATTAGTATGCTGTTTTGTTTCTTGCATTCTATTCTTTTTTGTTTGTTTTTGTTTTTTTTTGAGTTGGAGTCTCACTCTGTCGCCCAGACTGGAGTGCAGTGGCCGCTCCCGGCCACCGCAGCCTCGACCTGCTGGGCTCCAGCGATCCTTCCGCCTCAGCCTTCCAAGTAGCCGGAATTACAGGCATGCACTACCACGCCCGGCTGATTTTTTTATTTATTGTAGAGATGAGGTCTCGCTGCCCAGGCGGGTCTCAAACCCACAGGCTCAGGCAATTCACTCACCTCAGCCTCCCAAAGGCGCGGGATTACAGACTGAGCCACCGAGCCCGGCTGCATTCTATTCTTTATGGTCTAACTTTTCTGAGGTAGGAAAAGTGGTTCAAAGGAGAAGGCAGCTGCCAGGAACTGCTCGGATTGCTCAGATGGTTGGCTGGTTGCTTTTAGTTCCTAGTCTGTTTATGGTAGAAATTACCTTACCCTCTGATCTCCGTCACTAATGGTCCTGCCATTGGGGGGTGAACAGAGGCCTTGATCTATGACCTCCAAGAGACAGTGGGCCAACTGATCTTTTCAAGTGTCTTTATTGGCTCTCTTTTCACTGTCACATTTTTTTGGATAGTCTTATCTTTTCATATCACCTCAATTACCTCACTGCCTACCTCATGTTTAATCACCAAGGAATCTAGCCTAGCTCCAGTAATTGCTTCATTAGCATTGATTAAGCAATCCTTCTGTGCTAGGTGCAGGATTAGGTGCTAAACTAGGTACTGGGAGACTAAAAATGAGAGAGACATTATGGTTCCTTAGAACCAGATTGTTATATTGTGAAATATATACAATATTTGGTTTTTGTACTTTATCCTGACAGACAATTCCTGAAACCATTGGGATTTTCAAACTGATAAGTGTCTTTTTGTATGCTAATGAGTGACTGGGATGGGGGATAGTCACTGGAAAGACCAAGACCCAAACTCTGGGAGGTGAGAAGGGCTGAAGGTTCATCATCAGTGGCCAGTGATTTAATCTGTCATGCCTATGTAATGAAGCCTCCATAAAACTCCAAAAGTTCTGTGAGCCCTTCTGGCAAATTAATGGAACCCAAAGAGAGAGTCATGAGAACCCTGATTTATAGTTGATCAGTCAGAATCACGGGTGAAACATCCTGGAACTTGTGGTTGGTGTCTGAAGTTGGTGGCAATCTTGTAGGACTGAGTCCTCAACCTGTGGGATCTGAGGCTATTTCCAGCAGATGGTATCAAAATTGACTTGATTTAGAGAACACTCAGCTAGCGTCCATTGCTGACAGACTACTTGTTGTCTGGGGGGAAGTTCCTATACATCTGGTCACAGGGTATTGTGTTGATTGTGTTGTGAGACTATTATTATTATTATAGCAGGAGACTATCTGTTGAGTTTGTTGCATTAAGAGCTTCTAATGAGGTGTGTACAAAACTGGGAGGAGGATGGGCATGAGCTCCACAGGAGAGATTGTGGGAATAGAGAGGATTGGGTCTGAGAGCTTTATGGAAGACGCAGCATCTATAAGTCTGCCAGACTGATTGTTTCCAGCAAGCAGAAGGGGAGCCCAGAGTGACTCTCTAAAATGATGACAGGAAGGGAGAATTTTCTTTTTCTTTTAGTTATAGTCTTACTCTGTTGCCCAAGCTGGAGTGTAGTAGCATGATCACAGCTCACCTGGGCCTCGACCTAGTGAGCTCAGGTGATCCTTCCGCCTCAGCCTCCAGGGTAGCTGGGACTACAGACATGTGCCAACATGCCTGGCTTTCTTTCTTTCTTTCTTTCTTTCTTTTTTGAGTTGGAGCCTCACTCTGTCGCCTGAATAGAATGCAGTGGCACACTCACAGCCACCCCAGTGGCCTGCTGGGCTCTGGCAATCCTTCTACCTCAGCCTTCGAAGTAGCCGGAACTACAGGTGTGTGCTACCACGCCTGGCTAATTTATTTATTTATTTATTGTAGAGATGAAGTCTTGTCAAGTTGCCCAGGCTGGTCTCAAACTCGTGGGCTCAGGCACTCCATTTGCCTGGGCCTCCCAAAGTGCTGGGATTACAGGCTGAGCCATCAAGCCTGTCCTGTTTTTATGTTTTCTAGAGGCGAGTTCTTGCTGTATTGCTTTCATGGGTCTCAATCTCTTGGCCTCAAGCAATCCTCTTCCTTGGCTTTCCCCAGTGCTGGGATTATAGGAATGAGCCACTGCACCTGGCCTGCGAATTTTCTATTGTTCCAGCAAGTCTTACAGTTTTCTCCTCTGCATTGGCTCAGACCATTCCCCTTCTTGGCAATTTCAGCCTTCCCTCCTCATTTTCTCAGCGTCTCCCTGTGATATTTTCATACCTCGGTTTCTGTCTACAGTTCTTGGTTCATAACTCCCATACCCTTGTTATAATGTTGGGCTGCTTTAGGCCTCAACTAGCAGAATCTGTTTCTGATCTTCTCCTGGCCTCCTTTCACCTGATTCTTTTTCTTTCCAAGGTAGGCCTTAGAAACTAGAAGTATATGCTCATTTATTTTCCCCCATCTTTCTGTGTAGGAGCTGGCCATAAAGAAATTCCCTGTTCTACTTTGTGTGGTTAGGGCCATAAGACCCTCAGTTCAGAAGGGGCCCTGCCCCATACTCTGGAGGAAGGAATGCTGCACAGAGAGGCCAGAGGACAAGCTTTCCTGACAAGCTCTGCTGGGCTTTCCCCCTCATTCTGTTAGTAGAAAATTATACTATTTTTGTCCAATCACATTTAGACATCGTTTGATCATGCCTATCCAATGAAGTCTCCATAAAAAGCCCAAGAGGACAAGGTTCAGAGAGCTTCCAGATAGCTGAGCAGTGAAGATTCCTGGAGGGTGGCGTGCCTGGGGAGGGTGTGGATGCCCCGAGTCCTTTCCCACATCTGGCTCTATGCATCTCTTCATCTTTATCCTTGGAATTATCCTGTATAATAAACCTGTAAACGGAATTGTATCTTTGAGGGGTTGGAGTCTCACTCTGTTGCCCAGGCTGGAGTGCGGTGGCATGCTCACGGCCACTGCAGCCTCAACCTGCTGGGCTCCGGTGATCCTTCCTCCTTAGCCTTTCAAGCAGCTGGAACTACAGGTGTACACTATCATGCCCGGCTAATTTTTTGATTTATTGTAGAGATGAGGTCTCAGCAAGCTGCCCAGGCAGGTCTTGACTCCCTGAGCTCAGGCAGTCCTCTCACTTTGGCCTCCCAAAGTGAGGGGTTTGAGCCACCGTGCCCAGCCTCCCTGAGTTCTATGATCTGCTCTGTCAATTTAATGAAATCAAAGGAAGGGGTGGTGGGAACCCCAGTTTATAGCGGGTCAGTCAGAACACAAACAACCTGGTAAAATCAGGTAAAATAATCTGGGGCTTGCGATTGGCATCAGAAGTAGGGGGCAGTCATGTGGGACTGAGCCCTTAGTTTGTGAGATCTGATGCTATTTCCATGTTCACGGTGTTAGAATTAGAGAACACCTAGCTGGTGGCCACTGCAGAATAGATTGCGTGCTTGTTGGTGGGGAGAAATCCCTACACATTTGGTCGCAGAAGTCTTCTGTGTTGATTGTTGTTGAGTGAGAGAATAGAAACACACTTTTGAGTGTGTTTTTTTACTCACAGACTCTTTCCAAGATTCTTTCCAAGCCTGTCACAAACCCAGAAAGTTATTACTGATCTTCTTAGCTCAAAGTGCTCACCAAGGAATTTTCACACTTCTTATTTTTCTGTTCTACGCAATTACTGTTAATCCTATATTTTGTCTTTGTTGTTCATTATCTTTGTTTATTATTCCCTCCACTAGAGTGATTTTTTTTTTTTTTTTTGGTGACTGGTCTAAGTCATTTGGATCTCCTAGAGATTGTTCAAAATATCCTAAATGTTGTAGACATTCCCTTGTTATAATTGTAAAAAAGTTGTCTCTTTTCCTCACCCTCCTTTAAAATACAAGCTCACGCCGGGCTCGGTGGCTCAGCCTGTAATCCCGCGCCTTTGGGAGGCTGAGGTGAGTGAATTGCCTGAGCCCGCGGGTTCGAGACCCGCCTGGGCAGCGAGACCTCATCTCTACAATAAATCAAAAAATCAGCCGGGCGTGGTGGCTCATGCCTGTAATTCCGGCTACTCGGAAGGCTGAGGCGGAAGGATCGCCGGAGCCCAGCAGGCCGAGGCTGCGGTGGCCGGGAGCGGCCACTGCACTCCAGTCTGGGCGACAGAGTGAGACTCCAACTCAAAAAAAAAAAAAAAAAAAAAAAAAAAATACAAGCTCACTGAAGGCAAGTTCCTTGTATGCCTTGTGTTTTAAGCTGTGTCCCTCTTGGTGCTTTGCTAGGAGCCATCCAAGTAAATATTGAAAGAATGAATGATGTACTTTGAATGATGTACTCTTCTAAAATATAAATAACATAATGCTTAGTGGTTTTATGGCCCTGGTAGAATTCTCTTCTCTGATACTTGGAGATACTATCAGTTATCTGTTCTAAAATATATGTTCTACCATGCACTCTGCTAGGTTCCCAGGTCCCTGACTTCTATCTAGTACCTCACTCTCTAGAAAGGAGACCGATAAGTGAATAGACAATTGCAGTAAGATGTGATTAATGCTTCAATCAAGATGTGTGCCAGGCTCAGGGGTGGTATCAAGGACAAAGCATGTGACCCTGCTTAGGTGAATCCAGGACAGCTTTACAGGGGCAGCACCTGAGCCAGCCCTGGAGGGATGAAGAGACAGGTGAGGAAATGGGGGTAGGACAACAGAGCATCCTGAGTGTTCCTAAAGGCATGATGATTTCTAAAAAAACATGATACTACTCTCACCTTATTCACTGTGGCAAGGGGGATCATGTGTAGTATACATATCACACACACACAACCAAGGGGATGACAGCTAAAACAAAACAAAGCTAACTATCCTGAAAATCTCTCTTTCATGGTAGTGTTGAAGAAATTCTCAATAAGACTTATTAATAGCAATATTAAATCAATTACAGTCAAAATTAAATGAAACCAATCTACTTAATAAATACATTCTTAACCCTATTAATTGTTCTTAGCATATCCAGCAGATCTATTTTAAAAATCAACAATAATCTCTTTGTAGGTTAACTGTAAAAAATATATCTGTTTTGAGTCAAGCTCCAGTAATACTTTAAAGTACAAATATAAATTAAACAAGATTCAAAAGACTTTATAACACACATAGCAAAATTTATAGAACAAAGATAACTTTAAAAGAATTAACTCAACTTACTTTGTAGGGTTTTTTTTTTGTATAAAATACTTTAAAACAGTATATGTTTTCTGGATCATGTGTGAAAGTTTATATCCACATGTCTTTTCTGTGAAATCCTTGCTGCTTTATTATCAAAATCTTAATTTTCATTCCTGACTGGATTTTCTTCCATGGCAATTTTCTTTATTGTTGTTGCCCCACTAAAGTATTTCTCACGGATAGGAATTATATGGCAGAAAATGATCACTTAGCAGGTGTGAATACTGGTCCTGGTTCTCAAGTTTCTTCACCTTTTCCATTGTGAGCGAGCGCCTTGATGTGTGACGGGAAAGCTTCTACTCATGGTTTATAAGTTTCGGGCATGGGTGCCAGGGTACCATCTCTTCAGTGTATTCTGATGCCTACATTGGTAACCAGTAGACTAGTCTTCCACCTAGTAGGGTCTTAGCTGCAAAGTTTAACAGGTCAAAAAGCATATCACTCAGATGACAACTCAAGGAAACAGGAATGTGGCTTTCTGGACATTTTTCTGTCCCCTTTGGTATCTCCTTCTATGAACCTGTTCCTCTTGTAGATTCTCTGATACCATATGGAAGATCAGTGATGATTGCATCAAAATATGTTCCCTTCTTCCTGGAAGATTTAGATGTATCTGAAACCAGAACATAAAGATGATACTTCTCTAAACCATATTGATGAAGATTTGCCCTCAGGTTTTCATCTGGTCTCTCCATTTCTGGTTTTTCCTGTTAGACTTTACCAATCCCAAGCCATGAGCTGTGTTGTGCCTGCCCCATGTACCTATGCACCAACGTGAGCAGTGCTATCAAGAGGCTACCTGTTCTAACAAATGGATCAAAGACAATATCATTTTCTTTCACTTTTCCATAGTTAGCCATGATGAATGATAAACCAGCATGCATGCTTGTATTTCCAATGAAGTATCTCTTTTTGACATTGTATGACTCAAATGAGTTCTCTCTGTTCATCTGTGATCCATCTACAGTATTATGTGGATTCTCTGGGATGCAGTTTGTTTCCAACCATAGTCCTCTAAAATAGAGAGTATATACTTTTTCTTCATATGGCAGAAATTCAAGTACATCTATTCATTTGACTTTTCTTCTTGTGTCAATTATTTTTTTAAATGTGTGAAACTTTATGCATAGGATCTGGATGTAGAAATAGAACTTGGCACTCACTGCCTGTTTCATTAAACTTCTTGCCATATCTTGAGAGAGCGTGCTAAGAATTCAAAATGGTGACTTCCTTTAAGTTTCCTGACTGCTGGTGAACTGACCTTCAAAATATGAAAATGGGTTGGGCACGGTGGTGCAAGCCTGTAATCCCAGCACTTTGGGAGACCAAGGCAAGATATTGTCTGAGCTTAGGAATTCGAGACCAGCCTGGGCAACTTGGTAAGACCTCATCTCTATGAAAAAAAAAACAAACCCGGGTGTGGTAGCAGCGCCTATAGTTGCAGCTGCATGAAAGGCTGAGGCAGAAGGATCCCCTGAGCTCAGCAGGTCAAGGCTGCAGTGGCGGTGAACATACCACTGCACTCCAACCTGGGCAACAGAGTGAGACTGTGACTAAAAAAAAAAAAAAAAAGTGAAAACAAAGACTTTGATTTCTGAAAATGAGTTAACCAAATACTACATCAACCCTATTTTATAGTTTTATGCTTTTACATATCTGCTCAGCTGTTAACCTAAACCATAAGCTCCTCGAAGACAGAGGCTGTTTCTATCATTGTTACATCCCCAGCATCTGCACATTCAATTCCAGGTACACTGAAAATGTTTCTTGACTGGATAAATCACTTTTCCCAACTTCTTCATCATCTAATCCCCACCAAGCTTGACTTGCATATTTCTGTCAGATATCTATCCTCTGCTAGACAAGGAATACGTGAAAGTCTAAAATCTCTTAGCAAGTCAATTTTGCCTCTTTTCAGAAGCCTTTTGTTATTGTCAGCTTCAAATTCTCAGGCATGGTTTATCTTTCATCTTCTGACTCCCAAGTCAAATAATTGCTTTCTAGAATTGTCCCCAGTTTCTTCTTGTAATACTTGTTGTTCTGGATCTGAGACAAACACAGCTCTAAAAGAGTGTTATGCATACATCCCTTTCTGTTTTCCCAAGGGGTTGCCCCGGTCACATTGTGGTTGCTCTATATTATTATTTTTCCTTTTAGAAACCTAGAAATTTAGACCAAAACTCCTATGATGATTTCTGTCAGATATAAGATTTTACTTCTGATATCCTTGTGGAGAGAGATAAATTATTAAGAATCCCACAATCTAGCCCTAAGCTGAAGAATGGTATTGAACCCTCAGTGATATTTGTAATTATATTTTATTAGAAATGTTCACTTTAGCTAATACTTTAGGTTTTCTTCTGTTATACTTAGTTTGTATCCAAAGCTCTAGTCTTGAAGGGAAAAACTTTATCTTATTCATCTTTGTATCCCATAGCCCAAATATCATATTATGATAGTGTGATACTACTTTTCATATAGTAGAAATTAAAAAAAAAAATTGTTACAGACCTTTTTAAAATTTTAATGGAAACTGCATTCTGTGTGATTTAAGCTGCCTGATCTACTTTTTGTAAAATGCACTCAAGGCGGGGTCTGTGCAAAAATGGCTAGTTTTAGAATAGAAAACATTTCCAATTACCTTCAACCAAGGAACTGTACTACTTGACTGATTGGTAAATCATATGTAAATATAGAGATTATGTAATTATCTTTTTTTTTTTTTTTTTTTTGGCTTATCCTTTAGTTTTTTTCACTACTGCAACTCAAATTAATTAGCATCTATCCTAAGAAGCTTTGAAGAATACTGGATGAATATGTCAACAATAGAATATTTTAGACTCAGACCAAGAAACAATTCAGATACTATTCAGCCAAAACGGTATCAGATGGAACTTTTGCATAGAAGACAAGTTGAAGGGTTAATAGGCAACTTTTTCTGCCTTGGTTTTTATTACTGCCCTGGCTACATGACTGAATACTAATTGAAAGATCTTGCTGCAGTAAGTTATTCAGCAGCCAAAAATACAAATGAAAGAAATATATTCTTTTGTGAAGTCCAGATGTTGCTTTTATATTTAATGCTTTCATTTTAGGACGTTGAAATTCTACTACTTCCCACATTATTTTGAAATATAAATACTTGAAATTGGGGGAAAAAAGGATATTGGCCTTTAAAATTCTCTTTTCTATAATATTTATTTTAACTTTGGCAGAACTTTAGCCTTAGGTCAAAGTCATGCAAATAGATGTTCTTTTACAAAGTACAATTATGCAAATTACAGGCTTGTTTATAAAGCTTGTTTTATGTAAACTAAGATTGTGTTTATGTAATTGAATTTTTCATGATTTCTCCAGACACTCTATCTAGATGATTGAAAAGTAATTTTTGGCTTTGCACAAACAAAATGATGGTTAAATTTTTCTGTGGCATCACAGACACAAACGTATGCGTGTTTCTTTTTGTTTTCTGATTTGTACTGTTTTTAAGAAATTATTTCCCCCTACATTCTAAACAAAGATGATACCTTCTTGCATATAAACATCAGACCCTTAATATTATTTTAAGCTTTTTTATAACTTATATTATGATTTGAAACAATTGTATTCATTATGTTATTTTATTTCCTTCTACTGTTAGTTACTAAAAAAGCCCTGAATGCCTAAGTTGCATAAACTACAATATACTATTTCTTAAATTAAAAAAAAACTTTTATTATTTTGTAAGTGATGCAAATAGTAAAGTAAATTTACTGATCTTAGATGCTGCTTAGGAAGAAAGAAACGTAGATTTGTTTTTTGAGTTGGAGTCTCACTCCTTTGCCAAGGCTGTAGTACAGTGGCATACACGATCACGAGCACCCCAGTGTCAACCTGCTGGGCTCTGGCGATTCTTCCACCACAACCTTTCAAGTATTCAGAACTACCGACCCACGCTACCCCGTCTGGCTGTTTTTAATTTTTATTGTAGAGCCGAGGTCTACAAGTTGCCTGGGCTGCTCTTGAACCCATGGGCTCAGGCAATCCACTCGCCTTGGCCTCCAAAATGCTGAGATTACAAGCTGAGCCATGGAGCCCAATCAAGAAGTAGATTTTAAAGAGAGCTTTTTGGTTTCTTTGGGGGAAAAGTAGTCCTTAAAAAGGACAGAAAAATAACTTAAAAGGAAGAAAGCTTATAAAGGTAATTGGCTGCTGCTGTTGCTGTAGAGTGGTAAGGAGGGGAGAGGAAAGTCCTGCAGTCAGATGACCTGTCTGTGGTCATCTAGCACCTCGGGCTGTGTTCTTTTTTTTTTTTTTTTTTGAGTTGGAGTCCCCGACTGGAGTGCAGTGGGCGCTCCCGGCCACCGCAGCCTCGGCCTGCTGGGCTCCGGCGATCCTTCCAAGTAGCCAGAATTACAGGCATGCGCTACCATGGTTTATTACCATGGTTTATTATTACAGACCTGGTTTATTGTAGAGATGAGGTCTCGCTGCCCAGGCGGGCTCAGGCAATCCACTCACTTCAGCCTCCCAAAGGCGCGGGATTACAGGCTGAGCCACCAAGCCCGGCTGTGTTCTGTAGAATCTGTTTCTTAGCCTCTCTGAGCCTGTTTCTTTAGTCCTGTGTCATTGCTCAGAGGATGCAAGGTGGTTTGTACAGTCCTGGGCAGGGATCTTTTTCACTTAGACATTTAGGAGTGCAGTTATAATTTTACCCTCATAACATGCTTTATTTTGACAAGTAGCCCTAGGAACTGCAACTCTTAACCTCAGATCACTAAGTCCTTTCCCCTCAAACATTGCTTTCTGTTTTATGTTGTCTTTATCATGTTATGCATGCAGGAACTGCTCAGTGAGTGTCAGGTTAGGGATAATCATGACAGTGGCTGTGCTGCAGACACATGCATTTAAAGATAAAGGAATTGAAGAATAGCATGTGGTTTCTGCAAAGAGATAATTGTTGTTTGTGTTTTCCCCTACACTGTACTCTCACACATATCTGGATAGACTGACAGTGTTCTCCAAATTCCAGGAAACCTATTTCAAGGGGGATCTCTTTTAGGGACTCTTAGCAAAAGATCCTAGGGGCTGCCACATAGTGTGAATGTAGGGATTGTAGTTCTATCCGTGGTCCCTGTGGTCTCTCCCATTTTCCCAATTGCTGTTAGGCAGTTCTAACTGCCCCTTGTCATCAGATAATTGTGTGCACAATAAGTGAGGAAGGAGACATTTAAGTAAGGCATGAATAGCTTTCATTACAAAATGAGCCTTTAGAATATCACAGAACAGTCTGTAATCCCAGCACTTTGGGAGGCCAAGGTGAATGGACTGCCTGAGCCTGCGGGTTTAAGACCAGGCAACTTGGTGAGACCTCATCTCTACAATAAATCAAAAATTAGCCGGGCGTGGTAGTGTGCACCTATTTCCTGCTACTTGGAAGGCTGTGGCAGAGGCATCGCCAGAGTCCAGCAGGTTGACGCTGGGGTGGCCATGAGTATGCCACTGCACTCTAGCTTGGGCGACGGAGTGAGACTCCAATTCAAAAAAACAAAAATCACAGAACAGAGGCAAAGAAGATGAATGGTGAGATTATTCTCAGTGGTCAGTGTTCTATATGATTTTGTTGTTAGTACTAGAAATGTGGAAACATGGAAGTATCTTTCAGAGAGTTCCCTGTTTGGTGGGGGGAGGGCAGTCAGGAAGCACCTGGGGGGGAGAGATCTTGACCTGATGTTTAAAACCAGTTTGACCTCTTCATCCTTCCCACTCTCCACTTTCCCAGTTTTCGACCACCCCACATATGCAGGCAGCGTTGTCAGTTTCAGCCCCTCATTTCTCTAAGTGTCTTCTTAGATTGGAGATTGTGGCCCTGCGAGGGAGCACCTTCACAGCCATCCCATCATCCTTCCACACTCTCAGTGCTATGGCTGTGCCTTGGGAATCTATGTGCACCTGGATGTGGAGGGGAAAAGAAGAGACCAGGTCATGTGCTGGAGGAAAGCCACTCTCCTGTCTCCCCAAACCTGGCTATGTGTAGGTAGCAGAGATCTAGTGAAAGTGATGTTTTCTCAAGGTCTGGATTTGCAGGTGAAAACCTGAATTAGATTACAGGTACTTATTCTGGAGGTTAGAAGAAAAGGCTGACTCTTCCCCTTGGTGAAAGATTATTTCTGCCATCTGTTATAGTGTCTCCTAAGTCTGACCAAGGGTGTGGACTGGCATTCTTTTGTACTGGCAAGCTATGGTGAGAAGAAATGGGCCACCGGCTGGCCTGCGGTCCTTTTAATGATCCCGTGTCAACTCTTTTCAATCAGACAACTTAGCCTGGTTCTGCACAGAGATGGAGACCCGCCACTACCTAAGCTTTAGTCTTAGACAGATGTGAGTTCAAATTCTGGCCGAAACGTTCATAAACAATGTGACTTTAAATGATGAGCACAACTTTCCCTTTCTCTGTAAATTGGAACTGATACCCTACTTCATTTGAAGAATGGTTGTATCAAATGAAAGATGTCAATTAAAAAATCTTACTTTGTAGGATTGTGCTAATGGATACACTTTGAATATATAATTTTAGTAAGAAAGGTAAGTTTCATAGTGGAATATTAAATAACATTTTGATAGCCTTTATATTAAATAAAATGTAAGAAATAATAGCGTTTCTTAATTTGGCAAATTTAAAATTAAAATTTTAAAGTGTCTTAGGTGTGGTGGCTTATACCTGTAATCCCAGTACTTTGGGAGGCAAAGGTGAGAGGATTGCTTGAGTCCAGAGTTTTGAGACCAGCTTGGGCAACTTGGTAAGACCTCATCTCTACAAAAATCCAAAAATTAGCCTGGCATGGTGGTGCACGCCTGTAGTTGCACCTCCTTGGAAGGCCAAGGTGGAAGGATCGAGGCTGCGGTGACTATGAGTGTGCCCCTGCACTCCAGCCTGGGCAACAGAGTAAGACTCCAATTTAAAAAAAAAAAAACAAACCACAAAGTGCCTTGTATTAAGGTCTATAGTAATATTCTTGATATTGATTATGTGAAGAATTTTTAGTAATGGCATATTCGTAGTTTTTGCTATTTCGATGGTTGATAATTTTTAAAAGAAATTTTTTTAAAATGTTTAATTTATCCACATAGCTAAAGTTTCTGTTCACTGAATATTGTTGAAAAGTTTGACTCAGCCTGTAATCCCGCGCCTTTGGGAGGCTGAGGTGAGTGGATTGCCTGAGCCCGCGGGTTCGAGACCCACCTGGGCAACTTGGCGAGACCTCATCTCTACAATAAATCAAAAATTAGCCGGGTGTGGTAGTGCGCGCCTGTAGTTCCAGCTACTTGGAAGGCTGAGGCGGAAGGATCGCCGGAGCCCAGCAGGTCGAGGCTGCAGTGACCGGGAGCGGCCACTGCACTCCAGTCTGGGTGACAAACTCCAACTCAAAAAACAAACAAAAAAAAAACACCAAAGTTTGAGGTCAGATAAAACCAGTTAAAAGAGATGACTGTGATATAAGGTAAAATGATAAAACTGAAGACATGAACACACAAAGAAATTATTCTCCTTATAGTTTGAGTTGCTCTCTCTCTCTCTCTCTCTCTCTATATATATATATATATATTTTTTTTTTTTTTTTAGTTGGAGTCTCACTTTGTCACCCAGACTGGAGTGCAGTGGCTGCTCCCGGCCACCACAGCCTCGACCTGCTGGGCTCCAGCGATCCTTCCGCCTCAGCCTTCCAAGTAGCTGGAACTACAGGCGTGCTGCGCTACCACACCCAGCTAGTTTTTTATTTTATTGTAGAGATGAGGTCTTGCCAAGTTGCCCTGGCAGGTCTCGAACCCACGGGCTCAGGCAATTCACTCACCTCGGCCTCCCAATGTGCTGGGAGTACAGGCTGAGCCACTGAGCCTAGCCCTTGAGTTGCTTTTAATTTATTGATATAAAAAATAATTTCTATCCAATTTGCAAATAGTTATATGAAATAATGCTTCTAATTTTGTGTGTCTGAAAGTTGGAGTTGATTCAGCCTTAAAAACACTTAAAACACTGGTAGGCCCCTTCCAGTAGCATCAGACTTAAGCAAAGTGTAGACATTCCATTCCATTTGAGCGAGTGAGAGCAGAATGAAAGGGAGAAGACTGTTTTTATTCCCAAATAAAGTAGAGTTTAAGATTATTTGCTTTATTTTTAAGCCTTTCATAGTAGTGACTTTTTCAATAAAAGTCAAAATTCCTTCTTTCCATTGCTGCACTTAAAATTGCAGTTTTTGTTGTCTGCTGAATTTCAGTCTGTACTCTTTCCAGCAGATTGCCATGCCATCTCGTATTTTCTGTTTCCATTTAAATTTAAATAGTGTTTAGTGCCCACTGGGTACATGCTTCTATAACAGGCATGTTGAAGTGTACAAATCATAGAGGAGATGTGAACATTTCCACACAGGCCTTCCATCCGCTCTGTGGGTAAGCAAACACAGCAAAAGGCTTTTGAGCAGTGGCATAATCATGGTTTTCCTGAGAGTTACAGTTGCTTTTACTGTGGCTAGTGACTTGTTTTCTGCTTCAAAATACTTATTTTGAAGAGTTCAATCACAATCTTGACTAGCTTATTTGGAAGAAAAAAAAAACCTCTCTTTGAAAGCAGACTCTGGAATTTGCGAGTAATGAGTCACCTTCATAAATCAGGCCCATAGGCCGGCCTCAGTGGCTCAACCTGTAATCCCAGCACTTTGGGAGGCTGACTTGAGTGGATTGCTTGAGCCCACGGGTTCGAGACCAGTGAGACCTCATTTCTACAATAATCAAAAAAGATTATCTGGGCATGGTAGTGCACACCTGTAGTTCTGGCTACTTGGAAGGCTGAGGTGGAAGGATCGCTGGAACCCAGCAGGTCGATGCTGGAGTGGTCGTGAGTGTGCCAGTGCACTCCAGCCTGGGCGATGGAGTGAAACTCCAACTCAAAAATCAAAAATATAAAATAAAATCAGGCCCGTTGCTTTTTAAAAAAGTCATGTGTGTGGAGGTTTAATTTAGCTTAGAGCACTCAATTGATCTCATCTCAGAGTCTTATTTAGTGAATATTTACTGAAGACCTCTTACGGGTCATGTGCAGTATTTTTAAGGTGTGGGGGTCCCAAAAGCAGATGAAGAGGCTCCCATCACCAGTGTACCTTATATCCTAATAAGTGATAAAGAAGAAACCCAAAATCATACAGAAATCCTTTCTCGTGGCTCAAGTCTACTCAGCACACTCTATGTGTCAGGCATTGTGTTAGGTACTAGGAACTGAGCAACAAACAAGTCAGAAATGACTCCTACCTCAGCCTGTCAGGGAAGACAAATGTACCACCAGGGTACCAGCGGTTATATTTAAAGATTGTGAAAAAAGAAACTGAACCAGGATAGCTGAGAACAGAACTCTGGTGTATCCAAAGCTAGTTCAAGGGGAGGGGCCCTCCCTGGAGGATGGCTGACAAATGCTGCTGTTATTTTTATAATTCTAAAAATAACATGGCCTTAGATTGTCATCTTTTTAAAACAGGTCTATGAGATGGCTCAAGATGTACGTTAGGTTAATGCATAAAACACCATAAATACCTCCCAAGTCCAGTTGTACTTGGGGAATTCACCACACAGAGACTTTGTTTAGATTTCTACAACTGTTAGTGTACCTCACAAAGTAGTAGTATTGCTCACCATCCTCTACTCCTTTATTCCTTGGTAGGTTGATTGAAATAATACGCTGGATTGGAGAGCAATAAAATGTGGTCACTGACCCCCAGTTGCCTTCATTCTTCCTTTGCAGTTCAGTTTAGTGTAATTGCCTTCCTTCCTTGTGTTAACAGAGAGACAGCTGAGAGCTTGAACCTCAGCAATTCTCTGTTGCTCCCCAGAGTTGACAAAGGATGAGGAAGCAGGTACATTTGTCCCCTACACTCCATCTTTCCCTTCCTGACCTAAAGAGGCAGGGAGCTAGAAGAGAATGGAACCTTCCAGATTCTTAGCTGGTGACTGGTTCTCTGTCTTCCTGTCCTGCTAGCTGAGGGATGTGACTCATTCATTCCCGTCTGGAGGAAGAGTAACTTGGCTTTGACTGGGAGTCATAACCAATCACCTAGAGCATGAATCAGAATTTGTGTGAGGATGGAAAATCCCCACAGGTGACTCTTATATCCTCAATGTTATTACCCCGGAGAAATTGTAATATTGGAGAATCACTGGGAGAACTCCTTCCTGTGAATAGCCAAAGCACCCTAGTAATAGAGTAATATGGAAGATGCACATTAAAGCTTTTTTGTGTTCCGTTCATAGGGCAAAAATAAATAGATGCAAATTCTGTTCATTTACTATTAAACAGCCCTGTTACTTATTTCTCTATGTTAGGATCTTTTATGCATGACTGAAATCTAGTAGGAAGTATGACTGCATTATAAAATTTGTTATGTCCAAAACTTTTAATTCCTTTAATTATCTTTATAATTGCTGTTGTTGCTATCAAGTATAAGAGATACCACCATTATCTTTTGCCATGCATTTGTCAGAACCCTCTATTCCTGGTAGTGTTTATTTACCAAGTGGTATTTTTTATTAACATTTTAAAAGCATATTTTGTATACAGTAAAATGCACTGTTAACTGTTCAGTTTGTTATGACAGTTATATAACCACCATCCAAAACAAGAGATGGAGGATTTTCCATCACCTCTGCTTCCATTTCAAGTCAACCTCCCTCCCTGAAATATCAGCGAGCACTTAACTAATGAATTTTCCCATACACTGATTTTGTCTGTTCCTGGACTTCATATGAATCGGATCATGTAGAATGTAGTCTTTTGACTTTTTCCACTTAGCATAATGTTTTCAGAGATTCACTCATATTGTTGTGGGTATCAGTGGGTATTAGTAGTAGTCCAGTATATTTGAAGAATAGCTGGAAAAAGTATTTTGAATTAAAGCTTAAGTGTTACATTTCTGATAGGTAGCAGACTAACAATACTTAACCTTCAAATTCTGTTTTTACTTTAAAGTCAAATCAATTTTTGTCTTAAGTTATTTTTGTAATCTCTTTAGCAACTCATACAATGCCTTGCCTATTATCGGAAATTAGCACATGTTTTCTTAAGTTGTATGGAATGTGTGAGGAAAATTAACTCATATCTCATTTTATAGAAATTCGGATTTTAATTGCCCTGCTGTGATTGTGAAACCAAACTGCACATTCAATTCTAAACATTATTCCTCTGATGAATTTACTAATGAGTGTGACATTGGTTCAGAGTGAACTGTTTGTTTGTGGACACTTTCCTTCAGTGTAAGGAGTTCAGGTGTAGTCATTCATTCTTCCAAAAGGTGAGCTCTTATTGATATTTTTTTTACTGGTAAAAATATTTTAAGCAGATATTATTAGCCTCATTTGGTAACTGAAGAGCTCTGAGAACGGAAAAGTAAGAGTGACCTATTCAAAATGAATGAGCAATACAGTGTTGGCCCGAGATATTAGATTCCAAAATATTTGTTCGAGCACGTGTCCAAGTTCCCAGAGAAGTTATTGACACTGTTGGTTTCTCTTAAGGATGACTCATGATTTCTTGAGTCTAGTTTCCATTATTAGTCATCTTTACTGCTTGGGTTAAAGCAGGCTTTAGGTTCTGCTTGGATTCAAGCCTTCCAAGGTATCCCCCCTACCCCTAACTCTCCCAGACTCCCACTTCTAAGTTCAACCACATCCCAGTCTCTGGAACCAACTTTGACTTCAAATGGAAAGAATTTAAAAATTTAGCATTTACTATCAGTCCAGAAGTAACCTCGTGTCTTTCAGTTCTAATAATTTGGCTTGTCCTTATTCTTCCCAGCTGTCCAAACTCTTTTCTCAGAAACATGACTAAGACTCCAGTCTCTAGTTCTTCAGATTTTGTCTTGCTATTTTCAGTGTCTCCCAATTACCCTCCCACCCTGGAAATAAAACTTGTCCTCCGTTGCGGTGTTACTTGCCTCCTGCCTGTAGCTGACCCTGATGGTGGCCTGTATGCCTCCATAGATTTAATAACATGAGTTGTACTACTTTTCCCTTCTCTAGCTGTTGTACTGGTGATACTTTAAATCTTGGGCCCTCAGTTGTGATCAAAGTATCTTATTGATTTTCTCTAGACTTCCTTGGTCATACTGTGCTGGCTATTGTAAGTAGGGCTGTGAAAAAGAGTGGGGTACAGTTTCCTGCAGTGAGAGATAGGAAGTTTAACTTCAGCCTGGCATCTCAGAAAGACCAATTGTTTACTGAACTGTGGGAAAACCACCTCCTGAGTGTAATAGAAATCCGTGCCTGGCAGTAAACAATCCTATTCAAAAGCAGCTCCCTAGTGCTGAGGAGTGACCTAGTTGAGAGCTTGGTATCTCAGCAGGGCTAGCAAGGAGTGCTGATGTCCTGGTGTTGTAGGGACTTGTAATTCTAGCACCTGTGGCTGTTAAGTACCCTCCTCATTCTTCAGTATGGAAAATGGACATTTTCTCAGTCTTGTGCAAATGCAGCTTCAAGAAAAATCCTCTAGACAAAAATTTCAGTATTTGAAACATACCAGAAAATCCCAAAGTTGAGAACCACTCTTGGCTTTTTCCTTCCCAGCCTGACACTGAACCAGCATGCCTTTCTGTGTCTACATTTCTGGGTGACTGTGTACTCCCAGGTGGCCTTCCTCCTGGCTACACACTGGGTTTATTCCCAGGTGGTTGATCCACCCTGGAGATAGACCTTGTTTCTTCCAGGGACCCTCCAGTGCTCCATCCTGAATCCTTTCTGGACCAGGCTGACAGTTGTTGGAAGTGAAAGAGGCTATATGTGAAGGGAAGAAGGATCTTGTGTGCTTCGGGAGAGGGAAATTACTACAGGTTAATGCACAGACAAAATAGTTCTAACCCTGTTATGAGAGAACTTAGACGTGTGGCTCACGTTTAAATTTTAAAAAGTGATAAATTCTGTGAATAGGTAAATGGTAGACTTCTGCTAGAGCTACTGTGTGTGCGCGCCACTGTCATTTGCTTTAATTTTTATGATCTCTCACATATAAAGTTCAAAATGAATTGAGAAAAATTCTCTTGAATTTTCAAAATAAAATAGGGAAGGTTACAGTTTTCATAGGCCTTATGGAATAAAAAGGTAATCGTGACTACTGATTTTAATATGCAACTAGAATAGAATTAGGCATTAATTAATAATTACAAAAATACATAGGAAATCATCTGCAGTTTCTGCTGGATACCATGTTCACTTATTTGTTATTTTATTTTCCACAAATGATGAGAGATTAGTTGAATAACAAAATAGTAATTTTGTTGATAAATTGTTTTTTGCAGGTTTTTGAAACCTAAATGAATTTATTGTTTATAGCAGTCACCTTGGCTGTCTATTCTGAACTTCTAAAAGCACCACTTTCTTTCTTTCTTTTTTTTTTTTTTTGAGTTGGAGTCTCACTCTGTCGCCCAGACTGGAGTGCAGTGGCTGCTCCTGGCCACCGCAGCCTTGACCTGCTGGGCTCCTGCGGTCCTTCCGCCTCAGCCTTCCAAGTAACTGGAACTACAGGCACGCGCTACCACGCCTGGCTAATTGTTTTGATTTATTGTAGAGATGAGGTCTCACCAAGTTGCCAAGGTGGGTCTTAAACCCGCGGGCTCCCAAAGCACGGGATTACAGGCTGAGCCACTGAACCCAACAAAAGCACCACTTTCTTACTGTTGTCTAGCTGTGGTAGCCTGGAGTAAAGCCCTTCATTTTTCTACATATCTCAGTTTTCTGATGTATAAAGCAGTGATTGAATTTACCTGTTTTGTTTTTTTTTTTGGTCTTAAGACAGATGTTTATAGATACATTTTTTAGTGTAATTAGTTACTGCTGATTAAATGGGAGAGATTGAGACACAGTTCACATTGTCTTCTCGTTTATAGCTAGTTACCTGGTACTGTGCAGTTTGGAGCAAATAATTTGAACTTCATTAAATTGAACAGTATAGAAAGGAAAATTATACTGAGGGTCATTTGCAATGTGTTGTATAGAAATAATTACAAATATTGTATTTTATCAAATATAAATGCTACATAGTTTCCCCAATAACTTGAATTGTGGGACAGGAAAATATAGTAATCCAAAATCCTATTTGACTTTTGATGACAGAATAGAAAATGTTCATGTTCTTATGTTCATGATTGCTGCCTTATTTTTATTGTAACCAGTAGAAGATGAATTAATAGGAATCCTTCATAGTTTAGTGAGATTCAGACAGGCTGTTTGTTTGTTTATTTATTTATTTATTTTGAGTTGGAGTCTCACTCAGTCACTCAGGCTAGAGTGCAGTGGTACGCTCACGACCATTGCAGCCTTGACCTGCCTGGGCTCAGACGATCCTTCTGCCTCAGCCTTCCAGTAGTTGGAATCACAGGCGCACATCACCACACCTGACTAATTTTTTAATTTATTTATTGTAGAGATGAGGTCTCACCAAGTTGTCCAGCCTGGTCTCAAACCCCTGGGCTTAGGCAATCCTCTCGCCTAGGCCTCCCAAAGTGGTGGGACTATAGGCATGAACCACTGTGTCGGCTATCAGACAGGCTTTTTTTTTTTTTTTTTTTGAGTCGGAGTCTCGCTTTGTCGTCCAGGCTGAAGTGCACTGGCACTGGCACACTCACGGCCATCCCATCATTGACCTGCTGGGCTCTGACAATCCTTCTGCCTCAGCCTTCCAAGTAGTTGGAAATACAGGTGTGTGCTATCATACCTGGCTAATTTTCTGATTTTTATTGTGGAGATGAGGTCTGGCCAGGTTGCCTAGGCTGTTCTCAAACCCGTAGGCTCAGGCAGTTCCCTCACTTCGGCCTCCCGAAGGGCTGGGATTACAGGCTTGAGCCACTGGGCCTGGCCTGCATAGGCTTTTTAAAGGAGTATATCTGTTAGGCATCTTTGAAGAGACTTGTGGAAGTCTCAGGGATAAGTGGATAACCTTTTTGAGAAACTGAACGGAAGATATTCCTTACTTCTTGTTGTTGTTGTTGTTGTTGCCCAAACACTGGTACTACATAGGGTCCTTAATGTGAGGGGGTCTGTGGATTTATGTGGGTGGGCTTGATCTACTTGGGCTCAGGCAATCCCTCACCTCGGCCTCTCAAAGTGCTCCTCTCAAAGGGATTACAGGCTTGAGCCACTGCACCCAGCCTCATCAGATTCTTAGGGGTTCCCTGATCCAAAAGGACTGGCAATCTAGTCCCATAAAACTATAATGATTATGGTATAGAACTCATGAGGTTTGTTAACTTCATAATACCATTCAATTGTTACCTAACACTGCTGCTGCCTTTTGAAACGGAGAGTCTTGGTTTTCCCATGCTGGCATCATCAGTTCCCACACTGATGTTTCATAATGTCCACCTGCTTTAGTAGGTGTGTACTAAGTGGATTCCCTTAGGTGGTTATATTGGGGGAATACAAAAGAATAGAGCTTTTTTTTTTTAAGGAATCTGTGGTCATAGGGATGGAAAGCCCACATCAAATGACCTGAAAAAAGGGAGTTTATTCTTGTAATAAAAGAAAGGTTCAGAGGCAGCTCTAGTTTCAGGGGCCAGTCTTTATCTCAGGCTCCATGAAAGGGACCCCCAGAGGCTCCAGTTCTCCCCTTGCAGCAGAATGGCAGTGGTCGTTTTTTACCTGAGAATCCCCCCCCAGGAAGAAAGAGTTATCTGGGAGTGTCTCTTCCCTAGAAATTCCAGCAGATGACTCTGATGGGATTATGTGCCCATTCTGGAAAGTAACTTTTTGGACTGGTATGTTGAAAAGCACTAGCTGTTAGTGGTTAACTTAAACTACATAAATAAACATGAGAAATTGGTATGTTTCTTCTGAATTTTTGTGTTATTTCCTTTTAAAGTACTAAATCTGTGGAAAAATCATCTACCAATTCCATGCACTGAAATATAATTTTTAATATTCATAATAATATAATTGTTTTATATTTGTTTTTCTTAATATAAACATTGGAGGCATAAGACATTTTTTCTTCTAAGAATAACAAAAAATTAAAATTGATTTTTTTTGGGGGGAGGGGACCCTCAGTAGGCCCTTTCCCCTCTCCTTGGGTTGATGGCATTGTTGACTCTTTATAGAAGATACATTTCCTTGCCTTAATCTGCTTATTCATTATTTTACTGGCAAATGTTTTTCATATCTCGGTTCAGTATATGGCAGTAGAAAAGTCTCCCTATGAGGGACTTTCTGATATTAAACTGCCTAAATTAAAACCATTACTCCACTACTTACTGGTTGTACAATCTTAAATAAATTGAATCTCTCAGAGCCTTTTTTTTCCTCATTGTAAAGTTAAAATGAGATAATGCACTTAAAGGACTTGGTATAGTGTATAGTGCTAGTAGCTGTTTATATTAGCCAAATAATGCAAATCTCATGATTTCAAATAAAATTACTGTCATATGTAAAATAACTTAATTACAGGCATTCATGAATGGGCCCATGGCTAATTACTATGCCTATAAAATGAGTCTGTAATAGTAATTTTGCATAGATTCTCTTGGGTAGGGTTTCAGACATTAGATTGACAGTTTAGTTAAAAAAAAAAAAAACCAAGAAGATTATTAAGTTGACGGAGATAGCATATGGTACATTAATATTACTAATAAGCATTACTTGTGTTACTGAATTAGGTTCTGAAAATATCAAGAGAGAAATTAGCTTAAAGCAATGAATTTCCAAGTCTGAGTGTAAGTACACAGTACGTCTTTAATTGATTTTATTCCTCTGGTGACTTTATTGAGTTTATGCTGGGGCTCTCTTTTCATAATATTATAATAAAAATGAATATATTCATTTACCTGCTACAATAAGTAGTTCCAATTAGAATTGTTCATCAGTCACATAGTTTGGAGCCAATGAGTAAAGACTGAAACCTGGTGAAAGTTTATTTTGCGGTTTTTGGTTTTCTTGCACTTTCCAGTGTAATCCCTTTTGAGCACTTCTGGATTTTTTTAACCTAGGTCAATAGAGTGCCTGAAATATTTCTATATTTGAGAATTCAAGTCAAAGTAAACATTGCTAGCTGTGAGGAAGGAGCAATGGAACTGAAGTTGTTGGACTTTGAAAGAGAAAGCTGACCAGGAGCCTGTAATAATGTAGAGCCACCAGCTGTGGAGATGGATATAGAGAGAATCCTGTTGGATTTAGGGAATGCATTCTTATAATTAACCTAATTATAGATTGTTAAACACTTAATGAGCTCCCAATATGACTTATTTCCCAGAGAATGATTGCAAGCAAGCAAGGAGTAGTCAGTCTGATCATTCTGATGTATCCCTGTTTTCAGTGCAAGAAGACCAGATGCTTTCACTATGACCAGTTCCATCCTACTTTTTTTGAGTCGGAGTCTCACCCTGTCGCCCAGGCTGGAGTGCAGTGTCACGCTCACAGCCACTGCAGCTTCGACCTGCTGGGCTCAGGTGATCCTTCTGCCTCAGCCTTACAAGTAGCTGGAACTAAAGATACGCTCCACCACGCCTGGCAGATTTTTTTGATTTATTGTAGAGATGAGGTCTCACCAAGTGGCTCCGGCAATTCTCTCACCTCGGCCTCCCAAAATCTGGGATTATAGGCATGATTGACCTCCATTCTACTTTCTAATAAAATCCATCAATCTAGGATTTAATTATACTCTATTCCTAACAATGTTAAAAAAGTAAGAAGGTACACATAAAGAGCAACTTATGTTAAGTTCCTGGCATGATTAGAAATACCTCATATATATGAACACATTTAATAGTCATAACAATACTGTTAGGTAGTTGCTATTATATAATACCCATTTTATGAATGATAAAATGCAGTCAGGAAGGTGAAGTAATTTGCCTAAAGTCACACAGCAAGCAGATAGTTAAGGTAGAATTGGAATTTAGGCTCAATCACTAAGGGGGTTCCTGGTCAAACAGTCTATTGCTTTAGTCTGCTTGGGCTGCCATAACAAAATATCACAGTTTAGGTGTCTTAAACAGAAATTTCTTTTTTTTTTGAATCGGAGTCTCACTCTGTCACCCAGCCTGGAGCACAGTGGCACGCTGCTCATGGCCACTGTAGCCTCGATCTGCTGGGCTCAGGCAGTCCTTCCCCCTCAACCTTCCAAGTAGCTGGAACTATAGGAGTGTGCCACCATGTCCAGCTAATTTATTTATTTATTGTAGTGATGAGGTCTCACCATGTTGTCCAGGCTGGTCCTGAACCTGCAGGCTCAGGCAGTCCTCTTGCCTTGGCCTCCCAAAATGCTGGGATTACAGGTGTGACCCATCGTACCCAGCTCAGAAATTTATTTTTCTTACATTTCTAGAGGCTGGGAGCGTGAGATTAGAGTGCTAGTATGTTGATTTCTGGTGAGGGTTCTCTTCCAGACTTGCAGGTGACCATTTTCTCTCTGTGTTTACACATGGTGGAGAGCGCTCATATATGCCAGCATGTCTTTTCTAATAAGGGAACCAATTGCTTCAAGAGGGCCCTGCCTTCATTACCTCTTCTAATCCTAATGACTTCCTCAAATACTTGTCTCCCATCTCCAGATATCATCATAATGGGGGTTAGGGCATGTATACATTTAGGGGAGGGGCACCATTCAGTTCATAGCATGTAGTTAGAGATATAAGCATGAACAAATAAAAGAAGAACAGTATAAATATCTGATTAGCTAATATATTGGAAGATTATGAATTTTATTTAATAGTCTATGTTATCTCATTTCTGTTCATTTTGTTTCATTCAGTTGAAAATCCTGCTAATATCCCCCTAGGTAGAAGACTGATCTGGATATTACAATGAGTTCTTGGAGTTAATGGAAGGAAAAGTTTGATAAATATTGCTGTAAAGTTAATTTCTTTTTCTAGCATGTGTATATAACAGTAATAACTTCATTTTTGTAGCTGTAGCACTTTGCAAAGCACTTGTGTCTCACATTTTTACAAGAGTCATATAAAGTTGGCAGGACATTCATTTTATGGATGGGGAAACTGAAGTACAAAGTCAGCCTGTTCTTTTGCTGTTATGCTGTCCTGCTACTCAATGAAGAAACCTACTGCCAGGTAATACAGCTGAGTTTTGTTTTGTGTCCACAGGGACTGTAGGTGAAGTAGTAAATAAAATGTTTTTTATGGAAAGTAAACTTTTTAGAAAAATATGAATTTAGAGCCAGGAATATGGAGGAAGACCTGGCAAAAGTTATTTTAACAAAGAATTGTGCCACTAAGTAGTAGATGTCAGTTCCTGCTGCGTCAGGCATATCTGCTCTGGGCTCATTTGGCTAGCCTTAGCCAAAAGTAAGACTGCTATTTAATAATACTTTGTTTTTTGAAGCTAAATCTGCTGTAGACATGGAAGCTGTTACCCTGAGTCAGAGTTGTATAGTCCAGTGATATAGCATGTTACTCAACTGTTCTGGTCCTCAAGTTGTCTTAAAATCCTCATAGTATCTATTGGTGGCACTACATAGGAATTTTTGTGAGGATGAAATGTTAGAGCAGATGTTAAACTGCTTTGAAAAATTTAGAATTGCAGGCCAGTGTAGAGCACTGTTCTACCTGCTGTAATGTCCTAGGCCTTATAAATACAGTGACTTAGTTTGAACTGAAACTGCAGTTTCCATATCAAAGAAGCAGAATCACAAACTACATGATGAAAATGATGAAAAAACTATTATCTGGGAAATAGTGTGTTAGACAAGAAATTTACCTAATTGTATCATGTTCATGAAATATTTGCAAATATTTTAAAAGTTGTGATTAGCATTTCATCTTGAGTCCAAGATATTTATTCCTTGGATTACTGCCTTTTTGATTTTGGTGTATTAAATATTCTGAGAGTTTATAAAGATTTGCAAATTTAAAACATCCTTTTTGGTATAATAGGACTCTTCTGATTCTGGGAGGTGCTGTCAAGCATTTGAAAACCCGTGTGTGTTACTGAGAACGAATTCATTGGCATGGTAAGACATTAAGGCATTTCAGGCATCTCTTTTCTTATGTTCAGGATAGGATATGGAGGATACAGGTTTACTGAGGGAAGAAGAGTATAATCTATCAGATCGTAAACTTGATTTTCAAAAAGCTTGATAACATTTTGTTTTAGAGAAAAACTGCTTCTGGATGAGCATGATAGACACTGATGATTCACCCAATCATTCGGCCACATTTGGGCCTCTGACCTCTGTTTACTTACAGTGTGCTAGTCTTAGCATATGATAGCACTTTATCTACTTTTCCCTTTTAAACAGCAACCAGAACTTGTTTCTTTATCTTTGGAATTGTCTTTTCTTTACTAATTAACAGTTTAATGAACACAGTATCCAAAAGATTAAAGTACTTAATGAGAAAACTTCTCACTGAGCAGATCATTAATCTGTAATTTCAGGTTCATATGAAGCCTAAAGAGCATCTGAAATGTTTCCTATAAACTGTTCATGCAAAGGCTAACCTTGGAAAGCTCAGTGTTGCCTTTTAATAAGAATTTCAGCTTACTCAAGAAATAAAACTCGAGAACTATGTTACTAGACCTAATAAACAGTCGTAGACTGTCTTAATTGGAGCAAAACACTGACTGTATTAGTACTAGAAAAAGTAACAATAGTATTTACCTGAAGATAGTTACATGAAACGGGAGTGAAGTGGTCAAATTTCAGGTGGTTTTTTCAGGCTAACACTGTGTCGGCATTCCCAAAGCAAACATTGATCAGAAGTTTAATTCCATGCTTTCTACATAGTAATTCTCAAATTTACCTAAAGAAAATGCATAAGATAAAAACATAAGAAAGAAAATATATTGGAATTATTCTTAACTTTAAAAATAGGGAGAAGATACAACTTCTAAGAACATGCCTTGAAACTTTTTTTTTTTTTTTTGAGTTGAAGTCTCACTCCGTCACTCAGGCTGGAGTGCAGTGGCATGCTCACAGCCACCCCAGCATCAGCCAGTGAGGCTCAGGTGATCCTTCTGCCTCAGCCTTCCAAGTAGCCGGAACTATAGGCACACTACCACGTCTGGCTAATTTTTTAATTTATTGTAGAGATGAGGTCTCGCCAAGTTTCCCAGGCTGTTCTCAAACCTGTGGGTTTAGACAGTCCCCATCTCGGCCTCCCAAAGTGCTGGGATTACAGGTTTGAGCCACCACGCCTGGACTTTTTTTTTTTCCTAAAGAGACAAGGTCTCACTGTGTTGCTCAGGATGGTTTCAAACTCCTGGGTTCAAGCAGTCCCCCTAAGTAGCTGGGGCTGCCAGGTGTGTGCTGTCACACCTGGCCCTGGTACTGTTTTTTTTCTTTCAGTTTTAACCATTTATTCAGGGTTTCATTTTTTTAAAACTTACATTAAATATATTGTATGTTTTTCTCTTTATTTTGAAGATGTGGGGTACAATTCAGGGTTAGGTATACAAATGTTCATTATGCAAGTACCCTTATTGATGAGGTGTGCCCTCCCTCCCCTGGCCGTTTTCCTCAACTGCCAATCCTACCCCCCGACCCCTGGCAGTTTCCCACTACTACCAGTCCTTTTCTTATGGTAGTATGATAATTGTTCAAGGTCTGCTTATGAGTGAGAACATGTGTTACTCTGTTCTCTGCTGTTTCTGAGTAAGATTGACTCTAAATCCATCCAAGTTGCTGCAAAATCCATGTTTGTCCTTCTTTATGACTGCATAATATTCCATTGTGTATATGTACCACGTTTTTTACTTTTTGAGTTCACATAATAACAAAATACAATGATGATGAGATGGAAGCAGCATGTGATGAAACCAAGATGAGCTCTTTGAAAGAACAGAGCTGGGTTTTAGTTTGAACCCAATTACTAACTAGTGTCCTTGGACACACACTTAGCCAGTCTAGGTCTCCATTGTCCTCAAAAGCAAAGTGTTTCACTAACAGTTCTTCGAAGTCTCTTTTCGTTTTATGATTCTCTGTTGCTTCGTAGCAAACTATACTAGAGTTTGGGAACTTAAGGCAATAACCGTTTTATGATATCTCGTGGTTTTGCACAGGATTTGGCCAGGACTTGACTGAGTGGTGTTCAGCTGGCAGTTGTCGGGTTCGAGATGGCCTCACCCATGTCTCTCTGACATTGATGCACATGTCCAGAAGGCTGGGCTCAGATGGGGCTGTTTGTTAGAGTGCTTACGGTGGCCTCTCCAGCATGTCAGCCCCAGGTGTGATTTACTACATGGCTACTCAGGGTCCAGAAACTAGTGCTTTGGTGTACAAGACAGAGAAGATGTATGGCCTGCCTCTCAAGACTTAGCCTTCCAAATCTCAAGTGCTCTTTCTATCATATGTTTTTGAATGAGGCAGTCACAGCCTGCCCAGATTAGAGGGGCAGGGATGTAGCCTCCATCATCTAATGAGTGAAGTTTTCGAGGCCATGTTTTAAAGTTGGTGTAGTCCCATTTGCTGTGTATGGTGGAGTTTGTTCAACTGGGGTAAAACTTACTGGTTTTTTTTATTTTAATTTTTTTTATGCAGAGTCTCTGTTGCCCAGGCAGGAGTATGGTGGCACAATCATGGCTACCACAGCCTCGACCTCTTGGGCTCAGGCCTTCTGCCTCCGCTTTCTAAGTAAGAGGGACTACCGGCATGTGCCACCGTGCTCAGCTAATTTTTTGAGTTATCTTAGAGATGAGGGCTCGCCATTTTGCCCAGGCTGGTCTTGAATTCCTGAGCTCAGGCAGTCCTCTCACCTCAGCCTCCAAAAGTGTTGGGATTACAGGTGTGAGCCACTGTGCCCAGCCAAAACTTGCTATTTGAAACTCAACCTTTCTGAATCCTTGACAGGTTTAAAAGTCACCTTATGACATATGAGAGAAGAAGATGACCAAAATTAACATCCTATACTCCATTTCTTGTCTATCCATTCTCCTATACTATTTCCTTATTCATTCAACTTTTTTTCTTTTTTTTTTTGAGTTGGAGTTTCACTCAGTCGCCCAGACTGGAGTGCACTGGCATACTCATGGCCAGACTGGAGTGCACTGGGATGCTCATGGCCACCCCAGCGTCGACCTGCTGGGCTCTGGCAACCCTTCCTCCTCAGCCTTCCAAGTAGCCGAAACTTCCATGCCCAGCTAATTATTTATTTATTGTAGAGACGAGGTCTCACCAAGTTGCCTGGGCTGATCTCGAACCCGTGGACTCAGGCTATCCACTCGCCTCAGCCTCCCAAAGTGCTGGAATGACATGCTGAGCCACTGAGCCTGGCCTGTTTAATTTTTTAAACTTACATTTTATTTGTTTAGCTAACATCTTATGGTCCCTTACCACTTCTTAGGCTTTTTTATTACTGGTATTTAATATAAAGAATATTGTGATCTTGAAAAGTAAGAGTTTGAGAGCATTTTCCATGAGCTTGCCTGGAGTGAAGGGCACAGGATGCTCCCCAACCTTTTTATTTCCAATAAATCATTGCTTAAAGTAAAGAAGCTCATGGCAGTGCTGGTTTCACCTGACATAGCCCACGCTCACACAGAAACATCATTTCAGCAGTTGGATAACAGCAATTTATGATTAAACAAGCAAACTGCTTGATTTGGTGCTTCATGTTTCCATCATTTCAAAGTTAAGGGAAATACTTTGAACTCATCTCTCTTGGGGATCCGTATTTATCCTGAATATAACAGGTGGTGTTGTAAAGAGTTTAAAGAAATTATTTAAGCAAATATTACAGGAAAGTGGCCAGAAAACTCCAAACACAAACATATCTGTGTCTCCAAAGAAGCTTAATAATTTTTTTAAATGTGTAGGCGCTTTTTAAAAAACGACTATTTTTATTAGCTACTGTTTGTAAGACATGATACATCTCTGTTGTTTCTTAGACAGGGCACATGCTAAAATTTGGCCGATGATCAGTGTTCTCATTAAATTCTCATTTCACCCCTGTGAAGGAGTTTTGTTACCCAGGGCCCTAAAGCTTAGTATTGTTGGAGCAATTTACTCTTCTGTTGAGCCAAAATAATTCTCACATTTTCTGAGGCTCAAAGTTAACAGTATGGAGGTATTGGGGAGAGCAGCAGTTATTTTAACTTTCATGTTATTTCACTATATTACATTACATTTTGTATATAATGGTTTTGGCCAGGAACGTACTTAAATGTAAATATAAATACTGGCTCTGAGGGACAAATTACAATTAGGATATGCTCTTAAACTAATCTAAATCAGCTTTGAGGATTTGTGAAACCCTTCATACAACAGGGAATTGTTGTGGTTCTTGACTTGTTTGGTTGTCAATATCTTTCTTTTGCGACTTCCTCAGGGAGAAAAATTACCACTGATTTTTCTTATTTACTCTGCAGATCCTGACTTAATACTGTTTTATTAAAGGCTTATCACATCTCCTTTTTAAACTGTCCATCCTTTTTTGTTCTGTTGAAAAGTTTCTTTGCTTCACCGATAGTGAAACATTTATCAAGATTCTGGGCCAGGTGCAGTGGCTCATGCTTGTAATCCCAGTACTTTGGGAGGCCGAGGCTGGAGGATTGCTTGGGTCCAAGAGTTCAAGATCAGCCTGGGCAACAAAGTAAGACCTCATCTCTATTAAAAAAAATTCCTTGTAGAGAGGATTCTGTAATTCAGGCTATTTAATGTTTGTTTAATTGCATAAATATTATATTGTCACTGGAAGAAAACGAGAGTATTTCAGAGACAGAAAATATAATGATAGTGTCTAATAATATGTTTTTGTTTGTTTGAGTCAGAGTCTCACTCTGTCATCCAGGCTGGAGTGCAGTGGCAAGCTCACAGCCACCGCAGCCTCAACCTGCTGGGCTCAAGAGATTTTTCCACCTCAATCTTCTAAGTAGCTGGCACTACAGGTGTGAACCACCATGCCTGACTGATTTTTTTATTTATTGTAGAGATGAGGTCTCACCGTGTTGCCCAGGCTGGTTCTGAACCCATGGGCTCAGGCAGTCCTCTCACCTCCACTTCCCAAAGTGCTGGGATTACAGGCATGAGCCACCATGCCCAGCTTTAATAATGTGCAAACATTTGAGTTTTCAGTGAAATAGAGAGTATTCAGCAACCAATATGGCACAGGTACCAGCTCACCAGAATGGACCTAGCCTTACAGAACACATTACTTCTGGTTAAAACCAGTGTTGGATTATATCCTTCTGCATATTTTCTCATACATGTACAAATATGCAATGTGTTTTGAACAATTAGCCTTATTACTTTGGCCCCTCATAAAGCGTCTGGCAGATCTCAAAGCCTGATTCCTTTGACTTAAATCTAGGTATGAGACAGAAGTTGAGGCCACAGAATTGGAAGATTATTCACTTGTTTGTTTATGAATTTACTTTTGAATTAGCTTGTTTAACATATAATAATGGAAGACTTCCATGTACTAAATGTGGGGTGATACAATATGTCCATCTTTTTCAAAGAAGAGCACATCTTGGGAGAAGACATGTGGCCTTGACAATTACCCTCAGCCTTCCCATTTTCCCTGGGCTTTCCCATTTGATGAAGTCTGTGGGAGTCCAGAGCATGCTTTTCTTATCTCCCTCCAACCAGTTGCAGAGAAAATAGAATTCAAAGATCTTTTTTTTATTTTTCCTTTTTTTTTTTTTTTTTGAGTTGGAGTCTCACTCTGTTGCCCAAGCTGGAGTGCAGTGGCATGCTCCTGGGCACCCTAGCATCAACCTGATGGACTCATGCGATCCTTCCACCTCAGCCTTCCATGTAGCCAGAACTGCAGGCGAGTGCTACCACACCTGGCTGAGTTTTTTTTTTTTTACTTGTAGGGATGAGATCTTGCCAAGTTGCTCAAGCTGTTTTCGAACCTGTGGGCTCAGGCAATCCCCTCACCTTGGCCTCCCAAAGTACTAGGATTACAGGCTTGAGCCACCGCACCTCGCCTCAAAGATATTAAACATATAAAGTTATTCATTATCTTAAATAGTTTATGAGAGAATGTTGATGTCATTAATAATAATGAAATGTGAAATGGGGCTCTATGGAAGAAACTCAGGATTTAAAAATTTTAAGCATCCCTAAATCTGCAAATGATTATAAATTAGAAGGTATACACTATCATTAAGAACCTGAGATTAAGGGAATAACCTAATAAAACAAAGATTTAAGGCCTCAAAACATGAAAATGTATAATTAAGATGTTCTACTGAAGTTATAGGAATGTGTTAGGTTACTTGGAGTCAGTTATTATTTTGGTTATAGGTAATCATCAGTATCATTGTTTCCTATCTGTAAAATGAGGGATTTGGACATGGATTATATCTAAGATTCCTCCCAGTTTTCTGATTCGATTGTATACTAATAATCTCTATAATGAGACTAGGAATGTTTGGTTTATGCTTTAGATTTGTAAAAGTTCTTCAGAATGTTCCATATAGTATTCCAGATTGTTTGCCATTCTTATGAATGAGGAGGTTGATGGATGCTGGATGATACAGAAAAGAGAAGGCAGTAGAGAGAGACTGATAATAAGCTTAGTTTGGAGGGCCAGGAGGAGGTTACTCCAAGATTCTGAAACCCAACTTTGTAACCCAGTTGTTCATACCTCCTAAAGGTAGGCCAAGAAATAGGGGGAGGGGGTATAGGGATGTTGTTGTTGATCATTGCATGAGAAAGCAGTATCTGCTAGTGTCATGACTTTGGTCCAGTGAAGATAACTACATGTGGCATTTTCACATGTATATCACAGACTAAAGAATCTAGGCTACAGAACTGTATGATGTAGCCCAGTTGTTTTGACTATGTCTCCTTTGTTTGCTGTGGTCGATGGGGAAATTTGGTGGGTTATTCATTTATTTATATATTTTTTTGAGTTGCAGTCATACTCCATCACCCAGGCTAGAGTGCAGTGTCATGCTCAAGGCCACCCCAGCGTCAACCCACTGGGGTCAGGCGATCCTTCAGCCTTTCAAGTAGCCGGAACTACAGGCGTGCGCTGTCACACCCGGCTAATTTTTTGATTTATTGTAGAGGTGAGGTCTCACCAAGTTGCCCAGGCTGTTCTTGAACCCGTGGGCTCAGGCAGTCCCCTCACTTTGGCCTCCCAAAGTACTGGGATTACAGGCTTGAGCCACTGCGCCTGGCTGGTGGCTTATTTATTAATGACCTTGTGTTTGTACTTGTTACCATAGTTTACTGAAAGCCTACCAAGATTTGAGGCCAGCGTGAGAAGTAGGAACATCAACATGAGTCAGAAGACCGAAGTCTTTTCCTACTTCCTACCCCTTACTATCTTTGACTAATGGTGGTCTTTTATATTTTACCAAAAGCATGCACATATCTTAAATTTTAATTATAAGATGACCAGAATAATAGTATCGTATGAATAACTGATTATTAGTTGACCAGAGTACTCTCAGACCTGAGCTGATTTGTTTCATGGACAGTCCACAAGATAGAGAATAGTAATAATAATAATCGTGATGATTATAATGATAAATTCTGACTTATTGCATATGTCCTGTGTGCCAGGCCATCTTCTGAGTGCTTTGTATTAATTCATTTACTCCTCACAACAACCTTAGGAGGTAGGTACTGTTATCCCATTTTTACAGGTGAAAAACTGAGGCATAGAAGGACTAAGTTATTTGCTAAGGTCATGTAATCAACAAGTGGCTGAGGTGACAACGGAACCGAGGCCATCTGGCCTTAGAGTCCATGCCCTTAACCACCACATTGTGCCCTCTCCCAGAAGACAGGACTGCATAGAATTAGATAGTTTATTGAAGTTTTCATAGATACTAACAAGCACCTGTACTTAGTAGGATCGACTAATTATTGTCACATTTTAAGTTTGTTTTGGAAAATATTAAGTACAGTCTACTTTCAGCAGTTTGGTTGAATTTTTTTAAAAATTGACTAAACAGAAGTTTATTGTACTTTAGAATTAATATAAAATGGTTACATTTAACTTTTTCACTGGATAGATATACTTAAGATTAAATGGTTTATGAAAGCTTCCCAGAATTACAGATATGGATGATTGCACCTAGTTAGTTGAAAATGAGTAGATTTATGCATTATGGCCAAGTTCCGTAAACAAACTCAGTATGTTTGAATCCATAAAAGCAGAACTTCCTGGTTCTGTTGTTTTATTATGTATTTTCTAATCTGAATGTCAAGACATGAAATAATCACATTTAATAACCCTGATTAATATTGGATTCAAATTTTTAACTCCCTCATGTGTCTCATAATTGACTGAGATTAAGCTAGTTTGTAAGTTAAACTTGCCGTATGTATCTTACATTATAAATGCTATAAAGTGAAGTTACCATATTTTTGCATGTCTAATTATTAAACTCAAAACTTTAAGATTTATTTCCATTTGCTAGAGGAGTCTTAATTTTTATAGCATCTTGTTTTCTATTACTTATTCATTAATCTCTTTTTTCTTCTTCCCTTATTATTCTGTTATTTATCAAGTGTTTAATATGTGAGAAGCCTTTAATCTTGGTCACCTCTGAATACTTAGAGATTAATCATCATTACAAAATTCTCCCTCTGCCTTGGAATTCTTTCTTCCAGTAAAAGCAGGAATGTTGCTGGAGGAGGTTATAGTGGACATTATTCCTTGGACATGATTCCTGAAGGAACCATCATGGAACCAGTCATTTAGGAAGAATCATCCCAAAGCTATTTTTATCTTATTAACCCATTTCTCGTTTTTCTCAAGAATACTCACCGGCAGCGCTTGTGGCTGCAGTGTTTACCCCAAGGTAACTTGGGGCTACCCCCGCAGTATGCTGTGAAATATCTCGCTTTTATTATTTTCGCGAAGCTTTAGTGTGTTGGTAGACTTTGGAAGCAAATGACATCATTCTATTTATATTCTATTTATAACATTCTGTTTTTAGTAGTGGAATTTCCATGTGATGCTCTACTTTTTGTTGTTCCGTGCTTTGAAATTTGCCACACGAAAAAAATTACTAAGTAGTGATCATCATACATATTTCTGTTACATTAGGATTAGAGACAAATTCTGTTTAGAAATAACTCCAAGAACAGTTTTTATATTTTATTTTCACATTGAAAAGCAATCAGATTTACTTCAGCCTCAGAGAGCATGTTTATGTAAAATTAAATGAATGTGGTATTGAGCAACACTTTCTTTTTTTTACCTAAACAAGAAATGGGTTAAAACAGAACTTTTTGTTTGCCAAGAACTCTGGGAGTTACAACTTGTAGAGACTATAATGGAATTAGTGGAATAGCCCTAGATGATGATGATGATGATGATTATTATTATTTTGAGTTGGAGTCTCACTCTGTCACCCAGGCTGGAGAGCACTGGCATACTCATTGCCACTGCAGCCTCAACCTGCTGGACTCAGGTGATCCTTCCACCTCAGCCTTCCAGGTAGCTGGAACTACAGGTGCACACCACCACACCTGGCTACTTTTTTGATTAATTGTAGATACGAGGTCTCACTAAGTTGCCCAGGTTGGTCTCGAACCCCTGGACTCAGGCAATCCTTTTGCCTCGGCCTTCCAAAGTACTAGGATTACAGACTTGAGCCACCACCCCCGGCCTGAATGCACATTTTAATGGCAGTGGTTGCTAAGAGGGGAAATTGTGAGGATGGGTATTGCATCTCCTTCTGGCCCTAGATTTCTCCCCTACAATCTTGAAGTTATTGCATCTCTTCTCATGATCAGGATGCCATAAAATTGAATGTGCATATATGTGTACACATACACACACATACACACTGTTAACAAAAATGGCAACAGATGACGAATTCACAGTATTTTTCCTTTCCTGGCCTCATTAAACACTGCCACAACTAATCATTTCAGATGCTGGTGTTTTCTTGGCTTTCTAAACCACATTTACCTAAGGCAGTGCAGGCAATTTATTTTCATATCTGTCTGTTTTGTCGTTGCATTGGTGCCTTGAAAAGTCTAGTGTTTTCCATTTATTTGATTGTTACTACTGTTAATCATTACAAAATCTTATTATTACTGCCCATATATAAATCAGGACAAACAAATTTGATTTCTAACATTCTAATGTGTTTTAAAAAAATTCATGAATAGAGGAAACTTCTTATGCAAATGTAAGTAACTGACAAGAATAAATATGGGCACAAACTATTGCTATTATAACCATCTTTTGACCTTAGCCACCCTTTGTATAGCCCAAGTAATGAGTGTTTGATATTTATTATAAAGCATATTAAATTCCTTGATTAACTAAACCTTTCATTCCTCTTTTTTGTTTCATGTAGCAGTGAAATAGATTGTTCTATTATCATTCTTGCCAGGAAATTTATAAAATATATAAAATTATTCAAAAATGTATCTTAAGCTGAAGATATATTAATGTATTATTGGGTGTACTGAGCAGAAAACATTTCTTTTCACATTTGAATGGCAGGCACATGATTATAAATTTACTTCCTACTGAATATTAATCATTAACTCCATATGGCTGGTGGATAAAGCTCTGAGAGGCAGCCAGGAGATGCAAATTCTTACCCTCATCATGGACTTTTTATGTGATTTTTGTTTAATGTTTAAAACGGACTGACCTTTGAATTAAAAAATACATATTCTTTCTAAGAAGTCCCAGGGCAATATGTATGGGCTCAAGATGGGTTATTATACCTTCTGCTCTTCTCTTGGCTTCCAAGATGTGGGCTCTGTTGGCTCTTCTGGTTCCTCTGCTCAACTTAAAACACTGTTTTAATTCAAGTGCCAACTTGGTCCACTTCTCTTCTTGCTCTACTTGCATGTTTTCTGAGGGCGGTCTCATTCACACTTGGAGTTCTGTTCTTGAACTTCAGAGTCCTTCCAGGCCATCTCCAACAGAATGCGCCCCTCTGGCCGCCCCTCTGTCTTTCTCTCAATGTTACCCCCACTCCACCTGTCTCATGACTGCTTCAGTCTGGTTTGCTGCTGACTCCCCAGCAATCAGCAAGGCATCTGGCATAGAGTAGGCATTTGGGCTGTCTTCAGTGATATAGTGTTCACAGTTGAACTCATGAAATGAAAAAACAAATAAAACCCAAATGAACAAAAGAAAGCACATACAGTAGCCGAATTTATTATTCTGTGTCTCCCCCACAGCACAAAAATGCATTCCCTTCTGTGTTTTCTCAGTGAGGAGTATCCCTGTCCACTCACTCTCCCTGACTTCCTCTCTCTTCTCACACCACTCTGCTTCCTCTTTTTTGTTCCATGTCAGGTCAGACATATCCTTTAAACTTATATGTTTTTTGTGGCAGTTCTCTGCCCTCCCCTTGAAATACCATGGTCTTTGTTCTATGCTTTTGTGTCTTACTGGGACTGTGGCCACATCTCTCAGTTTGTATTTCAGCCTTCCAATCTTGTCTCCTCAAATCCATCTTCTTTATACCACTGCCAGATTGATTTGACTAAATCATATATATTAACATGCCACCCTCCTAAACTTGCAGGCCTTCAATGAAGAAAACTGTAAACTTTGCCAAGATTATAAAAAGGCTGAAAAGTGCCAGGGTTTTTATATGCTTTCTGTATGGGAAAACAGCATAGTAAAGTGTTCGTTATCTCCAGTTGTATTTTTTAGATTTATTACAATGCTAATCAAAGTCCCAAAGGAATTTTTACGAGAAAATTAGAAAAAGTGATTTACTTATTTTATAAATTAAGCAAGTGAAACTAAATAAGAAAAAATGAAGTCTTTGTAGTAGGAAAACTCTGCTGCATGTTAGCCTTGTGGCCTTGGATACCCCCTCACCTTCTACATACACACATACTTTGTCCTCTCCTTTAAAATGAGTTGTAATTAATAATTGTGCTATTAAGGATTATTGTGAGAATGATATGATATGCAGTATTCAAGTACAGTGTCTGGTGCCTAGAAAGTGTTTAATGAATTTTGGCAAAATCAAAATGAAATACAAACCACAGTCACATACACATGCATACCTGTTTATATAACACAAAAGATGAAAGATAGTAGTTGTGCTTGTCTCTACATGAGGGATTGTAAATTTGTTTTCTTGCTTTTGCCTTTGCTCCATTTTCTACAATGATCTTTTGCTACTTTTCTAAGTAGAAAAAGGGGGAAAAAAACCTTTCAATGACTTCCCGCCTCTGTGGCATAAATCCAAGTTCCTCTACACCTCATTCATTGTCCTCTCATCCCTCTTTACTTCTCTCTCATCATCTCTTACACTTTGTTCCTGCTTACCTTCTTAGTCACCACAAACCCTGAATTACTGCATTCCCTGTGCACTTACATTTTCTGCCGTATGCCTTGCTGTCCCCTCTGCCTATATGTCTCCTCCTAATTTTGTCTAGTTGCCTGCCGCTCCCCCTTTAAGATTTAGCTTAAAATCATTCATCCTATCAGGTTTGAGCATTAAGGCGTTCACATTAAACTTATCTAATTTTGTGTCTGTTACCCCCAAAGGAATCCTTTCTTCTAGAATAGGGGACTTTACTAAGAGGTGGAAATCAAAGATGATTAAGTTATAGTTCATGCTCAGATTGCCGACAGTCTGATAGAAGGAGTAAGGCGTGTACTACATGCAAGTAACAAGTACCATATGCTCTTTGATATGAGTACCTGCCGAGTACAGTAGAACAGAAAGAAGTGAGTAATTAGTCATCCTTTGGGAGTGTGAATTAGAGTGGCAGGTTTAGAATGTTCTCATAATTTTTATTCACGGAGTGATGCTTATACTACTGAATAGGTGTTTCCTGGGCAGAGAACATAGGGACAAGTGTTCCAGGTAGAAACCTTACATGGAACAAAGGCAGGGCATTGGAAGACAGTCTGACATTCAGAATGGTGAAGTGTTGAGTTTGAGGTGATGTCTCCATGGTGTTAGTATTCACACTTGAACTCATAAAATGAAAAAACAAATAAAGCCACATGGTAGACGCTCAGAGATATTTGAACTGAACAGTATGCCTTCTCCTGGTATCTTTGTTATGGGGGTTTAGGGATTTGTGAATCCCTGGAAGTTGTATGCAATATTTTGCATTTATGTACTTTTGAAAAATTTTGAGGGGAAAGGGACTTTGGATTTTGCTAGCGTCTCCCAAAGGATTTCATGAGCTAGAAAAGATTAAGAATTACTTTAAGGGGGGACCCCCCCAAAAAACCCAGAATTTATTTATTAAAAATTACATATTTTTACATGTTTAAACTTTACTCACTTTCAAAGTACTCTCTGTTTACTGCAGTATACCTATTAAGATGCCTTTTCCAGTGCTCAAAACAGTTTTTGAACTTAATTTTTGATGCTTTTCAGTGCTTCTGCCATTTTTTTGTTTCACCTGTTCCACATTGACACAACATTTCCCTTGAGGACTTTTTTCATCTGAGGAAACAAAAGAAAAAGTTGCTTGGGACAAAATTGGGTGATAGGGAGGGGGGAGGGGCATGGGAGTCATGCCATTCTTGGTCAAAAACTGTTGGACACTCAGTGCTGTATGGGCGGATGTGCTCATAAATCACCCACCGTGGAAATGGGAAAATGCATGGAAAGAACCTCTAAAAAAATCCACTGAAGCTGAACGCAGCCTCTCACAACACTGATGCAGATGGGTTCCTAGAACACTTACCTAGCAGGGGAGCCTGTACTCCAAGGGGCCTGCCCTCCAAAAAATAATTCCCTTTTGTTGAGGTCCCCCTTCATATTCTGACAAATATTATGCTCTAGAAATGGGTGAGGTGAAGAGTGAAGTATAAGCTTTCTTCAGCTGCAATTGACAGGGATGCACCTGGGCATCCACAGGGCAGTTACCTGCCGGAGCCACTGAAGACCTGGTCACAATTGGCACTTTTGACAAAGGCTCTGCACACCCTTTTCCAGCTTCTTTCAGCAAGCAGGCTTATTCCTGCCTCTTTCTTTGCTTCAACTAAACCATTCTAGTATTCTTTACCTGATAGTCAAAGCAACTCTCCAGGGCAGGAAGCGTTATGGGCTTGAAAGACTGAAGAGAGAATGGGAGCGCCATATGTTTTATTCTGAAAATAAAGAGGTGAATATGTGAGGAGAGCAGGAAAGCAAGTACAGCCACCAAAGCAGTTCAGGAGCGGTGACATTAAATAGACTGCATTAAAAGGCTGCAGCAGCACCAGCCCCCCACGGGCACCGTAGGTCAGCTCATTCATTCCTCCATGGCTGGTAGAAAGACATGTGAATTATCCAACTCTTAGAATCCTGCCTAGGCAGATTCAGTGTCCTTGTCTGCCCTCTGTGCACCTGTAATAACCCTGTATATACATTTGTTCTAGAATGTATTGCACTGTGGCAGATTTATTGCTATTCTTCTGTAAGGCAGAAATAGCTTATTTTTGAATGCCTAGCACTTAGCACCAGACTCAGTACGTGTTTACTGAAAGAATGAACTGAGTTTTCTAGCCTGGGGACAGTGAGGTTTGGTTTGTGCAGTTTGCACAAAGGTTACCTCAAACAGCTGAGTATTTCCATGATCTTTTGCTTTGTTCCTTTCCTTCTTTGCCTAGTGAGGTACTAAGTAAAATAACTAATCAAGGAAGGAGCAGATATTTCGTAAAGAAGAGGGGTTGCTCTTGTGATGGGAGATTTGGTGCAGTATTGAATCTGATGCAATCTCAGACACTGTCAACTTTCTACACAGTGTTGGCAACTGCAAGCCAATGCAAAGGACAAAGGTTATGAGAGCAGACTGGAGGGCACTGTTGGTCACACTCTCATCAGTCACTCAGTCAAGTAACCATCAGAAGTGTAACAGTTTGTTGTATTTTTCTTTTCTTTGAGTTGGATTCTCACTCCATCGCCCAGGCTGGAGTTCAGTGGCATGCTCACGGCCACCCCAGCATCAACCTGCTGGGCTCAGGTGATCCTTCCGCCTCAGTCTTCCAAGTAGCTGGAACTACAGGCACACACTACCATGCCCAGCTAATCTTTGATTTATTGTAGAGACGAGGTCTCGCCAAGTTGCCCAGGCTGGTCTCGAACTGCAGGCTTAGGCAATCCACTGGCCTCAGCCTCCCAAAGTGCTGGGATCACAGGCTGAGCCACTGAGCCCTGCCTGTTTTATTTTTCAAAGCTCAACATTGGGATGCACAAATTAGGTGCCAGCCTTGCACTGTGTCCTGCTCAGCGGGATTCAGAGACGCTCCAGGCTAGCAGAATGTGGAGCAGCTTGCAGAAGGCTTGGGAGCCACAGATGTGTTTAAAGGAATGAAAGGTTTGAGGAAGAAACTAACGGGTGACTTCATAGTTTCTAGGTATGTGAAGGACACAGACAATAGTGATTAATATTTTCTTTTTATTGAGAAACAAAGAATAAGAAATTTGTTTTAAACCTTACCGTGATGTCATCTGAAGGGTGAATAGAAGAAATGTATTCAGAATATCTTCCCACACTCCTGTTATATTAACTTTATTAATTCTAGGTAGTTGGTCAGTTTTAGCAGCTCACTGTTGCTATCCTGAATTAGATGCTTGATCTAAAGAGGGAAAGAGAAGGAAACTAATGATCTTGATTGAACATCTGCCGACAGTAGGCTCTGGGTTTTCCTCCACTTCTGACTTGCAAACATCATCCTGTTTTAATACCCACTAGGTAGGTATTTGTGGAGAAACTGAGGCCAAGAACACCTACAATGCATGATAAATGGCAATCGTAGCTCTGTGTTACTTCAGTTCTGAGTTTGTGTGACTCCAAAAGCCTTACTCCTAATTTATTTGTAAATGTGATGTATCTGGTGTTTACTGAGGCTGTCTGGATGTCTCGGTTCCTATGATGTGTTGCAGACTGGCTCATCCCAGGTTCCTGAAGGCTTCCACCTCTGATAACAGCTGTGTATTTGTTCCACTCGGTCACTTACATGTCCAAAGCAATAATCAGTTACTACTTCTCAGCCTGGACAAAGCATACTTATGGTTCATGAACTCTGAAATGTAAACTTTCTAGCACAGCAAAACATAAAAAATGCATTTCAATGTAATAAGATACAATTTTAACTTAAATGGCATGCCTTTGGGTTATCTCTATAATAAAGACAAGCACAGATGATACGCAGTGTACAAGTACGTGAAGAATCATAGCAAGGCGAATGACTTTGATCCACATTTAACCTATCCCTGAGTTCTACTGTGTGGTGTCTTTTTCTGATTATAAATGTTATATGTGGGCCATTGTCGCAATTTTGGAAACTACAAGAAAACTGCAAATAAAGCAAAAATCACCCCTAATACTACCTCTCAAAGATAAACCACCATGAATATCTTTGCATGCTTCTTCCCCACCTTTTTAAAAAAATGCAAGCCGGGCTCGGTGGCTCAGCCTGTAATCCCGCGCCTTTGGGAGGCTGAGGTGAGTGGATTGCCTGAGCCCGCGGGTTCGAGACCCGCCTGGGCAGCGAGACCTCATCTCTACAATAAATCAAAAAAAAAAACCAGCCGGGCGTGGTAGCGCATGCCTGTAATTCCAGCTACTTGGAAGGCTGAGGCGGAAGGATCGCCGGAGCCCAGCAGGTCGAGGCTGCGGTGGCCGGGAGCAGCCACTGCACTCCAGTCTGGGTGACAGAGTGAGACTCCAACTCCAAAAAAAAAAAAAAAAAAAAAATGCAAATGTAGTTTTTTATAGTTTACACATATGGTATCCTGCTTTTTCACTTCGTTTGCCTTCTAAGCATTCCCTATGTTTATTTTATCTCTCTATTGTGGTGAAGTATACATAATATGAAATTAACCATTTTTTAAGTGTACAATTCAGTGACATTAAGTACATTCACAATGTTGTGCAAGCATCACCACTATCCATTTCCAGAACGTTTCATCATCAGCATTCCCTATATTTAAAAATGCTTCACAAACCACATCCAATGGCTGAATAATATTTCATCACATGCGATTTACTTGAAGGCATTTTCCAGCAAACATTCAACCGATATTTATTTTGTGCTTACTATGAGTTAGTCTTTACGGCTAAGGCAATGAACAAAACGTAGTGTTTGTCCTCCCAGACCTTAAATCTGATGGAGGAAACAGCCAATAATTAGGCAGTTTGAGTCTTGTAGAGGGGTAAGCACAGGGTCTATGGGATCATGTAGGAGGGGAACCTCACTTGAAGTATAATTTGCTGAACCATTATTTGATTATTGCAGATCTAGTATGGATCAGATTTTTGGGCTGTTATAAATAATAGTGTGAGATATTTATAAGTATAAATATTTGTCTACATTTCAGATTATTTTGTGAAGTTTTTGAAAAGTGAAATTACTGAACTACTCATTCGAACACAGGCCAGTACAAGATGGTCTTTTAGAATACCAGTAATTGGTATCTGCTATGCCATTCCAAAAGATAGAAATTGTACCTTTCTACTGCCTGGTTCTCCTTATATATTCCACTAACTTTTTATAAACGTGTATGCAGCTTGCCTCTGGCAGAACTGTGTGACGAATTGAGACTGAGAAATGAGTGTATCCAACTGGGAAGAGCTAGGGAAGGTCAGAGGCAAAGGGATAGTGGCTGAGGCTGAGGTTAATGTGGCAGGTAACGTGCACTCCATTCAGCTGTTTGTACTCATTTCAGAGGCATTGGTTTGACAAATGCTTATGGACTGTGTTCCCTGTGCATGCTGACAGAGAGCTTGGTTCCCTTCTGTGAAATTTCAGTCTTGTGTACTTGAAGCATACTGTGAAATAAAAGTAGTCTATTTTTTTTTCTTAAAAGTATCTGTTCATCATCTAAAAAATTCCTAGTCTATTATCAGAGCTGGAGGAGACCTTTGGATATCATATCATCTTCTCTGTTCAAAGTACAGATGAAGATTCTGAGACTTAGCAAAGTTAAAGAACATTCTGAAAGAAACCGAAGAAACCATTTGAGTGGGATTACAGTTTCTGTCTCTTGATTGATTTATCTGGTAGTCACCCAATTTCCTGCTGCATGTTGTCTTTAGGGTTTGGTCTCCTCCTTAAAGGGATTTTTTTTTCTTCTTCCCACTTTTTAATTCCCAATATTGTTCTCTGCTAAGATATTGTTTCCTTCTAAGATATTATTCATTTTCAGAGTTGAATTCATGTATTTGTTGGCTAATGTCTATTGACAGCAAATTATGCTGGTGAGTTTGCATTCCTTATTCTGCTAATTTGTTTGACTGCTGACTGCTCTTTTCTTCTTGGCCTCTTTGTTTATTGAGAAGTTTCTGTTGACTCTGGCAAAAGTAATCAGTTATGTCTTATTTTGCTCATTTAGTCTCTTTGAATAGTTTTGTCGAGTTTTGGTTTTTATTGATTTTTAAGACGTAATTCACCTCCAGTGATAGAGTAGATATGGCAACTTGGTCCTGGATCAAAGAGTAAACAGTTTTTAAATAGAGTATTCATATTGAGAATATTAGCACAGACCTCTGGTATATTAATTTTACCGGTGGCTGGTTGGTTAAAGCTTTACTGTGGACATACATGTCTTTATGCAAATGCACATACACTTTTAATAGATAGTAAATCTTCCTTCTGAGGTCAAATTTACAAAAAAAAGTTAGCATTGCTTTGTATTAGACAAAGTGCTATTACCTTTAGTTGAGCCTCATATCTAATGACACAAAATATAGGACCATGGGTCCCCTGATAATAAGGATTAGAAAAAGGAACTTGAAAAGTCAGTGTACCAAATTTGATCTGAGGCTGTGAGTCTCAATATCAAATGAGTATTGTGTAGTTGGAAAATCCTGTAGCTTATATTTCCAACAATTTCTGGTCATCAGAATCTCAAAAACAATTTACGGAATTATTGTGGCCTTTCATTTATGAGTGAAAGGAGTGATTCCTCATATGTTGTAAATTTTTTATGTTGGCAGTTCTATCCTTAATTAAAAAGGCATTGGCATTTTCATTATGAAAATGGTTTTTCTGGATTTATAGTGAGTCCATTAATTTAGTGTTTCAAAACTGATTGGCATTAGTCTGTATAGTTACTTTTATGTAAAAGAAACTTAAAGTTGATTTTGTAGTCCCTTGATTTTAAAGATTATTACAGACATCTGTTTCTCCTGTGTTGGATCTACTGTATGGATGTGTTAAGATCTAGAACTAAGGAATAAATACAGCACACTTCATTTCCAAAAAAGACAGGTGCCCATTCCCATTCTCTGTTAAAGGAACTTAAGGAAATCCTGAGGTGATACACACACACACACACACACACACACACTCTGGCTGTACCCCTCCCACTTGCTCATCTTCTATATCTTGCAGTGTGGAATAGTTATAATAAATGTTCATAGCAGTTATATCTAAGTGCTTACTGTCAGGCCTTGTGTATGTATGTACCATTTTTATCCTAGTTAATATTCACAACAGTCCTACGTAGTAGGCAATATGATGCCCATTTTATAGATTAGATAGCTGAAACTTTTCTCAGCTGATCACCAAGTTAACTTCCTGATGCCTCCGGTTCTTGTCATTTCCCTACTACCTCTAGTCCATTCTGCGTATCACTGCTGGACCGATGGTGTACTTTTCTCCTTCAGAAACACCTTCAAAGACTTCATATAGCATAGTGATAAAGCCCAAACTATGTTCCACAACTCCCTTACAAAAGCCGTGCAGTACAGACCTACCCTAACGTGAGCAACCTGTGTGTGTGTTCCCGTTTCCCTACCCCAGCATGGACAAATGCTTCCTAATTGCCATGCACTCTGTTAGCATTTTAGGGACAGAGTTCTTGCCTTCAAAAACTATATACTCGTTGGTAAGACAGACCTGGACGTAAATTACTTCTCCTTAACCTTTATGTAACTAATCTCAGATTGGTGTAGACCCCGTGCCCTTGGTGAAACTTACTAAGCATTCAAGGTAAAAGTGATTTTACCTTTCTCTGAATGCCCATAACCTGAACTGACTGTATGTGTGTGTGTGTGTATTTTATTGATTGATTGGAGACAGGGTTTCACTCTGTCACGCAGGCCGGAGTGCAGTGGCATAGTCAAAGTTCACCACAGTCCTAAGCTCCTGGGCTCAAGCAGTCTTCCTGCCTCAGCTTCCCAAGTAGCCGGACAACAGGTGTATGCCACCATGCCTGGCTAAATTTTTGATTCTTTGTAGAGATGAGTTCTTTCTATGTTGTCCAGGCTGGTCTTGAACTTCGGGGCTCAAGTGATCCTCCCTCCTGAGCCTCCCAAAGTGCTGGGATTATAGGTGTGAGCATGTATTTTTACTGTACCACATATTTATCTTTAGGTTTTTATCTTCTCATGTGCCTGGATCTTAACCTACTTAAAGGTCTTTATAGGTTAAAGACTTATAGTTTTATAGGTTAAATATAGACAAGACCTGTGGTTTTATGTCTTTGATCTCTAAACTCCAATTTTTAGAGAGAGGATTGATTAATTCATAAAAATCTATAAAACTTCATAGGTAAATTTTAGCCTTGGATTACTGTACTACTTTTAATGTATTGCTTATGGTCTGAGACCATATTTATTATAGTATAAAAAATTGGGTTGGCACACAAACATGACATATCATTTGTTTTTCTAGATTTTTTTTTAACCCTGGTGCCAAGTCTTTTTTTTTTTTTTTTAATTGAGTTAATAATATTACAGTGATACCTTCCTTTTCATTTAGTTATCAGCACAGGAAGAAAGCCTTTGGAATATAAGCCAAGCCTTGAAAATTTACTAATAAATAAAATATCTTAGGCACCATTCTTTGAGTTATGGAATTTGTTTTTAAAATACCATCAAAGGTAAGTGGCAGAAGCAGAAAGGGTCCTGAATGAGGAGGTGGGAAGCCTGTTCTAGTCCCATCTCAAGCCGCATAACAGGGTGAACCTGGATTAATCAGAAGCACCATGAGCCTCAGTTTCCTTACAGGCCAAGTGAAGACATCAGCATTCTATAGACACAGTGGACTTTTGACCCGTTGAAGACTTTCATGGTGCCTATCTCTAGGTTGTGTTGATTGAATTGCATCCTCCTATTTATCTATTGTAGTAGTTTGCTAGGACTGCCATAACAGACTACCACAAACTGGGTTGTTAAACAACAGGCATTTATTTTCTCACAGTTCTGAAGACTAGAAATCCAAGGTCCAAGTGTCAATACATTTGGTTTCTTCTGAGACCTTTCTAAGTGGCTTGCAGATGGCCACCTTTTCTGTGTCCTCATGTGGTCTTTCCTCTGTGTTCATGCACCCCTAGTGTCTCTTTCTGGGTCCAGATTTCCTCCTCTTTTATAGGAACACCAGTCTGATGGGATTAGGGCCCACCCCAACAGCTCATTTTAATGTAATTGCCTTTTTAAAGGCCCTGTCTTCAAATACAGTCACATTCTGGGGGTGAGAGCCTGTTTTAAATTATATATGGAGAGACTAGCATAAAGAAGAAACCAAAAATAACTCTTCATCTATTAAATTCCCATTATTAAAAAAGAAAGGCCAGCCTGGGCAACATAGAGAGACCGCTACAAAAAAGAAAAGAGGCATGGTGGTACGCACCTATAGTCCAGCTACTTGGAATGCCGAGGTGGAAGGATCATCAGGAGCCAGGAAATTGAATCTTCGGTGAGCTGTGATCACACTGCTGCGTTCTTGCCTGGATGACAGAATGATACCCTATCTCTCAAAAATAAATAAAAGATTTTTTAAAAGGGAAGGGGCAAGTACACAAAATGGTAATTCAAACTGTATTGAAGGGTCTAAAAGAAAACATTTTCTCCTAACCCTCTCCTATACTAGGCAACTTTAAAAAAAAGTTTATACTGATGTTTACTATACAGAGGCCAGGTGCATTTTTTGTTGTGTATTAGTATATCAACAGGAGTACAGCTCTATCTATATACAGATTGCCTTTTAAATGGCTACACAGTATTTCATTGTGTAGGTATGAGATTTTAGTTAAAACTACACACCTGTTAATGGGCCTTTAGGTTGTTTCCAGCTCTCCCTCACCCCTCAGTTACAAATAGAAGAGTTGGATTACTTTTAAAAACCCCAGGTGGAAAGAATGCTGATGAGCCATCTAAGAAGAATGATGGCCTCTGATGTGAAGACAGTCTTTGTTTTTCACTTTGTTTATTGGTCTTTACTACAGTTGTTGTGAAAGGCATTTCAGTCTTTTACCCTCCAATATTTGACCACATGCCAATACCTCTCCTTCCTGCATAATACGAAAGGGGAAGCATTCCTTGGTGGCTTTAGGTCATCTCTACACCATAGTCCTCCTCAGGAACAAAAGTCTGTCTGAATCGTTAACCTGCATAGACTATTTTTAGTTAAGGAGAACCATCTTTCTTGTAAGAATTGCTGTTTCCATGGTCATGATGGCACATGTTTCCTTTCTGGCTGCTTCCACCCATGGGCGAGGGGCCAGCTCTCTAATGGAATGTGAGCAATCTCACTGCTAATCAAGATTTACAACAGAGACCAGGATGCCTGGCCACTCATTGGATTTGCAGGCCCTCCAAGCTAACAGCGGCAGCTCCAAGATTAAGTGCAGTACAGCGGCTCTGGTCCTGTTTCCAGCCCTTCCCTCCTTCTCCAGGCCTGGTCTCTTAGCCACAGGTATCATCTGGCATTATTTTATAAGCCGTGCCATGGTCCAGATGTTCTTTTCTGAAGAATTACTTTCATTTCTGACTCATTTCAGGAAATGAGATGGTCCATCAGAGGTGTTCTTCATTTCCAGACCACTGGAGAGTTCATTTTCACCTGGGATTTCTAACCACATGCGGGCAGTGCTTTATTTACCCAGATGTGAGAAATAACAGTAATGAATGGTCCTCTTCTAAGGCAGCCCTCACTTCCCTGCAGAATCCAGTGCGAGGGTCCAGAGGTAGCTTATGCTCTTATTAATGTAAATATTTCTGAGGCTTTGGTTTTGTGATGCTTTTGGACATGCTGTGTGTATGGGCTTTGGTGCAGGAAAAATATAATTTAGCAACAGATTTAAAAGGTGGTCTGGAGTGTTTCTAATTACTGTTTGTTTAGTTCACCATTGCCTAATAAGTGGATTTAAGTAACCTCGGGGGTAGGGAATGTAATATTCATATTACAGTCAACCATGCAAATCAAATTCTAACTAAGTATTGCAGAGAACACACCATGGAGCCATTTTATAGAAGTATCCATTGCATTTTAAATTTAGAACTGAGAGCATTTTGAAGTGGGCTTTTCCCACCTGTCATGCATCGGCATGAATGATGCACAGGCATCCATGGATGGTACTGTCCCATCTAAAATTCATCAGTGGCCTTTGGCATTCAGTTCTCTTTTTAATTTGACACAGGAATGAGAGAGGGAGAAACTTGCAGGCTGCTTTTTCTTTCCTTTTCCATCTTTCACTGCTGTGTTAGGGAACTGAAGCATTAAGAGGGCCTAAAACAGTGGTTGTCAACCTTGATTGTAGCTTGGAATCAGCCTGGGAACTTTAATATTAGTGGTGCCTGAGGCTGCCCCCAGGGATTCTGGTTTAATTATCTGGAATGCAGCCTACACTGGGGTTTCTAACAGCTCCCCAGAGAATGTTATTGTGTGCCAAGTATTGAGAACCACAGACCTAAGATGCCAGGACCTTGAGAGAGAATCCAGGGGTCCTCAGCCCTGGATGCAGATTGGCATCATCTGGAGGGCTTGTGAAAGGAACACTAAATCCCCCATCAACTGAAAACACATCTCTAGGAGAGGGAGCTATTTTTTTTTAAGCTCCCAGGGGATTTTGATGGACAGCATGAGTTAAGGTCAATTGATGTGATCTAGCCATCCCAGATAAAGAAAAATGAGAGTAAGAAAGGTCGGATGGCTTGCTCAAGGTCAGGCAGATCTGGGATGCAGGTCTTATGCCTTCTACTGGTCTTTCTGCAGCCTAACACCATCCCTTATATTTGTCTATTGTATTTATTGATGCCTCCTCATCCTTCAGGTGATGTTCCTGCCTCCACGAGGCCTTTTCTGACATCTCACACTCACCTCCCATCCAGTCTGGGTAAGATCCCCTTCATTTGTATTTGAACAGCACCTTTCCTTACTTTTCCCCTCACACTGTCGGTTCCTGGAGGACAGACCCTTATCTTTCTTTTCCTTTCTGTAACTTGCTGGCACGTAGTGGGGTTCCAGGTAATATTTATTGAGTTAAAGTTTCCTAACTTTTATTCCTCAGTTAGTTTACATGGATTGCTAAAAGTAATCGCTAAAAATAATCTATTTCTGTGTGCTTGCTTCAGAAAATAGCTTCTGAAAGCAAAAGTTATGTCTATGCCTCTGGGTCAGGCTCTCATGAACAAGGTGGGCCTCCTACCCTGCTTTTCAGGAGGAAGAGTTTTAGCAAAAAATGTTTGGCAAGGGGATTTTGATGACAAAATAATGAAAAGAAGATTGCAGTGACCTGACATGTTACTCAAAATACTTACAACATCCAGGGACCTTTCAATAACTTACAAGTGTGTATGGCACAACACAGAGAGCGGGCATTACCTAATGACAAAAAGTTTTCTGAAAAAATAATGTTATTTTATGAAAATATGTTTAAGAACTGAATATATAACCGAATAGACACATCCTGTCAATACAGCTGAATTAAATTCTTTGGCTTCTTTGGATTAATATGTTCAAGTCTTTTCAAATGATTTTTTTAAAAACAATTCTGTTGTCTTCTGTCATTCCATTGTACTTAGGATCATGCTTGGCCAGTGTCTTATTTTTACTGAAAACATATTTTCAGATTCAGAGTACTTATGTTTACTCTTGTGGCTGTAACAGAGATTTGTGTCAGAAAGCAAGATAGCAGCTAGTATTTCTTTAGCCTACAGGTGACCAGGAGGCTCTGTATAGAGGTGATAGAAAGTAATAATTTTCTTGGATGGAAAATGCAGGGTTAACATTTTTCAGAACCAAAACTGCAAACTGGACTGTCTTGTAGGGTAGACCCCAAGATGTTAAAATGTTGCAAACAGGAGAACATAATAACCAAAGTGGTAGAACCACTTTGAAATCTCAATAAGACTTCGTACATTCATGCATTATTATCAGGATACCTCATATCACAGGGTAAGTAGTAATGTAGCAGTGTGGAAGTAAAGTCACTGTGTATCAGGAAAATCTTCCTAAAACAAATATTCCCAAAACTTTCAGGAAAAAGCAAAGTAATTTAGCTGGAGGTAAATGTAAAACACTTTTATATTAACTAATGTTTATTGTACAAAAATGCAGTTTTTTCATGAAGATAAAACATGGCAATTTTAAGCATCATCTCCTTCTAGTCCCCCGCCCCCCATTTTTGGCTGCTATTTAGATGAAAATTTTACAAACGAATAAAAACTATTGAAGAGTAACCATCTTCTATCATACTAACTTCAGAGGTTCAGAAGTGCCCTGCAAGTTAGAACTAATTCAGTTCTAACCAGTATTTACATGTACCCATTCACTACGGACCAGAGCCAAAATTTAAATCAAGTCTGTCTGATGTCAGAGTCTTTGTGTTTTTCTACTGGACATATGGCTTCTTATTTCATGAGGTGGAGAATTCACCAAACAAGACTAACTGCTAACTGTGAGCATTTACCATGCTGGTGGAAGAGAACTGGCTTTAGCTTCCCTTAGAGTTCTTATTAAATGCTGATAAGTTGACAAATGATTTGTTGGCCACAGTATGGAGAAAAGGAAACCCTTGAAAACGATTGGGAATGTAAATAGTATATTATGAAAAATATTGGGAAAGTAAATTGTATTTTATGAAAAATAGTATGGAGGTTACTAAAAAAATAATTAAAAAAATAGAACTACCATATGATCCAGCAACCTCTCCTCTGGATATGTGCCCAGAGGAAATGAAATCTGTATGTTGAAGAGAGATCCTCACTTCCATGTCCATTGCAGTATTCTTCACAATCACCAAGATCTGGAATCAACCTATGTGTTCATTGATGAATGAATGGATAAAGAAATTGTGGTAGATATATACAATGGAATATTATTCCGCCATAAAAAGGAAGGAAATCCTGTCACTTGTGACAACATGAAGATAAAACATGGCAATTTGAAGCATTGCACCTGGAAGATAAATACTATGTGACCTCACTTATATGTGAAGTCTAAAACAGTCAAACTCGTAGAAACAGAGAGTAGAACAGTGGTTGCCAGGCGCTAGAGTGAAAGGTGGGCCAGGAGAAATGGGGAACTATTGACCAAAGGTACAAAGTTTAAGATAAACACATTCTGGGAATTTAATGTACAGTGCAAGTGGTAATAGCATGTGTTAATTAATTTTATTTTGGTAACCATTGCACAGTGTGTATGTATATCAAATCATTATGTTGTATGCCTTGAATATGTCCAGTGTTTGTCAATGACACATTTTAAAAGGGAAGCAAGAATGGCCGGTTTTGGTCAGAAGTCCCATAGTGTCAGGTAGAATTTTGTGATCTGACTTGTAGAAACTACGTATTTGGTATGGGGGAGGCAAAAATGGTTAATAATTTGTGCTTTTCCATGAGATTTCTGGGTTTGAGAATTCTGGCTTTACTATTCACTAGCTGTGTGATGTTGAGCAAGTTATGTTAACTTCTTTGTGCCTTCGTTTCCTCAACAGTAAAATAAGAACAATAATAGTGTTCGTTTTCCTCTCACAGACTGTGCTAGAAAAATGTAGAAAGTTGAAAAATGGTCCTTTTCTGCCCCAGCAAATCTGGTTCTCTTTGCCATGAGCACTGGTCTGCTCCCCGTTTGTTGAACCTGAATGTTAGAGCTGTAGCTATTGCATAGGCACAGCGATCTCTGGGGTTGCTTCCTGGGAGAATCCCGAAGGAGGCTTGCCATGGGGTGAGGCATCCTTGGGGACCCAGCAGTAGTGTTCTGTATGAACTGAACTAAGGGTTCTTATTCCAGATCATCAGTCTGAATACACTTGGGTAAGGAATGTTATCGCAGGGCATTGTTCATTCACTATGAGTCACAGAGGTTCTTGGTACTTTCTTGGGGCGCTCATGCTTATCTCAGCAGCACTGGGCACAGCTGATCCCTCCCTGCTTCCTGAAATTCTTACTTTACTTGGCTCCATGATGCCTCTACATCTAGTTTCTGCTTACAGCTCACTTGTTCTTTCTCAGTCTCCCCTGCTGGATCCTTTTCTTCTTCTGGCCTCTAAATTTTGGAGCTCCCAGGGATTAGTGCTCTGACCCACTTCCCCACCTCAACTCCTTAGGTGTTCTCATTATTTGCAGGACCTTTAAATACCACCTATATATTGATGATTCCCACACTTACAGCCTCTCCCTACCTCTCCCTTGCTTTAGCTCTTCTTACAGACATGTGGAACTTAACGTGTCCAAAACGAAATTCTTGATTTGTTTCCTGAGCCTATATTTCCTCCGTTCCTTATCTCTGCAATGACTCTGCGTAATTGTTCAGGTCCCAAACCTGAAGTCATCCTTGATCCCTGCCTTTCTCTCATACCTCATATTCTCAAATGCAAGCACTCTTAATCCCCTGCGCCCACACCTAAATCTGAGTCTGGGCCACTACCAAGTCTCATTAGAATGTCTGTAATCACTTCCTAAACTGTTTTCCTGCCTCCATTCATACACCTAATTGTTTTGAGTTCACATGACAGTCAGTAATCCTCCTGCATTATACCTTCATAGTATCTGTAGTTGCTTCTCTACAAATGGTATAAAATTAAAACGCTTAGTGATGTACTTACTGTAAGACCCTGCTTCCTCTGTATCCTCTGTGCTCCTATCTCCCTGCTCTGCCTGTCTTTCACTGTGCTCCAAACACCGTGGCCTCCTGCTGTCCTTTGACATGTCACCCCTGCCTGGCCACTGTCCTCGTTCTCCTCTCTACCTCCTCTCCCCTCCCATACCCTACCTCATCTAGGATGCTTGCTCCTGCACCTCATTCAGTTCTCACTTGAATGTCACCTACTCAGAGGTGGCATTCCTGACTCACTGACCCTATCACTGTTACTCTTTATCTTCTTAACCTGCTTTATTTGTCTTCAAAGCATTTATCTCCACTTGAAATCAGAATATGTGTATTTGTTTATTGTCTCTATCCCGATAGGATGTAAGCTCCATAAGGACATTGTTCTGATAATCAGTGAGCGCTTCTTGAAAACTGAAGGAATGAATGAATTAATGCTCTGGTAGCCCTGTTTAAAAACTAAAGAATCAAACACCTTTCTGCATTCTTCTGTCCCTCTCCATCGCTAATTTTTATCTCCTTTTAAAGCAAGGCTTTTAAAATATTATCAACATGTACGATAGCCTCTTTATTACTCGTTTGCTCTTCAATCTGTTACAATCTGGTGTCTTTTCCCATCACTCTTCTGAAATTGATTTTGTCAGGGTCATTCAAGATCTGTGTTGCTGCTTCCAGTGGATACATTCCTATCTTACCAGATCTCTGAGTAGCTTTAAGTACCGTTCTAACTTCCCTCTTGAAATTACCTTCCCTATTAGACATTTTTTGATCCCTTTGCTGGCATTTTATTCATTACGTGGCCTCAGAATGTTGAGAATTTTTCATAGTGTGATGTAAGCCTTCTTTTCTCTATATACTTGTCTATTTCCAGGGCTTTAAATAACACTGATTTGCTAATGACTCCCTAAGACTCCAACACTGAACTCTTCTGAGTTTTAGACCCTACGCCTTCTACCTCCTTGATGTCTCTCTTATATGCCTCATGTCCAAGGAGGAACTCTTGATTTTCTTCCACATCTCATCTACCCTTGTCTTTGTCTTCTCAGTAGATGGTGTCCCCTCCAACCCATGTCTTTGTCATCTCAGTAGATGGTGTCCCCATCCTCCCAGTGTCCAAAGTCAGAATCCTGGGCATCGTCCTTGGTTTCTCTTGTACTGTCCTCCTTCCTCCCAATACTGTCAGTTCTGCCTTCAAGATGATTTTGAATTTGTATTCTCTGTCTCTATTACTACCTGTCAGTGCATGATGTGGTGTGGCTCCTGCCCCCTGTTCAACCTCATTTGTTTCCCAGTCTCTCATGGCTTCACTATCCAGCAGACACACTGATCTTTGATCATATCCTTGAGTGCATCAGGGTATTTTCTGCTTCAGATCTGTTGGCTTGCTTTTCCTCCTTCCTTGTGTGCTATCCTTTTAGCCCTGCATAGTTAACTCATTCCTCAGGTCAGGGAACCTCCTCTGACCACCCTTTGCAAAATACTTCCCTCTGTTAATCTCTGTCATAGCAACATATTTATATCCTTCACATCTCCAGGCAGAATCAGTTTTAAAAAGTATTTATATTTAGTTTTTATTAGGAGCTATAAGCTTCCTGAAAAGGGACAATTGCTGTTTTATTCACTGTTATATCTTCTGCATCTAGCACAGTGCCTAGTATATAGTAGGTACCAGAATTGTGCTTCTTATGTTTATGTGTGTTCATGTCACATGAACCCATATATGAGCCCTTTTTTCCCTTTTTTAAGGAAAAAAGAAGAAAAGTTTTTATTTTTAGATTAGATTATGGTGTTTACATAATTAGAAAATTAAAGAATAAGGTCGGGCTTGGTGCCTCAGCCTGTAATCCCAGCACTTTGAGAGACCGAGGTGAGTGGATTGCCTGAGCCTGCGGGTTCGAGACTAGCCAGGGCAACTTGATGAGACTTCGTCTCTACAATAAATCAAAAAACTAGTCAGGTGTGGTAGCGCGTGCCAGTAGTTTGGGCTACTTGGAAGGCTGAGGCAGAAGGATCACCGGAGCCCAGCAGGTTGACGCTGGGTTGGCCCTGAGTGTGCCACTGCCCAGCAGCCTGGGTGACAGTGAGACTCCAACTAAAAAAAGAAAAGAAAAGAATACTGCAGGTTTTCTTCTGAAAAACAGCATCTCCTTTTCTCTTTTCTGTCCCCTAGAGACCGGTGTTTTTAACTTCAGCTGATTCTTTTAGTAATTACCTCTATATCGTTAGTTAACATACTTAAATTATAATTTGTTTGTTTTTCAGTTTTAGGCATTATCTATTGATGATTATCTAAAGTAAGTATTTAGCTCTTTCTCATACACCTCTGCCCCTCTCCCTTTCTCCCACAAACTTTCCTAACCCCCATCCTCTCAATTGTAATTGTGTTGTAATTTTGGTAAGATCAATATGCAGTGTTTGCCTTATAACTGTGTAATACTTTCCACAGATGAGCCATGTAATATAGTTTGATTACTTTTCCTCTTGAGATTATACAGCAGATATTGATTTTTTCATTTCTTAATTTTTGATGTAGTTATGAATAATTCAACCTCAAACTCTTACCCAGTTGTAAATCTTCTATCAGTATAATCAGCCACACAAGGAATCTGAGAAATTCCTTCTTGTGGGGGAAATTCCTCCCAGAGCCTTTGATCTTTTCCACTCCATCCAGGTTGCTCTCTAGCCCTGACAGAGCTAGGGATTCCTTTTCACTACCATCCTGAGGACTCCTGTTACCTGTCTTGTAATGGAGCCCTAAATTTATGTCTTTTTCTTTGTTGGTTTAATACTTCATTTTGGTGGAACACATTTCCCGTGTCTTATGGAGAAAGGGCATAAGATAAGTAAGTTGGAGTCTCATTCCGTCGCCCAGGCTGGAGTGCAGTGGCACGCTCGTGGCCACCCCAGGTCCCAAGTAGCTATCACGTCCTGCTCATTTTTTTTATTTATTGTAGAGATGAGTTCTCACCAAGTTGCCCTGACTGGCCTCGAACCCATGAGCTCAGGCAATCCATTCACCTCGGCCTCTCAGAGTACTGGAATTACAGGCTGAGCCATCAAGCCTGGCTGGGAAATTTCTTTTTTTGGCAGTAAATTGTCTTCTATTTTCTTTGCTCATGAATAATTCAGTTATTTGGATATTGGCTATTCTGAATTGGTCCCCCAATTTTTCATCTTTCCTGTTTTCTATCTCTTTTTGCTTAGCTTTGTTGGACATTTCTTAAATTTTATCTTTCAAGCCTTCTGTTGAATTTTTAACTTTTGCTGTCATTTTAATTTCCAAAAACTGTTTTTAAATCTTTGACTATTTCTCTTTCTCCTTCTCTCTCTGTCTCTCTTCTTTGGTAGCATTTTGTTCTTATTTCTTGAGTACACTTAAAAAAATTCTTCTTGTGATTTTCTTTTCTAAGTTGCTGTTTCTCTGTTAGGTGCTTTTCTTAATGTCTAGAAAATCTTGTTCCCTCTTATTTTATAGTAGCTATCTAAAAAGATGACGGGAAGTTCTGTGATAGTGCATGGAGTTTAACAATTCTGGGCTTCATTCTAGGGTGATCTGCTGGGGTATTTGTTTAGGTCTTTTTTTTCTTTCTTTGAACTTATAAGACTAAGAGAAAATATAACCAGTCAGAAAGTTAGATAGAGGTCTTGGAGTCTCAACATGCAGCAATAATCTTTTGTATAATCTGGTTGTTTTTTTTTTTTTTTTTTTTTAGTATGGCATCCTCATTCCCAGCTATGCCTGGTCTCTTTCAGTCCAAAGATCCTCTGTTGACTTTTTTTCTTTTTTTTGTTTTTTTTTTTGAGTTGGAGTCTCACTCTGTCACCCAGGCCAGAGGGCAGTGGCAATGTCATGGCCACCGTAGCCTCGACCTGCTGGGCTCAGACGATCCTTCCACCTCAGCCTTCCAAGTAGCTGGAACTACAGGCACACGCCACCACGCCCAGCTAATTTTTTGATTTGTTGTAGAGATGAGGTCTCACCAAGTTGCCCAGGCTGATCTCAAACCTGTGGGCTCAGACAATCCTCTCATCTCAGCCTTTCAAAGTACTGGGATTATAGGCATGAGCTACCATGCCCGGCCTCCTCTGTTGACTTTTTACAGAAATTACGTTTCCAGTCTTCTCCTAGGTATAGTGTGGTTGGGAGGAAATCACTTGTCTTTGAGTTGTGAGGGAGGGAATCTGGGGGTCTAACTCTTTCTTAAGTAAAATTTCAACCAATTCTCCTGCCTCATTTTTACCCCTACTCCCAGGGAAACCTGTGCTACTAGTCCCTCAGCCTCTTGAGGGCTTATAATTTAAGTGAAATTGCCTCTATGTTTTCCTGGTTTAGGACTATCCTCCAGGACTAGTCTCCAGTCTGCTAAGACAGTTGCTACTTGCCTATTTGTTCTCCATCTTACAAAGTTTTATTGCTGTCTCTTTTCTCCTGTTCTCTTTGTCTTTATCGGTTTATGTTCTATTAGTATTTGAGGAGGGAGCAAAACTAAATGCCTATGTTCATTCCTCCATCTTTTAAATAAAAGTTTCACTGACAAGAATTTTTAATTGCTGTTTATGATTTAATTGACCACACTTGTAAAACATTTCTATATAAGCCGTGAATCTCCATTTCATGGACTGTAATTTTTTTGCTACATTGAGTGGGGCTGGGGGAGGATAAGGTGAAAAAGTCTAGGGGTTAGGAGATTTAGGCCTGGACACGTTCTCTCATCATTATTTCTTTTTTTTTTTTTAATTAAAAAAAAATTTTATTTTAAAGATGTGGGGTACAATTCAGGTTAGGTATACAGATGTTCATTATGCAGGTACCCTTGTTGATGTGCTCCCCCTCCCCTGCCCCCAGCAGTTTCCCTCTACTACCCATCCCTTTCTTATATAGTATTATGATAATTGTTCAAGGTCTGCTTATGAGTGAGAACATGTGGTATTCTCTCATCATTATTTCTTATCTGTAAGACTAGAGAATTGAAGTAGATGCTTTTAAGGTCTCTTTTTACCCATAGATATATTTCATTTCCAAGAAGTTGAGATAATCACGTGTAACTGAACACTAGAATAGGAAACAGTTGCACAAGCCAGTGAAAGAAATGTGAAATTTAAGTTTCTCCTTGTATTTGTCAGTCAGTCTCAGTAATTCTGACATCTTTAAAGTCTCAAGTAAAATTGCAACCCACATTTCATGAAGAAGAAACTGTTAAAAGGTTAAAAATTCTGAATTTTTTCCTCTCTGGTCTATTTTCAGCTGATAGCAGTTCAACTCCAAAACATACTTGGATTTATGTTCTCAATCACCAGATAAAGTGTTAGTTTGAACAGAAGAACAGGAAAGATAATAGAGAAAGAGGTCTATTTTTTTCCCCTTTTGCCCTCTGGCCATCCTGGTAGCACCCACCAGGAAACATGTCCTTCCCTAAAAGCCATGTGTGAGAAGATAATAGCCCCATCTGTATATATTTTGTCTCTCTTGTAAGTTGCTGTTTCTCAGCTGGATGAAGAGACAGTGGACAGTGCATGTCACTGTAGCTTTGACTGGTAGTTTGATCACTAACCCCGAATGCTTAGCTGTGGTCAGTGCAATGACTGAGGAAAAAATGTGGCTGTGAGGTCAGTGACCCTTTGGCTTTGAGACCAAAGTGGGGTTCTTCAGGGCAGTAGCTTCGCAAACTGTGTTGGACATCAGACCCACTCCTCACAGTGTCTAGAACAGAATCTTTATGAGGCAAGGTGTAGAAATCATTTTGCGTAGTTCCCCACGTGATTGAGACAAACTTCAACCTTCACTGACTCTGAGGAACCTTTGGAACAGGAGGTCAAGAAGAGAATCAGAGTCTTGAGCATTTGCAGAGCTTGGCAGAAAAAAACGGCAGGATGAAAACTGACCCTGTCACTCCTAATCAGCTGACATTCTTCTATCAATCACAAACTATTTAAAACCCTCTCTGCTTTCCTCAAGTCTTTGCTCCACACCCTCTTCTGTCCTCAGTAGATCATTTTGCTTCCTTTTTTTTTTTTTTTTTTTGAGCTGGAATCTTGCTCTTGTTGCCCAGGCTGGAGTGCAATGGCACAGTCACAGCCATCGTAGCCTCAACCTGCTGTGTTCAGGTGATCCTTCCACCTCAGCTTCCCAAGTAGCTGGAACTACAGATGCACACCACCGCGCCTGGCTAATTTTTTTTTGGTGATTTTACTGTAGAGACGAAGTCTCACCAAGTTGCCTAGGCTGGTCTCAAACCCCCAGGCTTAGGCCATCCTCTCGCCTCAGCCTCCCAAAGTGCTGGGATTACAGACTGTGCCATTGTTCCCAGCAGATCATCTTGCCTCTTAAATCAGAGAGGAAAGAAACCTGCAGGGGTTACTGCCTCAACTTCTTTCCCTGTTTCCAAAATGTATTTATTATATATATATAATAATGTGTACAGCACAAATAACTTGGGGTATGACAATTAAGTTCGTGAACTCATCCTAGAAAAAGTACTACATACCTCATTGCTGGATATCATGTGATCACCTTCGAAGTACTCTCCTTGGGAAGCTATGCACTGATACCAGTGCCTAGTCCTTCTGTCAAAGCAATTTGGAACTCTTTCTGGAATGGCCATTAGAGCTGTTGTTGTATTACCCTTGGTGTTCTGAATGTCATCAAAATGTCTTCCTCTCAATATTTCCCTCATCTTTGGGTAAAGAAAGAAAGTCACTGGGGGCCTGATGAGTAGGGAATAACAAACAATAGTTATTTGTTTACTGGCACAAAACTCCCTCACAAACAGTGCTGTGTGAGCTGGTGCATTGTTGTGATGCAAGAGCTCCTTCAGGCCCTTTTTTGCACACACCTTTCTCATGCCAAGATTTTCAGTTTAGATTTTCCTATCAGTGTTTCTCTATCAATGTTCATTTGACCTGATATGCTTTTCACAGTCAGCTACTGATTTTGATGCACAATTTGATTAATTTTTGCAATGTTTTTTATCAGTTCTGCTTGTTACTGGCCATCCTGACCTCTCTTCTTCAGCGACTCTTTCTTTCCCCTCAGAAAAAACGTTTAATCCATTTGTAAACTACCATTTTCTTCATGGCATTATCCCCATAAACGTGGACTAACACGTTCCTGATTATACTTATACTCTTGCCAAGTTTAACAAGAAATTTAGTGTTTTTTCCATTCCTCTAATTAAAGCTCTGACATCCTTGCGATGGCACACAAAAACATGCTGCAACAATAATGAACACCACTCAACAAGACATCAGTACCCGTCGACACAAACACAGCTGTGAGACACTGTTATACCAAAGTTATGAAACCTTACCAAGTTGTTTGTACAGTGCTGCCAGCGTAAGTGCATGGTGGCAAATTCACAAATGTAATTGTCAGACCTCGAATGTATGATATTTTATTTATATATATACTGCATATATAAATATGTTTATCTTCATCTTTGATTTTCCCTTCTCTCATCTTTCTGATTAATATTAACACCTCCACCTATGCCTCTCTCCATCAGTGATCCCGTCTGCATGTTTTTCTTTCACTCTTTTCTATCAATGTGTGTGTGAGTGTGTGTGAGAGAGAGAGAATATGTATTTGGAATATATAGTTCGTCTTACAAAACAAGGCACAACAGACAAACAAAAATATACCTTCCTTGACCTTATGGTTATCCTAGGTTTTTGCTGTATCTCATCCATTCATTCAGTAAATATTTATTAGGGTCTACTGTGTGCAAAAATCTTGGCTAGGCACTGAGGGTTTTTTTGTTCTTATTTTTCCCCATTACAGAAATAACACATGCTTGTTGTCATAAATTTGAAAGTGGTTTCCTAATGGGAAGCCATTAATAGATTTAAAGCAGAAAATTACTGGGTCAGAATTCTATTTTCAATGATCATCTTGGCTGCTGAAAGGAAAAGGGGTTAGAAGGGGGTGAGGGTTGCTAGCAGGTGACCAGTGAGGAAGTCAGTGCAGTAGTCCAGATAACAGCTACTAGTCCAGATAACAGCTACTGGGGGCTTGACAGGGTGAGATGGAGAGAGGAAGACAGTCAAGAAACCTTCAGCACTGTAGGCGAGTGAATGTTTGGCTATAAGGAATGAGGGAGGGAGGGAGGGAGGCAGTCAAGGATGACACCCAGGTTCATGGCTTGACTAGCTGAATAAGTAGGGGTGCGTTTACTGAGATAAATAATGGAGAAAGAATAGGTTCGGGTGGGTGTGTGGGGTACAAGGAATAAGTCCTTGTGAACACTGAGTCTGAGCTGCCTGGAACATTTCCAAGTGGAAGTATCACATAGGCAGTGGGATTTGTGAGTCTGGTGTTCAGAAAGGACATCTGAAATAGAGCAGTACATTTGAAACCTTTAGCCTAGATGTGTTAACAGATACCCTGGGATTGATTATAGAGTAGGACTTGTATGGATCCCTGAATATTTTCAGAAATAAAGGCCCAATCAGAGAGGAGGCGCCAACAGAAGAAACCAGAAAGATGGAAGAACCTCTAAGAGAATGAAACCAGGAGAGAGTCTTCAAAAAAAGTCGTGGTCGGCTGTGTCAAATATTGTTGATATGCAGTTAAGGCAAACATATAAAATGGGTATTAGGTTTAGCAGTATACAAATTGCTGACCTTGGCTAGAACTGGCTGGTGGGTGGTGGAGACTAAATGCATGGTGGAGGGGTGCCACCATAGTTAGAGCCTCGTCAGTAATGGTGATGATTATGAACTATGTTGCAATTCACTAGGTGCAGTGGAACAGGCGATTAAAGTTGTTGTTTTAACTTTTTTGATAACCTCTTATCTTTATTGCTTTGCACTGATTGCAAAGCAGTATATACTCATTGTAAAAGTTCCAAACATTAAAAAGTATGGCTGAAAATAATCTTCATGATTGCATTCTCTCCCGCAGAGTCATTGTTAATAATTTGAGGTATATCCTACAAGATTTTTTCTGTGCATATGCTATTATACATATACACACTACTGTACACACAATACAAAAATTGGGTTTATTGTTTCATAGTCTGCTGCAGTTTGTATTTTAGTTTCTTACATTTAAGACATCACTACATAAAACAGATGCGTAGTATTCTGTTGTTCTGTAGAATTGTCTGGACATTTGAGTTTTATTTAGAAATTTTGGCCTCATACACTGAATATCTGAATATAGGTGAGCATTTTTTTTTTTAACTTTAAAGATGTGGGGTACAATTCAGGGTTAAGTATACAAATGTTCATTGTGCCCGGGTACCCTTGTTGATGAGGTGTGGCCCCCCCTTCCCCGGCAGAATCCCACACTGTCGGTCCCACTCCCCACCTCGGCAATTTCCCACTACTGGCAATCCTTTTCTTATAGTATTACGATAATTGTTCAAGGTCCACTCATGAGTGATAATATGTGATACTCAGTTCTTTTTTTCTATGATAGATCACTCAGTATTAAAGCCTATAAGTCCATCCAAGTTGCTGCGAAGTTCATAATTTTGTCCTTCTTTATGGCTGCATAATATTTCATCATGCATATGTACCACATTTTTTTAATCCAGTCCTCTTTCGATGGACAGCACGATTGTTTCCATGTTTTTGCTATTGTGAATAATGCTGCAGTAATACATGCGTGTTCAGGTATCTTTTTCATAGAGTGATTTGAGTTCCTCCAGGTATATTCCCAGTAGGCGGATTGCGGGGTTGTACAGACTTTTAGACCTTTTAGGAGTCGCCAAACTGTTTTCCACAGAGGTTGTACTAGTTGACACTCCCACCAATAGTTTAGAAGTGTTCCCTTCCCTGCCACCATCCTCTCTAGCATCTGTTGTTTTTTGGGTTGTTGATGGTGGCCATCCTGACTGGGGTTAGGTGGTATCTCAATGTGGTTTTAATTTGCATGCCTTTGGTGACTCTTGAGGCTGAGCATTTTTTTTCCTGTATCTGTTGGCTGCTCGAATGTCTTCTTTTTGAGAAGTGTCTATTCATGTCTTTTGCCCACTTTTTAATGGAGCTGTTTTTTCTTTTTGGCACGTTTGCGTTCCTTGTAGATCCTAGATGTTAGGCGTTTGTCAGATATACATTTGGTAAATATTTTTTCCCAATCTGTGGGCTGTCTCCGTGCTCTCTTGACAGTTTCTTTGGCTTTACAGAAGCTTATCAGTTTGATGAGGTCTCACTTGTCTATTTTATCTCTTATGGCATGGGCACTTGGGGTTTTGATCAGGAATTGGTTGCCAGTTCCAAAGGTGTGCATATTTTTATCTTTTTGTATGTGTACAGGAATTTCTGTGGAACAAATTCCTAAAGTAGAATTGTGGGGTCAGAGGGTATGTACATTTGACATCTTGATAGTGCTACATTTCACAAGAAGGACTCTTTTTTCCAAGATGAAAGAAGTTTGAGCATGAAAAATGTTGATGAGGGAGAGAATAAAGAATAGATTGAAATCACAGTGAAAAGTGCTAAATAATGTGTAGTGAAAAGGCCAGTGGTAATGGGAACTTAGCATAGGAGAAAGATTTGGGCTAAGATCCGAAGGGAGAGGCAGAGTTTTCTGTTCCGCAGAGCTAGCCTAGTGCTAGCCTTTAGCAAGGCAACAACAAACATTTGTTGGTTGAAGACATAAACAGATATAATTTGGTTGATTCAACGATGGAACTTAATGGTGTTTCCATGCAGTCGCATGTATTTTTCTACTTTCTCTACAAAATGGGAGGTAGGATTTCTTGCTGAAACTGGTGAAGATGGAGTTGGAGGATTGAAAATTCCTTCTTACTTAGTGAACAGATAGAACTTGGTTTAGGAGTGTAGGGGCCAAGGAAAACATCTCCTTTGCCCTCTGAAGATTTGCTGAAAATCACTGATAAGAGACAGGTTAGTAGGAGAAAGGGCAAACAAACGTATTCGGTCATAGTTTTATGTGACTGTGGAGCTTTCAGAGTGAAGACCCAAAGATACAAGGGAAATTGTCCATTTTTATCTTAGGCTCAACAAAGTACGGCCAGCTTATGACTGGACAAAGAAGGTGTGATAATACTAACAGACTGAGTGGAGAAACCCAGCAAGGGCTGTCTGTCTATATTGGTCTTGGCCTCTCTGAGTATGCATTACTTCCTTCTGGCAATGGGGCAGGAAATAGGAATTTTACTTCCTCTTTGAAATGGGGGTTTTATGACCTAACATTAAACAAGGTAGATCAGATATTTTTTTTATGACTGCTTTTTTTTTCACTGAAAGGTGAAGGAAAAGGTAGAGCAATATTTTTAGGTTTATGTCTGGCTTTGGGGAAATGGGTTCTGGTTTCTGTGACCCACTTTGAGGAAGAGGAATTCTAGTATCTGTGGCAAGGCTTGGGGGAGAGTGGGACTGAGAGACAGGAGGGCAGGAGAAGGTCACAGAAAACTTTTGCTTCTGAGGCCTTCGTTTTGGGGTTAATGTTTTCTGAGTTCCAACAGGGGCTACCTCCTCCAACACCCAACCAGGAGAATTTCCGATTCTCTTGGACTCCCCTAGCCCAGTTCAGCCATCTGTTCTCCCTGATGGTCATTTGAATGTTTTACTTACCTAAAGTCTTCACATGTAAATGTCTTAGTGACTGTTTTTATAGCTTTAAGACCTGCTGTAATGCTTAGTTCGTATTGCATGCTAAATAAATGATAGTTATTATTTTATATGTGAAAGTCTGATTCCTGTATAAATTTGGTACATGGGAAGAAAGGACAAGGACATAAGTAGGCATCTGATGAACTCAAAGGACCAGCGATTTAAGACATTTGATCTTGGAACAAGTCTCAGGATTATTACTCTCTAGGGAGGGGCAATCTGAGTGAAATATTATTTAAATATTTAAATATTTATTTAAATATTAGTTAAATATTATTTGTATTATTTGTAATTAACATGTTAAGTGCATATTTAAGAAATTTTAAATAGCTTGAATCTCTAAGGTGATTTCTGTATATTCAGATAATGTTTATTTTGTAAAATCTCAGTGACATTGCGGTATTTTCAACAGTAAAAATGCTCAAATCTTCTTGGCAGCATCTGGCTAGCTGGAAAATAATCACATGATTAAAGTCCCTTTGGAATTCTAGAAGAAATGGCTTTTGAACTCATTAAATAGAGAGCTTCCAAGTTTGGGTCTGCCTGCCTCCCTTTCATTACCATGCCCCACCCCATCTGCTGGAGGGGAGAGTGGTAAGTGGTAGGCACCTGAACAGTAATTTCAAGTTGCAGGATCAGTGATCAAAGTGTAATGAAAGAAGATGCACAAGGAGTTGATTATTTGTGGAGAGAACAGTGTGAATTCAAGCCTTCTAAGAGCATTATATTCAGAGATGAGAAATGCCGTAGTCAAAAGACTAGAAGAGTGATTGTGTGGAGATATCCGCATCCCTGGGATGGTCTAGAAGAGGAGGTTGTGGGAGTTGCAGGCTGAAAGACATCACACTGTTGCTCTCTAGGGAACCAGATGCTTCTGGCTGAGATGCTTCCCTCCCCGCCTGAGGTCTGTCTTTCCCTCAGAACAGCTGCCTATTCAGAGCACACTCAATGCGATGCCCATTACCTTTGCCACTCCTTCACAGAAGACAATGACCAGGGTTGTATCTGGATCCCTTCCTTCTGAAAAGTAGGCTACTGGGCTGTGGAAGGGTGAATCAGAAGACGAGGTTTTTGCTACACTTGATTTTCGTACTGTGTTGCCTCAGAGCTGTGGCAGCACAACAGGTGGTAGCTGAATATGAATTTATTTATTTATTTATTTATTTTGTAGAAGTGGGGTCTCATTGTGTTGCCTAGGCTAGACTTGAACTCCTAGGCACAAACAATCCTCCCGTCTCAGTTTCCTGGGTAGCTTGGTCCACAGGCGTCCACCACCACACCCAGCTTAAATATGAGTTTAAATAATCTTAAAAATAAAGACATTCAATTACATTTAGCCTAAAATAATGCCCTGAACTACTGATCCATTCAGAAGGAATTGTTGTTGCCTCAGTTTGTTATTTAACTGATGGCTTAAAAAAATGTATCCATACATTCAAATTGAAGTAGTGGGTATGATTTAGAAATACAGCAGAGAATGCATAAAAGTGGAATGTAGACAGAACTAAGGAGTTTTTGAATTCTCTGCGTTTTTAGTATTAGACTGAATTTATATATGCTTTCCTAATTTTTGATGTAATCAAAAATGTAATCATCAGCATCTTTATTTCCCAACAGACTCCAAAAGCTATATATCCTTCTTAAAAAATGAAAAGAACTTCAGGCAGGTTTAAACATAGAATTTTTTCCCCTCTCATTTGTGGTACAAGTAGCTAATGCTTGTCAAGTGTTTACTATGTGTGGGTAGCAGTACTAAACACTTCACATTCCACAACTCATTTTATCTTCAAAACGACCCTAAGGGAATATACTATTCCCATTTTTCAGATAACAGACACTGAGGCATGGGAAGATTGAATACACTACCCAAGCTCACACAGTTAGGAAGTGGTAGGTCTGGGATTTGAGTTCACGTGTGATTCCAGCAGCCAGCCATGTAGAAGTTACGCATTCATTTGGTCAGTCATTCAGCAGATAATGTGGCCCAGGCGCTATCTTGGGATTCAGCTATGAATAAGGTGAGATCTCTCTGCCCTCATGGAATTCATTTATTCAATATATAATTAATAATTAAGTACTAAAGAAAAGTACAGGGCAGAGCGATAGAGTGGAGGCTCTACCATGGAGCTGTTTAAACTGGGTTTTCAAGGACAGTCTCTGAGGCAGAGATCAGAGATACTGAGCAGAGAGCTGAATAACGTGAGACAGCAAGCTACATAAGCTTATGGGCTAGTGCAGTGTAGTGGTAAAAAGCATAATCTGTAAGCTTCTGGGTTCAAATTCTGATCCTACTGCTCATTAGCTGTGTGATTTTAGACAAAATACTTGACTTCTTTGTGCCTTTTTCATCGGTGGTAAAAAGGTAGCTACAGTATTTACCTTACCTCATAGAGCTGTGTGAGGATGAAATGAGTTCATAAAGGAAAAGAACTTGGATATGAATAGGCACTACAACCTGTTAAGCACTGTTGAAGTGTTAGCTATTGTTATCTAGGCCCTGTGGGAGAGAAGTAGCTGGTTAGATTTTGAAAATTGAGCTGGCCAGATGTATTGAAGAGTTGGATATGGGGGGATGAGGGAAAAGAGTCAGGGATGACTTCAATCATTTTGGTCTGATTAGTTTGGTAGATCTGAGGACATTTACTCAAATGAGGAAGACTTGAGGTAAAGAAAACCTTTTTAGGGGGAAGATGGTGGAAGGGTAGACATGTTAAGACCGAGATGCTTTTTGATGTGTTTGCATTTTGTTGCTCATTTTGGGATATTTGGAAAACGTAAGCAAGTTATGAAAATAAAAATTATCTGGCATTCCACTACTCATTATTCCTTTGCTCGAGTTTATTTTTTACCTCCAGACAAGTCTTAGATCATAAAATACATACAGGTTTTGTTTTTTTAAAATCATGTACTCTTCAGTTTTTTGGAAATTGGCTCATGGCAAAGGGGAGGGTTAAAATACAGGCAAGATGATAAAAGCCCTAGCATCCTAGGAGTCCTCTTGACCCATTACATAAACAGCAGTTATGGCCTCAAGCCCCAAGACAGCTCTCCTGAGGGAGGGCAGAGAATGTAGTGGATCTTGTTCCTGCTCATCTGTCTAGAAAATCCCTGCTGCCTGGTACAGCCTAACCCATAAGTCAGCAGATTTTTCTTTAAACTCTCTATTTTTTTTATGATAGTAAAATACACATATCCTAAAACTTACCATTCTACCCGTTAAGTTCAGTGGCATTAAGTACACTCACATTATTGTATAAGCATCATTACCATCCATCTCTACAACCTTTTTCATCTTTCAAAACTGAAAACTGTACCCATTAAACAGTAATTCCCTGTTCCCTCTTCTCCTGGCAGCCACCATTCTCCTTTCTATCTCTACAAATATGACCCTTCTAGGTACCTTATATAAGTGGAATCATCCAGTATTTGTCCTTTTGTGACTGGTTTATGTTACTTAGCATAATATCCTCAAGATTAGTCCATCTTGTAGCATGTGTCTAAATTTTCTTTTTTTTCTTAAGCTGAATAATATTCCATCATATGTTTTGTTTATGCATCCATCAATAGACACTTGTATTGCTCCACTTTTGGTTGTTGTAAATAATGTTGCTCTGAACGTGGGTGTACAAATATCTGTTTGAGTTCCTGCCATTAGTTCCTCTGGATATATGCCATATAATGCTTATATTTATATATCTACTTTATCACATTGAGATATATTGCTGAAATTATCTGTGTCATGAATATCCTTCAATAAGTTATTTTATTATTATTTATTTTTAGAGGCTTAGTTTTACTTTCCCACCCAGGCTGAAGTGCAATGATGCATTCATAGCTCAAATTCCTGGGCTCAAGCCATCCTTCAGTCTCAGCCTCTGGAGTAGCTGGGACTATAGGTACATGCCACCATAAGTATTTAAAAAAAAAAAAAATGTCAGCAGCGGGATCTCACTGTTGTCTTGAACTCTTGGCCTCAAGTGATCTTCCTGCCTTAGCCTCCCAAAGCCTTGATAGGTGTGAGACACTACAGCTGACCTATACATTTTAAAAATAATTATTTGTATACTGTCATATAGCTGTACCCTAATTAAGCAATCAAGTAACATTTCCTAGACATAGAATTAAAAGATAAAAGGGTAAGACTGATTTTAAAGCTTTTGCCGTATTCATCAAATTACTACCCAGAAAGTTTATACCAGTTGCTCATGCCGATATCTGTATGTATTCCCAGCACCTTTGCTAATATTGGATATTAATTATAAGTTTAAATGTGATAATTAAAAATGGTGTAACAATTCTGTTTTTCCTTTTATTCAAATTTAGAATGCATTTTCTGGTTTAGAGTTTATTTGTAGCTGGTCACTGATAGAAATATTGATTTGGTAAATGCTCAATTTGTGAGTTGATGAGAGAAGATGCCAGTCTATGGGGTCTTTTCCTCTTCCGGTCAATTAGTCTTTCATTCTAAGAGAATTGGCCAGCCTTTTGCTTTGTGTGTATATGACAAGCTGCTATAATGGAACTTTGCGTTCTTCTTTTATTGGGTGCTGAATACGTTCTTAGTTGTTCACAATTCTTTATCCACAATTCAAATGTTTTAAAAGTGCTGAAAAGCTGGGCTTGGTGGTTCAGCCTGTAATCCCGCACCTTTGGGAGGCTGAGGTGAGTGGATTGCCTGAGCCCACGGGTTCGAGACCCACCTGGGCAGCGAGACCTCATCTCTACAATAAATCAAAAAATCAGCCAGGCGTGGTAGTGCATGCCTGTAATTCCGGCTACTTGGAAGGCTTAGGTGGAAGGATCGCCGGAGCCCAGCTGGTCGAGGCTGCGGTGGCCAGGAGCGGCCACTGCACTCCAGTCTGGGCGACAGAGTGAGACTCCAACTCAAAAAAAATAAATTAAAAAAAAAAAAAGTGCTGAAAAAATTGTTTTTGGTAATTCGTTTGGTTATAATACCTGATTGAGAAAAGTCATTTGATGAAGATGTCTGACCTCAACCAACACAAGACTTTTGTTTTCTATTTATTCCCCTAGAGTGAATATTTATATACTTGGCTGCAAAATATGTGTGTAAGGGATGCTGTTTCGGACCTCACTGGGGGTTTTTTTGTTTGTTTGTTTTTGTAATCTTGGAACATTTTGAATTCTGAAACACAAAGGTTTTGGCATCACAGGTTTTGGATAAGGGAATGTGGGCCTATAATAATTTTTTCCTTTCATTTCTATGTTCTCATTCTTCTTAGGGTATAAAAACTGGTTTTGAAATCAGGCCTCCTGGTAGGTGAAGCATGAAGTTATGACTCAAATGTGCTTTGAGCTTAAATACAAGAGGAATTTAAGAGTGGTGTTTTCTTTCATCCTCAGGACATGTACAATCACTATAGCCTAGTAACTGACAGGTCAATGACTGGAACCAAGTTTCAACTGTACCATAGCCAATTGCAAACTCAGGATAATGTTCATTTGGGAACCCTGGGGGTCTTAGGGTACCTCAACCAGTTGGACTGTGAAGCGGTAGTGATAGCTTTCCAAGATGTTATTGAAACATGTTTCTACAGTTAATACCATTTGTCCTTAATAGAACATCGGTTGTCTAAGCCAAGCTTTTAAAGTCGCTACCAAATTGTCTAAGCCAAGCTTTTAAAGTCATTACCCAAAATTAAATAACACTACTCACTCTTCAGTTATATGATAGATTATTTTTAGTGTTAAATCTAAACTTTTTTAAATCTGTTCATTAGCCTGGGCAATATAGTGAGATTTTGTCTCTACCAAAAAAAAATTGTTTAAAGTTTGGCCAGGTGTAGTGGCCTGCATCTGTAGTTCTAGTTACTTGGGAGGCTGAGGTGGAAGGGTTGCTTGAGCCCAGGAGTTTGAGGCTGCAGTGAGCTATGGCCGTGCCACTGCATTCCAGCTTGGGTGACAAAGTGAAATCCCGACTTTAAAAATAAATCTGTTATTAAGTGGTTAAGGTTGCAGAAATGAAAAAGTGGGCCCTCACTGTCATATGAAATTGCAAGGGGCCCCAAATAACCCAAACAATTTTGAAAAACAATAAAATTAGAGGACTTATGCATTGTGATTTCAAAGCTACAATAATCGAAACAGCATGATCTTATTTTGGATAGATATATAGACCAGTGAAATCAAATTGAGAGTCCAGAAAGAAATCCTTACATCTATGGTCAATGGATTTTTTACAAGATGCCAAGTATACTCGATGAAGAATGAAGAGTCTCTTCAACAAATAATGCTATGACACCTGATTTTCACATACAAAAAGAATGAAATTGAATCCCCCACCTCACATCATTTACAAAAATTAACTCAAAAATAGATCGACAACCTGAATACAGGAGCTAAAATCATAAAATTCTTAGAAGAAGATATAAAGGTAAATCTTTACAAATTTGGATTTGGCAGAGAGTTCTTAAATATAACACCAAAAACACTAACAACAAAAGAATTAAAAATAGATAAATTGGACTTCACCAAAATTTAAAATGTTTGTGTATCAAGCGATATTATCAAGAAGGTGAAAAGACAACTTACATAATGGAAGAAATATTTGGAAATCATATACCCAGACTATATAACGAACTCTTGCACATAACAGCAACAAAAATACAATCGACTCAATTGAAAAATGGGTAAAGTACTTGACCAGATATGTCTTCAAAGAAGATATACAAATGTCTAATAGCACAAGAAAGTTCAGATCATTTGTTATTAGGGAAATGCACATCAAAAACCACAATACCACTTCACAATTATCAGGATGGCTATTTCTTTTTTTGAGTTGGAGTCTCACTCTGTCGCCCAGACTGGAGTGCAGTGGCCGCTCCTGGCCACCGCAGCCTCGACCTGCTGGGCTCCGGCGATCTTTCCACCTCAGCCTTCCCAGTAGCTGGAATTACAGGCATGTGCTACCACGCCCAGCTGATTTTTTTTTTTTTTTTTTTAATTGTAGAGATGAGGTCTTGCCAAGTTGCTCAGGCGGGTCTCGAACCGGCGGGCTCAGGCAGTCCACTCACCTCAGCCTCCCAAAGCCTCACAGGATTACAGGCTGAGCCACTGAGTCCAGCTTTATTTTTTTTAACCAAACAATCAACAGAAAATAACACTTGTTAGTGAGGATATTGAGAAATTGGAACCCTCCTACTTTGCTGATGGGAATGTCAAATGGCATAGCCACTGTGAAAACACTTTGGCAGTTCCTTAAAAAGCTAAACAGAGCCGGGCTCGGTGGCTCAGCCTGTAATCCCGCGGGCTGAGGTGAGTGGATTGCCTGAGCCCGCGGGTTCGAGACCTGCCTGGGCAATGAGACCTCATCTCTACAATAAATCAAAAAATCAGCAGGGCTTGGTAGCTCGTGCCTGTAATTCCGGCTACTTGGAAGGCTGAGGTGGAAGGATCGCCGGAGCCTAGCAGGTCGAGGCTGCGGTGACCGGGAGCGGCCACTGCACTCCAGCCTGGGTGACAGAGTGAGACTCCAACTCAAAAAAAAAAAAAAAAGCTAAACCGAGCATTACCCAGCAATTCCACTCCTAGGTATGTACTCAAAAGAATTGAAAACAGGAACTGAGACAGACATTTGTATACTAGTGTTCATTGCGGCATTATTTACAATAGCCAAAAGTTGAAACAACCCAAGTGTCCATCAGCAGATCATCAGGGAAACACAGTGTAGTATATACATACAATGGAATATTATTCAGTCATAGAGGAACAAAGTTCTGATACATGTTACAGTGTGGATATACTTTGAAAACACACTAAGATAAGCCAGAAACAAAATGACAAATACTGTATAATTACTCTTATATGGTATCTGGAATACACAAATTAACAGAGATAGAAAAAAGATTAGAGATGACCAAAGCCTGGAGGTAAGAAGAAATGGGGAATTAGTACTTAATAGTAGATCTTTGGAGTGATCAAAAAAGTTTTGGAAATAGTGGTGATGGTTGCATAACGCTGTGGATGTAATTAAATCCACTGAATTGTAGACTTAAATGGTTAAAATGGCAAATTTTATGTTGTATATTTATTACTGCAGTAATTTAAAAGATAGTAAAAGAAATAATGAATTAAAAGTAGGTAAAATAACCTAGTGAATCTAGGTTTTCAATATGTGTTGGGGTTTTCTATACAAGCATTAGCTACTCTGGTTGGGTATAAGAATGAATAATGTGAGGATTGTGTCCAGCTCTTCAAAAGGACACATGTTTAACTTCTAGGTATATTTTTAGAGCTGAGTTGTTGGGGCAAGGGAGGGTTGTGAGAATAGGAAAAGAGTTTATAAGTGGAGCTGTTACACCACTAAATGTGGAGATGAAATCCTGTGCCTTTGGGAGGCTGAGGTGAGTGGATTGCCTGAGCCCACAGGTTCGAGACCTGCCTGGGCAGCGAGACCTCATCTCTACAGTAAATCAAAAAATCAGCCGGGTGTGGTAGCACATGCCTGTAATTCGGGCTACTCGGAAGGCTGAGACGGAAGGATCGCCGCAGCTCAGCAGGTCGAGGCTGCGGTGGCCAGGAGCGGCCACTGCACTCCAGTCTGGGCGACCGAGTGAGACTCCAACTAAAAAAAAAAAACAAAAACAAAACAAACCATGGAGATGAAACAAGGCAGAGGAAATTGTGCTTACTGAAGCTCTTCTCACAGGGATGTTGCTATTTGTGAATGAAGGAAGTCCTCAGAGTTGACACTAAGGTAAAGTTGGGAGAGTGAGATGCCCAAGGGGCTTGCCAGTTTGTCCGTTCCCCTTTTGTTTTGCTGCAGAATGTTTTGTGCTGCTGGTAAGAGGATTTTTCTATACTGTGTGTTGCTGGAGCAGTGGGCAGAGTGTGACAGAGACTCAGCTGGGGTCCTTTATAAATATTGCCCAAATATTTGATAAGTATTTAGTCTTGAAGGAGCATTATGTTATTGGCCTGCTTTGTGTGTCTGTCTCAGTGTGACCCAATGCACTGTTTCTGGAAATAGAAAAAAAAAACTCATATTATGCATATGTAGGCAATTAAATTGCATTCTGAGGAATTGACGAGCACTAGCAACTTTACTGGGGTGACATACTTCATAATTTGTTTAATCATTTGTTCATTTACTCATTTATTTATTGAGCAAGGTATTGTTTCAGGTTCTGGGGCTGCAGCATTGAGTGAGACAGTAGCTTGCCCTCCAGAAGCTCATGGACTAGTGGAGAAGAAAAATAGATGATGACCATATGGTGTAATAAGAGGATCACCATCTATCATTTTTTCCCCAGATTGCATCTTCTGTAGTGGTGGGCAGTTGTGCTAAAATAATTACCATGTGACCATTTGTTACTCTGTTCAATATAGGCTGCAAATCTTGTTTATAATAATCACTCATTTTTTAAAACTTTTTTCTATACTTTAACTGAAAGATAATGTATTTTAATAGCTAATAATAAATGATGAGCTGGGCTCGGTGGCTCAACCTGCAATCCTGCGCCTTGGGAGGCTGATGTGAGTGGATTGCCCGAGCCCGCGGGTTCAAGACCCGCCTGGGCAACCTGGCGAGACCTCATCTCTACAGTAAATCAAAAAATTAGCCGGGCATGGTAGCACGTGCCTGTAGTTCCAGCTATTTGGAAGGCTGAGACGGAAGGATCGCCGGAGCCCAGCAGGTCGAGGCTGCGGTGGCCGGAAGCGGCCACTGCACTCCAGTCTGGGTGACAGAGTGAGACTCCAACTCAAAAATAATTAAATAAATGATGGCTTTACTAGACATGCAGAGTGCTGTAGGAGCATGAAGCTGAGGCAGATAACTTAACCTGACACATAAACAATGACATTGAAATAAATATTTTTGTTTTGTTTTTGAGTTGTAGTCTCTCACTCTGTCACCCAGGCTGGAGTACAGTGGCATGCTCATGGCCACTGCAGCCTCAGCCTGCTGGGCTTAAGTGATCCTTCCACCTCAGCCTTCCAAGTAACTGGAACCACAGGCATGCACCACCACACCTGGCTAATTTTTTGATTAATTGTAGAGATGAGGTCTCACCAAGTTGCCTAGGCTGGTCTTGAACCCGTGGGCTCAGGCTGATATAAAAATTTGAGGAACACTTCATTAACAAGAGTACCTGTACAATGAATATTTGTATATCTAACCCTGAATTGTACCCCACAATTTTAAAATTAAAAAAATTTTTAAAGTTAAAAAAAAATTTGAAGAAAGGGTAAAATGCCGGGTGGGGATGGTGATGGGAGGTGCATTCTAGATGGAAGATGAGTTTGAAAATAAAAAGGATAAAATTTGATGACTGACCAAATGTTGAACATGAAGAAAAAAGAAAAGTTAAGAATGGATTCAGCGTGTGGCTTGGGGAGCTGAACTGACGAGACAGCACATTTTCAATAAGGGAAGCACATGGGGAGAAGACAGTTTTTACCACGATGTAGGAAGAATATTAATTTTCTAAATTGTTGAGTGTATAATACTGGACCCCAGTCATGAGTCAAAAATTTCCTTACTCTGACAAAGTTTACATCTTCATGAATGACCTTTTTCCTTCTTCCCTTCTTTCTCTCAGACGCTGAAATGGGAATGATAATTGCAGAATTATCTTTTGAGAAAATGGGACAGGGAAGAGATGTCTTTCTCCAGATGGGAAAGACAAAGAACTGTAATGAAAACCATCCATTTGAATTTGGAGTTTGCATTTGAGAAATGATTAGAGGAAAATGCCCTATTTTTAAATTTAAATATTACAGTCATTGAGTTTACATGCCATTAATTAGCTGGGATAAGAGACTGATCCATCTAGATTCAAAAAAGTGAGGAAAGACATTTCCTGACTCACATTTCTTTTCATTAAAAAGAAGTAGCCAGCTTTGCTTAGGACGTCGTAGTCATTCAAAAATATTTGCTGCATTAATGCTATCCCTTCCTAAGCTTAAATTCATTTTAATGTATAAAAAGAGAATGACAGAAATAGTCAAGGTAAAAGTCAGAAGGAAAAATTGGTGTCTAATAAAACTAAGGATACCAAAATTTATTTAAGATTGAAGTAGAACTAATGATAGCCAATATTTATATAGTACTTAACAGTTTTCAAGTAACTTTATATATATGTTTGTTAATCTCCATAATGACTTTCTGATGTATGTATTATAATCTACATTTTGTTGGTGAGGAAACTGAGATTTAGGATTAAGTAATATTCCTGAACCACAAGACTAGACTATGTAGTGGCCTTACAATTCAAGTTCAGTGTCCTGTATGGTAAAACACAGTCATCATACCCTTCATAGAAATGTACCTGTCTTTGTGTTTTATTATTAGCCTTCTTTGCATTGATAATGACTCTGAGTGACTCTATTTTACAATTTCATTGTAATATCTCAAGGCTTATACTCTCTTGATCATGCAGGAAGTAGAATTTCTCCCATTTAATTTTCACCAAAATATAAAAATATAAATCCTGTTAAACCAAGGCCAGAGAAAGATATATTGGAACCTAGACCAAATATGACTACCACGGGATGATGTGAAGGCTGAGGATGGGCTCAGCTGTAAGTGGCATGGGGAGTGAGATTGGTCATGCCCAGCATGGTATCCGGAAGCGGTGGCCCCAATATGTGGTTTCAGAATAGTGACTGATGAGTGTTGGTATTCAGGTCAAACATCAGATGTATGCTGAGGTCCAGTTTTCAGAGGCTCCTATCAAATGAGAGAAGAGTTTCAGTACAGGCACAGCCTAGCAGATCACTAGATATCCTGCCTGATCTGGATGTGTAAACATATCTTCATTCCCAAGGTGATATGGGCCATTCCTCTGATGTAACATCTGAACTTTCATCTTGGTATGTGTATTCAAATCACCTAGTTCAAGCCCTGGCACATAAGTGTCTTTAGCCACTTGACAGAATATTATATATCGTTTATTTTGTGGAGCTTTTTCATTAATTCTAATTACGACTGCTATATATCATTAAATTCCACTGCATTTTTTCATTATTTTTCTTCAAAATGTTTAGTCTGTTGTATCTCTGTCTGACTACATATTGAAGCAGTTATTTGCTAGTTTTTATTTATACTTACATTGCTATTTTAATTTCTTATCAATTTGTGTTTAACATCAGGAGGTCCTTGGATTATTCATAGCAACTCAGGAGACAAATTAGTGTATTCAAAAAGATGTCCAATTTTGGAATCAGACAGTTTCAGATTCCCATTGTGTCGCTTCTAGTGGTTGACTTCAGGCAACCAACAACCTTGAATTATTCATCATCTGTGAAAACAGGAACAAAAATAGTATTAAATAAGATCAGACATTTAAAAATGCTAGGCACAAAATGCCATACTCAGTAAATTTCCATTTACATTTCTTCACATGATTGAGACTGTGTACATGGACTTAATTTATATTTATATACTGCTTTATTTTTTTTACAACATGCTTTCGAATTGTCATTTGTATCTTTGCCCAGCTTTGCGAGATAACCAGGGTAAGTAATGTTATCACCAACCTTAGATAAATAAACTGAGGATAAACCTTGCCAAGGATCATCTTGTAGCTGGGAAGTTGTGGAATCAGGACTTGAACCCAGTCACAACCCTTGGTCCATATCCATTGCCCTTCATACCAGGGCCTGGTATATTTTTACCTGCTGACTCTCATATATTCACTATTTCTCTGATAATGTCTTTTTTCTTTTTTTTTGAGTTGGAGCCTCACTCCATCACCCAGGCTGGAGTGCAGTGGCACGCTCATGGCCACCCCACCATCAACCTGCTGGGCTCAGACAATCAATCCCTCTGTCTCAGCCATTCAAGTAGCCGGAACTATAGGTGTGCACTACCATGCCCAGCTAGTTTTTTGAGTTATTGTAGAGATGAGGTCTTGCCAAGTTGCCTGGGCTGGTCTCAAACCTGTGGACTCAGGCAGTCCTCTCACCTCAGCCTCCCAAAATGCTGGGATTTCAGGTTTGAGCCACTGCATCTGGCCTTCTCTGATAATTTCAATGGCAACCAATCACCACAATAAATGAGTCAGTCAGAATGAAACCCCTGCCATGCTGGTACTGTAAGTTAGATAAGGTATAGATGTCTAATTCTGCTTACCTTTATTCCTAGGGCATTACTTATCAGGCACTTTGGATTTGACCCGTGAATTTCCTGAGAAGTCATTTTGTGTTTTCTGATAGGTAATAGATTGTCCAAGTTATAAAATTGTAGATAATGGGTCTTTTTACTGGCCAGTTTATATAAGTCTCAGTCAGCTTTGCTGTATAGGTTTTATTTTTATTTTACAATTGGGATGATAAATGTTAGTCCATTTCTAATTGGTAAGCAAGTAATCATGTGAACTGCAACATTCTGGTGAGGCTTCCAATGTCCTGTTATTAACCCATTAATATGACCAGCCCTCTAGGCATTTACTTTGGGCTCTTCATTTTGGATTGCCAAATAAATTAGAACTAGTACCACCAAGGACTTTATTGCTTCAATTTCACTATACTAACTGCATTAATAAAGTTTTAGAAACGTGTTCTGTTTCTTCTGTTTTTAACTAATTGTTATATGATTAATTACTATTAAATTTAGAAAAAGTAAATATTTGGTGGGTTTGTTTTGACCTAAATTCTCAATTATTTGATTTTTTTCTTATAGTGACCCAGTGGCAATATTCACAGTACTCCTTAAATCTGTCTAGCCTGACACTTATAAATGGTACTAAAATTAACATTAATCATGTCTCGAATTTCTTTGCTCAAGAAGAGGGAACCTTTCTGGTTTTTTAATCGTCTTGATATCCCTAGGGCCTTACAACACAATGTCTGCACAAAGTATAAAGCAGGCTTTGAGTGTTTGCTGAACCTGACTTTCAACTGTCCTTTTATTACGTATCTATACAAAATTCCATTGACATGTCAAGACCGAGGTTTTTTCATTGTATTAGAATAACTAGTTTTCAGTTCTCCAGTCAGCCTTTTGATGAACAAATAACAAAGAAGTACCAAATAATTTTTTTGTTCTAAGTTCTGAAATTAAGCGAACTGATCACGATGCCATTCAAGGTAGTAGTACTTCTGTTGTATAAAGCGAGGCATAATGACAGTAGTAAAAATACATTTTAAGATATTATGTTAAGAAAAACATGATTTGTATGAGATAAAATTAACATTTTGCTTTTTCAGAATTTCTTCCTGATTCTGCTCCTGTTTTAATAAAAAGTCCTGAAATTGTCACCTTGATTTTGATTATTTCATTTTGGCCAAGAAATGAACGTTTTCAGCTGAGTTAGATTACCAGAAATGAGAATATCAAATAGTAACTGGAGCCCATCAGTTGTGAAAGTATAACGATCATATTAGCATCATAAATCATTTGCTTTTCAGTTCTATATTGGGTCATGAGAGCAACAGCTGTGACTTTGTTCTACCTAGATGATGTTTCGGTAAAACCATTTCTGTTTTTAGTCACTCAAATTTACAGATTCTCCTTTGTATTGACATTAACCAGTGAATCTATTAATTTCTATTACCAACAGAATAACTAAAACTATAAATAGTTCTATATTTTCTCTCACAAACCCTTCCAAGCTACGTAGGTACCTTTAATAGAATATTTGAGTAATACATCTTGTTTCTCCTCTGTCTTTAGGCAAAATGCTAACTTTCTTAAGCCTGTCCTTTCATTAACAAAAGAAAAAAAAATCAACTGCCACAGCTCTATCACCAGTTGACCCTCAGATACATAATAGATAAATTGGGCATCTAATCATCTAGGGATCTAGATAAGATGTCATGTCACTCCATCAGATTTACAGTACTCATGTTAAAAAAAAAATCTGTAATATTATGTTTCCTTGTTTGCTGGATCTGCCAAAAACCAACATTTTGTAAATACTATAGATGTAATTTCTTTACTCTCTGTCTTCATACTGTAAAAAGTTTTGGACTTTTCTTCCAGATGTATATCCAGCTGCATGACACCAATGCAGAACACACTTCTCATAGCCTAGCATATAAGCACATCTTAGCAAGTTTAAAATTTTTTTTTATTATTTTAAAGATGTGGGGTACAATTCTGGATAAGGTATACAAATGTTCATTGTGCAAGTACCCTTGTTGATGAGGTATGCCCTGGCAGTTTCCAACTACTTCCAATCCCTTTCTTATAGTATCACGGTAATTGTTTAAGGTCTGCTTATAAGTGAAAACATGTAATACTCAGTTGTTAGTTTCAGCAATAGATCACTCAGTATTGTAGACTCTAAGTCCATCCAAGTTTTAGCAAGTTTTAAATATAACTATCTTGGCCAACTGTTGTTCTGATAGTGGAATAACTAGTTTAGTGCCTTACAGTTTCCAAAGTAGAGCAGACTGTGCAGTGATTGCTGTAGCTCTCCTAGGGTTCTCAGAGGCAAGCTCCTTAATTTTGGCCTTGAATGTAGCTAGCTTTTCAAGCCTTTGCTCACCTCATCCGTTTCTGATTTGGTTCACACATAGGGGTCCTCAGATGAACTCAGTTTTCCGGAAGAGTTAGAACCATTTGGTTGTGCTGTCGTTTTTACTGGCATTTTTTTTTTTCAGGTTATAGGTGCACAAAGATGTGAGTTAAGTGAACAAATAAAGGTATTGTTTTTCCCCAGATTCTGTGTGAACCTAAAATCTAATCCGGATATTGGGAGAGTTCTTTAGTGAAGTGCCAAACCTAAGTAAGCATTTGGTAACTGAATTGGCTGGACTGTTGGCTGATATTTTGGTTTTGTAAACAATCACTTAGCGATCTCTTAGAAATCTTCCCTGTATATGTTGAGATTTCTTATTTTGGGTCACAGATAGGAACCCAGCCTTCTCTTTCACAAAAGCCTTTAATTAATTTAAAAAAATTTGCACACATTTTTAAAAAGTCACTACAAAACCAAAATTACACTGTACTCAATAAAATTAAGGGTAATAATACCTATTCTGTACTCAAATCTGCCAGTTTTGAAAAATAAGTATTTTACAACTTAATTTTACAAATCAAGATCCAGTTGAGGACCATATATTGCTAATAGTTGTGTCCCCTGGGGTTCTTTATATCCCCTTTTTCATGTCATTGACTTGTTGAAGAGGCTGGACCTGTTAATAAATAAGAATATTTGCTTAAATTTATTTAAACATTAAATAATCTTTATCTAAACCTATTTAAATATTTAAGAATATTTCTTTATATTTAATGAAAAATATTTTCCTACATAGCAAAATTTATATTAAATTTTTCTCAGTTTTCAAAAAAAGTCCCTTTACATCTGGTTTGTCTAAGCCAGGATACAGTCCAGGACCACACACTGCAAATGATTGTTTTGTTCTTTTACCTGGAACATTTATTCATGTCAGTAACTTGGTGATAAGACAGAGCTAGGATCTAGGATCGTACAGAATGACCTATCTTCTGCATTTGGTTTCTCTATCCCTCTAACTCTGTGCTTATCTAATACATTAGCCACTAGTCACATATGGCTGATGAGGTTTTGAAATGTGGCTAGTTTGGTCGTCTATGGCCACACCACCCTCAGTGCACCCTAATCTCATCTGAAGTGTGGCTAGTCTGATTTGAGGTATGATGTGAGTATAAAATATACGCTGGATTTCCAAGACTTAGTACAAAAAACTGTAAAACATTTTACTTATTTTTTTACACTGATATACATATTCAGATGACAGAGTATTATGGGTTAAATAAATTATGTTATTAAAATCTCACCTGTTTCTTGTTATTTTTTTAATATACTAGGAAATTTTATTTGGCTCCCATTATGTTTCTATCAGCTACTGCTATTCTAACAGATTTTATTTTATTTTATTTTATTTTATTTATTTTGAGTTGGAGTCTCACTCTGTCGCCCAGACTGGAGTGCAGTGGCCACTCCCGGCCACAGCAGACTCGACCTACTGGGCTCCAGCGATCCTTCCGCCTCAGCATTCTGAGTAGCTGGAATTACAGGCATGCACTACCACGCCTGGCTGATTTTTTGATTTATTGTAGAGATGAGGTCTCGCCAAGTTGCCCAGGCCGGTCTCGAACCCGCAGGCTCAGGCAATCCACTCACCTCAGCCTCCCAAAGCGCGGGATTACAGGCTGAGCCACCAAGCCCGGCTTCTAACAGATTTTAAAACAGAAAGTTGCTACCCCCAAATGGACTCCACATCAGTACTCTGAGATGTAATAGAAAAAAGAACATCAGTGGGCTGAAGTGTTCCTTAGCTAGACTTTTATTACATTTAATTGCTGTGTAATAGTTGAATTATTTTCCATGGTAGAACTTGCCTATAGAACTTTAAGACCGAATATCCTACAAGCATAGTATTGTCTAGTAGATCCAATAGATGTAACAGCTGCTGAAGATTTTGAATATCCCTGACAGCTGAAAGGGTTAAATAATGTAAACTTGTAAATGAACCGTAAGTACGAAATATAGTTGTTACTCCAGTGCTGCTGACTTAAAGAGCAAAGGCGTATATGAGCCAATGCACGTTTGTGCTTCATTTTTCTATTTATTTACTTAATTATTTATTTGTTCATTTACTTTTAGTGTTGGAAAACCTTGAACAGACAATTGTTCCTGATTTTGGGTCACTGGAAAGTCAGCATGATTTCCGAACCCCGGAGTTTGTGAGTACTACTACTTTATCTTAAATTTGTACTGATTAGCTAAGACACTTTCTCAAAATGGGGAAAAAGATTTTTTAATGAATTTTTTCTTTCCGTGACTATAGATCTGGCATAGATCCTGTGGCAGTGACTGTGTTTTCAAAGCTCTGGTGTCTCTGGGGAACAAGTTCCTGAACTTTAGTGTCTCAGCATCATGCTCTGTAGGCATGTTCTTCACACTGCTCATGTCATTGCAAATGGGAACGCATTCTACAGTCAAATAACGTGTTTCTAAAACTCATTTGCTGATTCCATTGCTATCAGTTTTTGTTGTTTGTAGCTCTGGAAACCAGTCTTTACTGAGCACATACAAGCACATTGACTAGTGCCAGTCATACAAATGGTGGATACAGCCTGCTTTTTGTTTCATTTAGAACTTTCAGTAATACAACCTACATGTATCTCGTAAGGAATAGTCTATTGGTTATTCCTACCAAGAGGGAAACTAAATGCTCCCACTAAATTAGTCTCATTAAAGATTAGCCATGGTGTCCTACCCTTAAGGAATTAAAAATCTTATTAGATGCTACTGTGATTTTATTAATGCCTTGTTTAAAGAAAATTAAGCACATAGGATGCCTTGTGCAAAATGTCCTTACTAAATAGATTTTATATTGGGCTCATTTGGAGAGGAGGTGTTGGGAAAAAGTCTTTCTCTGACTCATGTGCCATATTATTGCACCAGATGTATAGGAAAAACATGCCAGAATCCACTTAGATTTACTGATTTTTGTCCCTGTCACAAATGGCCTGTCTACCACTTTGGGAATGCAAAAATCTTTTTTGGTTTATTTTCAAAGTGTGATGTACAGTCACAACTCCAGTAATTGGCAGAGCACAATTGTATTATTGATAAAGACAAAAAAAAACACAAAAAACCCAAAACTCATTATATGCTTTTTCTCTTCTCGCTCACTCTTTATGGATTGCCCATTCAGTTCAACCAAGAGTAAGGAAATTAGGCAATGCTCTGTTCTGAAAAGGGATGGCACATAAAGCTGTAGCCACAATGCCATTTTATTTCAAAGTGTGGGACGCCTGTGGTGTACTTGCAGATTGCCTACTGTGAAAATCACCTGGATATAATAGAAAGGCATAGTATTCAATGACTGCCCTATTATATTCAATAAGATTTCCAGTAAAGGAAAATGGTGAATGCCCGCCAATATTCCTGCATCTTAAAGTAGCAGAGCAGTTTTGTGGTTTTTCTAACTTTTGCAGCTAGATCCCAAAAGCAGAACTGACATGGGTATTTCACATTTGAGAATAATACTGGTAGAAATTCATGGAGCTGCCCTTTTTTGTTTGTTTTATTCTCTAACGGCTTTTTGTTGATGTTCTTTTATACAGCATATCTAATCCAAAAAGAGCTGTATAAACCACCCATTGGGTACCATGTTCACTACTAGGGGGAGAGAAGGCTCGCTAGAAGCCCGAACTTCACCTGCGTGCAATTTATTTATGTAGCAAAAACCTCACATGTACCCCACAACTCTGAAATAAAAGTAAATAAAATTAACATCTTTCTTTCATATATATAAATAAGGAACTTATATACCACAAGGTGTTGGTGTGTCTGATTAACCCATACATCATTCACTCCAATTCCTTGTGTGAAAATAAAAGTATTTTCCTCAGACCTTTATGAGGGAAGACTCTCCCCCCCTCAAAAAAGCAAAAACCCAGAATTATCTTTTGGAGGGTGAGGCCCTTTGTAGTACACTCAGAATTTGTTTCTCTGGATCAGTCAGCCAAAATTTTTTTATCTGGATGTTTTAAAAGGTTGTGCCATGATTTGCGGAAGAAATGTCCCAGCTGTAGCAAACAGATGACTGGTTCTTCCACTGTGACAATGTACCTGCCCATGCTGTGCTAAATGTTCAGCAGTTTTTGACTAAAAACAGCATGACCCAGGTACCCCACCCTCTCTATTCACCCAATCTTGCCCCGAGTGACTTTTTCTTTTGTTTCCCTGGATGAAAAAACATCCTCAAAGGGAAACGTTTTCCAGTGTGGAAGAGGTGAAACAAAAACCGTAGAAGCACTAAAGGGCATCAAAATTGACGAGTTCAAAAACTGTTGCTAGCAGTGGAAAAAGCATCTTGATAGGTATATCACATCAAACGGAGAGTTCTTTGAAGGTGACTGAAGTTTAAACATGTAAGAATAAACACGCAACATACTATGAGGAGGGTTTTTTGGGTCCCTCATAGTATGTTGTGATGTTAGAGACTGACATGTTGTAGCAATACCTTTGTCACAGACAACATACACTAATAATCTTCAGTATTAACTTCTTGGCTACCACATTTTCATTTTCAAAGTTGAAGACTGGCAAGTCTAAGCTGGAGTGAGGGGTAGAACTCAGGCTCACAGAATACATTACCTTGTTGAGAAACTTGTTTTTGACAGTGAATCTGAGAACACCCAGGCTGAAAGGATATCCTTAGGCAAAATTCCCACTTTTATACTTCAAGAATTATTGAGAGTCATTTTATTAGACCATATTGGTGGAGCTGAAATCTGTTCATCACCATTTCTCTATATGTGTGGTTGCTATTAGATTTCTGTATCCTAGCTGTTATTTTGCTCTAATTATGTGTTTGTAGCATGTTCAGAAATGGAGTCTGCGCTTTTCTTGTGCTTTATAGATTTTCACACATCTGATGCTCATTAATGTCACTTCTTTGTGCAGTGTGTACATAACTGCTTATATTTTCTTAGCATCACCATAGCCAGTATACTCCCAATTCCACAGTAAACATATATTACCAAACTGCTATCTCCATGGTGAACAAACAGAAGGTGAAGAGGTGCCATGAGTATAGGATACCCAAGGGAATTAGGCGTTATATTTAAAGATAACCCTTTTCATAGGCAGAAAGTTACAGCATCAGTGACAGTGGGGGGTGGGGCTCCCATTATATAAACAGATACCAGGACAAAATCAGGTAAGCTGATCCAAACCACATTTTAAAAGCAGAAACCAGACACAATACAAACCTGGGAGCAAAAAGAATCCAAAGGCAAAGCAAAATTGAAAACAGAAAGGAGACTAAAAGGAGCTGAAAAGCCAGGATTCTATTTTTCTCCCTCTAGCATTTTGGAAGGTCCAACTGCAGTTTGCTGAGTTGAACTGAAATAAAGCAAAGCGTAGTTCATGTTTACTCAGGACTTATCCTCAAATAGTTCAGATTTTAGAAGGATCAAGAGCCTAGTGTTTTTATACAACGGAGTGTATTTATAGAATTTGGCTAACAGGGAGAATAAAATGCTTAGCGTTATTAGTTCGTTTCCTTCAGAATTTCTGTTTTTCTTTCATTTGAAACAAGGCCTAAGAGAGCAGTGCTAGCTGAATAGCCTTGGCTGCCGGCATCATAAGCACATTAAAGTTTTCCTTCACAGCTCAGGTGTCTGTAATGTGACTAGCTGGGTAAAGCCAGCACTGCTGTGTAGTCTGCATAAATCATGGGGAAATAAAAGCTGCTGTGGACCTCCCATGTGGCCTGGAGACCGCAGCCCACCTTGCTCTTGGCAGCATCCCCAGTGACTGCTTCTCTAGCTCACTGAGGAGGTCATCTATTGATTGCCTGTCACCTGTGTCCCGGTGTTGCTCCTCTCCGACTCCTACCCCACTTCTCAGACTGAGGTGAATGAGTTTAGCCAAACTGTGCTGTAATGTTAAAGGGTAGACAGAAGGCACATGTGTTCTTGCTACCCTAAAGCTTGTGGGGAGCTGTGAACATGTTGAAATTAGGAATTATGACACAGACCCACTCCAAGGAGGGATGAATGTGTGGGTGGGAGTCAAGGTGAAAGGGACCTGACAAAGATGGCCTCTGCGAAGAGTAATGCGATAGGTGATCTTGCTATGGTGGGAAACCGTCTCAGACCTGCCTCAGTTTTTTTGTTTAAGCACAATGAAAATCTGCTTTATAACCTGTTTTATTAACTTACCATTTTTATTGTGAACATTTCCCATGCTGTTTTTTCTCTGACCTTATTTTTATTTTCTCTGACATTATCTGTTCACTAAATTGTTAAGTGTAATAGATCACATTGTAATTTTGAAAGCAGATGATTCAGGGGAAATCTGATCAGGGAAATGGGGCATGACCAGATGCTCTGGAACTATGTGAATGAGGACTGTCATTTTGGGGCATGGATGAAAACAGACTAGGTGCATGACTCTGGGGAGAGAGATCAGTCTAAGTGGGAGCTGAGTACCAGGCACCCAGAGAACATTGTAGAATTCAGTCTTAGAAATAGAGGCTACAGAAATGGGCTGTGTGGTTAAAACAGGATGGGGGGCCATCCACCTGGCTTCTGCAATATGGCTGCATGTAAGATATCCCAGGCTCTCCCCCAGTGCTCCCAATTTCTGGTCTGGTTAAGAGCAAAGAATATCTAATGGGCAGTGTGAACTGGCCCAGCGGAGCAGACTTCAGGTTGATTCCAAGCCCTAAGAAGTTAAAAAAATAAAGGGGTCAGCAGGGGGAGAGGTAGTAGTCAAGGCTATTTTAAGGAACCCTGACTCTTTTGGCATTGATCCTGGAACTTGGATGGGCCTGATTGTCTGAAAACAAATGGGGTAATGGTGGGGTGATCCAGCACTGGTGAATCTGCTTGTAGCTTGTGGGAAGATACTGCCATGAATAGAAATCAGGCTCTGGTCTCCATGAAAACTCAAGGAAGGAAAGAGAAGGCTAAGGAATTATATTTTATGAACTGAGACTCACTAGTTATATCCCCTTTTCGGCTTTTCCAGAACTTGAGATTTATATATACTGGCTTTGTAGATGTAGAAGGTTCTTATCACCTCTGATCTCATGCCAGTTGAGGATGTTTCTTGTTGTTTAATTTCTACCAAATTTGGAGTAAATAATATGAATTGGGGCTGGCAAGAGAATATTAGGATTACAATAGGATAAATCAGGGAAGATGATAACAAACCACAGGACTCAGGAAGATGAGGATTAAAGTGGAACAAATACATGTCCTGTTAAGTAAGTATTATGGAAGAGTATTATGGTTACACAGAGAGAAGGAAGTCTGAAGTGTAATTATCTCCATTTGGAATTTGTGTAACTGACTCCTTTTTTGATGGAAGATACCACTTTATAGAAAACATTTTTAATTTCCTGAAATTTGTATTTGATTATCTTTGACCAGGTGAAAATACATGTGATACCAAGGAAAAGTTAAAATAATAATAAACTATTTATTTGATGTCTGTTATTTTGGGTACTCTAATGAACAAACGTGGGGAGGTGCTGACGGTTTTAAATAGGGTGTTTTGGACGTATCTCACTGAGAAGGTGCCAAGTGAAAAGACCTGAAAGTGCTCTGGAGCAAGTATGTCAGAGCTGGAGGAACAGCATCCTAGGAGAAGAGGAATGTGAATAAGGATCTCAAACTGGGAGAGTGTGTGCGATGCTTGAGCAAATGAAAGGAGACCAGTGTGGCTGGAATAGAGTGAAGGATGGGAAGAATGATAGATATGGTTACTTTACAGGCCATTGTGAAGACTTGGGTTATACTCTAAGTTGGGAAATCATTCAAGGGTGAACCTGTGGAGGGTAAACAGGTGAATTTTTAGCAGAGGAGTGACCTGAACACTGGCCTGTGTTTTCATAGGGACACTTTGGTTGCACTGAGAACAGATTATGGAGGAGCAGAGGAGAAGCAGGAAGACCTGTTAGAATTTTTCAGAATCCAAGTGAGTTGATGGTGGGTTGGTCCAGAGTGTTAATGAGACGTACTCAGCCCTGGATATATTTTGAAGGAGGAAGCAATAGGATTTGTAGACAGAGCAGATGTGAACTGTCTGATAAAGAGCAGTCAAGGAATGACTCCAAGGTTTGTGATCTGTAAAGTTGTGGAAGGAGCAGTTTAGGAGAGGATACGTGGAAGAAAATCAAAAATTCTGTTTTGATTTTTGTGAAGTTTGAGACATCCAGGTGGAAATGTCAGCATACCATGGGATGTCTGGAGTTACAATTAGAGGGGCCTAACTAGCAATCAGGGAGTTGTCAGCACACAGACAGTGTTTAAAGCCATGGGGTTAAGACCAGCAAGGGAGTGAGATACAGTGAAAAGGGGGTGTTGAACTGAGCCCTAGGTTGCCAGTGTTTACAGGTCAGGGAGTGAAGGAAGAATCAGTAGAGGAAGCTAAGCAGGAGGAGACAGTGAGGTAGGAGGAAAATGAAGAGAGTCTTTAAGACAAATGAGGGAAGTGTAAAGTAGGAAGGAATGACCAGCTGTAGCTAATGACAATGACGAATTGACCATTGGATTTGGCAGTAGGGGAAAGACCTTGTCGAGAGAGGCCTCAGTTGAGCAGTGGGATCCACAACCTTTTTAGATTCAAAACAGAATGGAAGAAGAAGAATTGGATAGAATTTAGATAACTCTTGCAAAATTTTTTTGCTAGACAAGAATGCAGAGAAAAGAAGTGGTATCTGGAAGGCAGATTAGGACAAAGAGTTTATTTAGTTCATTTTAAGGTGGCAGGAATTACTGATTGTGTGGTGGAAGGAACAATCCATTTAGAGGAAGAGAAAATCTGAGGATGAAGGAGTCAGAAGGAAGAATGCCTGGAATATTGTCCTTGGAGAGGGTAAGAAAAGGATGGAATCTGGTCTATAAGTGGGTTGAGGGTTGGCTGTAGCTGTAGGACTGTTCATTCTTAGAAGTGGGAGGGAAGCCAGAATATGGAGCAAAGATAGAATTAGTATAATAGATTGGACAGTAGGAGATTGCTGAAGGTTTTTCTTGATGCTTTTCATTTACCAGTGAAATAGAAAGCAAGGCATTAGCAAGATTGAGGAAGAAAAAGAGACGAGATCTGAAGAGAGGAGAGAAGGAATGTGACAGTCATCCAAAAGAATGGGAAAGTGAATACACTTGGGATCAGTGATATGATTACCTGGCAGCAATAGGAGCCAGCACAAGGCTATTGGCCATGTTGGCTGTGTGCTTTTCCCATTCAAGTTCAGTTTAGGAGAACAGGTAGGGAGTAGGCAAAGAGTTTGATGTAACCAATTTTGGATTTTCTCCAGATAAGTTCAGCAAAGCAAGACAAAGGGGGAAAGGGTTACAGAGTTTGTTGGCAAGAAAATAGAGGACCATAGACTTGAGGAAGATGAGGGAGGCCTTAGGATCAGTGGATATAGATCCCAGTGGGGCTTGATCCTTTTTGGAGTGTTGGAGAGAATGAACTGGAAAAAATAGGAGGTGATAGTTGAATTTTTGGTTGTTGATGATTGAGGAAGGGGTTGCAGTAACTGGTAAAGATAAGTGTCTAGGATGTGAATTAGGGGCCAAGGCAGAGTACAGCTGCAAGGACAGGGTGTTGGGTCACATGTGTAGATACAGATATTCCCAATAATTGTATCAAGAGTAATGGAGAAGTAACAGCTAAGGCTTAAGTCTCTAAGGAAAGGGGACAGTGACTCATGGGTCAGTAGACAGCTGCACAAAGAGAGAAACCAGGAGAGTGGCAGGATGGAAGCCTAGACATGGATGAAGCAGGGTAGAATTTCGGTTGTTGCAGAGGGATCCAATTAGATTGGGGTTTCTCATCCTTGGTGCCACTGACATTTTGGGCTGGATGACTATTGTGGGGCTGTCCTGTGCATTGTAGGATGTTTAGCAGCATCCCTGGCCTCTACCACTAAATGCTAATGAAGCCCCCATTTGAGAACCCGAGTTAGGTAAATACTGAAAAGGCATTGAGGTTGCTGGTGTCCACAGATAGAGGTGCTACTAGAGAGTACTGGGATGCTACTTTAATCCAGTTGTTTATGGAATGAGCCTGAGAAAAGAATATAAAAATACTGACCTCTCTTACAAGAAGTTTGACTAAGAGGGGCTAGAGAATGAGAACACATAACTAGAGGAGATTAGGAGAGCCAGAGAGATTTCCTTCGGTCAAATGGAGGAACTTGGACAAATTCAAATGTTGATAAGAATAATGCTTTTAAGAGAAACAGTTGAATCTAGAAAATAGAGTGGCTTTGAAAAGGACTGTGGAATGATCTGAGGGCACAGGTGGAGGAGTCAACATTATATGGGAATAGCAGTGTCTCCTTAGGTGAAAGGATAGAGGGCCAGTGCCAGTGGTCTGTGGGTTTCATAGAGAAAAACTGAGTGAGTGCCCATCTGACAGCTTTCATTTTCAGCTTTCAGGAAAGAGAAGAGAACACAGGAGAGAGTTGCGCTTGGAAGTAGTGGAGAGTGGAAGAGCAGGCTGCCTGAAGAAACTTGGAAAAAGTTCTAGGATTTCTAGGCAGTGGTGAGGGCCTGTGTGGGGCTTGATGATCCTGAATTTATGATGCTACCTGCCCTGCTGTGTGACTTTCTCCAGCATCACTCAGATGTGGGGAAAGCAGATAGCAGGCTTTAGGCAGAGTTGGGGCATTGTAATTGGACATGATGGAGAGTAGAGTATTGGCAAGAGAATCACTGAAACAATGAGCCGTGGAATATGGCCTTAAAGACCAGAGGAAAGGGAAGAAAGGAGAGAAGGACTGCAAATTGTTAGAAATAGTCAAAGGTCCTGTGAGGTCTTTGTGAAATGAGAAGGCAATGTAGTTGTGGTCAGAAAGAGGGACTCCTAAATAAATGACTTTGGAAAGGGAATTTTTCAAGAGTTGGCAAGTTTCAGAGTAAAGCTGTGGTGTCAGTGTATGAAAGGGAGAGGATCACTGGTGGTATAAAGGCAGGCTACTGAAGGGCCATAGTGTACTGGTCATGTCATGCCTGGATGTGTATGACCCTCATTGTGATGGAAGATGCATGACGGAGAGGACAGTGTGAATCAGGGACCATATTTTCAATGAACCAGGAGTAGCAGCTGGGAAGTAGGAGATGGTGAACTTTGGGAAACTCTGGGGTTATATTCTACTTGCATGAACCTAAAAGGAATTTTCTCCCAAGAGCATTGGAAAGTAATGGTCTAAAAGGGGCATGTGGAAAAAGAACTTTAACCTTACTTCCTTGCCCTGAAGTGTGAAAGGTATGAGAGAATTAGAGCCAACTGCCCACAGGTCTGCAGTTTTTGTTCACAGTTTTCTTTTAAAGTGGGTTCAAGGATCTATTTTGTCTGTTTGTTTGTTTTTTCCCTGAAAAGTTCAGGCTTCATCATTTTGGTTATTTCTGAAACAACTAAACTGGTGCTGGGGTTATTGAAAAATACCTTGGTTTATTTTATGGCCAATCCAAGGTCTTTCCAACTAATGCCAAAAACCCAACTAAAGCCCCAGGGTCTGCCTCAAACTCCCAGGATCTTCAGGGTCAGAAAGTCTGGGAATAAAACAGGACTTTCCCAGTCAAGCACTTCTTCACTTGAACTTACACTCTTTTGCCATCTATAAACATAGAAGAATATAATGATTTCACCTTGCGGCTTTGGCGCTAAGTTCTCTAAAATAATAGGGAAAAGCAACTCAATCAAAATAGGAAACCAAACAAAGGAACATTAATTTGGTAAAAGGAGCAAAAGGGGAGATGAGATCAAAGATAAGCTGGGTGGTAAGAATTGCTAAATTGGCCCATTTTGTGGTTGGAATTCACATGGCATTTCAGCGTTGAAAACTTTTTGTGCATTCAAGAACAAAAGGTGATAGAACGTGTATTTTGTCTGAATATGGAAGAATACTTATTTGCTCTATGTGGCTGATTCAGAAGTGGAATTTGTGGACTTGCTAGGATTGGAGAGGGGTATGAGCAAAAGTAAGCAGTTCAACATGCAAAGGTGTCATTTAGAAATTTTTTCTGAGTCACGTCTTTGGAATGCAGAATGGTTTTTCCCAGAGAAAGCAGTCATAAATGGTGATTAAGCTGCTGGGCCCAACCAGGATCAGTTTAACTCAGAGGGCTAACAAATGATTATTCGGTACTAATAATCCTCTGGAACACCTCAATCTTTTATTTTTTCCATTATTAACTTAAAAATGTGAGAGTAAAACTAAAGTCCTGTGTGAGTTGAGGCTTGTGAAAAAATGCTTAGTGTGATGAGAGATTGATTTTGAATTATGTTAAATGATGAAACAGTGCAGCAATCAGCCTACAATTTAAGGAAGTCAGTTTAATTGTGGGAAATGACAGAGAAAACAGCTTACCAGTTTCTGCATTACTTTTGTCTTTTCTCCTAATGGAGGTGAATTTTATTTTATTCCATTATTTATTTTGACTTGGAGTCTCACTCTTATCACCCAGGCTGAAGTGCGGTGATCACGGCAATCATGGTTCATGGCAGCCTTGACCTCTTGCTTGGGTGTAGGAGATCCTTCCACCTCAGTGTTGCAAGAAACTGGGACTACAGGCGCATGCCACCATGCCCGCTAATTTTTTAATGTTTTGTAGAGACGATGTTTCCCTGTTACTCAGGCTGTTATCAAATTCCTGGGCTAAAGTAATCCGCCCGCCTCAGCCTTCCAAAGTGCTGGGTTTCAGACGTGGGCCACCGTACCTGACCTGAAGGTGAACTTTAGATAGAAATGATTCAAGCCCTGGTGAGAATCTGTAGAAGCCTGTGCTGCTCAAGAATGTTTTAGAAAGGAAGATAATTGTTCCAAACGAGGTTCAGTTTCCTGGCTTGAAAAGTTATACATCAACCAGGATATTAAACGGGCTTGTAGATTTGCTTGTGGAGCTATATTTGTTCATCTTGATGTGATAACAGGGACTGGGGTAGGTGCCAGTGCTTAGAGAGGCAAATGTGACCAAAAGAGGGTGAAGTTAGGGTAGAAGTTGGGCATAGACTAGATTGTGATAAATGGAGACGTTTGAGCTAGAGCATTATTCTCCATATTGTAGAATAAGATTTTTAAGCAGATGGTTTGTGAATATTAGAAAAAGGTCATTAGCAACTAGTGTGAATTCAGTAAAAATAAGTCATCTCAAACTGAAGACGTTGCTTTTTTTTTTTAATGGGGGTTATTAGACTGATAGAACAGGAGAAAGCCACAGACATTTTTGTGTGTTTTGATTTTAATAAAGTATGTGAAAAAATTGCATTTAAATACAATTGTGTGCCTGGTGAGAGTGTACTTATCTGGACAGTAATGGATAGAAATCAATTTCTAGAGGAGACAAAAATCAATAAGAATTAAAGTAAACTCTTGCCCCTAATTCATAAATATCAGCTGCTTAAGTAAAGAGCACAAGAGCAGAGGCTAAAGATGGGTCATGTGAAATGGCTAGGTATTTGGCTAGTGAAGCTCAGTATGAATTGAGTATGTGATAACAGTGTCAAAAAGTTAATGCAAATCTAGGTTGCATTTGTACTTATATGTCTAGAACAAAGGAAGTACTAAGCTTCTGCTCAGTCTTGGTAAAGACGCCTCCCTTTCTGAGTGCTCCCTTTTACGGGAGCACATTGAGAGGGAAAGATCAGCATGGTAGAGAAACTTGACACTTAAGTGAGAACATGACAGCAAGATTTAAATATTTGGCAATAGATGAAGTTGCAAAATGTCGTATGAAGACCCATGAATAGTCAGATTTCATTTTACTAGAAGGATAATGCACTCGTAATTAAAACGCCTAACACCTTTGAGGAGTTCAAATACAGATAGACTAAATGGATGGCAATCTAGGATGGAGATAATGAATACTAGGACCAGGACATATCAGTGGGGGGTGGGAAGAAAGGGCATACATGGTTTATATGCAGTAGGAAATTGATAGGAAGTAGGGAAGGAGGAAAAGGGAGGATGTTTCTCTGAATATGTGACCCCAGTGAGTTTTATGTGGCTCATTGATGCATCTGAATTGCTTCCATTTTATGTCTTTTTTTCTCATTTAACCTATTAGCAGCAGCAGTCAAATTATGTAATTCATTAAAACTCTTTTCTCCATGTTACAGTGTTCATTCTACCCAGTTTTATTCCACTATTTTCAGAATCCTTTACTTTAAAATGCCTTGTGAATTCCTGCCCCACAAAGTATCACATTTGAAATTCAGCAAGCTAGCTGTTATCTGGGGGAATGTCAAAATTAATTTGACAAAAACATGGGTGAGGAAAGCAGGGAGCCCTGGGCATTCTGAACAAAGATGTGGTATCAGTATTTACCATGGAACTCATTTGATTATAAGTCATCTAGAAGCATAATCACAATAATGGCCAGGAAAGCCCACAGAAGCAAAATAATTGAGTTAAAGTTGGGAGAGTGCTGGCAGATAACCTCACCGTGCCATGACCTACAAAAAACAACTTGATTGTAAAAAGTTGTAATAAAAATTTAAAGAGAAAGACAGAAGTTGCTGGAAATGTACGCATAATATGAATTCACAGGATTCCTGGAAAATTGAAGAAGGAGACTAATGGGATTTCAACTGCTGCCATCCCTCCCACATTTTGAAGTCTTAATTAATTTGGAAGACTGAAGGGGGTTTGGAAAAATGATTTGAAATCCTTTTTTTCTGAAGTCCCATCAGTTAACTGTAGTTTTCCTTATTTTAACAAGTAATAATAAAAAGTGCATCCTTACTATAAGTCTCAGATGTATTCCTTAAGTCTGTCTCTGGTAAGAAACTATAAATATGCTTTTACCTAGAAAACCCTAATGGCTCCTTCAAAAGGAAAATGCATTTACAGCTCCTTCTCCCAAGTCACTTTTTGAAATGTAGATTAATGTGACCTGACAGATTGTAATAACTACCAAAGAGCATCTTCATTAATTATAATGGGGAAACCAATAATATGGATCTTTATGATGTTAGCATGCATTAGAATATATCAAGTCAGCATCGTACTTGTAGCTGAAATGAAATTTGATTGCTAAGTCCAAATTCCTTAAAATAAAAACAAATACTGAAAATTTTGACAGCTCATTCAGCAATGCTAATGCTGAATGCTAATGGCATCACCACCATTTCATGTCCTTTCATCAGCCTTAAGTGTTTTTAAAAAGTAAATATACTGTCATGTGAAATATGAAGTAAGAAGTTTAAAAAGAGAGAGAGGTGACTGAGAGGAGGTACTTCTGAGACTTTGAAATATGTTTTTACTTCTTATTTTTCTTTTTTGTAAGTAAAAGTCATTCTAAGAGTCCCCCTAGGAAGCTGAACACAAGATGGACTCCAGGGAATTTAGAAATTCTTTGTTTCCACATGGCTCTGCTCTCAGGCCCCTGTGGACAAGTCACTTTTCCTTTTAGGTCCTCAGTTTTCTCATACACAAAAAGCAGAAAATGAGCAGTAGATTTCTTCACCAGGGTGGTGTTGTGTGACTGCATGGTAGTTGAGAAACATTTTAGCTATCTTAAAAGCATATTCATGAAATAATAATATAGTGAACGATCTTATCTAACATTTATGGATACTTACTTATAGTTGGTTAAGCACATTGCAGGCAAAGGGCTAGCCAGCATTGAAATGGCTACAGCCTGACATTGCTCAACCCAGCCAGACCCCATCTCATTGTCTTTCAAATGAAATCAGACTGTATTGGTGTCAGGAATTGGTTCTCTTCTTTTTAGAAGAGCAGGTAAGGGCCTTGGTGACCTGTGTCCCTGAGAAAATATAGTTACTGCCACTTAAGTACCTCGCAAATTATCAATGGGTTGAGGATTAATCATACCCAGCAATATTATAAATTACCAACAGCACAGCCTATCAATAAATAAATATGTTGAGCACTTACCCTTGCTAATAGAATTTTCAGTGATTTAGAAATTAGAGCTATTTAAGTTATGTACTATTTTGAATAAACCACCATTTGCTTCTCTAAATTTTGCAGTAAATTTTTCATTCATTCATTCAGGCATTCAATATTTATTAATCAATGTGCTTAGGAGAATACAAAGCTGTATATCTCAATGTTTACTAACAGGGCCAAGAGTCGGCATACTGTTCACGTCTGTTTCCTGCATTGTCTTATAGTCTGACAAATGTTAGTCGTGCAGTTGATCCTGATTGGTTGGTTGGTTGATTGAATGAAAGACCATAAGACAGTGTGCAGTGTTTGATGAGTTCCAGCAGCACTTAGAAAGTGCTAGAGGAGTTCAGTTAGGGCTGTTAGTTTTCAACCCAAGAGAATTACCTAGAGAGTGCTTTTGAAACATGAAGGCCCAAGCTCTGCTTTCATGTGGTAATCTTGCTCTTTGTTAGAACCTGATTATGTTTATATAAAGTTTAAAAGATGGCTGTAATGTGCATTGAGGTTTAAAAATCATTGCCTTAGAGAAATCAGGCTTGTATTTTTGAAGGAGGTGGTATGTAGCTCAACATTGAAGAGTACATATTGGGAGATACTGAAATCTGTGCCCAAATCGTTATCGTTCAGTGTTTTTTCCAAGCCTTTTGACTGCCTGGATGAGGCTCACCCAGATAATGGAGAATAATCTCCTTTATTTAAGGTCAACTGATTGTAGAGGTCAACCACGCCTACAAAATACCTTCATAGCAACAACTAGATTAACGTTTGATTATGGCATAAGTGAGTACTGTAACCCAGCCAAGCAGATAAATAAAACTGTCCAAGTGGACATGTTAAGGAGGATGTCCAAATAGCATTATATGAATAAATCATGAAGGTGGAAATGAGTAAGGTGTACCCGGTTTTCATTGAGCATAGAATTGATCTTGGGGAGTAGGAGGAGATGAGGTTGGAAAGATAATGTGGGATGTAGAAATAAAGAACTAAAGAGTTTGTACTTTTGAGCTAAAGAGTTAGCAATGCACCGGGCTCGGTGGCTCAGCCTGTAATCCCGCGCCTTTGGGAGGCTGAGGTGAGCGGATTGCCTGAGCCCGCGGGTTCGAGACCCGCTTGGGCAGCGAGACCTCATCTCTACAATAAATCAAAAAAACCAGCCGGGCATGGTAGCGCATGCCTGTAATTCCGGCTACTCGGAAGGCTGAGGCGGAAGGATCGCCGGAGTCCAGCAGGTCGAGGCTGCGGTGGCCGGAAGCGGCCACTGCACTCCAGTCTGGGCAACAGAGTGAGACTCCAACTCAAAAAAAAAAGAGTTAGCAATGCTATGGCAGGCTGTCCAAAAGAATTTTCTCTGATGATGGAAATGTTCTCTCTCTCTGCTAACACTATAGCCACTAATCACACTTGGTTTTGGAAACACTTGAGATATGGCTAGTGAGACCGAGAAACTGAATTTTTAATTTTGTTTCATTTGAATTCATGTAATTTAAATAGCCACGTGTGGTTCATGTCTACTGCGTTGGACAGCACCGCTGTAAGAGAGCATTCTGGTGGGAGTACATAGATAAGCTGGAGGGGAAGTAGAATGCAAGCAGTTCAGTGAGTAGATTGATGGCCAGAATAGTCCCAGTGGGCAGAAGGAGGCAAAGTGCAAAGAAAAGAGAGATGGGCGGTGAGGGAGAAGTGAATCAGATATCATCTTATGCTGACCATTTCTCTGTCTCTCTGCCACTTATCTCCCATTTTGCTTGCCCTCTCCCTTCACTCTAGCACTTCCTATCTGTTGAATTTCCCCAGCTCAGCCCTGCTTCTGCTTTCTCACCCTCACCTTTTCCTTCTCACTCCCTCAACTTCAATTACAAGCTCCATATTAACAACTTCCAAGTTTATTTATTTATTTTTTATTTTTATTTCTTTAATTATTTTTTAATCAATATTTTTTATTATGATTTTGTGGGGTACAGTTAAGGGTTAGGTGTACAATTACGTTTCATTCAGGCACCGTGTTCAGAGGTGTTTCCCCATCCCCAGACAGATAATTGCTACTGTTAATCCCATCTCCCTCCTCCCCCATAGTTTCCCAGTACCGGCAGTCATTTTCTTATAGTATTACATTGGATGTTCAAGGTTCATTATATGAGTGAGAACATGTGATACTCGGATCTTTGTTTCTGTGAGAGGTCACTCAGTATTATAGACTCTAGTTCCATCCAGGTTGCTGCGAAATTCATGATTTTGTTCTTTTTTATGGCTGCGTAGTATTCCATCGTGTATATGTACCACATTTTTTTAATCCAGTCCTCTTTTGATGGGCAGCATGGTTGTTTCCAGGTTCTTGCTATTGTGAACAACGCTGCAATAAGCATACGTGTGCAGGTATCTTTTTTATAAACTGATTTGAGGTCTTCAGGGTATATTCCCAGTAGGCGGATTGTGGGGTCATATGGAAGGTCAATTTTTAGAGCTTTTAGAAATCGCCACACTGCTTTCCACAGAGGCTGCACTAGTTTACACTCCCACCAACAGTGTAGAAGTGTTCCCTTTTCACCACACCCTCTCCAGCAGCTGTTATTTTTTGAGTTGTTGATAATTGCCATTCTGACTGGAATTAGGTGGTATCTCACTATGGTTTTGATTTGTATCTCCCTGATGATTAGTGAAGTTGAGTATTTCTTCATGTGTTTCTTGGCTGCTCGGATGTCTTCCTTTGTGAAGTGTCTGTTCATATCTTTTGCCCATTTTATAATGATGTTGTTTGTTTTTTTCTTTTCAGCACGTTTTAGTTCCCTGTAGATCCAGGATGTCAAGCCTTTGTCAGACCTGGTGTTGGCAAATATTTTTTCCCAGTCTGTAGACTGTCTCCCTGCTCTCTTGATGGTTTCTTTGGCCTTGCAGAAGCTTGTCAGTTTAATAAGGTCCCACTTGTCTATCTTCTCTCTTATGACCTGTGGGTTTCGGGTTTTGTTCAGGAATTGGATGCCACTTCCGATTTCCATTAGGGCATTTCCTTCCTTTTCTAAGGTTCTTATGGTTTGAGGTTTTACATTTAGGTCTCTGATCCATTTGGAGTTAACCTTTGTGCATGGGGATAGATAGGGGTCCTGTTTCAATCTTCTGCATGTGGTCAGCCAGTTTTCCCAGCACCATTTACTGAATAGGTTCTCCTCTCCCCAGTGGTAGGTAGTGGGGGCTTTATCAAAGATGAGTTGGTTGAGAAATTGAGGTTTTGCTTCTGGAATCTCAATTCTATTCCATTGATCTATATGCCTGTTCCTGTACCAATACCAAGCTGTTTTGATGATTGTAGCTTTATAGTAAAGTTTGAAGTCTGGTAATGTGATACCACCTGCTTTGTTTCTTTTGCTGAGGATTGTTCTGGCTATTCTTGGACGTTTGTGTTTCCATATGAATTCCCGTGTTGTTTTTTCCAGGTCAGAGAAGAATGTTGCTGGGAATTTGATGGGTATTGCATTGAATCTGTAGATTGCCTTAGGTAAGATGGGCATCTTCACAATGTTGATTCTTCCAATCCATGAGCATGGGATATTTTTCCATTTGTTTGTGTCATCTTTGATTTCTTTGAACAGTGTTTTGTAGTTTTCATTGTAAAAGTCTTTCACTTCTCTGGTTAGGAAGATGCCAAGGTATTTCTTTCTTTTTTTTTTTTTTTTGTGGCTATTATGAATGGAATTGTGTTTTTTATTTGGTTTTCTGTTTGTTTATTATTGGTGTAGAGAAATGCGATTGTCTTTTGTACATTTATTTTATATCCTGAGACTTTGCCAAAGGCCTTTATCAATGTAAGGAGGCTTTTGATAGATTCTCTTGGGTTTTCAAGGTACACAATCATATCATCTGCAAAGAGAGATAACTTGACTTCCTCTTTTCCTATTTGGATACCCCTGATTGCCTCCTCTTCTCTGATTGCTCTAGCCAGGACTTCCAATACTATATTGAACAGGAGGGGTGAGAGTGGGCATCCTTGTCTTGTTCTAGTTTTCAGGGGAATTGGTTCCAATTTTTGTCCATTTAGGAGTATGCTGGCTGTAGGTTTCTTGTAGATGGCTTTTACCATTTTGAGGTATGTTCCCCGTATGCCTAGATGTTCAAGGGTTTTTATCAAGAAGGGGTGCTGGATTTTATCAAAAGCTTTTTCTGCATCTAATAATATGATCATGTGGTTTTTGTTTTGACATCTGTTGATGAATTTAATTACATTTATGGTTTTACGAATGTTGAACCAGCCTTGCATCCCAGGAATGAAGCCTACTTGGTCATGGTGGATGATTTTTGAGATGTATTGCTGAATCCGGTATGCTAGGAACTTGTTGAGAATTTTATAATCTATGTTCATCAAAGATATTGGCCTGTAGTTCTCTTTCTTTGTTGGATCTTTACCTGGCTTGGGTATCAATGTGATCTTGGCTTCGTAAAATGATTTGGGGAGAGTTCCATCTTTTTCAATCGCCTGGAATGCCTTCAGTAGGATTGGGGTATCAGCTCCTCCTTAAATGTCTTGTAGAATTCTGCTGGAAAACCATCTGGACCAGGGCTTTTTTTTCTAGGAAGTTTTCTTATTACGTAGTCAATTTCCTTGATTGTTATTGGTCTATTTAGGGTCTCAATTTCTTCTTATTCCAACCTAGGTAGGTTGTGTGATGTCAGAAATCCTCCATTTCCTTAAGGTTTTCAAGTTTGTTTCCATTCAAGTTTACGTAGTAGTCTCTAATGATCTTTTGTATTTCTTCAGGGTCAGATGTGACTTCATCTTTTGTGTTTCTGATTGTGCTTATTTGGTTTTTTTCTCGTTTTTTCTTGGTCAGTCTAGCTAGGGGACCATCAATCTTGTTTATCCTTTCGAAGAACCAGCTTTTTGTTTCATTGATTTTTTTGTATTATCTTTTTGTCTTCTATGTCCTGGATTTGGGCTTTTATTTTGGTGATCTGGATTCTTCTACTGAAATTAGGGTTTTTGTGGTCTTGCTTTTCCAGCTTCTTTAGGTGGCTTGTTAGGTTGTGAATTTCTGTTCCTTCCATTTTCTTCATTTGTGTTTGTAGGCATATAAATTGCCCTCTTACTACAGCTTTTAAGGCATCCCAGAGATTTTGGTAAGATGTTTCTTCATTTTCATTTGTTTCCAGGTATCTTTTGATCTCGGTTTTGATTTCATCATTGACCCAGGAGTTGTTTAGCATCATACTGTTTAGTGTCCATGTCTTTGTGGGTTTTGGGGGGACTTTGTTGGTGTCAATGTTTGTTTTTATTCCACTGTGGTCCAAGAAGGTGCATGGTAGAATTTCAGTCCTTTAAAATTTGCTTATGCTTGATTTATGGCCGAGTATGTGGTCGATCTTAGAATATGTTCCATGTGGTGATGAGTAGAATGTGTATCCTGTGGTCTTTGGATGGAGTGTTCTGTAGGTATCAATTAAGTCCATTTGGTCCAAAGTCACATTGAGGTTCCGGATCTCCTTGCTGATTTTTTGTCCTGATGATCTGTCTAGGGTTGTGAGTGGGGTATTAAAGTCCCCAGTTGTGATGGTGTTAGAGTTAATATCTTTCTTTAGTTTTCCTAGAAGTTGCTTTATGAAAGTTGGCACACCTATGTTGGGTGCATATATGTTTAGGATAGATATTTCTTGTTGGTGGATTGAGCCTTTTATCATTATGTAGTGGCTTTCTGTATCTTTTTTGATTTTCAATAGCTTGAAGGGTATTTTGTCTGAAATTAAGATTGCTACTCCTCCTTTTTTTTGTATTCCGTTCGCCTGAAAGTTTGTTTTCCATCCTCTTACTTTGCATCTGTGGGTGTCCTTTTTAGTGAGGTGAGTCTCTTGAAGGCAATAGATTGTTGCCTGATGATATTTTATCTATTTCGCCATTCTATGTCTTTTCAGTGGTGAATTTGTCCATTCACATTTAGGCTAATAATTGAAATGCAAGAGTTGATCCCTGTCATAAGGTTCTTACAGAGTTGTTCCTGTTTGTTTGTTGTCTTTCTTTGGGTTTTGGAGTTGGTTCATGTGTGTTTTTAATCTTTTGCCTTCACTCTTGTGAAGAATGTTGTTGTTCATTTTTCTTTTTCTTCTGTGTTCAGTACTTTCTTAAGTGTTTCTTGCAGAGGTGGTCTGGTGGCAGCGTAGGTTCTTAGGGATTGGATATCTGGAAAAGATTTCAATTCTCCCTCACTAGTGAAGCTTAGTTTGGCTGGGTAGGTTATTCTTGGTTGAAATTCTTTCTCTTTTAGAACTTTGAAGATAGGGCTCCAGACTCTCCTAGCCTGTAGGGTTTCTGTGGATAAATCTGCCGCTATTCTATTTGGTCTTCCCTGGTAGGTAGTCTGGCCTTTTTCTCTTGCTGCCTTTAGGATTTTTTCTTTTATATCTACTTTGTTTAGGCGAATTATTATGTGTCTGGGAGTTGGTCTTCTCATTTGTTGTCTTGCAGGGGTTCTCTGAATCTCTTGTGTTTGAATTTTTTCATCCTTGATGAGACGAGGGAAGTTTTCTTGAATGATTTCATGAAATGTTTGTTCCAGTGTGGCTTCTGTTTCTCTCTCTGCCTCAGGAAGCCCAGTTACTCTTAGGTTTTGTCTCTTGAAGTGATCATTCATCTCTTGCAGGTTTTGTTCTGTCTTTTGAGCTTCTTTTCTATGCTTTTGACAATTAGGGTTAGTTCTGTGTTTTGGACTTCAAGCTCTGAGATTCTTTCTTCTGCTTGGCTGATTCTGCTTTCCATGCTTATTAGTCTGTTATTCATTTCCATCACAGTATTCTTTACTGCTGTCATTTCTGACATCAGCTCCTTCCTATTTTCCTCTTGTCTCTCCTCAGTTTTTTAAATTCTCTCCATTAATGTCTTGATGTCTGGGTATGTTACATGTTACCAGTCATTCTGGGGACTCTTCATTGTTTGTGTTCCAGAATCTGTTTTCTCAGTGTCTGATCTCCCAGGGGTCTGTGTGAAACCTATATTCTTCTTTTGATTTTTCTTCATTTGTGCGGTTTTTTCCCCCCTCTCTACTTTTTCCTTCTCTCCACGTCGCCGTCTTCTTTAATTCTGTTATTCAGGGGTAAAGGGATTGGTTTTACTTCTGTTTGTTCAATCTCCTATTCATTATGTATGCCCTCTTACTTTGTTCAATTCTGGAGTTGCACTGTAGGTTGCGAGTGGTCCTTTTTGCAGTTTTGAGATTTACTTAAGAGGGGAGCTGTGATTCAAAATCTATCTGCAGGTCCTGGTATTCGCTGACAGGTGTGTGGATAATGTGGAACCCACTTCCCACTGCCCTGGAATCTGTCCGTGCAGTGGGGCTGTAGGTTTACTCCCTGAAATAAAATGTGGTTAGCGGAGGGGAGACAATGGAGCAGATGGTGGGTTGAAGAGGGGAGTGGAGAGATAGAGGAGTAAGGGGGGAAACAAACGAGTGTGCCAACAAATAGAGAGAGAGGCCTATACTGAAACAGATAAAAACAATAGACCACAGCTACAGACGAACCAACTCTCATACAAAAAATAATAAAACATATAGTGATGCTAACATACCAGCTATCCAACCACCTTATTAGTGTGCTGTTCCTCTATACAAAGATATGGTTTGCAGAGAGAAGAAAAGAGAAGAAAAGGAAGAGGAAAAAAGAAAAAAAGGAACAATACAGTAGGAATAGAATTAAGTCATTAAACTAACAGAATCAATGAAGCACACTCTGAGACATTTCGTTTAAGTTCAATGTCCTTTCAGGTCTAATTTCTAGTTTTCTTTTCAAGCTGATAAATTGTTTGCAGTTAGGGTCAGTTGCCCCTGGTCTGCTGTGAAGGACAGTTCAGATCACCCTCCGTTCACTCTGGCCATGTCTTTATCAAGCTTGTTTCTCCCGTTTCGGTGTTGTTACCTTGAATTGCCAGCAGGTGGTGCTATCTCATCTGCTCGCCCCAGAGGGGGTGGGGCCGGACAGGGACAGCAGAGGCTGAAGATGGCAAATGGCTGCCTGCCTCAGGGCAGACGGCAGGAGACTTACAGCGGGCAGGACGTCTCGGTGGCAGGAGAGGTGGCAGCGATCCCAGCAGATCTTCCCTGAAGGGGCTTGAAGGACTGAAGTGGATCGCCTCTGTCCTGGGTGGTGCGATGTGTTATGGCCGTGGTGGTGGCGGCGGGGGGGGGGGCGGCAGCACCATTTGCACTGCAGTGACTACTGTCCAGTCCACTGCGATGCCCCAGCGGTGGCTGCGGCCAAGCTCTGTATGAGGAGCAGGCTGCAATGTTGGGCTCCGTAGCCCCCCAGGGCGAGAGTCAGAGACCCACTGCAGATCTCCTTTGCAGAGGTTTTCACAGACCCAACTCCCAAGTTTATACTTGACCTCAATCTTTCTTCTCAGCCCGACTCTGATATTGCCACATAGAATCCTCAGAGACTTAGTCTTCCTCTCCTAAACTTATTTCTCTTCCATTTCTCTGAATTTATATTTTTGAATCATCATCCTCTCAGCTGCTCAAGCCAGAAACCTGAGACTCTTTGACATCCTCTTTCTGTCACCCTCATTCAATTAATCACTAGGATCTGGTTATTCTAAGTTACAACTTCAGTCTGCCCCTTTCTCTTCATCTCCATTTCTGCCCTCCTCAGAATAGGCTCCACCTTTGTTCCCTGGACTCAAAGTCACCCCATCACCACTTTTGCTACTCACTGAACTGTTCTCTGAATAATTGCCTTAAAACGGAAATCAGATCTTTTCATTCCTTTGGTGATATATAATGGAATTTTCTCCTGCTGCCTTGTCTACCGTATTACAAAATGTCAGGGGATAAAGGGTTAATTAATTTCAGTTGATTTATTGAATCATATTTTTCCATTTACTGTTTCTGTAACCCTGTTGAGCAGGTACTGTTGGAAAATAACACTGAGAAGATGACATTGTCTGTATCCCCTTCGGACTTATATTCTTAAGTGAGAGAGACAAACAGTCAAATAATTACACAAATAACTTGACAATTAAAATGGTGAGAAGTGACATTTAAGGAGGAGCATACGGTGCTCTGAGAACATATAAGAAGGAAGCCTAAGCTAGCCAGGGAAGGTCTCCATGAAGAGGAGTTAGCAAGGGAGAGGGAGGAGATTTTAGGAAGAGGGAACTGCACATGCAAAGATAGGTGGGAAATACTTTTCTTTAATGGAATTCATTATATAACCATTAAAAATGTTAATGGAATATAGAAACTGACAACTGTGCTAGAATGGAACCAGAGTCTCAAATTTTATAAGCCATCTAGAATGGGTTAGTCTGTTGCAACCTAATTATAAAACTTGAATTAAATGGTTACATTAAATACTTTAAATTGAACATTTTAGTTACCTCAAGTCAATTCAACAGTTATCTGTTGGCCTACTTTCTTAGGTGTTATAAGTTAAAAAAAAAAGATTTTTCCCTTCAGTGTTGTATTCCAATTAAAATGATAGTGTATATGTACATAAAAATATATGATACTATATTTTGTATGTACTGTATCATATTATTATGATTAATATTACATGATGCAAAATTAAGAGCCAAAATGAATGGTATACAATAGCAGTTCTAAAATGTATATATTTTTACACTTTATACTTTAATAATGTATTGACCCACAAAGAGTTTTTTTTTAACATGGGTGTGTCTATCAATATTTACTATATTAGAACTTAAAACTGAGAAAATTTTAAAATATTTTTTTAGTTTGTTTAAATATAACTAGTAATAAAACCAGTATACATTAACATAAGATATTTTTATGTAGAATAACTACTTTGTAAAACAAAATAATTGGTAAGAAGAGTGGCATTTTTTGTATATTTTGCAGACTTTTAAAAGAAAAAACAGCTGGGTTTTTATGACAACTTCTACAGTTAAAAGTTGCAATAAGTTGTTTTGGTTGAACTATATGAAGATAATCCAGCCTTAAACAGATAGGTAGTTGGAAGCGGGAGGAGTATTTTAAAACCTTTTCAGATAATTGTGGGAGTATTTTTCGATTCCACATTAAAGCTTAAAAAGTGATCATTTCTTAAAGTTTGATTGTAATATGGATGTGAAATTATCAATGAATTTTTTGTACATGAAAAACCTATCTTGCATTTTGAATGGCTCTTTACCCAAACATGATTTTTACCACCATGATGGGTCAGTTGAAAAATACTGGTTCGCTGAGTTAAGCAGATTTTACAAGTGTTTACGCATTTCATTATATGACATGAAAAAATCATATTTGTTGACATTACCTCTAATCTCAACCAAAAAGTCATTGACTGTCAGGAAGTTGTCAGGTTCATAGCAGTGAATCCAGTTGTCCTAAATTCTAAAACTTGGTTGAAAACTAGAATTTTGTCATTAGCAATAACTGTTGTCAGTTGTTTTCCTTGAAATGACAGTTTTACTTTGTTCATTTTTGGGAAAGTGTCTGCTAAATACTCAAGGCTATGTAACCAAATTTTGTGTCAGTCATCTGTCAAGTAAAAATGGTGTCCTGTGAAAAAAAGAAATCTATTTCAGCACACAACTTAAAAACTGTGCAAATACTTTTCGTAGAGATAGTCTTGAATGTGCAAAGAAGTGCTTTGTGATACTTCCATTTCTTCCCACAGAATATTAAGCTATGCACTCAAAGCTCAAGATTTAGTAAAGTTAGTCATTGTTACTGCTCACTCAAGAATGTTCTTAAGTGAAACAGCTCCTTTTTTTTTCACTGTCAGTATGTGGTGATGTAGAATGGCTGCTAGTCTAGTTTGGTGCCACTGCTGAGTTGTGCTAAGGTGTTAGCAGCTTTACCTACTGTGGTTTTTGCACCATTATTGCAAATACTAACACGATTAGAAAGACACATAGCATCATAGTATTATTGTAAAAATGGTTTTGACCTTGTGGGCCACCCCAAAGGGTCAGGAATCCTCAGAAGTCTGTTTACATCCTTTGGTACAGACAGTGGTGCAGTGAGAGAGAAAGAAACATGGACCTACATTGTTAGATAGGCTCCCACAAGAGGAACGGAGCTGAACCTTAAAAAGGGAATTAAGATTTGGATAGGTGGCAAGGAGAGGGGAAGGGGATTTCAGGAGGGGGAACCATGAGAGCAAAGGAGTAGAGGCAGGAAGGAACATGATGTAGTCAAAACAGTTATGAGAATGATAGTCAGGTTGGAAGATTAGGAATGGGGTGTAATCATTTATAAAATGTGGCATATAATCAGATTATGAAGCATCTTAATCTGAAAAGGTTGAACTTTCTTTAGCGGTCACTAGGAGGATTAAAGATTTTTGAACTTGTCTTTGATTTGATGAGCATACTGGTTTAGGAATATCCTTCTGGTGGCAGTGTATAAGGTGAGTTGGTCAACAGAACAGGATGCAAGGAGACTTTGGGGTAGTAATTGTAATCTCACATGAGAGTCAAGAGCACAGACCAGACTAGAATGATAACAATAGATGCAACAGAATGAAATCGACTAAGATGGAAGCGGTATAGAACTAAAGATTAAGTCAAAGGTTATTTTTTATAACCCCATTTCCTTGCCAAGGACACTGTCTGTTAGGGAAATGGACAAAAATTGAGTGTTGCTATCCAAGGTCCCACATTATACTTTGTCCTCTCAAAAAAAAAAAAAAGGAATGCTTCCTTTTTTCTGATAACAGGACTCTATCATTGAACACATTTCCTTTTGCTCTGCTGCCAGGAGGCTTTGTGCCACTTTTCATTTTAATATCACAACAACTACAATTGTCCCAATGGTTAGTACATTTTCTTCCTCCCACCTTCTCTGGCTCTGACTCTCTGTAATTTATTAATCTTATTATATTCATTCTACTTGACGCCAAATGTCTTAAGTCTTCTTTTGAAAGCGGTTGGTGGAGTAGAATACAATTTAATGATAATATGAATAGCCCTTAACACATTTTGTTCTTTTGTGGAATGGGACCCTCTATTTTATCACATTTTACTCAGAACCTGAAGAAAGGCTAAAAAATCTCTGATAGCCAAAACCAAAGTACTAAGGCTTAATTTAGGAGAAATTCAATAAATTCAGTTAATCTTGTTGCCCAATTCAAAGCAGGTTAGAAGCAGCAAATAATGGGGCAGTATAATACCTATTAAAGATGAGTAAATTAATAGCTGAAAGACATGATCCCTGATCATCTGAGTAACAGCAAATAGGAAAAGCAAGATGCAGGTGGAAGTTTCTAATGGTTATAAGGTATGTGAGTGCACCCAACACAGCTAGTAATCAATAAAGAGCTGTTACCTGTCAAGATAGAGAACACCAACAGCTCACACTTGTTGAGCTTTTACTATGTTCCAGGCTTTGTACTATTACCTTGCATGCATCATCTCGCTTATTCTCATGATAACCCTGCCTTTCTTTCTGTGATTTCCTCATTTTTGCAAATGAGTAAGTTTACTTTTGAAGAGATAAATTATACACACAGACACATGGCTAGCTGTGTGTGGCACAGGTGCGGTTTTAACCTAGCTCTGCCAGAAACCATAGTCTGTGTCTTGTCTCCTCCTTTTTAACTCCATTTTTACCTCCTAAATAGTAACAGTAGCTTAAGGATTATTTGATATTCTCTTTTAAGAGATAAAAAAAATCATATATTTGAGAAACTTTAAGCACTAAAAGGTTAAAGTAATATATTTATTGTATAAAGTTTAAGTATGTAAAAACTTATTTCTTCAGAGCACATTGTTTCTTGAAAATTCCCAATAATTGATGGGAAGAAGATTTTGTAAGATTTTATTTATTTATTGTCTACAATCAGTTTAAAACATTTTTTCCAGCATTGTTTTAAATGAGGTTTTTGTTTTTTAATTGTGCTTTAGAAACATCAGTGCATTCTCATTTTCACACTACAAAAAAAACAGCCATTCTCGTAAACTACTTTTTAAGTTAAAGGAGGAAAAGTAACATATAATCTATATAAAACATGAACCAACTGATAGGAATTGTCATAATCCTTTGCTTTGCTGGGTGCTAGATACTTTGGTTTGTTTTTCTTCCTCAGGCCTTGAATGAAGTTGCAAAAATTGATTCCCAGAGCACTAGTCTTGAGAAGATTATGGCCAAGGGGTACACAGGACATAACCATTGGACAAGAGAGTTACAGATGACAACAACACTCTTGTGTAGCTGAAAAGCTAAAAATAACTCAAGACAGTTCTAAGGGTGGAAATGGAAACCTCTTGTGAAAGACGAAGAGTTCACCAAAGAAATTGTACCAGGAAAACCCTTAGAAGACTGTCAAACACATGCTACTGTGGGAGTGACAGATTGTAACACTAGGGAGTCTACAAAGAAGAATTACACAGGAATCTAGTAAAGAGCCTAAGGCTTGCTATCTTGGCTACACCCTCAGTTACACCTTATTTATCTTCCTCCTCTCAACTGTCTGAATAGCTATAGCATCAAACACCCTTTTCTGTTATTCTCAGACTGTGGTCACTTCTGTGAGACTGGCTTTTTATTCATAAGCATAAAATTTCAAGGACTACTAATGTGAGTCACGTGTGACACCAGAAACGGGGGCAGTTCATAGCTATAGATTTGATGAATGAGAACTACCAGTAAGTATTTTTGAGTCATAACCATTTGGATTTTCTAAGAACCAAAAATAGATAAACTAAAGGCAATTGAAATATGGTTAATTAAGAGAAACGAGAGGAACATGCAGTTATGAAGTCAAGCTAAAATCATTGTTCCTTAAGACTAAGGATCTTAGCTGGGTTCAGTGGCTCAGCCTGTAATCCCGCACCTTGGGAGGCTGAGGTGAGTGGATTGCCTGAGCCTGCAGGTTCGAGACCCGCCTGGGCAACTTGGTGAGACCTCATCCCTACAATAAATCAAAAAACCAGCCGTGCGTGGTAGTGCACGCCTGTAGTTCTGGCTACTTGGAAGGCTGAAGCGGAAGGATTGCTGGAGCCCAGCAGGTCAAGGCTGCGGTGGCTGGGAACGGCCACTGCACTCCAGTCTGGGCGACAAAGTGAGACTCCATCTCAAAAAAACAAAACAAAACAAAAGACTAAGGATCTTAAAGTTGTAGATAGACTTTTGTGAAAGTCCACTAAGTCATGAAAAATCTGGTTGTAACACTATTATTTTGGTTTCAACTGATTCCAGAATGTAAGATTGGGAGCTATTTCTTTTTTTTTTTTCTTTTTTTTTTTTTTTTTGAGTTGGAGTCTCACTCTGTCACCCAGACTGGAGTGCAGTGGCCGCTCCCGGCCACCGCAGCCTCTACCTGCTGGGCTCCGACGATCCTTCCGCCTCAGCCTTCCAAGTAGCCGGAACTACAGGTGCGCGCTACCACGCCCGGCTGATTTTTTTTTTGATTTATTGTAGAGATGAGGTCTCACTGCCCAGGTGGGTCTCGAACCCGCGGGCTCAGGCAATCCACTCACCTCAGCCTCCCAAAGGCGCGGGATTACAGGCTGAGCCACCGAGCCCGGCTAAGAGCTTTATGTAAATGTGGATGGATCTTAAATCCATAATGAATATCAAAACTAAGCAAGACACCTTGAGGATATTGATAATCTTAAGAGGTTAGCTTCTGGGGGGATAATCATCACTCTCACAAACGTTCTCTTTTGCCTTTTGTCTTGTTTTATTATATCTATTGCTTTATCTTTACCAACACTTTATTGGAAATACTTTACAACCTAATCTTTCCTACATGTCTTTTACCAATGTTACTACTTGCAGGTGAGAATACTGTAAATGGATGATGACTTTTTTTAAAAAAGGAAAATATAACAAGCACTATAGGCATTTTTACATTTTTCTTTTTCATGCATTGACTTTTCTTTATTGTCTCCCTTTTTTTCTGCAAATTACCTTTAAGGAAGGCTAAACTAAGATTATTTAAGTGCTGGAAAGTCTGGGGAAACAGGAATGAAAAAAAAAATTGAAGTCATGCCAATGAAATTCTCAATTACAGTTCTGTAGGTTTAAGGAAAAGATTCAATAAATGTTTCCTGCCTGATGAGAAAGCTCCTGACTCAGCATCTTTCATTAGCTACATTAGTTAATTAACTCCATTTAAGGAAGTTTTATTTTAAATGACATTTCAAACCCTATTTTCATATTTCCTTGAACCTATTTCAGAAATTTTAAGGATAGTTAAGATACGAGACCTCTGTTTTGATAAAAGTACTGCTTCCTTGGCATGAACTAGTGGACAATATTTAATAATATGTTTGAGGCATTGTGCCTTTATCCTCACCAGGCATTGAAAATGTGGCATTCTAATAATAGAATTCTAGAGTTTATTTTTAAAAATGCAAAATGCATAAGCCAAATCAGGAAGCCATAAACATGTGCACAACAACAACAGCAAGGCATGTGTGTAGCACAAGCTGATGATATTTTTTTTTTTTTTTTTTTTTTTTTTGAGTTGGAGTCTCACTCTGTCGCCCAGACTGGAGTGCAGTGGCCGCTTCCGGCCACTGCAGCCTCGCCTGCTGGGCTCCGGCGATCCTTCCGCCTCAGCCTTCCGAGTAGCCAGAATTACAGGCATGCGCTACCACGCCCGGCTGATTTTTTTTTTTTTTTTTTTGATTTATTGTAGAGATGAGGTCTCGCTGCCCAGGCGGGTCTCGAACCCGCGGGCTCAGGCAATCCACTCACCTCAGCCTCCCAAAGGCGCGGGATTACAGGCTGAGCCACTGAGCCCGGCGCTGATGATATTTTTAAGTGAACTACATCTGTTGCTGACAAGAATGACTGAAAACAAGTTCAGCTATTGGGGTACTAGTTATAGCCATTTACCAATATAAAACAGCAAGAGCGTTTTTTAAGAATTTGCACATTCATTTTAACTTGCAACAGAAATTATTTGTATACCAAATAAGTCGTATGTAAATCTAAAGAAATGTGTGAGTCAAACTACACAGCTGAGGACTTGGTGATTATGCAAGTGGCATGTAAACTATGACAGAAAGCCAGTCAGTGGGGTGACTTTCTAAAGTTAGCATGACACTTTCCAGTTAAAACGTCCACATTACAGAAAACATGTTAACATTACTGGACCTAGGGCTGGTTGACAGTGCCCTGAAGTATTTCTCCTTTTTCCTTTTGGGTCTTATTTGGTAAAACTGAACTCTTTTGAGGTCACTATAGATATTACTCCCTGTTGTCTTTTTCATGACCACAGTCCCCGATTATGCAAGGTCACCATCTACTCCCAGCAGCTGCTTCCTCTTCTAATGACATCTTATCCAGCAGCACATTCTGCCTGTTCAAATGGATACCAAAGTCCACAGTGGCTATAAATAATACCAATTTCGATTTAGATCGCTTGGTATGTGCACCATCCAGGGATGCATAGGACCCTCTTATAACTGGTCTCTTCACATCTCATGTTGAGTATTTGCTTTTGTGGAGGTGTTGTGTACCCTCTCCCACTCAGTCTTCTCTTAGCAGTCAGGTCCCACACTGAACCTGCAGGCCTAGTCTATGTTGCCCTTTACCTTCTTGTTCATTTACCTTTGTGGTTTTTAGGATCTCATCAGAGAGACCCAAGAAAATCTGCTGAAAAGTGATTAAATAATTAGATAGTTCAGGTAGGTCAAGCACTTCACACACAAAGCAGTCATTCATTTGGGTAGTATTCATTTACAGTGTTAGAGCTCCCTAGTTAAAAGGTGCAAATTTTTTAAAAAATACATATTTTGACTTTACGTATATTGGGAAAAGTGGAAAAGACTGAAATCTAATGAAGGCGGAACAAAGCACTCTCATACAGTGCTGGTGGATATGTTGAGTTTTATAAATATTTTGGAAGACAGTTTAGTGATCTGTGTATCAAAATCTATTAAAAAGGCTATGCCTCTTAAAATCTGCTTCCAGAATTTAGCCTAAGGAAACAGTCAGTGAGCAAGTACACAGATACATATGTACAAGGATGCTCGTTGCAGTAGTGTTTATAAAAGCAGAAAATTGGAAACACTTCTGTGCTCATCAGTGGAGGAACTGTTTAACTAAATTATACTGCAGCTATTACACATGATGATGTAAAGCTTTATATAAAGCTAGAAAAATGTGCTCAATGTTTATAAAACAGTATGTATAATATGGTATCATTTTGGTTAGTATGTATGTGCATTCTCACACACATATATGTGTAAGCCTGAAATGGTGCACTCCAGAATTTTAAGAAATTTAACTCATCTCTGGGACATGGGATTACATATGACTTTTATTTTTTCCTTCATACTTTTTTGTATCTTCAGAATTTTTTTGTATTGAGTGTATATTACTTTTATCAGCAGGGAATAAAAGCTTTTTTATTCTAAGAAAAAAGTAAACCTGAGCTCCTGCTACATGCAAAGGCTCAGCAGGGAGCTCAAGGTGAGCAAAACCTGGGGCCGCTGGCCTTCAGAAATTAATAGTGTGGTTAACAGAGCAGGGAAGGAGACAGTGTGATTTGTACAAAAATTCTTCTGGGTAACTCATGAGTACAACTTGACCATTACAGAGTCACTGCCACAGGATGTTCTGGGAACATACTGACACACTTAACTCTAAAACAGACTTGGAGTCCCAGCTTTCAGGATGCATCCTCCTCCTTGAATGGGCTTCTTTTCCACCATGCTTCTTTGCTATCAACACATTCCTGAATGCCTGCTCTGATCAAAAACAAGCTCCCTCATCCCCTACAGCAGGCACCATTTATGGAGCTGACTTCCTGTGTGGCTTTCCTCTGTGTCTAAGTACTTTTTCTTACCCCTGTTATAGCATGTTAATACATTATTTTCTTTTCTTCCCAACCCCGCTTCTTACAATACTACTCTTTCTACCTTCATCATTCAGCCTGTTATGCCTGCAGTTTGGAGCACCCTTTTGGCTCAGTTCTTGGCATTTTTCTTTGTACTTTGCGTTCTGCATTGCTAAAAATAAAAGGAATACAATTTAACTTGGTATCTTTTATCTTGGAAGAATTTTTGCACAATTGTGAGGGAGAAAGAAAGTTCCGCTTGTTTGCTCATGCTTTAAATCTGATGCCTGAACTCTGCTACAGTTAGGAAAAGTACCTAGGAATATATGTCACTCATGTCATTCATTACTGCCTGGCATGTTAATTAAATTCCATCATGTTTTATATTTTGTGAGACCTAAATATTCGCATAAAGGTTTTTGCTTCTAAACTTGCCCCTAGAACTTGCTGTGTGCCTGGATTCGGGGTTTACTAGAAAATAGAAGATGCTATATTTTCACTCTAATTCTCTATTATGAGTAAGTTTTTTTTTCCTTTGTGCTCTTCTTAGAATTGACTACTTCGTCTTACTAGTCTTAAAAACTGTAGCGAGCCATATATTTTTTTCCACATTTGCACATCAGTTGCACTTCAAATTAGTTATCTGAATGTTTTGATATCTATTTTTCACAGTATAATTTCTCAGCTATTGTTAGACAGTAAACTTTCTTGCATCCTACTGTTGAGACCATTAACCCAAGTGAGCCTGGAGTACTCCAATCTGGTAATAAATGACAACCATATTGAGGCAGGAATAGGCTATTTGGAAATTCTAGAGATACAGTCAGTATCATTTGCTGTCCATTGCAAGTTTCAAACACCCTTACACATAAACAGGAGTTTGAGCAAAGATCCCAATCTGACTGCTTTTGATACAGATCTTGGACAAATGATTGAAATTCAGCATTTTTACTGTGGGAACAGATTCCTCTATAGTGAAATGGGACTTAGTTACAGTCAAGGTTATTCAAGGACCCATTTTGTGGACACTTGAGAAGTGTTGGATTGGAGTAATGTTAAGCAGCAAGTCATTTTATGGACCTACAAAGTACTGATGTCAGGGATCCCAGGAGAATGCTTATATAAGGTGAACTGCTCAGCTCTGACAGACCTAAATATCACTAGATAATTAGACTCAGGCAGCCATTTCCCAAGACCCACTCTTTTTTTTTTTTTTTGAAGTTTTTAATTTTAAAGAATGTTAATAAGGTGTGCTCCCCATCCCCTGGCAATTTCCACTACTACCAGTCCCATCCTGGCAGTTTCCCACTACTGCCCAGGCCCACTCTTAACTCACTGCAGCCCTCTTCTTTCTCTGCCCAAGAGTCACACCTTACCATCATGTAGCCTACCTTTTATATATTCAAGAAAAGTCCAATGCCATGTTTCAGTCAATGATTACTTATGAGAAATTTTCCTACTAATATTGGAAAATGCTCATCCTTGAACTTATTTTTCTGATGATTAGGACATCCTCATCCACTGTGTTACAGTAGTGGAAGTCTCTCACTGGCTCCAGGGACAGGATTGGTACCCATGTGTACTTCCTTACCAATAGCAAAATACGTTGTTTTTCATGCTGTCAAACTGACAACTCTATCTTGAAAGTATTGGGTAGAGTATAATTTTTTTTTTTTTGAGTTGGAGTCTTACTCCGTCACCCAGGTGAAGTGCAATGGCATGCTTATGGCCACCCCAGCATCAACCTGCTGGGCTCTGGCAATCCTTCCGCCTCAGCCTTCCAGGTAGCCGGAACTACAGACACGCGCTACCATGACTGGCTAATTTTTTATTTATTGTAGAGACGAGGTCTTGCCAATTTGCCTGGGCTGGCCTTGAACCAGCGGGCTCAGGCAATCCACCCGTCTCGGCCTCCCAAAGTGCTGGTATTATAGGTTGAGCCACTGAGCCTGGCGGGTAGAGTAATTTTGCTGCCTGCATTTTTGTCCTGATTTGGTGAAGGGTTCTTCTGTTGAAGGAGCTGCCCGACAAATAAAAAGAGAGAAGCCATGCTGAGAAGAGGGAGGCCTGGAAAACATTGTTTGGGTAACTCACACCTGACTTCTTATTCATCTCTCTCCTTCACTACTCTGTCGAGCTCTTATTTCTCAGACCAAGCATATTTCTTCTTCATCCCAAGTGTGACATGTCAAAGCCAGACAGCCAAAGACAGAGGTGATAAGGTCACTACTCTGCAGTGGTTGGCAGGGTTGTTTTGGTTTATTCTGGTATAATGACAAATGAACATAGCTTGTACTTTTAACTACTGCAACCCTTAACTTTTAGTACAGCAGTAAGTCAGGTTGCTGCAAGCAAGTACATAAATGCATTAGTAGGATCTGGTGTTCCTCAGGGATAGTGCAGGCAATAGGTATAAACAGGTATAGTATATTGTAGACTCCAAACTGCAATTAGAAATTTGCTTGATATTTTTTCAGGAAGAAAGAAGAAAGTATTAGTGAGTAGTGACTGTTTATTGCACTGGCATGAAAAACTTTTGCCTAAGACCTTCAGAGAAGCCATTAGCAAGTTGCTCTGATAAGCATAAGAATTAATACAGTTCCCATCAGGAGGGTCAGTAACCATGCAAAAGCTCTGCTCTAACATGATTTTACCTGATAAATTTTAAACCTGCTCTTCAGGTGTTTTTAAACTTAAGCTACTCAACAAGAGAGATTTGGTTTCAGATTTTATTTTGTTTTTTAATTTTATCTTGGTGCCATTTGACTTGGTAGAAAAACTAAAGATTAAAATTTGAGTAGACACTGAAAAAGGCATAGAGCTCAGGACTCTGAATAATCCATCTCTGAGTTATCAGTCATTTAAAGAAGATTATCAGTATTCTGACAAATTAAAATTTTATTTCCTCCAGACAAAGCAAAACTTTAAAAGAAGAATAACTTTTTTTCAGCCTTCTGTTGTTTTAACATCCTGTTGCATGATTTAGGTCTGTAGTAGGGCTTATTACTGAAAATGTAGCCCTTTTTTTTAAAAGCACATTTTTGCTCACAAATCAGTGTTCTATTTAGACCACTTCCCTTGTTTGTTGTATAGTCTTTCCAGGCTAGTTGTTCATTTCCCCCTTTTTCCAGTTTCCTAGTAGAATGCCTTCTGCCAAGAGATGGGAAACCTGGATTTCACAGCAGTAGGAAACTGGCACTCTTTTCTCTGGCATTGCATTCTAATAGTACCATATCAGAGTCTGACCTACTTATTTCACACAGGCAACTGTTGTCAAATCAGTGGAGTTTTCCTCCAAACAAAGGGCCATGGTCTTCCATCCCATTCACGAGGCACGCAGGCATGCCTGCAGACCAGTTTGGGAACCAGCTGCCAACCTGTGCTGCTGTGCAAGGGAAGAGTGCCTGTAGCCATGTACAGATGTGGTTCTCATTCCAGGCCTAATTCTTCAGAACTGAATTTCACTGAGCTCCTGCTGGATTCCACCAAAAGCAGCCGAATGTGAACTACAGAGAACAAGTTGCTTTTGTGCACTTTTCAGACATTTGCAGTGATGACCAGGTTTTCTTGACTGTGTTACACCCTACCCCACTTCCCCTTTGCCACTCTGAGAAATTTTCCTTTTTTTTCCCCTCTCTCCACACACAATTTTCCTTTGGCAACAACCTTCGTTGTCACCAGTAGTATAATCCTCATGAAAAGGAAGAGAAATTGAAGGGGCCTAAAGGACTCTGTGACTGGAATGAAAAGGGGCTTATCAGCTTTTTTTATGTACCTTCAAATACTCTTACAGAATGTTTGTTGGTTTGGAATAACTGAAAATGCAAGTAAAACAACTGGATAGTGGCCATCAGTCTAGGACAATACATTTTTCTTTGTTTTCCTGGCCATGTGGTTCCCTGAATAGAAAGAGTCTTCAGGCAGAGTCACGCTGTTTGTGGTTGAAATCCCTTCATCTGTGGGATGGGTTACATCAACAGTATTCATTCTGCAGGTGGAATATCATGCTAACTGGGAGGAGCTTTGTATACTAGTAGTAAGCCTTCACATGCTCTGTGGTGGAAAAAAGGAAAGGGATAAGTACCAGGCTTCATGTGTGTTATCAAAAAACACTTCTTAGAGGTGTAAAGAAAAAGAGAAAGTGATATAGTGGTGGTAAAGTTGGGTGACTCATGTTAATTGATACTGAATGCAGAGGAGAGCTAAGCACATTTGATGAACATAACATACAAGTGGTTCCACCAAATGACTGCAATATAAAAATCTGTCCATCAATTTTTAACAAAAACATGGGAAACTTTTAAAATATTACTTAGTGAAAAGCAGTCTGGCTGGGCGCAGTGGCTCATGACTGTAATCCCAGCATTTTGGGAGGCCGAGACGGGAGGAATGTTTGAGACCAGGAGTGCAAGACCAGCCTGGGCAACATAGTGAGACTTTGTCTCTACAAAAAAATTGGAAAATTAGCCAGGCGTGGTGGCACATGCCTGTAGTCTCAGCTACTCGGGAGGCTGGGACAACAGGATTGCTTGAGGACATGGTGCCCTCCCACCTTGGCAACAAAGTGAGACCCTTACTCAAAAAAAAAAAAGAAAAGAAAAAAGCAGTCTTGAGTCTTAAACAACAACAAAATTAACTTGTGCATTCGAAGATGTGTGAGAGCACAAACACAAGACTTTCTTCAGAGTAAATTAGAACAGTTCTATCCAAACCCATATGGTAATCGCGGTTGTTTGAAACTGTATTAGCTCTGTGTTCTGCCATTGTTTTTTTGTTTTTAAGCCATAAAGCTTTTAAGCTCTAAATTAAAGCCTTGTTTGTTTTGTTGTTTTTGCTGGTTTCTTTCCTTTTTATTTTTTAGGGGTGAGGAGCATCGTTTGTAGGTTTGGGGGCAGAGTGAGGCTTTTGTGTACATGGAAGTACCTCCTGGCTTTTTTTTTTTTAAAGATTATCGAATGTTTTATAGGGCAATGAGGTCCAACGAGAAGTCATGAAAAGTAATTAAAAGCTTAGAAAATAAGACATGGGAACAATGATCTTTAGGTTTACAGTACTGTGTCTTAGATTTTTCTTCTTATTAAATAAACCACTCCTTTGAATAGGCAGTTCTCTATACTGTATTCCTTTCCAAACTTGATACCCTTTTGCTGTTTGAGCTGAGAATAATTCTGGGATGATTGTGGTAATATAATACTGATACTTTTTTGCGAGTTTATAGAATTAATACTGAACTGCTCAATTCAGAGACTTCCTTTTACCAAGAAAAGACTGTGCTTGCAAGGATCATAGTGGCTGACTGCTTGATTAGTAACCAATACTGGGTATATTTCTCTTTTGCTATGAACACATCAGTGAACCTATAAAAGCAAGAAAATAAACATTTATAATTCAGCAATTTTTAAAAAATCATATTACAATTTGTTTTTCTATTTTATACAGGAAGAATTTAATGGAAAATGTGACTCTCTCTTTTTTAATGATGGCCAGCGAAGAATTGACTTTGTTCTAGTGTATGAGGATGAAAGTAGAAAAGAGACCAGTAAAAAGGGTACAAATGAAAAACAAAGGGTAAGTTTTTGATGCTGTTTTCCTTTTTTTAATTTCTTAGAATATTGTGAAATGAAAAAGTGCCATTTTCATGTAAGTATTAAAGTGAAACTGGTGTTGAAATATCATACACCAGATATACTTTCATATTTTCTCCGCTCATGTTCCCTCAAGGCATGTTAACAAAAAATTTTTTTAATTTGGAACAAACACTTCCTCAGGCTCTTAATCTCAGTTGGTTTCACAGCTGAAAGCAGACTTTCTTTCGAGGAATTGGACTTTCTGTTGTGCAGAAGAGATTTACATTAAATACACGCCTGACTATCTTCAACTATGTGGGAAAAGAAGCTAATGCTTAATAATGACATCAAGTGTAATAATAACTGACAATCAATGTGTGCTCATTCGGGTGTTGTTCATGCATTTAGCATACATGTTCTCATTTAATTCTCATAACACGAGGCAGGTTCTATAATCCCACCATTTTATGGATGACACAGTTGACCCATAGGGAGGTTAAATGATTGCCCAAAGTTGTAGTCTGGCAAGTCAGGGAGCCTTGGCTCAAACTGTCTTGAATCTAGAACTTGTGTTCTTGACCTCTGTTTGGTTTTTTTTTTTTTCTGTTACCTCCCTTTCTATCCATTGCCAGTCAAGCTGTTATTGCCTCCCTTTCCTTGCTCCAAACTCTTTTAGGTAACAGGGCAATCTTTATCTCAAAATATTAAGACAGTAGGGCAAGGTTATAACAATTGCCTGAAAGGTTTATAATTGTATCAAAACTGCATTAAACTAAAACAGGAAAAAGAGGAGTACATACATATGTCACTTTCCCCCACTTTAGGAATTATTCCTCATTCTTTTTTTTTTTCCTTCTCTCTGCTCACTGTGTGCTGTTACATACAGAATTTTAATAGTTCCTGTCTGGACTGTCTCCCTGAAATATGCCAGTCTTAAATCTGTTGATTTCTGCTTCTTTCAAATCAAGTGATGAAACCTTTTTAAAAATTAAGCAATCAATACTGTTTTATTATTTGTTTGGGAGAGTAAGTTTGGAGTTTTATATTTGTGTGGTACAAAAAAATGAGCCCAGACTTTGGAACCTGACCTTCAAGTTCTATTTCTGCCACTGTATTGGGATAATTCTAGTTGTAACAAGCCCCCAGATTACAGTGGCTAGACACAGTAAAAGTCTATTTATTGCTCATGTCCAAGTCATATGTGGCATTCCTGTTTGGCACGTGGTTTGGAGTTGGGTCTCTGTTTCTTGCGGTTGTTAAACCCAGGCTAACAGGCTCTGTGGTATTCACCAGGTAATTTTCAGGGTCATCCTGTGCTTCAGCATAAATGGCAGATAGAGTAAGAGAGAGGATGAAGAAAGTACTCATGCTTCTTTAACACTTTGACCTGAAAGTCATCAGTTGTGCTCCCATCCTGTTGATCAGAAAGTATAGTTTCTGTCTGGGTAACTCTTCCTCAGCGGAAACTTCACACTAGAGATGGGGGGCGCATGATATTCTGTGGTAGACAGCTAGATAGTCTTTGGCACAGCTACTGACTGACTGTGTGACTCAGGCAATTTTCTTGTCAATTTTTTTTTTAACATTTGATATCTCTGAAATCAGGTTGCATCTTACAAATGGCGTATCATAATTTCATTGACTGAATTTTTTCTTATTGGTACACAAAATACTGGCCCACCATATAAGCAGTGGCATCTTAGATTTGGGAAAATGGGGTGCAAATACCTAGTCCATATAATTATGGTTAAGATTAAATAGAATCAGCAGGGCACAGTGGCTCAAGCCTGCCTGTAATCCCAGCTCTTTGGGAGGCCAAGGTGAGAGGATCGTTTGAGCCCAAGGGTTCGAGACCAGCCTGGGAAACTTGGTGAAACCTAATCTCTACCGTAAATCAAAAAATTTAGCTGGGCATGGTGGCACGCACCTGTAGTTCCAGCGACTTGGAAGGCTGAGGCGGAAGGATCGCCTGAACACACCAGGTCGAGGCTGTAGTGGCCTTGAGCATGCTACTGCACTCAACCTGAACAACAGAATGAGACTCCAACTCAAAAAAAAAAAGATTAAATAAAATAGCATATGTAGATGTTACACAAAATTTTAGCATCTATTAAATAGTAAATGTTAATTTGTATACCTTCCTTTTTTATTTGGGATTTTTAAAAAACAACACCCTGGGATGGAAAGGCATTACTCCTGTTATTATACAATTTTATCACTAGGGTAAAATAGCTTGGAGTAGTTTATCATTTTCCTGTGGATACTAAGATATATTATAGGTAGTCATAGTCACCATCATCAAATATTCATTAAGCATGCATATGCCAATGGATCTGGATTGAGCACTATATAAAGTAAATTAAACAGATCTAATCCATTAAAGTATAAAGAAAACAGTTCTGGGTTTGGACAAGAGCTTTACTGCCATGTTGAAGTGGCCTTCAAGCTGCTTACATTATTAATAAGTTGTTCTGCATTTGCTTTAGACAGAAACATAAGTCCCAGGGTAACTCTCATAAATCAGGAGAAAAAAAAATCATTATTAATTTTGGCAATCCTTGAACTCATGGATGATATAACTGATGTTGGTTTTTATCAACTGTGCTTTGAAGTGTTTTCAGGCTGTATTTGCACATGTTAATTTATAGTTGACCAAAATTCAAAGCTCAGCTTTTGAATCACATTTTTATTAATTGGGAAAACATTTGTGAGTTCCATCATACTTCTTGTCAGGCCTTATGCAGGATTTAGGACAATACCAAGGAAAAGCAATTTCAAAATCCTGTTTTTTTTGAAAGAAGAAATTTATGTGTAAATCATATTGATTTCCTAAGGCAACACCAAGGTTGACTTTGCCAGGGTTTATCTAAAAAGTATTGTTAAACACTTTTTCAGGCCTGGAGAAAGATAGAAGTGATAGGGCCATAAACACCAAAAATACAGAGAATTTTAAAAGGCTGTATCATCCCTTGAGCAAATGAGGAAATACCTTTCTAGCCAAACTATCAAAGAGCATATCCATTTATACTAGTGAGTACACTTCAGAAACATACTACCTTCCTTTAAAAAACATAAACCGTTTTCATTTGTATTTTGCATGGGGATGATTATAAGTTGTTAAAACAACAAGCACTTGTTTAGCCTGGTACAGAATCAGTTTGAATGTTCCATATTGTAAGTAACAGGAAAGCCAAACTCAAAATGGCTTCAGTGCGAAAAGGAAATAATTATTTTCTCATTTAAGAAGTAGTCCGGAGATAGAGTCATTTGGGGGTTAAGTGATGCCCTGCCATTCTTAGTGCGTTGAAGAAGAGCATCATTGACTCTTCTTAAATTGGCTGCAGATAGTTGCTGCAACTCCAGGTAGCCAGAGGTAGAAAGAGGGAAAGCTCTTTCCCAGGGCCTTTTTTTTTTTTTTTTTTTTTTAAAGAAAGAGGAAGGCTCCTCTAGAAGGGCCCTTAGCAGACTTCCCTTCACAGTTCATTGTCTATCACAGGTCTAAAATCAACTACTGGCAAGATGAATGGAATTGTCATCATTAGCATAGACTAATGAATATTGGACTTTCATCTCTTAAATCGTCTGATCGTCCAGTACCTGAAAAACAATTAGAATTTTCTTAGTAATAACAAAGGGAGAATGGCTGTTTGGTAGGCAGCCCGCAGTGTCTGGCACAGTATATGATTAAATATATCTAAATATGTTTGATCCATATTGGGAAGTGCAAAGATACTTTACATAAAGCAAATTTCCATATATTTATCCAACTCCTCTTGCTCAGTTTTGTTAGCAATTGCTTCTTTCCTCCTACTTCTTTTTGCTGGAACTGCTAACAATTGGCAGAATTGATCTTTTGAATTTTTTGTCTGACACTTGCCTCCCTTCAAACAGATGTGTTCATGACCAAGTAATGGTATAATCCAGATCATGATAGAGAGGGTGAAGAGGTCTAGATAGCACAAAAACAGTGCAAGCAATCTTCAGGATGTTTTACTTTTATATTTGCTTATTTTTTAAATTTATGTGTCAATTCCTAAAAGTTGATGGAAAATTTCTAGTTTTGAAGTTGATAAAAAGTTTATATATGGATGTATAAATGTGTATGTCATATCTGACCTGAAGAATTCTTTAGTGTGTGGTAGAAGGATTTAGCCAATGGAGACCGTAGAATAAGGGATTTTTTAAAAATTAGTGATCAAACTTACTTTATATGGTTATCATTTTATTTGAATTTTTGAATACTATGAGACAACTGACTAATTGGTCACAGGATCTATGACAAAGCTGAGATCCTATGAACTTTTAAAACTATTACCCATTGTTTCAGATGAGTCATCATGAAACCAGAATTGTTTTCTTAGAATCTGGTTGATCTAGAGATCTCTTGAGCATCCCAAATCTGTAGTGCTCCAAAATCAAAGGAAATGGTCACTGGAGCATTTTGGATTTTCAGATTTGAGATGCATGACCAGTAAGTATAGTGCAAATATTCCAATTTCTGCAAAAATCTGAAATTGAAAATACTTCTAGTCCCAAACATTTTGAATAAAACATTCAGCTTGTAATGTTAATGAAGTTCATGTACATTTTTATTAACTTTTCTCAGTTACTTTGAACTTTTGTTGCTGTCGTCAGAAGCATTTTCAATTGCAGTGTGATTTACTGTGTGTAAAGAAGTCTCGATTTTTATAAATTGCTTAGGAACCTTGATAAGCTCTTTTTAATTTTAATAGTTTCCAATGCAGCTTTTAAGTTTTCTCAAATGAAGACCTTACTGTCTACAAATGATGACAGTTTTGCTCTTTATACTTTTTTTTCTTGTCTAAGCATAATGGCTATGACCTCTGAAATAAAAGCAGTAGCACATGATAGTTATCATTATATTGTTCCTGATAATGGAAATGTTTCTAAAATTTTACCATTAAACACTACACTTGCTATACATTTTCGGTAGTTTTTTTTTTTTTTTTAAGTTAAAGGAGTTCCTTTTAGTAATAGATTACTAAGCATTTCTATAATAACTGAGTTTTAAACTTTATCAAATGCTTTTTTTGTATCTATTGAGATGATTACATGGCTGATTCTTCATTAAGTCTTATATACATTAAGTATTTGGTTATTTGTAACTAATAAGATGGAAATTGACAGTATAGATAACATCATTCGTTATTGGCTTTAACATGCAATATTTAATTTTTATAGTTAATAACTCTATACTTATTTATGTTAATATTATATTAGTTTATTTATTTACAGTAACAAGTTGCTTAATGATATTTCATTGATGGTTCACATGTACCATGGTGGCCCCATGAGATTATAACAGAGTTGAACAATTCTTTTTTTTTTTTTTTTTTTGAGTTGGAGTCTCACTCTGTCACTCAGACTGGAGTGCAGTGGCCACTCCTGGCCACCGCAGCCTCGACGATCCTTCCACCTTAGCCTTCCAAGTAGCTGGAACTACAGGCACCACGCTATCACGCCCAGCTAATTTTTTATTTATTGTAGAGATGAGGTCTCGCCAAGTTGCCCAGGTGGGTCTCTAACCTACGGGCTCGGGCAATCCACTTACCTCGGCCTCCCAAAACACCGAGATTGCAGGCTGAGCCACCGAGCCCAGCCTGAGTTGAACAATTCTTATTGCACAATGATGCTATAGTGACCTTAACATCATAGCCAAATGCATTACTCTCATGTTTGTGGTGTAAACAAACCTACTGCACTGCCAGTATAGCACATACAGTTGTGTATACTGCATTATACTTGATAATGGTGATAAATGACTATGTTACTGGTTTTTATTATACTATATTTTGTATCATTATTTTAGAGTGTACTTCTACTTATAAAAATTAAAAAGTTAACTGTAAAACAGCCTCAGGCAAGAAAACATTATCATCATAGGAGATAACACCTCTATATTTGTTATTGCCCCTGAATACCTTCCAGTGGTGGGACAAGGTGTAGAGGTGAAAGACAGTGATATTGATGATCCTGACCCTAGGCTAATGCGTGTGTTTATGTCTTAGCTTTTAACAAAAAAATTAAAAAGTTAAAAATCCAAAAAAAAATTTATGGGATAAGGATATAAGGAAAGAAAATACTTTTGTACAGCTATACAATGTTTGTGTCTTAAGCAAAGTGTACAGAGTTTATAAAGTCTATAGTAATGTACACTAATGTCTTTGACCTTTATATTCACTCTCTGTTCACTCACCGATTCACCCAGAGCAACTTCCAAGTCTATACCTTTTCTATGTTTAGATATACAAATACTTACCATTGTGTTGCAGTTATCTACAGTATTCAGTATAGTAACATGCTGTACAGGCTTGTAGCCTAGGAACTATAGCCTATACCATATAGCTGCACCATCTACATTTGTGGAATTACACTGTATCATGTTCACACAAGAACAAAATTGCCTAACAACAAATTTCTCAGAATGTATCCCTATCATTAAGTGATGCATGACTTCATTTATAATTAAAAGCATTTGATTTTATATATGAAGTGTAAAAAAGTTGAACTTATAGAAGTAAATAGTAGATTATTGATTATCTGGGAGTGGAGAGGATGTTGGGGAGATATTGGTCAAAGGATATAATATTTTAATTAGAAGGAATATGTTCAGAAAATTATTGCACAACTTAGCAACTATGGTTAATAACAGCGATTCTTGAAAATTGCTGGAGAGAAGATTTTGTGGTAAGAACCACAAAAAAATAACGGTGTGAAGTCAAGGTTAATCAGCTTGATTTAGGCTTATACAATGTAAAACAGTATGTACATGGTGTATAATTTTTATAGATCAACAAAAATAAATAATTATGGAAATATTAGAAGGAAAGTTGAAAAAAGTATCTAAAGTTGCTTACAGAAATATATCAAGAACAAAAGTACTTAATTAGTAAGTCAGAATGAAAGAAATATAAAGGCCAGAAAAATAAAATGAAGCCATATGTCAGAGTAATAAGCTAATTCATTATTAATTATAAGGTCTTGTCCAGAAGTTAGAGATCAGCTACAAATTTGCTTCTCAGCTTCCTAGTTGCCAAAGAAAATAAAAGGATATTATAAATAACATATTTTAAAGTTCCAACACACTAAAAACAAAACTGGTTGTTGAGAAGAAATATGGTGCTCCATAGGAAGAAACTCTGGAGAGAAATGTATCCCATGGAGCCTCATAAAGGGGAAGCCATGATTGCATCGACTAAAAATTCAGTTAGGTATACAAATACGTTTCATTCAGGCACCCTTGTTGGTAAGAGGTGTTTCCCCGTCCCCAGACAGATATTTACTACCGTTAATCCCATCTCCCTCCCCCCCCATAGTTTCCCACTACTGTCAGTCATTTTCTTATAGTATTACATTGGATGTTAAAGGTCCACTATATGCGTGAGAACATGTGATACTCAGATCTTTGTTTCTGTGAGAGGTCACTCAGTATTATAGACTCTAGTCCCCTCCAGGTTGCTGCGAAATTCATGATTTTGTTCTTTTTTATGGCTGCGTAGTAGTCCATCGTGTATATGTACCACATTTTTTTAATCCAGTCCTCTTTTGATGGACAGCATGGTTGCTTCCAGGTTCTTGCTATTGTGAACAATGCTGCGATAAACATAGTGTGCAGGTATCTTTTTCATGGAGTGATTTGAGTTCTTCAGGATATATTCCCTGTAGGGGGATTGCAGGGTCATATGGGAGGGTATGTCCTTCATTTTCTAGGTTCTTATGATTTGAGGTTTTACATTTAGGTCTCTGATCCATTTAGAGTTAATTTTTGTGTATGTGGATAGATAGGGGTCCTGAAAACAGTATTTCTTATACTTGTCTGATGAGAAGAGTCACCTGGGTTACTTGTTTAAAATAGATTGTCCAGACCCACTCCATACCTCCTGAGTCAGTGTTTCCAGGAGAGGGGCCTAAGAATCTCCTTTTTAAAATAAGCTCTCCAAGTTCTTATAAGCAGATAAGTTTGGAAAGCACTTTACCAAAATGTTTACAGTAGTTATTGTGGCAGTGAATTATGTTTTACTTTGTTTTTTCTTCTCAGAAAATGTGTTTTCTAAGTTACCCACAATGAGTATTTACTTCTTTTGTAATTATATCAAAACTATTAATTTAAAAGGTGTATTTTGAAGTGAACATCAACTAAATATTCACTTACATTTTATGCTTATCGTTTAAAATGCTCATCTGTTTTCTGTCCCCTGGTGAACACACACATTACCCACTTGAGTGAATTTCTCATCAGATCAGTCCACTAACATTAAATGTTTTATTGCCAACACACACATTTAAATTGAATCTCGATTAAATAATTTATTCTGCTTACCAAACCTTCTGGAGCACATGATATATAACTAATAAATAGCACTTAGAGTAATTAGACAGTAATTTTTTCACAAATTAAGTACCTTTGACTTATTCCTCATGCATCTTTGTTGGCTTAGAAAAGATTGGCATGTTGAAAATACAGTGACAACACTATCAGTACTTTGCCTAACAAAGCCATGAGACTATTTGAAATCAATCTATTCATGTATTTCATTAATCCCAACTGATTTGTACTTTATCATCACAGCATATTCATTAATTTTACTTCTTAGACATTGCAGTTTCTGCTTTTTACACTGAAAAATCTGGGTGATATAAAATGGTAGATATTGGTGTTTGCAATCAGTATTATTACCGTATAATTCACAAGTAAGTCTTTCACAACAATGAATTTATTAAGCCAAATGAGATGTGTAATGTGTAATCTGAGGTGCTTAGGGACAGAACGCTTCCTTAATTATGCCGGTCTGTCCTTTGTGAGTTTGATTGCTTTATTCTTTATTTCTCTGACAGCTTTATTAACCTCTCAAAAGAGGTATGAATAAAATTGCAGTTTCTGGAGTGTGGTAGGTGCTCTTGTCCTTTTTCACTTTGAAGCCCCAGTACCATTCTCCACTAGCAGGGATAGAATCACAGGCCTTTTCTGTGTGTGTGTGTGGTTTACATAAATCCTCGATAATGATGGTCACTTGGCTTTATTAGAATTCTAGTTGGTTAAAAAAAAAGATCTGGTTGCATTGCAGATTAATTTCCTCCCCTAGAGATATAGGAATTTACAGCACAATTTAATTTATGTCTAGGCTTTTTTTTTTTTAAGCCAGAGTCTAGTTTAATCATCTTGTATTGCCAAATATAGATCATAGTCTATAGGCTAGCTTTAGGTTTTTATACATAAGGTTTTCTAATAAGGTACATAAATAATTTTTAGTTAAAAGTTATGTGACCTCAGATACTTGTTTATTCTGCAAATATTTATTGAGGATTGGCTATGTCAGTCAATATGCAATATTAATTATCTTTCATTTTTAACATGGAAGATAGTTCCACCCTAATTTCTTAAATGTCAAGAACACTATTACTTATCCAAGTGTACATTCTATAGTGAAATAAAGTTGATGATTTCATATTAAATAGACTTAAGCAATTTTTTCTTAAGCAAGCAGTCTTTTCATGATATGTGCCTGTTTGACAAATATAGCACATATGCTAATTTACTTTAGCTACCTGACAAACCAAGAAAACTGGTTTGATCAATTTTTAAAATATCCCACTGGTTCTTTGTGAATTGCCATGCTAAAGGAAAATAACAAGAACGGTCTTATTAAAGTAACACCAAGGTGATATATTAACATGTTTAAGCAAATAAAAATGTCCTATCCTTGATTCAACTGTTTAAGTATTTATAGTCGGTGGTAAAATAGAGGGCATTATAGACAAACTCCAAGGTCTACCAATTATCCTGAGAGAAATCAAGTAAATATCTCAGGAGTTCTTTGTAAAGAACTAGATAAGACCTAAAATAAGATCAATTAGTACAACTTTTCTGGAGGGCAGCACAGCAAAACATATTAAAGAACTTAAAATTGAATATACTCTGATTTAGCAGTTTTACTTTAGGACTTTATCCTGAGGAAATAATGGCTGCACAAAGATTTTTCATAATTGTGGGAAATTAGAAACTGCCATTTGAGGTTGGCTAAGTAAGTTACAGTACACCTCTCTGAGAGGATGTTATTAAGCCCTTAAAATGAGATAGGAGAGAAATATTTCTAATGTTTTCTGTATCTGTGATATTCAATGTATCACACACTCTGATCAGCGACCTCCTTTATTACACACAGAAATGGGGCAAAAGAGATCAAAAGAAGTTTTCATCTCCTTCAGAGAATGAAAAGGATACATATCCATCAGATATCAGAGAAGTTAGCCTGAGGACCAGGGTGGCCAAGTGGTATAGAAGAGTCAAGAAGGGGTAGACTGGGTGTTTCGGAATTCACGACAGTCTTCTAGAGGTCCAGCAAAACTCACTGGAGGGACTAAAGCATCATTGGGAGCACCATGTGGAGGCACAGTGAGTGGGGTTGCCTGTTTTGTCAGATGTTTGGTATTAAGAAAAATGGTGAGCCTCTAAGGCCTGCAGGATAGAGAGGATTTTGTTTGTTTGTTTGTTTGTTTTTAGGAATATGAGAAGTTAAGCATGTTGGAAGACAGAGATGCCTAACATATCTTCAAGGCTTGTATGCCAAGCGTCGTGTTGAGTACTTTATGCCCACCATCATATTTAATCCTTAGAACAACCCCAAGATGAAGTCATTGATGCTTATAAAGTTGGTTATTTGCCCAGCATCACAGAGTTAGTAAGTAGCAGAACCAGCATTTGAATTTTTACTCTGAATCTATCACTGTGCCCAGGATTAAGAGAAAACCAAAGCTGCAAGAGCTAAAGGGATTGATAGAGCAAAATGTGAGAGGAGGGAATCCCAGGAAGGTGATGAGGAGTTGCAACCTCAATTTGGAAATGCCACAGAGAAGGTGCATATCTGACTTACAAGGTTCAGCATGTTGCATTCATGGTGGATGCAGCTGATACAACTAAGACAAGGGATAGTTTGTGTTTGGTGTGTTTGAGGGCAGAATTGCCCTCCTGTGGAGCTGGTTCATTCTGGGCTCCCTGAACCTCACCCTTTTTGTCATCTAGTAACTCAGACTCCAAAGTGTCTGGGAATCACTTCATGCTCTGTATGCCCCTGTGCTGTCTATCTGGTGCCAGTACATTTCACAATTAAATGGTATCTCTCCTCTACCATGTCTTGTGATACCCATAGGTAAAAGTTCACGGAAGATTTAGGGGACTCAGGACAAGGGAGCTCAGTTGCTACACTGCAGTAATTTGTACTCCTTAGTCCATACGTACATAGCAGGTGCAGCCATCGATCCACCATTCACTCAGTTTATTCATTCGTCATTTATCGCATGCTTACTCTATTATAGGCCTGTTCTAAGTGCTAATGATCGAGGTTAAAAGACAAACATCTCTGGGGATGGCGGTGGTAATTGAACAGAAAGCAGGGCCATGGGAGGATTTAATATTCTTAAGAATAGGAAACACTTGAGGTGTTTGTCAGCTGAGGAGTAAAAGCAATGAAGAGAAAAGAGGAGGTATTGCCAAAGTAGGCTCAAAAAGAGAGAAGAAAATGATGTACTTCTGTCACTTACTTCCCATTCACAAATTGCCTTTTATGTTCTAGACACCATCCGAAGTCCAGCTATTGATAGGTAGAAAGAAAGATCTGTGGGAGTTCTCAGTGATTGGCTGCTGTTTTTGCTGTAAGAAAGGAATTTAGGTTAACTGCAGAGTATGTTAGTGTGGAAGTTAGGTATTGGGTGTGAGGAACACCACATAATGCATTAGGGATTCCACTTGAATTCAAATTTAGCCAAATGCCAGGTAAGTTTTTTTGCCTTTGACCTTTGGTCTTTTTCATACAGCATCACTTACTTCCCATTTATGAAGTGCCTTTGATGTCCTAGACACCATTTGTAGCATAGCAGCTCAGCCCCTCCTTGGCCCCTTCACAGTGGGCAGATTATGAGTGCTGCTTGCCGCGGAGAGTGACCTGGCTTCCAGACCTACTGGGTGATCTAGACCTGGACCAGCAATTCCTCTCAATCTTGTTAACTGCTGAAGTTTTTTTAAAAAATAATTCCACCCAGCTTTTGCGGTTGTCTTCAGTGAAGACTTGGTCCAGTTTATCTCCTATCACTATAAAAATAGAAATTCTAGTTCATGTGCTTTATGGGTTTAAATCATATCCTCTCAAGAACCTAAAAAGGAAACTAGTGAGGTTTTCTTCATTTGAGAGAGGAAGAAAATGAGGCAGAGTTTAAGTTTTCTCTCATAGGTTTTAAGATCACAAGGGTTGGCATCTGGTGAGGGCATTCTTGCTGCATCATCCCATGGTGAAAGAACTAGGAGTAGGGGAAGAAGCAAACAAAAAGGAGTCAAACTTTAAAGGAGCCCATTGCATGATAATGAACCCACTCCAGTGATTACATCTTTAATTTGTTAACTTTGTCTTCGTGGTCTGATCAGCTCTCATAGGCCCAACTACAACACAGTTGTATTGTGGGTTACATTTCCAACACGTGCTTTTTGGGGTGCACATTCAAACCATAGCAGAGTTTGTGTTCTTAACCTGTGTCCACTCATTTTCTTCATTTCACAAAGCATCATAACTGTTTCATCATCAAAAGTATTCTTTTGAAAAAGATTCCACTTTTATGTGTTTCATAACTTTGGGCATGGCTTGGTAAAAGCTTAGCTATCTAGAATTTGATATCAATAAATACATTATACATTGTATCATTTGAATGGCCATGTAACATAGACAGATATATTATCAATTTTCTATTGTTGTAGCTTTAGATATATATAGCTTCATTTAGTCCTGCAGAGAGAAAAAAAATTCCTTTCAATTTGCCAAAATTGCCTGTGTTGTTTTATTTAATTTGGTCAAGGAATGCAGAGAATGAACTATATATGTAGTCAGTAATAGAATCATTTGAATATCTGGTATAGAAATCAGATTTTTTTTTTAAGTTGGAGTCTCTGTCACAGCGGCTGGAGTGCAGTGGCATGAACATGGCTCACCATAGCCTCGACCTCCTGGTCTCAGGCAATCCTCCCACCTCAGCCTCTCGAGTAGCTGGGACTACAGATATGTGCCACCATGCCCAGCTAATTCTTAAAAACTTTTAATTTTTTGTAGAGACGAAGTCTCGCTATATTCCCTGGCCCTGGTCTGGTCTCGAATTCCTGGATTCAAGCAGTCCTCCCACCTCATCCTCCCAAAGCCTACTGATACAGGCGTGAGCCATTGCACCTAGCTGAGAAAATCAAATTTTTAAAATCTGAAATCTTCAACTCTGGAAAATGACGTCAGTGAATGTGATGTCAAAAAGCTTCATTTGTGTGCTCTTATGGGCCAAAAAGTCCTTGGGATTGTGCCATAGCAGGAGGCTTTTCTGTACCTCAAATGGCTGAAACTCCACTGGAACAGCCAAGGGCCTTTCAGGGTGCTCAGAAAGTCCAAGTCCACTTCACAGCTGTCTATGGGATTCCAGCACTCACAAATCACCAGCAGTGGGAGTTGCTTCAATGTTTCTGTTCCATTTGGAGCAGATATATTTCTTTATCAGGTCCAAACTAGTTTGGTTTTTTTATTTTTTTCTTTTAAAAAAAGCTTTTTTTCTGCCTTTGGTAAAACTAAAGGTCTAACGTATATTCCAATTTCTTTTGACAGAGAAAAAGACAAGCATACGAATCTAACCTTATCTGTCATGGCCTGCAGCTGGAAGCCACAAGATCAGTAAGTGTTGGTTCCTTTTCAGCCCTTGGCTGACCACTGTTCTTGGACCCTGCACGCCACTTGGAATTGGAATGGCATTAGAAACAAGCAACCCTGCCATGCATTCATCATAGACTGGGAAGAGAGTCCATCAAAATCTGCATTGTATAAAATGGATTATTTTTTTTTATGAAGTCAGCAGATCTTTTTAAAAGCCAAAAAATTTTATAATGAATGAATGTATGGATGATTATTTTCTAACTTTAAGAGGTTTTTAAAAGGATTTTTATTATACAACAATAATTTATGATAAAAATTAGAAAATGTAAGAATAGGGAAAATAAGAATCATTTGTGTCGTAGTTGTCCAGAAATAGCCTTGTAATCCTTCTAAATATATTTCTCAAATATATATATTTCCCTTTCAAAAAGGAAATACCATTTCACAGTTTTACATTTACTTTTTAAAAAATATATAACAAGTATATTTTGATCAATAAAAATGATTCTTTGAAATTTTAATGGTCACATACATGATATTACACAGATATATAATAAGCAGTCCATTCTAGGTTTAGAAGATTAAGAAATTTTCATTACAACAACACTGCAGTGAATAGTCTGATGTTTTTAAGTCACTAATTTGGATGGAGTGATGGACATATTAACAAGTTTGGTTTTCTGCATTTTATAAACTGTTTTTACAATTTTATGAAAGAATTATGATAATGATTTGAATTACTTAATTCAAACTAAGAACTTATTTTTAAGACAAAAATTTATGATGATTTGCAAATCTGTTTTTATTGTATCTTCGCTTTTACTGATGTTCTTTATGTACATGTATTTTTTTTAATTACCAACAACTTAAGAAAAATCTATGTTTTGAAATTGTGAAAATTGTTGGTTTGGTTTCCTGGTCTTTGCTTTTGTTCTTCCAATGTAGGTTTTGGATGACAAGCTTGTATTTGTAAAAGTGCATGCACCGTGGGAGGTATTATGTACATATGCTGAGATCATGCACATCAAATTGCCTCTGAAACCCAATGATCTGAAAAACCGGTCCTCAGCCTTTGGTAGACTCAACTGGTTTTCCAAAATCCTCAGCGTGGATGAGAGTATCATCAAGCCAGAACAGGAGTTCTTTACTGCTCCATTTGAAAAGAACAGGATGAATGATTTTTACATTCTTGATAGAGATGCCTTCTTTAATCCAGCCACCAGAAGCCGCATTGTAAGTTTAAACCAAATTTAGTTGCTGTCTTGGAGTGATTTGGAACCTGCTGTTAAATGTTTAGTGGTTTGGTTGACTTAGTTTTGTTTTAAAAGGCTACAAAAAGAAAGAGAAGACATGAGTACATATTCCTGTTGCAGTAGTAAACAATTATTGGATTGGTTATTTACACTGTGTCCATCGTAAGCTCTATTTTGGAATCTTTTTAGGTTTACTTCATCCTCTCCCGGGTTAAGTATCAAGTGATGAACAACGTTAACAAGTTTGGGATCAACAGACTTGTAAACTCTGGGATTTATAAGGCAGCTTTCCCTCTCCATGATGTAAGTTAAAAGACAAAAATGAGATAAAAGGTCTACTGTCTACTCTGGTGTTAACAATTGAGAGGGTAAACTTTCCTCACGTTAAATTTCCTTCTTGGTAAAATACTGCAAAACACAAGCTCATTTAGGGCAAAGAATGAAGTCATTTTGTTCATAGATAGATCCCAAGCATAGAGAAGGTACTCAGTTTAAAGGAGTGAATGAATGAAGAAACAGTATCTCTCTTACAGTTAATGTGCAAAGTGTACAGATTAGCAGTTACTTTGTATTAGCATTTTTAAGGCCAGAATACCTGCTGTGCCCCTTTCCAGCTGCATATCTTTGTAAAAGTCATTTAGCCTCAGTAAAATGGACATAATAATAGTACCTACCTCATAGAGTTAGGAAGATTAAATCAGCCCATGTCAAATGTACTAACATATAATGAGAACTGTATAAGTGTTGGCTATTTTGATAATTACTAATAGGTGTCATTATTAGCCAGAAAAGTGTTATTTATAAGCAAAATACATGTTAGCTCTTCTCATTTATCATTTTCTGTAACATAGATATTTCTTCCTCATCTGAAATACCATTTTCAGACTGTCACCTGGAATATCCCAGGGCTTTTAAAAAGGCATCTGTCAGGGTTGTTATCACAATGACACTACACCAGATTGACATTTTTAAGGACTATATTCTGAGACTACTGCAACTTCTCAAATTCAGAAGTATTCCTCTAGCTGATATCATCTCTCATAAAATGAAAATTTTTAAATGTGACCACCCTAGACCCTTAATGATTCCATAAATGCGGAGACATTATTTCTAAATGAAAAAATTTATTTCATTGAAATAAATTAAATACCATGTTATATTGCATTGTTACATTCTCTATAAATTTATCTGAGTCTCTAAGACCAGAGAAAGCAAAGACTGAGATTACTAATTGCTGCTGTGTAGTAAATGTATCTATGGATGAAGACAGTATTGAAATAAATGTTCTATCTAAGGTAATAAAACTAGGATACTAAACAGCTACTTGATCCACATAGGCAAGTAGAGAACAGGGAGCTGGGTGTAGAAGCAGATACTGAACTTCCTAACAAGGAGACCTGATATGGCTGTCCTGCCTGATGACGCGTGTGCTTTATTTTTGTGCCTCAGCAAAATTAGCAATTATAGCATGACATGAGTTTTGGGGACACTTGCAAATAGCTGTCATGAATATTAATTTGGGATGCCAGGGTTCTATAGTATTCAGTTGACATATGCCCATGTCCAGGTTTTTTCCACCAGAGCCTCTTCTAATTGCAGTAGTCTTGTATCTGGGCTAAAGAATGATCTCATATGGTATTTGAGAGGAAGGTGGATGAAGGTCAGGACCTATGCTAAGGTCTGGCTGGGTGGTAATCTGGTTCCAGTGCAGGAAGAAGGAAGATGAATCAGGAAAGGAAAAGGGCAACTGAATTTAAACATAGGCTGAAAGTTTTGTTTCTTGAATGAGCTAAGTGTATAACATGATGTCAAGCTTCTGTGTTGTTTGTTTTCTACATGTTGTCACACAGTAACTGCTGAGCTGGGGGCAAAGAAGATTAGATTTTAGAATTGACCCTGCTGCTGGCCAGACAAGGCCCTGGTTTCTTCACTGTCCAAGGAGAGTGGGACAGATTCTTGGGTTCTTCCAGTGTAGTGATTTTGGCACATGGGTGACCCACTTGAAGGACATCAGACATCCCTGGGGCTCCCACCGAGTCCCTGCCGTGCTCCCCAGGATTATACCCTCCAAGCATTCATTACACCTACATTTGCAAATGACCCTGGAGGGAGGTGCTAACAATCCTGGTTGAGAATCACTAAAAATTAAAATGGTATTTTCATCCCTTCCAGTAAGTGGGAGCCCCTTATTCACAAATGACTGTCTAGCATTAGTGTCACATAGAATAAGCAAGTTTGTGAAAACTTGATGATTGTGATGCTCATGTGTTTTTTCTACTTTACAGTGCAAATTCCGCCATCGGTCAGAGGATCCCAGCTGCCCTAATGAACGGTACCTTCTGTACAGGGAGTGGGCTCATCCTCGAAGCATATACAAAAAGCAGCCCTTGGATCTCATCAGGTGGGTTATTGTGGAGAATAATCCAGGGTGAAGCACTCATGGTTCTCTCATGTTGTCTGAGTGCAGTAGTACTCACAGACTATTGCTAACCAGGGGAGCTCACGCAGACCACTGGGCTTCATTGTCCAGGGTATTTATTGTGGCTTCATTATGTAGACATGAGTAATGGAATTGACTGAGCCTATGTGGCTCAGTCTCCAGTCTCATCCCCTCCCTACAAGACAGACCAGTAGCATGTGACTCAAAACTCCAATTCTCTAGTCACATGGTTTATCTTTCTGGCATGGCCAGTGCCCATTTTGAATCATCTCATTAGCACAAACTATCAAGGGGGCACCATGAGTCACCTCACTGGTGTAAACTCTCAGGTGTGATCCTAGGGCCTATCATAAATTAAAAAAAAAAAAAAGGCACACCCTTCTCTCAGGAAATTCCAAGAGTTTAGAGGTTGCCACCCAGAAACTGGCAACAAAGACCCACCACGTTCTTTATTACACAGAAGTAAATGTTACATGTAGGTTATATTATATGGTAAGGCATAAAAGCTTTACTCTTTTCTCATGTCTGCTGTCAGGATTACTATTTCATTGTATCTAACAAGATGTAATGACTAACTCAGGGCTTGCTTGTTCAAAGCACCAATGAAGGTGTCTTCCCAAAACTTTTGTTGCTTGGGCAAGACTGATGCTGGTGATTGGTGGAAGTTAGACCAGAAACAACCAAACAAGTGAATAAAAATATGAAAATAAACAAACATAGAATTTCTGATTGAAGTGAAAAAAAAACAATGATAAAATGGGGAGGGATGGGGAAATAAGTCAAGAGAGTTATTTTGAATAGGTGATATTTGAGCCAAGACTAGATAGTGAAAAGGAGGCAATACTTTGAGGATTTGGAAGAAGTCATTCCAGGAATAAGGGTAACTTGTACAATGGCCCTAAAACACACATACATTTGGCAAATATGAGGAAATATCAAAGACTAGTGCTAATGAGAAAGACAATGATAAGACATGAAGTTATGGATGGATTTCTTTTGTCTAGAAACAAAGAAAAGAGTACCCTATGTACTTACTCATAAGCAGACTTTGAACAATTATCATAATACTCTAAGAAAGGGACTGGTAATAGTGGGAAACTACCAGGGGATGGGGGGTGGGATTGGCAATTGAGGGAAACTGCTAGGGGAGGGAAGAGTACACCTCATCAACAAGGGTACCTGCATAATCAATGTTGGTTTGTATACCTAACCCTGAATTATACCCCACATCTTTATAATAAAAAAAAGACATGAAGTTAAAGGGGTTGTAAGAGCACAGAAAGGAGTTTAGACTTGAAGTACAGTGAGAAGCAGTTGAAATAAGCAGCTTTGTATTGTTCTCATTTTGCAAAGATAATGTGGAGAATAGATTATAGAGGGCACCAGAAGCAGAGAGACCAGGTAGGGGGCTATTAGAATGAGCCAGAAAAGAGATTGTGGGAACAGATTTGGAATGTATTTGGGAGTAGAGTCAACAGGACTTGGTTATGGATTGGATGTGGAGAGTGAGGAGGAGAGAAGAGTCAGGTTATCCTCAGGTCTGCTTGGCACCAAGTACCTGTTCTTTCTGTGACATCTCAGTGCCCCACGCAGGCGCCCACCTACTTGGGAAAACTACTTGACCTTAAAAATGAGAGTTTTAAGACATGAATAGTTACTTTTGTTTTATGTTTATTATGGGGAATTTTATACATATCCAAAAGTAGGAAGAATAGTATAGCAAGCCTGCATTTATCTGTCAGCTAGTTCCAAAAGTTTTTAAATCATAACCAGTGTTATTCCCAAATCTTTCCCTCCCTCCTCCACTGGATCATGTTGAAACAAATCCCAAGTATCATGTCATTCATTATCACCTATTTCTAAATGAAATGGTCTCTGAAACATAATCAGAATACCTCATGTTAAAAAAAAGCAGTTCCTCACTATCATCAAATAATGTGTTTAGAGTTCACTGATTGTTTAAAAAAACAAACAAAAAAAAGCAATTAATAGTTTTTTGGCTCAAATCAGTATTCAAATAATAGCCAAATATTACAGTTAATCTCTCAAATTTTTTCTAGTCTGTTACTATTTGTTTGTTTGTTTTTAACGATTGTTGCAAGAATTCCTTGTATTCTCTATTTTGCTGATTTCATTCTCTCTTGGTGTAGTTGAACATGTTCCTCTGTGTTTACTTTAGCTGAGTAATTGTGTATTTGCATTAAGTAAGTAAGTTGATCCTCGTCTAGAAGCTTGATCTGATTGAGGTTTGATTTTGTATAAGAATACTTGGTATGTGGAGTTGGGTGCTTCTGTCAGAAGGTACATCATGTCCAGATGTCTCTCTTTTTTGTGATGATAGCAGCTTAGTGATCATTGCTTACGTTCTTTATTTTATAGGAGATTTCATTTGGGCATACTCTAATTCCTTCCTCCTTTATTTTTATTAATTAGTTGAATTGTAATCATGAAGAGACATTTTTGTTAACTCTGTTCACCTTGTAGAATAAGATTTTAAAGGGAGATATTTATACATATGTAAATATTTGAGGTTGAGATTCATGTGATGTTTCCATTTTATTAATTTCCTTGTAAAACCTATAGCATCAGATAGCAGTGTGATGTGTTAGATGGGTTCTTAATTATTCTTTCCTGCCCTCCCCCCACTATTTTAAATATGCTTTGCTAAGGGAAATACATTTAACTGTTCCCACCCCGTCGACATGTTCCATCCCTTCGTTGCTTCCCACTGGTAACTCCTTGAACACCCAAGCTATTAAACCTTCATCTATGATTCCCAGGGATTACCAGAAGGGAAAACGAGCTGTTTTCCCAAATGCAAACCAAACAAACTAGAAAGAATAGTCTGTAGAAAACAAGCATCACAAATAAAAAAGAAAAGTATCCCCCCAAACTTCCATTTTTACCCCAGAGTGATAAAAGATGATATGGTATCCACAAGACAAGGGCAGGATTCTGCTAAGAAGGATCATTGTGAGAATAAAATCTAGCTCTTAGAAATTGAAAATGTGATAAACAGAAACTCCAAAAAAAAGGCATGAGAAAGTGAAGTTGAAGAAATTATGCAGAGTTGAAGAAATTATGCAGAACATAGAGTGAAAAGTAAAAACAAATGGAAAATAAAAGAAGGGAAAGATAAAAATTAGAAGAGCAGTCCCAGAGGTGCAATATATACATAATAGCAGTGTTGGAAACCAGAAGAAATATAGAAAAGAAATCTGAGAAGTGCTTCCAGAGAAGTATCTGAAGAACTGTATTAAAGAGCTTTTGTGAGTTTCCAGGTAGCAAGAGCCTGCTGAGTGCCCAGCCTGGAGGATGAAAACCCAAACCACCAAGTCAATATAACATGACATTTCAGAGCACTGGAGATAAAGACAAGATCCTGCAAGCCTCTAAAATGCAAAACAGAAAGGAAATCATACAAAGAATCAAGACTCAGAATAACATTGTACTTCTCAACAACACTACAAACTAGAAGAAAAGAGAGCAATAATTTTGCATTTCTAAGGAAAGTAAAGCTTCTACTTAAATTTCATATCTAGTCAAACTATTAAGTGAGAGGAATTTTCATAGTTTAGATGTGCAAGGTAACAGAGAAGGTGCTTCACCAAGAAAGAGGAAGACAGGAGATTTAGTAAATCTGACTAGAGAGTCATTTCATTAATCCAGATTGGAGGCGATCTGAAGAGATTTATTCAAAGAGTTGAAATTGATAGACTGCCTCATGTGTTTGAACATACTGAGAAAGTTACACATAAGGAGAGAGTCTTGGGTTGAATTGGTGATACGTACACAGAAAACAAAGCATTGAACCATCAAGACAATTATTAACTTGAGGGAAAGCAAAATACTAGGCAGGAAGAAAAAAGTAATTATAGTGATGACTGGATTCAGCTGTGAATAGTGTTTACAGAGTCATAGTAATGTAAAGCAAGGGTATTGATCTAACTAAAAATTATAATGTAACTATGTCAGAAAGGATGGGAATAGAGATGTGGATGGGTAGAAGAGGCAGGGAGTGGAAAGAGAGCTTAAGCTTCATCTTCGAAAGTAAAAAGTCAACAGGGGATACACAAAACTGAAAAATCAATAAGCAGCACTTCTCACATATTGTTTTCAGAGATATGGAAGTAAATATTTGAAAATCAGCTGTAAGAGTTGAAAATGGCTGCTTCTGGACAGCAGCAGCTTTGATTAAGAAATCAAAGCTGAATTTTTTTAAAAGTTGATGTTAAGAATTGTGATGTTTTTGGCAGAGAGTGACAATGATCAAAGAATATCACGTGTGAAGGTACCTTTATTATTCCCAGCTTTTCAGCAAGGACTTGGAGACAGGTTTCCGTTTGCAATTTGAAAGATCTTTCAGCCTTGCCTTCAGTATAGTGGAGATGCGTTAGGAAGTATTGAACTCCTTGTCACTGTAAATATCCATGCAGAGACTGCCTAACCAGTTGTCTAAATACATCAGGATATTTTTTCAATTGGGAAGTTGGACCAGCCAACTTCTAAGATTCTTTCCATTTTTAAGTATGGCATTTCCAGGATGGATGACTGATGAGAACGTGTTACAGGAATCATAACAGAAAAGAGGCCAAGACGTCTCAAACCCATTACCAGGCTTTTCCTTCCCAGGGTTCATCCCGAGTCTGCCATTTGCCTGCCGTTCAAGAGCCAGACAACAAAGCTCCAGGCATGTGAAAATGAGCACACTTTGTTGTTCTTGTCTCCTGATTCCATCCTCAGCTTGGTCTCAACCCTTCCTTTTCTGCATGGAGGTGGCCTCCACCCAGGCCTGTGACCCATGGAGCTGGTCTCAGAGCTGCCCGGTGAATGCTAGTAGAGCCCAGGGATGCTCCTGTCTCAGATCTCTAAGGATTCCAGGTTGTGCCCAGAGCTAAGTCCCCAGTAGACCAAGCCCAAGGAATTCAGCCCAGTTCCATACTGAGCCTGAAGTCTCACATATGCCTCAGAGCTAAGTAAATCTCCCCCATGTTCTACAGATCAAGACTGAGGTAGAGGTGAATCAGTCTAGGAGAATATCAGCAACTGTCATCCCAACAGTCACTTCGTTGTTTCCTCCTCATCCCTAAACTCGTTTTTCTGCCTAACTGTATTTGGCCTCCCTTTGAAGAACAATTCTGGCACTAAACCTGCCCTCTTCTAACATTATCTACCTGACCCCATCCATCATACTCCAGAGTATCCCATTAATCAGTTTTTCAAACTTAGAAAATACAGAAATGCTGGATGGAAAGAATACAAGGTGATGGATTAATCATATCCATCCTGCCTTCTCCCATTCCCACAATGAGTTTTACAAAACTTTTGGTCAGGCAGGCATTCTACTGTGGATTAGTATTATAATCTATTTTTCCTTTGACCCTTGAATATCATAGTTGAAAATCCATGTATAACTTTTGTCTTCCTGAAAACTGAACTACTGGTAGGTAACCTGCTGTTGACTATAAGCCTTACCAATAACATAAACAGTCAGTTAACACGTATTTTATGTGTTATGTGTGTTGTGTGCTGTATTCTTACCATAAAGTAAGCTAGAGAAAAAAAGTTTGTTATTAAGAAAAATCATAGAAAGACAATACACAAACAGGAAGAACAATAACTCTGTAAGAACATTATGATAGGGATCAACTCTCACATTTCCATAATTAGTTTGAATGTGAACGGACTAAATCCACCACTGAAAAGACATAGAATGGCAAAATGGATAAAATATCACCAGGCAACAATCTATTGCCTTCAAGAGACTCACCTCACTAGATAGAAAGACACTCACAGACTCAAAGAAAGAGGATGGGAAACAAATATTCAGGCGAATGGAACACGAAAGAAAGGTGGAGTCACAATCTTAATCTCAGACAAAAAACCCTTTAAGCTATCAAAAATTAAAAAAGATACAGAAGTCCACTACATTATAAAAGGTTCAATCCATCAACAAGAAATATCCATCCTAAACATATATGCACCGAACATAGGAGCACCAACTTTCATAAAGCAGCTCCTAGGAAAACTAAAAAAAGACATCGACTCCAATACCATCATAGCTAGGGACTTTAATACCCCACTTACAACCCTAGACAGATCATCAGGACAAAAAATCAGCAACGAGATCCGAAACCTCAATGTGACTCTTGATCAAATGGACTTAATTGATACCTGCAGAACCCTCCATCCCAAATACCACAGAATACACATTCTACTTATCACCGCATGGAACATACTCTAAGATCGACCACATACTTGACCATAAATCAAGCATAAGCAAATTTAAAAGGACTGAAATTTTACCATGCACCTTCTCGGACCACAGTGGAATAAAAATAATCATTAACACCAACAAGGTCCCCCCAAAACCCACAAAGACATGGACACTAAACAGCATGATGCTAAACAACTCCTGGGTCAACGATGAAATCAAAACAGACATTAAAAGATACCTGGAAACAAATGAAAATGAAGAAACATCTTACCAAAATCTCTGGGACGCCATGAAAGCTGTAGTAAGAGGGGAATTTATATCCCTACAAATGCACATGAAGAAAATGGAAGGATCACAGATTAACAGCCTAAGAAGTCACCTAAAAAAGCTGGAAAAGCAAGACCACAAAAACCCTAATTTCAGCAGAAGAATCCAGATCACCAAAATAAAAGCCCCAATCCAGGACATAGAAGACAAAAAGATAATACAAAAAATCAGTGAAACAAAAAGCTGGTTCTTCGAAAGGAGGACTTTCTGTCATCACACAACCTACCTAGGTTGAAACAAGAAGAAATTGAGACTCTAAATAGACCAATAACAACCAAGGAAATTGATTACGTAATAAGAAAGCTACTTACCAAAAAAGCCCTGAACCAGATGGCTTTCCATCAGAATTCTACAAAACATTTAAGGAGGAGCTTATACCAATCCTACCGAAGGTATTCCAGGCAATTAAGAGAGATGGAACTCTACCCAAATCATTTTACGAAGCTAACATCACATTGATACCCAAGCCAGGTAAAGACCCAACAAAGAAAGAGAACTACAGGCCAATATCTTTGATGAACATAGATGCTAAAAGTCTCAACAGGATCCTAGCGAACCGGATTTAACAACACATCTCAAAAATCATCCATCATGACCAAGTAGGCTTCATCCCTGGGATGCAAGGCTGGTTCAACATTCGTAAAACCATAAATGTAATTCAATACATCAACAGATGTCAAAAACCGCATGATTATATCATTAGATGCATAAAAAGCTTTTGATAAAATCCAGCACCCCTTCTTGATAAAAACCCTCGAACATCTAGGCATACGAGAAACATACCTCAAAATAGTAAAAGCCATCTACGAGAAACCCACAGCCAGCATACTCCTAAATGGACAACAACTGGAACCATTTCCCCTGAAAACTGGAACAAGACAAGGATGCCCACTCTCACCCCTTCTGTTCAGTATAGTATTGGAAGTCCTGGCTAGAGCAATCAGAGAAGAGAAGGCAATCAGCGGTATCCAAATAGGAAAAGAGGAAGTCAAGCTATCTATCTCTCTTTGCAGATTACATGATCGTGTACCTTGAAAACCCAAGAGAATCTGTCAAAAACCGCCTTACACTGATAAAGGACTTTGGCAAAGTCTCAGGATATAAAATAAATGTGCAAAAGACAATCGCATTTCTTTACACCAATAATTAACAAACAGAAACCCAAATAAAAAGCACAATTCCATTCACAATAGCCACAAAAAAAAAATGAAATACCTTGGCATCTTCCTAACCAGAAACGTGGAAGACCTTTACAATGAAAATTACAAAACTCTGCTCAAAGAAATCAAAGATGACACAAACAAGTGGAAAAATATCCCATGCTCATGGATTGGAAGAATCAACATTGTGAAGATGTCCATCCTACCTAAGGCAATCTACAGATTTAATGCAATACCCATCAAATTACCAGCAACAATCTTCTAAGACCTAGAAAAAACAACACAGGAATTCATATGGAAACACAAACGACCAAGAATAGCCAGAACAATCCTCAGCAAAAAAACAAAGCAGGTGGTATCACATTACCAGACTTCAAACTTCTATTATAAAGCTACATTAATCAAAACAGCTTGGTATTGGTGTAGGAACAGGCATATAGACTAATAGAATAGAATTGAGATTCCAGAAGAAATTAACTCTAAATGGATCAGAGACCTAAATGTAAAACCTCAAACCATAAGAACCTTAGAAAATGAAGGACATACCCTCATGGAAATTGGAACTGGCATCCAATTCCTGAACAAAACCTGAAACCCACAGGCCATAAGAGATAAGATAGACAAGTGGGACCTCATTAAACTGACAAGCTTCTGCAAAGCCAGAGAAACCATCAAGAGAGCAGGGGGACAGCCTACAGACTGGGAAAAAGTATTTGCCAATTCCAGGTCTGACAAAGGCTTAACATCTTGGATCTACAAGGAACTCAAATGTGCTGAAAAGAAAAAAACAAACAACCCCATTATAAAATGGGCAAAATATGAACAGACACTTCTCAAAGGAAGACATCAAGCAGCCAACAGACACATGAAAAAATGTTCACCTGGCTTGGTGGCTCAACCTGTAATCCCACGCCTTTGGGAGGCTGAGGTGAGTGGATTGCCTGAGCCCGCAGGTTTGAGACCCGCCTGGGCAGCGAGACCTCATCTCTACAATAAATCAAAAAATCAGCGGGGCGTGGTAGCGCATACCTGTAATTCTGGCTACTTGGAAGGCTGAGGTGGAAGGACTGCCGGAGGCCAGCAGGGTGAGGCTGCAGTGACCAGAAGCAGCCACTGCACTCCAGTCTGGGTGACAGAGTGAGACTCCAACTCAAAAAAAAAAAAAAAAAAAAAAAAATGTTCAACCTCACTAATCATCAGGGAGATGCAAATCAAAACCACACTGAGACACCACCTAACTCCAGTCAGAATGGCATTTATCAATAACTCAAAAAATAACAGTTGCTGGAGAGGGTGTGGCGAAAAGGGAACTCTTCTACACTGTTGGTGGGAGTGCAAACTAGTGCAACCTCTGTGGAAAACAGTATGGCGATTCCTAAAATCTCTAAATACTGACCTCCCATATGACCCCGCAACCCCCTACTGGGAATATACCCTGAAGAACTCAAATCACTCTATAAAAAAGATACATGTATGTTTATCGCAGCATTGCTCACAATAGCAAGAACCTGGAAGCAATCATGCTGTACATCAAAAGAGGACTGGATTAAAAAAATGTGGTACATATACACGATGGAATACTATGCAGCCATAAAAAAGAACAAAATCATGAATTCCGCAGCAACCTGTATGGAACTAGAATCTATAATACTGAGTGATCTCTCACAGAAACAAAGATCTGAGTATCACATGTTCTCACACATATAGTGGACCTTGAACATCCAACATAATACTATAAGAAAATGACTGACAGTGGTGGGAAGCTATGGGGTGGAGGAGAAGCGAGATGGGATTAACAGTAGTAAATATCTGTCTGGGGATGGGGAGACCCCTCTTATCAACAAGGGTGCCTGAACGAAGCGTATTTGTATACCTAATCCTTAACTGTACCCCACAATATCATAATTAAAAAAATTGATTTAAAAAAAAAAAAAAGAAAGTTTAGCATGCAGAATGTTTACTGACCAGTTCCCTTGTAGTTGACATCTATGGAGAACAGGGGAAGTTAGTAGGAGTGAGGCAAAAGTCAAGCTGTGATGCACGCCCAATAACAACTTCAGCCAAACCCCTGGGGAGTGCTAAGATTTGAATGTGAGTTGTCCTATTGCTGGGCTGAGATGTCAAGTATTTATACTCCTGCTTCAGTGGGTCACTGGACACTAGCTGCCCCAGGAAGAAGCAAAACCTTGGGCAAAGGCAACTTTCAGAAGCTGAGGGGGTCCTTGAAGAGGCTTATGCAGTAAAGTGTTAACTTAGTGGACTTGGGTTACTCAAACCCTGCACATTCCAAAGACAGATCTGGCTCTTGACCAGTTTCTAGCAGATAGCCTATAAGCCTGTGGAATCTCTAGCCTACAGAATATCTAGCCTGATCAGAATATCTTTGCACCCTCGGGGTCTTGGGACACATCAGATAGTTTATGTGAACAATGTGATATATAGTGAATGCCTGTTTTTGTTCACCTGGGGCCCTGGGACACACAATATCAGTTTGAACCCTGGGGACAGGGAGTATTGGAGACTCAGTAATTAAAGTCGGTCATGTAGACACACCAGTTCTATGTGACTAACCCCCAATGAAAACCCTGGCTCAGGCAAGCTTCCTTGTTGGCTAAAGATACTTGAAGAGATCTTTACATACATTGTCACACATTGTCATTGGGAGAATTTTACATACATTGTCACACATTATCATTGGGAAAATAAAGCATTGTTGGTATAAGCCTCCCCCCCAAAAAAGAAAAGAAAATCATCAGGCAGAGAAAATATATGCACTGTTCATTAAGGGGAAGTGGATTACCCTAAATGTCTTTATCCTTGAAGTCTTTACACTGAGTAGGCTACAGAGGAAGAGGGGTTGGCCTTGCTGTCTCAGGGTAGCAGAGGCAGAAGAGGTGGAGGAGGAGCAGTCATATACAGTGTAACTTTAATGAAAAAAATCCGCATGTAAATAGACTCACATGGTTCAAACCCAACTCGTGTCATTCAAGGGTCAACTGTGTTAGTGATTTATGTTACATTTCCTCCAAGGAAGTTCCCTAGTTAAGTAAAAGCAAGTATCTGAGCAGGTTGTTTATGTTCATTTGTCTAATGGATATAAAGTACGGTCTTTTGGAGAATGTGTAAAATAGTGCTAGTGTTTACAAAGACTGATAGTAATACTCTGTATTTGCTTCAAGCATTTTTCTCTCCTTAGCTCTGTTTTGACATACTTTGCTTCAAAAGGCAAACAGTGATAGTGCTTGGTACTTATATAATGATGTGTCATATACTTTTTGTTTCATAGTAGAATTCAGTGTGTGCTATGAAAATGAGTATTTTAAAGGTGAGCTGAGTCAGAGGTTTAAACTTAATGCCTCCTTTTATTTAAAATCAGAAATTAATATTCATGTGAAGCTGCAGAGTGATTATTTGTGTCTTCTGAAAATAATTTCTGTCTTTCTTCAGAAAATATTATGGAGAGAAGATTGGAATCTACTTTGCTTGGCTGGGCTATTACACGCAGATGCTCCTCCTGGCAGCAGTCGTGGGAGTGGCTTGCTTTCTCTACGGATACCTTAATCAAGATAACTGTACTTGGAGGTGACCTATGTTTATCCCAGTTGCAGCTCTGAAAAGTTGATTAGACATAAAATTATTTTCATGGTCTTAAACTGTTTTACCAAACAAGATTCGTTGCAGAACACTCAGTGCTTGGGATGATATATTCCTTTTGTTCTGAGTATAATAACTAAGTGAAATGGAAAATTTTTTTTCTTAGAAAATCCGACCCAGTTTCTGACAGGAATATTACCCTTAGGAAACCCTCCAATATTTTAAGACAATGTTTTGTTTGAAAAATAAAGAAAGACTGGAGGGGGGAGAATTGCCTCTGAACTCTTGGCCCCCAGAGGAATGTTTCCTTAGCCCTGCAGATGTGGGCCAAGAGCAGATCTGATTTTTTTTTTCCCAGAGTTCCAATGGGAAAATTGGTGTTGTTTTTGCTTTTGGAAATGATTTACTAATATGTATTAAGATGTGCATATTTAAAAACTGAAGGAAACAATAGTTGTTTTGGGTTTTACATTTTAAAAATGAATCCTTACGATGTTAAGGAAGAAAAAAATAATAGGGAATAAGTCTGTGCTTGTTGAAATTCAAACAGCAGCTGCACTGTCTAAAGGGACGTAAATGGGCACTAGAGCACTCTGAATTTCACTGTCACCATTGTGAATTGTGTTATTATTTCTCTGCTTTTGGTGGTCTCAACCTCCAGAAGGGATGCAGCACTAAGCCAGGCATTTTCTCTTGATCATCTGGCCCCTATCCAGGTGACAGCCAGATCAAAATTTCTGGGCACCAGCGTTGAGCTGATGACCAATTTTTTCAAGCCGCAAGCATATCAGCCTGCTCCCGAGGCAGGATGCTTACGTGGCAGCCCTGATGTATAGACATAATTACCCATTCGATTTAACAGAGGATTTTGAGCGTGCTGTACCCATTATGGCTTCTTAGCTAGAAAGCTGCAGAAGGTTTTTGAAGTACTCCCCTCTTCACTGAAAAGGAATTTGGGGCCAAAGGCTCAATGTTGATACCTTTTCTCTAAATTTGTCTTTGACTTCATTGTTGTTTTGTGTATTATTCTAGCCAAAAAAAAAAAACTCAAAAATACATTTTCAATGTGCAGAAGTTGCAGTTTTATAAGATTCTCATTATGACTCATTTTATGAAATCACACAACATGTTTACTACTATTTCATGCAGACTAATTTATAGAAAACTGAAGGAAGGTCTTGAGAATATACCCCTGTGCTCAAAATTATTTAAATTTAATTATTTAATTACTTTAATTGTTTAATTACTATATATTTAATTACTATATTACTTTAAAACGTTTTGTATCTATAACCTTAAATATTTTCAGTTAGTTTATTATTATATGCTGAGTAGATTCACAGGTATAGAAAGTATATTTAAAGTATAAGGAATAAGGCCAAGTGCAGTGGTTCAAGCCCGTAATCCCAGCATTTTGGGATGCCGAGGCAAGAGGATTGCCTGAGACCAGGGTTCGAGTACTAGCCTGGGCAACTTGGCAAGACCTCATCTCTACAATAAATTTAAAAAATTAGCCAGGTGTGGTGGCACACACCTGTAATTTCAGCTACTTGGAAGACTGAAGCAGAAGGATCACCTGAGCCTAGCAGGCCGAGACTGAGGTAGCTGCAAGCATGCCACTACACTGCAGCCTGGGCGAGAGTGAGACTCCAAAAAAAAAGTATAAAGAATAATGATTTACTTCCTGATTTAAGAAAAAGAACATTACTGTTACCTTTGAAGTAACAGTACTTTGCTTGATTGCCTCCATTTAGGAAATAACAATTGTACTAAATTTTGTATTTGTCATTTCTTTGCATATATAGTATTTTTTAATCACATATTATTTGTAGCCCAACAAAAAACATATTTAGTATTGTATGTTGTTGAAGATATGTAAATGGAGGATGTTATAGGCATTTCTTCTTCTACAAAATGCATGTTTAAACTTATACTTGCTTTTAAAAATAACAGTTTTTTTGAAACATATGTACCATAAAATGTATTCCTTTAAAGCATACAATTCCTTTGTTTGAAGTACATTCACAGAGTTGTGCAACCACTAGCTCCATCTAATTTTAGAACATTTTTATTGCCCTCAAAAGAAACCAGTGTCCATTAGCAGTCATTCCTTAGCCCCTCTTCCCTTATCCCCTGGAAACCATGAAATATACTTTCAGTTCCCATGGACTTGCCTATTGTAGACATTTCATTAAAGTGGAATTATTCAGTGTGAAGCCTTTTGTGACTCTTCTTTCACTTAGCATATAGTTTTTAAGATTTATCTATGAGGTGTGTATCAATATTTCATTTCTTTTTTGTGGCCAAATAATATTCCATTGTATGTATATATCACATTGTTTAGCCATTCATCTATTGATGGGCATTTGGGCTGTTTCTGCTTTTGGGCTATTATGAATAATTCTGCTGTGAACATTCATGGACAAGATTTTGTGGGGACCTATGGTTTCAATCACTTGAGAATATAACAAAGAATGGAATTGCTAGGATATTTGGTAACTACAGATTTAATTTCTTGAGGAATTGCCAAAGTGTCTTTCAAAACGGCTGCACCATTTTTCATTTCCACCAGCAATGTACGAGGATTCCAATTTCCTCACACCCTTGTCAACACTTTTTAAAATAATACTTTCCAACCTAGTTTGTATGAAGTGGTAGGTTATTGCAGTTTTGTTTTTTATTTCCCCTAATGTCTACTGAGGTTGAGCATTTTTTCATGTGTTTGTTGTTTGTACAGCTTCTTTGGAGAAATGTCTCTTCGGATCCCTTGCCTATGTTAAGTGTGTTTTTTTTTTATTGTTGAGTTGTAAGTGTTCTTTATATATTTAGGATAGAAGTCCCTTATTGGATATTGTCTTAGTCCTTTGGTGCTTCTATGACAATACCACAGATTGGGTAATTTGTAAAGAACAAAAGTTTATTTCTCATAGTTACAGAGGCTGGAAGTCTAAGATGCAGGCACTGGCATTTGGTGTCTGGTGAGGGCTACATCCTTCAGAGGGGAGGAACGCTGTTTCTTCACAGCAGAAGGGCAAGAGGAGGGAATTCCCTCTGTCAACTCCTTTTATAAGAGCTTCTAATCCTATACCTGAGGGAAGAGCCCTCATGGCCCCACCTCTTAATACTACCACACTAGCAATATCTGTATTTTGGAAAGAACACATTCAAGCCATAGCAGATATATATATAAATATATCTATAATATATATAGAATATATTTTTTTCTCCCATTTTGTGATTGTGTTTTCATTTCTTAATGATATCCTTTGAAAGAAAATAATTTTAATTTTGATGATGTCAAATTTACCTTTTTTGTGGTTATTTTACTTTTGGTGTCATATCTAAGAAACCATTCATTATCCAAAGTCATGAAGATTTTTTCCAGTGTTTATTTTCTAGGAGGTTTATGGTTTTTGGATTATGATTTGAGTTAATTTTTGTAAATGATATGAGGTAGGGGCCCAGCTTTCTCATTTTCCATGCTTGTATCCAAGTGTATTGGCACCCTTTTAAAAAACACTGTTCTTTCACCATTTAATTATCTTGGCACCTTTGTTGAAAACTAATAGGCTATTAGTATAAGAGCCTGTTCATGGATTCTCAGTTCTTTTCCACTCATCTAAGTGTTTGTACTTTATGCAAGTACCACACTATATTGATTACTGTAGCTTTATAGTAAGTTTTGAAGTTAGCAACTTCTAAACTTTATTCTTCTTTTCAAAATGTTTTGGCTATGCTGAGTCCTTTGCATTTCCATATGAATTTTAGGGTCAGATTGTCTATTTCTGAAAAATATCCTGCTGGGATTTTGATAGGAATTATGTTGACTCCATAGGTCACTTTGAAGAGGATTGCCATCTTAGCAGTACTAAGCTTTCTAATCCATGGACATAAGATGCCTTTTAATTTCTATCAACAATTTTAATTTTCAGTGTGTAATTTTTATTCTTTTAAGTTTATTCTGAGTATTTTTTATGGTATTGTAAATGAAATTGTTTTCTTAATTTAATTTGTGGGTTATTTATTACTAATGTATAGGGATAAAATGGCTTTTTGTGTATATATATAATTTTTTTTTTGTACTGCAGCCTTGCTCAACTGACTTATTTGCTCTATGGTATTTTGGTGGATTCCCTCGGATTTTTATACAGTGTCATGTCATCTGTGAAAAGAAATAGTTTTACTTCTTCCTTTCCAATCTGGAGGCCCTTTTTTCCTTTCCTTTCCTTTCCTTCCCTTTCCTTTCCTTTCCTTCCCTTTCCTTCCTCTTCCTCCCCTCCCTTCCCCTCCCCTCCCCTCCCCTCTCCTTTTCTTTCCTTTCCTGCCTAGTTGCTTGAACCTCCAATATAATGCTGATCTTGTCTTTCACCATTAGGTGTAATATTACACCATTAGGTGTAATAGGTGAGGTTCTTTTTTTTTTTAAAGTGAGAAAGCAGGATTTATTAAGAGGACAGAAAAGCTCCCACAGTTGGGATGGGGGAACCCGAGAGGGTTGCCCAACTGTGAGTTTTTTAGTAATGCTTTTTCTCATGTTGGGAAAGTTCTATTCCTAGTTTTCTAGTTTTGTTTTGTTTTGTTTTAATCTTGAAAGGATATTGGATTTTTGCCAGATGCTCTTTCTATGTCTATTGTCATTATCTTATGTGTGATTTTTGTCCATCATTCCATTAATATGGTATTATTACATGGATTGATTTTTTTTTGTATGTTGTATCATCTTTACATTACTGAACATACTCTACTTGATCATAGTGTATGATACTTTTTATATGTTGCTGATTTTAGTTTGCTAGTATTTTCTTGAGGATTTTTATCTCTATTCATAAGAGGTATGAGTCTGTAGTTTTCTTTGTTGTCTTTGGTTTTGTTATCAATGTAATACTCATTTTGTAGAGTGAATTGAGAAGTGTTCTCTATAGTTTTGTAAGATTTTATGAAGCATTAGTGCTAATTCTTCTTTAATTGGTTGATAGAATTCACCAGTGAAGCCACTGAGCCTGGGCTTTTCTTTGCAAGATTTTTTTTTCTACTAGTTCAATCTCTTTACTTGTTATAGGTCTATTTAGGTTTCCTGTTTTTTCTCGAATTAGCTTTAGTAGTTTATAACTTCTAGGGATTTACCCATTTCATTAGGTAATCTAATATGTTGGTATATAATTATTCTTTGTATTTCCTTATGATTCTTTCCACTAATCTCTGAGACTTGAGTTCATTTTTCTTCATTCCTTTTTCTTTCTATTTCTAAACTGGATAATCTTAATCAGTCTAGCTTTTAGTTTGCTGATCCTTTCTTCTGTCATTTCATATCTGCAGTGAAGCCCCTCTAGTCAATTTTTTCATTTTAGTTATTGAAAAAAAACTCGAGGTCAGCCAGAGGTAAAGGATTAAGGTTTTCTCAGGTCTTTCCCTGCCATATGTACTGTCCTACACATGCACATGGCCTTCTTCAGTCTCAGGAATATATTGGAGCTTTTAAAATCCCCTTGTAGACATCTCATTTCCTAATTTTTCCTTTTAAGTTTTTTGGTTAACCTTTTGTTAACCTCTGTTGATATCACTGCCTCGGGCAGCTACAATATTAAATAATTCCTGCCTGTTGATTTCAACAGTCACTTTGGCAACAGGGCTGTTTGCACAGTATGAGCTCTGAGTATAAGGTAAAAAAATGACAAATCCTGAGCTTGGAGCTTTTCCAGGGAGCTGTTAGGTCTCATAGAAATTTCTGAGTATGGAGTTTTGGGGTAGCTTCAAACTATTTTTGTTTTTTTTCAGTGGCCACTAGGCTGCTATTTCTCACAGCTACCATGGTTGTAAGGTTGTTAGTTTGTAAGGCTACCATAAAGTGAGGGAGAAAGGATGGAAATAGATCAAGTTAAAATGCCACAAAACTCACTATTCTTATAGAGAGTTAGTCAATTTTTCTCAAATAAATGCTACTCAGATCACTGTAAGCATTTGGTTAATTTCCAAGGTTCTGCACTGGTTGATTTTGACAGTTTTTGTTAGTGTTCTTATTGCTTTTATGGAGGAGCATGTCCTCTGAGATCGCTACTCAGCTATTGCAGAAATGCTTCCCATGCCCATTTATTTTTACTGAGTTACTTGCGAGGCCACCTAACTGCACAACCCCAGTCCCAATCACATACAAGTCTATCTGAATGGCTTCCCCCAGAGGGAACGGTGTGCAACCTCGTTGCCTTGTTTTTGTATATGCATTTGTAGGAGTGCTTTAAATAACTGGCAAATAATCCTTTTTTTAATGTGTTGGCAAAACTTTTGCCAATTTGTGGCTAATTTTTTTCTCCCTTTAATGTTGTCTTTTAGTGACATTCTCACTTTTAAAACATCTTGAACGTGTTGGTATTTTTCTTTATGGTTTACACTTTTTGGTTTCTCATTTATGCAATTTTCCTCACTCTGAGGTTATATAGATGTTTTTTCTAATAAGTTGGTACTATCAGCATTCTTATTTTCCACCTGGCATTGGTTTAATATATGTTATGATTAGGGGCTCAGTTTTGTGTTTTCCCATATGGAAATCTTGAGGTTCCAGTTCCATTTCATGAATTATCAGTTCTTACCTTACGAATTTGCTCAGCCAGCTCTGTCATAAGTCAGTTTTTGTATAGGAAGCAGTCTGTTTCTACACACTTTTTTTCTGTTCATCAGTTTTTCTTAACTTATGCCATAATGTCTCGTTCTTCAGAAGTGTTTTAACTGTTCTGATCTTGATACATTCATTCTTCCAAATTATAAATGTGATAGTGGAGGTCTTCCTCACTGTCTTTCAGAAAAATTCTATAATTTTCTTCATATAATCTTCATATAAATCTTAATAGATTTTGAATTAGACTTATTCCTAGATACTTTATATTTTTTAATATAAAAAATGGCATTGAATGGTACCATTCACCATTCAATATCATTCTTACCACTGAATTGTATTGAATAGAATGAAATGCTGTTGAATGTAATTTTTAAAAAATTATTTCCTAATTATTGCACAGTTCCATTTTGGGACCCTGTGTGTATTTTTTTATATTGGTTTTGTAGCCAGAAAACTTTATTTTTTATTTTATTTTTTGAGTTGGAGTCTCATTTTGTCGCCCAGACTAGAGTGCAATGGCAATGCTCATGGTCACTGCAGCCTCAACCTGCTGGGCTCAGACAATCCTTCCGCCTCAACCTTCCATGTAGCTGGGTCTACAGACTCATGTTACTACGTCCGGCTTATTTTTTGATTTATTGTAGAGATGAGGTCTCACCAAGTTGCTCAGGCTGGTTTCGAACCCCTGAGCTTAGGCAGTCCTCTTGCCTCGGCCTCCCAAAGTGCTGGGATTACAGGCTTGAACCACTGCACTCGGCCACTGTACCTTATTAAACTTCTTAATTATGATAATTTATCTTTAGGTTCTGCTAAGTCATTTACATAGGCAATTACATAATCTGTTGGTAATAACACTTTTCTTTCTTCCTGGCCAAGTCTCATGGCTTTATTTTTCTTGACTTAATATGATGGTAGAGATCGCCAACTAAAAAGAAGTGGTGGTAGCGAGACCCTTTGTTTTATTCCTGATTTAAAAGAAATACTTTCAGCATTTTACCGTTAAGTATGAGTTTTTATGGCTTTTATGTAGCAAGCCTTTATCACGTTAATGAAGGTCACTTCTGTTCCTAATTTGATAAGCTTAGTTTTGTTTATTATCATGAATCAATATTGGATTTTATCATGCTGCATTAAATTGATTAAATTTTTTAAAATTAAATTTTCTTTCTTTCTCTCCTTTTTTCTTTTTCTTTTTAGCAAAGAAGTTTGTCATCCTGATATTGGTGGCAAGATTATAATGTGTCCTCAGTGTGATAGGCTTTGTCCATTCTGGAAACTCAATATTACTTGTGAGTCATCAAAGGTAATTTGTGTTATTCCAAATATTTACACATAATGAAAGACACTTCCTCTAATATTAATTTAGGTATTAGATATAAATTATATCGTTTTTTATTCTAAGGAATTCAGAAAGGTATTTTTCAACTAAATTTCCTAACATTCTAGACAGTAGTATGCAATGACTTTTATTCCTCTATTACATATAATAAATTGCAATTAATAAGCTTTATCTAAAACCTCACAGAAGGTAGGTGAAAAAATGGTGAAGTCTAAACTATTTGAGTACTTCAAGTAATCAAAACAGAAATCTCAAATTCAGTTTATTTTATGGATATTTTTAAGTAGATTTACTGTTATAGATTGTAACAGTATTCCTTATCTGAAATAAGGAATACGTTTTTTGGATTTTTTCAGATTCGAGGATGTTTGCATTACATTTAGTGACTGAGCATATGTAATCCAAAAATCCAAAATCTGAAATGTTTCCATTGAACATGATGTTGGTGCTCAAAAGGTTTTGGATTTTGGAGCATTTCAAATTTTGGATATTCAACTTACATAAATTTTTTTTTTAATTCAAGTGAGTAGAAACCTGAAATTTAAATTTGTTTTCCCTCTTTCAAAGTGTGTTGTTACTATGGTTGTATTTTTGAAGACCCTGCTCGTCAGCTTTAGGACCACAAACATGCATAAAACGGTTTTGTATATAAGCGATAAAAGGTATTTGTCTCAAAACAGTCCCATAAAACACATCTGGCTCTCCTTATGCATGTAGTTGATCTTGAGCTCTAAGACTTCTTAAAATCCAGAAGGTTTAGCACAAAAATTGAGAATGGAGGAAGCTTACTGAAAGCAGGCAGCTAGAAACCCCAGACAGGAAGAAAGATGGCCTGCTTATGTGAGAATGTCTTCCTGGCAACTTTGACCTACACTTACCCCCATTGTGATCTTCCTCTCTATCCCCTTGTTCTACCATGAGAGTTTAGGGATCTTTAATGACCCTAGAACATTCTGATCTACTCTGTGTCAGTCTGATTTTAACTGAACATATTGCCATTATAGACACCACCTTATATTTTATGTTTTGCCAAGTTCTTGTATTTATCACTTTGGACAAACACAATAACCCTGTGAAATAGGCAGAACAGGCATTATCTCCATTTCACAGATAAAAATACTTAGGATCTAAGAGGTCAGATATCTGCTCAAGGTCAGCTGCTAGTAACTGGCAGAGCCAGAAATTTATAACAAATCTGCATTTCTTGCTATTATCAGATTCTTCACCACCTGATGGTGGTACCAGGTACTTCCCTCTCAAATCCAGCTGTGTTAGAAAAATTGTTCCACCACTTAGTTAAGCTGATTACAGAATATTGTCTTCACATGGATTTTTATATTTAATTTCGGAATTAAAATAGATTTCATTGCCTTCCTCCCCAAACCAATAAAAATTCTAAATTATAAATGTCTGATGTAGATCACACAGAGTAAAAGACTTGAAGTTAGTAAGAGGGAAGCTGTTTCCAGAGATGTTGACTCATAAGTTAAAGGTCACTAGTTAGCTTGCATCCCAAGGCATTGGATTTAAGGCGAATGCCAATGATAATGCCAGAGGCAAATTATATTCCACAAAAGTACAAGAGGAAATTCCATTATCCTTAAGTTTTCTCCCTCATGCTCCCCCATCCCCACCTCTTCCCTCATTTCTTCTGATCCACCTGCCCATCCTTAAGAACATGACTTTCAAACATGCCCCTGTGAGCTTTTTTTTTTCCTTCATTATTTTGGAGAAAAAAATTGAACCTTTGATTCTATTCCAGTTTCTTGAAGGATCCCTTGAGTCTTGTCAGTGTGATTTACAAAGGCAAGAAAACATAAAAGAATAAAGTGATGAAATGAGGGGAAAAGTTTGAAAAACTTTTCTAGCTTTTGTTTGTTGGTTAATTTAGTTGTTTCTTATACACTTTTCTATTGATATATTCATTTCTGCCTCTTTCTTTTGGAAAGAGATAAGAGTACTCACTAATGTATATGTATGCTAAATGAGTTAATGAATTAGAAATATAAAATCAGGACCAGGGAAATAAAGAAACAGTTATGCAAATAATAGGGATTGATAGTGTTCTTTGATTGAGAACTGAATAAGGTTCCTGGTTTTTTAGCTAGCAAGATAAAAGGGAAACATTATAAATTTTAATATTTTGATCATAGAAACAACACTATTATAACAAATGGAACAAGATTCAGATTGGTTTCTCTGCTTAAAATCAAGCCAGGCATGACTCACGTCTGTAATCCCAGCACTTGAGAGGCCAAAGCAGGAGGATAGCTTGAGCCCAGGAGTTCAAGTCCAACCTAGGCAACATAGCAAGACTTCATCTCTACAAAAAAAAAAAGAAAAAATTAGCCAGGTGTTGTGGCACATGCCTGTAGTCCCAGCTACTCAGGAGGCTGAGCTGGGAGAATCACCCTGAGCCCAGAAAGTCAAGGCCATGGTAAGCTGTAATTATGCCTCTGCACTCCAGGCTGGGGATCAGAGTGAAACCCCCAACTCAAAAAAACACAAAAAACCACTATGCTTACATATGCAACTCTTGTTTCTTTCCTGCTCCACGTGACTAAAGCAGTATGCTAACTCTGGCAGCTTTGGACACAGCTGGCTTGCCCTCTCTGTGCAATCCTGCCAAACATGCTAAGCTAGGCTTCTTATCAAGAAAGCTGCTTGCTTATTTTCTTCCCTACTTTCTGCTTCCATGTAGTTCATGGAACACAGAGCAAAGAAGCCAGCCATCTTGTTCTTTCTCATCCCTTGCTTCTCACACATGTGGCAAGAATGCTAACTTCATCCAGGCCTAAGTTCTTCTCATAGGAGTTCAAGACATGTCCCTCACCTGGAGCTAGGCAGCTGGGGTGATCTTGGTGTTGGCAGTAAACTTACTTTTTCTTGATGCTCCCGGTTTTTTGTTTTGTTTTGTTTTGTTTTGCTTTTTTCTCCAGCGTTGACATATGTGTTTTCATTGACTTTTTCTCAAAAGAATAGAGCTAGGAATTCACAGATGATAATTCTTTGTGGGTTGGGTGGGTAGAAGTCAGGGCAATCAAGATGGTATCAAATAGAGAGAGACTTACATTGATTGCTAAAACGGAAGTGGCATTGGACAGAGTCTTCAGTAATAAGTAGCATTACAACATGGCAGAATTGTTTTTTGTGGAACTTTTCTTAAAATATTTTTTTTCCCCCTGAGTCAGGGTCTGACTCTTTCACCAGGGCTGAAGCGCAGAGGCGTAGTCACAGCTTACTGCAGCCTCGACTTCCTGGTAGCTGGGACTAGAGGCATACATCACCACGCCCAGCAACAATTTTTTTTTTTGGCAGAGACATGGTCTCATTGTTGCCCAAGCTGGTTATAATAATTTCTACTAAATGATATGGCATACCATTAAAAGAAAACTTAGAGAGGATGATTTCATAAGAATCAAAGCTAAAAGTTTTGAAATATGTGGTCTGTGGAATCCCTAGGCTAAAGAAATAGATGGAGAATGTTGTTCCCCCAGAGCAGTCATGCATTTATTAACTCTCTTCTCCCTGAGCTGGATTTTTGTGAAGAATAATTGGGTGACAGACAACTTGGGATGTACACTCTTTCTGATCAAAATCAATGTGGTTGCCTGAGGGAGCATCTATATGCTTTGGAAACCAGATGGAAGAGAAACTGGCAATGTGGGTGTTCTTTTATGAAACAGTATAGCTAATGTTTGTATGTAGGTAAAAGTTTACCCACTTTACATGAGTGTAAAGGGGAATCCCCAAAATTACTAAAGCAAAGTAGACTTCTTACTTAGAATTAGTTTTGGATTTTCTTTAGAACTTGAAAAGTTTTTTTTTTTCCCACCTATAGCTTCTATTTCTACCCAGTCCCTGTCTTTACTATTCATATGATCTATCATAAAATAGTTAAAATATGCTTGCCACTTTTTCCATTATCATTATAGATTTTTTTTTTTTTAGGAAACATAAAATTGCTCACTAATGAAAAATTAGTAACTAATCGAAAGATTTTCCAGGGAATCATACAGGGAGATAGGCTACTTATATATCCTAGCAAGGAGATAAAACTTACCAGAACTAGTGAATAGAAACCTTCTTTGGCTAGATACAACGGAGACCAAAAAAAACTCAGAATTTATTTATAAAAAATTGTGTATTTATTCTTACTGTTTAAACGTCAGTCACCTTCAAAGTACTCTCCATTTCATACAATACACCTATTAAGAGGCTTTTTTCACTGCTCAAAACAGTTTTTTGAACTCGTTACCTTTGATACCTTTTAGAGCTTCTGCTGTTTTTTGTTTCACTTCTTCCACAGTGGCAAACATTTCCCTTTGAGGACTTTTTTCATCTGGGGAAACAAAAATTAAAAGTTGCTTGGGGCAAGGTTGGGTAATTAGGAAGTGGGTGAATAGGAAGGGTAGGGCATAGGGTCCATGTCATTTTTGCTCAAAAACTGCTCAACATTCAGCTCTGTGGGGGCAGGTGTGCTCGTAAATCACCCATTATGAAATGGGCAAACACAACACATTGAAAGACTAAAAAAAATTCACTAAAGCCAAACACAGCCTCACAACAATGCTAGCTAGTACACTGATCCCAGTGGGTTCCTAGAACACTTACCTAGCAAACGAAGCCTGTGCTACAAGGGGCCTGCCCCCCAAAAAATAATTCTTGTTTTTTTGGGGTTCCCCCCTCATACTTTATCATTTATTGATCTTTGTACCCATTGTAATGTTAGCAAAAGCAAAGTTATTCCAGTGGAAGCTTCTGTTATGACAGTAGGGAAGCCATCACTGGGTTTGAAGAAACAACTCTCCTGGAGGAGCTGTTGTACTTCTCTTAACAGGAAAAACAGGAATTCTGAAACTTACACTCTGATAAGAGTAGGATGATAATAAGATGCAAATCATAAATCTAAAAATTACTTAGGGGTTATTGTATTCTTAGAGTCATACTTCTTCCTCAAATTCACTATGACAGCACATAAAAAGAGGCTGTTGCTGGGCGCAATGGCTCACGCCTATAATCCTAGCACTTTGGGATGCTGAGGTAAAAGGATTGCCTGAGCCCACAGGTTCGAGACCAGCCTGGGCAACTTGGTGAGACCTCGTCTCTACACTAAATAAAAAAATTAGTCAGGCATGGTGGTGTGCACCTGTAGTCCCAGCTACTTGGGAGACTGAGGCAGAAGGATCACCTGAGCCCATCAGGTCGAGGCTGTGGTAGACATGAGTGTGCCACTGCACTCCAGTCTGGGCAACAGAGTGAGACTCCAACTCAAAACAAAACGAAAAACAACAACAAAAAAAGAGGCTGTTACTCAAGTCCAATAGAGGCTTTAAACTGAGTCAAATCTTAGGAGCTGTCCTACCTGTTTTGTGATATGGAACATTCCATTGGAAGATACCCTCTGGTTAATACAGCAAAGACTGTTTGCTTTTAAAAGAATGAGAAAGTTCATCTGTGATTATAAAGAAGATGATTGTTAAACTAGGTATCAGCTTTAAAAAGAACCTCAAACTGTAAACAAAGCATTTGTTTTTAAAGATGTGGGGTACAAGATAGGATTAAGTACATGAGTGGTCTACAGACAAAGCACTTTATACTGAATTCTGATAGGTGGAGAGTATGTTTCATTTATATGCCATTACTATATTTTCCAGAAATTGTGCATCTTTGACAGTTTTGGAACCCTGATCTTTGCTGTTTTTATGGGAGTATGGGGTAAGTTATTTGTATTTTTTTCATGAACTCAATTTAACAGAATTATATCATTTTATATAAAATTTCTAGTACCTAGGATTGCCCAAGCTTCAACTTTCCTAGAAATTCATTTAAAACTCTGAGGATGGGCCAGGCTCAGTGGCTCAACCTGTAATCCCAGCACTTTGGGAGGCCTAGGCAAGTGGATTGCCTGAACCTGTGGGTTCAAGAGCCGCCTGGGCAACTTGGCAAGACCTCGTCCTACAATAAATTTTAAAAAAAGAAAAATCAGCTGGGTGTGGTAGCGCACGCCTGTAGTTCCAGCTACTTGGAAGGCTGAGGCGGAAGGATCGAGAGCCCAGCAGGTCGAGGCTACGGTAGCCGGGAGTGTGCCACTGCACTCCAGTCTGGGCAACAAAGTGAGACTCCAACTCAAAAAAATAAACAAATAAATAAAACTCTGAGGATGATAGGCAGCCTTCTCAGGTCCCCTCCCACTGTGGGAGCTTTTCTGTCCTCTCAATAAATCCTGCTTACACACACACACACACACACACACACACACACACACACACACACACAACCTCTGAGAATGTTGTATCAGTTAGCTTTTACTATATAAAAATCTGCCTCAAAATGTATTGGCTTAAAACAATAAGCCTTATTTCTCATATTTATCATTTCTTATCATCCTCTGGGTTAACTAAAATGTTCTTCAGGCATGGACTGGCTTAGCTGATCTCTTTCGTGAACTGGTAGCTCCACTGGGGCTACATAGTCTGGCAGTTAATAGCCTTGTTGAGTCTGTGAGGATCAACTGGAAAGACTTCTCTGCTCCACATGGTCTCTTGTCTTCCAATTGGCTAGCCCAGCATTCTTCACAGTATTTCAGAGTTCCAAAGAGAAGTAAGAGAGGACAAACTCCAGTACAATAGGCATTTTTTAAACCTATGTTTGCATCAAATTCACTAATGTCCTATCAGCCGAGGTAATATAAGGCCAAGCCAGCATCAATGTAGAGAGATCAGAGTACTAACCAATGGCTTGGATACAGGAGGCATGATTCATTGGATGCCATTATTGAAGCAGTCTCTACAGCTCTGATACAGTCTAACTTTTGTGGGGGTGGGAAGAAAGCAACCACACCAAAATTATGGGTGAGCTTTCTTCTTTATACATTTCTATATGAGCAAATATTTAATAAGTATGGGCTAATCTTATAACAATAGCAAATTCTGTTTATTTCTAAATAGAACAGACATAATCCTAAAGAATATAATTCCTATATAGGAACCTCAACGCTATATTTACATAATTTACTTTGTATAGCATCATTAATGTAATGAGGCAGTTATAATTTTCTTTAAGTGCAATCTTTTAAATGTCTAATTGACATATATACTCCAACATAGAATTAAAATGTTCAATTTCAAAAATAAATGCATTTCCAGTTTCATTGTATAAGTCTGGGGAGCAGTAGAGTTCAGGTTCAAGGAAGGTGGGGAAAAAACTGTACCAAGTCTCTTACTCTTGAGAGAACAATACTTCAACACATGCAGCTCACAGAGGCAGTTATTTACAGGTGTCCTCAGCAATATTTCTCTTTTGCCATGGTTGTACCTATGAAGGGTCACCAAATGAATCAGAGAACAGACAATCCAATTTTTTGGACACTTTTTAGAGATATTAGTTGCTCCTAGATAAAGTGTACTGTTAAGATAGACAGACTTTCCAATAAGTTACATTGGTATTCAAACATTTAGCATGCTTTGGCTGGAAACCAAACTCTGGCTAATATGTGACACACAGAATAACAAAGATCAAATTTATTTATTAAGATCCTCTTTGCTCCTCCATTGTAAAATACTCCTTTTTCTTTTCTGTTCCAGTAAGAGCTTAGGCACTGAAAACATGGGTCAGCACTTTAAACTATTATCTTAACTGTAGTCTCAACACTGATTCATAATCTATAACATCCAAACACATCTATTGAATGCCATATACTAATGGATGCTGATAGCCCCAGTTAAAGAAGACATTTGAAATAGAGCTAAATATATATATTAATTTGGACATGGAGAGACAAACCTCAAACTTTCCAGCAAACCTCCCTTTCTCTGATCGTTAACTACACAATGTTTATAGAACTGACCTATACATTGGCTGCTGGTTTTTATCTTATCTGATTTGAGAATGCAAAAAACAGCCCGGCTTGGTGGCTCAGCCTGTAATCCCGCACCTTGGGAGGCTGAGGTGAGTGGATTGCGTGAGCCCGCGGGTTCAAGACCCGCCTGGGCAACTTGGTGAGACCTCATCTCTACAAAAAATCAAAAAATTAGCCAGGTGTGGTAGCGCACGCCTGTAGTTCTAGCTACTTGGAAGGCTGAGACGGAAGGATCGCCGGAGCCCAGCAGGTCGAGGCTGCGGTGGCCGGAAGCGGCCACTGCACTCCAGTCTGGGCGACAGTAAGACTCCAACTCAAAAAAAAAAAAAAATAGAATGCAAAAAACATTTCAGCACTGCCTGTAGCATTATATGTATGTCTTTAAGGATATGTATGTGTGATGAGCTTTTTATTTTAAATGCTTTATGTTGCTTTCCTTGTTACGTCTGCCTTTTGAGAACTACTGGTGTGAACCATGTTACAGAGAGTCTGAAATTACAGAACTGAACAGGTGGGAGGTTCATGTGAAGTTATTCGTATCACTGCCATCGTATTCCTGCAGCATCTGTTTTGTGTCCAGATGCATATGGCACTTACAGTATTTTTCTGACTCCTAAAATTGTTAAAGTTGAGAGTATAAAACCTTTTTATAATCAGTATAGTACAAATCATATACTTACTTGCAAATGTCCACACTTTTAGGCCAAGACAATCTACCTGTTCATACTGACTTGCAGCATCCTAAACACCAACCCATAGTTGAAATAAAGGTTCTGAATATATTCTACCCCCCCCCCCATTCCCTATTGCTTCTTGCCTACTCTCTCTGATTCTCTCTAGGTCAAACTGCTGGTTGTGTGACCGCAGTGTTTAATTTTCACCTTTGATGGATGAGTTCTAAACTGGGCCTAGTGATCTCCAGAAAAACAATCACCCAGCTCACTAAGGATCCAGGGAATCAGGAAGCCTAACTAGCTGTACTTGGTCATCAGGAAACAGCTGTTGTAACTGTTACTTCCAGACCTGTGCTGCTCCTACTAAGTCCACACCAGCAAAATAACACAGTTCCTATTACTACCACTCTTGCCTCCATTCAACTCCGATTCTGATTTGAATGACACACAGATGCTTCTGATGGGCATTTTAAAAATCACATCTGGAACCCTAGCTGCAAGAGTCTGAGAAATGTAGTTTTTAACTTCCTAGCCCTTAAGTTAGAAAGTTGCAACCAAGGCTGAGCAAGCTAATCTACTTTATCTGCCTTTGTGAGTTAAGAGGTCTGAGTAGTGTCAAGATCTTGTTAGGGCATCCCAGGCCTTCAGCAGGAAACTCTTAAAGCAACAGGAACACTCTCATCTACCAGAGTGTGTCTTTTGTACCTAGACACTGGAGGATATAGCATCACTAACTCTTTATTGCTCAGAACCTCATTTTTGTATACCAGCACCTTCTTCATCTGATGCATACTTTCTTTAGACGTAATAATATCTTGATTAAGAGAAGAAGCTGTTTGTTATTCCCAAGTCCCAGGCAACTTTCCCTCTTCTCTCATTACATGTTGATGTAAGGATTTAATTGTGTCTAATCAACTAGAGCCTCATGGTGTGTGGTTTGTCATAGGACAGATGTACAGTTCTACCAGTTGTCCTATTGCAGGGAGAGCAAAAGGTACAGAACAGGAGTTCCTGCCTGTGATTAGGCACAGTCACTGCAGGATCTGGTGCCTTCAATCAGAGACACACAGCATTGTGAGTTAGCACCAACATGGTCAAGTATTCTCAAACATTGGGGGATTGTGCTAGGTTACCAGTGCCTTTCGTAGAACCTGCAGAGTCTGTGGCTGAGGGAAATAAGGAACCGCAACTCCCAGAGATTTGCCCTCAAGGGTGAGGATTTGCCAACAACTCATTCTTTTTCACCGGGTCATTTCTTGCTTATATTGCAGTCCTATCACTTCTAGACAAAATTGCTTCTAACGTTCAGGATTTGGTAAACGGAAGCCTTTTTGCCCCATATGCTCAAGTCCAAGGAGGAGGTTATCCACTGTTTTTCTTTAATAGCACTGATTAGAATTGCTTGTGCTGCTTTTTGTTAGAAAAGTTAAGTTTATTTTCATGAGTCATCTCCTGTTGATATTGTTGCTAGACAGATCTGAGTAGATGAATACAGCTACCATACTCTGATTTTAATGATAAGGAAAATGACATACCAGGGAGATTAAGCAAATTACCTAAGGCTCACAGACCGAAAATGACCAGCACAAAATAAGAACTCTGCAAATAACTTGGCTGTTATCGGCCTTTAGAACATGACAAAAATCAGTATATATTACTAAAGCTATAGCAAGCTTTTGGAAAAATACAAAAATATTGATTTTCACTGGTATAATTATACTATTTGGGGGGATGCTTCAAAAAAATAGGAATGGGTTAGAAAATGTCAGGTCAGTCTCCTTGTTTCTACCTCATGTGACATAGGTACAGATCCTTCTTTCTATAGCGGGAATAAGAAACCACCAGTCTTCCAGACTAATTTTAACAAGCTTGTAAGTACCAGTTTGTTTCATTTATGCCTACTGGTGCCAACGTGCAACAGCATTTTAATATCCTTGATCACAATTTCTATTTAAAACTGTTTATATTGGAACAGTGTGTTTGAAGTCTGTGAAATAGGAGAGTGCACGTGTTCCTTCACTCTGTCTGGACACCTTCCTGCAGTTGAGGTTCTAAAACTGACTATGACCTTACCAATAAACTGTAGAGTTCTCATAGTATATTCCCCATCTGAGATTATCCAGGCCTCTTGCTGGGTACAGGAATGCCACAAAGATAATGTGGGATCAGTTCCAGACCACAATAAAGTGAATATCATAATAAAGGGAGTCAAAAATTTTTTGGTTTCCCACTACATCCAAAAGTTATATTTAGGCCGGGCATGGTGGCTCACACCTATAAATCTCAGCACTTTGGGAGGCCGAGTTGAGAGAATTGCCTGAACTCATGGGTTCGAGACCAGCCTAGGCAACTTGGCAAGACCTCATCTCTACAATAATGAATCAAAAAATTAGCCAGGCATGATGGCTAATGCCTATAGTTCCAGCTACTTGGAAGACTGAAGAGGAAGGATCGCCTGAGCCCAGCAGGTCAAGACTGTGGTGGCCGGGAGCATGCCATTGCCTTCTAGTCTGGGTGATAGAGTGAAACTCCAACTCAAAAATAAATAAATAAAATAAGTTATGTTTATACTGTACTGCAGTCTAAGTGTGCAACAAAATTATGTTTAAAAAAGTACTTCAGCTGGGCTCGGTGGCTCAGCCTGTAATCCCGTGCCTTTGGGAGGCTGAGGTGAGCGGATTGCCTGAGCCCGCAGGTTCAAGACCCGCCTGGGCAGCAAGACCTCATCTCTACAATAAATCAAAAAATCAGCCTGGCGTGGTAGCACATGCCTGTAATTCCAGCTACTTGGAAGGCTAAGGTGGAAGGATCGCCGGAGCCCAGCAGGTAGAGGCTGCGGTGGCCGGAAGCGGCCACTGCACTCCAGTCTGGGCGACAGAGTGAGACTCCAACTCAAAAAAAAAAAAAAAAAAAAAAGTACTTCATACTAAAATTGAAGTACTTGATAAATACTTCATGCTAAAAATGCTAATGATCATATGAACCTTCAGTGAGTTCTAATATTTTTGCTTGTGGAGGATCTTACCTCAATGTTGATGGCTGCTGACTAATCAGGGTGGTGGTTGCTGAAGGTTGGAGTGGCTGTGGTAAGTTTTTAAAATGAGATAACAGTGAAGTTTGACATGTCAGTGGACTTTTCCTTTCATGAAAGCTTTCTCTATAGCGTGAGATGCTGTTTGATAACATTTTAGCCACAGTAGAGCTTCTTCCAAAACTGGAGTCAGTCCTCTCAAAGCCTGCTGCCACTTTATCAACTAAGTTTATATAACAGTCTCAATCCTTTCCTTTCGTTTCAACAGTCTTCACAGCCTCTGCTTCAGGAGATTATATCTTAAGAAACCACATTCTTTGTTCATCCATGTGGAGCAACTTCTCATCATTCAAGTTTGATCTTTGAAATTGCAGCAATTCAGTCACATCTTCAGGCTGCACTTCAGATTCTAGTTCTCTTGCTATTTCCACCACATCTGCAGTTTCTTCCTCCACTGAATCTTGAACCCCTCAAAGTCATTCATGAGGATTGGAATCAACTTCTTCTAAACTCCTTTTGATGTTCTCATTTTGACCTCCTCTCATGAATCACGAATGTTCTTGATGTCATTTAGAATGGTGAATCCTTTCCAGAAAGTGTTTAATTTACTTTGCCCAGTTCCATCAAAAGAATCGCTCTCTAGGGCAACTATAGCTTTACAAATAAGACTTGAAAATTGAAATGACTCCATAGGCTGCAGAATGGATGTTGCGTTAGTGGGCATGAAAACATAAATCTCCTTGTGCATCTCCATCCGAGTTCTTGGGTGACCAAATGCATTGTCAATGAGCAGTAATATATTGAAAGGAGTCTTTTACTGAGCAGTTGGTCTCAACAGTGGTCTTAAAATAATTCAGAGATCATGCTATAAACAGATATGCAGTCATTCAGTCTTTGTTGTTCCATTTATAGAGCACAGAAAGAGTAGATTTAGCATAATTATTTTGGGGTTTTGTTTTTTTACATTTAGCATAATTATCAAAGGCCCTAGGATTTTGGGAATAGTAAATAAGCATTGGCTTCAACTTAAAGTCACCTAGCCGCATTAGTCCCTAACAAGAGAGTTAGCCTATCCTTTGAAGCCTTGAGGCCAGGCCTTGAATTTTCTTCTCTACCTATGAAAGTCCTAGATGGCATCTTCTTCCAACAGAAGACTGTTTTTCCTTCACTGGAAATTGGTTGATTAGTGTAGCCACCCTCATCAGTTACCTTAGGTATGTCTTCTGGGTAACTTGCTAGATCTTTTTCACCGACACTTTCTGCTTCATCTTGTACTTTTAAGTTATAGAGATGGTTTCTTTCCTTTAGTCTCATAAGCCAGCATCTGCTAGCTTCAGACTTTTCTTCTGCAGGCTCCTCACCTCTTTTGGCCTTCATAGAATAGAAGAAAGTTAGGGGCTTTCTTTGGATTAGGCGTTTGCCTAAGGGAGTATTATGGCTCCTTTGATCTTTTATCCAGACTATTCAAATTTTTTCTTATCAGCAATAAGGCTAGTTTACCTTTTTTAAAAAAATCATTTATGTGTTCCCTGTAGTAGCACTGTTAGTTTTCTTCAAGAACTTTTGTTTTATATTGGCAACTTATCTAACTGTTTAGAGTAAGAAGCCTAACTTTCAGCCTATGTCAACTTTCAACATACCTTCCTCACTAAGCTTAATCATTTCTACCTTTGTTTTAAAGCAAGATATAGATGGCTCTTCCTTTCACTTGAACACTTAGAGGCCATTATAGAGTTGTTAATTGGCCTAATTTCAATATTGTTATGTCTCAAGGAATAGAGAGGTCCAAGGAGAGGGAGCGAAGGAACAGCTGGTGGAACAGTCAGAACACACACAATATTTATCAATTAAGTTGATGATCTCATTTGTTTATATTGTTATATTGCTTATATTATTAAGTTTATAATCTTATTTGAGTGTACTTTTTGGTGCCCCCAAACAATTGCAATAGTAACATCAAAGATCACTGATGACAGGTCACCATAAAAGATACAATAATAATGAAAAAGTTTTATATGTTATAAATATTACCAAAATGTGACACAGAGACATGAAGTGAGCACATGCTGTTGGAAAGATGGCCACTGATAGCTCTGCTTGCCGCAGGGTTGACACAAACCTTCAGTTTGTTAAAACCAAAACAACAAACAAAAAATCCCCCAAATATCTGCAAGGCACAATAAATGAAGTTAAGTCAAACAAGGTAAGTCTGAATGCGTGAGTAGGCTAGTATTGCAGAGAGAAGTGGAAAGTGGGTGACCACATAGTGGGGAGCAGTTGGAGTCAGCCAGGACCTCAGTTTGGATGATTCCCAGGTGGTGGTGGGGGGGTTCTTTCGTTTCTTACATGGTTTCCCTTCATTCATTAAGTGCCTGCTGTGTGCTAGTGCTCCAGTGGCTAACAAAACTAAATGCCCCTGCCTGTGTAAAGTGGGCATAATAGACAGGAAACCATGAAGCAAATCAAAAAAATAAAATAAGTAAAATAAAAGTTATGTTTATACTGTACTGCAGTCTAAGTGTACGAGATTGTTTAAAAAAAAAGTACATACCTTAATTGATAAATACTTCATACTAAAAATGCTAATGATCATATGAACCTTCAGTGAGTTCTAATATTTTTGCTTGTGGAGGGTCTTACCTCAATGTTGATGGCTGCTGACTAATCAGGGTGGTGGTTACTGAAGGTGTGCAACGAGACTAGTGGGCACAATAGACAGGAAACCATGAAGCAAATCAGGATGCATGAGTGCTACACATTTTGAAGAGCAGAAGAAAGGTTAACATCGGAAATAGAGTTTGCCTATTCTGAGAGAATGTACACTACCAATGACCACTGAAATGAGCTCATAGAGCGGGAGACTGAGCTGTGAGAAATTCAGGGGTAGGGCATATGCAGTAGAATTTTCAGTTGATCAGTCCTCTGTCTCATAGAGATATATGGTAGTTTATCAAGGAGATGCGGAGCCTGGGGTCGTTAGTAAGTGAATGCTTTGTGTTATGCTGCTGCTTCTGCAGCCCTGGGAGGGTGGCTCATCCCTACCAGCAGGGATCTTAGGGGTGTATCTGCCACCTGAAGCCACCATGGGTCAGCTGGACAGAAAGACCAACCAGTCACAGCTAGGTCCACAAGATAACTTAATGCCCTCTAGATTTTCATTCCATTGACAAAGAGGCAGATACTCACTTCGTCACCCTCCATACCAAACACTCAGCAACTTGAACCTGATTCCAACATCCAGCTTATTTCTACTCTAACGTACTGTTACTGGAAAAGTAGTAAACACTGCTGGGAAGTGGGTGCTTTTAAACGTTTAAGTTGTTTTTGCCATGGAGGAGTGCTGAGTTCACATTCTTTATGGCTGCATCCCAGGATTTCCTCCTACATCCCAGGCTGCCCAGTGCATGATCAGCAGGATTTCATTCTGGCTCTCCTTACTCTCTACTTTGATGATCTCCAACACCACCTGCTTATTAGACCCTTAATAAAATTAGCAAACTATGCTCAGGCCCCATTTCAAACCAATTAAATCAGAATCTCGGGGGGGGGTGCCCAGGCTCAGTGTTTTTTATATTTTATTTATTTTTAAAGTTGGTGTCTCATTCTGTTACCCAGGCTGGAATGCAGTGGCACAATCACAGCTCACTATAGCGTCAACCTCCTGGACTCAGAAGGGACTACAGGTGTGTGCCACCATGCCCAGCTTTTTTTTTTTGGTAGAGACAAGGTCTCCTTATGTTACCTAGACTGGTCTCAAACTCCGAGGCTTAAGCAGTCTTCCCCCCTCAGCCTCCCAAAGTGCTGGAATTACAGGCATAAGCCCCTGTGCCCAGTCTCAATGTTTTTTTTCAAAGCTCCCCAGTGCTTTTATGTTTAGTCAAGGTGAGGACTACCACCCTACTCCTTATTTAGTGATCTTACCCACTCGTGGCCGCAGTTGCCACTTAAAACAATGAACATTCCTGGCTCAGCCTAGATCTTCCTTTTGCATTCTAGACTTTTACCTGCCTACTGAGTATTTCTCCTTGAGTAGCCCAACAAGCACTTGACCATAACCAAACCAGCCATCTTCTCCCTCAGTCATTCTCCTCTTACTACACTTCTTATTTCGTGAAATGGCACTGGCACTTGGGACATCACCCAAGCCAAAAGCCTGGCCAGCGTCTTTCACTTCCTCCTCCTCCTATCATACCTGCGTCCATCAGTCTACCTACTCAATATACCTCAAATAATATTGCCTCATCATGTACTTTCCAGTAGGTCTCCCTGCCTAGTCTCACTTTAGAACACCTTCAGTGTCTCTTCCACCTGTGAGTTAAGCTTCGAACTCCCTTCAGGACACACAAAGTCTTTGGTGTTGTGCCCCTTTGGATCTGACTACCCCACCTTCATCACACCTTATGCTATTTGCTAGTTGAAAACTGGCTCTCTGGCCTCCTTGCCTTTGTGTGTTTAGCTCCGGGGGGTAGGGGGTGGCCTTAATGTAGCTCCCTCCACCACTTCACCTGATCTGCTCTGAGTTATCAGACTTACCACAGTGGTCCCTTCCTCTGGGATGGCCTTCCCTGAAACATCTGGTTAGGTGTACTGACTCTGTGTGCCCAGAGCAACCTGTGCTTACCTTTATCATAGCCTTTTTTTTGAGTTGGAGTCTCACTCTGTCGCCCAGACTGGAGTGCAGTAGCATACTCCCGGCCACCTCAGCCTCGACCTGCCGGGTTCCGGCGATCCTTTGACCTCAGCCTTCCAAATAGCTGGAACTACCGGCGCACACTACCACACCTGGCTAATTTTTTGATTTATTGTAGAGATAAGGTCTCGCCAAGTTGCCCAGGTGGGTCTTGAGCCCGCGGGCTCAGGCAATCCACTCACCTCAGCCTCCCAAAGCGTGGGCTTACAGGCTGAGCCACCGAGCCTGGCTTATCATAGCCTTTTTAATAGACCACAATACCTGGCACTCCAGGTACAGTATAATTCCCATATACCTAGGAGCTACTTAAAGCAGGGGCTGTGACTTCTTTATTCTCAGCTAATAGTAGACACTTGCAGAGTATTTGTGGACAGAAGAGTGGCAGTTCCAGAATCTCTATATAGGAAAGACTTAGAGTCAGCAGTCTGATTGAAGAGGGCCTAGGGAATTTACTCTGAAACTGCATTTTTCAATTAACATTTATTGTTTTTATTTAGTATTTAAAGTTACAAATTCTGAAAAATAATGATTTCTAAAAGCTATTCATATTTTATACAGAACTGAGAAAAATATCAGTTTTCCATATGTAGGAATATTATTTTAATTTATTTTTAGAGTCCTAATGTGTTCCTCCCCCATCCTTAGGAAAGAAGGAAAGGAGAGAGGGAGCGAGTAAGAAGGATGCAGGGAAAAGCAAATTGAAGGATGGACCGAGAGCCACTTTGGAATTTTGTTGATTTTCTGTGGTTTTCAGTTGTCTGTACGTTGCTGGGGCAGATAATTCATTGTCAGACATATGCACCTGCCTTCCAACCATTACATTGTTGCCTTTCCCATAAGTTATAGTCTGTCTCATATGTTGTGTAAATGATCAGCATTTTCTTTAAAATCATATTTCTCCCTTGTAAGTATTAGCATCTCCTATAAATTGGATTTTAACTCTCATATAGAAAAGCATTATGGGTAATTACTGTTGCTCAGTATAGATTTCTGAGTCATCAGTCACCACTGAAGAGCCACGTGATCTATTCACTCTCTCTGTTAGTTACCTTGTTTCTGGAGTTTTGGAAGCGGCGCCAGGCAGAACTTGAGTATGAATGGGATACTGTTGAGTTACAGCAGGAAGAACAAGCCCGGCCAGAATATGAAGCGCGGTGTACTCATGTGGTGATAAATGAGATTACTCAGGTAAGGAGGATGCTATTTAGATACGATGTAGACTATTTACTGCAGTGGTTCTCCTCTTTGGCTGTACATTGGAGTCACCTAGGGAGCCTAAAAAGCATCAATGCCTGGGTCCTATCACTACATACTCTGATAGTACTTAGTAGCCTGGGGTATGTTCTGAGTACAGCAATTTTTTAAAGCTCCTTTGGTGATTCTAATATGCAGCCAAGGTAAAGAAGCACTGCTTAGAACAATGAACACAGGGAGACAGATGTGGTTCCTTCTTTCATAATAATAATAAAAATGAGGAAAAAAAATTAGACTATGACATAGATGTATAAGGAAAACTGCACTGATTTTTATAGTGAATTCTCAATTTTTCACATGCACTTTCATGATTCCAGTCCTTTATTCACCCTTAACTAGCTGCCCCTTTGTCTTGTACTAAGCCTCAGTCACTGCTCCACCTTCTGGTTGGGATGTGCACGGAATAGCATGCCTCTCATCCTAAGGTCCAAGAAGGATGGACAGAGGGAAATATTTATTGAGGTCCAACTATGTTCAGGCTCTGTTAGGCACTTTATATCACTAGAAAGATAGATTTGCTGCTACTACTAATACAAAGGAAAATATATATATATTTCCCTGTATAAATATTCCAAAGCCCCTGAAAGATAATTTTTGAGTCATCTGCAATATTGCTTCTTTCCATCAACACAGAAAACTTAGAGCTGATTGTACATGCAGTCATCAGCATGAGAACAGTAGGTTCTATATAGGAATAGCTTTTGGAAAGAAAATGCTTTTACCAAGAGCATTTGAAAACATCCCCAACTATAGATTTTATAAATTGAATCACAGATTTACAGAATATTGGCACTAAAAGGTACTGGAGGGATCAGTTCAACCTTTTCCTTTTAAAAATGGGGGGAAATGAAATTCAGTTACCAGTAGAAGATGACATCTGTTTTTTTACAATGCTACAAACTTTAAATAATCTCTATTATGAGTGGTTCTCTCACTGTTGACTATAGAAGATAGGGTGAAAGTATGTGTTGTTGAAAGATTATATATTCGCAAATAAAAACCGATACTTAAAATTAGATGTTCATAAAGTCTTTTGAGTATTAAAAAATAAAAGCTTACAATATCAGCAATTCCAGAAAAATATTGACGAAAAGACAATTGGTCATTTAAACTTGACAATTTTATATTTAAAATTACCAACTAATAAGTTAAATTTGTATTGAAATGTTGCTTGTTAAATAATTGCAGATGAAGATTCCTTTATCTTTCTTATTTTACTTTTGTTGCTAACATGTCCTCCATTGGTTTAGAGAGGGCTGTAGTGTAATGGTGAAGTCTTGGGAATGAGACTGCCAGAGTTCAAGTCTGAACACAGCAATTTCCTAGTGAGGTGATTTTGGACAAGTTATCTAACTTCTCTGTGCCTTAGTTTCCTCGTCTATAAAATGGGAATAATCGAGTTGCTTCCTCATGATTGTGGTAAGGATGAATTGAGTAAGGTGTGGAAGCTACATAAAATAGTACCCAGCACAGAGTAAATACTATGTAAGTATTTGTAGCTATTATGGCCACTGTGCTGCAGCTGCTCTTACACGCCAGGAAAATTGTGAGAAGTATTGATTTCTTCTATTAAGAATTTAAATATATTTCTATGAACTATAAAATGGATACTCTCTAAAAATTCACCAAATTAATATATTAATACAGAATTTACCCAAGAAACACATAGTGGATACCTAGTATTTGCAGATGCCTAAGAAACTTTTTTCCTTCCTGGGCTCTGTGCTATCGTGGTAATCATTTCTAAAACCTAAGACAAGCCCCAGAAGTGTAGCTTTACATCTGTGTACCATCAGATACCTAGACTTCTCAGCTCAGATCATGGCAGATAAACAGCTTACGATTCATGCTTGCATTTTCCAAAAACTGCTATTAGAATAAAAACTGCTTATGTTTGATTATGTGTGTGTGTGAAAATGTTAACAAAAAATGTGTGGTTAACCCAAATGTCCATCAACTGGTGAAAAATAAATTGTGGTACATGTATACAATGGAATATTATTCTGCAATATAAAGCAACAACCTGAAAAAAAAAGTGCAACTATGAGTAAAGGAGACTATGCTTGCAAACTCATTTTATAAAAAAGGTAAGCCTAACGTTTATTGACAGATGAGGAGAAAAATAATTTCATTGGAGAAATTCCTTGATTGACTAAACTTCTTTTAAAAAAAAAAATTAGGAAGAAGAGCGCATTCCCTTTACCACCTGGGGAAAATGTCTACGGATAACCCTCTGTGCAAGTGCTGTCTTTTTCTGGGTAAGAGTCTATCACAAGTTTTTTGAATAATTTAAATAAATTTTTACTATACAATGAAATTTTTAATACTTAGCTTTAAATGTTGAAGAAACTTAATGCCAAGCCTAGAAACTATATAATCTGAGAGAGAGAGAGAGGTTTCCAGAGAACTACTAAGCTGCCACATAGTGCAACTCTCAAAGTCCAAAATACCTTATCTGTTCACAGTGGTTCTTCCAGTTCCTTTCACCTCATTTGTTTAAATCAGGTCAGTGGTTCCGGATTTTCTATTTTCTAGTGAAGAGACCAAATGGAAGGCATTAAGAATTCTAAACTTTTTCAGCAGCAACAACCAAAATAAAATGTCTAGGAATACCCTTAACAAAAAAATAACAGGAACTAAAACATAATAAGAAAATATAAAAATCACTAAGACATTGGAAAAAGCCTTAAATGAATGATTCTAGATATAAAGGCATTTCCAAAATATCAGAACATATCAAATTACTTTGGGGTTTATTATTAATAAAACCATATTAGTAATGTAATAATTTAGTGAGAGTTTTATTGACTCAAGAAACTAGGACATGAAGCCTAGAAATGGGCCCTGATATCAAGAATTTAATATATGAGAAGGGAGGCATTTTAAATCCGTGGAAAAAGTAGAGATTATTAAATAAATGATAATACATGTTAGCTATTCAGGAACAATATAAAGGTTAAAGCCATACTTCGGGCCATATGTTGTAATACATTCCAAAAACATTAAAAAAAAAGACCATAAAAAACTAAAAATAAATATTGACAAATGTATGATCTCTAGATGTGAAAAGACTTTCTAACCTTACTAGCAGTGGAAGAAGTTTCAGAGGCAAATATTTAAAGATTTCCATAAATTATCCTAAGTTTAAACAAAGCACCAGAAGAAATATTTATTAACAATAGGCAAAGAAAGGGTCAATACTTTTAATACATAGAGAGTTCAGATCACCGAGAAGATAACACCAAAGATCTCAGTAGCTAAAGAGACAGAGAACATAAATACACATTTACAAAAGAAAAAGCAGAATGGCTAATAAGCATGTAAAAAATCCTGAACCTCAATATTAGTTAAATTTACACACATCAGAAAGAGATGTAATTTTTCACCTTTCAAATGATAAGGCTTAGTCAGTGTTTGTGAGAATAAAGAGGATAAAGTACAGGAATCAGCTGTTCTCTTACTGGGCTATTGGAATTGTCCATTGTTCCAGCCTTCCTAGAAAGCTGCTTGGCAGTGTGTAGTAGTGAAAGTCTCAGAAATATTCATAGTTTTTACTCGTTTAGCATTTAGAAGCTTTCAATCAGGAAGTATTTCAAATCTGTAAGATTTATTCACATTTAGTGTATATATTATGTATATAGATACATATATAGATACACATATGTTTATAAAAATGCATCTCAGCCAAAATATTCTACTTCTAACCATCCATACAGTGGAATATTGTGCAGCCATGAAAAAGTATGCTTATGAAAATATTTTAATGGCATGCAAAATTGCTTGTGGTTTATGATATGTTTACTGGAAAGATAAAATTAATATGTAAGCTGGGCTCAGTGGTTTAACCTGTAATCCCACACTTTGGGAGCCTGAGGTGAGTGAATTGCCTGAGTCCCCGGGTTCGAGACCCGCCTGGGCAACTTGGCGAGACCTCATCTCTACAATAAATCAAAAAAGTAGCCGGCCGTGGTAGCACGCGCCTATAGTTCTGGCTACTTGGAAGGCTGAGGCGGAAGGATCACCGGAGCCCAGCAGGTCGGGAGTGGCCACTACACTCCAGTCTGGACGACAGAGTGAGACTCCAACTCAAAAAAAAAAAAAAATTAATATGTAAAGTGGTTTTAAATAAGTGAATAGTTCTAATGGAATTATGCCTACATGTAGATATTAGACATACTGTTTTCTTTTTAAAAAATTTTAAATTATTTTTGTGATTAGGAGTCTCTCAGTTATCGTTGATAGAAAGTCAGTCTTCAGTTATTTTAAACAACAAAATTGGGAAGGATAAGATTTATTGGTTCCTGAAACTGAAAATTTCAAATCTGAGGTATGGCATCAGTCAGGGCTAGTTACTGCAGACTACATAACATCTGGTTTTGTTCTCTTCTTACTGCCTCAGGTAGCCTCTCCATATGATGGGTGTAGCCCGTCCCCCACCCAGTGGTAGCAGAATGGCTACAGCATTCCACATCTCACATCATATTCAAGATAACAAAAGTCTTTTTTAGTGGTTTCCTCTATTGATGGGGAAACTGCTGTTTTCCATGGGCACTAGCAGAAGTCTCCTTATATCTCAACAGCTTTTATTGGGTTATATGTCAATCCCTGAATCAGTGAAATGAGCTACTGTGTGTCTCACACCAATCAGGATTTACCTCTGGAGCACAGGGCGGGCAATCCCACCCAGAACTCAGACCTGAAAATGGAGGAGGAGTTATTCCCTCCTCCTCCTCCCCACACAGTTCCCCACCTCCTGCAAAGCAAAATCTGCATTGTCTTCTAAGATGAGGAACCATCTTAGATCCAAACCAGTAAAACTACCCACTCCATGTCCACTACAGGATACTTTCAAATTTTTCACAGTGAGCATATGCTATAGTTATGATCAAAAAAGTATTGAAGTTAGAAGAGATAAATAACAAACTTGAGGAAAAACAATGGAAAGCCTCCCTGGTCCTATAAGGAATTATCAAGCACCCTGAAGAAGTATGGGGATTTTACCGGGTTTATAAAGCTCAGCTCTGGAATGCGTTTCATAAACCACATGGGAGGCAGTGCCATGGGGAGGTTAGTAGTGTGTCTGTGGAATCTTTGGAGATCCTAGTTCTTACAAGCTGCTTAATCTTGGGCAAATTGCTTTATCTCTCAGAGCCTGTATTTCCTCATCTGTAATAAAGATGTAATACTACCTACCTCACAAGCCTGTTATTGAGGATTAAACAAATACACATGTGCTGAGGTGAATAGTAGGCATTTAAAGAATATTAACTATAATTGTCACCTAATAGTTATAAAAATTATGGAGTTGATTTTTTAAAAATACAATACTTTTAAATGATCTGTAAATGTTATGCTGACAGAAGAAGACAGTTCATTTTCTGAAATTTTTCTCAGCCTTAGCTAATTTTTACATATACACACACAAAATTCTTATTCATTTCATAAGTGTTAAGACTTAACTGTGAAGGAAAGGAGATAATGAGAGAGATTACAGAGAGAAATACGCCTTCTGTACAAGCAGGTAGCTTAAAAAGTAAGAAAAACATCTTTGTAACACTCTGGTCACCATAGTCATAGCTAATATTTATATAGTACTTTTCATGTGCCTGGGCTTAATGTTCTGTTTTTACCTGTAGTAACCCATTGAATCCCCAGCAGTTCTGTAAGTTAGGTGCCATATTATCCTGAGAGGATATTGGAGCTCCAGAATACAGGATATTGGGGTATAAGATCCCATCGTTAGTGGCAGAGCTGGATTTCAGCTGCAGGAGTCTAGCCCCATGGCCATCCTGTGATCACTCACTTCACTGTTCTCCCCTGGTGAAAACCAGCGTCTGCTAATGTCAACTACAGGACATGATTTCCTTATCCTCAATTTTCCATTCTCCGTAGCTTTTTTTCTTATGGCAGCCATCACAAGCAGTCAGACACCTTGAGGATGTGGTTCTGGAAAAAATAAATCTAGGGAAAACAGTTTAAATATGCCTCTCCAACAATGTTTAGTAGTGTGTATCAATTAAGGAAAGTTTGTGGTACCTTTAAAGTACATTGTTCGGTGGCCAGAGAAAATATGCTTCCTGAGAAGATGAAATCCTACTGTGTGCAACTATACTTTTGACACCACCACTGATACTGGGGACAGTGCCACCAAAAATACAAAGGGGCGGAGTGAGGCGCCTGATGTATGTAATCCCAGCACTTTGGGAGGCTAAAGTGAAATGACTACTTGAGCCCAGGCGTTTGAGGCTGCAGTGAGCTACGATCACACCACTGCACTCCTGCCTGGGGAGTAGAGCAAGACCCTGTCTCAGAACAAAAAGGAAAAACAAACACAATGGACTCATGACATGAATCTTGTAGAATCTTGTAGAAATCTTGTAAAAATAGCTGCCAGTTTAAGTTGTGAGTGTGAAAAGCATGTGAAGCTTTTTATCAGTGGAAACCTGCTACCAATACCAACAGTTGGCTCAGGGCATCTCTGTGGCAGCCTCACTGGCCCTGCTCAGAATCTCCCCTGCTATAGTGATTAAGACAAAAGCTAGCATCTGCTGATACCTGAATCAGGGAGAGTTTCTCTGTTGCAAGAAAACATATCTCCTTAGTGGAGTGTTATTAACTAAGCTAAAAACATTTATTCAACCTAAATAATTTAGTAGTCTTAGAAGAGATGTTTTATTCGATTTTACACTCACAGATACTTTTTTCTTCTACTGGAACATGCTACTAGTTATTCCATTTTTATGCTGTCTGAAGATACACCCCCCCTTTTTTAATTTACTTTTCTTTTAGAGCAATTTTAGATTTACAGAAAAACTGCCCCAAAACTACAGTTCCCATATCCTATCTCACCCAGTTTCTCCAATTGTGAACATCTTACCCAAGTGGATGTACCCTCTTTGACTTTGATAACTCCCTTTCAAAAATTTAACACTGCAGATATTCTACCCTTCTGGTGGCGGTTATGGGAGATTTACGCTTGCACCATGTTAATTTAATGTGGGGTCAGTTTTGATAGTTGGTGAGTTTCATGCCTCTGTGTTTATTGTGTTTTCAGATCCTGTTGATCATCGCTTCAGTCATTGGGATCATTGTGTATAGGCTCTCAGTGTTCATTGTATTTTCTGCAAAACTTCCCAAGAACCTTAATGGAACAGACCCAATCCAGAAGTATCTGACTCCACAGACAGCCACATCCATCACTGCCTCCGTCATCAGCTTCATCATCATCATGATTCTAAACACCATCTATGAGAAGGTGGCCATTATGATTACTAACTTTGGTAAGGTCCTACTATAGCTTAGGTCATTCCTGAGATATTTTTAGAACCTGATAAAAAACATAGAGACTGCGTCTTTGAGGTGTTTCAATTCCAGCAGGTTACAATTTTAGGAATTTTTAGGCATAAACATATTTTCTCTAGCCTGTATAGGAAATGAATTATCCACAGCTTTGCATTAGTAAAAGGCACAAAGCAAAGACAATCATTACAGTGTCCTAGCTCTGTGTAAACAGATCAGTGCTGAATAATATTTTCAATTACATTAGATCATGTACTCTATTGTTGAAAGTAAATAGTCTCTTTATTGCAAATAAGTGGAATAGGGTCATGGTTCCAGTGGCAAATATGGTCCTCTGTTGCTGAGAGGACAAGCAATCATACTGTTACGTGTCTTCCTGCTTGCTGTTCATATTAATACAATTCTCGTCCACTTTGGCTTTTGTAAAGTGTTTCTTTTCTCTGGCTTGTATCCCAGGCAGCTGCATAGTGGCCAAAGTTAAGTGCTTCCCACAGGCTGCATACATCTGAGTGGTTCTCTGAATGGGCTGCTCGGTGGCCATCTAAAAATGATCAAACTGATTTCAAATTCCAAAGTAGGAAGATGACCTGTTTTGTCTTCCGTAATGCCTTCAGCAAGTTGCCTTTTGTTTTGTTTGTTTTCTTCAACACACCTACCTTATTGCCATTCAGAATGATAAGAGACTATCATATCATTTAGCAGCCAGTTCAAAAATAATTTTCTGTAGTTATACCTATAACATTTCTTGCTTATTTGGTAACATTGTACTTGTAAATTTTAAGGAATAGTTGATTTTTTTTTCCATGTGGGATACTGTATTCATGTAGAGCTGGAGTAGGGAGAAAACTCTTATAACAATGTGTGAACTTGGAATTAACACAGTGGCTATATTAAGGAATGCAAGACAGCTTAAATGGAAATAGTGTGAACTGTATTTTTTTTAACATGTTAAGTCATGTATCAGTGTCTTTGGATTAGGGTCTCAAAATTGTTTGCAATTTTAAAATCTTTTCTTTCTTTTAAATACAGAACTCCCAAGGACCCAGACTGATTATGAGAATAGCCTAACCATGAAGATGTTCTTATTCCAGTTTGTCAACTACTATTCTTCATGTTTCTACATAGCATTCTTTAAAGGCAAATTTGTAGGCTATCCGGGAGACCCAGTTTATTGGTTGGGAAAATACAGAAATGAAGAGGTATGAATATAGAATCATTTTATCTTGCCAATTTAAGCTGCTTTGTGTTTTCTTCTGTTGCCCAGTGAATAGTTTCTTTATTGTAAATTCCTTAGATTTCATTTTAACCTAAACAGAACAAATATCAGAAAAATAAAATTAATGACCGGGGCAGGCACAGTGACTTATGCCTGTATTTCCAGCATTTTGGGAGGTTAAGGCAGGAGGATCACTTGGACCCAGAAGTTTAAGACTAGCCTGGGCAACATAGTGAGACCTAGTGTCTACAAAAAAGTGAAAAAAAGTTAGCCGAGTGTGGTGGTACACACCTATAACCCCAGCTACCCAGGAGGCTGAGATGGGAGGATCAGTTGACCCCAGGTGTTTGGCTGCAGTGAGCTATAGTCATGACATTGCCCTCCAGCCTGGGTGACATAGGAAGACCCCGTCTCAAAAAGAAAAGAAAAGAAAATTAATGACTGTACTCCAAGTTAGACTCATTTAATATTTAAATGGAATTTTATTTTTAACATTGCAGTGTGACCCAGGTGGCTGTCTTCTTGAACTGACAACTCAGCTGACAATAATCATGGGAGGTAAAGCAATCTGGAATAACATACAAGAAGTATTACTGCCGTGAGTATTAAATTGTGTAATCCTGGGTAACAGAACAGGGGATAGAACAGCCTTATCCATCCAAATCATTTGCCTGCATGTCCACATAGCTGTACATCCATCCTCTAAAATGAATTAGAATCTGTTGTTATTAAAAGTCTCCAGATAACATAGTCCGGCCAACAGTGTAAACATATCCAGTGTTTAACAACTGTGGATTTAGAGCCTTTATACTTAATGTAAATTCCCTCCTGCTGTAGTTTATGCCTCGTAGGTGGTCGTGGTGACTGACTAATCACAGCCCTTCAATAGATGGCCCTTGTTAGACCTGAAAACTATGTATTTCCACAACTTCTCACATCCTTCTTTTCCCCTCTCTTTAGATGATGCATTTAAAAGTCAGTGAGAGTACTTTGTTGAATTCTTAGTATGTGCCAGTTACTGTATTAAATGCTTTATATCTTTCTTCTCTCATTTAATCTTCCAAACTATCCTTACTTTTAATCTCCTTTTGCAAATGTAGATCTGTGACTTAAGGAAGTTAAGCAATTTACCCAAGTTTACATAGACAATAAGAAGTTATCGTGGGATTTAAATTCAAGATTCCTTAACTCCAAACCCATGTGCTTTCAAGAATAGAGGTTCTCCTGTCATCTTCTAAGGCACTGGGATACCTAACATTTTCAGAGATGTTGTCTAAAATAATGACCACCAAGGTTTTGACCCACTATGTATCCCTAAAAAATGAGAACAACAGGGATATAGTTGTACTTCAGATGTTAGCTAAGATTCCACTGTCTTTTAAATTTTCATTTAAGCCCCCTTCCATATCATAGTAGAAAATTTACTGCCATTTACAAGTTCTGCATATTTCAGTGAGCTTATTTTATTAGCTTTCTATGCTTCTATAATAGAAGTTAGAAAATTAATGGGTTAAAACAACATATACCAGGGGTGAGGGACATATAACATCAAAAAGGGGTACCAACAGGGGGACCAGAAGAAGACCCAAACTTTGCGATGTCCACTTGTATACCTGATCCTGAATCGTACCCCTACATCTTTAAAATAAAAAAAACACACATATAACATTTTACTTGCCTGGAGGTCAGAAGCCTCACTGGGTTAAAATCAAGGTGTTGGCAGAGCTGTGTTCCTTTCTGAGGGCTCTAGTGTGAATCTCCTCTTTGCCTTTTCTAGTTTCCAGAGGCCACCCACATTCCCTGGCTTGTGACTGCTCTTCTCCATCTCAGAGCCAGCAGTTTCCTTTCTGACTCTTCTGTAATTACCTCTCTCTCGCTTTCTCTCTCCTCTTTCTTCCTCTCTTGTCTCCTTTTCTTTGTCTTTTCCTTCCTCCCACTTCTGTCTACCCCTCCTCCACCCACTTCTACCTCCTTTTATTTTGTTTGTTTGCTTGAGTCAGGGTCTCACTCTGTTATCTAGGCTAGAGTGCCCTGGCATGATCATGATGACCACAGCTCACGGCAGCCTTGACCTCCTTGGTTCAGGTGACCCTCCCACCTCAGCATCTTGAGTAACTGCCTCTTTTCATTTTGAAACAAAAAAACTCCACCTTTTAAAAGAATCTGTTATTCCATTATACAACTGGGATTTTTGTAACTTAACATCCTCTTTACTCCACCCTCCAGCCGTTTTGCTCTGTCTTCCCTCCTCCACATTTAACTTTCCCCTCCTTCTTTCTCCTTCCTCCCCTGACCATTCTTTTTTCTCTCCCCCATCTCTGAGTTTCTGTTCATTCCTTGGACTCTGACTCTGGGTTTCAGTGTGTCCTTCCTGATTTCTTCACCAGGGCTCATTCTCCTTCTTCAATGGGAACTATGAGGGTCTGTCTCTAAACAAAGATATTTCTCATTCCTCTGCCCCCCTCCACCTCCTCCAAAAAGGATTCTGGCATTTAGCTGTGAAATTAATTTTTTTTTTTATCCTACTGTGGAGAAAACAACCCTTACTTTCATTGAGCTCATATTCAGATTTTCCAGATAAGTAAAAGTAGGTCATGCACAAATAGTACTGTGTTTGTTTCTCTGTGAAAACAAATATGTAAAAGAGAGGAAAGTCTTAACTCATTCTTAGATCATTAAAATGTGTTTTCTGAATGAAGTATGTTAAGTGTTTAACACTGCGTTTTGATAACTGGTTGGTTGTCAGCAAGGTATTCTCTGACTTAAAAAATTAAGGGAGAAGGTATATTTCCTAAACTAGTATTAAGAAATTCATATAAAATGAAATTTGAAATATTTGAAAACAAAGGATGAATGATAGGATCCATGGCCTGTTTATACTTTTACTTCAAGTAAGCTTATTGTTTGAGAATTACAGTGACATAAACTTTGCCTTTAAATGTTTCTCCTCCAAGCCTAAGATATTTAGGCAGTATGTTTTTCATTTTCTTTTTATTTTATTTATTTATTTATTTATTTATTTATTTATTTATTTATTTATTTATTTATTTTAAAGATGTGGGGTACAATTCAGGGTTAGGTATACAAATGTTCATTATGCAGGTAGCTTTGTTGATGAGGTGTGCTCCCCCTTCCCCAGGCAGGTTCCCACTCCTGCCAATCACGCTTCCCCCCACCCCTCCTGGTAGTTTCCTGCTACTGCCAATCCTTTTCTTATAGTCTTATGATAATTGTTCAAGATACACTTATGAGTGAGAACGTGAGATACTCAGTTCTTTGTTTCTGTGATACATCTCACAGTGTTACAGACTCTAAGTCCATCCAGGTTGCTGTGAAGTTCATGATTTTATTCTTTTTAATGACTGTGTAATATTCCATCGTGTATATGTACCACATTAGGCAGTATGTTTTAAATGATCTGTTCTTTGTTTAAAAACTGAGAATGCTAACTAACTGCTAGCCAGAGTAGGGAGTGACTTCAGCTGCTGCTTCTCTTTGTGAAGATGTCCGTCTACTTGCTTTTTCCATACAAAATCCTAACATTTTAAAGATACATCAGTTACCCTTGCTACCCAAAACTCTACCTGCTCCAAAACTAGATAGGAAGGGAGAACAGAGCCTTAAGTCAGCAGTTGTTTTTACATCATGTAAGTATGTCAAAAAGAACATGGATAAATATATTTCACCATAAATTGGCCTTCCTCTATTCTCCTCCCTTGCATTCCTCCTCCCACTTCGGGTCCATACCCCTTGACTAGCATTCCTGGAACAAGGAAAACAGCGTGTCTGGCACAGGGATTCAGGTTCCCTCTGGGGTCTCTCCAGCACCTAGACTAGTACATGGCGCACAGCAGACACTCAGTGTGAACCAGCTGAGTGAATGAGCGCCTCCCTTGAATGCTTCAAATACACAATAGCAGTAAGTCATAGAATTATTTGTTGGACCCAGAGAACAAACTCAGAACTTTTTGGTATTCCAGGCTTTACTTCATATTTTGATATTTGAGGCATTCCTGGGGATTTTATTCTGTACTTGACAAAAGGCTAGTACAATTCCTGTGTTAAACAGCTTACTCTGGAGAAAGTTTTATGATAAAATGTTAAGGAAAATAGTGAGAATTAAGTATCCAAAATGTCTGGCGTTTAGATAGTGGATGGCTGTAATTTTTTCTTCCTTTATATACTTTCTATGTTTTCCACAATAGGTATGCACTACTTATAATAAGAAAAATGACCTGCTATAGGAGAAAATTCACCTTCTCAAGATATGATTTGGAGAGAGGATGAGCCAGAGATGTACACTCAGAGAGTCCTAAATACAGCTAGCCCTCACTGTCCACACTCTCTAAGTTCAGGAACAGTAAACTCCAGCATGAAATAGAATCCAATAGTGAAGAATGTTTGTATTTCAAAATTAGTAAGTGGGAACACTACAGAATGTCCTAAACAGAAATGATTATTATCTGTAATATATGCATTAAATAAGATTATGGACCAGGTATGGTAGCTGACTGGGTACAATGTCTGACACCAGTAATCCCAGCACTTTGAGAGGCTGAGGTGAGAGGATAGCTTAAGCCCAGGAATTCAAGATCAGCCTAGGCAACATAGCAAAACTGTGTCTCTAAAAAAACAAAAACAAACAAAACAAAAAACTAGCCAGGATGGTGGTGCGCACCTATAGTCCCAGCTACTTGGGAGGCTGAAACAGAAGGAGCACCTGAGCCCAGGAGGCTGAGGCTGTGATGCGTCGTGATTGTGCCACTGCACTCCAGCCTAGGTGACAGAGTGGGACCTGACTCAAAAAAAGAAAAAAAGTTAATGAAGAAGATGAAGAGAAATGAGGTATAAAGTGCTTTTCACCATGCTTTGCACATAATAAAGACTTAGTAAAGCACAACTAGCCGGGCTCGGTGGCTCAGCCTGTAATCCCGTGCTTTGGGAGGCTGAGGTGAGTGGATTGCCTGAGCCCGCGGGTTCGAGACCTGCCTGGGCAACTTGGCGAGACCTCATCTCTACAATAAATCAAAAAATCAGCTGGGCATGGTAGCACATGTCTGTAATTCCGGCTACTCGGAAGACTGAGGCGGAAGGATCGCCGGAGCCCAGCAGGTGGAGGCTGCAGTGGCCGGGAGCGGCCACTGCACTCCAATCTGGGCGACAGAGTGAGACTCCAACTCAAAAAAAAAAAAAAATAAGCACAACTTATTATGATCTGGCTATGACGATGCATATAGTAAACTCCTAAGGAAATTATTTCGCAACTCTTGCTTCTAGCCTTGTCCAGGATAAAAAGTATCTGGTGTCAGTATTAAACATTGTATAGTTGATTCTTATGTGAAGTCAAGATTGAGATCCCTGCACTAGAATCATAGACCAGTGGAAAACCCAAAAGACCAAGGGCAAGGGAAGATGGACTACAACCCAAGATTACCTGTTACAGAAGAGTCGTTTAATTCAGGAAAACTGTGCACGAGACTCAGAATCTGTAGCTAAGAAAAGAAAACCAGTCAGAAGGACTTCAGACACTATCCTATATGAGTGGAAGAGGCAGAGCAGGACAAAAGGAAAGCACTAGATGAGTTGGTAACACTTGTGGTTGTCAGGACAGAAGTTTCATCCTAAGTCCAAATTGTGTGATTTGGGGGCCGAATAGAAAAAGACTTTCTTTGGGGGCTTGAAGAGGATTCAGCAAGGTGCTGCGGGTGGAAGTGTGGGAGGCTGAGCAAAAAAAAAAAAAACCCAACCGAAACCCAACCCAGGAATCTTGAGGTTAGGTGTCACAAAGGGTGATGGACATGTGTGGTTTTTAGTGTTAACCTGAGTCAAAAACCTCCTGAATCGGCTGCAGAACTGCAGATTCTTGTGCTTACCTCAGATCTTTTGGTCGAGGCCTAGGAAGCTGCACTATTAACAGGCATTCTATGTCATTCTTATAAGTGCTGAGGACAGAACCACTGCTCCAGGTGGTCTGTGTCCCTGAGCTGAGATCCTACATAATGTAGACTGTATTTTCAGTTGGCCTCGGCCTGTACAGATCAACAAAAAATCCCATGCAAGGGGCTTTGATGTGTTAGGAAATGAGCTACATCCTTCACCTTTGTTTTGAATCATTGATCCTGACAGCAGCCCTGGACAATGTAGTTTTTATTATTTTAACTTTACCAAAGTTAAACAGCTATTAAGCAGTGGAGTATGGATTCAGATTCAGGGATGTCTGAATCCACATTCCTCCGCTTTCCACTGCCTCCTGCTGCCTCCCTGATGTCATCAATGAGAAAGAAGTGGGGAAAGGTTGTGAAGCTAGGGGCTTGCTCTGTGGTAGAGATGCTCCTGTTGGTAAAGCTTGAGTAGTAGTCAGTGGAACGTTAGCCCTGAGATCAGTAGCAGTAGGAAGCCAAACATGGTGAGCCATGTGTATCCCTACCTCTTGTGTGCATGTGCAACACATGCACACATGGTGGAGAGGAGGTCCACTTGGTGTTCTTGTGGCCGCTATCCTTACGGTGGTACAGTGCCTTCTCATTGTCAGAATTTGAAATCCATACCAACATGTTGTTTAGCCAGCCGAGACTTAGCCAGCTGTGCCGTCTGAATTTGAAGTTGCTTCTTGTTGTTGTGCCTCTTCTGATAAACTACACAGGTAACCCACAAGTTGGCAGTTGCTTGAGGGGATACAGTTTTTTATGCTACAGGTGCACACCTCATTTTACTGCCAACTCAGATTTCTTTTCCAGACATGTTGCCATTAAAAAAAAAAGGAAGCATTTATCTAGGCCACAAGACTGAGTGACCAAAAAATGTGACATAAGAGGAGACAACAGTCAGCTCTATCAGGGCAGTATCCAGTGGTGGACAGAGCATTGAGACACCCATCAAGGCCGTGTTTTCTCCTAGCTCTGTACTGTGACCTTGAGGAGCTATTTCACTTCTCTGGTCCTTGACTGGTTCAATTTAAATTAGGTCTTGAACCCATTTTATCTCATGTTCAATTGTATCACTCTTCTGTTCAGTGCCCTCCTGTGCCTCCTCACTGGCCTCAAAGATTTAAAAAAAACAGACACCCAGATTCTCCCAGTAGTCTCTTAGCCACATCCTCCCCACAGCCAACAGGCTTGTTTCCTTCTCACCTAGAACCACTGTGCTGTCTGTGGACTGTGGAAGGCCTGCCTCCTGCCTCAGGGTCTCTGTTGTCACTGTTCTCTCTGCCTGGAATCTCTTCCCCCAGGTTGCTGGCCCCTTTGCCTCCTTCACTTCCTTATTCAATCTCATTCTGAGGGAAGCCATCCCTGGCCACCATTCCCACTTCTCCCTAGACACGAACGCAAAAATTCCTTGCCCTGATCGTCACTAACTCATATACTATGTCCTTATTTAGTTTATTTGCTCTGGTGATTTTGAAGAGACCAAGTCCATTCTGAATGATGTTGGGGTAAGGGGAATGAAAAGACAAACAACTAAAGTTGATCAAATGAGGGAAAATAACTTCAAAATTAAACAGCCCACAGAAAAAAAGAGGTAGGAGAAAAAAATAATATCATTTGCAATCTTGACAAACACAGGTACATTGTCCCATTTTCCAAAATATTTGGGGGTAGGGAGGCAGTAATAAAAAGAAATGTAGCATGCAAACAAAAACTTTCTTGGAAAGGTTACATGGATTACATGTTCAGCTTTGACATCACCGCAGAATACTTTTATGACCTTGATCTGACAATATTCTAATTTATAATTTAATCTTTTTGGCAGCTGGATCATGAATCTAATTGGACGGTATCACAGAGTTTCGGGGTCAGAAAAGATAACCCCACGATGGGAACAGGACTACCATCTACAGCCCATGGGCAAACTGGGATTATTTTATGAATATCTTGAAATGAGTAAGTTGTTAGTGACGTTTTAAGTGATAAAATATATAGGAGCATGTTTTGGATCCCAAAAGCATTTGTTATGGAGCCAAATTAACATTTACTTATTGAAATGAAGAGGATTGTGTTTTTCTCCACTAGATAAAATTATACAATCAGGCTTTCAAATACGGTGGCTGTGTTTGTCTTTGTCAATATTTATGTTGTACAAAGCTGAAGATTTATTACTATGCAGTGAAACGGAATATTCATTGAGGTACAACTTTACCATTAATTCTCAAAGCACTCTAAGCATGTTGTCTGAGAATGAACTCAGCAACTATTATTAGATGTGATTCAACTTGGGCTGGAGTCCATGCAGGCACAGCTGTTGACTGATACACTTCTGAACCAAGTCGTTTAAGAAAGCCTTCAGAAGCCTGCTGCTTCGTGGCAGAGATGATCACAGGGTTCTCTCTGTCACACTGTGTGCCTGTCTTTGCCAGCATATCTATTTCTTTTGGCTAGTGGTTCTGCCTGGTTCCTTGAGTGACCTGATGGTTAATCACTGGCTTGACGTTGGAACCATTGTACTGGTCTGGAATTAAGAATTTAGCACAGGACCCCTTCTTAAATGTCTTTGTCCATTTGTATATTATTTGCTTGGGCTCTTCTTCTCTTCTGTTGAACTTGATTTTTGAGCTCTCAGTTGCCTTTAAATGGAAGCATCTCGAAATAGATTTCCATAGGAAACACCATCTTTTCTATTATGCATGACACGCTTATATCTAATAGACGGCTAACAATTTACATGTTTTGTATCTGCCCTTTCAGCTAACCATTCCATTGAATTACAATTTTTTTAAGCTTAGGAGAATAGAAAAAGAAGCACATCATTTTGGTTGACAGGCCTTGCATTTATGCATAGAGGTTTGCATGTTTGCAAAGATACCCCTTTGTGGTTCCTGTTTACAAGTCTGCAGATAGAAGGCTGTTTTTTAATTCACATTCTATAAATAAAATAATTGCTTTTAAAGATATACATTATACATGGGAGCACATCTGCCTCCTTCAGTGAGTAAAAGGTTCATCTTGTGGCTTCTTCCACCAACAATACTTTGCAGCAGCCTGGTCTGATTTGAAATTCATTTTTATTATGTTTCATGACCAGAGGTTTTATTAAGGGTGTAGCTTCAGTATAATGTAGAAGCTTTATTTATTTTTTTATTCAGTTTATTTTCAAAAAGACTGTAAAACAGTTACCTCTTATTCAAAAATGAGTTATAATTGTAAATATTTCTTACTGGAGCTATAATCAGTATTAATAGCAACACCCTGGGGCTGAATATTATTTGTTACTTTAGCACCCAAAAATCTTGAGGGGAAAAAGAGTTATTTTTCTGTAGTTGATTAGTAAAATAAATAACATTGAAAGGAAAAGTTACAGGGTCATGCTTTGGGGAGAAGCTGATAAGACTTTCAGAGTTTCATAGGCTCATTAAAATAGTTATCAGTTAAATAGTTCAGCCTCATCCTGCGCTACAAAAAAAAAAAAGAAATAACTGTTAGAGAAACATTTTTAGGTTTATTAAATTGTTTTCCTGTTATCCAAATAATACCTAATGACTTAGAAAACTTATTTTCTGAGAATAGGCAGTCTGTTATGTGTTCAATAGTAGAGTGGAATCTCTTTTTTGTTCTTCCAGTCTGTAGAAGATAGATTTCCAAATTCCTTTTATTGGTTTTGTGTGTGTGTGTGTGTGTGTGTGTGTGTGTGTGTGTAGACAGGGTCTTGCTTTTTTTTTTTTTTTTTTTTTTGAGTTGGAGTCTTACTCTGTCACCCAGACTGGAGTGCAGTGGCCGCCCCCGGCCACCGCAGCCCCGACCTGCCGGGCTCCGGCAATCCTTCTGCCTCAGCCTTCCAAGTAGCTGGAACTACAGGCAGGCGCTACCACACCCAGCTAGTTTTTGATTTATTGTAGAGATGAGGTCTTGCCAAGTTGCCCAGGCGGGTCTCGAACCCGCAGGCTCAGGCAATCCACTCACCTCAGCCTCTCAAAGACGCGGGATTACAGGCTGAGCCACCAAGCCTGACTGGTCTTGCTTTAATGGTGTAATCGTGACTCACTGCAGCCCAAACTCCTGGGCTCAAAGGATCCTCCCGCCTCAGCCTCCTAAGTAGCTAGGACTACAGGCACATACCACTACATCCAGTAATTTTATTTTCTGTAGAGACAGGGTTTTGCTATGTTGCTCAGGCTGACCTCAGACTCCTGGCATCAAGCAACCCTCCCAAAGTGCTACAATCACAGTTGTGAGCCACCATGTCTAGTTCCAAGTGCCTTTTGAATTATTTTTGTTCCCCTAAAAATAAGCTTACCACTACACAGTCCTCTCCCTCCCATTTCCCCATATTATTTAACAATACCACCATCTATCTTTTAAAACGATGGCTTCTGCTACTGCTTAAAGGAAGAAGGAAGCATTTTCCAGAAAACAAGCCTGGAGCCTCCACTCTTGCTTGGCCTCACACACGGCTATCAGCTCCCTTCCTTTCTTTCCTCCTGCTGAGCCCCTCAGCAGGGCCTGTCAACTTTTCACACAGCTTTGCTGCCCTTTTCTTCTAGGCATGGCTAGCACTTGCTACCTGCCTTGGTGGTAGACAGCCTGGGTGTGCCTCACTCCCCATGCACTGAGCCTGTTGGAGGTAGCTGCCAAGTCCTTTGTACCCTCTCGTCCTCAGCATCCGTGGCTGAAACCTAGAACTCATAAACTCATTTGAGTGACTTGAACTTGGAGCTTCAACACACACATATATAACTGTTAGCTGATTTTACATTAACATCTCCCACCAGCCGGACTTGGTGGCTCAGTCTGTAATCCCAGCGCTTTGGGAGGCTGAGGTGAGTGGATTGCCTAAGCCCGCAGGTTCAAGACCTGCCTGGGCAACTTGGCGAGACCTCATCTCTACAATAAATCAAAAATTAGCCAGGCGTGGTAGCGCGTGCCTGTAATTCCAGCTACTTGGAAGGCTGAGGCGGAAGGATCACCGGAGCCCAGCTGGTCGAGGCTGCGGTGGCCGGGAGCAGCCACTGCACTCCAGTCTGGGTGACAGAGTGAGACTCCAACTCAAAAAAAAAAACATCTCCCACCTATTCCACACCAAGTTCTGGGTGGCCTGTTGTTTTTTTTAAAATTTAGTTAATTTCTCACCATCCTTTGAGATAACTCTGGAGAGTTAGCCAAAAATTCCCACTCAGAATGTTTGTTCCTGGCTCTGAGAACTCAGATACAGAATAATAAAAGAAGTAGTCTGTCCGTATTAAAACCTGGAAGCCATGAATACTGTGTTGTACTTAGAGGACTATACAGCACAGACACAAGTGTCCCAGGAACTTAGTGAGACCTTCCTGGTGGACAGGTGCCATAAATGAAGTAACTCAGAATGGAGTGGGCCCTGTTTGTCTCTGGTACTACCTCCTATACCCTTGCCATGGTACCTCAACCTTACCTTCCTCCACCTCCAAGTTTTTAAAAATGCATTAAAACAATGACCTTCATGTCTTTATGCATTTAATTTACTGTAATGAATATCAACATCTCTTTGCATCCACCCCTTTCTTTTCCTCCCTCCTATGCTACACCCTTCGATGCTTCTGCTGCACCCTTCAGGATTCAGGCCTTCTTCATTGCCTCATCTCTGCTTGATTCCCTCCCATCATCTGCTATGACGTCTCTTAGCCTTGGCAGGATGAGCTTTTCAAAATGACAGCTAGGTAATTGAGGAGAATTGGCAGGCCTCTCGGGATCTTTTGCCTCTCATCTCTTCATCCATTCATTCAGTCATTCAACATTTATTGAACACCTGCTGTGCCAAACACTCTCAGTTGCTTGGGGTACCGGGGGACTAGATCCCTGCCCTCATGGAGTTTAGCACTGGGTGAGTTAATAAGACAGAGAATGCAAAACAGACTTCCTTGACCAAGTAATATTTGAACTGGATTTTGAAGGATAAATATAAGTTAGTTATCTAAAGTCTAGTGAAGAGAATGAACATTTCATGCAGAGAGGTGAACATGTTTAAAGTATAAAGGCATAAAACAGCTTGGTCAGTTAAAAAAATGAGAAGTGTACAAAGTATGGCTAAAACATAGGATCCATAGGCAAAAATATCAGGTAAGCAAGGGCCATATCTTGATGGGTCTGCTGTGCTGAGCCAAGGGACTTGAACTTTATTCTTAAAGAAACAGAGATCTTTGTAATCCCAGCACTTTGGGAGGCCAAGGCGAGAGGATTGCCTAAGCTCGCGGGTTCGAGACCAGCCTGGGCAACTTGTTGAGACCTTGTCTCTACAGTAAATCACAAAACGCTAGCCAGACATGGTGGTGTGTGTCTGTAGTTGCAACTACTTGGAAAGCTGAAGTGAAAGGATCGTCTAAGTCCAGCAGATGGAGGCTGTGGTGGCTATGAGCGTGCCGCTGCACTACAGCCTGGGCGACGAGTGAGACTCCAACTCTAAAAAAAAAAAAAAAAAAGAAGCTGGGCTCGGTGGCTCAGCCTGTAATCCCGCCTTTGGGAGGCTGAGGTGAATGGATTGCCTGAGCCCACGGGTTCGAGACCCGCCTGGGCAGGCAAGACCTCATCTCTACAATAAATCAAAAAATTAGCCAGGCGAGGTAGCGCGCGCCTGTAATTCCGGCTACTCGGAAGGCTGAGGTGGAAGGATCGCCGGAGCCCAGCAGGTCGAGGCTGCGGTGGCCGGGAGCGGCCACTGCACTCCAGTCTGGGCGACAGAGTGAGACACCAACTCAAAAAAAAATATATATATTATTTTTGTTCCCCTAAAAATAAATGTTGAGTACCTTTGGTATCTGTCTTATCACTACACATTTCCCTATATTACTTAACAATACCACCATCTACCTTTTAAAATTATGGCTTCTGCTACTGCTTAAAGGAAGAAGGAAGCATTTTCCAGAAAACAAGTCTGGAACCTGCACCCTTGCTTGGCCTCACACACAGCCATCAGCTCCCTTCCTTTCTTTGGAAACATGTATATGAAATATGTATAAACAAGAGAATTGTGTAATGTTAATGGTAAAGATTAGATTAGCCGGGCTCGGTGGCTCAGCCTGTAATCCCGCGCCTTTGGGAGGCTGAGGTGAGTGGATTGCCTGAGCCCGCGGGTTCGAGACCCGCCTGGGCAGCAAAACCTCATCTCTACAATAAATCAAAAAAAATCAGCCGGGTATGGTAGCACATGCCTGTGATTCCGGCTACTTCGAAGGCTGAGGCAGAAGGAACGCCAGACCCCAGCAGGTCGAGGCTGTGGTGGCCGGAAGCGGCCACTGCACTCCAGTCTGGGTGGCAGAGTGAGACTCCAACTCAAAAAAAAAAAAAAAAGAAGATTAGATTACTCAGGCACCAAAATGGAAGATGTTTTGGGTAGGTGAAAGGGAGATGACTCAAGATGCTACAGCCGTTGTCCCAGACAGCAAGTAATGTGTACCTAAACAGAGGCTGTGGCCATAGAGGGACAGATTTGATGAGTCTCCAAGATAACTTGCATGACTAGTGAGGAACAGAATTGTTTCGATAACTCCCTGGAGGCTGAGTATGCTGATCTTGAGCTGGTCTTGAGGCAGTGGCTCAGTGTTGGGTATTTGAGAGTGAAATGTCTTTAGAACATCTGAAAGATAGTCCATTAGAAAGCTGGATGCCCCAGTCAGGAGCTCGGTGGCGGGTTGGTGAGACCATTTGGGTGAACCAGGCATGCGTAGCAGGAATGCCAAGAGAGATGGGCAGAGAACTGCTGATGAGACCCTTGGGAAAAGGGACATAAAGGGTGAAGGGGGAGGGGTCCACAAAGAGAAGGTAGAAAAGCAGAAATCTAGCAGCACTGTGTAAACACAAAAGACTTGAGAGGATAATATTACTTCAGAGGGATTTGAAGGAGACAAAAAGGAGCATAGTGAAAAATACAGACGGAAAAAGGAAGAGCTACAGCCCACCCACACTTACTTGCAGGAATTGGTGGGGGGTGGGTATTGGAGGTGAAAGAAGCACTAGAGCTAGGAAGTATTTTTTCAGATTTTTGTTTTGTTTTTTAATATGTAACTTGACTTTTCAAAATTATTTAAGTAAAACAAAAACTAGTGGGAAAAAATATTCCACAGAGAGGGAAATGTTTGACCGTGTCACATGATCAACCAAATCAGTATTGAAAATGTGCATGGGCTTTTTCAATACCTAGTCATCCATACAGTTAGCAAGAGCAGGTTTGTGCAGTGGTGAGGGCTTCCAAGAGGTAGTGAGGTGGAGAAATAACCAGGGACTTCCTTCAAGAGACTTGACTGTAAGGTGCTGAGGAAATCACTGACAGTATTAGAGAGCAATATAGGATTATGAAAAGGTTTCAGGCAAGTGGCTTTTGTTTGTTTGTTTTTATAATAGGTGTTTTTGCCTTGCTGAATTGATCGGTCTTTTAAAATTTGGTTCTTGCTTTCAAAAGTTGCTTGTAAAGTTCTTCTCATTTGAATATCAGGACAAATTATACCATGTCTGGGTTTTTCTGGTGCTTACAATACTTGAATCCGCTGTTTCGAATTATCGCTTTATAATATGGTAAAATTCCATGAATATTTGCATCTCTTCTTACAATCCATTCTGTTTAATTCATATTACCTATTCATGTACTAGTTCTAAACTGTTTCAGTTTCCAGGGCATTATAATATACTTTGATATCTCGTAGAGCTTGTCCTGTTTTTCTATTTTTTTCAGATTATCCTAATATTGTCAATGCAAACATATCTTCTCATTATTTTACCTGTTTATTTGTTTATATTTCTTAAAGAACCTGAGCATCACCTTTCAGTTTTTTTTGTTTTTTTGGTTTTTTTTCTTAAATCCAGGTGGGATCATTAACTGAATTTACATTATAATTCTAAATCATTTTTTGGAAAAAATTGATATGTCCTTCAATTTGAGTTCCCAATCTAGAGTGTGGCACATCCTACCATTCATTCATCCTTATTTGTGTTTCCTTAAGTTAGTTATCATAGCAGTCTTAACATTTCTCATTAACTTATTTCTAAATAGTCTGTGGTTTTGTTGTCTTTTCTCTTTTTGGATGATTAACTTAGTTTATTGCTAATATAATTCTAACCTTTGACTTCTCCTGAACAGTCACGAGATCTGGCAACATTGAGCCCTCATTTCTACATGGCAGCTATGAGCTGTTGCTTTCAGTAGGACACGCACTTGGACAGCTTACCACAGTTGGCTCTGACCCTCTCTACACATTGCAGTTACTTGTCTGGCCCCATAGGCTGATGAGTTTAATTTAGGGTTAGGTGAGTCATAGACAAAGACGTTGACATCACTGCTCATTGCTACTGCTGCTGACTCTATGGCATCACCAACTCTGGTTCTTGCCTGTCTGGTTTCTCTGAATATGACCACTCCTGCTTGGCCTGTGGAACTTGCCAGATCCTTCAAGCCCTGTTTGCTCCTCTGCAACATGCCCTTGGCCTCTCAGACCAGAAGCAGATGCCAGCTCCTCCTGCCAAGCCACACCCTCCACAGCCTTGCTCTTCCTGGCCAGAGTTGTCCCTGCTCCTTATCTGAGCAAGAGGTCTGATGGGGCTGTAAGTTTTCTTCTCATCCACAGTCTTAGTTACATATGTGTACATGTTTTCTCTAAAGGCCTATCAGTTAGGAGACATGTTCTAAACTGAAAGTTTTCTTTTTTAGATCATTGGCTTTATCATTTCTTACTTCCTCCTCCCTGTGGTATTGCTTACCCCCAAATCTCTGCTCTGCCCCATTTATAGTAAGGCCATGTAAATTACAGACAGGGGCAAGAGAATTTCTAAGCTACCAGTTGAATCTTGACTTATTATGACCACATGGATCACAACAACTCTAAGGTAAAGATTCTTAAAGAAGGATTATATTATAACTTATTAAGATGTTTTTATCACGTATGTTTCTGTGATTTGTAGCAATATCAAATTCGCTGAACACACTGCTCTTGCATCCGCAAACTCAGGGGAGCTCACTCGTTTGCTTGTTTTCAGCGTATTTCCTCCAGAGTTCTCTATGCATAGGCTTCCCAAAGGTACATTTATTATTTCCGTTTAACTTGTTGGATACTTTCATAGTATTTTTCTTTTTTATTTCCTAAATCACAGATCATCTTCCAGCATTCTACTGAGAACTAATAGTATGCTTAGAACGTCTCAAGCTTATTACTGGCAAATTATTCTGGTTGATTCAAGATTTTTAAATATGTTTTTTCTATTAAGTGTATGCATATGAAAAACAGGCTATAATTAGTGTTCTTTCCAGAGATTTCATATCTGTTTTGTTTGATTCTTTCACTGCTGAACATTAAATTATTGTTTACCACGGATGTGTCTTCTCTTCGGGATTTGGTTTTCTGGTTGCCTTTCTCTTTCAAGAGTAAAGAAAAATATAATGTCCTTCCATCCATCCATCACTCCATGATGTGTGTCCGTTCCATTGACAGTTATTCAGTTTGGGTTCGTCACCTTGTTTGTGGCCTCTTTTCCACTGGCCCCTCTGTTGGCTCTCGTGAACAATATATTGGAAATAAGAGTGGATGCCTGGAAACTGACCACCCAGTTTAGACGCCTGGTGCCAGAGAAAACACAAGACATTGGAGCGTGGCAGCCCATCATGCAAGGAATAGCAATTCTGGCTGTGGTGACCAATGTGAGTAGACCAAGACTTTATAGGGTAGAGACCTTGAAAGCCCAAAGATGCATTAGAGTTGCTACCTAAGGAATCAAATGTTTCGTGTTTTTTTTTAAAAGGGAGGAAGATGCTAAGAATATCATCCACATAAACAGTCTTTCTGTTATATAACTAATTGTTAAGTGTATTTTCATTTTTTTATTTTTGACTGTCAAGACCTCCTACACAGGTACTGTTATTGTTCATTTGCTAGTTTTTATTCAGTATGAGATATGGTAATGATACTAATAATAAGCACTAATATTTTTGATCCTCATATAACTATAAAAGGTTATCCTTTTCGCTTTTGTAATGTAGATAGAAATCTATTTATTTAGAGTTTAAGGATCCTCCTATACTTTACTATATATTCCAAAGGTAACAACTTAAAATATTAATTTTGATGATAAAGTATTAATACTTTATGAATTCCTGTGTTACCTTGCTTGTCTCCGGGGCATTGGTTCTTAAAAGAAATAGGTTCAAGGTGGGTTTCATCACTCTTCCCACCCCATCCAAGATTGCTAGATGCATGCTAGTCATTGACTGAACAGCCTCATGCCCTGCCTGTATCCCAGCCTCCCAGCCATGAGGGGACACAACTCAGTTGCATACAGCCTATATTAATTGATTGTGAACCAGTTTGATTATGGACCAGTTTTTGTTTGTTTTTACACAGGCCAACAGGGAGCTCTTAGAGCAATTTTCAAGCCAACCCATCAGAGGACCTCTTTTCCTGAAATGTCCTTAAAACCAGGACCATTTCCTCCCTTTTTTTTGAGACAGAGTCCCACTCTGTTACCCAAACTGGAGTACAGTGGTACGCTCACAGCCACCTGTAGTCTCACCCTGCTGGGCTCAGGCAATCCTTCCACCTCCGTCTTCCAAATAGCTGGAACTGTAAGCATGCACCACCACATCCAGCTAAATTTTTTGATTTATTGTAGAAACTAGGTCTCACCATGTTGCCCAGGCTGGTCTTGAAATCCTGGGCTCAGGCAATCCTCTTGCCTCTGCCTCTCAAAGTGCTGGGATTACAGGTGTGAGCCACTGCACTCAGCTATTTCCCCCACTTTTAACTGGCACTTTCACTCCTAGTCCATCTTGCCCAACAAAGTGATTTCCTGGTTTTAATGTCTTAAGCCCCACTTGCCCTGAGTCCTAGCCTTTTTCCACAAGCACTTGCAGAAACAGAGCAGAATTCAGAGGTGCCTGTGAGCTCTGGATGCGGGAAGTTACTGAGCACTGCAGGGTTTGGAGTCAGGTAAACCTGAGCTCTAGCTCCCAGCACTCCAGCTCTAAGCTATGCAGTCTTGAGCCAGGCCCTGGCACTCCAGGGCCTCATTTTATCATTTGTAAAATGAGTGATTCCTTGCCACATGTTATAAGAATAGTACATACCACAAAGAGCAGATAGGGAATTCAGTGAGTGAATGTATGGAATGCGTAGAGCCTAGTTCTTATTGAATTTAACTGCTGTTATTTTATCATCTTCATTACTCATCATCATCACCAATAGTGACTCAACTCTTCTGGAACCCAGCTGTCACCACCACATCCCAGAACCCTCAACTTACCTGAACTGTGTGCTAGCTCCACTTTTTGGAGAAAGTTGCACATCACACACAAAACCAACTGCTAGAGTATGTCAGCTTCCATTCATCCAAATAGCCTGCACCTTCAGCATCTCCTGTACTACAAAATGAAGACTGATGCTCAGAAATCTGACAGTGAGGCCTTTCAAGTTCCACAGTCATAAAGTAATGAGTCTGTCATGTTCAATATGCTATACTACACTGAGCAGGGCAGGAATGTGGGCTTGTATGCTTTAAGAACATTTTTAGCAGCAAAGTTGGAGACTAAAAGCATTTTTGTTTGGCCTTCAGCTAACCAGAAAATTCAGTGGACTCAAACTCGCCTTTTCCCCAGCCTTCCAGTGTGATTGTATTAGGTACCTCTTGCCAGTATCCACGCCATGGCTCCACTCCATTAGCACAGATGGAGGACTGGCTGTTTCCAAGGCTACTCCATGTACAGACACACAACAGCTAATTGGTACTATTGGTTCTTATCCAATAATGGTTTTTTCTTATAACTTACCCTAGCAAAACTGCTTATTAGATTTGTGACATTGATTAAACTATTGACAGTCCTTTTTTCCATATTATTAGGATGTGTTACACTTCTAAGATGCGATGTACATACACATACACATGTAGGCAAGCATCAAATGTGTATCTGTGATCCCCTCACATGTATAACCTCAACCCCTCCAATACCATATTTGTGTCTCTACAACCTAATGTTCACAAAAGGGAGGAGAAAAGAGGCACCAGGGATGAGAGTGGGCATCAAGCAAGAGTTTGGTATAACACCATTCATTTTAAAGCTGCTGGTTCAATAAATAAGCTGAATTGACATTGTTGTATCATGCCAGAGCATCTGCTATTGACGACCAATTTTAATTTATTTTGATATAAATGGAAAATTGTGTGCAGAACAGCATGGGAAATGAAGCACCCTGCATTTATTTGTACCCTTGCTGCTTGTCTCTCAGAGCAGCTCAATTCAAGAGGAAAAGTATCTTGTCAGAAGACAAGAGAATTATCTTCCTCGTTGGAATTTTTGTAGCTTCCTGACGCACATCTGCAGGTGATTCTATAAAAAGATATAGTTGAGTTAAATGAAAACAGGAAAATTTAATCTACTGAAATCTGGAAACAAGCAAAATAGTCTTACCTCACCCCCACTACTGACAGGCAGACATACACACATAGGGACACACACATACTTGTGCAGACACAGATTTTTCACATCAGAGGATATGACAGAGCTGGTTCTAGTGAGGGAAATTTTGCAATAGAAATGCCCCTTAGTAGTTTTTCTTGCTTTGCCTGAGATGTTGTTTGTTGGTTTGTGGTCTCACTGTGTCTAAACCATATGTTCCAATAAATACTATTAAAAATCATGTTAGGCCAAAAATATGTTTATTTTTCTGTTTCAGTTAATGACAGAATCATTTGGCTTTTTATTCACATTGAATTTAGTTTAAGATAAAAATCTTTCACCTTCCTTCAAACCAGTTTTAAACATTGAAGAGTTTAAAGTCCAAATTAAAGGATTTTAGAGAAAATTCATAACAGCTTTACACATATACAGGTTTATGATTGACCCATTTTTCTTTAATCTAGGAATATACTAAACTTTATGTTACTTAATAGTTTATATCTTTATCCATTTAACCATTTGTAAGTCTAGAGACTCAGACACTAGATCTAACTAAACAGACATTATTGTTTGATAGTGGGACTTGAACAACCCCAGTGTAATTTTTTGCTACCCAAATTTTATTAAGTATATGTTGAGAGTTTAAAAATAAATCAGTGATGGGATTGACTTACCTAAACAAGTCAGGATTTTATGGAGGAAATAATTGAATTTGAAGGTCATTTCAATTTAGATCAAAGAAAATCTATTATGCAGTTTACATTCTGTTTTTATGAGAAGCAAATGATTAAAAAAATAAGTTTTGGGTTGATTATTTATTCTAAGGAAGTATATAAAGCCGAAATATTTTTTATAATACTGACCTTAGTATTACATCTATAAAAGAGTCTTCTAGGCCAAATATGGTGGTTCATACCTGTAATCCCAGTACTTTTAGAGGCCAAGGCAGGAGGATCATTTGAGGCCAGTAGTTCAAAATCAGCCTGGGCAACATAGCGAGGCCTCATCTCTACAATAAAGTTTTTTAAATTAGCTGAGGACTGGTGGCTCACGTCTGTAATCCTAGCACTTTGGGAGGCTGAGGTGAAAGAATTACCTGAGCCCAGGAGTTCAAGACCAGCCTGGGCAACATGGCAAGACCTCATCTCTACAATAAGTTAAAAAATTAGCTGAGCATGGTGGCACGCACCTGTAGTCCCAGCTACTTGGAAAGCTGAGGTCAAAGGATCATCTGGACCCAGCAGTTCAAGGCTATGGTAGCTGTGATTGCACCACTGCACTCCTGCCTGAGTGACAGAATGAGACTGTGAAAAAATAAAAAAATAATAAAAAAATTAGCTGGGCATGATGGTACACATCTATAGGCCTAGCCATTCCAGAGGCTGAGTCAGGAGGATCACTTGAGCCCAGGAGTTAAAGGTTACAATGACCTAAGATTGTAATACTGTACTCTAGACTGGGCAATAGGGTGAGACCCTGTGTCTTTTAAAAAAAATTAATAAACTCCTAAACCATGAAAGAAAAATTACAATTATATTAAGTAGAGCTCTAATTGACTAAATTTTATTAGAATTTTTTAAAATGCTAATTTACATATAATATATGCAAACATCTCTTGAGCTATCCACAATACCCTAATTTACAATTACTCTGAATAAATGGGTGTCTAAAAAATATAACAGGCAACTGTCAGGCCTTTGCATTTGATTGGCAGATGGACTTCTGGACATTTCCTTAGAATTAAGAATTAAAAGACCAAAGGAAAGTAACATTCTACTTTAAAATTGCTGCTCAAAGATTATAGAATATTCACTAATATTATTAATTTCATAATTTCGTAATTAAGATAGAATTAAGTTTTATGAATCTTTAATTTAAAAAAAATCACTTAATGGAAATAGTAATTCTGGCATATTTGCTAACAGTAGCTATAAAAGCTTTAAAATAATTCCCCCTTTATTGTTTTCCTCCCAATATAGGCCATGATCATTGCTTTCACATCAGACATGATCCCCCGCCTGGTGTATTACTGGTCCTTCTCCGTCCCACCCTATGGGGACCACACTACCTACACTATGGAAGGGTACATCAACAACACTCTCTCCATCTTCAACATCGCCGACTTCAAAAACAAAAGCAGGGGAAACCCGTACTCTGGACTTGGGAACCATACCACATGCAGGTAAGTTCTGTTTCACCCATTTAAAAATGCACTTCAGCTTTAAATGGGTATTTCTTATGATATATTTCTGTTTGATGTCATTTAAATCAAACTGCCAGAGACATTTTTTTTCCTGTTGCTTTCTCTTCAATCAAAAAAGAACTTACAGACCAAACAATAAAGCAAGATTTGAAGATTAGAGTTTTAAATGCTTACAGATAGACTGATCCCAAAGAAAAGTCTTATTTCTTAGAAATGGAGAAATATCAAGAGTTCCAAAAACCAAGATAATTCCATTGTTAGCACTAATGTTTTCTTCATGCACAACCTGAAGGTATTGAATAATGACAAACTAGCGCCCTCATTTAACAAAAACAAAGATGAGAGGTGTAAATACTTCAACTGAACAGCATTCCCTAAAAATTTTTTGACGTTCTCTGCATTGATTTCAATGGGTGATGAGTTCAACTGTGGACAGTATACACTAGCTAAATTACTAATTGTTAACACTTTTTGACTATAGATTATAGAAATTTTTTTCCTCAATCATAGAAAGGAGATTTTTTTTTTTTTTTTTTTGAGTTGGGGTCTTACTCTGTCGCCCAGACTGGAGTGCAGTGGCACGCTCCCGGCCACCGCAGCCTCAACCTGCTGGGCCCTGGTGATCCTTCCACCTCAGGCTTCCAAGTAGCCGGAACTACACCACGTGTGGCTACTTTTTGATTTATTGTAGAGACAAGGTCTGGCCAAGTTGCCCGGTGGGTCTCAAACCTGCAGACTCAGGCAATCCACTCGCCTCGGCCTCCCAAATGCTGGGATTACAGGCTGAGCCACTGAGCCTGGCCAGGAAGGAGATTTTAAGGGAGACTTTAAAATTCATTTAGCCTAACTCTTCAAAGACTTCACTGATTCAAATGCTTAATAACACAACCAAGAAACCAGAAATAAGCCCAAAATAAATGTTTCAAAGTCACACAATGGAATCTCTTTAGAATTCTTCATTGAATCTGCTTGCTTTTACTTTAAATAATTCTAATCAAAATTAAACTCTTTTAGATCTAATAGATTGCAGGCAAAAAATTAAGAGATTTTCTACCCAAAGAAGTACACTAACAGCAGTAATGCTTGATATCTGACAACAAAAAATTAGGTAAAAAAATTATAATGAGCAAGTAGTACTCTGTATAGGGAGGGACAGCCCACAACTGAGTGAACCCTGATGGTACCACTATATAAGTGTGTTCATAAACATTATCCCCAAGACAGGAATTATTTTAGTTACACTCTTCTGAGAAAGCAGGGATAAAGCTCTGGGAAAACATAAGAACTTTCATTCTTTTATAAAAGTGGATTCTTTTTTACAAAGAGGGAATCCATCATTGCCATCATTCTCTGATTACATGTATTACTGTAGTTATTTGAGGGTTTTGTTACTGAATTGGGCTCTAGGAGGAAACTTATATGGTGTCCAATTTAAAAGAGCATTGAATCAAATATGACTTTTTATATGGAGCCTTTGTTTACAATATTTGACCAAAAAGATTTGTCTCCATTTTGTTTCCAGGTATCGTGACTTTCGAAACCCACCTGGACACCCACAGGAGTATAAACACAACATCTACTATTGGCATGTGATTGCAGCCAAGCTGGCTTTTATCATTGTCATGGAGGTAGGAAAAGTATATATACATTTTTTTTTTTTTTTGAGTTGGACTCTCACTCTGTTGCCCAGGCTGGAGTGCAGTGGCACACTTTCGGCCACTGCAGCCTTGACCTGCTGAGCTTAGGTGATGCTTTCCGCCTCAGCCTTTCAAATAGCTGGGACTTCAGGCATGTGCCACCATGCCCCAACTAATTTTTAAAAATTTTTTTTGTAGAGATGAAGTCTCACCATGTTGCCCAAGCTGGTCTGAAACCCCTGGGCTCAGGTAATCCTCTCACCTCCATCTCCCAGAGTGCTGGGATTACAGGCGTGAGCCACTGCACCCAGTGAAAAGTATATTCTGAAATCATTTATATGGCTGTATACTTACAGACCTTCTATAAAATATTACCAACTCTGTACTTAAAACATATGATACTTTCTTCCTTATCACTTGCTAATAATTATTTCAGGACATATGTTAATCAGTTTTGACCTGAGAATACACATAATGCTCTCATTAATTAAATGAAGTTGGTTATCTGCTTTAAAAATTAAAACGCGTGTTATGTACAAGGGAGATTCAGATTCATTCAATTCAATATTAACTAAGTGCTTTTTTTATTATTATTTGGGTCATTGGGCAGCATGTTGGGCTGTTTAAAGGGTTCATTCAAAATGAGTACGATGTCATCTCTTCCCATGAGGAACTTTTATTGCTATGATAGTTTTATTCATATTATTTTATTGTATTTTCATAATATACCAACTTCTTACAATGTTTTGTTATATTCCTAGAATTGACCAGCTCTGAAAAATAACTAAGGCAGCTATAAATTTGCAATTGATCTAGCCAGCTTTTCTGAGTGAATAACTACTACCAAGTTACAGAACCTCAGAAATTGCTTCATAGGCGTGGTCCCTTAGGATTGCATTAAGCTGCAAGAAGCAAAAAACCCAGTCAATAGTGGCTTACACAAATAGGTTGATCCTTTTCACATACACATAACAGAGTTCACAAAAGTAGGTGGTTACTCCTGCATTAATGCCAGCTTACTGATGTAAGGGCCATATCTGATTCTCCAGGTTTTTTCTTATGTAAGCCTGCAATGTGGCTGCTGCAATTCCAGATTACATATTTACATTCAAAGCAGGAAGAAGGGTGATGCTTGCCATACCAGATCCTTTTTGGTCAGGAAAGATGCTTTTCCAGAAGCCCCATACCTACCTCTCATTGGCTAGAACTATTAACACATGGATCCTCCTAAGCAACAGTGGAAACAGGTGGATTTCGTTTGTTCTAAATAAAATCAGAACCAGTTAGACTACCTAGCTTTGATACTTTTACTAGTTTATTTTTAATGGCTACAAAACATCAACAGAGAAGGAAAAATAGGTCATGGTTTGTTCACCATCATAAGTGGATTTCTGACGTACAGTATCTGATATATCAGCAAGTGCCACTAGTTTCTATTCAAATGCATAGTTGATGAAGTGATTGAACTTCCGCTTTTAATATTATGGTGGATGAGATGCTTTAAGGGACGTCCCACTGCAGAACTTCTAGAACCAGGTTGAAACCTAATTCCTTTTGCATTTCTGGACTCACTGAGACAGAGGAGAATCTACAAAGAGTGAAAATTAGGTAATGGGTTTAAATAGAGCAGTGAGCATAAGCATTTCTGAAGTGCAGGAGGGCTCTGAGAGCAAGTGCTATTGTTCATCAGTACCTCCATCTCCGCTCAAGAAGATCAAGACTTAGGTCAGAAGGGAGGTGGAAGAGCTGAACTTGAGACTCCTAGATTAAGTCAGAGACCCAAAAAGGGCTAAATTTGTCTCAGAGCAGAAATAAATGCATATCCTCTCTGGGGAAAAGTGTCCTCAATTTAGAGCCCAGGATTGTCTCAAATCAAGATAATCAGGCCAGGTGCAGTGGCTTATACCTGTAATCTCAGCACTTTGGGAGGCTGAGACAAGAGGATTGCTTGAGCCCATGATTTCGAGACCAACTTAGGCAAAATAGCAAGATCGTGTCTCTACAAAAAAAAAAAAAAAAAAATCAAATATTAGCCAGTCATGGTGGTGTGTGCCTATAGTCTCAGCTACTCTGGAGCCTGAGCCAGAAGGATTGCTTTAACCTAGGAGTTTGAGGCTGCCGGGAGCTGTGATCATGTGACTGCACTCCAGCCTGGGCAACAGAGTGAAACCCTGTCTCAGAACTCACTAAGATCAACAATGACAAGAGGCAATTTAAAAAATGAATGAGATTTGGACCCTCAATAACTTCAAGATTTTGTTTGAATTGTCAGATACACAATGTAAGTTAACTATATATGAAAATGTTTACACAAATGGTAGAGTTTAAAATGAACACACCACAAACTATAGAAAAATTGTAAGGCAGTTTTGAAAAAACAAGTGGAACTTTTTAAAATAAAAGTATATAATTATTGGAATGAAAAAAATTAACACAGATTTAAACAGAAGTTTAGGCATATATGAAGAGAGAAGAATTGGAAGATCTAAAAATATCACCCCTTGATATATCACAGGGAGATAAGAAAATGGAAAATATTAAAAGGGTTAAGTGATGTAGAATATGGAGTGAGAGTACTACCTTAAAAAAAAATTATGGAAGCAGAAAACGAATACTAGAGGAGAGCCATACTTAGAGAGATAACTGGCTAAAGTTTTTCCAGAATAGATAAAAGACAGTTCACAGAGCAGAAAGCATGACATGCATCAAGTGGAATAAATAACAAAGAAATCCATACTTGCACATATTGTAAGGAAAATGCAGCACACCAAAAATAAGATCTTAAAGGTAACCAGAGAAAAAAGAAAGATTACTGACAAGGAATCTTACTACAGAGTAAAACAAATTTAGAATGAGAGAGGACTTTTTAACAGCCACAGTGGAAGCCAGAAGAATAGCCAATGTCTTTTTTTTTTTTTTTGAGTTGGAGTCTCACTCTGTCGCCCAGACTGGAGTGCAGTGGCGCTCCCCGCCACCGCAGCCTTGATTTGCTGGGCTCCTCAGTCTTCCAAGTAGCTGGAACTACAGGTGTGTGCCACCACACCTGACTGCTTTTGTGATTTATTGTAGAGATGAGGTCTTGCCAACTTGCCCGGGTGGGTCTCGAACCCACGGACTCAGGCAATCCACTCGCCTTGGCCTCCCAAAGTACTGGGATTACAGGCTGAGCCACCGAGCTCAGCTGCTTATGTCTTTAAATGCCAAAGTAGGTCAACCAAGAATTACAGCAAAACTTGAATAATTGAAGTCTGTTCACAATGAAAACACCAGAGAGTGTCTTTTTTTTTTCCTTTTTTTCTTCTTTTTTTTTTTTCTGAGTTGGAGTCGCACTTCATCGCCCAGGCTGGAGTGCAGTGGCACACTCACAGCCACCCAGCGTCGACTTGCTAGGCTACGGCAGCCCTTCCCCCTCAGCCTTCCAAGTAGCTGGACCTATAGGCGTGCCCTACCATGCCTGGCTAATTTTTCATTTATTGTAGAGACAAAGCCAGGTTGCCTGCGGGCTCAGGCAGCCACTCTCCTCAGCCTCCCAAAGTGCTGGGATTACAAGCTGAGCCACCAAGCCTGGCCTCTTTCTTTTTGACAATGTGGTTTTATAGGAGAGTGATACCACACTTTTTAGAACAGATCATTTCACTCTTACACAAACTCCTTCAGAGATCAGCAAAAGAGGAAGGACTCTCCAAGTTATTTGGTGATACTAAGAGTAGCCTATATCCTAAAATCAGACAATAATAGAGGAAAGAAGATTAAAGCCAATCTTCCTTTTACATGATTGCAAAGATTTTTCTACAATGTGCAAACTGAGATATGGATATGTAAATTTGTTTCACTCTGCAGTAAGCCGTCACTGAAAGTCATTGATAGGTTCTTGGAAACTGAGACTTTACGATAAGGGTGAATAACAAAATCATTTTTTTCTCATCAACATTCTTGTGAAATAACATTGAAGGAAATTATGTTATTTGAGGACCTGCTGTACATTGCCATTTTGATTAAAGCCACAGTTTCCAAGAAACTATTGATCATGTTAAGTGAGAACTTACTGTAGTAGCAATTTTACTGTATATATATATCTTACAATATCATGTTGTATACCTTAACTATACACAATAAAATTATCTAGCAATATATTTTTAAAAGGTAATATCAGGGCAACCCCCTTAGGTCCCCTCCCACTCTAGAAGCTTTTCTCAATAAATCCAACTCAAAAAAATAAAAAATAAAAAATAAATCCTACTTTCAAAAAATAATAATAATATCACACCACATTGGCTTTAACCCAGAGACCCAAGGGGTGGCATAATTTCACATATCTATAAATATTACTTACCTCAGAAATAGATGAAAGAGTAGAAAAATCCCTCTTTCCTACAACATCATCCTTTGTCATTTGACTATATAATTTCCATTATCAAACACACCGATATCTCATCTCAAAATAAAATTCTCTCCATCCTTCCCTCACGGTGCTGCTTCATTCTTTTCTTCTCTGTGCCAAGCACTCTTGAATAATCCTTCAAGTGCTTGCTGTCCACAGTTCCTTGTCTCTCGTCTCTCTCTTCCTGTGCCCACTCAGTCATGCTTTCACCCACTTTTCTATTCTTTATTACTTCATGGAAACTGCTCTTGCCAAAGTCACCAGTGCCCATCGTGTTGGCAGATTCCTGTGGTCACTTCTCTGCCCTCACATTACCAAACTTAGCAACATTTGACACAGCTGGTCACTCCCTCCTTCTGGAAAGTCCCTCACTGGGCTCCCAGGAAAACACTTTTTCTTTCTTTTCCTCCTACCCCTTTGGCCATTCCTTCTTAGTTTCTTTGCCAGTTCCTTTCTTCTCTTAATGATCCTGGGACTCATCCCTTGGTTTTTCTTAAGAACTCTCTCAGTGATCTGAAGTGTATCAGCTTAAATACCATTTCTCTGCCAAGTGAACCTAAAGATGGATACTTCCAGAGCACCCTCTCCTCAACTCAGCCCATGAATCTAGCTGCCTACCTGGCCTTTCTGCTTGGAAAGCTAACGTATCTCAAATCTACTGCCCCACATGCCTATATTTTCCTCCACACCCTCCAAAATCCAGTCCTCAATCTGTTCCATCCATAGTCTTTCCCTCTTGGCTATGGCAGCTCCGTCTCACCATTTGCTCAGACCAGAGAACTTGAATCCCTTCTTGTTTATTTAATTGTGTGTGTGTGTGTATGTATCTCTCTCTCTCCCCCGACCCCCTCCTGTCTCCCTCTTCCCCCTGCTTCTCCCTTCTCTCCGCCTTTCCCACTCCCCCTTTCTCCTCCCCACCCTCCCTCTCCCCCGACTTTCTCCTCCCCACTTTCCTTCTCCCTCTCTTCCCAACATGCAGTCTGGTTGGCTTTTACTTTGAAAATGTATCACTGCCCACTTACCAACTCTGCTGCTACTACCAAGTCAGAGCCACCATCATTTCTTGCCTGAATTAGGGCCAGAGTCTCCTAATGGGCTTCCTCTTGTCTTCCTCCACCACTCAGAGCCAAAGTCCTCACAGTGTCCTACAAGGCCTCACACAGTCCAGCCACTTCAAAGCCTCTCTGATGTCACGTCTCTGCTCCTTACATACTCTGCTGCGGCCTTGCCATGCTGGAATGCACTGTGGAGGCTTTCGCCCCACGGACTCTGCACTGGCTATTCCCTCTCCTAGAAGGTCTTTCCTCCTGGCACCGGCATGGCTCTTTCCCTTGCCTCCTTCAAGTCTTTGCTCAATCAAGCACATCCAGCCTAATCTATATAAAATCTACATAAAAGTCTCTTCATAGCACTCACAGTACCTCTGACACTGCTTTACAGTTGGCTCATAGCACATTTTAATGCTTAATTTAATTATGTTTATTGCATATTGTCTCTGTCCCCTTGCTAGGCCAGAGATTTTTAAGTGGTGACTAAAAAAATGAAAAATATTCAACCTCATTAATAATCAGGGAAGTACAAAGTAAGACTAAAATGAATAAAATTCATTTTACTTAGTTGGTTAAAAAAAAAAATGCCTGATGATACCAAGTGCTGATAAGGATATAAAACAACTGAAACTGTCACACACTGCTGATGGGAGTGTAAGCTGGTATAACTGCTTTGGAAGAATTTGGTTTCATCCTGTAAAATTGAATATTCACATGACCTAGGGTCTCAGCATTTCCACTCCTAGGTTTATAATCTTGAGAAACTCTTACAGATGGCGCTGCAATATCCAAGCACAATAATTTTCACAGCAGTATTGTTCCTAATATTAAAAATGGAAACAAGCTCAATGGCTGTTGATAGGGGGACAGATATCGTGTAACCACACAGTGGAATATTATACTGCAGTGAAAATGAATGGACTAGTTACGCACAGTAGCATTGATGCGTCTTAGAAACTAGTTGTGAATGAAAAAAGCAATTTTCAAAAGGCTACATACAGTATCATACTGTTATAAAGCTCTAATCAGACATGACTAAAAACATGATTTAGAGAGAGATACATATTTTGTTAAACTGTGTTTGAAAAAGAAAAGAGCTCACCCAAGAGACACGTTCTTGCAAGAACGATATTAAAAGAGCTGCTTCACTCTATCAAAATAAAAAATAAAAGAGAATGATACACATAACAGTAGTTCAGATAGGGTAGTATATACTTTGGGGGAAGCTCCCTAGCATACAGAATACCACAGCATTGTCAGTGTCCTTGTTTTTAAGTTCAGTGGTAGGTTTTTGGTATTCATTTTATTTTTATCCTTTATAACTAATGTGTGTGTATACATATTAGATATACTCTTTTCTACATATCAAATATTTTCTAAATGTGTAAAGTAGCCATGCCATTCATTTTACACGATAGCATCACAGAGTGGGTGTATGTGTGCAATGTACACTGCCTTGTCCAGGAAAACTGCCATAGTGACTAGCAAGAATGCATGAAACGAACCCTGTGTTCTTCTCCATTCCTTTGTGATTGACATTTTTCTTCTTCTCTCCCTTAGCATATCATCTACTCTGTGAAATTTTTCATTTCATATGCAATTCCCGATGTATCAAAACGCACGAAAAGCAAGATCAAGAGAGAAAAATACCTAACCCAAAAGCTACTTCACGAGAGTCACCTCAAAGATATGACAAAAAACATGGGCGTTATAGCGGAGAGGATGATTGAAGCAGTGGATAACAATTTTCGACCAAAATTAGAATAAGAACTTTATGTTCTGAGAAGCACTTTAAGGAATTTAGCTCTGTCAAAATATATTATGAATCACTAATGAGAATCTTTAAGTTAAATCACTTTGGCAAATATGAGTCTTAACTTTTGCCATTTCCATGCATATTATTTTTCAGTTTCAGCTAGTGATGCAGGAACCGGAAAATGTAAAACTTAGATCAAGAAGGGCATAAAACTAATCACCTGGAAAACCTAAAATATTACTTTTTTTTGATAAATTGGAATTTTAGTAATATAGAAAACGTCTCCTAGTATGCTCAAAAACCACCTCTTGTAAAGCAGAATTACTTTCATTTCTTTCTATTCTCAGGCACATGATCTCCCTTATTTTTAGTCAGCATTTCATTTCTTCACTTTGCCAGATCTGTTCCAGAGTTGTCTTTTCCTTACTATCATTAGAGACTTAATAGCTTCCATGTGATTAAAAATAGCTAACTTGGGATTCAGTCTGAATGCTGTATTAAGTGGCAAATAGACTCAAGAATTCACAGAATGTAGGTGTATTATCATATACCTGCAGAAAGGAAACCTCAGTTAATCAGAGGAAATAGTTTCAGTCTTCATTTTGGCCTGTCTTTCCATCCCAAAGAAATACTCTTAGTGGATTAGAATGAAGATAGCAAGATTTTGAAGCATATTTGTGCTAATCCACAGTGACACCTTTTATCTTCCAGGAGCGCTCCTGGAATGTTCTGTGCCTAATCAATGTTGACTGCTTTGCAGATCTCAAGGGAATAAGATGACAAAAGTAGGGAAAGTTACAGATTCAAATAGAATTATAACTCATGTTGATCTGGATAGTTAATTTATCTCTTCTAAAGATGTGTAGTTTCTTGGGGGGGAAATGGTATCACATGATTAAAATTATATCTTTATCAACATAACAGCCTAGAAAAGATAATCCCATCAATTTCCTGCCAGTTGACTTTTATTCATTAGATGCTGGCAGCGCAGTATTACACATCACCAAGCGCCTTCATGAATGGCTCGCCACACAGCCATTGTGGCATGATGATGTTTTGTATGGTCAGAAACAGCAAGTGCACTAATTGTGAACCACGCTAATTGCGGTCCTTGTGTGCCTTTTGTCAGGGAGTCTGCATGACTTGGCTTATTTCTATATGCCAAAGTGGTCAGCATACCAAAGCATCTGCCATAGTGAATGTGGTTTCCTGGCACCCTCCGTCCCCTTATTCTGGGCCCAGTAACTCATTTGTAATTGTATGATTACACCAGAGGCAGGAAAATACCCAAATTATTCTGAATCAAGAAAAGAGACTGAATCAAGAAAAGAGACTGGAGTTTCCAGCTTCTAGGGCTAATCAGGCAGTTTAGGGCAATAAAGGAAAATGGTTTGGTCACAAACACTATCATTATCTCAAGATTTCCTCTATCCCACTGTGCACATCCAGCCCCCTCAGTTTTGCTCAGCCTAGCAGGCTACTCCACTCTACTGCCTTTTACGTGTCAGGAGCTCTGGAGAAGACACGGAGCCAGCACCTCTCATGCCCCGCCCGGTACCAGGTCAGTGCTGGGTGAAGGAGGAGGTGATTAGTGGCATGTGGGTGCCAGGTTGGCCTCTACCCACTGGAATGCTGTTAAATGCTCAGGTGCCAGAGGAGTCAACCTAGCAGCATCCCAGCAGAAGAGGAAAGTGAAACACGGTTTGGTAATCAGATTTTACAGGCTTGTTATATATAATACAGTAGCTTAACTCTAGATCACAATTTTAAGTGCCTGCCATGAATGTTTTTTTTAAAAAAAACAATATTTATGTAGGATTCATCAAAGCAGTATTCTGGGCTTTTGAATTGTCCCAGTGGGTCAGGGACAACATTTCGCTGTCTTTCTTGATCATGTTAATTATGCAATACAGAGAGTGCCCAAAACAGGCCGCATGAGGTCTGATGCACTGGGACGGAGAAACAAATTTCTTCCCACCGGAGGAAACTGTTTTTCCTCCAGCACAGCCAAGATGGGAGTGCCACTGTCCTTTCTTCACACCCACGATACTGCTCCCAGAAGTGGGTGCAGCTTCCTCTCACCTCTCCTCCTCTGAAGTGTGTGCCTATCTCCTGGTGTTTGAATTGGGCAGTAACTCGCTGTTAATGTCAGCGCAGAAAAGGAAATGTTTTTACCTTATCTCCTTGTATATATGATAAAACTTCAAAAGAAATGTGCATAATATTTTCATAGCCCCAGAGGAGAGAATCCTCTTTATAGTATAAAATGTGCTGCTGTGGACAAGAGGGGGGAAAAAAACCTCTTCATTTAAAAAAAGGCATCAAGTGTGACATCTGACACTGCTGAGGTGCCCAAAAGAGCAAAGCTATAGTGGAGACCCAGGGTCACCATGCCATCCACAGTGTTGATGTGAGCCCAAGGCTGACTTGTGGGGATGAGGAAGAACCTGAGGCTGTGTCTGCAGATGACAGTGGCTGCCTCTGTAAGTGGGAGTGTGACACAGTAGCCTCCCAGGGAATTGATGAAGGAGAATCTGGCCCTTGACATGACCAATGTTAACCACTAGCGAAATATTAGCTTTATATCCTTTTGTAATGCCTGTGAATTTTAGTGGAAACATTAGACCACATACTCAGGGGATTTGTCTTTAAACATCCCTCAGATATTTTAGCCTTTGTCATTAGGAAGGGAAAGTTGTCATTTTTATTTTAAAACTAAAAGCCATTGTGCCAACTGGTCACCAAAGCCTTTTTATTGCACATACATCTTAAATTTCATAAAACATTAATTCACAATAGGGGTCAGAATGGGCTCTGTTGTTGAAACACTTCTTGTCCCATATTCTCATGTTCATATTATGAGATATTTGAATGTTAAATGTGCGAACAGCTTGACTAAAGTAGAAATGAAATATTCATGATGCTTTTCATACACTGTGGCATAGGATGTAAAGTTTGTAATTAATGTTTGTTAATTTCTGTGCATTTTAATATTCTTTTTATAATTATGAGCGTTTTAATAAATTCATTTTTACAAACAATACTGTGGTTTTCTGTATTTTATTGTCTTAAATGTTTTTTTTTTTTTTTGAGTTGGAGTCTCACTCTGTCACCCAGACTGGAGTCCAGTGGCCACTCCCGGCCACCACAGCCTCGACCTGCTGGCCTCCGGCGATCCTTCTACCTCAGCCTTCCAAGTAGCTGGAACTACAGGTGTGCGCTGCCACGGCCGACTAATTTTTTTATTTATTGTAGAGATGAGGTCTCACCAAGTTGCCCAGGCGGGTCTCGAACCCAAGGGCTTAGGCAATCCACTCACCTCAGCCTCGCAAAGCGCGGGATTACAGGCTGAGCCACCGAGCCCAACCATCTTAAATGTTTTTAAGGAAGAGAGTAAATACAAGGATGACTCCAAAAAAATCAGAATTATCTTTTGGAGCTCCTTGTAGTATACTTATTTGTTCCTGCAGATCAAACGGTCAACCAAAGTTTTCATCTGGAAGTTTTGAGAAGATTGTAGCATGATTTGCAGAAGACACGTCTGGAGTTGTGGCAAACAAGTGACTGATTCTTCCACCATGACATCATACCTGCCTACACCATGCTGAGTGTTTAGCAGTTTTTGACCAAAAAACTACAGTGACCTCCCCAGGCGCCACCCTCCCTATTCAACTGATCTTGCCCCCAAGCTACTTTTTGTTACCCCAATGAAAAAAGTTCTCAAAGGGAAGGTTTTTGCCAATGTGGAAGTGGTTAAACAAAAAACAGCAGAAGCAGTAAAAGGCATCAAAGTTGATGAGTTCAAAAACTGTTTTGAGCAGTGGAAACACTGCTTCCATAGGTGTATTGCATCAGAGTACTTTGAAGGTGACTGAAGTTTAAGCATGTAAGAATAAATACACAGTTTTTTATAAATTCTGGGGTTTTTTTGTAGGGGTCTCTCATATATATATATCTGCTACTTTTGACCAGTTGTGTGTTACTTAGATAACAAATGTGTACTTGTGTAGATATATATACGATGATATTTTTTACAACCTACTCTTGCTTTGGAACATGGTTTTTCTAGGGGAAAGTGGGACTTGGGTTTCAACCAAGGCTGCTCCACACAGCTGTTGGGATCAAGCCCTGTGCAAGGCACTGAGCATGGAAACTGTGGGTGCTGAAGACCAGCCCACCTCTGCTCACCATGCCTTATGTGGCATGAAGGTGTTTTCCGTTTGCTAAACCAGGATTGCAGATAACAGTGTCATCCAGAGAAGACACGTCTCTACAAGTAGGCACTGTATGGACTTAACAGTGGCCCCATTATGGTCTGAGTAAATGCTCGGCTGCTGTTTCTCAACACCACTAAATCAAGAGGGAACTGGCAGAAAGAAGTTTATTTCTGAATTCGAATTCTGGCTCCTGGCATTTCTGGAATAGGTCTACTTAGATTTCACAGTTCATTTGTATAAGTTTAGGGTTGCTGGCACCTGTACACATTTCTACATGACTGACAGAGCATAGAACTAAAGTTGCAGCTACATTTTGTTAACAGTAACATTTATGGTCCTCATTTCCTGGTGCCCACTACAGAAAGGTAGTTTACAGTGTTATCAGTAACACCAAACTGAATAATTGGATAGACTCGCCATAGAGTAAGGGAGTTAATAGCCTTTTACAAAGTAAAACATCATTCACTACCACAATATTGATTAGTAGTTATACAAAAAGTTATATAAATTACAAGGCGTATAGTTACAGGGGTACAATATTTTCAAATCTATGACCACTGATAAAAGCGGACAAATAGGGATTCATTTCTCTCAGTTGAGGGAGTGCAATCTGCAGGGGGCCAAGGCTTCTTTGAAGTGACTTAACAGGGAATGTATAGGAGATAAGGAGATATGCTTTCTTTTGCTAATTCTCAGGAATGTAGGTACGTGCAGGTAAACAATGTTATGCCTTTATTGAAGGGTTGTGGCAAACGGACAGACAATAGTAGGTTTTCCTATCAGCTCTGGGCACAGAAGGGAAATTTTGGATAAAACGTAAGCTCATTACAAAAATCAACCTTTTCCTTGTCCTAAGCAACACATAATAACCTGAATTTTACCCATTCTATCCCTTTGATTTTTCTTGATCAACGTAAATCTCAATAGAGATTACTGTAAGTTGAATATATTTCATAACTGGGCCAACAGGAAGAGAAGCCCTATCTGAGCTCTAAGTGATACTCATGGGACAAGATCTAATAGTGGTCTTCCCTCTTCAAACACTGTAAACCTAGCAAAGGGGCAATTTGAAGTTCATTTCTGAAGCAAAGTACCCCCTTCTTATTTGGGGGGAATGATGGGTTCTTAAATGGTATTTATCTGATACCCACCAGGCACTGGGCCAGGTGTTTTCTTACACATTATCTCACTGCCAACATGACTTAATTGCAGAGACTTCAAGTAGCTTTAAAAAAATTTGTTTAAAGTATATGGTTATTAAAAGAAAGAAATTATACCAAAGTCTCTGCATGGAAACCTCAGGCCCAGGGCACTCCCCCAGATGTCTCAGTAAATGTGAGCTGGGGCCATAGAACAAACTGCCCAAAAAAGGCTTAAGAGATTTGCAAGTTATATTCAGTGTATTAACATTGCAGATCTGGAAAGCTAGTTATCTTCTTAAGCTCAGCCCAAATCCTTTTCTATTCATAAAGGTAGTAAATTTTACCAATTGCTTTTTACAAGACTTTTGAATAATGTTTGCTTCTACTTGCAAATTTAATGCAATGTGTAAAATATCTGCCATAGCATTTGTAAACTTAGTGTGTTCCATTTCCTTTTCCAATATGCCAGTTGTCTGACCAATAGTGACCAAGAAGACATTGTAACTAGCAAGTCTACAAACTCTGCTTTCTCTTGCTGCCTTCTCTCTGGCAGATTTCTTTTGCAAAACACTTCATTACTGAAAAACTGAATATACAGACAATGGCTAGACCATTATAACAATAGAACTCTGAATTAGCAACAGTAGAAGCTCGTAGCAACCTGCCTAGGAAACAAACCCCTTATCCACAATCAGCCCAGGAAGCCAGCCTGCTATAAGACTTGAGAAAGTCAGATAAAATTTACAGAAAGTCTAGTAACAATCCTGAAAGCCAAACAATAACTTCTGTACCAACTGGTCCAATATGGCCAGGACTTGATGAATAACTGGCAGCCTTCCTAATTTTTATCTGTTTGTCCCTTAGGACAATTAGAGAAAGTCAAATATGCCCTCCTCACCAAGCACAGGGGACATTCTCCTTCTACTTAGTCTGTCTACAGTGTCCCTATGCCAATGGCCTCTAACTGGAAGCCTTCCCTTTTTTTTTCACTATAAAATTTTCCCACTTCTCTGCCAGCCTTTGAGTCTCTGCCCAAATACAACTGATAGTGGCTGACTCCCTTGTTATATATATAGCAAGCTCTGAATAAATACCTTTGCTTATTTTCATTAGAGTGGTCTTTGATTATTTCCACATTACTACTGATACAAAGGGAATCATGTAGGACAAATACTAGGAAGTGTTACTTTGGCTAGCACTGGACCTTGAATTATACTGGGGTTGCTGAAGGAGGGGACTGGCAAGAATGGCAGATGAGTCTTCTGGAAAGGTAGATTAAATCACCAGGAATGGAACATACCTGAACTTAACACAGAGGAGTTTGCCTTTGAGAGGAAGATTTCCCTTCAGAAGGGAAAGCTGGAGGCAAGAATCTCCATCTTTGTCCCTGCTGAGGACTCATCTGCCTTCTGTCCCAAAGTGCTCTTTGAACTTGAGCATCTTGGGATTCAAGTTTGGTGGCAGTTCTCACAAATGGGAAGCTGCCATGCAACATTCCTGAGGGGAGAAGGAGAATTTACCTCACCCAAGGCCTTCAGATTCCGTGGGGCATTCAAGCATGAATTAGAGGGAAAACAGTGCTAAGACAACCTGCCATGGCTGTGACCATTTCTTTCAGCGAGATGTTTTCCTTTGCTCATGAAATGAAGGTTTTGCAAATGCTCTTAGTAGCATTTCCCAACAGAAAACATAGGTAAGGTAGATGGCCCTTTAAACCCTTCGCCTTGATTCCTAAAACAGTTCACATATGGGACACTTTGCAATGCCAGGATGCTTGAATTTTTGTCACTTAAACTACTGGAAGGCACCCCTAAGATCTTCTTGTCCTACCCTTCATTTCTCATTCACACATCTGAGTGCTTTGCCATGATCATACCTGATTCTTTTCATTAAAACCACTTCGCATGAGAACTCACACATGTAGACTGTGGACCCTAATGTTGTCCAGAGTGGATAAGCACTTTTACGTGTTTTACAAAACACCCTACCATTACTTTTTCCCTTTTCAGTGTTTTTGAGGTGAGTCAGAGTGATAAATTGCTATCACCTAAGAGGAGGCTATGGGTAAGTGACCTGTCCTGCAGCACAGAACAGACTACAGCACTGGCTGCACCAAAACCCAAGGGCTGAACTCATCAAGGGGCCTTTTCTCCCCTGCTTTTTTTTTTTTTTTCAGTTGGTCTCACTCTGTCACCCAGGCTGGAGTGCAGTGGCACACTCACAGCCACCGCAGCCTCAACCTGCTGGACTCAGGCAATCCCTCCACCTCAGCCTTCCAAGTAGCTGGACCTACAGGCACGCGCTACCATGCCCAGCTAATTTTTTGATTTATTGTAGAGATGAGGTCTTGCCAAGTTGCCCAGGCTGGTCTCAGGCAATCCTCTTGCCTCGGCCTCCCAAAGTGCTGGGATTACAGGCTTAAACCACCACCCTTGTCGACTTTGTTTTTAAATCAACAAATCAAATTTTACCATAGCAAGAGGTGAGAAATGAAAGTAAGGACCCCAAGAAACTTAGAATAATCTTATTTCACATTTTGCCTCAGCATAGCCTTTTTGGCTTAGACTGACACGCTTTGAATCTAGCCCAGTAGACATAAGTAGATAAATTTCAATAGGCAGGTTTTAGGTCCTATTCAGACATTTTACTGCAGGCCAAGCTGGCAGCCTACCCCGTCCCCTGGACAAATCTCCATCAGATGCAAGACAAGGACAGCCCAACCTTTCAATGAATGGTTTAGCATAATAATCTCTAAGAAATTTTCAGGTAAATTGTTGAAAGCAGAAGGTCAAAGATCTCCCTTTATCTGGCTGAAACCTTAGAAATTATAACAAGACCACCTTTTTTGTGAAGGAGCTTGTGGACTGGAAACATCTGACAGTTCTCTTACAGAAAAAATCTCCAGCCAGGCTTGGTGGCTCAGCCACAATCCCAGCGCTTTGGGAGGCTGAGGTGAGTGGATTGCCTGAACCCACGGGTTCGAGACCCGCCTGGGCAACTTGGCGAGACCTCATCTCTACAATAAATCAAAAATTAGCCAGGCGTGGTAGTGTGCACCTGTAATTCCAGCTACTTGGAAGGCTGAGGTGAAAGGATCGCCGAAGCCCAGCAGGTCGAGGCTGCAGTGGCCAGGAGTGGCCACTGCACTCCATTCAGTCTGGGTGACAGAGTGAGACTCCAACTCAAAAAAAAAAAAAGAAAAAATCTCCCTTGTCTCCTTCCATTTAACCTACCACCATGCCCGTGTGCTGTCCATCACCTAATGTCAGTACCTGTGCTGACCTGCCCCTTCATGATGACATGGAGCAGATCACCACCCAATCACCTTAATGACCTTCCCCCATCAAAGGGAAGGATTACAAGGACTCATCCACAAGCAACCAGTCACCATTGCCTTGCTAAGCTATGGGGTGACCTTGTGCTCTTTGAGTTATGGTCAGGCCATGTTTCCTCGCTTTGGCCCCCTCCCCTTCCTTAGGGAGGTGAATCACTTCTTTCTTTCTCTCTTGCAAATTTACTTTCTAGGCCAGGCGCAGTGGCTCAGCCTGTAATTCCAGAACTTTGGGAGGCCGGGCGAGAGGATTGCCTGAGTAGGGGGTTCGAGACCAACTCAGACAACTTGGTGAGACCTCGTCTCTACAATAAATCAAAAAATTAGCTGGGCATGGTAGCATGCACCTGTAGTTTCAGCTACTTGGAAGGCTGAAGCGGAAGGATTGCCTGAGCCCAACAGGTCGAGCCTGTGATGGCCAGAAGCATGCCACTCCACTCCAACCTGGACAACATAGTGAGACTCCAACTAAAAAAAAGAAAATTACTTTCTAAATAAACGATATTTTCTAATTTAACTTCTGTGCAATTCTTTGTATCTTTATCATGGCACCAGATCACACACTAGACACCCACACCAGGCCTGACCTAACATTCTGGAGGCCCCAGTGGGAGTGTGACCTAATAACCTTCAAATATTCTGGTTCCTTTGGGACAATCACTATACACTACCCTGGACTCTAGATCAAGATCAAAATCTTACAATAACACTCCTCTAGGACTGAACAGAAAGGAAGGAGGGAAGCAAAGAGACCAGGACAATAAAGACAATCAAGCAAGGGGAACATCTCTCAGGAGACACCCAACAATTAGTCATTTCTGCTCTGCAGAAAGCCTCTGGGTATGACAAGGGAAAAAAATACTCCATTTTGGTTGCTCCCAAAAAAAGACTGAAAAGCAAATGTCTCTAAGGAGCAGCCCCCAGGAAATCATTTAAATTGGCCTTTTCCTTAGTGGTGATGGGAAAAATACAATCCCAGGAACTCTTCCCAGGAGCCCAGAACTATCACATTAACACTCGCCCTTCATTAATAATGAGGCAGGTTAATGCTTTCTCAAGACCTCTTCTTCAATTTCCTTCACAAGAATAAATCATTTCATTACCTTCCTTGTTTTAATCTAGGAAACTGTACTGACGGCCCAGGATAAAACTTTTTTCCAGACAATATTCTTCCACATCACCTTTGAAGCTCTATTACCTGTTCAATGTGAACAGTGTAATTCCTAACTCTTGATCAGAGCTCTCCATTTTATAAACGGAATGGGTCCCTGGGTGTCTCTTTAGGCTCTCTCTGAGTTTTCCTATTATATTCAGGGCTCCAACCCTTCAACAGTGTGTCAGCCTGGATAATACCATAACATCATTGTTTCCACATCTTGTCCTGCTTAGCATCTTTATTCATTCACAGCCCACTAATTGCTTAATATTAGCTCTCTTGCTTGCTGTAGCTGCTGCATCAATGGTAAGACAGCATACCAGTGTCCTCACAAACTACCCCTCAACGCAGCTCAGTTTCCAACTGGACAACCAGACTCTTACAAACATACCTTTGCGTCAATCCTCCAAACATTTTTCTTAAAAATTCTCTGACCAAGTGGCACCATCCAAACTGAACCAAATCTTTGTTATCTGTGCACAAATCTTCTGGAGCAAACCTTTTCCACTCTCTTCCCAACCTACCACCCTCCCTGACGATTGTAAATGACGACAGAAAAGAAAAGAAACTTTGCCTGGGGTCAAAAGTGAGGATTTTTATCTACTGATCTAAGTATCTCGAGAATACAGTTGGCTTCACCAAATATATATCATGCTTTAATTCAGGTCAACAAGTATATGAGTATAGCAGAAAGTCCCTGAAAAAAAAAAAATTAGAGAAATGTTTGGGTAGAAGCCAGTGTGGGTAATTATTTTACCTGAGTTTGAGGCAGCCTGCCTGGTGTTTGGGAAAGCAGATAAGATTTAGAAACATAGGAAGTGAATTCAAGTCCTAAATCTGCCACTGACTAGTTGCATAACCTTTAGCAAGTTGAGAGACTGAATATGCAAATAGACAATGCTCAGACCATATAAAAAACCATATATTAACAGACCACGTATAAAAATAGGACTGTGTCCCACAGCCTGCTGCAACAAGCCCGGGAAACCAAAACCTTATCTACAATGAGCCCAGGAAGGCAACCTACCCTAAGTCAGATTTGTAGGAAGTCAGACTGCTATTTTAGTGACAATCCAGGAAGCTAAGCAATAACTTCTGTAGTAATTGGCCCAACATGGCCAGGACTTGATGAATAACTGACAGCTTCCCTAACTTTGGCCCCTGCTTGCATCTTAGGACCAACCAGAGATATTCAAATAACCTATCACATGGAACATCCTGCCTCCAATTTGCCTGTACAGCTTCCCCAGGGCAAGTTTCCCATCAGGGCATATCTGAAGCCTTTCCATTCCTCTGCCTGCTTTTGAGTCTCTTCCCAAACACAAGTGACAGTGGCTTAGCAAGTGCTGAATAAATAGCCTTTGCTTGTTCTCCTTTGGCTGATCTTTATTTCCACAAAGTTATTCAATCTCCCTAGGCTCTAGCTTCCTAATCCATAAAACAGGACTAACTAGTTCCCACCATTCAGTGTGGTTGTGAAGTCCCCAGTGTGCCAGGGTGTATAAGAAACAACAGAATAAACACAAGGTGTCTTGTTGGAGGTGTGTTTCAATGATTAGGACAGAAACGGTCATATTAAAGTAAACACAATTATATTTTGGAATTGAATGCAGAATTTGAATGGATTTTTAATATAAAATAACAACCCTTAAAGAAATACTGTGCTTAAGGTGAACTGCTTCATCTAAGCCCTTGGGTTTTTTCTTCACCCTCCTCTGTCTTCAGGGAAACAATGGTGGGAAAGACAGAGAAGTGTTGACATAAGTTGAAGGGACCTTATCAGCCATGAGAGTCTAGGACAGTGGTTCTCAAAATGTGATCCTAGCCGGGCTCGGTGGCTCAGCCTGTAATCCCGCGCCTTTGGGAGGCTGAGGTGAGTGGATGGCCTGAGCCCGCGGGTTCGAGACCCGCCTGGGCAGCGAGACCTCATCTCTACAATAAATCAAAAAATCAGCCGGGCGTGGTAGTGCTTGCCTGTAATTCCGGCTACTTGGAAGGCTGAGGCGGAAGGATCACCGGAGCCCAGCAGGTCGAGGCTGCGGTGGCCGGGAGCGGCCACTGCACTCCAGTCTGGGTGACAGAGTGAGACTCCAACTCAAAAAAAAAAAAAAAAAAAAAAAAATGTGATCCAGTTTCCCTGGGGAGGATCTTTTCAGGAAGTTCATCAAGGCAAAAATATTTTCATAATAACACAAAGACATGTTTTGCCTTTTCCACTGTCATTCTCATAAGTGTAGAGTGGAGTTTCCAGAGACTCCAAGACATGGGACATGGCCACAGATTGAATGCAGGAGCAGTAATGAGCATATAATTGTTTTCTATTAAACCAGATATGAAGGCCGGGCACGGTGGCTCACACCTATAATCCCAGCACTTTGGGAGACTGAGGTGAGAGGATTGCCTGAGCCCACAGGTTCGAGATGAGTCTGTGTAACTTGGTGAGACCTCATCTCTACAATAAATCAAATTAGCCAGGCGTGGTGGCACATGCACGTAGTTCCAGCTACTTGGAAGACTGAGGCAGAAGGTTCACCTGAGTCCAGCAGGTAGAGGCTGCAGTGGCCGTGAGTGTGCCACTGCACTCCAGCCTGGGCGACAGAGTGAGACTCTGACTCAAAAAAAAGAATAAACCAGACATGAAAAATAGAAAACAATAACACTCTTCCCACTACCTTATTCTGAACAACAATTTTCATTAAAAAATTTATGTTTTATATGCAATGGGTTTATTCTTGTTATTTTAAAATTAAGAAGTAATTTTTTCAAATTTCTCAGTTTTAGTTTCTAACACAGTAAATATGCATACATAAGATTCACACAAACAAAAATGTTAGGGTTTTAAAAAAAGTTTTTAAGAGTGTAAAGGGGTTCTGAGAACCACTGCTTTATAAAAATTTGAACCAGAGCCAACATGGCATTTACATTTAAGTTGGCTAGCAAAACTCCAGGTATGACGGTGGTAAGAAAGACCAATGCACTCTTTTCACTCTCTGTGCATGTGAAACCCACCTTCTAGTCAACGTCATTGCCTCTAGCAAAGCTCTGTCTCTAACTCGAGGTCTACATCAGGGCTTCTGCTCTGACAAGCCATCTCTTCCGCCTGATGCCCTCTGAGCTCTTGCTTTTCCTTTTTTTCCCAGCTGTCTTTTCCTGGGCTGCATAGTGTGATGAGGCCTGCTGTGGTTTCTTTTGTGTGTGCTCCTGCCATATCTAGCATATATTTACATATGCATATTGCATTCCAGGCTGCTTTTCTTGGAAATCCTGGGGTCCCAGAAAAGAAATTGTGACCAATAATACAGATAGAGCATCCCTAATCTGAAAACTTGTAATCCAAAATACTCCAAAACTGAAAACTTTTTGAGTGCTGATGTGACACCACAAGTGGGAAATTCCACACCTGACCTCGTGTGACGGGTTGCAGTCAAAACACAGGGTCCCAATATTCAGTTTATTCATATTAAAATAAATGGAAAAATAAAATTAACTTCAGGTTATGTGTATAATGTGTGTGTGAATCGTAAGTTTTGTGTTTAGACATGGGTCCCATCCCCAAAATATCTCATTATATATATATGCAAATATTTAAAAATCTGAAAAAAATCCAAAATTTGAAATACTTCTGGTTCCAAGCACTGCAAATAAAGGTTACTTAACCTGTATTAGTGTGACTAGTGTGCAAAAAGTGGTCAGAATTACAAATTCTGTTGTCATTTAGAGACCCATTGCAAAAACACTGTCGCATATTGATTCTATAAAGTCATATGCAGGAAGTAATCCCATTAAAGATATTTTTTCTCAAATAAGAAAGATAGTGTATTTATTCACTATTTTATTTATAGCAGACCCTGAAGAGAGTAGATGTTCAATAAATATTTGTTGAATGAATGAATGCCTTGTCTGCCCTGACAACAGATTTTTCCAGCCAAAAAATTTAGGAAGCATATCCAGGAAAGTAGAATGCTATTAAAATAGGAATGACAGTTGACTTATCAAGACACCAAATCAAGACAGGTAAAGCTAGACTGTTGGATTGGTACAATGGCTGAGTAGTTAGAGGTTCTGAGGGTGAGTTGTGAGGAAGCATCACCTATATGACTTGAGTAGAGATGCTGCTACTTCTTCAGTCACCAACCTTCACCGAAGTGAGTCACAGCCCAAGATGCAGTTACAATAGCCTTCTGAGGTGGGTTGATGCCAGCGTTTGAGTCATAGGCCACGCAAAGGCCAATGCAAAATGTCAGCGAAATAGAACTGATGCTACTCTGAATCTCTCAACCCTCATATCAAAATGCTGCATTGTTCAACTTCTGAACTCATCTGCTGTCAGGTTTTTTGGTTTTTTTTTGAGTTGAAGTCTCACTTTGTCACCCAGACTGGAGTGCAATGGCACGCTCCTGGCCACCGCAGCCTCACCCTGCTAGGCTCCAGCAATCCTTCCACCTCAGCCTTCCAAATAGCTGGAACTTAAGGCGTGCGCTACCACGCCTGGTTCATTTGTTTGATTTATTGTAGAGATGAGGTCTCCCCAAGTTGCCCGGGTGGGTCTCGAACCCACGGGCTCAGGCAATTCACTTGCCGCGGCCTCCTAAAGTGCTGGGATTATAGGCTGATCCACCAGTCTGGCCTGCTGTCTAGTTTTTATGATTAATTCCCACTTGGTTCCCCTAGTTGGAAACAGACCCAAGCAAGAGGCAAATCAAACAAGGCTATTGTGATGCTGGCATCCTGTTACTCCTTGTCCACGGAAGAATTATAAAAGGGAGTCTGGGCATGTGGGCACTTGAATTTGGGCATTTAAACCAACACTCAAAGGTAAATACTGGTTCTCATTTTCATTCAGTTTAACTGAGGACAATAATAACCAGAGTATTCAATGATTTAACTGCCATATTTGACATAGGTTTGTCTATGAAATTAGACTTTAGGAAAGAACCAACTGTTGACTTTATTGACTGCCTCTATTATATCTTTCTTTTCTTTTCTTTTCTTTTTTTGAGCTGGAGTCTCACTCCGTCACCCAGGCTGGAGTGCAATGGCATACTCAGGGTCACCAGAGCATTGATCTGTTGGACTCCGGCAATCCTTCTGCCTCAGCCTTCCAAGTAGCTGGAACTATAGGTGCTCGCTACCAGGCCCAGCTAATTATTTATTTATTTATTGTAGACACAAGGTCTCGCCAAGTTGTCCGGGCTGGTCTCAAATCCATGGGCTCAGGCATTCCCTCACCTCGGCCTCCCAAAGTACTGGGATTACAGGTTGAGTCACTGAGTCTGGCCTATATCTTCATTTTCTATTTCAATAATATCTATTATATTCTCTATTATTTCCTTTTTTCTTCTACTTCCTTTGGGTTAACTATATGTTTTCCTTTATCTAGTTACTCAGGTTAGATGTATTCAGCAATTCATTCAACAAATATTTGAGTGTTTATTATGTGACAGCCATTGTTTTATGTGCTACAGATAGAATAGTGTTGCTGGTTCATTAATATTTCAATACTGGCATTTAAGACCATTAATTTTCCTCTAAATTCTATCTATTCTAACTGAAATCCACAAGATTTTATATATACAGTTATTTTGTTTGCTGCCATAAAATTATTCAGGCAATATAGTGAGATTTTGTCACTACAAAAAAAATTTAAAAATTAACTGGGTGTCATGGTGCATACCTATTGTCCCAGCTACTAGGGAGGCTGAGGTGGAAGGATAACCTGAGTCAAGAGGCCAAGACTGTGGGTGAGTCATGATTGTGCCACTGGACCCCAGCCTAGGTGACATAGTGAGACTCTGACCCAAAAATATATATGTGTATTTAAATTTTTCCTTTGTTTTTCTTTTTAATCTGAAACACCATCGTGCTACTTTAATGCTTAAAAGGTAGTTTGGATCTACAAGGAACTGAAACGTACTGAAAAGAAGAAAACAAACAACCCCATTATAAAATGGGCAAAAGATATGAACAGACACTTCACAAAAGAAGACATCCGCGCAGCCAACAAACACATGAAGAAATGCTCAACCTCACTAATCATCAGGGAGATGCAAATCAAAACCACACTGAGATACCACCTAACTCCAGTCAGAATGGCAATTATCAACAACTCAAAAAATAACAGCTGCTGGAGAGGATGTGGTGAAAAGGGAACACTTCTACACTGTTGGTGGGAGTGTAAACTAGTGCAACCTCTGTGGAAAGCAGTGTGGCGATTCCTAAAAGCTCTAAAAATCAACCTTCCATACGACCCCGCAATTCCCCTGCTGGGAATATACCCTGAAGAACTCAAATCACTCTATAAAAAAGATACCTGCACATGTATGTTTATCGCAGCATTGTTCACAATAGCAAGAACCTGGAAACAACCATGCTGTCCATCAAAAGAGGACTGGATTTAAAAAAGTGGTACATATACACGATGGAACACTACGCAGCCATAAAAAAGAACAAAATCATGAATTTCGCAGCAACCTGGATGGAACTAGAGTCTATAATACTGAGTGACCTCTCACAGAAACAAAGATCCGAGTATCACATGTTCTCACTTATATAATGGACCTTGAACATCCAATGTAATACTATAAGAAAATGACTGATGGTACTGGGAAACTATGGGGGGGAGGGGGATGGGATTAACAGTAGCAAATATCTGTCTGGGGATGGGGAAACACCTCTTATCAACAGGGTGCCTGAATGAAACATAATTGTACACCTAACCCTTAACTGTACCCCACAAAACCATAGTAAAAAATATTGATTAATTTTAAAAAAAAAAAAAACTGCATGTCTTGGGGGGGAAAAAAGGTAGTTTGATGAAATCTAATTAATTTTTATCTAACAGTTATTTTGTTGTTTGATATGAATTTGTAAGATTTCCCTTATGTTATCAACTCTGACCTTAAATGCATTAAATCAAGAAAAATTTCTATATACTATAATACCAATTTTTTGACATTTATTGAGACCTGAGTATTGAACTGGCACATAATTTGTTTTTGTAACTATTCCACGTGTGCTTAAGAGTATATTTCTTGAGTGATATCAGCAAGATGGTAGAACAGAAAGTTCCAGGCTTTTATTCTTCAAAAAAAATATTAAGTAAACAATGGATGACTGGCTAAAATAGTTTTATAGGAACTCTGGAAACCAGTCAAAAATCTACAGCAAACAAGCAAATGCTCAATTAAAAAAAAAAAAAAAGTAGCACTCAAAATGGCAGTATTTTTGTGGTATTTTTGCTCAACATTGCTCCACCCTGTCTTCCTCTAGTTGGGAGGAAGTGGTGAAGAAAGAATAGTGTTGCTCTATTGGGTAGAATTAACCCAAATTCCTGATTCCTTCTTGTAGGATGGAAAGAAAAGAATGGAACTCGTTTTCAACATTCTGGCCTGTTTGTGGGTTGGTCAAGGAATTGGTTTCAGTATAACACTAACCCGAAGCTCACACAGAAATGACAGCATAGTTTTGATATCAGGTTGGAAGCCATGGTTGGCAACAGTGGGTGCCATAGCATGTGAAAACTTCAGGGGGACTTTGACTCATAAACATCTGGGAACAGGAGATTGCAGAAATAATATAATAGAGTTCTAGTCTCTGAGAAAAAGCAGGAATGATCCCCTTAAAGAGAATAACACATTTAAAAGTAACCATGTATACAAGGAAATGGTAGTGAGAGGAAGCACACACACAGATCCAGAAAATATGCATGCTGACAAAAGACTTGAGAACAACTTAAGGCTTCACACTGCCTTATGTGGGGAATACTATCTCCTTCACAGAAACAGTCAGCAAAGACTGGAAAAGGTAGTTTTTCCGAAATGCCCAATTACCAACAAAAACAAAATCACAAGGTACACAAAGAAATGTAAATGGCTCTTTCAAAGGAAAAAAATGAATTTCCAAACCAACCCTAAAGAAATACAGGCTTTGGACTTACTAGACAAAGACTTTAACAGAACTGTCATAAATATGTTAAAGGGCTAAAAAAAGAACAAAGATTTAAAAAATGAGATATGAAAAAAATGAGAATACTAACAAAAAAAGATAGAAATTATATTAAAAAGTTCGGGCTCAGTGGTTCAGCCTGTAATCCTAGTACTTTGGGAGGCCGAGGCAAGTGGATTGCCTGACCCTGCTGCAGGTTCGAGACCAGCCTGGGTGACTTGGTGAGACCTCATCTCTATAATAAATAAAAAATTAGCCAGGAGTAGTAGCACACACCTGTAGTTCCAGCTTTTTGGAAGGCTGCAGTGGAAGGATCACCTGAGCCCAGCAGGTCGAGGCTGCGGTGGCCATGAGTGTGTCACATACTCCAGCCTGGGTGACAGAGTGAGATTCCAACTCAAAAAAAAAAAAAATTATATTAAAAAAACAGAAATTCTGAAGCTTCAAAACATAAACAGTGAATTAAAGGTACACAAAAGGGTTAATCAGTATATAAACACAAGCATAAAAAAGAATCAGCAAACACGAAAACAGGTTATTTGAAATTATTCAAGACTGAGGAGCAAAAGAAAAAGGAGAAAAGTGAACAGAGTCTAAGGAACTATGAAACACTATCAAGCAGACAAAAAATACACATTGTGTGAATCTCAAAAGAGAAAGAAGAAAGGGGCAGAAAACTTGTCTGAAAAAATAATGGCCAAAAGCTTTCCAAATTTAAGGAAATACATGAATATACAAGTACAAAAAGCTGAATGTCTTTTTACCCTAGGTAGGATAAACCCAAAGTGACCCACACTGAGACACATTATAATCATCCTGTCAAAAGACAAAGGCAAAGAGAGAATCTTGAAAGCAACAAGAAAAAAGCAACTTGTCACATACAAGGGATTCTCAATAAAAATATCAGTAGATTTCTCAGCAGAAACCTTGTAAGCTAAAAGCAGTAGGATAATATCTTTCAAGTGCTGAAAGAAAAAAACTGTCAACCAACAATTCTATATTTAACAAAACAATTCTTCAAAATTGTAGGAGAAATTAAGACATTTCCACATAAGAAAATAAGGGAATTCATTTCCCCTAGACCTACCCTACAAGAAATGATAAAAGTGATTCCTTCAGGTTAAAATAAAATCATCCTAGTTGGTAACTCAGAGCCACATAAAAATATAAAGTTCCTTGGTAAAGGTAAACATAAACAACCTCACAAACTAGTATTATCATTATTTTTGTTCATAACTTTACTTTTTATCTTCTACAGTCTATAAAAGCAAAAGCATAAAAATTAATAAATCTACACTAATGTGTCACAATATATAAAGATGAAATTGGTGACATTAATAACATAAAGAAGGCATAGCTCTAGAGGAGTAAAGTGTTTGTATGCAGCTTAAATTGGTATCAGTTTAAAATACATTATTACAATTTTAGGATGTCTTATGTATCCCCATGGTTACCAGAAAGAAAATATCTGTAGAATACACATAAAATAAAATGAAAAGATAATCAAAATGTGGCACTATAAAGAAAAAAAGTCAACTAAACACAAAAGAAGGCAGTAAGGGAGGAAATGAGGGACTAAGAAGCTGTAAGACTCACAGAAAACCAATAACAAAATGCCAACAGTAAGTGTTGGCCTATCAGCAATTACTTTAAATGAAAATGGATTAAATTCCCAAAATACACAAATCGGAAGATTGAATTTATTTTATTTTTTTATTTTATTATTTTTTGAGTTGGAGTCTCACTCTGTTGCCCAGGCTGGAGTGCAGTGGCACACTCATGGCCACCCCAGCATCGACCTACTGGGCTCCCACGATCCTTCCACCTCAGCCTTCCAAGTAGCCAGAACTATAGGTGCGTGCTACCACACCCAGTTAATTTTTGATTTATTGTAGAGACAAGGTCTCGCCAAGTTGCTGGGGCTGGTCTCGAACCCATGGACTCAGGCAATCCACTTGCCTCGGCCTCCCAAAGTGCTGGGATTACAGGCTGAGCCATGAAGTCCAGCCATGAATTAATTTTAACATGATTCAACTATATGTGCTTTACAAGAGACTCACTCTTTTTTTTTTTTTTTGAGTTGGAGTCTCACTCTGTTGCCCAGACTGGAGTGCAGTGGCATGCTCCTGGCCACCAACCTGCTGGGCTCGGGTGATGCTTCCACCTCAGCCTTCCAAGTAGCTGGAACCACAGGCATGCGCTACCACACCCTGCTAATTTTTTATTTATTGTAGATTTTTTTGTACAGACGAGGTCTCGCCAAGTTGCCCAGGTGGGTGTCGAACCCACGGGCTCAGGCAATCCACTCACCTCGGCCTCCCAAAGTGCTGGGATTATAGGCTGAGCCACCGAGCCTGGCTGAGACTCACGTTAGATCTAAGGACATGCATAGGTCCTTAGGTCAAAAACAAGTTAAAGGAGAAATTAGAATGTATCTTGAGACAAATGAAAATGAAAACATCCAAAACTTACAGGATGCAGTAAAATCAGGATTAATATGAACATTTATAACTGCAGCGGTTTACATTAAACATGAAGAAAGAGAAGATGGCTGTCTCCAGCTGGGCACGTATGGCCAAGGTCTTGTTTTGTTCCTCTGGTCGGCTGCTGGTGCTGCTGCCAGCTGCTGTACCCGCCTAGGGTCTGCGCAGCTGAGGGCCTGGCCAGAACGTCCCGCAAGTCTACCGTCCCTCCCCAGAACAAAAAAGATATTCACAATTACAATGATGCCAATTTGATGCATCTTTTGGAATAGTGAAAAAAAAGATGATGACCAAAAAGAAGATCTTCCAGAGCACAAGGGACCCTGAGTATCTGTCAACTTCACATAGATCGATCCAGGCAAGTCTGAAAGTTTATTGAAAATGATGGGAAAGAGATGAGAAGGAGACAGAAGAAATCATGAGCCTCTGGCAAGAGAGTCTTTTCAATGCCAAATACAACCTCCAGAGATTGTTTGTGGGATCAGACCATGCCTTGTAATGGGAACTATGCCTGGGAGATCAGGGACTTTTTGGTCAGCCAAGACAGGGTGCCAATGTAACCCTGAAGGGACAGGCGTACCCTGGAAAAGGAAGAAGAAGCAAAGAGAATAATAAAACAAAATAAGGCAAGGTCAAAAAGAAGAAAGAAGGGCACCTGAAATCTCAGACTCCCAAAGAAGTCAATCAAGCTGGGAATAGCAGAGAAGATCTGTAATGGAACAGTCACAATGCTTTGTCAAGGAGCAGATGGACACAGAGAGCTCTTAGCTGGACTCAGTGGTAGGGACTGATGTGGGAAACCACACAAAGGATGACATTCTAGTTTATTCTAGAAAGAGACTGCTGCATGACTAGGTTTTGGTCAGTATAATAATTACTGTTTAAAAGGCTTCAAATAAGAAGACAGGCATTTTCTAGTTAATATAGGATACTGATAAATTCATGTTTACTAAATAGAAGAAAAGAAGATCTAAAATAGAAAACCTAGATGTATACATTAAGGGACTAGAAAAAGAAGACCAAACTACCAAGAGGAAAGAAGTAATAATGATAAGATCAGAAATAAACAGATAATTTTTTTTTTTTTGACTTGGAGTCTCATTCTGTCACTCAGTCTGGAGTGCATTGGCTGCTCCCAGCCACTGCAGCCTCGATCTGCTGGGCTCCAGCAACCCTTCCGCCTCAGCCTTCCAAGTAGCTGGAACTACAGATGCGCGCTACCACGTCCAGCTAATTTTTTATTTATTGTAGAGATAAGGTCTCACCAAGTTGCCCAGGCGGGTCTCAAACCCATGGGCTCAGGCAATCCACTCACCTTGGCCTCCCAAAGCGCTGGGATTACAGGCTGAGCCACTGAACCCAGCCAGAGAATTTTTTAAAGCTAGAAATAAAGTCAGCAAAACCAAGAGTTGGTTCTTCACAAATATCAACAAAACTGACAAAACATTAACTCGATTGACAAAGAAGAAAAGAGAGAAAACTCAAAATCAGAAATGAAAGAGGGGATGTTTCCTCCCATGTTTTTATAAAAAATAAAAGTTTGAGAGAGTACTATGAACCATTGGATGCCAACAAATTGGATATCCTAGATGTAATGGACAAATTTTGGAAACACACAACCTGCCAAGACTTAATTGTAAAGAAACAGAAAATCTTAACATGCCTACAACTACAGAAAGTCCCCTACATATGAACTTTCAAGTTTTACAAAGCACTTCAAATTCCAAGACTGAATTTTATGCCCTTATCATTTATCAAAACAAATATGTTTACATGTAGTAGGTAAGGAGAATGATTCAGTAATCAAAAGTCTCTTAACAAAGAAAAGCCCAGGACCAGAAGATTTTACTGGTGAATTCTACCAAGCTTTTAAAGAAAAATTAATGCCAACCCTCCTCAAATTCTTCCAAAAAATTGAAGAGGAGGGAACAGTGCCAAACTCATTCTGTGTGCCAGTCAACATTACCTGGACTCCAGATCCAAAGACACTACAAGAAAAAAAACTATAGACCAATGTATGCTAAATGAATATTGATGCAAAAATCCTCAATACAATACTAGCAAACGGAATTTAGCAGCACATTAAAAGAATCATACATTAGGATCAAGTGGAATTTATTCCTGGAATACAAGAATGTTTCAACATATGAAAATGAATCAGCATATTATGACACATTCAAAGAATGAAGGCAAAACAAAAAAACTCTTATATGATCATCTCAATTGGTATTGAAAAAGCATCTGACAAAATTCAACACCCTTTCATGATAAAAATACTAAGGAAAAAACTAAGAATAGAAGGAAACCGCCTCAGCATAATGAAGGGCATATATTAAAAGCCCACAATGACATCACAGCTTATAGTAAAAGACTAAGAGCTTTTCCTCTAAGTTCAGGAATAAGACAAGGAGGCTCACTTCTGCCACTTCCAGTCAACATAGTACTGGAAGCCATAGGTAGAGCAATGAGACAAGAAATAAAAGGCATCCAAGTTAGAAAGGAAGAAGTCATTTTATCTCTGTTCACAGACAATAAGATCTTACATGTAGAAAACCCTAAGGATTCCATACACTCCCAAAAATTTGTTCGATGAGTTCAGCAAAGTTGCAGGACATAAAATCAAAATACAAAAATCAGTTATATTTTTACACACCTAAAAAAAAATCCAAAACAGAATTAAGAAAACAATTCCACTTACAATAGCATCAAAAGAATAAAATATTCAAGAATAAACTTAAACAAGCAGGTAAGATATTTGTACAATAATTAAACTATAAAATGTTACCAAATGAAATTAAAGAAGACAGCAATAAATGGAAAGATATCTTGTGTTCATGTATTGGAGAACTTATTATTATAAAGATGTCAATACAACCCTAAGTAATCTACAAATTCAATGCAACCCCTCCTAAAATCCCAATGATTTTTGCAGAAATAGAAAAATCCATTCTAAAATTCATATATAATTTCAGTGTACTCCAAACAGCCAAGACAGTCTTGAAAAAAAAACCAAAGGTAAAGATCTCACACTTCCTGATTTCAAAAATTACTACAAACTTACAGTAATCAAAATAGACATGCTGACTAATGGAATAGAAAGAGCCAGAAATAAATCCGTACATATATGGTCAAATGATTTTCAAAGACAGTTCGAATTCCCCACTCAACAGGGGAAAAGACAGTTTTTTCAATAAATGGTGTTGTGAAAACTGATTATCTACAAGCAAAATAATTAAGTTGGACCTTTCTATAACACCATACATAAAAATTCACTCACAGATCAAAGACTTCAGCATGAGAGTTAAAACTATAAACTCTTAGGAAAAAAATCTCATGACATTGAATCTGACAATGATTTCTTGAATATGAACCAAAAGGCATAGGCAACCAAAGAAAAAATAGGTTTAATAAATTACATCAAAATTTAAAACTTTTGTACACCAAAAAGGACACTATTAAAAGCATAAAAAGGGCTGGGTGTGGTGGCTCAAGCCTGTAATCCCAGCATTTTGAGAGACCGAGGCCAGAGGATTGCCTTAGCTCAGGGTTTTGAGACCAGCCTGGCAACTTGGTGAGACCTCACCTCTACAATAAGTCAAAAAATAAGCCGGGCATGGTAGTTCGTGCCTGTAGTTCCAGTTATTTGAAAGGCTAGCGAGAAGGATCACCTGAGCCCAGCAGGTTGAGGCTGGGGTGGCCGTGAGCGTGCCACTGCACTCCAGCCTAGATGATAGAGTGAGACTGCAACTAAAAAAAAATTTTTTTTCACATAAGAAAACCTGGCCGGGCTCAGTGACTCAGTCTGTAATCCCACGCTTTGGGAGGCCAAGGTGAGTGGGTTGCCTGAACCCGCGGGTTCCAGACCCGCCTGGACAACTTGGCAAGACCTCATCTCTACAATAAATCAAAAAATTAGTCGGGTGTGGCAGCATGCTCCTGTAGTTCCAGCTCTTGGAAGGCTGAGGCGGAAGGATCACCGGATCCCAGCAGGTCGAGGCTGCGGTGGCTGGGAGCGGCCACTGCACTCCAGTCTGAGCAACAGAGTGAGACTCCAACTCAAAAAAAAAAAAAAGGAAAAGAAAAGAAAACAACCCAATTAAAAAATAGGCAAGGGACTTGACTATATACTCCTCCAAAGAAGATATACAAATGGCCAAAAGTGCATAGAAAATGCTCAACCTCACTAGTCATTAGGGAAATGAAAGTGAAAACCACAATGAGATATCACCTAACATCCATCAGGATAGCTACTATTAGGAAAAAAAACCCAAAAAACAAAAATAACAAACGTGGGTAAGGATTTGAAGAAATTGGAAACTTGCGCACTGCTAGTGGAAATGGAAAATGGTGCAGCCCCTGTGGAAAACAATTTGACCATTCCTCAAAAAATTAAAAAATAGAATTACCATGTGATCCACCAATTTCACTTCTAGGTATAAACCCCAAAGAATTGAAATCAGGAACTCAGAAAGATATTTGTATGCTCATGTTCCTAGCAGCATTATCCACAACAGCCAAAAGGTGGAAGAAAATCAAGTGTCCATCAACAGGTAAATGGAAAAACACAATGTGGTAAATGCATACAATGGAATATTATTCAGCCTGAAGAGAAAGGGAATTCTGACACATGCTGTAATATGGATGAACTTTGAAGACATTATGCAAAGTGAAATAAGCCAGTCACAAAAAGTATAAATTGTACAGTAGTATAATTCCACTTATATGGGATACCGAGCGTAGTCAAAAATCATAGAAACAGTAAATAAAATGTTGGTTGCCAAGGTCCAGGGAGAAGGGATATGGAAGGGTGTTTTGGGGGGGGGAGGTTGCTTTTTAAGAGACAGAGTCCCAGTATGTTGCCCAGACTGGCATTAAGTCCAGCTTATAGCTGGTACTACATATATGCATCAGCATGACCAGCTTAGAGTTTTTTTGGTTTTTAATGTGTATAAAAATTTATGCATAACAATTCAATTTTCTTTGCTTTATACAGCTGAGTAGTACACCCAAACATTCATTCATTAAGCCCTTAATTTTGATGATTATATTTTTATGTTTAGAAGTACTCTTTTTCTCATATTTCCCTTGTTTTTCTTTGTAATATCCTTTTTCTTTTGTGTATTTTTGTCACATCTTTCATTTCTTCCAATATACTAAACCTACTTAATTTATACCCTGTATCTGATAACTTCAATATCAGAATGTCTCTGTGATCTAATTTTGCTTTTGCTTATTTCAATTGGTTATTAACATTGACAAATGTCCCTTGAAAGCCAGTGCTCCCAAATCAACTTGCCTCACAGGTTTCCAGATCCCGTTTTGGTTTTGGCCTCCGGAGATTTCTCTTACATTCTCATGATTTCAGCTATGTGTTTAAAGAATGTTGTTGTGTTTTATCTAGCAGTTTTAGGAGTCTTGCATTAGGTGGTTTCTCGGGTTATTTAGTCTACCATATAGCCAACACTAGAGGTCTATTTTTAAGGATTTTGTATTAGGTAGTTTTTCAGGTATTTAGTCTACTATATTGCCAAAAATAGAAGCCTATGTGTTACCATTATAATACAAAATAAATAAGATTTTCTTAAAAAAAAGAAAATGAAGACATGGAGGAGCATCAGAACAGGGTCTATTATTGTAAAATCTTTCTTAGACATATAATTCCCATGTTCACCTCTGTTAGCTCTTCTTTGTTCCTAAGTGACTTTGGTAAAATGAGATGGACACGGGTCATAAAGACGCTCTCACTAAGAGATGTAGGGTGGGACCAATCAGAAACTCCATTTCATTCTGAGTCCAAACCCAAAAAAAGAAGTCCCAGGACTAGAGTGGGGCAAGGAAGTAGTGAGAAGGGAAACAAACAAACAAACAAACAAACAAACAAAAACCCTTAAGGCCATAATCAGGAAAAAGTATGAGAAACTCATCGAAGGCTGATAAGGGACACAGGTACACACAAGTTGAAAATACAATATAAGTATTCAGGCAACAAAGGAGAATTCTTCAGCACCCCTAAATTAGGCTACCCTTATCCTGCCTATCTATCAAGAATTTTTATCCAGATTGTCTCTAGAGTGGAATAAGGACTATATTCTTAGATAAATCAGATTTGCTTTCCTACCTCATGGGAAAGATGACAAGACACAAAGAATTGGAATAACTGGCACCAAAGCCACATGTTTATCCATCCCTGAGCCAGGAATGAAACTCAGGACTGACAGATTGTACACCTCTGTCCCTTTGATCTCTCCTCTACCTCTGAAGTTCTCCTCCCTGTCACTGAAGGAATGAACTCCCATTTTAACATGAGGTGACAAAGAAGAATTTTCCAGAGGAGAAGACATTCTGGAGGACTTCTGCAGACTTCCCCAGCATCTCTATTAGCCTTGAATGGGCTAATACATCCCCATCCAAACCAGGAAAGCAGTCACTGCCCATCAAAAAGACAGCAGGTCAGCATGGTTTTTCTAACTTCACAAAATCAATTTACTTTTAGGAGAGAAAAAAAAAAAGAACATCAAAGTGAAGATGTCCTTAATCCAAAGCTTTAGAAAACTACACCCATAAACCAAATCCGGTGAGCCACCAACTTATGTAAAAACAGGCAGTCACTTTATTGCACCTTGCTTTATTGTGCTTTGCAGATACTGCATTTTTTTTTTTTTTTTTACAAGTTGAAGGTTTGTGGCAACCTGCCTCAACCAAGTCTATTGGAGCCATTTTTCCATTTGTCCAAAAGCATGTATTCACTTTGTGTCTCTTTTGTCACTTCTTGGTAATTTTCACATTATTACAAATTTTTCATTATTATATCAGTTTTGGTGATCTGTGATCAGTGATCATTGGTGTTACTATTGCAATTGTTTTGAGAATGCCCCCAGACCATTCCCATATAAGATGGCAAACCTGACCACAAAAAGTGACTCACATCTGCAATCCCAGCACTTTGGGAGGCTGATGCAGGAGGACTGTTTGAGACCAGGAGTTTGAAACCAGCCTAGGCAACATAGCAAAACTTCATCTCAAAAAAAAAAATTATGAAAAATTAGCTGGGTGTGGTGGTGTGCATCTGTAGTCCTAGCTACTCAGGAGGCTGAGGCAGAAGGATCACCTAAGCCCAGGAAGTTGAGGCTGTGGTGAGCTGTAATCATGCCATTGCACTCCAGCCTGAATGACAGGATGAGACCACAATTCAAGAAAAAAAAAAAAAAGGATGATGAACTTAATCCTTAATGTCGTATGTGTTTCTTGGGCTATTTAGTCTACCATAGTGATCCTGGGGAAGATCACGGTGGAGCCAGTTGGACTACGTGAGTCCCTGTGTGAGTGAGTGAGTGTATGGACAATTTTGCATATGTGTCTGTGAGTATGTGGGCATGTGAATAGCTGACTGAGTGGGGACTCAGGAACAAGTGGCTAGGGCTCTCCTGGTGAAGTGACTGGTACCACAGCTGCTCTGCTTAGACCCTAGTGCAGAAATTAAGTGCCATTTTTTAAAATCAGCAAAATGCTTCCTGGGAAGAAGTTTCTGAGAGTGACTGTAAGCTCCAGGTTCTGCCTCACCACCACATCATCTGGTCAGACATTGGCAGCAAGGACTGCAGCGGGAGTGCAGTGAGGGAACCAGAGGCAGAGCCCCACTGGAGAAAATGAAACAGTCACCCTGCCACCACCTTGAAAATTGGGCAGGGAAGTGCTCCAGCTTGCTCACCATGGAGCAACAGACCTGATCTCTGTGACTGGTGGGTTAACTATTCAGGGGTTGATCGTGATCCAGAGGGAATACCCCAAAAGTTCAAACTTTAAAGGGACAAGATAAATACTGAGTCTCAGATGCTCCACTCTCTACTCTGATTCAGCCATGGATGAGGAAGACCTCTGAAGAGATCAGTGGTGAGTCTGGAGCTGATCCAACCTCCTCCTTCTCAGCAAGTCTCTGAATGTCAGACCCACATGGCTGGGGCATGAATGAGAGGGATGAACCCACGCAGAGCCTGGATATCAGTTGCCATAAGAGGACTCTACTCCAGGATAAGCCTGGCTGGGGTGCCCTGCCACCAGCACCTGGGGAAGAGACAATCCTGCACCTTCCCACCAGAGAGGATCCCCTTGACTATACAGGAGTATGAAAGGAGGACTGAAGTCCCACCCACCCCCATCCTCACCACCTCTTCCTCCTTCTACTTGCCAGACACTGGGAAGATTGTGAATAAGGCCACAGCTCTGCAGGAGACAGCAGAAGGGCTTACCTGTGAGGGGCTTACCTGTGAGAGGCTTACCTGTGAGGAGCAATTACAGAACCTGCCATAAGAGGGTGCTTAGTGCCCAGATTTAAAAAGAAAAAATTTTAAAATTTTCTCTTTGTGAATGTGTATGTGCAGGATTGATATTCCCCCCCTTTTTGTTCTTTCTTCTTTTTTTCCTAGTTCTTCTTTTGTTTTGTTTTTTTATTTTCTGTTCATATGTGTATGTGAATGAGTGTTCATCCTTCAGGGTTTTTTGTTGTTGTTGTTCTTTGTTTAGTTTAATGTGTATGTGGATGTATGTGTGAGGGTTCAATTTGCATCCCCCCTTTTTCTATCTTTCCTTTTTTCTTTTCCTTTCATTTTGTGTTGGTGTGTGTGTGTGTGTGTGTGTGTGTGTGTGTGTGTGTGTGTTAGGGATTTTTTTTCTCTATTTTATTGTTTTTGTCCATTCTATTTCGTTCTATTTTTCTCTGTTTTCCTCATTGCTGTTACTTTATCTTGTACTCAGGGACTACATACAAACACTCATTGCACTGTCATATAAAGTGGTGGTGGGGGATGGGTCTCAGGAAACCCATACCCCAGTCAGTATACATTGTGATTTGCAAGTAGTTCCTGAATCCTAGCTCCCCATTCTCTACCTTATTTGACTCTCAAAACTACAACAGACAGTAAAGCTTCCCACACCCAGCTCTGTTTAAAAATAGAACAAATGCAGAGTCTTGGTCAGGGAAGAATAGAGTGCTGAGCAAACATCATAAGTGAAAGCCCCTCCCACTAAATAACAGAACTAAAGATCAAAGAAAAAGATCCATCACAAATGAGGAAAAATCAACAGAAGAACACAGGTAATTCTCAATGTACCAAAGAGAAAACATCTGAAAAAACAGACTTCAGAGCTCAAACAATGAAAGTCACCAACGACTTGCCCCAGAATACAACAGAGATTAGGGAATGAATGGAAAGAGTGAATAAGACTCAAGAAAGACAAGAAGTAACACTGAAAGAACTTGTAACAGAGATTTGGGGCATAAAAACTCTATCTGGGTAATAAATAACAAGATGTCAAGAGTGGAAAACAGAACTAGTCAACGAGAAGAAAGAATCTCAGATCTTGAGGACCAAAACATGGAATTAACCTGAACTGTAAAAAACATAGAAAGAAAACTCAGAAATAAAGAACAAAATTTCCAAGAGATGTGCAAATATATCAAGAAGCTGAACCTATGCCTGATTAGAAGAACAAAGGGAAATGGAGAACTCTTTGGAGCAAGTATTCCAGGAGGTTATCCAAGAAATCTTTCCCTAAATCACTAGTGATGTGACCATTGAAACACAAGAGATACAGAGAACCTTGGCAAGACATCAAATGAGAAGACCAACCCCTAGATACATAGTAATTTGCCTACACAAAGTAGGTAAAAAAGTAAAAATCATAAGGCAGCAAGAGAGAAAGGTCATATTACCTACCAGGGAAGAACAATCAGAATAATAGCAGTCCAATTGGCAGAAACACTACAAGCTAGTAGGGACTAGAGTCCAATATTCAAAGTCCTCAAAGGTAAACAATTTCAACCAAGAATTTCCTACCCAGGCAAGCTCAGCTTCATCAGTGATGGCGAATTAAAAGCCTTCCCAGACATCCAGTCCCTAAGAGACTATGCAACTTCTAGACCAGCTCTACAGGAGATACTTTAAAAGGTGTTAAGCACAGAAGAAAGGAATAAAAGAATTACCATGCATTTTCAAAGAGAACACAGAATCAATAGAGAATACAATGCAACTGCAAACTTGAAAACACACACACATCCCAAACCAAAAGTTAAAAGAAACCAAAGAAAAAATTTTAGAACTACATGATGGGGACAAACACTCACATTTCAATAGTTAGCCTGAATGCAAATGGACTAAATGAACCACAAGAAAGACATAGAATGGCAAACCGGATTGAAAAAAAAAATAACCTAATAATTTGCTGCATCCAGGAAACTCATCTCACCACAAGGGACACATACAGACTCAAAATTAGAGGAAGAAAATGAATTTCCAGGTGAACAGATCACAAAAGAAGGCAGGAGTTGCCATCTTAATATCAGACAAAACAACCTTTAAGCTATCAAAATTTAAGAAGATACGGAAGGACACTGCATAATGATAAAAGGTTAAATCCATCAACCAGAGATATCCATCCTAAACATATATGCACCAGGAGCATCAGTTTTTATAAAGTACTAAGTAAACTAAGAAAAGAAATTGACTCTTACATTATCATAGCTAAGGACTTAAATACCCCACAAACAGCCCTAGATAGATCACTGAGGCAAAAAATCAATAAAGAGATCTGGAACCTCAACTTGATGCTTGATCAAAAGGACTTAATAGATACCTACAGAGACTTCCAGCAAGATGACGATGGGGCAGCCTGGTCTATGAGACCCTCTGCAAAGGAGAACACAGAAGGTCTCTGGATCTCTCCCTAGGCTGCAGATCCCAATGTTGGCAGCCTGCTCTTCACACGGAGCTCAGCTGTCGCCACTGCTGGAGCATCGCAGCGGTCTAGACAGCCACTGCAGCCGCAGACACAGCTGCTGCCAGTACCGCCATGGCCTCTGTAGCAACCATAGTGCATCGCGCCACCTGTGCCTGAGGTGATCCACGACTTCAGTCCTTGAAGCCCCTGCAGGCAAGATCTGCTGGGATCGCTGCCACCTCTGCTGCCACCGTGATGTCCTGCCGGCTGTGGATCTCCTCCCATGTGCCCTGAGGCAGGCTTCCATCTCCAGCCTCTGCCGGGCTCCTGTCTGGCTCCATCCCCTCTGGGGCAAGCAGCTGAGATAGCACCACCTGCTGGTGATTCAAGGTAACAACACCGAAACGGGAAAAACTGTGGAAAACAGACACAGGCCAGATTTGAGTGGTGAACTGAGGGTGATCTGAACTGTCCTTCACAGCAGGCCAGGGGCAACTGACCCCAACTGTGAACTAATTTACCAGCTTGAGGAGACAGCTAGAAATCAGAACTGAAAGGACATTGGACTTAAACAAATAGTCTCAGAGTGTGTTTGATTGGTTCTGTTTGCTTAATGACTTGATTCTATTCCTACTGTTTTCTTCCTTTTGTTCCCTCTTCATTTTCTTCTCTTTTGTCCTATCTGTAAACCATATCTTTGTATAGAGGAACAGCACACCAATAAGGTGGTTGGTTAGCTTGTATGTTAGCATCATTGTATGTTTTAATTTTTTTTGTATGGGAGATGGTTAGTCTGTATCCATGGTCTATTGCTTTTATCTGTTTCAGTTTAGGTCTCTCTCTCCATTTGTTGATACACTCGTCTGTTTCCCCCCTTACTCCTCTCTCTCTCCATCCCCTCTTCCCCCCACTGTCTGCTCCATTCTCTTCCCTCTGCTAACCTCATTTTATTTCAGGGAGTAAACCTACAGCCCCACTGCACAGACAGATTCCAAGGCAGTGGGAAGTGGATCTCAGATTATCCATATACCTGTCGGCAGATACCAGGACCTGCAGATAGATTTTGAATCACAGCTCCCCCCCTTAAGTAAATCTCAAAACTGCAAAAAGGACCACCCCCAACCTACAGTGCAATGCCAGAATTGAACAAAGTAAGAGGGCATACATAAGAAGAATAGGAGATTGAACAAACAGAAGTAAAAGCAATCCCTCTACCCCTGAATAACAGAAGTAAAGAAGATGGTGACGTGGAGGAAAGAAAAAAGTAAGGAGGGAAAAAAAACCACACAAATGAAGAAAAACCAAAAGAAGAATATAGGTGTCACACAGACCCCTGGGAGATCAGACACTGAGAAAACAGACTCCGGAACACAACAATGAAGAGCCCCCAGAATGACTAGTCATATGCAACAAACCCAGACATCAAGACATTAATAGAGAGAATTAAAAAAATTGAGGAGAGACAAGAGGAAAATAGGAAGGAACTGATGTCAGAGATAACAGCAGTTAAGAATACTGTGATGGATATAAATAACAAACTAATAAGCATGGAAAGCAGAATTAACCAACAGAGAAAAGAATCTCAGAGCTCGAAGACCAAAACACAGAACTAACCCAAACTGTCGAAAGCATAGAAAAGAAGCTCAAAAAGACAGAACAAAACATTCAAGAGATGAATGATCACTTCAAGAGACCGAACCTAAGAGTTATTGGCCTTCCTGAGGCAGAGAGAGAAACAGAGGCCACACTGGAACAAACATTTCATGAAATCATTCAAGAAAACTTCCTGCATCTCATCAGTGATGCAAAAATTCAAACACAAGAGATTCAGAGAACCCCTGCAAGCAACAAATGAGAAGACCACTCCCAGACACATAATAATTTGCCTAAACAAAGTAGGTATAAAAGAAAAAATCCTAAAGGCTGCAAGAGAAAAGGTCAGACTACCTACCAGGGAAGACCAATTAGAATAGCAACAGATTTATCTACAGAAACCCTCCAGGATAGGAGAGCTTGGAGCCCTATCTTCAAAGTTCTAAAAGATAAACAATTTCAACCAAGAATAACCTACCCAGCTAAGCTAAGCTTCATCAGTGAGGGAGAATTGAAATCTTTCCCAGAAATCCAATTCCTAAGAACCTATGCTGCCACCAGACCACATCTACAAGAAACACTTAAGAGACCGGGCTTGGTGGCTCAGCCTGTAATCCCGTGCCTTTGGGAGGCCGAGGTGATTGGATTGCGTGAGCCCGCGGGTTTGAGACCCACCTGGGCAACTTGGCGAGACCTCATCTCTACAATAAATCAAAAATTACCTGGGCGTGGCAGCACATGGCTGTAGTTCCAGCTACTTGGAAAGCTGAGCCAGAAGGATCACTGGAGCCCAGCAGATCGAGGCTGTGGTGGTCGGGAGTGGCCACTGCACTCATCTGGGTGTCACAGTGAGACTCCAACCCCGCCCCCAAAAAAGAAACACTTAAGAAAGTATTGAACACAGAAGAAAAGGAAAAAAGAACAACGTTCTTCACAAGAGTACAGGCAAAAGATTAAAAACAAACATGATCCAACTCTAAAACCAAAAGAAAGACAACACACAAACAGGAAGAACAAGAACTCTGTAAGAACATTATGATAGGGATCAACTCTCACATTTCAATAATTAGTTTGAATGTGAACGGACTGAATGCACCACTGAAAAGACATAGAATGGCAAAATGGATAAAGTATCACCACGCAACAACCTATTGCCTTCAATAGACTCACCTCACTGAAAAGGGCATTTACAGACTCAAATAAGAGGATGGGAAACATATTTTGAGGCGAAAGCAACACAAAAGAAAGGAGGAGTCGCGATCTTAATCTCAGACAAAATACCCTTTAAGCTATCAAAAATTTAAAAAGATACAGAGGGCCATTATGTAATGATAAAAGTTCAATCCATCAACAAGAAATATCCATCCTAAACATATATGCACCAAACATAGGAGCACCGACTTTCATAAAGCAGCTCCTAGATAAACTAAAAAAAGACATCGACTCCAATACCATCATAGCTCAGGACTTTAATACCCCACTCACAACCCTAGACAGATCATCAGGACAAAAAATCAGCAACGAGATCTGAAACCTCAATGTGACTCTTGATCAAATGGACTTAAGTGGTACCTACAGAACCCTCCATCCAAAGACCACAGAATACACATTTTACTCATCAGCGCATGGAACGTACTCTAAGATTGACCACATACTTGGCCATAAATCAAGCATAAGCAAATTTAAAGGACCGAAATTTTACCATGCACCTTCTCAGACCACAGTGGAATAAAAATAAACATTAACACCAACAAGATCCCCCAAAACCCACAAAGACATGGACACTAAACAGCATGATGCTAAACAACTGGGTCAATGATGAAATCAAAACAGAGATTAAAAGATACCTGGAAACAAATGAAAATGAAGAAACATCTTACCAAAATCTCTGGGATGCCATGAAATCTATAGTAAGAGGAGAATTTATATCCCTACAAATGCACATGAAGAAAATGGAAGGATCACAAATTAACAGCCTAACAAGCCACCTAAGGAAGCTGGAAAAGAAAGACCACAAAAACCCTAATTTCAGCAGAAGAATCCAGATCACCAAAATAAAAGCCCAAATCCAGGACATAGAAGACAAAAAGATAATACAAAAAAATCAATGAAACAAAAAGCTGGATCTTCGAAAGGATAAACAAGATCGATGGTCCCCTAGTGAGACTGACCAAGAAAAAGAGAGAAAAAGCCCAAATAAGCACAATCAGAATCACAAAAGATAAAGTCACATCTGATCCTGAAGAAATACAAAAGATCATGAGAGACTACTATGTACACTTGTATGGAAACACACTTGAAAACCTTTCAGAAATGGAGGACTTTCTGTCATCACACAACCTGCCTAGGTTGAAACAAAAAGAAATTGAGACCCTAAATAGACCAATAACAATCAAGGAAATTGACTATGTAATAAGAAAACTACCTACAAAAAAAGCCCTGTACCAGATGGCTTTCCAGCAAAATTCTACAAGACATTTAAGGAGGAGCTTATACCAATCCTACTGAAGGTATTCCAGGTGATTGAGAAAGATGGAACTCTCCCCCAAATCATTTTACAAAGCTAACATCACATTGATACCCAAGCCAGGTAAAGACCCAACAAAGAAAGAGAACTTTCTTTGCCAATTGCCAAAGGCCAATGTCTTTGATGAACATAGATGCTAAAATTCTCAACAGGATCCTAGTGAACCAGATTCAACAACACGTCACAAAAATCATCCATCATGACCAAGTAGGATTCATCCCTGGGATGCAAGGCTGGTTCAACATTCATAAAACCATAAATGTAATTAAATACATCAACAGATGTCAAAACAAAAACCACATGATTATATCATTAGACGCAGAAAAAGCTTTTGATAAAATCCAGCACCCCTTCTTGATAAAAACCCTCGAACATCTAGGCATACAGGGAACATACCTCAAAATAGTAAAAGCCATCTATGAGAAACCCACAGCCAGCATACTCTTAAATGGTCAAAAACTGGAACCATTTCCCCAGAAAACTAGAACAAGACAAGGATGCCCACTCTCACCCCTCCTGTTCAATATAGTATTGGAAGTCCTGGCTAGAGCAATCAGAGAAGAGAAGGCAATCAGGGGTATCCAAATAGGAAAAGAGGAAGTCAAGCTATCTCTCTTTGCAGATGACATGATCGTGTACCTTGAAAACACAAGAGAATCTGTCAAAAACCTCCTTACACTGATAAAGGATTTTGGCAAAGTCTCAGGATATAAAATAAATGTGCAAAAGACAATCGCATTTCTTTACACCAATAATTAACAAACAGAAACCCAAATAAAAAACACAATTCCATTCACAACAGCCACACACAAAAATGAAATACCTTGGCATCTTCTTAACCAGAAACATGAAAGACCTTTACAATGAAAACTACAAAACACTGCTCAAAGAAATCAAAGATGACACAAACAAGTGGAAAAATATCCCATGCTCATGGATTGGGAGAATCAACATTGTGAAGATGTCCATCTTACCTAAGGCAATCTACAGATTTAATGCAATACCCATCAAATTACCAGCAACATTCTTCTCAGACCTAGAAAAAACAACATAGGAATTCATATGGAAACACAAATGACCAAGAATGGCCAGAACAACCCTCAGCAAAAAAAAAAAAAAACAAAGCAGGTGGTATCACATTACCAGACTTCAAACTTTACTATAAAGCTACAATAATCAAAACAGCTTGGTATTGGTACAGGAACAGGCATTTAGACCAAAGGAATAGAATTGCGATTCCAGAAGCAAAACCTCAATTTCTCGACCAACTCATAAACAGAGCCTCCACCACCTACCACTGGGGAGAGGAGAACCTGTTCAGTAAATGGTGCTGGGAAAACTGGCTGACCACATGTAAAAGATTGAAACAGGACCCCTATGTATTCCCATACACAAAAATTAACTCTAAATGGATCAGAGACCTCAATGTAAAACCTCAAACCATAAGAACCTTAGAAAATGAAGGACATACCCTCATGGAAATTGGAACTGGCATCCAATTCCTGAACAAAACCTGAAACCCACAGGCCATAAGAGATAAAATAGACAAGTGGGACCTCATTAAACTGACAAGCTTCTGCAAAGCCAAAGAAACCATCAAGAGAGCAGGGAGACAGCCTACAGACTGGGAAAAAGTATTTGCCAACTCCAGGTCTGACAAAGACTTAACATCTTGAATCTACAAGGAACTCAAATGAGCTGAAAAGAAAAAAACAAACAACCCCATTATAAAATGGGAAAAGATATGAACAGACACTTCTCAAAGGAAGACATCCAAGCAGCCAACAGACACATGAAGAAATGTTCAACCTCACTAATCATCAGGGAGATGCAAATCAAAACCACACTGAGATACCACCTAACTCCAGTCAGAATGGCAATTATCAATAACTCAAAAAATAACAGTTGTTGGAGAGGGTGTGGCGAAAAGGGAACACTTCTACACTGTTGGTGGGAGTGTAAACTAGTGCAACCTCTGTGGAAAGCAGTGTGGCGATTCCTAAAAGCTCTAAATATTGACCTCCCACATGACCCCGCAATCCAATCCCCCTACTGGGAATATATCCTGAAGAACTCAGATCACTCTATGAAAAAGATACCTGCACACATATGTTTATCACAGCATTGTTCACAATAGCAAGAACCTGGAAGCAACCATGCTGTCCATCAAAAGAGGACTGGATTAAAAAATGTGGTACATATACACGATGGAATACTACGCAGCCATAAAAAAGAACAAAATTATGAATTTCGCAGCAACCTGGATGGAACTAGAGTCTATAATACTGAGTAACCTCTCACAGAAACAAAGATCTGAGTATCACATGTTCTCACTCATATAGTGGACCTTGAACATCCAACGTAATACTATAAGAAAATGACTGACAGTGGTGGGAAACTATGGAGGGAAGAGGAAGGGAGATGGGCTTAATGGCAGTAAATATCTGTCTGGGGACGGGGAGACCCCTCTTATCAACAAGGGTGCCTGAATGAAGCATATTTGTATACCTAACCCTTAACTGTACTCCACAATATCATAATAAAAAATATTGATTAAATAAAAAATTTTAAAAAATTGATACCTGCAGGACACTCTACCCAACAATCATGGAATGAATATACATTCTACTCATCACCACATGGAACCTACTCCAAGATCGATCACATCTTCAACAATAAATCAAGCATAAACAAATTTCATAAGATCAAAATACTGTCATGCACCTTCTTAGGCCATAGTGGAATAAAAATAAATATTAACACCAACAAAATTCCCCCCAAACCCACAAAGACATGGACACTAAACAGCATGATGCTAAATGACTCCTGGGTCAGCACAGAAATTAAAAGATTCCTAGAAACAAATGAAAATGAAGACACATCTTACCAAAACCTCTGGGATGCCATGAAAACAGTTCTAAGAGGGGAATTTATATCTCTGCAAATTTACATGAAGAAAATGGAAAGATTACAAATGAACAGCCTAACAAATCACCTAAGGGAACTGGAAAAGCAAGACCATCAAAACCCTAACTTTAGCAGAAGAATCCAGATCACCAAAGTAAAAACCCAAATTTAGGACATAGAAAAAAAAAGTATCATAGAAAAAATCAACAAAATAAAAATCTGGTTCTTTGAAAGATAAACAAGACTGATGAACCTGTGCTTGAATGACCAAGAAAAAGAGAGAAAAAAGCCCGAATAAACATAATCAGAAATGCAAAAGACCAAACCACAACAGACTCCAAAGAAATACAAAAGATTATCAGAGATTACTATACGTACTTGTTTGGAACAAACTCAATAACCTAAATTAATTGGAGGAATTCTGACATCACATAACCTTCCAATGGTGATACAAGAAGACATTGAGGCACTAAATAGACCAATTATAACCCTGGAAATTGATTCACTCATAAGAAAACTACCTACAAACAAACAAAAGACAAAAACAAAAAAACCCTGGCTCAGACAGCTTTCCAGCAGAAATCTACAAAACATACAAAGAGATACTAATCCTATTGAAAGTATTTCAGGCACTCAAGAAAGACAGAACTCTCCCCAAAACATTTTATGAAGTTAATATCACACTGATACCCAAACTGGGCAAATAGCCAACAAAAAAAGAGAACTAAAGGCCAATATTCCTAATGAACATATATGCAAAAATTCTCAATAAGATACTAGCAAATTGGATCCAACAACAAATCTCAAAATCATCTGCTATGACTAAATAGGCTTCTTCCCCAGGATGCAGGACTGGTTCAACATCTGCAAGATTATAAATGTAATTAAATACACCCACAGATGTAAAAACAAGAACAAAATGATTATATCATTAGATGCAGAAAAAGCTTTTGATAAAATCCAGCATCCCTTCTTATAAAAACACGTGAGCAACTAGGCACAGAAGGAACATACCTCAGCATAGTAAGTGCCACCTACAATAAACCCACAGCCAGCATATTGCTAAATGAACAGAAACTGGAAGCATGTCCCCTGAAAACTGAAATAAGACAAGGCTGCCCACTCTCACCCCTCTTGTTCAACATTGTGTTGGAAATCCTAGCTAGAGCAATTAGACAAGAAAAGAAAATCAGGGGTATCCAAATAGGAAAAAAGGAAGTCAAGTTATCCCTCTTTGCTGATAATATGATCCTATACCTCAAAAATACAAAAGAATCTGTCAAAACCTTCTTGCACTGATAAAGGATTTTGCAAAGTCTCAGGGTATAAAACAAATATGCAAAAGGCTATCGCATTCTTAAACACCAACAACAAACAGACTGAGAAACAAATAAAAAACAATCCCACATAGTCACAAAAACCTGAAATACCATAGTCCTATGGTATACCAGAAAAGTGAAAGAACTTTAGAACAAAGCTAAAAACACTGCTCAAAGAAATCAAAGAAGACACAAACAAATGGAAAAAGATTCCATGCTCATGGATAGGAAAAATCAACATTGTTAAGATGTCCATCCTACCAAAGGCAATCTAAAGATTCGATGCAATACCCATTAAATTACTAACATCATTCTTCTCAGATCTGGAAATGACAATACAAAAATTCATGTGGAAATATAAACGACCATGAATAGCCAAAACTAATCATCAGCAAAAGAAACTAATCATCAGTGAAAGAAACTAAGCAGGAGGTATCACACTTCCAGATTTTAAACTTTACTATAATGCTACAATAATCAAAACAGCCTGGTATTGGTACAAAAACAGGCATATAGACTAATGGAACAGGATAGAGATTCTGGAAGCAAAACTTCAATTTCTCAACCAACTCACCTTCAACAAAGGCTCCACCAACAACCACTGGGGAGAGGAGAACCGATTCAGCAAATGGTCTAGGAAAACTGACTGACCACAAGTAGAAGATTGAAACAGGACCCCTACCTATCACCATACACAAAAATCAACTTTAAATGGATCAAAGACCTAAATGTAAAATTTCAAACTATAAGACTCTTAGAAAATGCAGGAGACACCCTTATGGGAATCGGAATAGGCAACCAATTCCTGCTTAAAACCCCAGATGTTCATGCCATAAGAGATAAGAGACAAGTGGGACCTCACTAAACTGAAAAACTTCTGCAAAGCAAAATAAACCATCAAGAGAGCAGAGAGACAGCCCACAGAATGGGAAAAAATATTTGCCAACTGTATATGTGACAAAGGCCTAATATCCAGGATCTACAAGGAACTTCAACATGCCAAAAAGAAATAAACAAACAGCTACACTTAAAAGTGGGCAAAAGACACGAATAGACACTTTTCATAAGAAGGCATATGGGCAGCCAACAGACAAAGGAAAAAGTGCTCAGCCTCACTAATCATCAGAGAAATGCATATCAAAACTACACCTAACCACAGTAAGAATGGTCATTATTAATAAAACAACAAACAACAGACACTGTCAAGTATGCAGAGAAGAGGGAACGCTTCTACACTGCTGGTTGGAATGCATACTAGTTCAACATCTATGGAAAACAGGGTGGTGATTTCTAAAAGAACAAGAAATTGACCTTCCATATGACCCAGCAACCCCCTACTGGGAATATACCCAGAGGAACTTAAATCATTCTACAAAAAAGATAACTGTGCACACATGTTTATTGCAGCACTATTCACAGTAGCAAAAACATGGAACTAACTATGCTGTCCATCAGAAATGGATTGGATAAAAAAAAACATATGGCATGTATACATGATGGCATATTATGCAGTCATTAATAAGGACAAACATATGGACTTCGCAGCAACTTGAATGGACTTAGAGTCTATCATACTCCATGGTCTATCACAAAAGCAAAGAACTGAGTACCATATGTTCTCACTCATAAGAAAGAAATTGACAGTAGTGGGATACTGCCAGGGGATGGAGGGCTCATAACATTAATAAGGGTACCTGGGTACCTGATCTCAAACCAGGTTAAGTAGAGACCAAAGGGAAGCCCAAACCTTACCTGTATGATAACCACTTGTATACCTAATCCTGAAGTATACACCATATCCTTCAAATTCAAAAATAAAAATAAAGAAATAGTTCATGAATAAAAGAGTCCATTGATGTGACAAACTTCTTTGCCTTATTTTCAGAAATTGCCATAGTCACCTCAGCCTTCAGTAACTACCACCCTCAACAGTCAGTAGCCATCTAGAGTGGGGCAAGACCCTCCACCAACATCAAGATTATGACTTGTTTAAGGCTCAGATGATTGTCAGCAATTTTTGTCAATAAAGTATTTTAAAAATCAAGTTAGCACAATATTGACACAATGCTATTGTACACTTAATAGATTACAGTACAGTACTCACATAACTTGCATATGCACTGAGAAACCAAAAAATTTGTTATGACTTGCTTTATTGCAATATGTTTTATTGTGGTGGTCTGGAACTGAACCTGCAATCGCTCTGAGGGATGCCCTTAAAGTTTTACTGGAACATAGTCACGGTCATCTTTATCTATGGCTGCTTCCACACTACAATGGCAGAGTTGAGTAGTCATGACATAGAGCATGTGACTTGGATGCCTAAAATATGTACTGTCTGGCCCTTTACAGAAAAGTTTGTCAACTCCTGCCAAAACTCTCTACTTAAGTCTTCTTGTCTAGTCACGATTCAATATGATCAATCAAAGATAATAAAGATCCCTCGAAGGACTTTTTCCTATTTTGCTGGAGACATCCTTCCTTTACTTTCTCTCCTGCCTTCAGTATACTATCCTGTGCTCTGCAACTATGCTACTCACTATACCTCTAGCTATGGTCTCATTTGTACAAGCGAATACACATAGTAACTACTTCATTGGGTCATTATGAGAATTAAAGGAGACAGGTTAAAGTGCTTCACGTGGCACTTGGCACATTGTAAACACTCAGTCAATGGTGGCCATGATTAAAATTCATCCATTTGTTCAGCACATACTTACTACATTTGTTATGGGTTGAATTGTACCCTCCAAGTGAGGTCATTAGGTAGGGTCAAATATGACTGGTATTGTTATAAGGTGAGAAAATTTGGACACAGAAACTTACAAAAAGAAGGCAAACTCACACAGGGAGACAATGACCCTCTACAAGCCAAGAAGAGAAGCCTGGGACACAACCTTCCTTCACAGCCCTCATAAGGTAGCAGCCCTTCCATCATCTGGATCTCAGACTTATAGACTTTAGAAAGTGAACAATACATTTCAGCTGTTTGAGTCACCCGGTTGTGATACTTTATTACAATAGCCCTAGCAAATGAATACAGATTTCTATAAGAAAAATAAAAAATGGATAGTGATGGGGAACAACAAGGAGGTGCTACTTTGGATTAGTAACTCATTTCTTTGAGATGCCATTTGTGCTGTGACCTGAATAGTTTCAAGGGGCAAACCTCATGAAAATCAGGGAAAATACATTCCAGCTGGAAGAAATGATAAGTGAAAATGCCCTGGCACACAAATGAGTTTGCTCTTATCTCTTCTATGTTTTTCTTCATCTTGAACACAGATGATGCAGATGTGATGTCTGGAGCTGTAAGAACTATCTTGGGATCACAAGACAATGAGCACACAGTGAAGTGCCAACATGCTAAGAGAAAAAATAAACTGAGTATTTCATGGAATCATTAAACGGCTACACCGATACCACTAACTGTGTACTCAGAATATCTTGTTCTGTGAGAGAAATGAGCTCCTTTTAATTTAAGGCCCCATTAGTTGGGTTTTCCATCACTTGCAGCCAAAAATATTCTTAACAGACATAACACTGTACAAAGTGGTAAGGGTTACTGGACTTAGATGAATTTTTTTTTTTGAGTTGGATTCTCACTCCTTTGCCCAGGCTAGAGGGCAGTAGCATGCACGCTTACGGCCACCCCAGCACCAACCTTCTGGGCTCCAGCGATCCTTCCGCCTCAACCTTCCATGTAGTTAGAACTACGCACTACCACACCTAGCTATTTTTATTTTATTATAGAGACGAGGTCTCGCCAGGTTGCCCGAACTGGTCTCAAACCTGCTGGCTCAGGCAATCCACCCGCCTCAGCCTCCCAAAGTGCCAGGATTACAGGCTGAGCCACTGAGCCTGGCCATGGAGTTAGATGATTTTTAATCTGAGAAACAACAAAATCTAATTTAAAAATTTTAAAGAATATTTTGTGAGATTAAGAATTGTAAAAATGTGGTCGTAGAATTTGGGACTAGGTCTTTTTGAGTCTTTGTAGGGCATGATAATTTTGAATTTTGTTCTAAATGTAATAGGAAGCTCCCATAAGAAATGTCAAATCTGATTTGTACTTTTTAGAAGACACCTTTGGTTGCTCAGTTAGGAGATCAGCTAAAAGATAATTGTAGCAGTCAAGTAAAATATGATAATGGATTGACAAGGGTCAGTAAAGATCAAGAAAATTGAGGGAAAAGAACATTCTGGCTACTACTAGAAGTAGAGAAACCTGTTGTTTATCAAAATCACCAAGGTGAGGGATAATGGCACCTGACGGGTTTGAGAAATATCTTGGATGTGGTCTTGAACGGTCTTGCCAGTGGATTGGATGTGGCATGAAGAGAGAGAAAGAGAGGGGTCAAGAATAATCCATTATTCTTACTTGGAATAATCCAATTAGGCGGATGAAGATGATGTTGTTAAGTAGAAGAGATCAGCATAAAATTAAGAGTTCTATTTTCACCATGTTAAGTTTCAGATCTTTGTAAACATTGAATATATAAAAATGGAGTTCAGAAATGCCGTTAGCCCTAGATGTATAAATTCGGATTCATCTGCGTACATGTGTAAGACTAGATGCAAGCCCCTAAAAGAGAGAAAAGAAACCCATCCAAAACCAAGTGCTGGCATTTGCCAATCATTTAAACACGGATCAAAGAAAGAAGAGGTAAGACTCAGAAGAAACACCACATGGAAAGGAGGGAAAAAATTTCTAGAAGAGTGTGTTATCTTGGAAGTCAAGAGAAGACAGTGTTTCAGGAAGGAGAGGGGAAATCATCCTCTTCAAATATTGACATGTTGCAAAAGACAGAACATCTGGATTTGGAAAGATGATAAATTCTGAAAAACACAGCTTTAGTGGATTGATGGGGTCAGAGCCCTTACAAGTGGGCTGTAGAAATCATTAGCCATTAAAAAAAGAAAAAGAGCAAACAGCAACCATAGACAATCATATTGAGAAAGCCAGGAGAAACACAAGTACTTCCCTGAGGACTACATTCTCTCTTCTTCTTTGCCTTTTTTTTTTTTTTCATTCCTGTTTCCTTTTATGCTATGTGGTCCCTTGGGCTAGTACCCAAAGCTCAGTGTGAAACTAGTGGTCTAGGAGTAGCGGGTGTGGTGGGCCAAGGCAGGAAGTAGACATTGTCTTTCCTTTTGTTGCTTTTCTAATTGCACACCAGGGCTGAGAGTTACTTGATCATGGTCTAAAACCAAATTCTGAATTTTCTGACTCTTGTATGTCAAATCTTCACCCCAGCATCACCTTCATCTCATTTAATTTACTTAGTTTCTCAAAAGCAGCAGAGAACGAGTTGTGTTTGTGTCAGTTTATTTTAATGTATAATGAGCGATTCAAATGATTGCACATCGCACATTCAAATTGGGTTGAATGCGTAATCATTTAAATGAACACAGGTGCCACGCGCCTGTGTATGCCTGGAAAACCACCCTCTGTGCTTCATGTGGAAAGATGATGATGTACAGACACCACAAAACTCATGTCTTAATTTCTTTTTAATTTCATTCTTCTTCAACTGCTTTGTTTTTTCCACCCAATAAGGCATGCTGAACCCTAGGCTCCAAAGTAGGTATTTGCCCCAACAGCAAGCCTAAAATGACTCTGCAATGAAACTGCAAATGCAAGTGTATTTTTTAACTTTGGAGATAAAAAACTACAAATCTGTGCTCTTTAAAATTATCATTTTCAGCAAGGTATGAAACCCTGGAAACAAAGGCGAAATAAATTAAATTATCTTCTGCGATGATGCTCCTGTGAGGTAGGACTAATAGCACTGAAACTTCTTTCATGTCACTCCTGACAGATTAGAATCAATCCTCCCAGGCAAGCTAATGGAATCAATCCTGGCATGTTTTCACTGTAGTGCTGACTGCTATGGTATTATTGGTATGACTATGTTATTTCATAATTAACTTACATTCTATTTTTGAGACAGGAACTACATCTAGTGAAGCAAAAACACGTGGGGGTTCTCCGAATAGGCCCCTGAACTGTTTATACATGCATATCACTAAATCCCAGTGGAAGCTTAGATGTGTAAGTAACAGTTCATTGTTGCTACCTTACCTGTTCTAGCAATTGTTCACTACTGCAACTAAGTATCATCAAAGAAAATCTTCACCACTGAACACTTGTTACACCTGAACACATGTTAAGACTCAGTTGAGAAACCAGTGTTTCTCAAAAGTAGGTATGTAGACCATGTTCATTGGACTCTCCTGAAGGACTTATTAAGCAGTACAGATTCCTGTTTGCTATCCCATTCAATCAGGATCTCTGAAGGAAGCCCTGGCATCTGCATTTTTAATAAGCTTTCGCAGGGGTATTTATGTCCTCTAATGCTTAAGAATCATTGAAGCAAACTATTTTGCATTAGCCATCTTTCACAAATGGTGATGCTTATCATTAAGCATTTACATATACAAACACACACATATATTTATGTATATATGCAAAGTTATAGGTCCTATATATCACAATTGGGATGAGTGCCTATGCCCAGCCAACACTCTTTTTGGAAATGCTGCTCTCATAGACTGCAAAAGTAATGTATCTAGTGGTCATGAAGCCAGCATGGCCATCAAAACTGACTCAACATGGGCTGGATATCTGTTCCAAGCTGAGTCAATTAGAGCCTCTCTCTTATTAACTTAAAGACAACAAAGCTGGGGTAGTTAGTAGTGGTCACTGGAACTGGAGAGTCATAGACTCTCAAGGCTGGGATAGTTTGGGGACTGTGTGGATGAATAGACAAGTAAGAGGACCTGGCTGTAGTGACAAGTAGAGGGTACAGCAGATGTCCTAAAAGAGGTAGAAATGAAATACACTGAAGAGACAGGGAAGAAGCAAGTGTGGGAGAGAGGAGAGATGAGAGAAGTAGGGGAGAGAAGAGAGACAGGGAGAGGAGACAGGGAGAGGAGACAGGGAGGGAGAGGAGACAGGGAGGGAGGGAGGGAGGAGGAGACAGGGAGGGAGGGAGGGAGAGGAGACAGGGAGGGAGGGAGGGAGAGGAGACAGGGAGGGAGGGAGGGAGAGGAGACAGGGAGGGAGGGAGGGAGAGGAGACAGGGAGGGAGGGAGGGAGGGAGAATGTGGGGGAGGGAGGGAGGGAGGAGGATGGAGAGAGAGAGGAAGAGAGAGGGGGAGAGGGGAGGAGGGGGAGAAGAGGGGAGAGAGAGGAGGAGAGAGGAAGGGCGGGGAGAGAAAAAAACAAGAATCTTGGTTGCTGAAGACTTCCCAGTTTACAACTGCAAACTCTTACCAGGTTCTAGCTCTTGGGTTCCATTTATTTAAGCTGGTGTGTGTTGGTTTCTGCTCTTTACAACCAAATGGCCCCTGAACTCAGTGGGGATTCTTTGCTTTCCAATGTTCAGGATAAGCCAAAAGAGCTCCTAGTCTACTATCTGGACCTTCCAGGGAGGGAGGGAGGGAAGGAAGGAAGGGAGGGAGGGAGGGTAGGAAGGAAGGAAGGAAAAAGAAAAGAAAAATAGGTAAAGTCCTGTTTTTTCTTTTTTTGGAAAACTGCTCTTTTATGCTGCTGGGCAGAATTCAATAAAAACTCACAAAGCAGAAATGTCACCTACCTGAGTTGCAAGGCCACTAGCCAGAGTCACTGTCGATTAATGTCCCTCGCCTTCCCTTTGGGACATTTAGGGGATGAGCTGGTAGGAAAAAGTCCAATTGCCTTCAAGGGTCATCCACCTGTTACTAAGCCAGCAAATACACACAGCTCTTGAAACTCCACAGCTGAGATCAACTAAAAACAAACTGCACCCTGAAATCTCTGCTTTAAAAATAAGAAAACAAAGGAAAAAGGATACCAGTGTTGATAGCAGCCAACACCTGGCTGGTTTGCTAATAGAGTGCTGGGTCCATTCACCATGTTCATTAGGCAGAGAGGAACGGTCTCTTTCCCTCCAGATAGATTCCAGTGATTGGTGGGAAGGCTCTGAGAACAGGATAGCATTCTGCTCTGCCCTCTCTATCCCCCTTTTCCTTCCCCCTCTTTCACTCCTCAATCCACTCCCCTGGCAGCTGTTCCAGAAAAAGGAGCCGGGAGCTACAGGGGGGCCCAAGGCTGGTCTGTGTAAGAACAGGCTGTGCCAGGTTTTCAGATGCAATTAATTTTCCAGATAAGCTCTAAACCTCTGAAATGCATTTGCAATTGAAATGCTGATACAGTTGTCAACCACCGCAGTACACAACCATAAATCTTGAGCACAGATAGTTTTTGTTGGCAATAATGAAGTACAATATACATTTAATTAGTGTGAGATTTAGGAAATGTGCAGTGTAATAAAACAATATTCTAATTAGGGCTGGGGAAACTTGTTTGAATATGTTTTGTGCAGTGCCGTTCAAAGGAATTCTAACAAACCACACTAAAATCTGCTTTTACTAAGAAAACAAAATCAAAACAGAAGAAACAAGGTCTTTATGCCCTTGGATATGAGTCCCAGGGGCAGAGCTAGATTAAAAACAAGTGCTTCGTGGTCATTTGGAGTGGCCAGCTCTAGGGGAAAATGGAATCCCAGTGCCAAAGCGCTGGAGAGAGTGTTATGAACAGCCTCGGCTATCTTCACGCCTTAGTTTATTTTCCTGTAAATTTAGGCTCTAATCTCCCCAACTTCCTTTTCAAAACCCATCATCTGTCACCGGGGATTGCCACCTGTGCCCATGTCCAGGGATGCTGTGATCATGATGCATTTCCTAAGAGTCCCCAAGCCCTTTGAAAGAATGGGTCATCTGAACTGACACTGTGAAAGAAAAGCCGCTTTGTAAAAGCAAAGGATCACAGTCAGGAAACCTGGAGTCTAATCCCAGCCTTAATTGTAATTTTCTGTGAGTCCTTGAAAAAATCAATTAACACTTCTGTGCTTCAATCTCCTGATCTAAAAACTGAGGACAGCAGGTTTTCATCTGGGCAATGCTTTACAGAGCTGAGAGAATTCCTATATGCTGATGAATGTGTACAAAAATGATGGGAGAAAAGGTTATGTTCTAATCTCTTCGGCTTGAGCATGTTTGTGCACACCCGCTCATGGGGTGGGGGAACGGCAAGGGGTGCCATTTTCCAACTTATTTAATTGGTCTTTGTTTATCTTTTAAAGAGAACATTTAAAGACTTTTAAAATCAGGGCATTGCATGTTTAGATATAATTCATTTTTGTTTTGTTTTGTTTTTGAGTTGGAGTCTCACTCTGTCACCCAGAGTGAGGTGCAGTGGTACACTCACGGCCACCTCAGCCTCGACCTGCTGGGCTCAGGTGATCCTTCCGCCTCAGCCTTCCAAGTAGCTGGAATTACAGGCATGCACTACCGCACCCGGCTAATTTTTTGATTTATTGTAGAGATGAGGTCTCGCCATGTGGTCCAGGCTGGTCTCGAACCCGTGGGCTCAGGCAATCCTCTCACCTCGGACTCCCAAAGTGCTGAGATTATAGGCGTGAGCCACCTCACCTAGCCAGATATAATTAATTTTAATTGTAAATAAAAAATGTATCTTAAATTGGAAGATTTGCCTCAGTTCTCCTGCTCTGCCCTTCACCTGCAACAGCCTTACACAGCTGTACCTCGGGATGTGTCTTTCTCCATCTTCTCCTACCTTACTCATCTCCATGCAGCTTTTGACTTACACAGTGTAAAGCCCCCAATGTCTGGATGATATACTCAGCTCCCTAGGCTTCTGTGTTTGTGCCTGTGCTCTGGGACGTTTCTCCAGCAAATAGCCTGTGCCTCCCGCAGTCGTAGACAGCAGAAGACCTGGAACATGATTCTCAGACTTCTGCAGAGCCAAATAAGGGGCATCTCTCAGTGTTTATCCTGACCCTAATCTTTCTTTCCCAGTGCTTGGTAAATGCTTGCATAGAAGAGTTGGTGAGTGAGTACAGACTGTGTCTGGGGTGCCTAGTGATTCTAAGTCATCACATTGGCGTGCACTCAGACTTGAAAAATTCTTTAGAAATTCAACTGCTGGGCGGGGGGAGGAGGGGAGGAAAAAAAAAAAAAAAGAAATTCAACTGCTGGCCAGGCACAGTTACTCAAACCTGTAATCCCAGTACTTTGGGGGGCTGAAATGAGAGGATTGCCTGAGCCCGCGAGTTCGAGACCAACCTGGGCAACATGGTGAGTAAATCAAAAAATAAATCAAAAAATCAGCCAGGTGTGGTAGTGCATGCCTATAGTATCAACTACTTGGAAGGCTGAGGCGGAAGGATCGCCGGAACCCAAGTAAGTCGATGCTGGGGTGGCTGTGAGTGTGCCACTGCACTCTAGCCTGGGCGATGGGGTGAGACTCCAACTCAAAAAATAAAAAGAAAAAGAAAGAAAGAAAGGAATTCAACTATCTCAACTCTGTGGTTAGTGCAGTTTCCCTTCTTCTTCTGTTCCAGCAAGAATACAAAGTCAGCATGATGTTTCCTGGAGTCCTCAATTCTATAAAGTGTTTTTAACAAATTAACAAAAAAACTCTCTTGAATTTAATAATACATATGTGAAAAAGGTTAAAATAATTTTAATATCTGCCTAGATTAAAATCTAGAATCTACTCTTTAGGAAACATACACACATATATATATTTTTAAGTTCTAGATTGAAAGGAACAAGTGTAGTTTTTGTGAGATTTGGGACAAGGTAATTAATTAACCCTTCTGTGACTTTATTTCCTCACTTGCCACCATGTTGCCTTATCAAGGAAGTGGTGAGGAATAACTTGGCCAAACTCATCTCACTTTCTCCCCTTCATCCAAAGATGTTTCTAGATGAATGTAAATCATATTATAGAATTTCAGATATTGTAAAATACTTAAATCTACCTAATCTAAACCCTTCCTTATAGATAAACTGAGGCCCAGAAAGATCAGACAACTTGTCCAAGTTCACACGGGTGGCCAGAGACAAAACCAGGCCTGAACCAGGTCTTGCCTGTTCCTGGGCAATGTGCTTTCTGCCATATCACAGCTGCCTCATGGGTTTGAGGGAGTTAATGCCCCTCCAAGCAATAAACAGGGCAATCTATTCAGGGACAACTTGTACAATTGGTCTCAATTTTGCAGTACTGCCTATCTGTGAAGTTGTTGCCAATCTTTTTTTTTTTAATATTGAAAATATATCAGGTGCTATTACCATTATTTTGACAGTCAGCTAGAAATCCCAGAAAGAGGAATTAACAGCTTATCATTTTCGAACACCTCATAACACTAACTATTAGGAAGAGTGATTTTGACATTTTTATACGATTATGTGGGATTTGGTGTAAACACTGCATTTGCTTAGCTAAAATCTATTTATCCATCTTTGATTTATGCAGAGAAGTTTCACTAACTTGAGATGCAATCCATAGCAAAAACTGATGGCAAAATATGGCCCTGAAGTATAGCATCTAATTAGTATGGGTTTCCTTTAAGGTGTATTTTATTTATGCTATCAGATACTGAGAAAGACCCTTAACTACAGGTTGGTTTAATCTTCATCTAAAATTCTTCTTCTATGTATAACTGATCCACGCTGAATGCAGTTAATAGATTGTAAAGGTGGTTCCCTAGCTTCTGGATCCTTATATTGTGAAAATTCTGCACTCATCCTTGTATCCCACAAACATTAGGAACAGACATAAGATTTCCAACCTTCAATTTTCCCAAGTAAGAAAAAAATAGCTAGCCAATTATCACCACTATTCCATGAAAGAAATAATGATTTAAACAAATAACAACAAAAGCAAAAAAGAAAACATTTCATTCTCAAAATAAAGTCTTTAAATAGAATACTTTAACTTCATAAAAAAAAACTCACCACAGCACCCTTATTTCATAATTAAACAGTGACAACTCCATCATAGTAATTATCAGATGAGAAGGTGAATTCTAGATGTTTAATTGATGAAGGGAACTTAAAAGTATTGGACAAAAATGCATCTATGTTATGTTTTACTTTCTAGTCCTTTAAACCAGGAGGTCTGCAAATTACGTGTTTAATATTTATCAAATGCAGATGCATCAGTTGCACCCAGATCTTTTGAATCAGAACCTCTGCTACCTGGGTATGAACTTACTGTGGAATCAAGCAGTACAAGAAGTCAAGCAAAATCGTTCAAGAACACTTAAAGCCTCTGTTTGTGTTATGAGTTCCATTATCCCACCCTGAGATAAATGAGACACAGAAATCTACTCTCCCTACTCTGTGGAAGGCACTGCAAAGTCACTTAGCAAGGGCTTGGATGTCCTATAATTCTTTTTAAAATTTTAAGTATGTGGGGTACAATTCAGGGTTAGGTATACAAATGTTCATTATGCAGGTACCCTTGTTGAAGAGGTGTGTCCCCTGCTCCCCTGGCAGTTTCCCACTACTGCCAGTACCTTCTTATAGTATTTTCTTATAGTATCACGAGAGTTGTTCAGGGTCTGCTTATGAGGAAGAACATGTGATACTCGGTTCTTTGTTACTGTGGTAGATCACTCAGTATTAAAGCCTTTAAGTCCCTCCAAGTTGCTATGAAGTTCATAATTTTGTTCTTGTTTATGGCTGCGTAATATTCCATCTTGTATATGTAACACATTTTTTTTAATCCAGTCCTTTTCGATGGGCAGCACAGTTTGGTTCCATGTTTTTGCTATTGTGAATATGTTGCAATAAACATGTGTGTGCAGGTATCTTTTTCATAGAGTGATTTGAGTTCTTCAGGGTATATTCCCAGTAGGGGGATTGCAGGGTCGTATGGGAAGTCGATTTTTAGAACTTTTAGGAATCGCCAAACTGTTTTCCACAGAGGTTGTACTAGTTTACACTCCCTAACAGTGTAGAAGTATTCCTTTTTTGCAGCATCCTCTCCAGCATCTGTTGTTTTTTGAGTTCTTGATGATCGCCATCCTGACTGGAGTGAGGTGGTATCTCGGTGTGGCTTTAATTTGCATTTCTTTGATGGATGTTCTATAATTCTATAACATGCAAGAGAATAAAAAGAATTGGAACAATAATCCAACTGACTACAGCATAATTTTGGAAAATGTGCCATTACCACAGGAATAAGGATGGCTTACCTCATCATTAGGTTACTAGGCAAGAGTTTCTACTCTTTTTCCAAATAACAACTTCCTTAGATACGGGAGTGTTTCCAGAGGAGTGTTTCCATGAACAGGTCTATTCTTTGATTTCCACCTTAAGAAGTAGATGGTTTTTCATATTTTATATCAAAATAAAGATTTGCGTTCCGTTTTTCCTTTTAATAATAATTTCCATGTTAAATCTTTCTTCATATGCATTATACCACCTTATCATTTAGATGATAAACTTCCCAAAGACATCTCTTCATAGATCTACTGAGCAAACTATGACAGGAATTGATGTACCTGTTTCACTTCATTGTCTAGTCAGTGGTTCATTAAACTCAGCTCTAAGAGACTGGAAGCCTATGCATTGCTGGTTCTTTATATCTATTTGTTTGGCTTTTTTTTTTGAGTTGGAGTCTCACTCCGCTGCCCAGGCTGGGGTGCAGTGGCACGCTTATGGTCACCCCAGCATCAACCTGCTGGTCAGGTGATCCTTCCACCTCAGACTTCCAAGTAGCCAGAACTACAGGCGTGTGCTACCATAGCCAGCTAATATTTTATTTGTAGAGACGAGGTCTCACCAAGTTGCCTGGGCTGGTCTCGAATCCGCAGGCTCAGGCAATCCACTCACGTTGGCCTTCCAAAGTGGTGGGATTACAGGCTGAGCCACCAAGCCCGGTCTGTTTGTTTTTGTTTTTATTTTTGTTTTTTGAGGCAAGAACTCATTCTGTCGCCCAGGCTGCAATGCAGTGGCACTATCTTGGCTCACCTCAGCCTCCAGCTCCTTGGCTCAGGCAATTCTTTCACCTCAGTTTCCCAAGCAGCTGGGATTACAAGCTTGCACCACCATGCCTGGCTAATTTTTTTTTTTTTTTGAGTTGGAGTCTCCGGCCACCGCAGCCTCAACCCGCTGGGCTCTGGTGATCCTTCCACCTCAGCCTTCCGAGTAGCCGGAATTACAGGCGCGTGCTACCACGCCCCACTGATTTTTGATTTATTGTAGAGATGAGGTCTCGCTGCCCAGGCGGGTCTCGAACCCGCGGGCTCAGGCAATCCACTCACCTCAGCCTCCCAAAGGCGCGGGATTACAGGCTGAGCCACTAAGCCCAGCTTAATTTTTTGACTGGGTGCAGTGGCTTACGCCTGTCAGCCCTGCATTTGGGTGGGCAGGGCAGGAGGCTCACTTGAGCCCAGGAGTTGGAGACCAGTCTAGGCAACAAGGTGAGGCCTCACCTCTACAGATAATCATTGCTATTTCTTTAAAGCACCTCCAGGTGGTTCAAGTGTGCAGTCAGAGCTGAGAACCATCGGCAGGGCCTCTGACCCATGCACGAATACAAACGCAACAAAGAATGCACTAAATCCTCCTGTGCCAAAAGAAGCTACAAAGTTGGTTTGCAGAAAGATAAGTCGTTTATAAAATTTCCTCTGGGGTCCACTCAGACCAACGATATCAACATTGTCCGGGAGCTTGTGAGAAATGCAGACTCTCAGAGTCCTCCACAAATCTACAGAACCAAAGAACTATTTCTAAAAGATTCCCAGGTGATTTATATTTACATTAAAGTCTGAGAAGCACTATTGTAAATCCTAAATCCTAACTGGGCAAGTAGGTCCACAAATCACTTAGCACACTTCTCCTCAGGTTCCTGAGTTTCAAGTTCAGGATTCATCACTGAGCTCACTGCAGGTGAATTAATTATTGTTGTGATATATATCATATCACATCTCTTCCTTTCCAAATAAATAAATAAAAGAAATTTATCTGAGAGGAAGAAATCTTAAGTTATGTTAGGAATAGAGAGAGAAGCACTGGCCACCCAGCACACTGCTGCTTCATTGCCACCTTATTTCACTGGTGAAGATGAAACTGAATAGATCTGGGTGTTGCCTTCAGGCTTTCTACATTCGCTTAAGGGATACTAACAAATAAACAACGAACCAGAACTTCATGTGGTCTAAAATCCTAAACTAGAAACATAACAATAAGTTATGGCAGTGACTCTCAAACTTGAGTGTGCAATAGAGTCACCTAGTTGCCCTACCCCCAGAGGTTTTGAGTAAGTCTGTATGGGTGAGAATTCCCATATCGAACAAGTTCGTTACTGGTCAGAGACCACACTTTGAGGACCACTAGGTGATGGAAACAGAGGATAAGGAACAGAATTCTGGGACTCAAGCAGGTGACACAGAGTGAGCCCTGTGTTGACAGGCAGAGAAGAAGGAGAAGTGTATTCCTGGTTGTAACAACAACCAGGGTGGGAGCATATTTGAGAATCTGTGGGAAGTCTGCCATGATTGGAGTTCAGAATATGTGAAGAGAGAAGTAGATGAAACTAGACAGATAGGTCAGAGCCAATTCATAGGGGTTCTAGGACAGCAGCAAAGCAGTTTGAATTTTATTACATGATATTTGAGATACAAAGTTTGTTTGTTTGTTTGTTTTAGTTGGGGTCTCACTCAGTCACCCCTACCGGAATACAGTGGCATGATAAAGGCTCACTGCAGCCTTGACCTCCTGGGCTCAGGCAATCCTGCTTCAGTCTCCCAAGTAGCTAGGATTACAGGCACATGCCACTATGTCCAGATAATTTTTTTATTTTTTGTAGAGACAAGTTCTCACTATGTTGCCTAGGCTGGTCTCGAACTCCTGGCTCAACCAATCCTCCTGCCTCAGCATCCCAAATTGCTGGGATTACAGGTGTGTGCCACTGTGCCCAGCCTCAAACTTTTTTTTTTTTAAAAGACACAATCCAAATTTCACTTTAGGGTAGTAGCTCAGGTAGCAGTGAGGAGGATGGACTAGAGAGACGGGAGAATGGAAGTCAGGAGAGTAGGTGGGAGACCATGGTAATGACTGGGGAGAATATCATTGAATAACCTAGAGAGTACTAACTAGGAGAGCCTGTGATGAACAATGACAGAAAAAAAAGAGGGCCATTTATTCATTGAACACGTATTTACTGAACTCCTACTATATTCCAGGCACCATGCAAGACACAGAGGACACAGCAATGAAGGGGAGAGAACAAACAAGGTTTTTGCCCTCATGGAATTTTTGGATGAGCAGGGAAAATAGACAAGGCAATAAGGTCAGAAAAGGAGAGGAGAGACAACGGAACAATGTGTGCGGGTTGGCAGAGCTGGGGATGAGGCCTGGTTGACTCATCTAATTGGGAGAGTGAAGGAAGGCTTCCTGGAGGAAGGGACACAAGCCTAAATTCCTCAGTGGTCAAATGTTTAACAGGGCCTGTGAGACTCTGGTGGTCTGGGGCCTCCTTTTGTCTTCAGCTTATTATAAACCATCGTCTCTCACTCTTTCTACTCTAGAACTGGACCTCTTGCCATTTTTTCCAGCATCAGGACTGTTGGTGTGTGGTTTTTTCCTTGAATTGGCATTTTCTTATTTCTCTTAACCAGAGAACTGTTACTTAAGTAATAGTTAAGCCGAAACATGGTTTCCATGAAGGTTTTCTAATGCCCCCGAGGGGCATTACACCTATTTTTCTCTCTAAAACTCCATGTATTTCAGTTTCTTAGCATTTATCACAATGGGAATTAATTCCTTATTTGAGGATTATTTATTTACTGCTTGTATCCTCTATTAGATTATAAGGTTCATGGTCTAGGAGTATGTCTGCCTTCTCCATACCTGTTTTCTGAGCTCTTAACACAGCATCTGGAACATCACATGTACTCAGTATTTTCGTTTCATAAATGAAAGCCAAGACCTGAAGAACAAAGAGGAAATAGTTGAGCATGGGGGTGGGACGGGAAGGAATACCAATGTGGGGCCCCCGAGGCAGAAATGAAGGTAGCCCAGTGTGGTTGGGGCAGAGAGAGAAGTAAGAGATGATCCTGAAGAAAAGTCACTGAGAAGACATTGATGGGTCTGAAACCAGGGAATTTCACAGTAGATCTATGTTTTGTTTTGTTTTGTTTTGAGTTGGAGTCTCACTCAGTCGCCCAGACTGGAGTGCAGTGGCCGCTCCCAGCCACCGCAGCCTCGACCCGCTGGGCTCCGGCGATCCTTCCGCTCAGCCTTCCAAGTAGCTGGAACTACAGGCGCGCGCTACCACGCCCGGCTAATTTTTTTGGTTTATTGTAGAGATGAGGTCTTGCCAAGTTGCCCAGGCGGGTCTCGAACCCGCGGGCTCAGGCAATCCACTCACCTCAGCCTCCCAAAGGCACGGGATTACAGGCTGAGCCACCGAGCCTGGCTAGATCTATGTTTTAAAAGCCCCCTCTGTAGATCTACCATTTGATCTAGCAACCCCACTACCAGGTACCCCAAAGAACAGAAATTGCTATGTAAAAAAGACACCTGTACCCACATGGTCACTGCAGCACAATTCACAATTGCAAAGATGTGGAATCAACCTGAATGTCCATCTACCGATGAGTAGATAATAAAAATGTGGTGTATACACTCTATGGAGTACTATTCAGCTATCAAAAAGGAGGAAATAATGTCTTTTGTAGCAACTTGGATGGAATTGGAGAACATCATCCTAAGTGAACTAACTCAGGAACAGAAAACCAAACTCCACACGTGATCACTGGTAAGCAGGAGCTAAACTAAGGATCTGCAAAGACACAGAGAATGGTATAATAGACACTGGAGACTCAGAAGGGGGAGGGGGAAAGAGTGACAGAACAAAAAAAATCACCTATTAGGTACAATGTGCACAGGTCGGGGGGGGGGGGTGGGTACTCTTAAAGCCCAGACTAAAAACTATTTTTTTTTTTTTGAGTTGGAGTCTCACTCTGTCGCCCAGACTGGAGTGCAGTGGCCGCTCCCGGCCACCGCAGCCTCGACCTGCTGGGCTCCGGCGATCCTTCCGCCTCAGCCTTCCAAGTAGCCGGAATTACAGGCATGTGCTACCATGCCCGGCTGATTTTTTTGATTTTTATAGTAGAGATGAGGTCTTGCTGCCCAGGTGGGTCTCGAACCCGCGGGCTCAGGCAATCCACTCACCTCAGTCTCCCAAAGGCGCGGGATTACAGGCTGAGCCACCGAGCCCGGCTCTAAAAACTATTTGTATCCCCAAAAAGTATTGAACTTAAAAATTAATTAATTACCTCTCCTCCTTAAAAAATAATTAATTAATGATTATTAGTGGGAAAAAAATCCAAACATAACACACACACACAAAAGAAGGTAACTCTGGCTACTATATGGATAGTGGTTTGGGAGGATCAAGAGTGACTAATGAGGTCATCTAAAGACTTTTCCAGAAGTCTAGAGCTAGGCACATCGGGCATGGAGGCAGCAGAGGGGAGAAAGATAAGGATAGTTGGGTGAGTTATTTAAGACATGGAACTTATAGAGCTTGATAGTGAATTGAATGTGGGGATAAGGAGAAGAACCATTGTCAAGGTTGACATGGAGGTTACGGGTTTGTGGAGATGATCAATGCCATTTATAGAGGTGGGAACAATGAACCTGCTGGATCTTCTAGAGCTCCTCTTAGCAAAGACAGATCCTTCTAACTAAGAGCATAGGCTGGAAGGGGCAGAGACTGCAGAGGCAATCCTACAGCCACAGAAATTTACAGACCACCAGAGGGATCTTAGATAACAATCCAGAGACCAGTCCAGAATGTGTGTGTGTGTGTGTGTGTGTGTGTGTGTGTGTGTGTGTGTGTACCTACATCTATATGCTTCACATCGAATAAATGAAACAATAAAATGATTTGAAGAAAGACTTCTGCTAAAAATGATTACCATTGTGCTGTGTCATAGTGTCAATTTCCCTACATTTTAGTAGATCGATAGGTGATATACAATCCCATTTTTTTGTGCATAATATTTGTGATTTTAGATTTATTTTTTGTATCTAGAGGTGGAGACTTTTCTTCCAAATTAGAGGTTGGAAAAATTTTTCTGTAGAGGACCAAATAATAAATTTTGTAGATTTTGCAGATGATACTGTCTCTACTGAAATTACTTAGCTCTACTGTTATACCTCAAAAGCAGCTACAGACAACATGTAAACAAATGAGCATGGCTATATTTCAATAAAAGTTCATTTATAGGCAATGAAATTGGAATTTCATATAATTTTCATGTGTCAAAAGATATCCTCCTTTTGATTTTTTTAACCAATTAAAAATGTAAAAACCATTCTTAGCTCACAGACCTGTATATACAAACATGTGCTGGAGTGTGTGAACTTGTGTCCTAAATGAGAGAGCTTTTCCATAGAGACATGGAGTCACAAAGTATAGGTTTAAAAAAAAAGCAGATTTTAATGCAATGTCCTGGCCTATGTAATCCAATGAGTTAAAGGGGAGAAGATGATTCCTAGCCAAGAAGAATTATAGTTTCTCATGATTTGAGGCAGTTTTGTAATCTGCTGAAATCAGAGAAGTGAAGAACCATGTCATCTGGATGAGAGCAGCTGATCTCAGTGGCCCTGAAATAAGGTGCCTCTGGCTGCCTTTTTTATGGAGGCAGACAGGTGCAGTTCTAATTCTTATTCTTACTTGGAGCTCAGGGATATCAACTGAACCAGGTGCAGAAACTTACCAACTCCTTTAAGATATATAGCTAAATGCCAGTCTCATTCTTAGCTTTCAAGGATAGCATTGGTACCTAAATTCAAACTGCCGTATTATCTTATGTTGGGAAAGCTAGCCTTGTATCAAAGACCTACAAGCCTCAACTATTTCATTGACAATAAAGAGATCAAAGAAAGGTAGTGTCGTTACAAAGTGACATTTGCTCAAGGAGCTTTGAGTTATTGCTTAACCAATCTTCGTGGCTCTCTTATCAAGACCTACAAACTCAAAAGATTGGCCTAGACTAAGTTATGTATCAAAGCTAATTATGCATATCACTCTATGTTTTCTTTTGATGAATAAATTATAACTGTATGTTTATAATTAATTACATCAATGTATTTAGTTCCTAAACTATGAACAACTTAAAGCTAGAGATTTTAACTTATTCATCTTTGAATTCTCAGTAGCAACTATAATGACAGTCATATAGATAAGGTCTAGTAAATGTTGGTCAAATGAGTTAATGTCAAAGTCATAAAGTTATTAAAATTGTTAATACGAAAAAAAGTAATATTTGCTTTTGTTCCAAAATACAAAACCTCATCTTAAAATATACTAGAAGGAATACGTTTTTTGTATGTACCTATCTCACAGAAAACTCTGGAGACTGAGGAAGTCTGTGATAAGGCAAAAGTATAGAATTCCTGAGGACCAAGTAGGATTTCATTCATTAAATAGTTCTGGAGCAAACACTACTGGATCTGCTTAGCCAAATCCATTTCCATCCCAATTCTCTCTTGCCACCTTCCACAGCACAACCTGGAAAAAATGTAAAAATTCACTTTCCCAGTCTTCCCTGTAACCAGAGAAGGTCATGTGACTTCATTATGACTAATAACTGTAACTAGAAGTCTCCTGGGGATTCCTGGGAAATATGTGTTTTCATGATAAAAGGTCTGATGACTGGTGCCAACTTTCCCTCTTTTTCCTGCTTTGATTGAGGGGCAGCAGGTACCAATTTACAGCCATGAGGGTAAGGCAGAAGAATGCAACACACTGGCCCTGGTATCACTGAGCTGTTGAATCAATACCTGAATCTTTCTATCTCCAGACTTCCTGTGTGAGAAAAAGTAAACAAATTTATTTAAACCACTGTTAGACGCTATTCTTTTTCTTGCAAATGAGCACACACCTCACTGATGCACAGCCTATTTTGCAAAATAAAAAATGCTAAGTGCCAATTTAGTACCTTAATTTCCAAATATTACAACACAGTCACTAAATATTATCTTATTACTGTCTGCCTAACTAAAGGTTATTTAGAGGTCCTTTTAAAATTTATATTGTTATTATATCATTCACTGCTTCTTTAGCACCTCTGCACTTACTATGAGCACATAACTTTTCAAGAAAACCTTAGTTTCCTTCCACTGAACTCTCTGAAGCACAAACATATTAATATTCTACAATCTGTTTTCTTCTTAAGTGATATGAATTTATTTTACTTATTCAATTTATTTATGATATATTTCCAAAAAAGATATGAGTTTATTTATAACTAAAGATTTAGGTCAGACGCAGTGGCTCAAGCCTGTAATTCCAGCACTTTGGGAGGCAGACGTGAGGGGATTGCCTGAGCCCCCGGGTTCAAGAACAGCCTGGGCAACCTGGAGAGACCTCATCTCTACAATAAATCAAAAAATTAGCCAGTCATGGTAGCGTGCACCTGTAGTTCCAGCTATTTGGAAGGCTGAGGTGGAAAGATTGCCTGAGCCCAACAGGTCGATGCTGGGTGGTGGTAAGCATGCCACCGCACTCCAGCCTGGATGACAGAGTGAGATTCCAACTCAAAAAAAAAAAAAAAAAAAGATTTATACAGGAAAATGATATCAGCAAGATGGTGGACTAGTAAACTCCAAGCCTTTGTTCCCTCATGGAAACACCAGAAAAACAACAATCAGACAAAGATTATTTGTGAAAACTCTAGAAACTAGTTAAGAAATTGCAAAAAATAAGCAAATACTAAAACAATAAAAAGACACACTCAAAAGGGCTGGAAGTTCCATGGTCTTTTGTCTCATCCTTGCTCTACTCCCTCCCCCATGCAATGTAGCTTGGTTGGGAGGAAACCACTCAATTCCTGGTTCTTCCCTTGCGAGTGAAGGAAAAGAATGGAACTTGCTTGCAACATTCTGACTTGTCTGAGAGATGCACAAGGGACTGGTTTTTATCTTGCTTGACTGTGAACGTCCTGATGGAAGAGCACTTAGTTTAGATATCAGGTTGGAGGTACCCTGGATGTAGTGATGGGCACCATGGAACAAGACAGCTGCAAGAGGACTACAGATTTGCAGGCACTAGGGGCAAGAGATTGTGGGCAGAGATTGGGGCAAGAGATTGCTAAAGCCTTGAGAAGAAGCAGGGGTGAGACTCAGGGAAATCCTGACATTTAAAAGCAGCTATGTATATGGAGGAATTGGAGTTGGGAAGCACATACAGAAGACCATGAGAAGCACAATCCCAGAAGAGGTTAAGAGCCTTCATGCTGGATTGATTAATGAGCATCTTCCCCTGCATGGAGTCAGTCTGCAAAGATTGAGAGAGGTGCTGTTTTTTCAAATGCCCAATTTTCAACAAAGATTACAAGGCATATTAAGGAACAGGCAAGCATAGCCAATTCTAAAGAAAAATAATCAATCTCCAAAAACTGTCCCTAAAGAATCACAGGCCTCAGACTTACTTCAGAAAAACTTCATAACAACTTACATATGCCAGTGAGCTAAAGGAGAACATGAGCAGAAAACTAAACAAAATCAGAAAATTATATATGAACAAAATGAGAATATCAACATAAAAATAGAAACTATTTTTTAAAAAATTGACATGGGAAAGATGGCAGAAGAGCCGTCAGACTGTGTGAGTTCCTGTGTGAGTGAGTGAGCGTATGGACGAATTTGCATGCATGTCTCTGTATGTAAGTGGGCATGTGAGTGGCTGACTGAGTGGGGACTTGGGGACAAGTGGCCAGGGCTCACAGGTGAAGTGGCTAGTGGTGTGGCTGCTTTGCTTGGACCCTAGTGATTCCTGAGGTGCAGAAGCTGAGTGCCATTTCCTAAAATCAACAAAGCCCTCTCCAGGAAAAAGCTGCCAGAAACAACTGCCATTGCTAGACTGCCCAACCATCACAGAACCAGGCCAGACACCAGCTGTGAGGGCTGCAGAGGGAGTGCAGTGAGGGAGCCAGAGGCAGAGTCCCAATAGAGAAGACAATACAGGCACCCCACCACCGTCCTGAAAACTGGACAGGGAAGTGCTCTGGCTTGTTCACCATGGAACAACAGACCCACTCTCTGTGACCAGAGGGTTAACTTCTCTGGTGTTGATTGTACCCAGAGGGAATATCCCAAAGCACAAACTTTGGAGGGACAGGATGAGTATAGATTCTCAGGCATCCCACCCTTAACCCTGACCCAGCTGCAGCAGAATGCAACCAAAAAAGGACAAGGAAGACCTCCCAAAAGATCAGCAGTGAGTGCTGGGCTGACCCTACCCCCACCTCCCCAGCAATCCTCTGAACATCAGACACACATGGCTGGGGCACAACTGAGAGAGATGAACCCAGGTGGAGTCTGGATGGTATCACTCTAGAAGAATTCTACTCTGGGATAAGCCTGGTTGGAGAGCCTGCTGCCAATACCTGGGGAGGAGACAACCCTGTATCTCCTCACTGGAGGAGATCCCCCTGACTTTATGAGAGTGGGAGAAGAGGACTGAAGCCCCACCAACCCACACCACCCCCTCCCTGCCCTGGCCGTACACCAGGGAGATTGTGAGTGAGCCTGCAGGGCTGCAGGAGATGGCAGGCAGGCTTGCCTGTGAGCAGCTGAGAGGAATAATTACAAAACCTGCCACAAGAGGGCAGTTAGTGCCCAGATTTTGTTTTTTTTCATTCTTTTTTTGTTCTTTTGTTTGGGTTTAGTGTGTGTGTGTGTGTGTGTGTGTGTGTGTGTGTGTGTGTGTGTGTGATGTGAATGTGTGTGAGAGGGTTCAATTTGTTTTCTCCCCCCTTTTTTTGTTCTTCTTTTGTTTTAGTTTAGTGTGTATGAGAGAGTTCAATTTGCATTCTCCCTCTTTCTTCTTCCTCTTTTGTTTGTTAGGTCTTCCTGGTTTTTTTGTGTTTTTCTCTTTTCTGTTCTTGTTTTTGCTTTTTTGTTGTTTTGAGTTGGAGTCTCACTTTGTTGCCCAGGTTGGAGTGCAGTGGCATGGTCATGGCCACTCCAGCATTGACCTACTGGGCTCAAGCAATCTTTCTGCTTCAGTCTTCCACGTAGCCAGAACTACAGTTGTGTCCTATCACGCACAGCTAATTTTTTTTATTTATTATAGAGATGAGGTCTCACCAAGTTGCCCAGGCTGGTCTTGAACCCCTGGATTCAGCAATCCTCTCGCCTTGGCCTCCCAAAGTGCTGGGATTACAGGTTTGAGTCACCATACCTGGTCCGTTTTTGCTTTTATTTTTCTGTGGTTTATTTCTTTTTTTTATTATTTTGTCTGTTCTTTTTTATTCTACTTTTATCTGTTCTCCTCATTACTGTTACTTTATCTTGGACTTAGGGGATAGACATACATACCCCTTGTGTCATCATATAGAGTGGTGGTGGGGAGTGGGTCTTAGGTGGCCTAAGCCCCAGTCAGTGAACATTGTAATTTACAAGTAGTTTCTGAATCCTAGCTCCCAACCCTCCACCTTATTCAACTCTCAAAACTACAAGAAACAGCAAAGTTTCCCACTCCCAACCTCCTTTCAAAACAAAACAAATTCAGAGGCTCTGATCAGGGAAGAACAGAAGGCTGAGCAAACAATAGAAATGAAAGCCCCACTCAATACCACTGAATAATGAAATTAAAGAGAAAAGAAAGAGATCTGTCACAAATTGAGGGGAAAAAACAGAAGAACACAGGTAATTCCCAGTGTACCAAAGAGGTAATGCCAAAAAGTCAGACCTCAGAGCCCAAACAATGGAAATCACCAATGATTGGACCCAGAATACAACAGGGGTTAGAGGATGGATGGAAAGAGTGAATAAAACTTGAGAAAAACAAGATGCAACATTGAAAGAACTTGTAACAATGATTTTGGCCATAAAAAAGTTTCATCCAATAAATAACAAGATGACAAGCATGGAAAGTGGAATTAACCAAGCAGAAGAAAGAACCTCAGAGCTTGAAGACCAAATATGGAATTAGCCCAATCTGTTAAAAACATAGAAAGAAGACTCAGAAAGAAAGAACAAAGCCTCCAAGAGATGTATGATTATATCAAGAGGCCAAACCTATGCCTGCTTGGTAACCCAGAGGAAGAAAGTTAAATTTAGACTACCTTGGAACAAGTATTCCAGGAGGTTATCCAAGAAAACTTTCCCCATCTCACCAGAGATGTGACCATCCAAACATGAGAGAATCACAGAACCCCCCACAAGACATCAAGTGAGAAGACCAACCACTAGACACATAGTAATTTACCTACACAGAGGCAGTATAAAAGAAAAAAATCCTAAAGGCAGCAAGAGAGTAAGGTTAGACTATCTACTGGGGAAGATCAATCAGAATAACAGCAGACTTACTGTTAGGAACACCACAAGCTACAAGGGCCAGGAGTCCAATTTTCAAAGTCCTCAAAGATAAACAACTTCAAACAAGAATTTCCTATCCAGTCAAGCTCAGTTTCATCAGCAATGGAGAATTAAAATCTTTCCCAGACATACAATCCCTAAAGGAGTATGCTGCTTCCAGATCAGCTCTACAGGAGATGCTCAGGAAAGTATTAAGCACAGAAGAAAAAAAAAGAAAAGAAAAGAAAGAAAGAACAGCCATGTGCTTCCCAAGAATGCAGGAAAACACAGAATCAACACAACATACTTCATGACTGCAAAATTAAAAACACACACATATATCAACCCAAAAGTTAAACGAAAACAAAACAGCCTTATAAGAGTCTCCATGCATGGATAAACTCTCACATTTTAAAAATCAGCCTAAATGTCAATGGACTAAATACACCACTAAAAAGACACAGAATGGCAAACTGAATTTTAAAAAAACAAAACAAAACAAAAGACATGATCCAACCGTATGCTGTCTCCATGAAACACATCTACTACAAGGACACCCACAGACACAAAGTTAGAGGATGGAAAACAAACTTTCACAAGAATGGAACACAAACAACAGCAGGAGTCATGACCTTAATATCAGAAAAAACAACCTTCTAGTAATCAAAAATTTAAAAACATACAGAAGGACACTAAACAATGATAAAAGGTTCAATTCATCAAATCCGTCAACAAGAAATATCCATCCTAAACATATTTGCATCCAACACAGGAATGCCAGCTTTTATAAGGCAACTGCTAAGTAAACTAAAAAAAGATATTGACTCTAACAATATCATAACTCTAACACTATCATTTGTTTCAATAAATGAAAACTGGTTCTTTGAAAGAGTACACAAGCTTGATGAACCCTAGTCAGAATGGCCAAGAAAAAGAGAGAAAAAGCCAAAATAAATGCAATCAGAAACACAAAGCATCAAGTCACAACTGAGCCAGAAGAAATGTCCCAAGGTTTAAAGAAGAAGAAATTGAGACCCTAAATAGACCAATAACAACCAAGGAAGTTGACTCTATCATAAGAAAACTACCTACAAATAAAGCCCTGCACCAGATGGCTTTCCAGGGGAATTTTACAAAATGTACAAGAAGAGCTGATACCAATCCTATTGAAAGTTTTCAGGCAATTGAGAAAGATGGAACTCTCCCCAAATTATTTTATGAAGCTAACATCACACTGACACCAAAACCAGGTAAAGATCCAACAAAGAAAGAGAACTACAGCCAATATCCCTGATGAACATAGATATAAAAATTCTCAACAAGATTCTAGCAAATTGGATCCAACAACACATCTCAGAAATTAGCCACTATGACCAAGTAGGCTTCATCCCCAGGATGCAGGACTGGTTCAACATCTGCAAGACCATAAATGTAATTCAGTACACCAACAGATATAAAAACAAGAACCACATAATTATATCATTAGATGCAGAAAAAGCTTTCGATACAATCCAGCATCTCTTCTTGATAAAAACACTTGAACACCTAGGCATGGAGGGAACATACCTAAAATATTAAGAGCCATCTATGATAAACCCACAGCCAACGTATTGCTAAACAGATAGATATTGGAAGCATTTCCCCTGAAAACCAGAACAAGACAAGGTTGCCCACTCTCACCCTTCTTGTTCAACATAGTGTTGAAAGTCCTAGCTAGAGCAATCAAATAAGAGAAATAAATCAGGGGTTTCCAAATAGGAAAAGTGGAAGTTATTTCTCTTTGCTGATGATATAATCCTATACCTTGAAAACTCAAGAGAGGTTGGGCTCCATGGCTCTGCCTGTAATCCCAGCACTTTGGGAGGCCCAGGCGAGCGGATTGCCTGAGCCTGTGGGTTTGAGACCCACCAGGGCAGCTTGGCAAGACCTCAGCTCTATAATAAAATCAAAAATTAGCTGGGCATGGTAGTACACATCTGTAGTTCTGGCTACTTGGAAGACTCAGGCAGAAGGATTGCCGGAGCCCAGCAGGTCAACGCTGCGGTGGCTGGGAGTGTGCCACTGCACTCCAGTCTGGGCGACAGAGTGAGACTCCAACTCAAAAAAAGAAAAAAAAGAAAACCCAAGAGAATCTGTCAAAAACCTCCTTGCACTGATAGAGGACTTTGGCAAAGTCTCAGGGTATAAAATAAATGTGCAAAAGATAATCACATTCTTATACAGCAACAGCAAACAGGCAGAGAAACAAAAAGCACAATCCCATTCATAATAGTCATTTTAAAAATGAAATACCTCAGAATGTCTTAACCAGAGATGTAAAAGACCTTTTCAACAAAAGATCTTTTCTACTCAAAGAAATCAAATAAGACACAAACAAATGGAAAAATATTCCATGCTCATGGATTGGAAGAATCAAAATTGTTAAGATGTCCATCCTGCCAAAGGCAGTCTACAGTCTTTTTTTTTTCCATGCAAAGTTTGTTTATGTATTTATTTATTTATTTTTAAACCATATTTTTTTATTTTAAAATTGTGGGGTACAGTTAAGGGTTAGGTATACAAATATGCATCGTTCAGGCACCCTTGTTGATAAGGGGTGTACCCCCGTCCCCAGACAGACATTGACTATCATTAATCCCACCTCCCTTCCCCTTCCTGCCCCCCCTCATAGTTTCCTGCCACTGTCAATCCTTTTCTTTTAGTATTATGATAGATGTTCAAGGTTCACTTATGAGTGAGAACATGTGATACTCAGATCTTTGTTTCTGTGAGAGATCACTCAGTATTATAAACTCTTGTTCCATCCAGGTTGCTGTGAAGTTCATGATTTTGTTCTTTTTTATGGCTGCGTAGTACTCCACCATGTATATGTACCACATTTTTTTAATCCAGTCCTCTTTTGATGGATAGCATGGTTGGTGTCTACAGTCTTAATGCAATACCCACTAAATTACCAACATCATTCTTCTCAGAGTTGGAAACAATAATACAGAAATTCATATGAAAACATAAACAACCATGAATAGCCAAAACAATCCTCAGCAAAAGAAGCAAAATGGGAGATATCACTTTAAACTTTATTATAAGGCTACAATAATCAAAATAGCCTGGTATTGTACAAGAACAAGTATATAGACCAATGGAACAAGATAGAGATTCTGTAATCAAAACTTCAATTTCTCAACCAATTCATCTTTGAAAAAGCCTCCACCAACAACCACTGGAAGAGGAGAACCTATTCAATAAACGGTGCTGGGAAAACTGGCTGCCCATATGCAGAACATTGAAACAGGACCCCTACCTATAATCATACACAAAAATCAACTCTAAATGGATCAAAGACCTAAACATAAAACCTAAAGCTACAAGAATCTTAGAAAATGCAAGAGACATTCTCACAGAAATTGGAATAGGCAACCAATTCCTGATCAAAATCCCAAACGCCCATGCCATAAGAGATAAGATAGACAAGTAGGATTTCATCAAACTGAAAATCTTCTGCAAAGCAAAAGAAACCATCAAGAGAGTGGAGAGGTAGCCTACAGAATGGGAAAAAATATTTGCCAACTGTATATCTGATAAAGACCTAACATTGAGAATCTACAAGAACTCAAATGTGCCAAAAGGAAAAAAACAAACAGTCCCATCAAAAAGCAGACAGTAAATATGAATAGACACTTCTCCAAAGAAGACATACAGGCAGCCAAATGATACATGAAAAAATGTTCAGTTTCACTAATCATCAAAAAAATGCAAATCAAAACCACATTAAGATACCACCAGTCAGTTTGGCCATTATTAATAATTCAAAAAACAACACATCCTGGAGAGGATATGGGGAAAGGGAATGCTTCTACTCTGTTGGTGGAAGTGTAAATTAGCACAACCTCTGTGGAAAACAGTGTAGAGATTCCTAGAAAAATCTAAACATCTACCTTCCTTACAATCCACCAGTGCCCCTTGGGTAATATACCCAGAGGAACTCAAATCATTCTACACAAAAGATACCTGCGCATGCATATTTATTGCAGCACTATTCACAACAGCAAAAATATGGAACCAACCATGCTGCCCATCAAAAGTGGACTGAATTTTTTTTTTTTTTTTTTGAGGGGTTGAATGCAGCTTATTTTATTTAGCTTCTTTTTTTTTTTTTAATAATCAGTATTTTTTATTATCGTTTTGTAGGGTACAGTTAAGGACTGAATTTTTAAAAAGTGGTATATATACACAATGGAATATTATGCAGCCATAAAGAAGGATAAAATTATGGACTTTGCAGCAACCTGGATGGATTTAGAGTCTATAATACTCAGTGATCTACCACAGAAACAAAGGACTGAGTACCACATGTTCTTACTCATAAGCAGACCCTGAACATTTATCCTAATACTATAAGAAAGGATTTGGAAGTAGTGGGACACTGCCAGGGGAAGGAGGGGTGGAGCACAAAACATCAATAAGGGTACCTGATCCCAAACTAGGCAAAGTGGGGATCAAAGAGAGGCCCAAACTTCACCTGTATGATGACCACTTATGTACCTAATCCTGAATTCCACTCCACATCTTTAAAATAAAATTAAGAAAAAAAAAACAAAAAAACAATCTGGGCACAGTGGCTCATGCCTGTAATCCTAGCACTTTGGGAGGCAGAGATGAGAGAATTGCCTGAGCACAGGGATTCGAGACCAACCTGGATAACTTGGCAAGACCTCATCTCTACAGTAAATCAAAATATTAGTCAGGTATTGTGGTACACACCTGTAGTTCTAGCCACTTGGAAGACTAAGGTGGAAGTTTCGTCTGAACCCAGCAGGTCAAGACTGTGTTAGCTATGAGCGTGCTACTGCATTCCAGCCTGGGCAATGGAGTGAGACTCTGAGTTACAAAACAAACAAACACATAAATAAATAGGGCCAAACAGAAATTCAGGAGCTGAAAAACACAATACCTGAATTGAAAATTTACTAGAGAGCTTTAGCAGAAGATTCAAATAGGCAGAAGCAAAAAAAGTAAACTTGAAGACACGTCATTTTGAATTATGATGTCTGTGGAGAAAAAAAGAAGAAGGAGGAGGAGGAAGAGAGGAAGAAGAAGAAGATGAAAAGTGAACAGAGCCTAAGGGACTATGAAACACCAACAAACAAACCAAAATATATATTATGGGACTCTCAGAAAGAGAAGAGAAAGAATGAAAGTGACAGAAAGGTAATTTGAAGAAATAATGGCCAAAAGCTTCCCAAATTTGAGGAAATACGTGGGTATAATACATCAATACCAGAAGCCAAACAATCTCCCAATAGGATAAAACCAGAGACTAACAATGAGACACATTATAATCAAGCTATCAATAAAAGAGAATCTTGAAAACAGCAAAAAAAAAAAAAATGTTTTAAAGCAACTTGTCACATACACAGGACACTCAATAAAATTGTTAGTAGATTTCTCAGCCGAAATCAAGCAAGCCAATAGGATGATATATTTAAAATGCTGAAAGACAAACAACTATCAATGAATAATTCTATATCTGACAATACTGTTCTTCAAAAATATGAGAGATAATAAAACATTTCCAGAAAAAAATGAGGAAGGTTATTTCCACTAGATCTGCTCTACAAGAAATGCTAACATGATTCCTTCAAGTTGAAAGAAAAGCACATTAGACAGTAGCTCAAAGTAATATAATGATAGTTCTTTGGTAAATGTAAATACATGGACAAATACAAAAACCAATATTATTGTAACTTGGCTTATAACTCTACTTTCTATTTTTCTACAGGATTCAAAAGCATAAAACATAATTATAAATCTATATTAATGGCACATGATATATAAAGTAGTAGCCATATAGATGAGAACAGAGATCTTCAAGCACAAGATGAACACACAACTATGAAACACTTAAAGAAAATAACACTCTGAAAGAGATACATCAAATAAACTCAAAAGTCAACACCTGAGCAGAGTTAATAAGGCACAAAAAGGCTTTTAAAATGTCATATTCATATCTTCAGTGAAACAAGAGAAGACATTATATTCACAAAATAAGAGCTTGATGTAATAAAATCGCTTGAGAATCTTATAAATATAATTAAAAATATAAAAATTAAATATTCAAGATAGATAGCATATAAATTGTCAGTAGAAGAATGAGATAACTAAAGACCCAATTAGAAAGTGGAAATATTAAAACTTATTAAGTATTTCTTTCAGCATATAAAGTTAAAAAAAAAAAGAAAAGAAAGAGATGTGAAAATAGCTTCAGAAATTTTTTTTTTTTTGAGTTGGAGTCTCTCTCCGTCGCCCAGACTGGAGTGCAGTGGCCGCTCCCGGCCACCGCAGCCTCGACCTGCGGGGCTGCGGTGATCCTTCCGCCTCAGCCTTCCAAGTAGCTGGAACTGCAGGCGTGCGCTACCACGCCCGGCTGATTTTTTTGATTTATTGTAGAGATGAGGTCTCGCCAAGTTGCCCAGGCGGGTCTCGAACCCGCGGGCTCAGGCAACCCACTCACCTCGGCCTCCCAAAGCGTGGGATTACAGACTGAGTCACTGAGCCCGGCCAGGTTTTCTTATGTGCTCAAGTGGGTCTCGAACCCGCGGGCTCAGGCAATCCACTCACCTCGGCCTCCCAAAGCACGAGATTACAGGCTGAACCACCAAGCCCAGCCTTCGGAAACTTTACTATCAGCATGGCAGATGTTGCAGAATAGCAAGAGTTGCAAAACAGGAGAACAAAAGGAATCAAAAAGAGGAAATAATCAAAAGACTAATAGAAGAAAATTCCTCCTGAGATATATAGTTTCGGATTGCCCACTAGAGGCTGGGTACATGAAAAAAAGACCTAGACTAGGCACATCATAGTAACATTTTGCATAGCAACAATAAAGAAAAAATTCTAAAAGTTATCAGTAAACAATGAAAACAAACAAAAGAGATAACAGATGCTACCTACAAGGGAATGGCGAGACCTCTTTTCTACAATAAATCAAAAATGAGCCGGGCGCGGTAGCGCGCGCCTGTAGTTTCGGCTCCTTGAAAGGCTGAGGCGGAAGGATCGCCGGAGCCCAGCAGGGGCCGGGAGTGGTCACTGCACTCCCCTCTGGGCGACAGTGCGAGACTCCAACTCAAAAAAAAAAAGAGTCTCATGCTAATAAAAACTATAACTCTTCCAAAGAACTACACTTTTTCCCTTTTAGTAAGAGCGTTATGAAACCTATCATATTTCTTTTTTTGCCCTGGATGACAGGACGCTATGATGCTTAAGCACCAGAGCCATATTAACTAATAAGCTATGATATTTGAATTTTATTTTATTTCTTGTTCCTAGTTGTCAATTATTTTGTCTATATAATTAACCTTTTGTATAAGTATTTCTCTCTAATTTTTAATTGGGGTAAGATACATATAATATAAAATGACCATCTTAACCATGTTTAAACGTACATACAGTTCAGTTGTGTAAAGTACATTCACATTGTTGTGCAACCAATCTCCAAAACTCTTTTTAGCTCATAAAACTAAAACTCTATACCCATTAAAAAAAACCAAGTCCTCATTTTCCCCTCCCCACCAGCCCCCATAAGTAACATGCTACTTTCTATATCTATGATTTTTACTGCTCTGGGTACCTCATATAAGTGAACTCATAAAGTTCACTCATATTTGCTTTTGTACATGGCATATTTCTCTTACCATAAAGTCCTCTACATTTATCCATGTTGTATCATACATCAGAAGTTACTTCCTTTTAAGGTTGAATAATATTCCATTGTATTTATAGTCCGCATTTTTTTTCCATTCATCTATCAATGAACACTTGTGTTGCTTCTATCTGTTGGCTATTGTGAATAATGATGCTGTGAATATGAGTATATAAGTATCTGCTGAGTCCTTGCTTTTAATTCTTTTGTGTACATACACAAAAAATGGAATGCCTGTTTAATATGGAAATTCTATTTTTCTATTGCCATACTGTTTTCCACAATGGCTACACCATTTTACATTCCCACCAGCTGTACACAAGGGTTCCAATTTCTTGACACCCTCATCAACCCTTGTATTATATACATAAAGGAGCTCCTCAGTTTACAGTGGGGTCACATCCCAACAAATCCATTATAAGTTGAAAGTATTATAAATCTAAAAGCCTGGCCTACCTTAAATGTGCTCAGAACACTTGCATTAGTCTATAGTTGGACAAAATCATTTAACACAAAGCCCATTTTATAATAAAATGCTATGCTTTACATACCTCATGTAACTTATGAAGATTGTACTAAAAGTGAAAAACAATGCTTGTGCTCAAAATGAATATACACAGCTGAAAGCACACTGGACCAGAAGAATGTTTGAAGCATTAGACTAAAATTAATTGCTGATAATGGAGATGCTACAGTGACAGAATTATCAATCTCTCTCTTTTGATGAGGCTTGAGAATAGCTGGTAGAAGGCACCGAGGCATCAACATTTGCTGATGGCTTAGAAGGCAAAGTGTTCTAAGATATCAGGTTCTGAAATTTTATTTCTTCTTTTTATTACATATTTGTTTATTGCAAACAAGAGCATCTTATATCAGCTTTTGAGAATCTCTTGTAATCGACACCCATTTCTTCTAACATTCATACGCCACAGCTGATAGTTGCAAATGTCCCTGCCATTTTCTTTGCTGTGAACTTTCTTGCTGCTTCAGGTATCACTTCTTCTAGCTCTGCCTCAACATCTTTACTTTTTTCTTCCTCCAGTTTGATCAGCTTCTCATTGTAAAGCTCTTTAGCCTTAATGCCAACAAGCTCATGAATATTCTTTATTTTCTTTTCATCAATGTCTGATTCTATTTTTCGAGCACTAATATCTTGTTACTTACTATTTCATCAATAGCAGAATCTTTGTTAAAGTTTTGAATGTGTTCACATGTAGTATCTTCAAAACTTTCTTCTAAATGCTATTTATGCATTGCTGTGTGACTTCTTCCCATGCAGCCGCGATGTTCCAGATAGCATTTAGAATGTTAAAACTTTCCCAAATCTTTCAAAGTGTTTGGCCAGATTCAGTCACTTCAACAGGCTGTGCAAACATTTGATGTAAATAATATGCTTTGAATACAGTTACTAAAAACCACATCACTTTTGCACCATCTTAAAGTTAAAAAAAAATCAATAAATTGAACCATCGCAAGTCGGGGACCATCTGTGTGTGGAGATATTTATATATTTTGGATATATATTATAAAGATATAAAATATTAATAACAGGCTGGGCTCGGTGGCTCAGCCTGTAATCCCAGCACTTTGGGAGGCCAAGGCGAGTGGACTGCCTGAACCTGCGGGTTCGAGACCAGCCCGGGGAAGTTGGTGAGACCTTGTCTCTACATTAAAAAATAAAACATTAGCTGGGCATGGTAGCATGCATCTGTAGTTCCTGCTACTTGGAAGACTGAGGTGAAAGGATCGCTGGAGCCCAGCAGGTCAACGCTGGGGTGGCCGTGAGCGTGCCACTGCACTCCAGCCTGAGTGGAGTGAGACTCCAACTAAAAAAAAAAAATTATATATATGTACACATATATATATAATTTGTGTGTATTTATAAATTATAAATACTGTATATTTATAATTATAATACAATAAATACTTATATATTACAAATATATGCACATGATAATGACTAGCCTAATGGGTACAAGGTAGTACCTCACTGTGGTTTTGATTAGTGATATTTTTATGTGCTTCTTGAGCATTTATTATCTTCTCTGAGGAAACGCCAGTTCAAATCCTGTCTTAGTCCATTTGTGTTACTATAAAGGAATACACAAGACTGGGTAATTCATAAACAAAGATCTATTTGGCTATGGTTCTGTAGGCTGTTCAAGAGGCAATGGTGACGGCATCTGCTTGGTTTCTGGTGAGAACCTCACGCTGCTTCTGCTCATGGTAGAAGGTGACGGGGAGCAGGCATGCAGAGATCACCTGGTGGCAGTGGAAGCAAGAGAGAGGAGGAGGAGGTGCCAAGCTCTTTTTTTTTTTTTTTTTGAGTTGGAGTCTCACTCCGTCACCCAGGCTGGAGTGCAGTGGCACGCTCCCGGTCACCACAGCCTCGACCTACTGGGCTCCATCAATCCTTCCACCTCAGTCTTCCAAGTAGCCAGAACTACAGGCGCGTGCCACCATGCCTGGCTAATTTTTGATTTATTGTAGAGAGGAGGTCTCACCAAGTTGGCTGGCCGGGTCGAACCTGCGGACTCAGGCAATCCACTCACCTCCGTCTCCCAAAGTGCTGGGATTACAGGCTGAGCCACCTATCCCGGCCTTTTTGCAACTAGTTCTTGTAGAAACTAAGAGTTAGAGCTCACTCAAGTGAGAATGCCAATAAGTCATTCATGAGGGATCTACCCCCACAATCCAAATACCTCCCACCTGGCCCTACTTCCAATATTGAGGATCAAATTCCAACACGAGACTTAATGAGGGTAAACAAATCATATCCAAACCATATCACATCTTTTACCTATTTTTAATTAAATTGTTTGTTGGTTTTGTTGTTGTCTTGTAGGAGTTCTTTATATATTTTAGACATTAACTCCCGTACAGTTATGTAACTTACAAATATTTTCTCCCATTCCATGGTTTACCTTTTCACTCTATTGATTGTGTCCTTTGATGCACAGAAACTTTTAATCTTCATGAAGTACAATTTATCTTTTTTCTTGTATTACCTGTGCTGTTGGTGTGTTATCAAAGATCAATGATCAAATCTAACGTCATAAATATTTTCTGTTTTTTCTAAGAATTTTCTAAGGACTTCATAGTTTTAGACATTATATTTAGGTCTTTGATCCATTTTGAGTTAACTCTTCTATATAGTGTAAGGTAGGGGTCTAACTTCATTTTTGTGCATGTGGATAACCTATATAACAATACATTTGATTTTACTTGTTGATTTTGTATCCCACAATATTGCTGAACTCCCACTAATAAGTTTCAAGATATTTTTTGTAGATTCCTTGAGATTGTTCAGGATGAGTATCTGAAAATCTAAACTCTAAATGTTTCCATTTCAAATTGTTGGGTTTTTAAAAATTATTTGGAATCCCACTCTGTTGCCCAGACTGGAGTGCGTGGCACGCTTACAGCCACCTCAGCATCGAACTGCTAGGCTCCAGCGATCCTTCCACCTCAGCCTTCCAAGTAGCCAGAACTACAGGGGCCCGCCTGGCTGGCTAATTTTTGATTTATTGTAGAGACAAAGTCTCCCTGAATTGCCGGGGCTGGTCTCAAACCTGCGGGTTCAGGCAATCCACTCGCCTTGGCCTCCCAAAGTGCTGGGATTACAGGCTAAGCCACCGAGCCTGGCCTCGAAAATTTCTGAGCACTGACATAATGCCACAAGTGGCAAAGTCCACATATAAGTATTTAACACAAACTTAGTTTCATGCACAAAATTTTTTTTTTAATGTGTAAGTTATCTTCAGGCTATGTGTATAAAATGCATATGAAACAAATAAATTTCATGTTTATTGGGTTCCATTTCCAAGCTACCTTATTATGTATATGAAAATAATCACCGGGCTCAGTGGCTCAGCCTGTAATCCCGCCTTTGGGAGGCTGAGGTTAGTGGAATGCCTGAGCCCGCGGGTTCGAGACCCACCTGGGCAGGGCAGACCTCATCTCTACAATAAATCAAAAAAATTAGCCGGGCGTGGTAGCGTGCGCCTGTAGTTCCAGCTACTTGGAAGGCTGCGGCGGAAGGATCGCCAGAACCCAGCAGGTCGAGGCTGTGGTGGCCGGGAGCAGCCACAGCACTCCAGTCTGGGCGACAGTGAGACTCCAACTCAAAAAAAAAAAAAAGAAAGAAAATAATAAAAAATTGCAAAACCAAAACATTTCTAGTCTCAAGCATTTCAGATAAATACTCAATCTATATTTCCATAGAATAGCAAAAGAACACACAGAAACCCCCCCAAAATACAATGCTGTTTCTAAATATTCAAAAAAATGATACTTAGGTGTACATCTAGCAAAACATGCATAATACCTATATTGTGAAAACTTAAAAATGCTCATGAAAGAAATTAAAGATAAAAATAAATGGAATTACATATCATGTTTATAGATTGAAAGACTCAATATAGCAAAAGTGTCAATTATCCTCAAATTGTTATACAGGTTGCATAACAGATACGAGTTACATATATATAATATGCATATTATATATAAAAAATATATATTTATATGTATAATATATATGATATAGATTTATATGAGCCAATTTCTCATAACAAATCCCCTTATATAAAATAAAATTTATAGCCAGGTTCGGCGGCTCAGCCTATAATCCTGCGCCTTTGGGAGGCTGAGGTGAGTGGATTGCCTGAGCCCACAGGTTTGAGACCCGCCTGGGCAACTTGGCGAGACCTCATCTCAACAATAAATCAAAAATGAGCCAGGCGTGGTAGCGCATGCCTGTAATTCCGGCTACTCGGAAGGCTGAGGTAGAAGAATCGCCAGAGCCCAGTAGGTCGAGGCTGTAGTGGCAGGGAGCAGCCACTGCACTCCAGTCTGGGCGACAGAGTGAGACTCTAACTCAAAAAAAAAAAAATTTATATTATATATACACTGTATATTATATATAAATAGTTGGGATGCCACCAGGTACACCCATATAAGATGGCAAATTTAATCAATAAATGTGTGTGTTCTGATTGCTCCACTAAGCAACTGTTCTCTGATCTCTGTCCCTCTCCCCAGACCTCCCTATCCTGATACACAACAATATCATTAATAATCCTATAATGAATCACATTAGCACAAAGGAGGCATCAGCAGTCACTGAGCACTGCCAGGGAAGGGGGTAGGGGGCACCTAATAACACAAAGGGTACCTGGTCCCAAACTAGGGGAAGTGAGGGCCAATTGGAGACCCAAACTTCACCTGCATGCGTCTACTTGTATAGTTAATGCTTACTTGTACCCCTACATCTTCTATAATATATATATATTTAAATCCTACAATAACCTCTAAGTGTTCAAGTGAAAGGAAGAGTTGTATGCCTCTCACTTTAAATCAAAAGCTGGAAATGATTAAGCTTAATGAGGAAGGCATGTTAAAAGTCAAGGTATGCTAAAAGCTAGACCTCCTGTGCCAAACAGCCAAGTTATGAATACAAAAGAAAACTTCTTGAAGGAAATTAAAAGTTCTATTCCAATGAACACACGAATAATAAGAAAGCCACACAGCCTTATTGTTTACATGGAGAAAGTTTTAATGTCCTAAATTGAAGATCAAAGCCTCCACAACATTCCCTTGATTCAAAACCTAATCCAGAGCAAGATCTAACTCTCTCAAATTGCAAAGGCTAAAAAAGGTGAGGAAACTATGGAAGAAGAGTTTGAAGCTAGCAGAGGTTGGTTCATGAGATTTAAGAAAAGAATTCATCCCCACAACATGAAAGTGCAATGTGAAGCAGAAAGTGTTAATGTGGGAGTGACATCAAGTGATCCAGAAGATCTAGCTAAGATCATTGAGGAAGGTGGTTACACTGAATAACAGATTTTCAAGGTCAACAAAACAGCTTTACATTAGAAGATGTCATCTAGGCTAACAAGAAGTCAACACCTGGCTTTAAAGCTCATTGACATTCCCAAAATTGTACAGCATTTAAAAATTATGCTAAATCTACTCTGCTGTGCTCTGTAAATGGAACAACAAAATTTGGATGAGGGGACACTTATTTACAGCATTATTTACTGAATATTTTAAGCTCACTGTTGAGACTTACTGCTCAAAAAAGATTCTTTTCCATATATTCCATACATTACTATTCATTGGAGATGTATGAGATGAATGTTGTTTTCATGTCTGCTAATACAAAATACATTCTGCAACCCATGAATCAAAGAGTCATTTTGACTTCTTATTGTCTTATTATTTAAGAAATGTATTTTCTAAGTGATTTATCTGATGGATCTGGGCAAAGTAAATTGAAAATCTTCTGGAAGCAGTCACCATTCTAGATGCCATTAAGAAAATTCATGACTCATGAGAGTAGTTAAAATATCAACGTTAGCAGAGTTTGGAAGAAGTTTATTCCAACCCTCATGAATGATTTTGAGGGGTTCAAGACTTCAGTGGAGGAAGTAAATGATGTGATAGAAATAGCAAGATAATTAGAATTGAAGAGCAACCTGAAGATATAACTGAATTGCTACAATCTTATGATCAAATTTGAATAAATGAGGAGTTAATTTTTATTTTTTTATTATTTATTTTATTTATTTTTATTTATTTTTGAGTTGGAGTCTCACTCTGTCTCCCAGACTGGAGGGCAATGGCACGCTCCTGGCCACAGCAGCCTTGCCCTGCTGGGCTCCAGCGATCCTTCTGCCTCAGCCTTCCAAGTAGCTAGAACTACAGGTACACGCTACCATGCCTAGCTAATTTTTGATTTGTAGAGATGAGGTCTCGCCAAGTTGCCTGGGTGGGTCTCCAATCCGCAGGCTCAGGCAATCCACTCGCCTCGGCCTCCCAAAGTGCTGGGTTTACAGGCTGAGTCACCTAGCCCAGCTGAGGAGTTGATTTTTAATGGATAAGCAAAGAAAGTGGGTTTTTAAGATGGAATCTACTCTTGATGAAGATGCTGTGAATATTGTTGGAATGACAGCAAAGAATGTGGAAGGCCGGGTGCGGTGGCTCATGCCTATAATCCCTGAACTTTGGGAGGCTGAGGTGAGAGGATTGCCTGAACCCATGGGTTCGATACCAGCCCAGGCAACTTGATGAGACCTCATCTCTACAATAAATAAATAAAAATTAGCTGGGCATGGTGGTGCATATCTGTAGTTCCAGCTACTTGGAAGGCTGAGGTGGAAGGATCACCTGAGCCCAGCAGGTCAACCCTGGGGTGACTGTGAGCGTGCCACTGTACTCCACCCTGGGCAACAGAGTGAGACTCCAAATCAGAAAAAAAAAAAGAATTTGGATTATTACATAAACTTAATTGATAAAGTAGTGGCAGGGTTTGAGAGGATAGACTTCGATTTTGAAGGAAGTTCTACTGGCAGTAAAATGCTATGAAACAGCATTGCATGTTACAGAGAAATCACTCACAGAAGAGTCAATGGATGCAGCAAACTTCATTGTTGTCTTATTTTAAGAAATTTCCACATCCACCACAACCTTCAGCAATCACCACCCTGATCATTTAGCAGCCATCAATATCATGGCAAGAGTAACAGCAAAAATTATGACTTTGTGAAAGCTCAGATAATTTTTAGCAATTTTTAGCTATAAAGTATTTTTAAATTAAGGTATGTACATTTTTGAGACATAATGATATGGTACACATCATAGATTACAGTATAGTGTAAATATAACTTTTGTGTGTACTGGGAAACCAAAATTTTGTGTGACTCACTTTATTGTGATTTTTATGTTACATTGGTTATCTGAAACCAAATCTATAATATCTCAAGGTATGTGTGTGCATATATATATATATGGATATATGTATGGATATATATATGTGGATTTATTATAAGTAATTGGCTCATGTGATTATGGAGGATGACAAGTTCATCATCTGCAAACTGGAGACCTAGGGAAACCAGTAGCTTAGTTCAGTTCCAGTTGAGTCCAAAGGCCTGAGAAATAGAAGTGTTGATGGTATAAGTTTTAAACCAAGTCTAAAGGCCTGTAAACTGGACGCCCAATGGTCTAAGTTCCAGACGGAAGGAAGACTAATTTCTCAGCTTAAGTAGTGAAGCCTCTATCTTTTGTTTTATTTCTGCCCTTAATTGACGTGATAATGCCCACCCACATTGAGGAGGGCCATCTGCTTTACTTGTCTCCTGATTCAAATGCTAATCTATTATGGAAACAGTCTCACAGACACACCCAGAAATAGTGTGCAACCAGATTTCTGGGCTTCCCATGACCTAGACAAGTTATACATAAACTATCACACAGATTTAACACAATTCCTTTCAAAATTCCAGCAAGGTTTTTTGTAGCTATAGACAAGATTATTTCAAAATGTATACAGATGTGCAAAGGAAATAGAATAGTTAAACCAATTTCAAAAAAGAAGCAAAAAGTAGAACAACAAATTTATGTGATATCATTAGAGGGACATTTACGTAGATCAGTAGTATACAGTTGAAAACTCTCTTTAACGTATAATCAACTAATTAAAAGAAGGATTAATTGTATAAAAGTAGTCACACATTTAAGATTTTTATTCATTTCTAATTTTAAAATATGTATGTTTATCATAAAAACTTCAAAGTGTATCAAGTGAAATATAGAAATTTTCTTTCCTTTCATTCTATTTGTGCATTCCAAAGATACCCATGATTAACAACTTGATAATGTATACTTTCAGATTTTCTTTTCCTATGCTCTTCAAAGCATATATGCAGATATATCTTTAATCTTTATTATTGAATCAAAAGATTTTTGAAAATTTTTGAATCAAAAGATAGAATAATATAATGAGTCAGTATATACCTATCACCTAGCTGCAACTATAATCAATGTATGGTCAATCTTGTTTCATCCATTCTCCCACCTACTTTCTTCCATCACTCACGAATTATTTGTAAGTAAATAAAGACGTAATAACATTTCATCAGTAAACATTTTGCTATTTATCTCTAAAAGATAAGGACTTTAAAAAATCATTACCACACCTATATTTTAAAAAATAACTCTTAAATAACATCAAATACTCAGTGTTCAAATTTTTCCAATATACAACTTTTTAATTTTTTATTTTTTTGAGTTGGAGTCTCACACTGTTGCCCAGGCTAGAGTGCAGTGGCACATTCATGGCCACTGCAGCCTCGACCTGCTGGGCACAGGTGATCCTTCTGCCTCAGCCTTCCAAGTAGCTGGAACTACAGGTGCACACTACCACACCTGGCTAATTTTTTTATTTATTGTAGATACGAGGTCTCACCATGGTGCCCAGGTTGATCTCAAACCATGGATCCAGGCAATTCTCTTGCCTCATCTCCCAAAGTGCTGGGATTATAGGCTTGAGCCACCACGCCTGGCCTATACAACTTTAAAGAGTCTCAAATATTGCTAGAAATGTACAGAAGGAGAAGTATGTAACAGGTATCATAAAGCTAAACTTGAGACTTTTCATGTACACAACTTGATCCAGATCTATGACTTTTAAAGTAAATAATTCAATTGCACAGATATACATTTATTTATTTAAGGCATCAGAACAGAGTTGTGCAAATTACCTGTTGGAAATAAAGTCATGCGCCACATTTCAATGTTTTGGCCAATGATGAACTGCATGTACAACAGTGATCTCGTAAGATTATACTACTGTATTTTTACCATACCTTGCCTATGTTTAGATACACAAATACTTACCGTTATATTACAACTGCCTACAGTATTCAGTACTGTAACATGCGGTACCATTTTGTAGCCTAGGAACAATAGGCTGTACCACATAGGTGTGTAGTAGGTTATATCATCTAGATTTGTATAAGTATACTCTATTATGTGCACACTAGATGAAATCCCCTAAGGACACATTTCTCAGAATGAATCCCTGTCAGTAAGGGACATGTGACTATATTAATGATCCAGGAGAGCTAATTTACCTCTGGGTCAGTTTTTTTTTTTTTCTTTTATTTTATTGTAAAGATATGGAGTACAAGTCAGGACATAAGCAGTCCATGTGCAGGTGTGGTTCATTTTGGAAGTTTTTTGTTTTTGTTTTGTTTTATTTTGTTTTGTTTCAGTGTCTTCCACTGGGTCAGAGAACACATTTATTTAATTTGTTTTTTCTTGAGACAAGGTCTTGCCCTGTCATCCAGGCTGGAGTGCGGTGGCGTGATCATAGCTCACTACAGTGTACCTAAGGCTCGGTTCTTGACATTTAAGTCTTTGAAAAATACTCTTGAATTCTATTCATAACCACTAGAGCTCAGTCTCTTCTTTAAAATGTGAAATTAACGCATTTTAGAAAACAAAAGAATCACAGAACTTACTCCAAGTTGGTGCTGAATAAAAAAAGAGACCACCTTTGTGATAGTCTATGGTCTTATTTAAAACAAAATTCCAGGGAAATCTGTGAAAGATGGGAGAAAGATCTCATTAAGACTCTTTTATTTCCCCTTTTCCTGACATAATTGAGGAAAATTTTGTTTGTGATAGAATAAGAAAACAATATTGCCCCTAGAGATGGATTTACATTTTTAGACATTATTTTAATTTCTCCCCTAGGGTGTTTTCCTATATTGCAATGGGTAAACTCATTGAGGAGAACTGAGTCCCTGTTGTACTACCGCAGGTAAACTGAGGCATGGAGCTTGGGACTCTGCAAATGGATGACTAGCAACCTCTGTTTCCTTACTGATGGCCAGGCTTTCAACTTAGAACTTCCTATTTTTAGATTTCTAAAGGACTTCAAGGTAAACACAACTCTTAGAATATGCTTTATTGGGTCTTCAAACAGTTCTGCTGCCCAGCAGAAACCTTTTGGTTTCACAGCGACTGTCTAATGTTGGCAGGCTCAAAGGTTGATCATGTCTCTCAGTAGTACTGACAACTTTGTTCTGTAAATACCTGCTTTCTCTTAAAGTAGTATTTTGGGGAGAAGTTATTATGTTCCTCTTTTCATATTCCTGCTTTGACCCAAAGAGAAGGGACTGTCCACAAACACTTTCTCTAGGACAGGTCAGTGCTAAAGAAGGAGCATCCACCCTTCTAACCCATGACTTCACGTCTCTATGGGAACAGGTCTGGCTGATCAGATCTGACAGTTATTAGATCAGATCTGCCACATTCTATTGGTGGATCTGGAGGGCTAAAAGTCATTGCACCTGACGCATAGTTGCTTGCTCTCCTGGCACTGAGTGGCTCCTCTGGTCTCTCACATAGGGCCTGTCCTGTTAGGGCTATCAGGTCTCTATTTTCCCTTTCAGCATGTGACCAAGTGGGGAGGTGTCTTCCCTTGGGATAGGTGGTAGGAGGCCTCAATCAGCAAAGTGGTCATTATCAAAAAATCCTAGTGTCAATCCATCTTTTGTCTGTTTACGCTATCAAAGTAAAGGGATACATGCACAAAATTTCATCTCACCCCCTTCTCAAAGAATTAAACAAAGAAAGAATTAAAACATATCCCAAATACCTGTATTGCCTTCATGTATGTAAATAGTTCCACTATGCAGCATGTGGAACTGCCCAACTGTGTCAATGCCCAACTGTGACATTATGAGTGGAGATTCACACGTGACACTATTAGGACTTGCTTCGAACTTCCTTTCCTTGGCTAATGTGAGTAAGTACATGTGGTTTATTTAGTTTTCCTGCAAAAGGAGGAAAATACACTTACTGGTGTATAGATAGTTCTAAGATCTTGAAGAATAACTGTATGAGAAAATACTTTCAAAGAAAGGGTTTAAAGTCTATATTTTATTTTTATTTTATTCTGTTTTTCACTTTGTCCCCTTATCTTCTGACAGGATAACAATCTCTGCTTATGACAGAGAGCAGTATTATTCCACAGTTAGTGTTGCCAGATTTAAGGGAAGAAAACAAACAAACCAGAATGATCAGCTAAATTTGAATTTCATATAAAAATAATTTTTAGTCTAAGTACATCCCATGCAATATTTGGTAGGGCATAGTGATCTTGTGAGACATTTAAACTATTGACACAAAAATTCGTTGTGTTTATCTGAAATTCAGATTTAACTGGGTACCTCCTATTTTATTTTATAGGGTTGGATGTAGACAATTCTATCTGGAGTAAAGACATTTATCATAGCAGCCAAAGATTTTTCAAAAGCCTAGATGTTTATTCAAGACTTTCTTTATCACTAGGCAATTAGTAATATTCTTCCTTCTTTTCTTTCTTCCCTTAACAAGTAGTTAGTAAGTGTCTGCTACATGTCAGATACCATTTTATGTGCTGGAATAAGATAATAAGCAAGTCAAAGAAAAAATAAATACAAATAATTTCAAAAAATGCTGAAGAGAAAAAACAGATTGTGAGGGATTGGGGGTGGGGGGCATACTTCTTCAATAAGGGTACCTGATCTCAAACCAGGTGACGTGGGGACCAAAGTGAGGCCCAAAGTTTACCTATACAATGACCATCTGTATGCCTAACCCTGAATTGTACCCCGCATATTTAAATAAAAATTAAAAAAAAAAAAAGAAAAACAGACTGTGATGAAGAATGTCTAGGTGGAGCTCTGAAGTCAGGGAAGCTCTCCCTGAAGTGGTGATATCTGAGAGGGTTGAGTTATAAAGAACTAGAAAGAGACAGATGAGGTTTCAAAGAATCAGTTGTAGCTGGGTACAGTGGCTCATGCCTGTAATCCCAGCATTTTGGAGGGCAGAGGTGAGAGAATTGCCCAAGCTCAGGGGTTTGAGACCAGCCTGGGCAACTTAGGGAGACCTTGTCTCTATAATAAATCAAAAAATAAGCCAGGCATGGTGGTGCATGCTGAAGTTTCAGCTACTTGGAAGGTTGAGGCAAAGGAATTGCCCTTGCCCAGCAGATCGAGGCTGTGGTGGCCATGAGCGTGCCAACCTGGATGACGGAGTGAGACTCCAACTCAAAAAAAAAAAAAAGAAAGAAAAAAGAGTCAGTTGTAGATAGAGGACCCAGAAAAGTCCTAAGTTGGTATATTAGTTTCCTTTGGCTGCTGAAAGAAATTACCACAAACTTGGTGACTTAAAACAACAGAATTCATTCTGTCGTAGTTCTGGAGACCAGAAGTTGGAAATAAAGGTGTTCACAGAACTACATTCCCTTCATAGGCTCTCGGGGAAAATTTGTTCCTTGCCTCTCCCAGCTTCTGGTGGCTTGGCTTATGGTCACACCACTCCCGTTTGCAAGATCAGTATATTCAAATCTTCTCTTCTGCGTGTCTGAATAATCTCCCTCTGCCTCTCTCTCATGGGGACACTTGTGATGGCATTTAGGACCCACCAGATAATCCAGGATAATCAGTCTCCCCATCTCAAGTTGCTTAACTTAATCACATCTACAAAGACTCCCTTTTTTTTTTTTTTCCATATAAGGTAACAGCCACAGGTTCCAGGGATTAGAATGAATCTAATCCTGGAAGGAGGGCATTTTTTCAGCCTACCATAGATGAGGAGCTTGACATGTTCCACCCATGTGTGACTACAGCAGCATGCACTAAGAGAGGAATGGAGGCCATGAGGGCCAGAGGTGGATAAAGCCTGTGACCCAAGGTGAGGAATCCAGATTTTATTTTAATGTCATTAGGAAACCAGTGAGATTTTAAATAGAGAGTGACTTGATTTACAATTTTTTTCTTTGAGTCAGAGTCTCACTTTGTCACACAGTGGCACACTACAGCTCACTGCAGCCTCGCTCTCCTGAGCTCAAGCTGGAACTACAGGCAAGCACCATCACATGGCCAATTAAAAAAAAAATTTTTTTTTGAGTTGAAGTCTCACTCCATTGCCCAGGCTGGAGTGCAGTGGCACACTCACCGCCACCCCAGCACCGACCTGCTGGGCTCCGGTGATCCTTCCGCCTCAGCCTTCCAAGTAGCTGGAACTATAGGCATGTGCTACCACGTCTGGCTAATTTTTGATTTATTGTAGAGACGAGGTCTCGCCAATTTGCCCGGGCTGGTCTCGAATCTGCGGGCTCAGACAATCCACTCACCTCGGCTTCCCATATAAGGTAACAGCCACAGGTTCCAGGGATTAGAATTACAGGCTGAGCCACCGAATCCACCCTAATTTTTTTTTTTTTTTTTTTTAGAGATGAGGTCTGCTACGTTTCCCAAGCTGGTCTTGAATTCTTGGGTTCAAGCAATTCTTCTGACTTGGCCTCCCAAAGTGCTGGAATTACAGATGTGAATAACTGCGTCCAGTCTGATTGACCATTTTAAAAGCATTTCTCTGGTCACGATGTGGAGGCTGGACAGTCATGGGGGCAAGAGCAAAAGAAAACAGGAAACTGTTACAAAGTATGACTCCTACCAGAGAAGAGCCAGCTAAAAGTATTGGCAGCTTACATTCAGGGGGCGGCCAAGAGGGAGGGAGAACCATGATGACAGAGAAGACAGATTTTGGAGATAGAGCCAGGACTTGCTGATGAATTAGATAAGGCAGTGAAAAATAAGGAGAGTATTGTGAATTCTAGGTCTGAAATCTTTTATTCTTTCCATCAGACAGACCCACTCAACTACTCACCTTTGGAAATAATGGCTACGTCTTTCAAGCCCTAATGCTAGACAGGGCGTCCTTCATTAATAATTTGATATGTATTAATCACATTGAATAACTGCTAATAAGAAGCTAAATATTGAACCTTGATGGAATTGGGTAAAACTGTCCAGTTGGCTTGAGAGAGGGGATTTCTCACAGTCAAGAAAGGAGGGGGTTTTACCTTGTCCTAAGTTGCAGTTGATCAAGTAAGCACGCTCTTCAAGGAGAAATCCATCCAAACTGAGTGTCAACAAAGGCATCACACTTTGGAGCAAGGTTAAAAATAGTGAAAGTGGCACTGTTACAATGATTGATGACGACTTGACGTGCACCTGTTAATGCCATAAACCTCTCGCATCCTGGGTCAGGTTTACTTGGCAGGCAGCATCTTTCATGTCCAGTGTTAAGAGAGGCTCAGCAACCAGGAAATCCTTTGTACGCTGATGCTCTCCACCACATGGTGTTCATCAATAAAGAATGGATGGCAATAAATCAATTGCTATGTTGCAAGTTGGGCAGAGATAAGAGTAATGGAGAAAATTCTGTTAGGAAGGTATGGGAGTTAGGTTTTACTCTGAGATCTGTCATCAGCAACCTGTGTAAACCACTGTGAGGCATGTGACTCCCCTGGGTCTCAGTTTCCTAGCTGTAAGGGGTAAGAGTTGTGTCAGGTCAAAGGAAATCATGAATGTGCCTGTGCTTTGGAAATAATAAAGGCCTAACAACCAAATTGTCAATGTTATGTTATACTATATTATATATTTTATTATATTTGCATTCCTCATAGTGTCTTACACTTCATATAGGCGCAATAATTTTGTGTTGAATTTCATTAATATAACCAACATGGTCAGGAAATAGGCAGATTTATTTGGCAAGTGCTGATAGATTGATCATTGGAGATTAGTACATGGCTCCCTGATTTACATTCCCATGTCTTTAATCAAGAAAAGAAAATGGACAGCTCGGTCTCTCTTTGGTCTAACACAAAGGACTCTGGCCTGAAACACAATGTACCAGGGTCATGCAACCTAACTTTATTAAAATATCAAATTATTAACAAAGGACATTCACAGCCCCCATTAAAGCTAGTGAAAAATAGCAATTATTCCTAAAAGCAACTTAGTGGGTGATCTGTCTGACTGGAAGAATACAAAGTTTCATATGGTTCTTGAATATTTTCTTTGTGTAAAATAACTAGGTTAGGTATTATGGCTCAAACCCGTAATCCCAGTACATTGGGAGGCCAGGGTGGAAGGATTGCTTGAGGCCAAGAGTTCAAGACCAGCTTGAGCAACATTGTGATACCCCATCTCTGCAAAACAAACAAACAAGCAAAACTCCAAAACCCAATTTATTATTTCAAGTTTCTATGAAGTAGCTTTGAGGGGATCACTGTGATCTACTGGACCCAGCCATCAGCCATATCTGTGCTATCCTCAGATCCCATCAGCTCGATGTTAGAGAGAAAACAATGTGATTTGACATCCTCTCATACATAGCGTTGTCATAGCATTGTCTAAGGACAATGAAACACAAATTATGAGTTATAAATGCAATTTTATTTTCTCTACAGCCTGTCTCATCAGCTAAGATTGTTCAACAAAAAGTTTGATTTATAAGCGAATGTTCTAAAAGATAGGATCTAAATTCACTAATCATGAATAGGTTGCTTTTCAAACATTACCTAGTTTTATTGAAGAGTTACTATCACATCTTTTTTCATTTCTTTGCAAAAGTCCAACCTCTACCTTTCTTTTTGTTTTCATGTGGTCTTTTGTTTTGATAGAAAAGATTAAATGTCATACTTAATTTAAAATCTATATTTTCTGAGGCTGTGTTGCAGACAGATCTGGATCTGGACTTGTAGTACAGTATTTAACCATAGCACATTTCTCCAAATATGCATCTTTGAAAATAATTTATCACAACCATGACTATAATAAGTTTTGTTAGTGGTCTGTGAATATTACATGTCAAAGTCCATCCATTTTATTAGCCAAGCCAGCACAGAATGTTATTGAAAAACTGATAAAGATATTTGTAATAATTGGAACTGGTAGAAATGGCAAAGCTCTGATTCAAGTTGATCTTCATGTAATCATATAAAATAGGGTCATCTTGTCTATTTCCATACTATCAAGGGTAACTGGATATTACCTGGTGCCCTTTGTACGTATTTTGGGAGTAAGGTAGATCAGGAAGTACAAGAGAATAGCAGTGACCAGGAGCTTTTAAAAAATTCTATCAAGTAGCCTGGCTTCAAGAGCAAGTGCCCTGCCTGGCTTACAGGAGTTATCACTTTCTATTTGATTCACCAGTACAGGTAAAAACATGTGTCCACTGGATATGAAATACTTATTTATCTACATATTCCTAGGCCTTCAGAGAAAATCAGCAAGTTTTTCATGATAATCAGCCACGATAAAGAGAAGCATAGCCTTACTTTTTATAGCTTTCATAAGAATCCATCTTAGGGAGAAAACTCTTCAGCCTTTGTGACAGCTGGCAATTCCTGGCTGGGGCCTTCACAGAATGTTTTCTGTTAAGTGTGGTATCCACAAAATCTGTGTCTATAGGACTATAAGCCCTATAAACATAGATGGGTGTGACTGGAGGACATCATGATCTTTGAGCTTATGAGTCAGCTCAGATGTTCCAGGAGTAGAATGAAAGAGCTGTGCTGTGGTTTGAATGTTTGTGTCCAGTCCAAAATTCATAGGTTGAAACCAAATCCCCAGTGTGACAGTGTTGGGACCTCTAAGAGGTAATAAAGTCATGAGATCAGAGCCCTCATGAGTGAATTAATGCCATTACAGACAGGGTCACAGAAGTGAGGTTCACTGTCTCTTTACCCTTCCACCTTCTGTCATGTGATGATGCAGCAAGAAGGCCCTTGCCAGATGCCGGTGCCTTAATGTTAGACTTCTCAGCCTCCAGAACGGTGCACCAATGAATTTCTGTAAATTATAAATTACCCAGTCTCAGGTGTTCTGGTACAGAACCACAAATAGACTAAGCCAAGGTATTTTATAAAAGTTTTTTTTTTTAATTTTCCAAAAGCTCAGCTCCTTATTTATACCAACATCTTCTCAAGAGTAAATGACCTTGCTCTTACAAATGCTAGAATGGTACCTTTAAATTTTCACTAGTCCCAAAAACCTCTGTCTCTTCAAACCCCAGGCCGAATCTACTCACATTCTCGCCTCCATCTCCTAGAAAGTCTTCAATCAGTTAGGGAAGATTCTGTCTTCTAAGATAGTGCTTCTCAAACTGCAGTAAGCACCCAAATCACCAGGAGAGTCAAAACCCCACCAACAGAGATTCTGAATCATTAGGTCTGGCTTCGGACCTGGGAATGTACATTTTCTTCAAGCCCAGAATTTCAAGGTGAGCAGGTATATGCAAACGTAGCCTAGAGTCCAAGGAAGCTGACAGACTGAAGAAAGAGTCTGACATATCCAGTTTTTCAGAATGAAACATTTAATAGGGACTTATTAACAGAAGCCATGTCTGTGTCTCATGCAGCAGTGAGACAAGATGGTGAATCCCTACGCTATTACCCCCCAGACCTAGGGCTTCTCCACCATAGGGAAAGGATGATTCAGAATGGTTGTGTGGGACAATTGAAGTATGATAACTTCAAGATTATTTGATCTGAGGGCTGGATTTATGGGAAATACCTACTCTTACATAAAGAACAATAGATAAACTGAAAATCTTAGCGGCCATCCCAGCACTGGGTTAGTCAAAAGTCAGCATGGCAGATTAGCAACCACAATGGAGTTACTTTGGCCTTCACATCCACAAATCAAATTTTGAGTAATACTATTTTAGGTCATAGTAAGAGCATCTGAATTGCCAAACTCTTGAGTTTCCATCACCTCAGTCACTGTTTACTTTGCTACAGCAGAGAAACCTTTCCTAATCCACAATGATTCTCACCTCTTCTGGGTACTAACAGTCTGATTTGCCATTATGCTGCCATTAGTCATTGCTTCACCCTCCCCCCCCACGTAAATATTATAGCTCTGTTGGCCACTAGTGAATGGAAGCCCTATCCAAACTTTGAAAGTTGGGTGCTTGAATTGCTCTCATTCCTCAAGCCCTACACAGATCTGTATCAAGGCATTCTCCAGCAATTATATACCTGGAGCAAATGTCCTTTAGCTGCAGCTAAACCCAGAGTGGTCACCCTGCTCAAACTTCTACCTATACCTTTATGTCTTACTTTGCCCATAACTTCAGCAGAATGGGCAGTGGGGTCCATAACTCCTCCCATCACAATGATTGGGTAAGAAGTGAACACTTGACCCAAAGAGAGGGGAGATCCACAGAGTAATCTGAGCCAGTCAGATGCCTTTGTTCTGTTTTTAAACAAAGAAACACAGAAGAAAGTCCAAGTCTGTGGCAGACAAGCAAATAAGAGGGAGGGAGAGAGGGAGGGAGGGAAGAAGGAAGGGAGGAAGGAAGGAAGGAAGGAAGGAAGGAAGGAAGGAAGGAAGGAAGGAAGGAAGGAAGGAAGGAAGTTAGTTCTAGAAATCAGTTGAGGTAGCCGTGATACCCAATGCACAAGATGTGTAACAACAGAAGTATAGGAAGGTAGTCAATTAGGAGAGTAGATCAGATAGTGAGGTTCCCAGCAGCCAAGGAGAGACTAGATTTCAAGTGTTCTTGGTCAGGTAGCCTTGTCCAGGATCCAACCAAGTTAGCAGCCCTGCCAACACAAGATGATAAGGTGACAGGAATACAATGGGAACAGTTTGTCCATCAATAAATATTGAGATATAAGATAATATTGGGTGTAGAACAATGCTCTAAGGTAGAGAGCAAAGACTTACACAAGAAGAAGGAATGCTATGAGTTTTCATAGAATCATGGATTTGTTATGAGGGTGAAGAGATGCACATTTTGTGAGCCTAAGAGTTCTGGAACACAAACCAAGCGAATCTACTATGTCATTAAATTCAGAGGTTTTTTCTTTTTTTTTTTTAAGTATTCTAAGTTACCACAATGTTTCGTATGTACATAGCTTTGATCCATCCTTCACAGAAATGACTATTCACTTATGTGTATGTATGCTTGTGTGTCTAAAAGTTGCTTTTAATTTATTTTTCTACACTGTTGAATGCCTATTATGTGCTAGTTTCTATTCTCTGTGATAAGAATACAATGGAAATTAATCTAATTTCAATTTTGTGAATTCAATTATTCATTACTATGTAAATAAGTAAGAATGGTAGACACACTAAAATTAGAAGTTTCGTCCCATAGAGTACAAGTTGAAAATATGATGTTTCTTGATTTATTTATACATTTTTCTCCCTGATCCATGTCTTGGTTCCATTACTTAGTTTGTGAATGCCCTAAGTTGTCCTCTGTTGCCTAATTATTCCCTAATTATTCTAATTTTATGCTAGCTATTTGAGAATGAACCTAGGAGTGAAAAGTAAAAGCAGACGTAAACCTAGGTTTTAGGTGAGCACTGTGACAATATATGATTTTTCTTATGACAACTTAGGGCATTCACAAACTAAGGTACTTAGGATATTCAAAAAATAAGATAATGGTCCAGTGACATTTATAATAGTTTTTGCATGCCACCTTTTAAATCTTAGAAATCAAGTAGCCCAGGAACTTTTCTTGTTTTGCCACAAAGAGAAAGGGAAATACCTGGAAATTTTGTTAAAAAGTAAATTTTTTAAAAAAAATTTTAAAGATGTGGGGTACACTTCAGGGTTAGGTATACAAATGTTCATTATGCAGATACTCTTGTTGATGAGGTGAGCCCACCCCTTCCCTGGCAGAGTCCCACTACTGCCAATCCTTTTCTTATGTAAAAAGTAAGTTTTAAAAATTATTTTTAAAACAAAAGGCGTAGGGAATCAAGTATGTATTTACAGTGGGGTGATCTAGGAGATATGTCATCCCACTCTGCTCACTGTCAATGGTGCTAGTCTTTCAGAGTTTCAGAAAGGAGCTATTTATGTGGATCAGGCTATAAAAAGACTCTTTACAGTCAGAGCGAATGGAGAAATAATGCAATTGCTAGTATCTCATATATTTTAAGAGTCCCAAAGTCAAATGCCTCCAGGGGCCAATGTAGAAATGTGACAAGGGCCACGTGGGACTCTGACACACTGAAGGGTATGTGCCATGTTTAAGGGCTCAGGACTCTCACAGTGTTCCATTTTTCAACAAAAGAATATGGATGCTAATGTGCAGTCTTTGAAAAAAGACTTGAAACCCTTTGCAAGGCAAAAAACAGTATTTTGCAGATCCAATATGTACCACAGCCACCATGACCATCTAGATGCAACATCTGATCTAGTTAGTTGCATCAATTCTCTGCTTCATCTGATAAAATTTTTGGATTGCTGGAAATATGCCCTGGAGAGGGAAAAGTGGAGTAGAAAGCAGAGAGTTGTGCTATAAAAAAAGGTTTTAAAAAATCCACTCTGCCTTCGGAAATGATATAAAGTAAAGAGCTTTGACATCTCTTAGGAAAAAGGAGCCTTCTTGGCAGGGAATTGTCTGCTTTATTCTGCGGCACTTTGGTTATATTAACTTACTCATTTGACATTCTCTGTCTTTTTAAAAATTTTAAATCTGGGCGCTTTTTCTAACTTAAGTCTAATTTTAACTAATCCAGATGCTTATTTTTTAAGGATTCTTTCCTAATAACAAACAACTGGAGAAGATTAAGATTGTGTTATGTCTTCATAATTACATTCTTACAAAGAACAACTAAGAGAAAAAGTCAAAATTTCCCTCTCTATATACAACCTAAAAATGTCTTTACACAGACCACCTTTCTTATCTTCCCTGAAGAGTCAGCCATAAAACATGCCATCGGCCACTAAGAGCAATTTTCAAATGATTCTCATAAGAAGGGAAAAAACGTCTATATATTTATGTGTTCTCAAAATCTATTCCCTTCATGTTCCAAATCATGTCAGATGTCTTATTGCCATGACACCCAATGCCCAGTAGAGACAGTTTGGTATGGCTTCCATCACTTCTGATAACACATCACTCAGAGCAATTACACATCATCTTGGAGGGTTTTTTACAAAGCAGACTCAGAAAAACCATTTTTGCTTTTCCAACTCAGTCTTTAAGTTAAAAAGATTGTCTATCTCCTAAACCAAGACTGGCATTTACTCATTCATTCAACACATACTTATTGAAGCCTTCCAATAAGTAAAGACACTCTGCTAGGAATTAGGAACATTGTACGAGTCAAATGGACACAGTCTGACCTTCATGGATACCTGGCAGCAGATATTAATCACAAAAATAAGCAACAATCACAAGTTTTGATAAGTACACGAAAGGAGGATCATGAAATGCCTTGAGAGCCTAAAACAGAGTCTAAGACATGATGTGGTCTGGGGACTGAAGGAGAGGCTTCCCTGAGGAAGTTCCTGTGTAGTTGGTTACCACCATGGGGAAGAGAAAGTGGGGAAGAATGTTTCACTTAGAGAGAATTGCACATGTAATGGTCCAGGGAGGAAACATGGCACATTTCAAGATGAAGTTGTGTAAGATGAAGTTCAATAGATAGGTAGGGACCAGATCATTCAGTGTCTTCTAGGAGAGCCATGGGAAGCTATTAAGGGATTAGGGTATGAGGAGTAATGCGTCTATATATTTTGTTGTTGTTGTGTTGTTGTTTTTGAGAAAGCAGAATTTATTGAAAGGACAGGAAAACTCCCACAGCAGGCGGGGACCCAAAGGGGTTGCCCCCATATTTGTATTTTTAAAGTCTCACTTACTTTGGTGAAGATTAGATTCACAAAGACAGGTGAAAAGGTGTATTACCCATGTGTTTCTGTTTTATCATCCGGGGCCTTGTTGACCCTGGAAGGACTGCTCTTCCCAGGGGCAGCAATTTCCAGATATAATAAAGAGTTTTCCTGGAAGTGCACATTTTAATATATCAACCAACCAACCCAAGGCTATATCCCCCAACTACCTCCTTCCTCTAGCTAGGCTCCCATCACCTCAGGGCCAGGTACCAGACAACTAGGGACAGCTACAATGCCCCAGAACCTACTGAAATTAGCCAATCCTTACCTTGCCTCACCCATTTCTTCCCATGGACACCACAACAAAGTCTCTTTCTCACATTTTCCCCTCATTTCTCTCCCTCCTAACCCTTGTGATTTTCTGTGGGGCTCCCTTGCATGGCATGCCAAGCTTCCTGTTTCTAGAGATCTGTGAGAGTAAACGTCTTCCCTTACAACAATCATTTTTGTGTTTGCGTGTCTGCCCATACCTGATTAAAACAAATCTCAGGTACTTAAGAACACAAGACCATTGTGGCAAGCTAGGTGACTTCTGATGGCAACTTAGACTTGCACGGTCACAGTAAAGCAGAATAAGAGTAAACAGTTAAAGAAGAGATGAATTGGTTAAGGAGGTGAGGAAAAGGGAGGTGTCTAGGATGATTCCTGGGTTTATGCTTCATTCAATTAATTAGATGATGTTGTTATGTATAAAGACAGGACATCCAGAAAGAGGGTCAAATCTGGGAGAAAGAATGATGAGTAAAATGTGCTTTTTAAAAAAAATTTAATTTAATTTAATTCAATGTTAAAAATGTGGGGTGCAATTCAGGGTTAGGTATATAAATGTTGATTATGCAGTTACCCTTGTTGATGAGGTGTGCCCCTCCCTCCCCTGGCAGTTTCCCTCAGCTGCCAATTCCACGCCCCCACCCCCCACCCTGGAAAATGTGCTTTCAAGACAACCTAATGTAAATGTTGCATGGACAGTTTTATTTAAGCTCATATTCGAAGAAAGGAATCCTCACCACCCTTACACAACTACTCAAAGATGAGCACTCAAGGCAGTACTATTAATAGACTGTGACTTTTTCCCCTAATATATCACATTTCTGGCTGATGTAAATGACATTTTAAAATGAGAAAGATTACTATATTTATATCTTACTGGTCATGAAAAATTAACTTTCATATGCTGCAGATGCTAGTTGATACACATCTGTCTACCTACTCTACATGTCAGACTAAAATCCATTCTTATAGTGAAATGTTCTCAAAATTTGAGCCAAATTGCCTTAAAGTACACTTCATTCTAGAAACCATAAAGATAGTACTTTTTTTAATGTGACAAAACCACATTGTCAGGTTACCCTGATTCACCCTAATAATTGCACTTACTTGAATCACACTGCAATGCAGGTTGTTGTTAGATTGATCTTTAAATTTATAAGCTAAAGAAGAAAACAGTTATGGGGAAAAGTCCAACTTTGCTTTATTCTTATTCTTGTAATTGGCCAGCCTTTCATAGTTTCAGTATAAAAATAGGAGACCAAGAGTGGGACACAGATATTTTTTCCCTTCCCTTGCAACTCCAACTACAGAGGTGCTAAAATAATGACTCTGCTACTATTGTTATTACCAGGGAGGTTTGAGGATTGTTTTCTCTCTTTATCTGTGTTTTGAAAAGTCTTAACAAAGGTAAGATCTGAAGTCCTTGTTATCTAGTTCAATTTTGCCTAAGCCACTGAGGTGAAGAAAGAAAGAAGTCTACACGTTTTTTGAAGGAGACAAGACTATTTCATGGTAACTAGTCATACTTAGGATTCTGATCTGAGATTGTGTGAGAAGTCTAAACTGCCCTACAAGCAGCAGCTGCAATTTAGCTGCAAAAGCCATCTGAGTCTGGCAGGGTAAGTAAGAAAACAACCCAGTGTTTATAGTTTCCTAATGGGATACAAGTAGACAGATGCAACTGATGGTCATCTCCATGATGTATTATAGGCCCCAGTGAAATCTTCTGACAACTTCGAGGAAGGTTGTGTAGTCAAAAAAGCTGACATCTGATCCACAACTGGAGAAAGCAGAAAGGAAGAATTTCAAGACTACTTTATCTTGTTTCCTACTTGCTATGACAATAAAATGAAACACCTACAACATAGTGTCACAATGCTTATTAATAACAATAATAATTAAATTTTAGAGCCCCTACTATGTATTGGGCACTGTATTACGGACCCTACTTAAATTATCCCATTTAAACTTCATTATACAACCCAATTAGATAATTACTGCTATCATCCTCATAAAAGAAAAATGAACACCATACATGCCAAAGTATGAGTTGTGGGGAAGGAATACCGTTCCAAGATTATCCATCAGAAAGAAGCTGCTTCATATTCATTTCTTTGAAAAGTCCTTCAAGTATTATAGGGAATTGTTTTAGTTACTACATTTTAAACATCAGAATCACTTGAGAAAGACATTTTCTTTTTTTTTTTTTTGAGTTGGAGTCTCACTCTGTCACCCAGACTGGAGTGCAGTGGCCGCTCTCGGCCACCGCAGCCTCGACCTGCTGGGTTCCGGCGATCCTTCCGCCTCAGCCTTCCAAGTAGCTGGAATTACAGGCATGTGCTACCACGCCCGGCTGATTTTTTGACTTATTGTAGAGATGAGGTCTCACTGCCCAGGCAGGTCTCGAACCCGCGGGCTCAGGCAATCCACTCACCTCAGCCTCCCAAAGGCTCAGGATTACAAGCTGAGCCACCGAGCCCGGTTAAGACATTTTCTTAAAATGACCACCACAGATGCTAGATTTGAATGTTCACGAAAGAATCTGGTAGAATTGATTTTTTAAAAGAGGCAGAGGAACTTAACACATATTTATTAATTATTTCTGGGAGGTAATTAACAAAGCTCATGAAGCAAGTCTTTAAAATCACACTAAGAGGGCTGGGTGTGGTGGTTCATACCCGTTGGAAGGCTGAGGCAGGATGATCACCTGAGACCAGGAGTTCAGACCTAGCCTGGGCAACATAGGGAGTCCCTGTCTCTGCCAAAAATAAAAAAAGTAGTGATGTGGTGGCACATACCTGTAGTCTCCTGCTATTCAGGAGACTGAAGCAGGAGGATCACTTGAGCCCAGAAGTTTGAGGCTGCAGTAAGCCATGATTGTACCACAGTACATCAGCATGGGTGAGACAGAGAGAGATCCAGTCTCTATCAATCAGTCAATCAATTAATCAATTGCACTAAGAAGTCAGAAAGAAAAAAAATTTTTACCTAATGAATTTAAAAATCTATTTTTCCAAGGTTGTGCAATTGTATGTTTATGGAATGGGATACAATTTCTAGTGATAGCACAGAACAGATTAAAATAGTTTGGACTCTCACACAATCTAAATGGATGGGAAGCTAAACTCTGAAAAACTGTGTGGCAGTTCAGAAAGTGGCTCCCAAAATGACCAAGACATTGATGTCAAAGTTGCTTGGAAAGAGTTTGAATCAAAGTATTTCACAAAGTATAAAACTGGAGGAAAACGCAGCACTTCTAAATTGATGTTATTTCACATAGAATTTTTAATGTAACTAAGTATGTAAATATTATAAATTGTATCTTCTGGTTTCTAACAGATGCAATGAGTGTTCTACGGTAGAAAAGTAAGTTAGGAAGTAGGCAAGTTGAATGAAAGATGGGAATGAACTTCAAAAGGTCAACACAGATAACCAGTTGTGCTCCACTCAATAAAGCTTTACAGAATTCCTGTGACATGCGAGGCACTGGAGTAGACCTATACAGGATACACAGATGAATGTTCATGGCATTATTATCCATTCAGCCCCTAGGTTAGATATTCTGGAGATTTAGTAGTAATAAAAATAATAGCAATTGCATACTTGATGCCAGGCACTATTCTGAGAGCTTTTTATTTTAAAATATTCTTTAATTTTCGGTTGGGCTCAGTGGCTCAGTTTGTAATCCCAGCACTTTGGGAGGCCGAGGTGAGTGGATTGCCTGAGCCCGCAGGTTCAAGACCCACCCGGGCAACTTGGCGAGACCTCGTCTCTACAATAAATACAAAAAAATGAGCTGGGCGTGATAGTGCGCACCTGTAGTTTTGGCTACTTGGAAGGCTGAGGCAGAAGGATCGCCTGAGCCCAGCAGGTTGAGCCTGCAGTGGCCGGGAGCGTGCCAGTGCACTCCAGTATGGGTGACAGAGTGAGACCCCAACTCAAAAAAAAAAAAATTCTCTTATTTTCAAAACAACTCTATGATCTAGGAATGATTATTGTTATAACTCCCATTTTTCAAATGAGGAAACTGAGGTTAAATAACTTATCCAAAGCCACAGAGTTAGTAAATGACCATTTCTGGGTCCACAAAGTTAGTAAATGACCATTTCTGGGTTCAAAATCCAGAGAATCTGGTGCTCTTACCCACTAGACTACACTGCCTCTCTTCGTTGCCTTCTTTTCCTCTCCCTCCTGCCTATAGTTAATCTGTTCCCACATTTTGTAGAGAAGAGCCACATCTCCATGAGTTTTAGCTAAAATATTTGTAAAATGGCAAATAGGAATGGAGATCATTGGAGTATTAATTCTTATTTCCTCATCTCTACAATAAATCAAAAAATCAGCCGGGCATGGTAGCGCGTGCCTGTAATTCCGGCTACTTGGAAGGCTGAGGCGGAAGGATCGCCGGAGCCCAGCAGGTCGAGGCTGCGGTGGCCGGGAGCGGCCACTGCACTCCAGTCTGGGCGACAGAGTGAGACTCCAACTCCAAAAAAAAAAAAAAAACAAAACCATTTTTTTCAATATCTGATGAAAGTTACCGACCCTTTTGATTTAGTCACAAATTTTACATCTGACTTCAGTAGATTCACAGCCTATCCCAAAATCTCAGGACTTATACATTTGAACCGAACAATGAATACAATTGATGAATACACCCAGTTAAGGACTAGATTTTGAGCAACTGTGACTACAGAAATTGATAGTTCTCCCTTAGGGGGAAAATGTGATTAGCCCTGTGTAGACCAGCATGGAATGCTGGAAAGAAAAAAAAAAATCCCTGAATGAGGCAGAGCCAGCACAATGTAGGAGGAAGAGAATGAGGCAGAAGCTGTATGCTGTAAAAGGAAGAGAATCTGAGAAACACAAAGGCCAACATGCCTGTAGTATTCCTGGCCTGCAATATAGTTCTAAAATTAGATCATTTGTGATTGGCTGCCAGTGAAGCAAAATTGCAAAAGAGCACTGATTCCCATCTCTGACCCAACTCTAAATATGCCACAAAAGCAAGAGACTAGTTAATGGATCCTGGGACAGTGAGAAATCTTTGGGGAGACAGACATAGTTGAGCCCCAGTTTGAAGAGGAAATGATAGCCTAGCACAGGGGAGAGCCAGATAGTAGGGATGAGGGTAGGGTGGGGTGGTTTGGCATTTTCTACTTGTGTTTTATCTGTGCCTCACATTTCCCTGGGCCTGTCCTATGGCTATGGTAGGACAGGCAAACAGCAGCATCAGTCCAACTGTAGCCAGAAGATGGAATAGGGTAGGCAGTGTTAGAGCCTGGTTGGGGTGAGTGACAACAGGTGTAGGTGGGCTACTGGCCCTTCTCACCCCACCCCACCCCACTATGGGTCAGGTAATTACAACAGAGGGAGGCAGACTTGGAAAATGAACATTGGTAGGATTTTACTGAAAGATCCCCTGTGTACATGTGTGTGCACACACATGTGTGCATGTGTGTGTGTGAGGGGGGAGATAAATAGGAGTGACTGCGATACCAGAGGTTCAACATCCTAATTCAAATTCTGCCCACATTCATTTAGACAAACAAGCTGATGCCTGTGTTTTCTGTCTGTTTCCTCAAGTATATGTTATCAGCCAAGGTATTTGGTATACCACAGTAAATGTGATTTCCAAGGAGAAAAAAATAAGACATCTGAGGAGCATAAGCACTATTTAAAAAAAAAACTAAAAATTAAATAATTTATATAAGATAAAGCAGAATAAATTGACCAGATAGAACAAGAATTTAAATTATGTGAAATAAAATTCTCAAAGACCCAAGGGAGAAAATTAGAAACATGAAAGAGAAAAAATAATTTATAGGAAAACCAACTGGAGTCAATGGATATAATTTTTTTGAAACAAAGAATTCAATCCATAAATTGAATAGCAATAACACCAAAGAAAAAAATTGGTGAGCTTAAAAAACAGTTTGAAGAACTTTGTGTCAAAGTATCAGAAAAGACTAAAGAGAGAAAATATGAAATAAATTTTAAAGATATGGAAGGAAACAACAAAAATGTCCAAATGCAAATAACACAAGTCTCAGAAAGAGATGAAAATAGACTGGGATGGGGAGAGCAGAGTAGGAAATATCTGAAGAAATAATAATCAAGAAACATGTAAGACTCCAAATTTTAAAAACTCACAGAGATTAGAGATCACATAATTCATGAGAAAAACATTGCAACTAAATTCATTATAGTGAAATTTGAGAACATCAAAAACAAAGAGAAAATTCTAAAGCCCTCCCAGTGAGGAAAGCAAATCACCTGCATAGGAATGAGAATCAGATTGATATCTGACTTCTCAAAAGCAACACTTAGTACAAAAATGTAAAGTTTTCAAAGTTTTGATGGAAAACAACATTTGTTGAAGCTAAGATTTTATATCTAGCTAAACTCTCATTTGAATATGCGCCTACAATAAAAGTATTCTCAAACATAATAAAAACAGTTTGTGGGAAGGGGGTTAAAGCAAAAGGAGAGCACATGAGGACCCACTTTAACATCATCATGAGGGGAAATAACCCAATGAGAAGATAAATTCAGGAAAAAGCATCAAAATATGGGAAGGAATATTATTGATAACTGTGTTAGTTTGTTTTCCATTGCTATAACACAATACCACAAACAGTAATTTGTAAAGCAAAGAAGTTTATTTGTCTCATGATTCTGGTGGCATAGAAGTCTAAGAGCAAATAGGCACCAGCATTTGGTGAGGGCCTTTGTGCTGCATCATAACATGGCAGAAAGGATTCCATGGTGATGAGCGAGTGAGTCAGAAAGAGCTCACTTTTATAACCAATCCACTTCCAAGATAACAAACCAATTCCTATGTTGACAAAATTAATCTATTTATAGGGGCAGTGCTGATATTAACCCACTCATGATGGCAGAAGAAAGAAGTTTTCAACCCATAAACTCTTGGGGGACACATTCAAACCATAGGATTTCACCTCCAATATCCAAAATTCATGTTCTTCTTACATACAAAATACATCAACTCCATCCCAATAGCCTCAAAGTCCTATCTCATTCCAGGACCAACTCAAAAGCCCAAAATCTAGAGGCTCATCTAAATCAGATATGGATGAGACTCAAGGCACAATTGATTTCATGGTAAACTCCCTCCACTTGGAAGTCATGCAGTAAAACAAGTTACCTACTTCATTGTCTCATCAAAATACAATAGAGGAACAGGCACAGATAGACATTCCCATCCCCAAAACAAGAAAGAGGCAAAAAAAAAAATGGGGTAATTGTCCACGAGTAACTCTAAAACTCAACAGGGAAAATGATATTAAATCTTAAAGTTTCAGAATGATCTTTCACCCTATGTACCACCTCTTGAACACACTGGAAGTTTTGGTCCCCAAAGCCTCAAGTAGCCCTATCTCTATGGCTTTGCCGGGCTCATCCATGCAATAGTTCTTACTTCCTGAGCTCAGGCAATCCTTCTGCCTCAGCTTCCGAAGTAGCAGGAACTATAGGTGCATATAACTGGCCACCATGCCCAATTAAATTTTTTTCTAGGTACAAGGTCTTGCAGTAGCCTAGGCTGGTCTTGAACTCCCAAGCTCAAGCAATCCTCCTACCCCGGCCTCCCAAAGTGTTGGGATTACAGGCATGAGTCACCACACCTGGACCAAAATCACTCTTAACACTCCATTCAAGGCAACACAGGCTTTTTCTAGCCTGTTCCTCCAAATTCTTTCAGTCTCTGCCTATTACCCAGTTCCAAAGCTGTGTCCACATTTCCAGATATTTGTTATAGCAAAAACCCCACTCCTGGTACCAATTGTCTGTCTTAGTCTATTTCTTGATGCTATAACAGAATACTTCAGACTGAGGAATTTATGAAGGAAAAAGTATATCTAGCTCATTGTTTTTAAGGTTGGAAAGTTTAAAAGCATTTGATGAGGACCTTTCTGCTACTATACTATATAGTGGAAGGCATTCACATTATGAGAGGGCAAGAGTAAGAGATCCAGGGAGACTTCACTTGTATAAAAAAGAAAGCTACTTGGCTGGGCATGGTGGCTCAAGCCTGTAATCCCAACACTTTGGGGGGCCAAGGAGAAAGGATTGTCTGAACCCGCAGGTTCAAGACCAATCTGGGCAACATGGTGAGATCCCATCGCTACAATAAATGAAAAAATTAGCTGGGCATGGTAGAGTGCACCTGTAGTTCTGGCTACTTAGAAGGCTGAGGCAGAAGGATCACCGGAGCCCAGCAGGTCTACACTGAGGTGGCCGTGAGCATGCCACTGCACTCCAAGCTGGGCAACAGAGTGAGACTCCGACTCAAAAAAAAAAAAAAAAAAAAAAAGCTACTTACATGATAACAAACCCACTCCCATGATAGAGATATTAATACATCAACATCAGTCTACTCATGGGGGCAGAGGGATTATGTTTTTAACACATAAATTTTGGGGGACACATTCAAATCATAGCAGTAGCTTAGTAAATGATATTATTTGTCAAACCTATGAGCTTCAAAGCTGAAGAATGAAAGCCAGAAAAATATAAGAGGATATGATCGTGTATGGTTAAGTTCACTGTTACATCCCCAATATCTTATTCATCCAAGAGGCACTTAATAGATAGTCTGTTAACTATGGAAAGTACCTGGAATTGTGCCTGCTACATAATGGTAGCACACTAAATGAGTTGTTGCTAATGTTGTTGTTATTGCTCATATTGATATAACACAATATGACTTTATTACTTAACTATTACTGAGGTCTTTTTACGAGTGAGCCTTTGTACTGGCCATCAAGAAAGAACTGGAGGGTGAGACCATATCCAATTCAATTGTGCAATAAATATGATTGTTATTATTCTTATGACAATGAACAATTGTTTAGTGCTTACTATGTGACAGTGTGCTAAACTCTTACTTAGCTCATGTATTTCTCTCAACAATCCTATGAGGTAAGTACTATTATTATTCCCATTTTAAGATTAGGGAACTGAGGCCGAGAGGATAAGTAACTTACCACATAGCCACTGGCAATCTGGTTTCAGTGGTATTCTTGTACCCATTATGCTATGCTAAAGAAAGGAAATCTTTTTTAAAAATAAGGCAAATAAAAGCAGAAGGTGTTCTTTATACAGAAGAGTGTATGGTGGAACATGTGACATTTATTTAAAGGAAGACATACACATACTTTACTGGCACAGAGTTGACAATGAAAATGTAAGGTTCTTGTCCTAAAGTCTATTGACATCATAATTTGTTTAAAAAGATCACATTTTGGAAGATGCTGAGATCACTGCAAATGAAGTCCTCATTTCCAGAGCTTAAGGAACTAAAACAATTTAAGCCTTGGAAAAAATTAGAAGTAGATGCCAGCTCTTTTCTTCATCTGGGGCTTTATGGCAGCCACTCAGTGATATATACAGCTATGTCTGAATAACCCACCAGATGGTCCAGCTGTGAGACTGTTATTGTTTTCTACCAATTCGTATTATTCCCATGGTTTCACAAGTTCTAGTTCTTGAACCTTCAAAAGATACCACAGCTTTTTCCTTAAGCTATGAGAAAGCAATCGGTTTCCCAAATCCATCACAAAAGATTCATCATATCTGTAGGTGAATTCACAGGCACATGCCAATGCTCTTTATAATCTCCTTGAAAAGACTGCATGTTTAGTTTACAGGTCCTTTTTCTCTCAACAGGGACTAAAGGTTTGATAGAAAGTTTTCCTATGAGCAGACTGTGGGCCTCTGCTACCACTGTCAATTAGTTAATGCACTTTGTGAAAAACGATCCCTGTCTCTCAAAAACCATTTTGTTATTTCTCTTTACTCTCATACCTTCTTCAGTGTTATGTGGAATTGCTTGCCTGATGTTATTGGAGTGAGCATACTGGTCATTCACAGGCACTATATGTTCTCAACTATCTGTATCCTACAAGAAAGATAAGCAATAAGAACTCACACAGTGTGAATTATGGCCTAATAATTAGTATCTTGTGCGTTAGGAGTTGCAAGGCTGAGGGCTATGCAGCCATTAAAACAGTTAAGCATGAATTACCACACTATAATTCAGGGCCTGAAGCCTCTTCTATACATAGAAGCAGATGTCTCTTTTACTAGAAGAGAGAAGCCAGTAGTAATCTAGAGGGGGTGGGGAGGAAGTGGTTTTGTAAAAAATGTCAGAGTGACCCCATTACTGCGATTGCACCCAGAACTAAGGCATATAATACTCATCTAAACTCCCCTGAAGCAGTCCTAGCATGGAGCCCAGCCTTCATGAGCCTCTTTGTTGGTTATTTGCAGGGCCAGCAACAGATCTCTGCATTTATCCAGCATGTGTCATTTCATCCTGTATAAAGAAGCTCTTCTTACAATTAAAAAAAAAACCCCACAATAAAAACCATAACAACCCAACCCAAGACTCTACTGTAAGCTACATTTTGTGTTTGTGTGTGTGTGTGTGTGTGTGTGTGTGTGTGTGTCTAAGAGTAAGTCCCCTGTGATATTTCAAGCAAAGTAGTCACTCTAGAAACTTCTTACCAGGGCCTTGAAGGCCATCACCACCTGGCCCCACCTGTGTATCAGACTTAATCACCCTGCACTCACTTTCTCTTTCACATTGTCCTAGTCACACTTTCCAAGGTACTCCTCACGCAAGCCGAATACATCTTCCTTCTACCTGGAAGACTCTTCAATCAGACATCCACATGGGTGAAGGAAAGAAAAAGGAAAGATATGAAATAAGGCATAAAATAAGGACAGAAAAAGAAGTCTTTAGAAAGTCCTTTCACGACCATGATTCACAACAGCATCCTGTGACCTTTTTTTTGCTTGTTTGTTTCTTTACCTGACATTATTTATATTCCAAGCATTTATCACTACCTACTGTTAAGTTATGTATTTATGTGTTTGGGTCTGTCTCTTTCACTACATTGTAAGCTCCATGAAGCTGTTTCCTTTACTGTTTGTTCACCACCTTTTACCCTCAACCCTTAGAAAAGTACCTGACACATAATAGGCCCTAAAATATTTGTTGAATGAAAGAATGAATCAATGAAGTCCCAGTTTCAAGGAATGAAAGAACTAGTATTTCCTTTTTTTTCTTTTAAAGATATGAAAACACGAGTCCTTCAACTCAATCTTTTGAGTCCTTCTTCACATACACACACACACTTTTCCACTTGAAATATCTAGTTTGGGCTGTAATGGTAGGGGCATACCTCTAAGAATTTGCTCTGGAAATAGACAAATATTTTAGTGTCCTATCCACTTAAAAAGACTATAGGTTGGGTTGAAAAGCAAAGAGTATCTGACCTGACCCCTTTCTTGTGAACTTTAAAGCATTAAAGAAATGCTGTCATTTCAAAGTTTCTGCTGGTTTTTGAAGAGCTTAAAAAGGAAACTCAAGAAAGCATATTACTGGGATTTTGACTATGAAATTACAACACACTGGGTTTATCCTGGAATAAGATTGTTAAGACTAAGGAAACTAAATTTCTCAGTATAATAACTAAAAAAGAATTTTCTGTTTGTACCAAAATTACCAGAGGAGACATTCTAGACTTGAGAAAGAAAGAAGGTGGGGAAGGAACTTTGTTGGGAGAAAGTGGGCACCACAAAATAGTAACAGCTTAAGAAGGAGACAGTAAGGAGGATACCAAAAGGAAATCATAGTCTCACTTTACCTATACATGTAGATTGAAAAATTATAAGTAAATTATTAGTGAACCAACTCTACAATATTAAATATATTTAATACATAAGATGTATTGAATTAGTTGTTCTAATCAGGGTTCTCCAGAAAGACAGAGCTGGTAAGGTAAGAGTACCAGCCAAGCTCAGTGGCTCAGCCTGTAATCCCAGCATTTTGGGAGGCTGAGAAGAGTGGATTGTCTGAGCCTGAGGGTTCAAGACCAGCCTGGGTAACTTGGCGAGACCTTGTCTCTACAATAAATAAAAAATTAGCTGGGCACAGTAGCGCTAGCCTGTAGTTCCATCTACTTGGAAGGCTGAGGCAGAAGGACCACCAGAGCCCAGCAGGTTGACATTGGGGTGACTGTGAGTGTGCCATGGCACTCCAGCCTGGGCCACAGAGTGAGACTCCAACTAAAAAAAAAAAAACAAAAAAAAACACACCACCGTTATTTATTACCCATACAGTTCAATACAGTATTGGAGGTTGTGGAAATATAAGGAAAGAAAAATAAGGAAAATATCTTTATTGATCATGACATTCTATACATTTCTATTTACTGCTTTAGTAACACTTCACACATTTTTATATATTTTCATTTTCATTTGATGCAAAATATTTTCTATTTGTCCTTATGACTTCTTTTTTGACCCATGGATTCTTCAGAGGCATGTTGGTTCATTTCCAAATATTTTGGTGTTTTCCAGAAACTTTTCTGTTACTGATTTATCATTCAACTTTATTATGATCTGAGAAGTTACTTTGTATGATTTAAAATTTTCGAGGTTTGTTTTATGGCCCTGAATATGGTCTATCTTGGTAAATGGTCTATGTGTAATTAAAAAAGAATACATATACTGCTGTTAAGTATACTATAATTGTCAAATAGGTCAAGTTGGTTGATAGAGTCCCTTAGGTCCTCTAAATTTGTAAAATTTTTTACCAACTTGTGTTATCAATTACTGAGAAAGGAACATTGAAACCTCCAACTACAATGGTGAATTTGTCTATTTCTTCTTCTAGTTCTATCAGAGTTTATGAAGCTCTGTCATTAACCACACCCATATTTAGGATTGCTATGTATTCTTCAGGAATTCACTCCTTATCATCAGGTGATGTCCTCCTTTATCCCTTATAATAGTTCATGTTCTGAACTTTAATTTGTCTGATAAATATAATTTGTCTGATAAAAATTTGTCTGATAAAAACGGTAAATATAACCGTTCCAACTCTCTCTTGGTTAGTATTTGCCTGGTATATCTTTTTCCACTCAGTCACTCTCAACTAACTAGGTCATTATTGTTGAAATAAGTTTCTTGTAAACAATTTAGTTATCTTTTAAAAATTCATTATTCCAATCTCTATTTTTAAAATTGGTATATTTAGAACATTTACACTGAATATAATTATTGCTATGATTGGTCTACAGTCTACCCTCTTACTAGCTATTTTCTACTTATTCTGTTTTATAGTTTGTGTGTATATATGTGTCTGTGCCCACTTTTATCTTCCTGTTTTCTATCGCCACAATTGAATTTTTATTTAAATTACTTTTCATTTATAAACAGTAATTGTCTATATTTATGGAGCATAATGTCTTGTGTTGATAGATGTATATGTAGTGGAATGATGATGTCAAGCTAATTAACATATCTATCACCTCACATATTTATCTTTTTTGTGGTAAAAACATGTACAATCTACTCTATTTGCAATTTTGAAATATGCAATATATTATTATTAACTATAGTCATATTGCTATGTGATAAACCTTGAAAATGCATTCCCCTGTCTAACTGGAACTTTGTGCCCTCAGTCAACTTCTCCCCTCTCTACCCCTTACCCTACACCTCCAGTAATCAGCATTCAATTCTCTACTTCTGTAAGTTTGACTTTCTCATCGTTAGATTTGTTAACACATCTTTTTAAATTTTTTAGTAATTAGTCTCAGGTTCATAATATATATATTCGAGTTATATTATATTGCTTCACGTTTAGTGTAAAAACCTAAACTTACAACAGTATACTCTCACTTTCTTCCATATTTTGTGCTATTGTTTTCAATAGAAGACCTGCTCTTCTCCCAGAAGACTGCTGTTTCTCATTGCTCATTGCTTTCTAGCATGGTGGGGGGTGGGGGAGAGGGATGGAGCAGGGGAAGGGGAGGGGAGTGGTTTATTGTCTTGTCTAGCCTTAGCTTAGGAAGAACTGTGTCTTTGGGTCTTAGACGAAGCTTTTCTTTTCTCTTCTTTTCTCTGGGCCACCCAGCGTCGACCTGCTGGCCTCCAGCGATCCTTCCGCCTCAGCCCTCCAAGTAGCTGCAACTACAGTGCCCTGCTAATTCTTGATTTTATTGTAGAGATGAAGTCTCGCCAAGTTGCCCGGTCTGGTCTTGAACCCGTGGGCTCAGGCAATCCACTCGCCTCGGCCTTCCAAAGTGCTGGGATTACAGGTTGAGCCACCGACAACGAAGGTTTTCTTAACGTTCCTATCTCACACCCAAGTATAAGAAACATAAAAGACTTCTAATGTCCAGGGCCTCAAATGGTTTCTTGCCCCTCCTTTTGACATAGGTGTTTTTCTTTTACCCTCAGCCACATGGGTCTTGCCTTAGGGGTTTCAGGGTTTGCTGCAGTCTCCCAGTGTCTTAAGGCCTTCATTCCTTTAAGAGAAACGGATCCAGGCAGAGCTTGATGACAAACAGCTCAAATATTCATTGTGTCTTTCTCACAGCAGTAGCTGCTCTCTTCTCCAGGCCTGTATCACCAACATAGGCTTTCTCTAGGCTCCCAAGGGGTCCCTAGTCTTTGTTGTGATCATTGGTAAAGAGCCTTCTGGGCTTGGTGGTTCAGCCTGTAATCCCAGCACTTTGGGAGGCCCAGGCGAGTGGATTGCCTGAGCCCGCAGGTTCGAGACCAGCCCAGGCAAATTGGCGAGACCACATCTCCACAATTAAAAAAGGAAAAAAACAGCCAGGCGTGGTAGTGTGCGCCTGTTGTTCCGGCTACTTGGAAGGCTGAGGCAAAAGGATCGTGGAGCCCAGCAGGTCGATGCTGGGGTGGCCGTGAGTGTGCCACTGCACTCCAGCCTGGGCAACAGAGTGAGACTCCGACTCAAAAAAAAAAAAAAAAGGAGCCTCCTGAACTCAAATCACTCTGTGAAAAAGATACCTAGACACGCAAGTTTATTGCAGCATTGTTCACAATAGCAAAAACATAGAACCAACTGTGCTGTCCATCCAAAGAGGACTGGATTTAAAAAATGTGATACCTATACATGATGGAATAAAGAAGGACAAAATTATGAACTTCACAGCAACTTGGATGGACTTAGAGTCTATAGTACTGAGTGATGTATCACAGAAACAAAGAACTGAGTATCACACGTTCTCACTCATAAGCAGACCTTGAATAATTATTGTAATACTATAAGAAGAGGATTGGCAGTAGAGGGAAACTGGGGGGTGGAGGGGGCAGGATTGACAGTAATGGAATCTGGGGTGGGGGCACACCTCATCAGCAAGGGTACCTGCATAATGAACATTTGTATACCGAACCCTGAGTTGTACCTCACATCTTTAAAATGAAAATTTTTTTAAAAAAGAGCCTCCTTGAGTGTATGGCATCCAGGTGTTCTATATTCTTGAACTAGCCCACCCTTCAACTTTAGCAATTTATTACAATAATTTAACCAAACTCTTTTTGTCTGCTGGTATGATGGCCCAGTTATTTCCTGAACTCTGTTAGAGTGGCCCATCTGCCTCTCCTTGGATGCCCCTGAATTTTCTTAGGCTTCAGGCTAGTGATTGTCTCTGTGAACTCGATTTTCTGATAGAGTCAAGAAAATGTGTGATTCTGTTGATTATTCAAGTTTTTCTTGTTATCATGAAAGCAATACTCTTTCCAGCTTTCTACATCCTAATTGGAAGCCAGAAGTTCTAATATTCGTTTTTAGATTGCTTTCCGGTCTCTGGTTTAATTTCCCAATGGGTCCCTAACTTTCAGTAAAAGTCCATTCCATTCTGTAGCATTGCTAGAGGGAATTTCACAAAGGAGGGAAGGGGAGCACGCTTGGGATACAGCAGTAGAGACAGACCAGTAGCTGGCAGATGGCCAAGAGGTGATCAAGAATTACATTGACAGCAGGTATTTGTAAACAAGGGTGAAAGGCAACTACCAGGAGAATGCAAGCTCCTCTTCCCATACTGGGAGATATAGAGTGGGAACTCTAACTTTTCACAGTTACATGTAAAGGAGAGTTCAACTAATTTTATGTGGCTACTAAAGGAAAGAATAAGCCGAAATTGATGTAAGCACTTTGTCCACCCAAATTATAGGGACGCAGCTAAATCAGTACAGCTGTTTGTCATCGAGCTTAATATAATAGCTTTGGTCTAAAAATGGGAGATTAATCTCTTTGCACAAAGTTAATTAATACTAAACTCATGAGTTTATTTTGGCTCCCAATTTTCACCATACTACTCAATTGAGTTATCTGAATTGCACCACAACAGAGAGGGAAAAGTTTCAAAATGCTTGAGTGCCTTCTTTTTTTAAAAAAAAGAAAAAATTTTGGCTTTCTGTATTTTCCTATTTATTAAGTATTCTGATATAAGAGTCCAAGGTTTAATTTTTATCATATTGTCAGGGGAAAAGGGGATCAAATTTTAAAGGCCATCTCAGCGCCTGAGTAATTTTTTCCAATCCAGCAAGATCAGATGGTCTGATTTCCTTGCTCAGTGTTTCTGGTAGAAAAGGCAATTTTCAAGACTGAAATAGCAATTTCTTAGCCATCACTGAAGCTCTTAAAATCCATTTTTTAAACTCCTATAGACTTCCATGTGTAAATGAAAGAAGACTCCTGGAAATACACATTTTTCTATTTTTGAGAGATAACTCACTCAAGCATAAAGTTAATACAATTTATTACACCAAAAGTAAAGTTGCATTAGGGTGAGCTCATAACAGATGAGTAAACACACTTCACAAGAACCGTGTTGGCATGTCTGCTATCCTGAGTTTGTCTCCTTCAGCTTCAATGCCTCCTTCAATGTCTCATTCTTACATTGGCCCTGCTGACATAGGTGAGGTCTGTCCTCCTTGGAGAGATGTTTTGAAACACCTTTAGATATTTGAAATTTCACCACTAATCCTAAGATGGGTCGCTAGCTTTTGATTAATCTGAGAGATATAAAGCATTCAATTAGTTCTTTAAATGAAAACAACAAAGTCAAATTGAAGGGCTCCTGAGTCAAGCTGCTCTCATTTTGTATACTATGTTTAATAAAAACATATTAGATGTAGGACCTCAGGCAAGGGGGTTAATTTCTCTGAACTTCAGTTTCTTCATAGTAGAATGAAAATTTTAATAGACGATTCTTAACTCATAGAGTTGTATGAGGAAACTTGTAAGCAAAGCACTTCGCAGAGTGCCTAACACACAGTACACACGTGGTAAATGTTAGATATATGTCATCATCATCATCATTACTACATTACATATCAGGTCAAATTGCTACCTACCACCTCAGTTCATTCATGCAATACATTCTTGAACATTGGTTGTGTGCCAGGCCCTGCTCTAGGAACTTGTACATAGGCAAGTAAGAATATGGGCTTTGAACCCTCTGTCACCTACCAGCAAGACATTTCATCTTCTTGAATCTGGGTTTCCTCATTAGTCAAATGGGACTAATCAGGACCAGGACTAGGATTAGGTATGTGAAACACTTGCACCACCTTGAGAATGGGTGCCTCCTTAAATTGTGTACCCTAACTACCTTGCTTGCCTCATCCAGGTCCCAGAATCTTGAAATAATAACACCTATTTCAAATAGTTATTGTACAAATCATGGAAGCAGAGAGAAGAAAGATTACATTTGCCTGGTATGGGGGTGGGATTTGGGAAGGTTTGTCTAATGAGGGGATATTAGACTGGACCGTAAAGAATGAGAAGCTTATTAGGTAAGCATTGGGTTGTTCCCTGTAGGTATATAAAGAGGCGAATGATGGGTTATACATGGAAATGACAATGTGGCTTGAAAGGAAACAATGACAAGAGTTAAGAGCTATTATTTTTTCAGCACCTACTATGTGTAGGACATGGCTAGGCATTTTGCAAATATTATCTTTAATCCTTACAAAAGCCTTAAAAGTTTGGTGTCACTTATCACTTATAACACAGCCTCAAACAGCTAAACCCCAAAAGGCAAAAAAGTATGCAGTGTATTCGATTTCTCCTGCTACTGTAACAAATTTAGTGGCTTAAAACACCTCAAATTTATTATCTCAAAGTTTTGAAGGCCAGAAGTCTGACACGGATCTCACTCCACTAAAACAAGGTATGTACAGGATAATCCATTTCCATACCTTTTTCAGTTCCTAGAAGCTGCCTGAATCTTTGGCTTGTGGCCCCTTCCTCCATTTTCTTTTTTCTTTTTTTTTTTCAAATACTTTTTAAAAATTTGTTTTTATTTTTTTAATATATGTTTTTTATTTTAAAATTGTGGGGTACAGTTAGGGGTTAGGTATAAAAATATTCACTGTGCAGGTACCCTTGTTGACGAGGTATGCCCCCTTCTTCCGTTTTCAAAGCCAGCTGGTCAAATCCTTCTTGCATTGCATTATTATGACCTTCAGCTATAGTCATATTCCTCCCTGCCTCTGATTCTCTCTTCCAATTGAAAAAAAAAAGAAACACTGTAATTATATTGGGCCCACCTAGAGTTAACCCAGGGTAATCTCCTTTATTTTAAGATCAGTTGATCAGCAACCTTAATTCCTTCTGTAACCTTAATTCCCCTTTTACATGTAACCTGACATAATCACAGGTTCTGGGGATTAGAACACGAACATCTTGGGCAGGGCGGGGCTGGGGGGGTAATTCTGCCTACATCACGTGGTTTGATAATGACAGAGCTGCTAGGTTAGGGTCCATTTGAATTCTATCCCAAGTTGATAGGGAGACTTTGGAGGTTTTTAAGTACTTCAGTGACATAAATAAGTCTGTGTTTTGTGTAAATCATCCTTGAAGCATAATGTGACAAGGAACTGAAGGAGAATAAAAAAAATTGGCATTAGAGAATTCAATAATAATTAACAAAGCTGCAGTGTAGACATGGAGAAAAGGGAGTGGATTGAAGGAGATTTCAGAGGCAGACTCTTCAGAGCCTAGTGACCAGTGGGATACGAAGAGGGAAGGACAGAAAGAATTCCAAGATGATACCTAGGTTAGGTGATTTAGGGGATGGAGATTACTGTTTACACTTCAATTTGCTTACAACTGTTTTATAGGTCATTCATTCATTTCTACTATTCATTTACCAAACATTTGTTCAATGCTTACTATATGCCAGGCCATTGTAGTAGCACATGATTAGGGATACATCAATGAACCCAAACCACAAAAATCCCTGCCCTCAAGAAGCCTGCCTCCTGGTTGAGGGAGAAAGACACAAACATAATGAATAAGTAAATATAGAGTATATTAGATAGCGGTGAGAGGTATTGAACAAAAGAAGAAAGCAGATTAAGTAGTATCAGGATACTGCGGGTAAGAGATTGGAATGCTACTGTTCTAGAGTGGTCATTGTAAACCTCAATTAGAATGTGACATTTGAGCAAAAATTTGAAAACAGTGAAGGAATTAGCCCAGTAGACAGCTGGGGAGATGTGCTTCTGCCAGAGGGAACAGCTTATGCCGAGCCCTGACAGTGGGTTTGCACCTGGTATGTTTGAGGACAAGCAAAAAGGCCAGTGTGGCTGGAGTGGTGAACACAGGGGCACATAGCAGATGATCCTTCTCCTTCCAAAAGGGAGAAATTGACTTGATAGGTAATTGGCTCTTACAAGAAGGGAAGGGCAAGAAAGAAAGAGGGCTGTGCAGCCCCTGTGCCCCTGGGAGGGGCTCCATTCACATCTGATTTATCATGGTATTTGGAACCTTAGTCACCCATGGCTCATCTTGACATGCAATACAACCAAGTTTAGAGTTCATGTTTGCTGAGCTCTAACTATATGGCAGTCTTGACAGGAAAACCCAGCTGATATTCAAAACAACCAGTGTAGTAGATTGGATGATTATAGCTGAAGAAATTGCTCAAGATGATGTACCTAGAAAGTGGCAGACTGGGGTTCAATTCCAGACAGTCCATCTCCAGAGTCTGCTCTCTTAGCTATATATCCCACACCCTGAACTGTACAAGGAGCTGAAGAGTATCAGAAAGAAATCCTTTCTGTCTAAAATACACCACCTTGTAGATCTTTAACATGCTATCATTATCCCTGAGAGAAGCACTGCTCAAAACTTGGAGGGGAGACATGATAAATTCTTTACACCTTACATCCATTCATCCATCCATCTATTCATCCATAAAACCACCTATCCACTCACCCACACATAAACCCACTTATCCACACACCCATTCATCCATCCACCTATCTACCAACCCACCCATCCACTTACTTATCCACCCACCCATTCATCCATCTACCCACCAACCACCCATCTACCCACCAACCACCCATCTAACCCATCCACCCACTTATCCGTCCACCCATCCATCTATCCACCCACCTATCCATCCACCTACCCATCTATAAACCCACTTATTCACACACCCATTCACCCATCCATCTACGCACCCTCCACCCACCTATCCCACCCACTTATACATCTACCCATTTATCATCCATCTACCCACCAACCCACCCATCCATCCATCTATCCATTTATCCATTCACCCATCCATGCACCCACCCATCCATCCATTCACCCACCCATTCATCCATTCACCTATCCATGCACCCACCCATCCATCCATTCACCCACCCATTCATCCATTCACCCATCCATGCACCCACCCATCCATCCATTCACCCACCCATTCATCCATCTACCTACCCACCCATTCATCCATCCATCTACCCACCAATCCACCCCCCACCCCCCAATCCACCTATTCACCTATCTGTCCATCCACCTATCCATGCAACCATGCACTTAGCCATTCATCCATCCGTCTACCCACCGATCCACCCACCCTCAGCCTATCCACCTAACTATCCATCCACCCATCCACCCATCCATGCATCCATCCATTTAACAAGAGTTATTAATCATCTACTAAGTACTAGGCTCTAGGCTAGGACTTTTCTCCATGACAAGAAGGACTTGGCAGCAAGAAAGTATACGCCAAAAAAGAAAAGTGGGGCCATAAGGACAAATTTCACTTATTTGAAGTTTTGCCTCAGGAGATGTCCACATTTATCACTTAGTAACCATTAAGTCACCACACAGCATGATGACGCTCATCCTTTCTGCTAGATAACTCTCCTTCCACAGTTAATTGCCTTACATCTATAGCCTAGTTCTTGTCAGTTTTGTCACACTGTTATTACATACAGTAATGGTGTGTAAGATATTAGCCTGTCATTATATATAAATGTGTCTAAGGAAAACTCATTTCCAAGAATCATTTTTGAAAATGAATCCAGAAGAGAGGTAAAAGCTTATTTTCTGTCTCCAAGGACAACATAAAGTAACTCTGAGGCTTGTAACAAGAATCATTTAAAGCAGATTTTATGTCCCGTGGGAATACCAAAACCACAATACATTTTGGGATGTTATGTGAAGCCCAGGAAAGAGTTAAACTGGAAATGGGAAGATGCTTTCATCTCTTTCTAATTGTGCCATGCCTTGAGGGTATGAACAACCCAGTCCTTTCCCCCACTAACTATTTTTCTGTTTATTTTATTATGGTTAATAGCACGTGACCAGAAAATCATTTTTACCATTTTCCCTTTGGTGCCATTAAGTTTAATTTCCTTGTGTTAATAACACAGCACCAGTGACTTGACTGACATTAGAACTTTTTTCCTTCCAATTATCTGTTAAAGTAACACTTTAATTTATTACAAAATATACATTTCATACAATTCTCCCTACTCACGGTTTGTGATATCCCTAAGGGTTGGGCACTAACTGTGTGCCCACTATTTTCCCAGTTTGTTTCTGACATTTACCACTGAGATGCAAACTCTATGAAAGGACAGACATTGTGTGTTTTGTTGTGTCCCGAGAACAGGGCCTGCATGTGACAGATGTTCAAGAAAACACATCAAATGACCAACAAAATGAACACTCTAGTTATACTGCTCATTTCTGACCATGCACAATACAGTCAAGCCATTTATCCCCATGCAGAGTTTGTCTATGAAATGGAAAGGTAAGGAATTCTAATTTAAATGTTGACTCCCCCAGAAAACAGATTAACTTAGGATACTTTTAAAACTTTAAATACAATAAACATTTGTTAAATACCTGCTGTCTACCCACCCTCCACCCACACTACTCTGAGTGCTGAGGGCAAAATAAAGGTGACCCAGACACTGTCCCCTCCCTGCAGGGTCTTATAGTCTGGTACAAACTTGGTGATTACCAGCACAGAGAACCTTGAGTTACCTCAAGTTCCTCCAAAGCCCCGTAGTACTCATTGGAGCCATGTCATGTATTTGGCACTTGCAAGTGAAGATTCAACTGAAAATCTCTGAAGTCAGATTGCCTGGGTTCAAGACCTGACTCAATCAAATACTAACTCTGAGACCTTGGGCAACTCACTTACCTATTCTGTACCTCAGTTTCCTCATTTGTAAAATATGAATAAACATTGGACTAATCTCCTAGTGCTGTTGTGATGACTAACTGAATTCCTCTATGTTAAATCCTCAGAGCCATACCTGGTACAGTGAAAGTATTCAATTAATATTAGCTGTTATTTGGTTTATTATTGCCACTTTGTGATAAATTGTATTTTGCATGGCTGTCTTGAGCTACTATTAATTTCTATTGTTGTATATTTTAAAAATGAACTATCTTTACTGCTCTTTAGAATGATACATGATCATTGTAGGAGATCTAAATTATGCAGAAAATAACAATGTTTCTCTGTAATCTTACCCCCAAAGATCACAGTTCACAATCTGGCAAATCTCCTTCCACATAATAACTTTTCTATTTAAGAATGTGTAGATGTATTTTCAACCTAAATGTATCATAATATACATAGTGTTCCACAAAAAGCCTATTTGTTAATGTATTGAAATTATCTATTTGTGTTGGTATATAAAAATCTATTCTACAATTTACATAACCATAACTTTATTAATGGACATGTAGACCATTTACTAGTTATATAGTATTTATATATATTTGGGTTGCAGTGTCCAGGTTAAGGCACATATTTCTTGAAGGAAATGTCATTGAATTCCCAAAGAGCTCTGCAGATAGGAATATCTGCGTAAATATTTATTTAGTTATTGACCATGTTAGGAGACTAGAACAGACAGCAGAAGTGAGCTTTATTTTTTATTTATTTTTTATTTTACTTATTTGTTTATTTATTTATTTATTTATTGAGTTGGAGTGTTACTCCTGTTGCCCAGGCTGGAGTGCAGTGGTACACTCACGGCCACCCTAGTGTCGATCTGCTGGACTCTGGCAATCCTTCTTCCTCAGCCTTTTAAGGAGCTGGAACTACAGGCGCGCGCTACCACACCGGCTAATTTTTTCATTTATCGTAGAGATGAGGTCTCACCATGTTGCCCAGGCTGGTCTCGAACCCACAGGCTCAGGCAATCCTCTTGCCTTGGCCCCCCCAAAGTACTGGGATTATAGGCTGAGCCACTGAGCCTGGCCTATGTTAATTAATTAATTAATTAATTAATTAGAGTTAGAGTCTCACTCTGTCACCCAGACTGGAGTGCAGTGGCCGCTCCCGGCCACCATAGCCTCGACCTGCTGGGCTATGGCGATCCTTCCGCCTCAGCCTTCCAAGTAGCCGGAACTACAGGCACGCGCTACCACGCTCAGCTAATTTTTGATTTATTGTAGAGATGAGGTCTCGCCAAGTTGCCCAGGCGGGTCTCGAACCCACAGGCTCAGGCAATCCACTCACCTCAGCCTCCTAAGGGCGCAGGATTACAGACTGAGCCACCAAGCCCGGCTTATTTTTTATTTTTTTATTTTTGAGTGGGAGTCTCACTCTGTCGCCCAGACTGGAGTGCAGTGGCCACTCCCAGCCACCGCAGCCTCGACCTGTGGGGCTCCGGCGATCCTTCCAGTCAGCCTTCCAAGTAGCTGGAACTACAGGCGCACTACCACGCCCGGCTGATTTTTTTATTTATTGTAGAGATGAGGTCTCGCTGCCCAGGCGGGTCTCGAACCCTCAGGCTCAGGCAATCCACTCACCTCAGCCTCCCAAAGCGTGGGATTACAGGCTGAGCCACCGAGCCCAGCTTATTTTATTTTTTTTTAAAGATATGGGATACAAATCAGGATTAGGTGTATAAGTGGTCATCATAAGCTTTGCCTGGTTTGAGATCAGCTACCCTTATTGATGTTGTGTGTACTCCTTCCCTCCCCCTTCAGTGTCCCACTGCTGCCATTCCCTTTCCTATAGTATTATGGTAAGTGTTCAGGGTCTGCTTATAAATGAGAACATGTGGTACTCAGTTCTTTGTTTCTGTGATAGGTAACTGAGTATTATGGACACTAGAAGTGAGCTTTCAATGCAGAAAGCTGTATTTCTAAACTTGTTCTAACTGTTCTAAAAAAGACTTTGATTAGCATGATATAACTATTTTTCAGGGTTGTTGTGAAGACAAAATAAGGTATTATAAAGTTCCTGGACCCTACAAAAATACTCCTGAGAAGCCGGCTATCAGAATGACAATTAACAGGAGAAGAGATTAGACACCATCTGTCTTAGATGACTTAGTTACTGACCTACAGAAGGTGAAACAGATCATCTCTAGCAACTGCCCTTGGCTCTAGGACTATTTTCTTTAATGATTAGATACTGTACCAAAGATAACCTGGAGCATGAAAATAAAAATGCAGAATAACTCTCATCCTGATCCTTCCAATATCTGAAAATTATCCACATGATGCTTGCTAACAAAGAAGAGGTTAAAAATAGTGTTTATTGACATTGCTTCCCCTATTTAATGACCTGTAGAGAGAGTGGCACTTTCCATTAGTGTTTCATTACCTAACTCAGTTTGCCCGCAATAGAGAGAGGTTAGTTAGGAAAGTATCTATGAGCCCGGTTGGACATGAGAGAGGAGCAGGAAAACAGATGATTATTGAATAAGACTCCATTTCTGCTTTTTGTATCATAGTCTTTTTATTCAGGGGTTCTTAACCTTGGCATTATTGACATTTGGGGTTGGATGACTCTTTTTTGAGGAAGGCTTTTCTGTACACCATAGGATGTTAAGCAGCATTCTGTATCTCTACCCACTAGATGCCAGAGGCATCTATCCCTTACCAAGTTTTGACACCCCCAAAAATGTCTCCAGACATTGCTGAATGTCCCCTGGGGGCAAAAGCGTCCCTTGAGTACCACTGATATATGTGTAGGTATATTTTTATAGCACTTCACCCTTTGCAAATACATTTAATATTTATAATAGTTGTGTGAATAAGCAGGGAAGATAGGCTCTCATTTTAAAGATAGAGAAAGCATGATACTATAATAATTTTGTGAAATCAAAATTTAAATTTTGAGCCACTAAGATGTCATTGTGGGTCAAACCAGAAAAAAATAGACTTAAACAAATTATTGTAGTAAAATGTGCAATCGGACTTTTCCCTTTTACTTGAGGACCACAAAAGGAGAGCTCGGGCAGCCAACCTCAAAGAAGACCCCCTAAACAAAAACAAGTGTAAAATGCAGTCATGTAATTCAGAGTTAATTTGGGGGTTGAATTCATTAGCTGTAGAGATAATGGCTTGAAGAAAAATTTGCCCGCTCCTGCAGAGATAGAAAATGGGATAGCGTGTGAATAAATGATTCTAATAGTTATGATGATATATCTTTAGGAGGTATGAGTATTCCATCTATAAAGAAAATCTGCCCATTAATTAAAATTGTTATGGGGAGATGCAAAGAAGATTGAAATAAATAAAAGCTATAGCACCAACAGGCCTAGAAACTAGTGTCTTGGAAAATAAAGAAACTGCCTGAAGACAGGAATTATAATCTGCAGACATTAAAAGAAGAAAGTTTTCTAGATGCCAAGAAGAGCTGAAATCCCAAGGAGATGGGAAATAAGATGAGGAACTATAGGAAATCCACCAAGGTCATCAACTCTCAAGCTGAACGCTAAGTGGCACAAGCAGACTCCTATTAATTTGCACCTGTCATTTCACTGGTTGTGTAGATATCAACACAGCTGCTTATTTCTGCTTATTTCTGTTGAGGCTTTTTACTACACCAGAACTCAGGTTTGTAGACAGTGAAAATGTCAGCACATTAAAAACAATCTGCTTCACATGTGTGAGATAATAGGATTTGGGGTTAATGAGCTCATGTCTGGGGTATCGATCCAAATGTGAATAACTTGTAATTGGCCATCAGTCAGTGCCAGCTTATAACCAGCCCAGGCTATATGAATGGGACACTTTGTTCACTGAAATAACTACAGAACCACAAAAAACAAAACTTGCTCACAGAACTGGCCAATTGCCAAACAGCATCCCCCCGCCATTCCCTTACTTCCAATTAAATACTAGATTGCTAGGAGAATATAAGGTAATACACAGACCCACCATAAATTTTTCACCCAGCAGGTCACACATGTAGAATGAAAGAGTTGTGATTTAAGATATAACAAGAAGGCTTCCTTTTCAACAGCAAGCATCACTTTTATTATTTTGCCATCACAAACCCAGATTTTGAAAGATCTGTTCCCCAAGTACTAAGGTTACTGTGCTTAAAATAAGGATGTTTCACATAATGCCCCATCATGCTCTGGTTTCCTGCAAATATATCTGTAGTACTACTCTTTTGGGTGAAGGCATTTTCTAAGAAAGTTATGCATAAACCAAAATAGTACCCATGAATACTAATTGGCAATTTATCAGTTTAACTATCAAAGAACAGAGCCCCAAAGACTATGGCTACTAAGACTGGCAATTTAATAGGAGGAAGACAAATTCAGGGAAACACGAGGCTCCAACCTCCACTCAGTGGAGGTTACAACTGTTGGGACATCATCAAAGACCCCCAAGAAGCCAAGGGCAGTAAAATGTGATGGATAGAGCATGGATCTTGGAATTGGGCTGAAAACTACATTTATCATATTTTGAAGGTAACAATTGGGCAAGCCTCTAAAGCTCTCTAAGCCTCAGTCCTCATATCTGTGAGTAGACACATGCCTGCCTTAAAAGTTAAGTGAATTAAAAAGGTGATCATTGTTAAGATACTTGTTATTTAGTAGGTACCAATTGAACACTAGCTTGCTTTCTTTACTTGAGTCTTGCTCAAATCAGCGCTATGCTGGATCTTAGCATAATTACTATCAATCCTGAATCATTAAAGGGTCAAGCATTTAAAACTAAATGGTTAAAAGAAAGATGGGCAGAATATCTTTGAATATATAGCTACATTCACCCTTTGTTTATGCAAAACACTAAATATGCTATGCTGGATAGCTGTAGAATCAGAACATGGAACGCTTAGCTTCAAAAGTCACACTGCAGTCATGAGAATCAGACTAACCCAGAAATCCCCCATAAAGAGCCTGGAGCAGGGTTTGGATCCGTCAGCATAAAGACCAACACTAGGGGGAGACTCTCTCCCTTCTCAGTTAAGAACGATTTGTAAATCCCCTTGCAGTTACCGCCCAGTGCTCGATGAGCATTTCCTGAATAGTTATCAAGTTCAATGATGAATAGAGTTGGGCAAGCAGCAAATACCACTGATGGGAGGAGATGAATGAAACCCAACCAAGTGACAACAAAAAAATTATCTTCCCAAAGTCATTCAGAAAATCTTAAAAACAAAAGTTAGGATCAGAAAAGCCATAGCTCTTTTTTCACTATTAATCAAGATGTTTGTATGATTATAACATTGGATTTTTGGTAAGAAAAAGTGATATTTAAAAATTAACAATATTAGTGATAATTTATTATGATATTAATGATGACAATAAAAGTGGATATAATACCTAAAGTGAACAAAGCTTTATGCGTACTTTCATCTAAAAAAAAATTCTTCCAACATTCCAACGAATAAGTATGGTTAACTCCATTTTTCTGTTAGAAAATTTAAAGCATGGAGAGGTCAAATGATTTCTTTTTTTTTTTTTTTGAGTTGGAATCTCACTCCATCGCCCAGGCTTGAGTGCAATGGCCGCTCCCGGCCACCGCGGCCTCCACCTGCTGGGCTCCGGCAAGCCTTCTGCCTCAGCCTTCCAAGTAGCTGGAACTACAGGCGCGCGCTACCACGCCCGGCTAATTTGTTGATTTATTGTAGAGATGAGGTCTCGCCAAGTTGCCCAGGCGGGTCACGAACCCGCGAGCTCAGGCAATTCACTCACCTCAGCCTCCCAAGACGCTGGATTACAGGCTGAGCCACCGAGCCCGGCCAGTCAAATGATTTCAAAGGCAATGCAGAATAGTGATTAAGAGCACCAATTGCAGAATCAGACTGACTGGGTTCAAGTCTCAATTCTATCACTTACCAGCTGTGTAACCTAGCAAGTTAATTATCCTCTCTGTTCCTTTTCTCCTCATATGTAAATGAGAGTACTAATAGCATCTACTTTCTTTGATTATTAGGAAAGTTGAAAGAGTTAATACACGGAAAATGCTTGGAACTGTGCTTGACACATTTTTAGCACTTAAATATCTGTTTTGTTAGCCATTATGTGACCCAAAGGCACATATTTATTTATGAATTTATACATCAATTACCTACTACTATTATTCCTTGTGTAGGCACAGTCTTAGACCTAGGGAAAAGCAAAGACATGATGCAATTCTAGTAAGGTGTGATGAGTTTTATGGTGAGGAAGCAGGTGCTCTGCTGCGTGCACAGTGGGGAGGTTAGAAGTCAGTTCAGTGCTGGTGACTGCCAGAGCCCAGAAGAGAAATCAGCTGCACTCAAAACATCAGCAGGAGCAAAAGGGAAGTCTCATCAACAACTCTGAAGGTATTTTCAAGGGGTGAAGAAGACTCTAAGAATTTAAATACCTAGTCTTAGCTCAGAAACCATTCAACTCCTAGATTTTTATTCCAGATACATAAAATGCCAATCACTTAGGATTATTCCAGGAAAGAATGAAAATGACTGTGTGGCTTCCATAGTTTGTGAAGAGTCTACATAGGCATGCACTCCAGGTGGTGAGAGCAACAGATAACTGTCTAATCAACCACACACCTTTTCTTAGAAGAGATCATGTCAAAGGGATACGTGTACAAGAACAACCCCGCAGACTTTCACTGTAGAATCCCAGAGCCATAAAATATCTTTGATTTTGTTATTTAGTAGCTTCCAAACTTTCCACTACTAAAGACATATTTTACTAGTTTCTTATCATGAAACTTTTTGTTTTTAAAGATTTGACCTACCATGTTGCCTATATTAAGTAAAAGTGAATGTTTCCCAATTTGTTTCATTAGAGAACATTTGATTCACGTAAGATGCTAGTTTTATCATCCCAGACTGATATAATCCAGCCAAAATAAAATAAAAATTGCATATTAATTGGAACAAATTAGAAAAAAGAAAGAGAAAAGAGTAAAGGGATAGGAAGCTACCCATAATCCCAAACGCCACTGTCCAGATTGTGCCATATTTCCCTTTGATCTTTAGTTTAAGCATTATCTTAAAATAGTTGAGATAATATCACATATCCCTAAGGCAAAAAAGCGAGGACATTTCTTTACGTGGTGGTGGAGGGGTATTGGGTATCATTTACTCTTTCCAAACCCAGGTTGTGCTATGTGGTCCCCTTACCACACCCTGAGACCTCAGACATCCTGTTAATGCCCTTATAGCACTTTTTACATGATACTAAATTAATCTGTTACTATGGAACAGATTAAACAGATTTGATTCTCCCTCCATACTGTAAAACCATGTCTTATTTATCTCTGTATCTCCAGCGCTCTGCAATCAACCTGGTATGGCACACACAATTTTTTTTTCTGTACTTAAACTGCTATGTGTAATTTCTGAAACGTTGTAACTATTAATGCCTTTGCATATCACAGAAGTCTTGGTTCACTTCTTGTATTACACAGATGAAAACTACTGAAAACCAACATGGTGAAGGGGCAGAGGGCTTCCGTGTATAAGACTGAGTGATTATCAAAAAGCAACAGATAATAGAAGTTGGCATATTCTGGAATTCCATCACTTTAAGATAACCACTATTCATATTTCAGTGACAGAGTAATATCATATATTCCTTTTTTATCAGGAATAGTTTTTTAAGATGCAGTTTTTTTTTTCCTCAACCTCCTCCTTCCCTCTGTACTCCCCCTCATTACCAGACATTCCTCTGCTCCACCCCAACTCCCACATAACCAGGGTTAATGGCCAGGAGGCACCCTTTCATGACAATTCCACACACTAGAAACATGAATGAAAATAAACATATAGGTGGTGTTGTCGTTGTGTTTTTCAAAAAAGGAGCTTATGCCATATACACACATCTCTAGATAGATCTTGCTTTTTGCTTATAACAATACATTGCAGAAATATGCTCAAATCAACCGGTTTTGATCTATCTCCTGTGAAGTGGGTCCCATGGCAGATGCATGTTGCACGGGATTCCACGCCTTAGATCAGGCATTTGGCAAGTTCCCGGATGAGTTTTGGATGAGACTTTGCAGGCAGGAAAGGCAAACCCACACCAAGAATCAGTATCTATCCCTGTGAGGATGAGTTACCGGCCTTTCCAGAAAGGAAGTAACCCATTGTAGTTGAGTTGCTACCAGGAGGCTGGTGGTCTCCTTGAGAAATAGTGCCCATCCTTTTCCTGTCAGGCCCCTGTCCACCAGCTAGACCGCTGGCCCCAGCTCAGATTTCTAAGAGCCACCCTAACAGCAAATTTCCCCCATCTCCTGGGATCCTTGCCAGTATGAAACTCCACGTACTGGGAAAGTTCCCTAAAGTCAGTGAATTCATACTTATCCAGTTTTATGTTCTGCCTCCTTGATTAAGCCCCATCAAAATGTATTCCCTGGCATACCTCCCTGGCTCCTGCCAGTAAGTTCTAGTTAATCTTTGCGGTTCCCTTGAGGTGTGATTTCTTTTCTCCCTTATCAGCCCGAGCACATTCCCAGCTGGGTTCTGCTGAGAGTTAACCCTAGTGATCACACTGGCATTCAGGAGAGGCAGCAGGGGCAACTCCTTGGAGGGACACCTGTTGCCCTGTAGCAGTGTCTTCTCACACGAGAGATGGACTAGCTTTTCACAGAGAGGAGTGGGCTCGAAGTTCTGTGGGTTCAGGGCATCCAACCAGATGTCCCCATCCCATATTTCAGAATCTAGAACTTTCCCAACAAGAGCCCTGATCTTGGCAGTACAGACTTGGCTTGTTGAGAACTTGAACATCTCTGGAGCCTCTGGGTTCTTACTACTAAGTCCTACACTTGCTCCTTAGTGCTATATTCAGGCTTCCACTAAAGGAGAGAAGGGCCTCTTTGTAAACTCCCAAAGAGCCGTACAGAGGGCCCTCTGGCTCTCCCATTTAGTCTGTAGATATCCATTCATAGCCCCCAGCTTCTCATTATCTCCCTGCAGCATACTAAAACAACCTCTAAACATCAGCCAACATCACTGTTCTTATTTGCAGTTGTTCCCCCTCATTGCATTTCAAATATTTGAATCATCAAGGGCATTTCTATCCACCTAGGTCATCTCCAGTGAGATTTTTAGCAATTGGGCTGCCATCTCCTGCCAGGGATAATCCATGTCTACATATTACATGGTATGACAGGCAGAATAGACTAATATCCCTCTTCCCCAGAGATGTACCCATCCTAATCACCAGAACCTGTGGATATGTTTTCTAATACGACAAATGGAACTTTGCTGACGTGATTAAGCTAAGAATCTTGAGATGGAGAAACGGTTAGCCTGAAGTATCTGGTAGACCCAATGTAATCACGAATCCTTATAAATGAGAGAGAGAAAAGAGAGTCAGAGATTGAAAGAAGTTATGATACTGACTTTGAAGACAGAGAAAGGGACTATAAGCCAAGGAAGGTGGATAGCCTCTAGAAGCTGGAAAATGCAATGAAACAGATTCTCCCTCAGAATCTCCAGAAGGAACACAGCCCTGCTGATGACTTGACTTTAGTCCAGTGAAACACGTTTTGCACTTCTAACTTCCAGAACTTTAAGAAAATAAAGGAGTGTTGTTTTAAGCCACTAAATTTGTGGTAAGGTACAGCAGCAAAAGGAAACAAATACACATGGGGTAGGGGGCTCAAATGATCCAGCCCCCAATCCTGTCCTACTACCTACTTCCTCAGATCATTCCTAGTACCAGCTGTATGTCTGGGTTCTCTGAGAGGCAGTCACCAAGATGGAATTAGACTTGCAAATTATTATTGAAGGAAACGCTTCTGAAATATAGAATGAAAAGAGAAAAGTAGTATGAGCAGGGAGAGCCTTCAGATTGTGGTGTGGATCTGACACCTGGGAAAGGAGGGAAGGAAAGAAGGATTGGCTAGGAGAGGTGTAGTTTTGAGAAAGTCTCAGCCAGGTCACCGAGAGCCCCAGAATTAAGATCTTCCAACCCAGAGGGAGTGTGGCCTCAGCATGAGTGCTGCAGCAGATGTGAAGGGTAGTGACTGGAAGTTGTCAACAAGTTCTGCTTCTCATGGCAAGTTGTTTTGAGGGATTTCTGGGGAGCCCATTTCCTTGATGGTCATACCCACCTATCCCCATGCAGGCCTAGGCGAGACTAATTAACCACAGGCCCCCTACAGGGATATAGCCTTGACCACTGAGCTTACCAGATGGCCAATAAAATATCAGAGCTCATGCCTTCTGCAGGCAGGTAGATCCCAGAGGAGAAGAGGAAGGGTCTGAGCAACACATGCCTAAGTCCTCATCTTTAAATTTACCAAGCAGATTATTCATTGTTCCTCAACTGTTGAGAGTTTGGGAGAATGGAGAGAATTCAGGATAGTTCTTCAAATGGAGCTCTCTTCACATGGAAAAAATGTTAAAAGAGGAAAATAATGTCCTCCCCTATAAGATTGCTGGAACAAATGTCTTCGGATTTTAATACCAAATTGCTTTCCAAAAGAGTTAAAACATTTCACATATCCACCAGCAATGCTGAGAGGCTCTTCTCCTATATCCACAATGCATTAGGCAGCCTCACTCTTTTATTTCTGCCATCCTGGATATTTCATTTTTATTTAATCTGCAGTTGCTAAGCTACTGGGAAGATGGAACATTGCTAGGGTTTGAATGTGCCCCACAAAGTGTATGTGCTGGAAACTTATTCCCCAAAGCAACAGTGTTGAGAGGTAGGCCCTTTAAGAGGTGATTAGGTCACGAGGATTCTGCCTTCATGAAAGAATTAAAGCCATTCTCAGGGGACTGGGTTCTTTTAAAAGGGGGGGTTCAGTCCTCTTTCTCTCTCGCTCTCTTTCCCCTTCTTTCTCTCTCTTGCTCCCCCCCCGCTCTCTCTCTCTCTCTCATTCTCTCTCTCTCTCTCACTCTTGCTCTTGCTCTCATTCTTGCTCTCTCTCTGCCCGCCTCCCTCTGCCTTCCTCCTTCCACCATGAGATGAAACAGAAAGAAGGCCCTTGCCAGATGCTGGTGCCTCGATCCTGGACTTTCCAGTCTCCAAAACTGCAGAACTGTGAAAAATGAATTTGTTTTCCTTTTAAGTTATCCGGTCTCTGGTATTCTGCTACAGCAGCATCTTTTCAGATGCCATTTGTCTGTACAGTTGTGTAGTCTGCCTATCTGCATACTTAGTTCATTGTATTCTTGGGTTGTTTGGGTTTCTTTTGTTATGCATTTTTGAAGTGAATAGATAGATTAGATATTAACCTTTAACTGCTGTATGCATTGCACATAATTTTCTACTTTTTTGCTCACTTTTATTGTATCTATTATAAGACAAAACATTTAATGTCTCAAAGTCAAATACATTTTTTCTCTTATGGTTTGGGGGTTCACTATCTTTGTTTGCAGAATCTCCCTATTCTTATGTTTTAAATATAGTCTACATTTTCTTCTAAGATTTTTTTTCTATTTTATTTTCTCATTTACTATTTCATTCATCTGAAATTTATTTTTGTATTATTGTTTCTTATCACAAAATAATACATGCTTCTTGTGAACATTGTAAGAAATTTTGGATAAAAAACAAGAAAAAAGTTACTCTTAATACCCTACCTTCCTAATACATAACCCCGTGAATGTTTCTGGTTCTATCCTTCTAGTCTTTTTCTATGCACTGCATATGGTCTTTAAATTTTTAAAAAATTATATTGTAAATTCTGTTAGGTAGCCTATTTTTGTCATTTAACAATACAATTAGAACAATTTTCAAATGTAGCATCATTTGTTTAATGAAATTCCTGTTTGGGGACATTTACATTGTTTTCATTTTTTTTTTTTTTTGCTGTGACAATGTGCCATGAAGATGCCTCTTATTTGTTAGACTATATCTTGCACAGTTTTAAAGAGCTCACTCATTTTCAAGTATGTTTTCTCAATTTCTTTTTTTCTTCTTCTCAATTTCAATAGCATCTAAAATTACCTGCTTAAAAATCAGGTAAGGAGGCAGAAAGAAGGTCATTTTGGGGTTGGGTCACTATATTGAGACATACCTGGATTGAAGAGGGGATTTAGAACTGTCTTTGAAAAAGAACTGGATCTCCAGAGTGCAATTGATAGAGTTAGAAATTATGTTTCTAAAGAGCATCAACTAGAAAGAGTTCAGAATTGAAGAATTCAGAAGTTAAAAAATAAATACTAAAACACAGCATGAGGAAAATCACCAGGCAGAAGATCTAGAAAATTCTAAAGCACCAGCAGTCAGATAAAAGATCACTAGAGTAACAATGCCAGTTCTCTTAATACCATTATCACCTACACACAAAGAAGCCGCCTCCCAGTTCTTTTGGAAGGAGACAGTTATAAATCAACACATCATCCCATTTCAGGACTTTACTAGAATTTTAAGACAAATAAATGAGTAGTAGAAAGACTAAGAATCAGTGAAAGAAGGAAAAACAAACACACTAGCCATGAGCACAGAGTATATTTTTAAATTTAAGTCACAATTTAAAAATAAATCTGAATATTTGAAGAAACAATCTAAGTGGAGAAAAAGTTTAGGCACTAATCTACTATGAAACCTATTCATAATTGACTTTAAAACTCATTGTGATTTGGGAATTTGTCTGCCCTTGCTCTCTTCCATTTTTAACTTTATCACAAACAAGACTCGTAAAAAAAAATTTTTTTTGAGCTCTACACGAAAAGCCAAGGAATGTGAAATTAGATGAGGGTTTAGAGCTCAGCTAGTCTGGCCCCAGTATTTTACAACTGGGAGAACTGAAGCCTCGAAAATGGAAGTAACTTGCTGAGGTCATACAGACCTTTCCCTGTAAAGCCAAGAGTCGACATGCAGATCTCCTCTTAGCACAGTGCTCCGGCTACCAGTATCATACATCCACCTTGTGGGCATACTCATTCTGGTGCCATATGACCGTGATATACATCAAACGAGGAAGACAGCAAGATGAAATTCATATATATGTGTGTGTAAAACAATTATTTGAGTACTGTTATCAGTCCTCTAGCTGTTCTCTGGTCTTTGATGTTCAGTGTGAAACTTTCTGAAAAGGAGAGAGGACACCTGGGTGATAAAATAACCCTGGATGATCCTAGGGCACACTCCACTACATTGGTGTCCCAGAGCATCACTACAGCCTGCAATTTTTTCTGCTCTCAAGGTGAGTAACAGCAGCCCAATAGGCCTGACTCTTTCTTCAGTTCTTGGTCCCCTGTGTAGAAGGCCCTTGAACATTTTTCCTCTGAGGGAATTTTATAGTTAAGTGCCAAATGGAAAATGTTCAAAACTATCAGATCTAACACATTTCTTATTAGCAAATCTAAACTATATACAATTTAAAAGAATATTTCTAAGTTTGATTTTTGTTTGAATATTAAAAAAAAATTAGGGAGGAAAAAAAGTAGGTGCAGCCTAGAGCAAAAATTCTTAACTTTTCTCCAATACAACACATGTCCCATCTGTAACAGTCACAACAAGCTGTGGTTTCTGGGTATAACCTGGCTTACCGGCTATAAGTTCATCCTTTCTTCTCTATTACCACTGATAAAACATAGTCGTCGTCATCTGGATATTTTAAAATAAAACCTGCTGGGTCCAGTGACTCATGCTTGCAATCCCAACACTCTGAAAGGCGAAGGCAAGAGAATTGCCTGAGCCCATGAGCTCGAGATCAGCGTGGGAAACTTGATGAGAACTTGTCTCTATAATAAATTTAAAAATTAGCTGGGTGTGGTGGTGTACACCTGCAGTTCCACGACTTGGAATGCTGAGGAGAAAAGATCATCTGAGTCCAACAGGTCAAGGCTGCAGTAGCTGTGAGTGTGCCACTGCACTCCAGCCTAGGTGACAGAGTGATACTCTGACTCAAAAACTGAAAATAAAAATTATAACAAAAATCTGATGCAGGAGTCAGAATCCTTTTTAATCCAGAGCTGAAGCTGCCTTGATTGTGTGCATAATATGTATTTATTGTTACTACTTCTACTAATAAGGACCAAAACAGCCAAAATTATCCTAGTTGTGAATTAGCTGCATGCAGCTGTAGTTATTTTAATAATAATAATGATAATTAACTGGAGAAAATCTTTTAAAAGTGCTTACTACAGAACCCAGCACATAGAATGCTCAATAAATTTCAGATGACACTATTGTTGTTAAAAACAACTACCAATTGTGTGTAAATATTTCATAATCAGGATAATCTGTACCCACAAAAGCAGAACTCCCATGTTGCAGGTGCTTCTGGTGCCCTTTTCACATGTCCTTGGCTCACTTTTGAAAATAGCCATGGTTACAATAGACAGTTATGTGGTGCTCTTCTACTTCGCGCTACCAGTATCCCACCTCAGACATGTGCCTGACCACATCCTGCTCCACACCACAGAGCATACCCACCGGGTCATGAGGAGCAGAACCTGGAAGTGCAGGGGAGGTAGAGTTTATGGGGAAACCCTCAATCAGTGGGGGACAGGAGCCACTGTCTTACAGGGGGACAATTCTAGGATGTGTTTTGTAAGCTCCTCAGAGGGTCTCAGCAGAATTACCTTCCCCACATTGTCCCTGTCAGATTACTGCTGCCTTGTCTCACTCTTCTGGTTCCCTCATGCCTGCTTCTAGAATCACGTGCTGAATTAATAACCTACACTCAACTCCTTGTCTCAGGCTCTGCTTTCCAGGGAACCCAAACTAAGGAATTCTACCTCCTAAGCCAAGAAACATAAACTAGAAGTGCTTTGAAAGGTGGTCCTCAACACAAAGCAACATCAGTTTATTTTTGTTTTGCATTCAATATATTTGCAACAGAAGAGAGAACATTATCAGACAGGACCTTCTTGTAAAAATATGTTCATAACCTCTTATCGTGGGAACTCCTGAAAAGGTTGTGAAGAATAATTGTGTAAGGAATTAGGAGAGGGAAGAGAAAAAGGAGAGAAAACTCAAGAACTTCAGCAACTTTGATCATTATTCCCACACACTGCATTGATGAGCCAGGTGATCACTGACTTCTGTTCAGATCTCGCTAATGCAGGCATCCAAGAGCACTTCGTACATTGCGTAACTACATGGATGTCTAATCAATTCAAGCCTGAGCTCTTTGGCTGAATGGGTCCTGGCAAAGTTCCACAGGCTAATGGATAATTTGTAGGGACCATACCGTGGGTACTTGGCTGCATGTCCAATGATGTGGGGGTCATAGCCAGCATTGGTTAGAACACTTAAAGGTCCTTAACAATTGTTGTGAGTGACACAATCAAATCAGAATAGCATAAACCCTAAAGAGATCAAGTGACCAAGAGAAAATACTCAAGTCTTTTCATGTAATTGCCTTGAGAGTATATGCCATATAAAATTCAATTCAATAGGTACATTTAGAGCACTTACCAAGACACAACAATTAACAGTTATAGAGCAGTTTTACATCTGTTATCTCATCTGAGCCTAACATAACCTCTAAGATAGGTTTTATTTATTCTCTTCACTTGACAGATAATGAGACACAGACTCAAAGAAGTGATTAACACTAGGAAAGAGCTCCACAAATGTTGATAAAATAAATGACTTGTATAAGGTTAGACCTCAAATATGAATTCAGATCTTCATATATATAATAATTATTTTTATTTTAAAGATGTGGGGCACAACTAAGTGTTAGGTACATAAGTGATCATGGTACAGGTAAAGTTTGGGTACCCTTGATGTTATGTGCCCCCCTCCTGTCAGTGCCCCACTATTGTCAACCACTCTCTTATAGTATTATGATAAAAGTTCAGGGTCCACTTATGAGTGAGTAGGTGTAGTATTCAGATATTTGTTTTTGTGATAAATCACTGAGTATTATAGACTCTAAATCCATCCAAGTTGCTGCAAAATCCATAATTTGTTTTTTCTTTATGGCTGTGTAATATTCCATCATGTATATGTAACACATTTCATTTATCCAGTCTGCTTTCGATGGACAGCACAGTTGGTTCCATGTTTTTGCTATTGTGAATAGTGCTTCAGTAAACATACATGTACAGGTACCTTTTTTTATAGAGTGATTTGAGTTCCTCTGGGTTTATTTGCAGAAGAGATTGCAAGGTCATATGGAAGGTCGATTTTTAGATCTTTTAATAATTGCCACACTGTTTTTCACAGAGATTGTACTACTTTACACTCCCACCAACAGTGTAGAAGCATTCCCTTTCCCCCACATCCTCTCCAGCATCTGTTGTTTTTTGAGTTATTAATGATGGCCATCCTGACTGGAGTTAGGGATTTCTCAGTGTAGTTTTAATTTGCTTTCAATGATTATTAGTGAGGTTGAGCCTTTTTTCATGTATCTATTGTTGTTCATATGTCTTCTTCTGAGAAGTGTCTATTCATATCTTTTGCCCACTCTTTAATAGGATTAGTTGCTTTTTCCTTTTGACACATTTGCATTCCTTGTAGATCCTGGATGTTAGGCCTTTGTCAGATTTACAGTTGGCAAATATTTTTTCCCATTCTGTGGGCTGTCTCCCCACTCTCTTGATGGTTTCTTTTGCTTTGCAAAAGTTTTTCAGCTTGATGAGGTCCCACTTGTCAAACTTATCTCTTATGGCATGGGCATTTGGAGTTTTGATCAGGAATTGGTTACCTATTCCAATTTCCGTAAGGGTGTTTCCTACATTTTTTTCTAGGAGTCTTACAGTTTGAGGTTTCCTGTTTATGTCTTTGATCCATTTAGAGTTGATTTTTGTGTATGGTGATAGGTAGAGGTCCTGTTTCAATTTGAACTTCTGCATGTGGTCAGCCAGTTTTCCCAGCACCATTTACTAAATAGAATCTCCTCTTCCTAGTGATTGTTGATGGGGGCTTTGTCAAAGATGAGTTGGTTGGGAGATTGAGTTTTTGCTTCCAGTATCTCTATCCTGTTCCAAGTGGTCTATTTGTTTGTTCTTGTACCAATATCAGGCTCTTTTGATTCTTGTGGCCTTATAGTAGAGTTTACAGTCTGGAAGTGTGATACCTCCTGCTTTGTTTCTTTTGCTAAAGATTGTTTTGGCTCTTAATGGTCTTTTATGTTTCCATATGAATTTCTGTATTGTTGTTTCCAGGTCTAAGAAGAAAGATGTTAGCCAGGCTCGGTGGCTCAGCCTATAATCCGGCGCCTTTAGGAGGCTGAGGTGAGTGGATTGCGTGAGCCTGCAGGTTCGAGACCCACCTGGGCAACGAGACCTCATCTCTACAATAAATCAAAATATCAGCCGGGCATGGTAGCACATGCCTGTAATTCCAGCTACTTGGAAGGCTGAGGTGGAAGGATCGCCGGAGCCCAGCAGGTCGAGGCTGCGGTGGCCGGGAGTGGCCACTGCACTCCAGTCTGGGTGACAGAGTGAGACTCCAACTCAAAAAAAAAAAGAAGAAAGATGTTGGTAACTTAATGGGTATTGCTTTAAATCTGTAGGATTGGCATCTTCACAGTGTTAGTTCTTCCAATCCATGATCATGGTATGTTTTTCCATTTGTTTGTGTCTTCTTTGATTTCTTTGAACAGTGCTTTGCAGTTTTCATTTCTCTGGTTAGAAAATGCCGAGGTATTTCATTTATTTGTTTATTTATTTATTTTTGCGGCTATTATAAATGGGATTGTGCTTTTTATTTGGTTCTCTGCCTGTTTGTTATTGGTGTATAAGAATGCAATGGTTGTCTTTTGCACATTTATTTTGTATTCTGAGACTTTGCCAAAGTCCTTTATCAGTGCAAGGAGGTTTTTGACAGATTCTCTTGGGTTTTCAAGATATAGGATCATATCATCAGCAAAGAGGGATAAATTAACTTCCTCTTTTCCTATTTGGATACCCCTGATTTCCTTCTCTTGTCTGATTGCTCTAGCTAGAACTTCCAATACTATGAATTCAGATCTTCTCATTCCCAATTCTTTGCTCTTTTCCTACTTTCTGCTGCCTAGTTGGATGGTGCCAGGTACTGCTAATACAAAATGTAAATAAATAGGACTTGTTCTGGCCTTATCTTCTTATTGGGAGCAAGAACAGCATGAATTGTCCCATGACATACAAAGTTATAAAAGAGAGAGATGAGTGTGACTTGTGTGGTTAGGGAAGGCTCTCTAACATGGGTGGGAATAGAGCTGGGCTCTAAAGGAGAGTCAAGATTTTTCATGGGATGAAAGGAAAAAACTGGAAGCATTGCAACCAGTTAGAAGGACACTGAAGAGAGGACAGCTTTGGATTCTAAAATAATCACTGGTGTTGGTGACTTATCAACAGTTTAGCATTCTTTAATTTCCTTGAAATAAAATTTTTAAGAGCTACAATTTTCTTAAGTTTTATACTTAACTCCCTTCTTAATATTAAAAACTAGTTAGCTCAGTTCATTGGTTTTCCAACAGTTTAAAGTTGTGAAACCAGAATCTTACATGGAAGCCAAATACAAAGAGCTGTTTTCGTTGAAGCAGAGGTGAATGCAGGTAATCAGAGACTGATGGAGAGGAGGCTATTCACACAAAGCAAATCCTTATCAGCCATCATCCTCCTGTCTTCGGCATGGTGCACGTACCAGTTAAGGTCCAGTCAGGAAAACAGAAACTACTTCAGTTATTTTTACAGAGCAAATAAGATATAAGGGATTAGTTGGACAGATGTTGGAGAACTATAAAGGCAAGAAGGGAAAACCAAAGTAACACAGAGAGGAGGTAGTTTCTCCCCTTAGGTCTGGGGAAACAAAAGGAAAGAAGTTAGAGCAATTAAAACCTATGAGGTAAGAAGAAGCACCCCACTGAACTGGTACTCAGACCTTAGGGAAGGTGACACTGACCAACAGGAACTAGTATATTTGATGAGGATGGTGGGCCAAGTTTTGGGGTAACTGGTGAAAAACAACTGTAGACTAGAACAAACTGCCACTGGCAAGATGAAGGAGCATTGCTGGAGTGTTGCTGGTGTGTAACAACAAATAAACAGGATCAGTCCCTATTTCTTTCTCCTGCCTTCCTATCTCCTTCTAGTGCTCCCTAGGTGGGACTCAGTGGTCGCCGGTTGGCAGCATCATAGAGTCCCAGTCCAGCATCATGGAGCAGAGTGTTGAGAAGTGGAGCTGAGAGACAATAGCTCTGTAACCAACATGGTGCCTCAAACCACAAGAAGTAGCAGACAACAGAATAAGGGTGGCTCTGCCCCAAATTTCCATGATTATTGGGAAAATAACTGAGTTTTTGCCCACAGATAGTAGATCATGAAGAACCTTAATCTTTTGCCCACAGACAGTAGATCATGAAGGTCCTTTATCTTTGAAGGACAAGGTGATGGTATGTTAACTGGAGTATGAACCACAGGCTAGCATGAACCACAACCCACTGGCAGGAAAAGACCAAGACAATGGGGTGAAAAAACAAAATCAATCTTCAAATTCTGAAATATCTCATATTGCCATATTTCCTGAGTCATAATTTATTGTTAAATAATGATTTATTCTCTTTTTTACATATGTTCTTTCTCTTCACACAAATAGATTTCTCTTCTGCAACATACTTGGATAAAGTCAATACATCAGCATGGTTAAGTCAAGTGATACTGACATTTTCCCCATCTGTAAGATGGCAGTGATTAAATGCAGAAATGAAGATTATCTTGTTAACCATTATCATTTATTTATTATTCATTCATTCAACAAATATATTTTAATATCTATGATAGTACCAGGCATTTTTTAGAGGCAGGGGCTAAAACACTGGATACAATAGAAGGCAAAACACCATATTAGTTAGGAACATGTGTGACATTAAGTAATGGAATATCCTACTCCAATGGCTTTAACAGAGTTTTATGGGTTTCACTTAACAAGGAATCAGGAGGTAGGCAGCCTGCAGGTGAGGTATACTGTGATGCCATCAAGGACCAAGTTTCTCTCTTTCCTTTCTGCTCACCCTCCTTAAAGGGTTTGTTTTCAAACTCATACTTGTCATTTCATGATCACAAGACATCTATTCCATTGTGAGAAATTATATCTGCATGCCAAACAAGCAAGATGAGAGAGAGAAGAGGCAATGCCCATTTTAGAAAAGCAAAGACTTCACAGAAATCTCCAACAAACTTCTGTTCATACATCATTGACCAGAGCTATATCATATGGCTACCCCTCGCTGCAAACCAGAATGAGAGGGTGAACATTTTTAGCGAGGCATAATACCACCCCAAATAAAATCAGGAATCTATTAGTCAAGAAAAAAGGGTACTGACTAGTTATCTAGCTGTCTCTGCCACAGCCTCTGCATCATAGAGCTTACATTCTAGTCTAGTAATTGTGTCACTAGGGCGTTTTGGTTGCAGCAACCACAGACAACAGGAAAGGAGTTTGTTGGAAGGCTGTAAACCAGCTCACAGAGTCAACGGGAAGTTAGTTGGAGAGTCAGGCCATATAAGGACAGGAACCAGGGCAGCTTTTGAATAGCTTTATCCAGTGGCAGTGGTCTGGCAAATAAACCCTAACCACAGAAGAAATGGTCCCAAGTCTCAGGAGAAAAGTCTAACTTCTGGCTTGAGTCCTAGCAATCCCAACAAGTCTGTACTCAATGGGAGAGGTAACTCTCTGTAAGGAAGTCAGAGAGCACAGACCAAGAAAAGAGGCAAGGGTGCTGAGCAGCCCAACAGGTCCAGGACATTGACCAAGGAGCTGATATTTGTGAAATGATTTAAGTTTTTCAGACAAGTTCTCAAGTGCTATTAAGCACTGTAAGATTCTTCATGATGTGCCTCAATCTTAAAAAACACATCTTTGCTCCAATTTTTTAACACCTCAGAAAAATCCAATTTTCTCTTTTCTAAACTGAATCAAAGGTATAAAAAAAAGTTTACAAATAAAAGAAAGCAGAAGATTGGATGGCTCTGTTATTAAGACTGTCTCCTGGTTACATTTTATATATAGATTCTTTGGAATGTAGGTTAGGGAGCTATTAAAAAATTAAATAAGAGAAGAGCACCACTTCTGCTATTTGATTTGAAGATGCTCACAGCAGGGCAACATAAAATCAGATTTTATAGTGTTGACTGAAAATAATACTATATACTGAACTAAGAGCCCATAGGCAGATCAGGTTATTAAGAACTATTACCCATGTTATTACTGCTGAAATATTTATATATTATAATTTTGTAATAAGGTATTTCCAAAGAAAATAGTGTTGACTTCAAATGCATGTATTAATAAAGCCATTCCAGCATGGCATTGTTTGAAGAGCTCTGCAGAAGCAAAAGTCAAAAACACCAACTATTGTAAGTTTGGATTTTGCTCTTCTAATTGCCATTTTTCTGACCCTTTGAAACATTTACAGCAAATAAAGACCAATATAGTCAAGCACAAGAGTGAAATTTGTTAAAAATAAGGAAATTGATATAGGTCCATGTGCCATTGTTATTCAGATTCTTTTTCTGCAATGGAATTATTTCAACTTCAGATCGATATTGAGGTCTTAATTTGATTATTCAGAAAATATTGATTGAACCTGCCTACCAGGGCAGACACTACCACTTACCTATTCAATATTCACTCTCCTTTTACTCCTAACATAATCTCATCCCTTTCAAGATATCAATGTGTTCTGCTAAAATAGTAATCTCCCAGATTCACTTGCAGTCAAGGGTTCCCATGTTAACAGTGTTGGACAATGAAAGGTAAAGGGAAGAGGTTTTGTTTTATTTTGCTTTGTTTTATGTTTTAAAGGAAATAAACTCATCTGGTAGTATCTTTGGCCTTTCTGTCTAGAATACAGATGCAATTCCTGGAATAGCGGTAGCCATCTTGTAACCATGAGGATACAGAGTACAAAAAGAAACATATCATTGAGACTTGATGACATTATAGATATGCTGTACCAGTACTGGCCTGCTTATCTTTAGTCTTTTCTCCTACGTAATTAAAAAAAATCTATTTGGTTCAGCTGTAGCAACCGTATATTCTGTTATTTGCAGCCATATATGCTGTGTACCAGGTACTGTGTTGGACCCAGAAGATATAACAGTGAATGAGATGTGGTCCCTAGCCTCAGGGAGCCTACTATTTAATGGAAGAAATATTAAACAAATAATTATAAAAGTACTATTTAGTTACAACTGCTGTGAAGAAGGTAATTACTAGGGTATCTAAACTAGTCTGAATGAATGTGGTGGTTAGATAAGATTTTTTTTTTTTTTTGAGTTGAAGTCTCACTCTGTCACCCAGACTGGAGTGCAGTGGCCCCTCTTGGCCACCGCAGCCTAGACCTGCAGGGCTTGGCGATCCTTCCGCCTCAGCCTTCCCCATAGCTGGAACTACAGGCGCGCGCTACCACGCCCAGCTAGTTTTTTATTTGTTGTAGAGATGAGGTCTTGCCAAGTTGCCCAGGCGGGTCTCGAACCCGTGGGCTCAGGCAGTCCACTCACCTTGGCCTCCCAAAGTGCGGGATTACAATACATAAACTGAGACTTGGAGAATAACAAGGAGTTAAGTGGGCAGTGATAGTTGGAGAGAGCATTCCAAGGGGGAAGAACAGTCCCTGTGAGTGAAATATAGAAACTAAGGAGAATGATAACTCATAAGTCTAGAATGGTAGATCAGAAAATGCAGGGGCTTTTGGCCATGGTAAAAAAGTTTAGACCTTAGAGAAATGGAAAGTCTTTGGCACAAAGTGATTGGATTTCAGTTGTGAAGAGATCATTCTGTTTGCACCATGACGGAGTTGGAAGGGAACAGAAGAAGATGTGAGGAGTAAGAAGCTGGTCGAAACAATCTAGATCAGGAGTCAGCAAACTATGAATTGAGGGCATTCCTTCATAATTAAAATTTTACTGGAATTCAGCCACGCCCATTCATTTACATATAGTCTTTGGCTGACTATATGTGCTACAATGAGAGAGTGGAACAGTTGTCTCAGAGAACATATGGCCCATCGAGCCAAAATTATTTGCTGTCTGGCCTTTTACAAAACAAATGTGTACCCCCTGCTCTAGATGAAAGAAGACAGCTTGGGCTAGTGCCATGGAGATGTAGAAGAATGAACAGATTTGAGATAGATTTGAGACTCACCGATGGATTACATTTGGGAGTTGGAAGGAGAGAAAGAAATGAACAATACATTTTAAACACAAGCATCAGAAAAGATGACAAAGCAGGTTTTGGAGGTAAAGTTTAATTGTTCTGTCTGGGCAGCTTCAGTTTAAATATCTTAGAGAGAGTATTAATATCATGGTCCTTCTCTTGAATATGGGGTCTATAATATGAGAACTTTCCCTGCATTTCATGTTGTAATAAGTTCTGCTTGATAACAATCATATTCTGACATATTGATTTTTACATACAGAAATCCCTCCTAAATATAATTCAATTCAGTCCATTTTAATTTTAAAAATCAAAAGTTAAAAGAAATAGAGACAAGTGGATTATCACAAAAGTTTTCCAATGGTTTGAGAAAAGACATCTATTTCTTAGTTGAGCAGTAAGTCGATTAAGTAGTTATTGCTTATATACTTTCAAAATTTATTTTTCATACAGTCACATGTTCATCAGTACTGTCATGCTACTAAATACCATTACAGTGATCTCATAAAAAATAACAAAATAATTGGCATGTTATAGTTAAAAGAAAATTTGTTGAGAACTAATGCAGAGATTTAGGGGTTAGATTTTATTAAGCCCTTCTTTACCTTTCTGAATAGAATGACTGTATAACACTGTCAAAATCTGGGACACAAGTTTTGACAACAAGAAAAAAATTTAATTATAAAAATCCCAGAAAATATTAGAAATATCATTATCATATATCTCCCAGCAACATCCTAAATCATGAGAAACTTGCCCAAATCTTCATTCATGCCCCTGGAAAAGGTAGGGCCCAGGTACAGAAAGAAAAATAATAGACCATCATGGAAATGAAATAAGACATTTGAAATAAGACATCTTGGTGCTGGTCTTTGAATTTTCAGAGGTATTTAGCAATATGGATATACAATATGCTTAATGAGACCTCCTATTGAGACTATTAGAGAGAAAAAAGCAAGCCTTCTAAAACACAAATATCCAGGATAATATTTGACCTGCACTCTTTTGTTTAGAACTATTTCACAGCTGTTAAACCAGTTTGTGGAGCTGCAGGAATCTCTTGAATGCTAAGTCACAATTTTTCATTGTTGTGCAATTGCTCCCTACCCCAATACATGTTTTGTTGGGTTTTTTTTTGGCAAAAGATGCTGGAAATTTTCCTCGTACTTAAGGATAAAAGTATTTCTTCTGAGATGCACACATTGAGACGTAAGGGAGAAAATATTCAAGATAGAGAGAATGTAGCATGTATGGGCTTAATGAAATGTGAAAATTGGAAAAGACGAACATTTCTTCTGAAGATGGTCTTAACTTATTAGCAACCTGGGTTAATTTTTTTATTCCTTGATAGGCAAGTTTGATAGGTAATTTTTTTTAATTACTATTTTTAAGGATAGTAGACTTTTCCCTGTATGAAGCAAGGGATTCCCAGTCAAACAGTGTTGAGCTAATACTCAGAAAGCAGAGTTTCTTTCTTCCCTCCTGAATTCACCTGCTCACGACCATAAACCCGCTCCAGGTGGGATGGTGTTTGGAGGAGCAGCTGGAGCAGAAGAGAGGTTGGAACAGCTACACTGAGCTGCTTTTGAGCCTTTTGTAATTTCATTCACACACGTTTTCTTTAGGGGGCCTGTAAAATGTTTTTCAAATTGAAGCATAATTTACCAACAATAAAATTTATCTCTTAAATGTACAGTTCTTTATATTTTGAGAAGTTTAAACAGTCAAAGTAGTGAATATTTTCACCATCCCAAAAGATTCTTCATTTTCCTATGTAGACAATTCCCTTCCCCTACTTCAGTTCCTGGGAACCTGCAAGCATACATGTGATTTCTATTTCTACATTTTCTAGAATGTCATCTAAGTGGAATCATACAGGATATAGCCTTTTGAATCTGACTTCTTTCCTTGACAAAATGCTTTCCAATTCAGCAATGTTGTGAATGTATTAGTAGTTCAATCCTTTTCACTGATGAATAGTATCCCATTTATGTTTATATAAATGTACCACAATTTATTTATCCATTCATTATTTGGTTGTTGTGTTGCTTCTAGTGTTGAGTAACTGTGAATAAAATGACTATAAACATTCACATTCACATGTTAAACATTAAAAATAATTGTCAAAATATTTCCCTAAGTGACTGTACCATTTTGCATTCTCACCAGTAAATGCATGAGAGTTTCAGTTACTCTACATCCTTACAAGCATCTTATATTGTCAGTTTGCTGTTGTTGTTACAGTCATTATAACAGATACATAGCAGTATCTTATTGGGCTTTTAATTTACATTTCTCCACTGACTTATAATATTAGCATCTTTTCATGCACCTATCTACCATGTGTATCTTACTAGTTTATGACATATCTGTTTACATCTTTCCCTTTTAATTGGTTTATTTTCTTATTATTGAGTTTTGAGAGTTCTGTATACAAGGGGGACCCAGAAAAATCCAGAATTTATTTATAAGAAATTGTGTATTTATTCTTACATGTTTAAACTCAGTCACCTTCAAAGTACTCTCTGTTTGATGCAATATACCTATTGGGATGCTTTTCCATTGCTCCAAACAGTTTTTGAACTCATCCATTTTGATGCCTTTTAGTGATTCTGCCATCTTTGAAGACTTTTTATTCAGGGAAAAGAAAACAAAAAAAAGTTGCTCAGGGTGAGATTGGGTGAATAGGGTGGGTGAAGCATGGGGTCATGCTGTTTTTGGTCAAAAACTGCTGAACACTCAGTGAGGTGTAGGCAGGTGCATTGTCTTGGTGGAAGAAGCAGTCACCTGTTTGCCACAACTCGGGACATTTCTTCTGCTAATCATAACTCAATCTTCTCAAAACTTCCAGATAAAATTTTTAGTTGACCGTTTGATCCAGAAGACAAATTCTTAATGTACTACATGGGACCTACCCTCCAAAAGATATTTCTGATTTTCGGAGGTCGCCCTCCTATATTCTGGCTACCAGTCCTTTATGAGATGAGTGTTTTACAAATATTTTCTCCCCTGTTTTTGGTTTGTCCTTTCATTCTCTTCACAATTTCATTTGTCGAGTAGAAGTTTTAAATTTTGCCAAAATCTAATTTATCAACATTTTTCTTTTATGAGTCATACTTTTTGTGTCCTTTCTAAAAAATCCTTGCCAAATCTGATATCACAAAATTTTTTCTATATTTCCCTTCTGTAAAGATTTTATAGTTTTAATTTTAAATTTTGGTCTTTGATCCACTTCTAGTTAATGTTTAAATATGGTGTGAGATATGGATTGAGGTTCATGTTTTACATATGAATGTCCAAAGAGTTCTGCACTATTTGTTGAAAAGGCTCCTCTTTTTGTATTGTATTATCTTGGTATGTTTGCTGGAAATAAGTATTCGTGTGGTGTATTTCTGTGTTTGTTATTATGTTCAATTGGTCTATGTGTCTATCCTTTTGAGACATCCGTGTGTCCATTGTTTTTGAGATGTTTATGTAGTCATGTAACCACCCCACCTTTTGCCACCACCATGTTGCCTTGATTACTGTGCATTTATAGCAAGTCTTAAAATTCGGTAGAGTTAGTCCTCCAACTTCGCCCTTCTTTTTCAAAATTATTTTGGCTCTTCTGTGTCCTTTGTTTCTTCATATAATTTTTAGAATCAGCTTGTTGATTTCTTCAAAAAGCCTCTTGACATTTTTATTGGAATTACTCAATCTATGTATCAATTTGGGGAAAACTGACATCTTGACAATACTGACTCTTCTGATCCACAAAGACAGTATCCTCTCCATTTATTTAGGTCTTCTCTGATTTCTGTCATCAATGGTCTTTAGTTTTCAGTGTGCAAATTTTGCAAATATTTTTGTTAGATTTGTCATTAAGTTTAGTTGTTTTGGATACTATTTTCAAAAATTTTCTGTTCCCAATTGTCCATTACTAGTATATAGAAATATTATTTATTTATTTGATGTGTTTATCTCCTATCCTGAAAATTTAATTTTGCTACACTTATTAAATCTAGTAGCTTGTGGGTAGATTACTTGGGATCGGTTATATAAATACTCATGTCATCTGAAAATACAAAGCTTTAATTTGTCCTTTATAAAATGTATGCATTTTATTTATCCTCTGGCCTTGTTAGGCTCTCCAGTACAATACTGAAAAGCTGTAGTAATAGTGGACATTGTTTATTGTTCCTGATCTTACAGGAAAGACATTTAATCAATCACTGTTAAGAGGTTTTTTTTTTTATTTAGCAGAGTTTTTTTATAGATGCATGCTTTCAGATTGAAAGTATTTCCTTCTATTCCTAGTTCTCTAAAATTATTTTTGTTTTCTCTATTTATTTATTTATTTATTTTAAATATGTGGGGTACAATTCCTGGATTAGGTAGATAAGAGATCATCGTACAGGTAAAGTTTGGGCCTCCCTTTGGTCCCCACTTTGCCTGGTTTGAGATCAGATACCCTTATTGATGTTATGTGCCTCCTCCCGCAACTCAGCAGTGTTCCACTACTGGCAATCCCCTTCTTATAGTGTTATGATAAGTATTCAGGGTATACTTATTAGTGAGAACATAGGGTACTCAGTTCTTTGTTTTTGTGATAGATCACTGAAGATGATAGACTCTAAATCCATCCAAGTTGCTACAAAGTCCATAATTTTGTCCTTCTTCTGTGTAATATTCCATCATGTATTTTACCACTTTTTTTTAGTCATCCACTTTCAATGGGCAGCATAGCTGGTTTCATGTTTTTGCTATTGTGAATAGTTCTGCAATAAACATGCATGTGCAGGTATCTTTTTTGCAGAATAATTTGAGAGCCTTTGGGTATAGTCTCAGAAGGGGGATTACTAGGTCATATGGAAGCTTGATCTTTTAGATCTTTTAGGAATCACCACACTGCTTTCCACAGAGGTTGTACTAATTTACACTCGCACAAACAGTGTAGAAGTGTTCCCTTTTCTCCACATTCTCTCAAGCATCTGTTGTTGCTTTTTTTTTTTTTGAGTTATTAATAGCGGCCAAACTGACTGGAGTTAGGCGGTATCTCAGTGTGGTTTTGATTTGCATTTTTTTGATGATTAGTGAGGCTGAGCATTTTTTCACATATCTGTTGGCTGCTCATATGTCTTCTTTATTTTTTGAGTTGGAGTCTCATTCTTGTCACCCAGACTGGAGGGCAGTAGCACACTCACAGCCACCGCAGCCTCGACCTGCTCGGCTCAGGCGATCCATCCGCCTCAGCCTTCCAAGTTGCTGGAACTACAGATGCATGCCACCATGCCTGGCTAGTTTTTATGATTTATAATAGAGACGACATCTCACCAAGCTACCCAGGCTGATCTTGAACTCTCAGGCTCAGGCAATCCTCTCTCCTCAGCTTCCCAAAGTGCTGGCATTACAGGCTGAGCCACAGCATCCAGTCCCTTTGCTCACTTTTTAATAGGGTTGTTTGTTTTTTCCCTTTTGGCACATTTGAGTTTCTTGTAGATCTTGGATGTCAGGCCTTTGTCAGATTTACAGTGGGCAAATATGTTTTCCCATTCTGTGGGCTGCCTCCCCACTCTCCTGATGGTTTCTTTTGCTTTGCAGAAGCTTTTCAGTTTGACAAGGTCCCACTTGTCTATCATATCTCTTATGGCATGGGCATTTGGGATTTTGATCAGGAATTGGTTGCCTATTCCAATTTCTGTAAGGGTGTTTCCTACATTGTCTTCTAGGATTCTTATAGTTTGAGGCTTCCTGTTTATGTCTTTGATCCATTTAGAGTTGATTTTTGTGTATGGTGATAGGTAGGGGTCCTGCTTCAATCTTCTGCATGTGGTGAGCCAGTTTTCCCAGTACCATTTACTGAATAGGTACTCTTTTCCCCAGTGATTGTTGGTGGAGTCTTTGTCAAAGATGTGTCGGTTGAGAATTTGAGGTTTTGCTTCTGGAACCTCTATCCTGTTCCATTGATCTATATGCCTGTTTTTGTACCAATAGCAAGTTGTTTTGATTACTGTAGTTTGAAGTCTAGAAGTGTGATACCTCCTGATTTGTTTCTTTTGTTAAGGATTGTTTTGGCAATTCAGTCTTTTTGTTGTTGTTGCTGCATTTATTGAGATGATCATATGGCTTCTTTTAGACTGCTGATATAGTGTATTACATTGATTTTTGAATGTTGAGCCAACCTGGCATTCCTGTGATAAACCTCATTTGGCTATGTTGTATTAGCCTTTTTTTCATATTGCTAGACTCAATTTACTAATTCATTGTTAAATATTTTGCATCTATTTTCATGGCAGATATTGGATACCTCTCAAGATAATGTTGGCCTTACAAATAAGTTGGAAAACATTCCTTCCTCTTTAATTTTATGGAAGAACTTTATGTAGAATTGTGGTTTTTTGTTTTGTTTTGTTTAATATTTGGTAGTATTCACTACCCAGAAAGTGAAGCCTTCTGGGCCTGGAGGGTTTTTTGTTTCTGTCTCTCTTTTTATTTTTGGAAGGGAAGGCTTTTAACTATGGACTCAATTTATTTAATAGATATAGGACTATTTTGGTAATTTATTTCTTCTCTAATAGTTTTTGTAAATTTATTTTCTGATGTATTTTTGGCATGTTCAGTTTTAACATATAAGCTAAGAAAAATTAATTATTTGATCTCACTAGACTAATCTTTGAGAAATCCATGCTTTTTAAATTTTTCTTTTTTTCAGTGCAGTCTTACTCTGTCACCCAGGCTGGAGTGCAGTGACATGATCACAATGATCATGGCTCACAGCAGCCTTGACCTCCTGGGCTAAGGCAATCCTTCCACCTCAGCATCCCAAGTAGTTGGGACTACAGGTGCATGTCACCACACTTGGCTAATTTTATGATTTTTCTGTAGAGGCAAGGTTTCACTATGTTGCCCAGCTGGTCAAGTAATCCAAGTTTTAAAAAATAGCTAATCCCATAGTTAGTTTACAGGTCAAATAAGACAAAAAAAGACAAAAAGCACCTTACAAGACAATACTTAAATTCATATGGAAGCAAAAAAAGAGTCCTAATAACTAAAGTAATCCTCAGCAGAAAGAACAAACTGGTGGAATCATACTTCCAGACTTCAAAGTTTACTACAAAGCTATAGTAACCAAAACAGCATGGTACTGGTACAAAAATAGGCACATAGACCAATAGACCATAGATAAATAACCCAGAAATAAAATCACAAACCTACAACCAATTTTTGGGGGGAAGGGTCAGGGTCTCACTGTGTTGCCCAGGTTGGAGTGCAGTGGCATGATCACAGCTCACCACAGCCTGCAACTCCTGGGCTCAAGTGCTCTTCCTGTATCAGCCTCCCAGATAGCTGGGACTACAGGTGCATATCATCACCCCAGGCTTTTTTCTTTTTTTGGTACAGACTAGGTTTCACTGTGTTGCCTAGGCTGTTCTCAAACTCCGAGGCTCAAACAATCCTCTTACCTCGGCCTCCCAAAGTGTGGGAATTATAGGCATGAGCCATCATGCCCAGCCTACCAACTCATTTTTTACAAAGCCAACAACAACAAAAAATTGGAGGAACCGGGCTCGGTGGCTCAGCCTGTAATCCCGCGCTTTGGGAGGCTGAGGTGAGTGGATTGCCCGAGCCCGCGGGTTCAAGACCCACCTGGGCAACTTGGTGAGACCTCACCTCCACAGTAAATCAAAAATTAGCCAGGCGTGGTAGTGCGCGCCTGTAGTTCCAGCTACTTGGAAGGCTGAGGCGGAAGGGTCGCCAGAGGCCAGCAGGTGGAGGCTGCGGTGGCCAGGAGCAGCCACTGCACTCCAGTCTGGGTGACAGAGTGAGACTCCAACTCAAAAAAAAAAAAAAATTGGAGGAAGGAAATCGTATTCAGCAAATGGTGCTAGGAAAATTGACTAACCACATGTAAAAGTATAGAAATAAATCAAAAATTAATTTAAAATGGATCAAAGATTTAAACCTCAAACTATAAAAATCTTAGAAGAAAATCTAGGGAACACCCTCCTGGACATCACCCTGGGCAATGAATTCATGACCAAGTTCTCAAAAGCAAATGCAGCAAAACCTAAAATTGACAGATAGAACTTTATCAAGCTAAAAAGCTGCACAGCAAAAGAAACCATCAAGAGTAAAGAAACAACCCACAGAATGGGAGAAAACATTTCCAAACTATACATTCAACAAAGGGCTAACATTCAGAATCTACAAGGAACTCAATTGAATTGACGGGGGAAAAACATTAAAAAGTGGGCAAAGGACATGGACAGACACTTCTCAAAGGAAGACATACAAGAAGCCAACAAACATATGAAAATATGATCAGCATCACTAATCATCAAAGAAATGCAAATCAAAATAATAAGATACCATCTCATACCAGTCAGAGTGGTTATTATTTTAAAAAAGTCAAAAAACAACAGATGTTAGAGAGGTTGCAGAGAAAAAATGTTTGTATACTGTTGCTGGAAATGTAAGCTAGTTCAACCCCTGTGGAAAGCAGTTTGAAGATTTCTCAAAGAACTAAAAATAGAGTTACGATTTGACTCAGAAATTCCTCTTTTGGTAGTATACCCAAAGGAGCATATATTTGTTCTACCAAAAAGACACCTGTACTCATATGTTTACTGCAGCGCTACACAAAAACATGGAAGCCACCCAGAAGCCCACTGATGGTGGACTGAATAAAGAAAATGTGATACATACACACCATGGAATACTACACAGCTTAAAAAAAAAAAAAACAAGAAGAATGAAATCATGTTCTTTGCAGCAACATGGATACAACTAGAGGCCATGTGTATTATCACAAAAACAAATAACTGAATATTGTTTGTTCTCACTCATAAGTGGGTACTAAACACTGGGCATACACAGGCACAAGGATGGGAACAAGCACTGGGCACTGCTAAAGGAGGGAGAGAGGGAAGGGGCATAAGGGATACCAAAACCACCCATTGGGGACCAGGCTCACCATGGTGGGGTGAGGGAGGAGTGGGTTCATCAGAAGCCTAAACCTTGCCTTCACGCACTAAATCTATGTAACAAATCCTCACATGTACCCCATGAGTCTAAAATTTTAAAAAATAAATAACCTGTCAACACCATCTTTTATTTTCTGTTTAAGATGCTCCTGGCTGGTACAATGACCACTTGTATACCTAATCCTGAATTGTACCCCACATCTTTAAAACAAAGTTAAAAAATAAAAAGATGGTCCTGGGTGAATCTAACAACTGTGAGAAACAAGTGTGAATAAAACAACTTCTAGTTCCTAGATAGGATGAGTGAATTAATTAATTAAACAATCGATTAAGGCTCTGCTTGCCAACTTTGCTCAAGGCACTTTGCGACATGCAAAACAAAGGAACTACCTCCAGGGAGTTGCAATCTGTCCAGGAAATCAACTGGAAAATATACACCAAGCCTGGAATGAGCAAGCACAAGTCCACATAGAGTGAACTTTCTATTTAAATACTAAGGAAACAGAAACAAGCATATTGGAAATTTTATTTTAAAGGATGAGTTTTAAGCTGGATTTTAAGAAGATGAACATATACAGGCAAGAAGAAATAGGGACAGCATTTCTGTTGGAGGGAGAGGCACCAAGAAAACTGTTATTTTGAGGTCTCAGCAAAAGAGTTGGCATAGTACTGAGAATGAGGTCGCTCCAGGGAGACTACCGGGCAATGGCTAATATTACATGACTTAATTTCCAGGTCAATTCTTTGATGTGATTTTTCTTCCCTGTTTACTGATAAGAAGATTATCTTTAGCGTATTTAAGTAACTTACTCACTGTCACCCATGCCAGTGGCAATCTGGCATCTGAACGCAGGCCTAAGGTCAAAGCCCAGACTTCTCCCACTGCCTTTCACTTTTCATCAGCTATCAGAGCTCAGTAATGTCTGAACAGAGATTCTCAAGTGCAATGTTGTAATGAGCTGTGATGTGAATTGCAAGTAATTTGTTGCTAGGAATATGTATGCATGCATTCATTCATGCATACATTCATTCAATAAATATGTACTAAATGCTTTGTCCTATGCCAGGCATTACATTAAGGTGCCACAGAAACAACAATGAACAAAATAAACACTCTTCCTGTCATCAGGAAGTTTATTTTCTAATGATGAAAACAAACATTGAACAAGTCAATGTGAGTGCAATTAAAGAGGTTCAAAAATAAATATATCACCTTGAAGCATTAAAAGAAGGGACCAAACCCAACATGGAAGTCTCTGTAAAGAAGTGACAATTACGCTGAAATTTGTAGTCAAGTTCAAGTGTGTGAGGGGTGGTGAGGGGTTGTTCTAGTACAGGGAACAATAAAATTTCAGACCTTACTTCACAGAAAATGATAAATGATTTAGGGTTTTTAGCAAGGGAATAACGCCATCAGATTCAACAGATACCTATTCTTAGAAGTTCATTCTGGCTGCATTGTAAAGAATGGATGATAGAGGGGGCACGATTCTGGAAATCACTTAGGAGAGGACTGCAATACCAAGGTGGGAGAAGAGGATGGTAGAGGTCAGCCTGGAGAGCTAGCTTTGATTGGATGTGGAAGTTCAGGGAAGAAGAGGACTCAAGGATGACACCCAGATTTTTTTGTATTTGTAACCTGCGAGTTGGTAATGTGCCATTTATTCAAATTAGAAATAATGCAGGAAGAGCAGATGCAGCATTTAGGGGAGGTGGCAGGCAGGTGACAGGCTCAGTTTTGGCAAGTTGAATAGATGTTTACAGTGAATGGTTCAGAGTCTGGCCCACGAAGCCAGACTGCCTAGATTCAAATCCCAGCTCTATTATTTAACAGCTGCCCATCCACAACAAGTTATTCAACCTCTCTCTACCACAGTTTCTGCATTTGTCAAATGAAGATAATAATAGTATCTACTTCATGAAATTATGATTAAGATTAAAAGGGAGTTATGTATGTAAAGCACTGTTTTAGTACAATACCTGGACGTGGTTAGCATTGGTAGAACTAAGCTAGTATTATGTGACTGTGAGATGTTAACCATACAGTGGAATGCATTGTTTCAAATCTCAGAAAAGGAGTCAGGATGATGCCATTACAGGTTGAACTTTCCAGTTCCCTTGTGTTTGAGTGAGGAACACGTTTTGAGTTGGAAGCATTTAGTAGCCAGTACAAGACTCTCCGAAGCTCTCTTTTCCCATCACACAGAGATTGGCGATGTTTGAGAAGAAATTACTCCATCATCCAAGGTTCCTGAGAAATCACAGTGAATGTAGCCTCCATGCTAACCTTGGATAGATATACAACATAAGTGAAGAAATAAGCCTCTGTTATTTTAAGTCACTTAAAATTTGAGGGTTGGTAATTCAACACAATCTAGTCTACACTGATTGACACATCAATGAGCTATTTAATTATGCAAATTGAGAAACTATAGGTCTAAAGCAAAAGATTTTATATGTTTAAAGCAGATTCATATTCTGCAAATAATTTCCTCTGGAGTTGAGTTTCCTTCTACATATGGATCTATTGCATCTTGCAATCTAAAAAGAAACTGCTTGTCTTATAAAGATATGTGGGTTTCTAATTGAGTAGTTGCTGCTGGGACATTAGAAGCTGAGACTAGAGAAAGAACATGTAGGCACAATTTTCACTTCATGCTATACAGCAGCTTAAAGAGAAACATCTAGATTTGGCAAAACTCAACATACCTGATGGTATTTGAAGCTACTCAAGCAAGACTTTGAGAAATTAGAAAAGAAGAATCTATCTTTTTTTTTTTTTTTTTTGGTAATTTGGAAGAGGTAAATATAAGAAAGTGACCCTCCTACATCTGTTTATCCATTGCATGGAGTTGGACTGCTAGGTTAGAGTTAGGGTTAGAGTTATTGTTTACTTTAAGGCGAAGTCCCACCTGTGAATAGGAAATTAGATCTCTCCTAACAAGAGAACTTCCTCACTCCCAGGCACCCTAGGATGAAGCAGTTCTGTGGACTGGGAGTGACAATTGGTAAGGCAGACCTTAAATAGGAGATAAGGAGGGAATTCCCTCCTCTCTGGGCTTTACTCTTTTAGGATTGGAGCTCCAAATGTCCAGCTTGGAGCTCCAAATGTGGTGTGGTGAGTGTAGCAGGCACTTCAGCAGGGCAGGAGGTTGGCAGCCTGCTGAGGAGGAAACCCTACAATCAGGACTCAGTGGTAAGAATGACTCACTAACTAAGAAGGACTCTCACTAACTCAGAATGATGGTGGGCTACAATGGATGGTTTCAAGAGCCTCCATATTAAGTCTCTTTGCGGTAAGTTCCTCTGTTTTTCTGACCTTTTAGTAAGGTTTTGTTAACACCAAAGCCAGGAAGGCTTGGAAGAATTAAGAAATAGTCTGTGCCTGTTCTTGGTCTGGCAATAAAGGAGTAACACCTAGAAGTCAGCATGGCAGGGGAAGCATCAGTCCTTAGCCAGTGCAGAGATCAACAGTTTGAAATTGAGGAACAGCCCAGGCAGAGGGCTGGGAACCCTGTAAAACATCCCTGGAGACTCCCTGAAAGAAATTGGAAGGAACCTGAGAGGGACATCCTGCTCTCATGCAGGTGGAGACCATCAATCAAGAAACACTAGGTTAAACTGTGACCTCATTTGCACTGGTGAGGCCAGAGGGATATGGTTACAAACGTAATTTTGAGTGTATGCCTTCTTGGGACTGTGAGGCTCGTGGGAGTTTGTCTGCCAAGTGGAAATTATTGGGCCATGGTATCAGGTAAAAAAAAGATTGAGACATTCCCTTCTAGGCAATGGGGAGCCTCTGTGAGTTTTTAGATGAGGAAGTGAGGAGATGACAACAAGAAGCTATTGAATTTTTACGATTTTCTAATATCATTATAGTGAACAAAGGTTTGTTTTCAATAACTATCCTATTAAGAAAGTTGTAAATATTGTTTGGAGAAGTGTGTTTTCAGTTGAAACAAGGCAGTAAATCAAGCTTGAAGCTTGCGGATTTAGTTAAGTAAAATGTAGGTAAAACAAAATCTCAATAAATCAAGAAATCCAACTTTAATGTAGGCAGTTCATTAATTAAAACTCACAGCCAAAAACAAGATTTACACAATTCTGAAATGACAATACTGAAATAGCATCTGCTTCCAAGCATCTGCTTACCAAGAAACTTTGCTCTTCTTACTGAACAATAGGATAAATCACGATCCTCCTGTAATCCTTTTAGGACTGGGAGTGTTTCCCATGAAGTTTTCAAATGGCCTGGGCATGCTCATTTCACTTCAGTAACAAAATCCACAGCTATAATTTGCTCAGTTTACAACTCTGAAGTAGCAATCATGCAAATCTCAAATTGTAGATGTTTGGGAAGAAAGATTAAAGTTAAGGGAGAGGTCACTGAGGAGACTGAGGGGAAGGAGAGGGAAAGCATGGAATGCAGTTTCCTACAGTGCAAAGGCACCCAGGGGTGAAATAACTTGAGGACAAAGCATCATCAAGACTAAAACTAAAAATGAAATGAAGAAAATGTCTGGTGATAAAGCCAATATGCTTACAGTGGGTTGCATTATATGTGCATTTAACGTACTGAAGTTCAATTGCATATACTAGATAAAGGAAAAGAGAAACAACCTAAATAGGTAAGGTTGACTTTGCATACTCTTCCCACTCAATGAGCCATGCTCTGTAGTGAGGTTGAGATGGGCAACAGGAATTTGTTTTTCCCTTGGCTTATAAGTGTGTCTCACTGTATGGGCATCTTACTGCACTGAATATGAATTTAGAGTTTAAAGATATTGTATTAATATATGTATTTTTGAACAACATGGTTCTTAAACTCAAGTCAACTACTTTGTCAAGTGCCCAGTGGGTAGAGGAGGGGGCAGGAAACAGGGAAATCTTGTCAGTGGATTTATTAAAAGACATATGTTATTCTCTGTGTCAATTCAAGTTCAGGCAGATAAGCAGAAGATCTACAAGTGACACCAAATAGGGGCTACAGAGATCAGGTCTTACACAATTATGGAAGTTGGTAAAGAACTCTGCGGAAGGCTGTTGCCTAGGCATCTGGCCTGAAGTTGCCATAGCTCAGCAAGGCTGGTATTAAAAAGAAAAGCTGAATGTGAAGTGGGGGAAGACAAGGGCACACCACAACCCATAAGGGCAACTGGAGCCCAAAGACAAAATGGAACCCACGTGTGTCTCTGACCATCTCCAGTCTCGTTAAGGCCAGTGACCTGTAGAAGGAGCTGGTAGCGTTCACCATGGAGCTACATATGCACAGGTCCAGGACTTAGAGTTACAGAAGAAAGAGATCTGGTGGGAGCTGAAGAAGGCTCAGGCCCAGCTGCAGCAACATGCCTGAGCACTGCAGCTCCTGGAACCTTAGACCAACTTGACAGGCACAATGGCTGCCACCTCCCTTCTGCCCTCCAAACCATGTACAAATTTCTCATATGCCAAGCCCTAATCCAAAACCATACACAGAAGGGAATTCTAGGAAAAAGAGTAATGATTTAACTAAGTTGAAACACTACAAAGCTGCTGCAGTCTCCAACATTAGGTTTTTCCATATGAGAATTCCAAGGATAATATTGATGAAAGGTTTATTTTGTGTACCGTCTTTAAAACTCAACCCTTGTGTAAGATGTACACTATATAGATTGACACGTACTAACATTCCAAGCAAGAAAATTGCCCCTTGCTTCTGGTACCAACATACTGGCTGGTACATTCTTCTTTGCTCTTCCATCATTAAGGCAATTAGGCTCTCCCTGTTGAGAATACAATTGAATCTACAACATGATGTTATCAGCATCCTTCCCAGACATCTTCTGTGTTTTAAAAAGTTATTATTAAATATAAACTTTTCCTCATGTTATGCTGTGGCTTAAAAAACAAAAAGGCCCTTATTTTTTATCACTGACCCGTCAACTTGACATCTGCTTTTCGAAAAAGAAACTTCTTTTTAAGTGTGGGTAGCACTAAAACTATGCATTTCCTATTTATTTTTGTTTACTAAAGGGTATGTACATTTCAATATTCATAATTCTGAGATTTTGAGATGATACTTTTTCTAGAAAACAATTTCATTATAGGAAAAGGTTGTGGTACTTTATTACTCTTAAGTCATGGTTTATACAAATATATGTTCCTTCCCAGTAATTTCTCAGAGCACCCAAGAGCTTAGTGATAGATGAATCCTGAGTAAAACCATTAGCCTGTGATGACCATTAACTAATGACTGCTGTTGTGTGTTATTTAATAATATGATGAGCTCATTGAGGTCAGGGCCATGTCTCCTTCATATCTGTATTCAAAGCACCTGGTACACACTAGCACCCAAAAAATATTTCTCAAAAAACTAACTTTTTGTGTGACTTTAAATGTTTGGTTTTAAGAGCCTGATTTTGGATGAGAGGCCCAGACCTGGAACTACAATGCCTAGGTGAGCACAGAAGCCACAAAATCAGGTGAGTGGACAAAGAAAGGGAGTCATTCCCAATCTATTTGCCCTTATTCACTTCCATCAAAAATCAGTAATTGATTATTATATATATATATATATATATATATATACACACGTAATCATCTTCTTTGGGTAATAATTGACTCTACAGGTAGCCATGGAAGTTAACTCTCCAGCATTTCTCTGAAACTTCTTTTCTGGAGCCACCAAAGCAACAAATATTGAATTGATGGCTGCTCTGTGCAAATTACTCTGCTAGGCTTGATTAGCCTGGAATTTGATACAAGAAAGGAAACTTCAAAAAAAAAAAATACACACACACACACACACACACACACACACATATACACATCAAACAATAGAAATATTGAAATAAACAAGACAAAGGCCTTACCCTCAAATATTTCACAGTCTTGTCTGGCCACAGACAAAGAAACAACTAACTAACTTCATGGTACATGCCTTTAATAGAGATGTGAATACAGAAAAGAGGTGAGCAAGTATATTCTCTAGTCTTATACTACCCAAAAGAGATGACTGGAATCAGACATAATGAGCCTAAGTTCCAGGACTGGGAGGTATCTAAATTCAAATCCCCACTCTGGAGGGGGAGAAAAGTTTACTAGGCTCCATCTCACTGAAAGTCTGCCTGATTTATAGTCCAGGTCCACCCACAGCTTAAGGAAATCCTTGCTTATTAACACCTGAGCCTGCAGAACCAGAAAAGCCACATAGGTGTGGTTTTCCAAACTGAACTCAGAAGTCATTCATTTGCTCTAGTATGTTATTTTTCAGATGCACACAGTGTTGTATAAGCATTCTGCATGTTTTAAAAGAATGGAGTCTGAGTTTCTATTGTCATCCACTTATTTGACTAATCTTTATAGAGCACCTGCAAGGGCCTGAGTCCTGATTGGTTGCCAGGTGTGAAACCAAGGACTCATAATTGCTAATATCAAGGTGACTGTCAAGAAGCTTGAGTCGATAACAAAGAATTTCAAAACAATGTGATGATCTCTAAGCAAATAATTATGATACCATACATATCAGGAACTTCAGAGTGTTATTGGGACACTGTGAAGGAGTCACTAAATTTGCCATAAGTGGAGTTTGAGATAACTTCAGAAAGGAGATATTTCCACTGAAGCTTGAAGACTGAGTAGGAGTGTACCAGACACAGAAAAGCAAAGACTTCCACAAATACTCAGTAAACTTAACCAAGTGTATTTTAGGCAACACTTTTAATAACTTCGTAATCATCTTCTTTGGGTAATAATTGACTCTACAGGTAGCCATGGAAGTTAACTCTCCAGCATTTCTCTGAAACTTCTTTTCTGGAGCCACCAAAGCAACAAATATTGAATTGATGGCTGCTCTGTGCAAATTACTCTGCTAGGCTTGATTAGCCTGTAATTTGATACAAGAAAGGAAACTTAAAAAAAAAAAAAATATATATATATATACACACACACACACACATATATACATCTATATTCATACTATATAGTGTATATATGTACATATCAAATAGATATATAGTATGAAATATATATACACTATGTTGCCCAGGCTGGTCCTGAACTACTGAACTCAAGCAATCCTCCTGTCTTGGCCTCCCAAAGTGCTAGGACCATAGGCATGAGCCACTGTACCCAGCCAGAAACTTTTCAGGACAAAAGTACTTCTAGAGGGCAGGAACCAGCCCTCCCATATGGTCTTTATAAGATCAATAAGAAGGATATATTTTCCATTATGTTTTCCACCTTGCAGACTCATTTATTTATTCTCCTCTATAGTTTGTTCCTGAATTTGTACTCTGAAAGTCTTTCTTGTTGTTTTAAGAAAAACTCACTGGGCTTAAATCAAATGGTGAATAGCCTTCATTTGGCATAATAATGTTTTGCGACTTGTCTCTAACCATCCTCTGGTTTTGAAATTTCAGGAGCTAAGTACAATCTGAGGAACATTAGCTCCTCAGATATCCATTACTGTTATTTACCATTTTGTTCTCACTAAAGGTTCCATTAATTTTTTTTCTCCACCAGCATATAGATTATACATTGCAATCAGTTATCTAGTGAATAGAAAGAAATCTTGCTTGTAACTGATCAAACAACTAAATGAATGATTTTGCTCCCCTTTCATCCTGCCTGATCTTGAGGGCTATTTTCTAATCATGGCACAAACAAGTTAGTAACTTTTCACTAAAAGCTAATAAAAGTAACTTCTGTAAAAAAAAACACACACAAAAACCTTTATAAAAAGTTTAGACTTCTGACTACATGGATCAAGTCCTACAGTATAGTCAATTATCAATTATTTATATCTAGACACAGATCTAGACACACCAAGACACAACTGAGAGAGCAGCTAAACTAGACAACACTTAAAAGATTTCTTCAAAGTTCCATTTGAGATACATTCATGTGGAAATTTAGAAACTATTATTTGTATAACGTATATCAAAAGTTGAACGGCACAATAGAGACTATTTCAGCTCCAGTAACTCTTCTATTAACCATGGAGATATATTTCAACTATTTGACCTTGTGGTTAGAGACCACATTACCAGAAGTAAAATAAGCAGAAGTCTTAGAGAAGTATTCCAGAACATTCTTTCCCCCGTGGCAGCATACTTCCTCCTTCCCTGCATTTTAGGCAAGGTGAGGAAGCATACCTGAGTCCTCTTGGCCTTTGTGAGAGGGTACTCGTGCTTGTCTTAGAAAAATTAAATGTGGTAATAATAAATTAAATGTAAAATTTATTGTGCTGTTATTATATTCCAAGAACTTTACATGTATTATTATATTTAATCCTGACAACAACTCTCTAAAACAGGTAATGTTAATTATCCCATTTCATAGGTGAGATAAGTTTCACAGAACTTAAGTAATTTGTCAAAGACCCGCAAATAGGGTATGTTAGGCCCAAACTCAAACACTGGTCCATCTGACTCATAAGTCCAAGTTTCCAATTTTATTCTAACCATAGGGGCTGACATCTTATAGACCAGACATTACATATCTCCAAGTACCTGAGGTCTCAGTGAGACCCAGAGCTTGTTTTGTGTCATTTCCAAGAGATCTGGATCTGTCACAGTGCCACTTCCTCTCCTTGGTTAGCAGTGCCCAGCTCTGAGGTTTTGAATGGTACAATAAATAAAATCCCCTTTTTCACTCAAGTTTGGAACCAGTTTAAAAGACAGACTCCTGAATCAGCCAATATTGAAATATCAGCTACACTACCAATAGGACTGCATCAGAGGACATGGCAAAGGTATGAAATCAACTGGACTTACTTAAGCTCTTTGCCTTGATTTCCCTTCCAACCTCCACTCTGAAATGTTGGAACTCAGATCTAAGGGAAGGTTTGGGACCATAGAGCAGATATACTACATAGAGCCCCACTGATCGGGGCAAAGAGAAAAAGGAAACCCAATCTTGAATGCCTGTAGCCTTTTAATAGATCAGAGTCACCCACTTGTGAACAACGGCCTTGAAGCTGTTTTCTCCCTGGTGTTCTGCTTATCCTGCACAAGGAGAGGTGAACTCTTAAGAGGCAAGGAGTGTTTGTTGGTCTAGAGGAATCATCTCCAAGGAAAATAAGAGAAATGGGAGAAATGAGTTCTCACCTCTTAGGAACTTCTTTACACTCCTGAGAATATGATGCAAGCAGAGATTTGAGCAAAAAGGGATTGGCAATTATGCTCTGAAGAAAGGGAAATTACTGTTTACGAGTGGAGAGGTAAACAGTTCAGCCTGCCCAGGACTATTGGGTCAAAGAAAGTACTTCCTCTCCATCAATAAGTGTGTGCCAGGGCTACAGTATGTTGGTTTTTGTCTTTAATGAATTCAACTCTGTAGAGGAATGAACAAAGAATATGCTTTTTAAAAGAAAAAACATGGTGGGGCAGTGTTTTGGGATTGTTTTTACTGTGATTCCCCCTACCAGTGACCCACTTCACTTCCTAGTACCCCTTTTGCTATTTTTCTCAAATATGGTGAACAGCATTTATTTCCGCAGGGCTGAGAAGATTCAGCCAAAAGTCGGGGCATTCCGGTTTCAGATGGTTTGTTTTTTGAATTGTATAAACCTAAGCCATGAGTAAACTTGGAGCAGAAGACAAAAGATTTGGAAGAATGTATAATGATCTAAAGTAAACCTGGGGGTGGGGGCAAGGCTGGAGGGCATCACCAAGAGGGCGGCAGTGGGTGCAGTCAGGACAATCTTATTCCTGAGAAAGAAGCTCCCAGTGTTGGACCCTGGAGATTGCCCAGATACGGGATGGAGGAGGAGTTGAGGCACACGGCAATGACACGAGCACCACCTGCAGGCTCTGAGACTTCGTGAGCAAGGTCCTTGTACACCCCTTTCTCAGGCGGAGCCCAGAATTTTCTTGTCAGCCTGATGGGAAAAGAGAAGAAACGTCTGCACAAGGTGTCAACAGGAGTACCCAAGACAGATTGCGGACGTGTCTCTGGTGCCCAAGAGCAGCGCAGACATGGTGTAGGGGGTTGCAGTGAGGAGCACTTCAATTGGAGCAAGCACTTAGGCCTGGATGCAATAGTGGGTGACTGGCAATGCTGACACCAAGGAACCCTCGGTGGCCAACACAGCAATATCCCAAAGGCCACCCAAACAAAGGCTGAATTGTCTGAGATCAAACTTTAGTTTGGAGACAGAAGAATAATGAACAGTCTGTTTCCATACACCTGTGTGAGTAGACTGAAAATCCTGTATATCTAATCCTGAATTGTACCCCACATCTTTAAAATAATAAGATATATATATATAAAAAGAAAATCTAGCCGGGTTCGGTGGCTCAACCTATAATCCCGCGCCTTTGGGAGGCTTAGGTGAGTGGATTGCCTGAGCCCACGGGTTCGAGACCCGCCTGGGCAGCGAGACCTCATCTCTACAATAAATCAAAAAATCAGCCGGGCGTGGTAGCGCGTGCCTGTAATTCCGGCTACTTGGAAGGCTGAGGAGGAACGATCGCCGGAGCCCAGCAGGTCGAGGCTGCGGTGGCTGGGAGCGGCCACTGCACTCCAGTCTGGGCGACAGAGTGAGACTCCAACTCAAAATAAAATAAAAATAAAGAAAGAGAAAATCTTATCCACTTCAGGTATAGTAACACAGTGGAATACAGTGGTAAGTGTCCAATGAGCAGTGCTCTCAGCAAACGCCAGAGAAGTGTGGATCAAGAAAGCACAGCTTGCCTCCCCTGCACGTGTACACACACACACACACACACACACACACACACACACACACGCATGCACATACACACACGCATGCATACACACATATTCAGGGGTGTTTTTCTTTACATAATATTAATTTCATCTCCTCATTTCAACAAATCCACACAACGGGGACCTGACTGCATTTCTTTCTGAACACAATCCCAGCTTTCAGCATCCTTGAATTCCTCAGTCCTTTAAATTATGGAGGTTCATTCCAGTGTCCCTTCATGCCTCCACAGGTTGCCTTTCATGTCAGATTTTTTTTCATGGTAACAAGAAAACAACTGTACGTGTGTTTAACACAGCAGCCAAGGTGTACCCAAGGGGTGTAATTAGCACTTACTACGTTAGAAAGAAAAGGCAGGATATAATACAGTCCTGCTTTCCTGAAAGAAAGCAGAAAGGTACCGTGAAAAAATTGCTTCGAAATTGCCTTTCTTTCTAAGGTACTTGGAAGTGGTATTTACTGTGGTTCTGTTAATTATGGAATAAAACAGAGTGTTACTAAGCTTATGCCAGGCATCGCCTCTGTCACTAAGGGAGTGAAATAGGCTACCTGTGGATGGCTAATGTTGCTTACAGGGACCAGCACCACTGAGAATTTCAAAACCCCTAGTCAGATGCAAGGTGATGATGACAACTGATACTATTAACAGCACTTTTTTAAAAAAATAAATAAATGTGGGTGTGTATGTGGAGAGGTATTATAGACTTCTGGGCTTTGTTTCAGTTTCTCCCACTCCTTCTGCAAGAGTGGTTGGATAACTGGCTCTTTGCCTTTATAATAAAGGATTCCAAGCTCTCTCTGTTGTTGTTTTGTTTCGTCTTGTTTCCCCTCTTAGAATTATGGTTGTTGAAGGCCCCATGATTCATATTGAGTGTTTCTAATTTTGCCTGGTGGGTGGCACCTTTCTCTCACTTGTACCCTGTTCTTGGTTTTAAGTAATCATTTCCAAACACTATGCTGTTTGAAAACATAATTATCTATCTTGTGAAAGAATCCTTGGTTGACCAGGAGTTTGAAAATGTTACCAAAATGTATATGTCATGGGTCATCTTAAATTCAAAAGCTCAGGTATTTTTTAAATCTCACACACATTTTATCAATTTTATTAATCTAAGGCACTGGAGAATATGGAGTAAATTTCAGAACAAAAATGATATTTGATTGAAATTGCTTATTAATTTGTTGCAGCTGGGTAACAGTGCATTTTCTTTGCATCTCAAGTAAAACAGTGAAAGCATTAAACAGGATGGATTAGGACTTAATGCTCTAAATATTAAAAGACATGCCATTTGGGTTTAAATCACTTCAAAGTTGGAGATGGTTCTAGTGATAGAAGCCAGATTTGTTCCTTGGTTTTTAAGATGTCTTAAATTGCAGGTAGATTCACAGAGGGCCTACATAAAGGTTAGAGAACAAGGTTAGGTAAACCTAAGATTCCATTCAGACTGCCTTGAGCTAAAAGATGGAGGTTTAAGTCACTTTAATAATGATGATACCACAATGTCATAAGAAAAATAATATATAATCGCTTGGTTCTGAGGTTATTTGCATTTGGTATTAGCCATGCCACATATCCTAGCACTTAGACAAGCTGTGTGATACACTGAACAAAACACAAAACCAGCAAAAGTAAATGAAAAAAATGTTGTGAAGAAATAAATGAAAAAATAGTAGGAGTCAGCACACTAAGTCCCACTCATAATATTAATACAATGTGTCATTTCTTGATCATTTTAAGAACAACCTGTCAATATTTTTGGTTGTTATTTCAATTCCTATTGTCAGATATTTTGACTTTAAAAATTAAGCTAAATTGGAAATATTACTGCTCAGTCTTAACTTTCTATGATAATAGTGACCTAAATTACAGTAGAGAGTAATAGGAAATAAACTACATCTGAAAATCATCCAGGAAATTTCCTGAAAATAACCAGAACGACTAACGTACTGCTGAGGGTGCAGTGGTTTATACCTGTAATCCCAGCTATTTGAGAGGCTGAGCCAGGGGGATTGCTTGAGCCCAGGAGTTCAAGGCTGCAGTGAGTTACAATTGCACCATTGCACTCTAGCCTGAGTGACAGAGTGAGAACTCATTTCTAAGAAAAAGGGGGAGGTATCTTTTCTATTGATTCTAAAATTAATTTTGCCCAACATTTAAAAATATTTGAAATTTTAGATGTGTCTGATAAAAAAATGGTGCATTACAATTATAACTAATGATATCTTTTTCTTAGTAGTAAATAAAATAATGCATCTGAAAATTGATTGTGTCTTGCATTCTGCAAAATATGGTAGTTTTGGGTCATAGGTATTCTTAGAGGCAAAGTGGGGAAATAAAGATTCTTCTATGACTTTCTCAGAGTTGATAGTTTGTGTTCACCCAGGTTTGTATTAACTGAGTACAAGTGATAGATTATCCAGAGTTGCTTGGTTTTCTAGAGCTACACTGCCCATCATGGTAGCCACTAGCCATATGTGACCATTTAAATTTAAATGGATTAATGATAGCTAAAATGAAATATCAGTTCATTAGTGGCACCAGTCAAATTTCAAGTGCTCATTGGCCATTGGCTGCCATAATGAACAATATGGACATACAAGACATCTGCATCACAGAAAATTCTACTGGGCAATGCCAGTATAGAGTGCTAACTTTATCTCATAAATTATCCAGGTTTGAACAATAGTACATACAACAAAGCCATAGACATTTCAGTAGCTAATTCAGGGCCAGTAGCTTAGTGTAGTTCATTTAAACATGGGATTTCAAATCAGACAGACCTATGTTTGAGCCTTAAATGTCAATCTTATTTGTTAGTGTGGTTATTATAAGGTTTCCTAACTTCTCTTAGACATGATTTTTCATCTTTAAGATGAAGAATAATTATAGAAACTACTTCATAGGACCATTTAAAGAAGACAAAGCATTATCCACAAAGTGTAGGAAGCATTTGATTAATACTAGCTTTCATGATTAGTCTTTTAGCATTCCAGTGACAATGTTCTGGTTAAGTTGCTGCATGATGGTATAATAAGGGCTACAGTATAATAAAAAAATAAGATGGTATTCAACAAATGATGCTGGGGAAATTGGATAGCCACATGCAGAAACATGAAACTGGATCTCTATCTCTCACTATATACAAAAATTAACTGAAGATGGATTAAAGGCCTAAATGTCAGACCTGAAATCATAAAAATCCTAGAAGAAAGCCTAGGAAAAACTGTTCTAGACATTGTCCTTGACAAAGAATTTATGGCTAGGACCCCAAAAGCAAATGCAACAAAAACAAAAATAAATAAGTGGGACTTAATCAAACTAAATAGCTTCTGCACAGCCAAAGAAACAATCAACAGAATCAATAGGTAACCTACAAAATGGGAGAAAATTTTAGTATACAGTACATCTGACAAAGGACTGATATCCAGAATCTACAAAGAACTCAAACAAATCAGTTAAAAAAAAAGACTTCATTAAAAAATGGGCAAATGACATGAACAGACATCTCTCAAAAGAAGATATACAAGTAATCAACAAACATATGAAAAAATGTTCAACATCACTAATCATCAGGGAAATGCAAATTAAAACCACAGTGAGCTACCACCTGACACCAGTCAGAATGGCCGTTATTTAAAAAAATTAAAAAACCATAGATGTGGACGTGAAGAGGGAACACCCCTACACTGTTGGTGGGAATGTAAATTAGTACAGCCTCTATGGAAATCAGAACAGAGATTTCTCAAAGAACCAAAAGTATATCTACCATTTGATCTAGGAATCCCACTACTTGGTATCTACTAAAAGAAAGAAAGATCATTATACCAAAAAGACACTTGCACTTGCATGTTTATAGCAGCACAATTCACAATTGCAAGGATGTGGAATCAATCTAAATGCCCATAAACTAATCAGTGGATAATGTAAATGTGGTATTTAATGTATACTATGGAATACTATTCAGTCATAAAAGAGAATGAAATAATGTCTTTTGCAGCAACTTGAATGGAATTGGATACCATCATCCTAAGTAAACTAATGCAGGAACAGAAAACCAAATACTGCTTATTAGTGGGAACTAAGCTAAGGTCTGCAAAGGCATATAGAATAATGTAATGGACATTGGGGACTCAGAAGGAGGATGAGAAGTAGAGGAGGAATGAAAAGTCGACCTATCCAGTATAATGTGTACTAGTGGGGGTGACGAGTATATGTAAAGCCTAGACTTTTTCATCACTATACAAAGTAGCCATGTAACCAAAAACCATTTATACCCCTAAAGTTATTGAAATAAATAAATAATTTTGTAAAGGTGGTCAGGGAACAAAGAAAAGGGAACTTGCTCAGTCAACTAGGTGAAGCAGCAAAGGTTTACCAGAGGAGGTGATACTTGAACTGCATCTTGAAGGATGGCAGGGGTTCACTGGGCTGAGAAACAGCACATATGATGATACAAAAACTTGAGAGAGGTCTTAGCACTCGGAAAAATGGATCTGATTTAGGAATAGGATGAAGAATAGAGGGTGTTAGGAGCTGAAGTTATGAAAGTTTGTTGAAGTCAAACAGTAAAGAGATTGAGTGCTCTGCTAAAGATTTTATCAAGACTTGAGGCAGGGAACCTATTACAATAGTCTAGTTGAGAGCCAGCAAAACTCTGATGAGGAAGTGAAGATGAGTTGTCTATACTCACTATCTCCAATGTGTCACCTCCCATTTGCCCTTGAACCCAGCCTATCACACTACCAAAGTTGCTTTCAACAGGATCACTAGTGACCTCCATTTGCTGTCTTGAGAACAGTGTTGATCTCTTCTTATTTGACCTAATAGCATCATCTGATACAATTGATCACTCTCCTCCCTAAAACTTTCTTCACTTGACTTCTAGGAGATCACACTTTGTTCTACTTCATTGGATGTCTCGTCTAAGTTTCCTTTGCTTATTTCTCCTCATACACTCAACACTGAACACTGGGGACCCCAGAGTTTAGCCCTTTGGGCCGTTAGACTTTCTTATGACTTCAAGGAGCTCAACTCATGGTTTTGCATACTCACATGATCACACTGAAACATCCAGCCCAGTTCTCTAGTCTGAACTCCACACTTGTCTACCCAATAGCTCACTCACCATTTTTACTTTAACGGACATTGCTCACTTAACTTGTTCAAAACAGAATTTTTGATCTTTCATCACTAATCTCCTCCTCCTCCTACAGTCGTCCCCTCATGTGAGTTGATGGCAGCTCAGATGCTCAGACCAAAAACTTTGGTGCCATACTTGCCATCCTTGATGTATCTTTCCCTGTGCACATGTTTTCTCTCTCTCTCTTTCTCTCTCATATCTATATCTCATATCCAATCTGTCAGTATATACTGTTGACTTTACCTTTGCAGTAAGTCCAGAATATGTTCACTTCTCACCATCTCACCTGCTACCATCCTGTTTGAGCAACCACAATTTCCTTCAAGTTTTCAACTAGTCTTTCTACTTCCACTAAATTCCTCATGCCCTTAATCCTCATCCCACCAGGCTGCTCTCAAAACAGAGAGATTCTGTTTTACACATAAGTCAGACCAGGCCACTCCATTCAATTGTCCAGTAGTTTTCCATCTCCGAGTGAAAAGCCAGAGACATGAAAAGTCTATGTGTCCCTTACAATCTTCCCTGTTCCCTTTTTCTGCTTTCTTTTGCTCACCCCAGCCACACTGGCCTCCTTTCCATATTTTAAACTTAAGTATACTTCCACCTCAGGGCCTTTGGACTTACTGTTCTCCCTGCCAAACCGCTTATCCAGCTTTTCTCCCCAATATCTGCATGGCTCATCTCTTTACCTCCCCCACTCTTTAATCAAATGTCTTTTCCTCAGTGAAGCCTTCCCTAACATCCTATTTCAAATTGAAATCTGCCCTCAACACGTTCCCTATCCCTTTACTTACTTAATGTTTTTATAGTACTTATCATCATCTGAAACCACATATTTTACTCATTTATTGGTTAATGATCTGTCTCTTCTCATTAGATTATAAACTCCACGAGGGTAGGAATTTTTGTCTGTCTTTGTTCACTGCTGTGTTTCCCAGTTTCATGTACCGGACACACAAGTACTCAGTAAAAATTTGTTGAGCAAATTAATGCACGTTTTCTTTGGGGGGGGGCTGAGGGAGATGAAGAAGGTGAGAAGTCAGTCACATGTTTATTCTATGACATTTATTGAGCATCTCCTGTTTTGCCAGGTACTGTGCTAGGTGCTAAAGATCCAGGTGACTTCAGTAGTTGGATATATAGTGATGTCAGCACCCAAGACAGGGAATCTGAAGATGCAACAGGAAAGCTGGGGACACTTATTGAATCTGAATCAGACATTCACATGTAGATTCTAATCATAATCTGAAACCAATTCCAAAATCCACATTGATCTGCCACACAGGAGTTAGACTGAAAAGGGAGGTAATGGGGCCTTCCTAGAGCTGTAAGCCAGAGTGCACACCTGGGCAGTCATACCATCTTCTGCACTGTCTTCAACTACAAAAAATAAGTATTCATAATACTTGCTTCTAAGCATTAATTGTCCTCATATGTGGAAAGCCCTCAGCCTCCCAGATGAAAAATGCCACAGAACTACAAAGTTAATCTTGCTAACTCAGAAAAGAAAGGCTAGTACCCTGCTTCACCAGTGCCCTAAATTATCACGACCCTCACTAGAGGCATCTGGGTATCCATCTGAGTGCTCCTCTCCAAAAGTTGACCTAGCCTCTCCCTAATCCCCCAGTGAGATCTAAAATGCCCTCAGAAAGCAAATCAAGCATACTTAATAAAGAGCAAGAAGTTGATATAACTATGTACCACTGAGGGGAAAAATCACTTCAAATAGATTAGGCAGGAGAAGAAGGTTCTTTCATACCAAAAAAAAAAAAAAAAAGATTTGGATGACTTCCAGTCATGCAACACTTCAAACAAGTACTAAGGGAGAGGGCAAGGAAGGTTGTTTTCTCCCATTCCAGTGGGCATTGTGATGAAGGAGGTGAATAGTTTGCACAGAGGACTAAAGATAGCTTGTCAACAAATGGCTCACCTACTCTAAGAAAGAGTATCTACAAGGAGCAAATATAAGATAATCAAATATGTAGGATCATCCATATTGACAAAAAAGGCTGTGACTTTGCAGCTATGTTTCCCAGAACTGGAAGGTTACTTGCAGCAGGAAAGCTTATTTTGGAGGGTGATGGGGTGCATTGAGGGTGGATGTGGGGGAAGAGAAGGTGTCTAAATTCTGGAACCTTTTATTAAAGCTTGTTTTTCTTGTCTGAATCTTTTGGTTCCTGTATCTGTGACAGTATTCATAACTCAGCCCCAGTGTGCCAACAAACCCCATATGTTTCGGTTCTCTCCTTATCTTTTAAGCCAAGATAAGGTTGAAATGAGTGTATTGCATGAGATTTGTGATAGAAGACATGCACAAACACACACGGTGGTGGAGGGCGTGGGGACCACATCTTACTCATCTTTGTTTTCTTCACTGAAAGTAACACAAGACTCACACAAAGAAGGCACTCAATACAAGTGTCTCAATTAAATGTGCATGCTCTTAAGACAAATGAAGAAGAGTCCTCTGTGGAAAAGGTTTTTATTTATAGATTGAGAAAGAAATGGCTGTGGGTCAAATAACAAGACCCTATGAGCAGAAAAACATCTCTAGCCATATTCACTAAGAATGCATTCTCTTTTCTCTCCACTCTGCCTCTCATTTATTTATTCATCCAACAGACTTTCAATCAATACATAAATTTGAATGGCTACCACCTGCCAGGTTTTGGATGCTGGGGAGATAAAGATGAATAAGACAAAGTCCTGACATAAAACTGATAGTGTAGTGTAGGAGAAAGAGATTAATAATAATAATATTCACTATCAGGTACTGTGATGAGCTCTTTTACCAGCATTATTTCATTTAGCCCAATTCTTCTCAAATTTTAACATACCTACAAATCATCTGGGAATTTCCCAAAAGTGCAGATTCTGATTCAGTCATTCTGGGATGGGGCCTGAGATTCTGCATTTCTAGCAAGCTCCCAGGTGATACCTATGCCAGTGGTTCTAGAACCACACTTTGAATATTAAGGATTTAAACCTTCCAGCAATTCTACATGGAAGGAACTCCCATTATCTCCATTAAAGAGAAGGAAACTAGTACTTGGTGAGACTACATAATTCATCTATGGTATCATGAACTGGGTGTTACCTGACTCATCAAGTCATAAAATTGATGTGCACAACAGGACTCCATCATCAAATGGAAGTGGTATATATGGGATTGGGTCTGAGCGGGACCTGAAGACACAAGTTACTTGAAGTGGCCCAAATACCCATGGTCCCACTCCTGCAACACTGTCTCCTCTCTCCCAGACTGCATTTATACCCTTATGGGGGGAGGGAGTTTCTCATGATCAATTGACAGAAAAGAGAAGACTAGGTCCAGACCTCATTTCTAGATGTTTCTGCATGATATACAAGCATCACCCAAAAGGGGACAGCTACAACTCTACAGTCCCTCTCTGGGACCTCCCTGAAGGACAGTAGTGAAAGGGAGTCCTCCCAATGGGCAGAGCTTTGGGTATGCACCTGCTTGTGCACTTTCCTTGGAAGGAGAAATGGCCAGATGTACAATTATATACTGATTTGTGGAATGTATAGGAATTGGAAGGAACATGACTGGCAAATTAGTGACAAAGATATTTGGGGGAAAGGCATATGGATAGTCCTCTCTGAATTGGGGGGGGAAAGTGAAGATATTTGTATCCCATGTGAATACTCAAAAGGGTTACCTCAACAAAGAAAGACTTTAATCATCAAGTGGACAGGATGATCTGTTCTGTGGATACCAGTCAACCTCTTTCCCCAGTCGCTCCTTCATTGCCCAGTGGGCTCATGAACAAAGTGTCCATGGTGGTAGGGATGAAGGTCATGCATGGGTTGACTCAGTAACATGGACTTCCATTTATCAAGTCTCACTTGGCTATGGCCACCGCTGAATGCCCAATCTGCCAGCAGTAGAGACCAACACTGAGCCCCCAATATAAAACCATTCCCTGGGGTGATAAGCTGGGTACCTGATGGCAGGCTGATTACACTGGACCACTCCCATTATGAAAGGGACAGCATTTTGTTCTTACTGGAATAGACATTTTCTCTGGATATGGATTTTCCTTCCTTGAATACAATACTTCTGCCAAAACTACCATCTGAAGCCTTACCAACTGTCATGGTATTCCACACAGCATTGTTTGTGACCAAGGAACTCACTTAACAGTGAAAGAAGTATGGCAATAAGCCCATGGTCCTGGAGTTCACTGGTCTTACCATGCTCCCTGTCATCCAGAGGCAGCTGTCTTGATAGAACAGTGGAACAGCCTTTTGAAGACTCAGTTACAGTGCCATCTAGGTGGCAATACCTTGCAGAAACAAGGTTCTCCAGATTGCTATATAGGCTCTGAATCAGCATCCAATAATAGGGCCCTGTTTCTCTAATAGCCAGAATCCACAGGTCCAGGATTCAACGAATGAAAATGAGAGTGGCACCACTTACTATTACCCTAGTGACCCACTAGCAAAATTTTTGCTTCCTGTTCCTGAGATTTTATGCTTCACTGACCTAGAGGTCTTAGTTCCAAAGGGAGAAACATTTTCACCAGGAACACCACAATGATTCCATTGAACTGGAAGTTCAGCCACCCAGTCACTTTGCAATCCTCAAGCCTCTGAGTCAATAGGCCAAGAGGAGAGTGATGTTGTTAGCTGAGGTGATTGATACAGACTACAAAAGGGAAACTGGAGTACTACTCCACAATAGAAATAAGGAAGAGTATGTGAGCCATACTCTTGACCATAATACCTTGTTATTAAGGTCAATGCGAAATGACACTAACACAGGCAAGACTATGAATGGCTTGCACTCTTCAGGAATAAAGGTTTGGGGCCACCCCACCAGGTTAAGAACCATGACCCTCTGGGGTACTTGGTGAAGACAAAGGGAATACAGAATGAATAGTAGAAGGTGATTATAAATACCAGCTATGACCACATGACCAGTTACAAAACCAAGGACTGTAATTGTCATGAGTATTTCCAGAGAATGAATGATCTAGCATACTTGTTAGACATATCATTGAATCACAAAATGTCAGAGTTGAAAATAACTTAAAGGCCGTTTATCCTTCTGCAAGAACCTTGGCAAATGACCATCTATCCCATGCTTGGACACGTACAGTGATGGAGAACTCACTATCTGACATGGCATCCCCATTTATCTCTGGAGGGCTCTTTATTAGAAAGCCCTCTCTTATTTTGAGCTCAAATCTGGCATGTCAAATTTTCATTCACTAGTTCTATTCTTATTCGCTGAGTTCTACTCTTTTTTACTGAAGAGAAGGTACAAAGCTTCGTGAAATGGAGGCTGGAAACACACAGGATATTTGGTTTCTAGGGACCAGACAGTAATTGTGTGTGTTTGTATTATGGAAATTGATCATAGTTCATCTAGTTCAAACCTCATGTTTCTATACTTTATATCTCTAAAGAGTGTGAAGTTTCTCTAGCTTTTTGAAGAAGGCACATCACATTTTAATTCATTTTACTTTTAACAAACATTTCTCAGTATTGGTGTTGTTTTTAGAAGTGGTGGGAGTGACGCAATAGAAAAAGTCATGGAATAGGTATGAGAAGATCGGGGTATGAAAAAAAAGGGGGAGACTACATTTTTTTATTTAAAATAACATAGGTAGTTAACTGTAGAACTGAAAATACTATTATAACCATAAAACATGAGTGGAGAGGAGAGAAAAAGGAGATGGGTAGGAATGAGAGAAGGATGCACTAAGCCCTCACCCTTCATAGTTGGGGGGGTCAATGGGATTGCCTAAAAGCAATAAGTTGAGGAGAGACAATCATGACATTTTGAGTTATGGAAATAGCTATGAAAGTCTAAAGCCAGAAACAGACAGAAGGATGCGCTAAAGGGTGGATGGGTGATTTTTGCTTTACCAAATTCATATAGTCACAAATTAAAAGTAAAAGCAAAAGGAAGATGAAACAACAAAACAGTCAGAGCAGTGCTCTGTCACTATCTGCTGACCTGATTTGAATAAGTTACCTAATCTTGGATTTAAATTTCTCATATGTAAAGTGGGAGGTGGGCTAAGTCAGTGGTTTTTAATGTTTTTAAAGCGAAATATTATATAGAAACCCAATATATTAAGACAAGTTTAAAAGGCCAGGCACAGTGGCTCATGCCTGTAGTCCTAGCACTTGGGGTGGCCAAGGCGGGAGGATTGCTTGAGCCTTGAAATTCAAGTGCTGCTTGGGCAACACAGCAAGACCCTATCCCTACCCCCCCAAAAAAATCAAACAATTGCTGGACGTGGTAGTGCATGCCTGTAGTTCCAGTTACTCCGAAGGCTGAGGCAGAAGGATCACCTGAACTCAGGAGGCCGAAGCTGTGTAAGCTGTGATCATACCACTGCACTCTTGCCTGAGTGATAGAGTGAGGCCTCAACTCGAAGGAAGGAAGGAAGGAAGGAAGGAAGGAAGGAAGGAAGGAAGGAAGGAAGGAAGGAAGGAAATAAAATTTTAAAATAAATAATAAGTATGATTTGCCAAAACAAACAAACAAAAAAACCCACAGTTTGAATGAAACTGCTCTAATGGGGCATGGGGGGGGACATGCGTTTAACCCATGGTGACTCTCCCTTATCCCATCCCTTCATCTCCTCATTCCTACTACAGGCAGCAAGAGACGACACCTCATCAGAGAATTCCAAGAATTTAGTTTGAAAACCATTAACCTACATCAGTTTCTCAAATTATGATTGTAACCCATAAATTTAGTAGCTTGGAATTAGTATAGTACTCTTTTTTTTTTTTTTTTTTTTTTAGTTGGAGTCTCACTCCATTGCCCAGGCTAGAGTGCAGTGTCACACTCACGGCCACCACAGCCTCAACCTGCTGGGCTCAGGATCAATCCTTCCACCTCAGGCTTCCAAGTGGCTGGAACTACAGGCGCACGCTACCATGTCTGGCAAATTTTTTGATTTATTGTAGAGATGCGGTCTCACCAATTTGCCCAGGCTGCTCTCGAACCCGTGGGCTCAGGCAATCCCCTTACCTCAGCCTCCCAAAGTGCTGGGATTACAGGTTTGAGCCACCGCAGCTGGCCAGTACAGTACTTTTTAAATAGAATAGAAAAATCAGAACCCAGTATGTGGTATTGTTTTGAACAACTCTCGTTTCTGTTGTGTGTATGTGTGTGCTAAATGAAGATGAAAAATGTGTTTCTTGCTACCACTCACAATCACAACGTTTATGTTGTTTTTCCCAATTCTAATATTCTCCAAGTCTGTGATGTCTCTGAATCTACCCTCTCTTGGGACCTGTATATATAGCAGCCCAAATTGTAATAGAGTTTTTACCTTCTGCTAGAAAGTCTTCATATTTCCACTAAGCATCATAGAGACTTCTGGTTGGTCTGGAACTCCGAGTACCAACAGGGGGACACTCAAACATTCAGATCTTCGGAGGAGGAACAAGAAAGGTCATAATTTGTAAATCCCTCCAGGTATTTCTGATACACACTCCTTTTTCCCCCACCCACCTGTCCACTGGCAAAGAGTAGAAACAAGCTAGTCATGTAAAAACTGATAAGAGTAAAATACATTTGTGTGGAACCTGAATTACTAAGCCTCAGTTATTAAAAAGAATGGTCAATAGTTCTTAATTAGTCATTTTTAGGCAGCAGAATTATAAGCTGATAAGGATGTCCCAGACACATTTCATTTTTATGAATGCCAAAATAAATATGGTGTTCTATATTGTATTACCACAAGTCCAAAAAGGCACTATGTTCTCATAATTGAAAGAAAACTAGAATAGAGCCATGGGGAGAGGGATAGGTTGGTTCCTTATATTCCTGTGGCTTCATGAACTCCTTGAAATGGTATAAAATTTTGTTTGGATGTGCATATGTGCATTTTTTTTCTAGGATAAAAGGTCAGTCACTTTCGACAGCTTCTCAAAAGAATGTGAAATCTAAGAAAGGTTAAAAATCACTGAGTTAGAGGATCATATTCATTACAAAGGCAATATGAACCACTGTCTCCAGGTGAAACAAATTTTGACTTCACCTTTATCAATAGAAGCCTTTGTTTTTTTCTCTTTTGGAAAGGCCTTGAAAAAGAGCGCACATCTGCTTTCACTGAGGATTCATCAATTCAAAGTCAGACAGCCTCAGATGACATACGGCCAGCGCAGGGGGGCCTCGGCATCAGTTACACCTGCTACCACCTGGCAGTGAGCCCCTGAAATGGGCACCTAGGACAACACCCTCCACAGATCATGGACCGACTCTGTAGGGGTAACAGGGAACGGTGAGAAAACAACAATAAAGTTATCTTTATGACATGGGATTATGTGCTGACTATTTCACAGGGAAGGCATATAAGGTTTATACTAAGAACACTCCTCCCCTCATTAAGAAAGTCTGGACAGTACATTCATTTTGTTTCTTATACCTTATCCTAATGTTGAGACAGAAATGCCTCCATGATGTAAAATTGACACAGTAGGGGTTTTGCTACTAAAAACTTCTAGAGCATCTAGAAATGTATCTCTCCAGAGTGTGGTCAGGGCTTTCTTCCATCTCAAAGCATCTAATAAAAACACTTTTCTATCACTTACTAGGAAAGATGTTCAATATATCACCAACTATAGCCAGAAAAGAAGGAGCCTACATTTCAAGAAACGGATAATTTAAAGGAAAGAAGTCTATACACAACTATTACATACTGAGTACCTTAAAGGTTTGTACCATGTTTTTGTTTCATTTTTGTTTTGTAAGCATCTGCTACAGAAATGTGTCTAATGTGGGAAGGAATAATCCTGTGCTCTTTGGAATAACGCAGATCTGAATCCTGACTCCACAGCATACTAGTTTACCCTAGCTCTTAGATTTTCACTTTCTTCATTTGTAAAAGTAAAATAATAATATTCATTGCCTTGTGTGGGCGCTGTGAAAATTTTTAAATCAAAAGATATAAAACTTCCAGCAGCCGGGCTCAGTGGCTCAGCCTATAATCCCAGTACTTTGGGAGGCTGAGGCGAGTGGATTGCCTGAGTCCACAGGTTCAAGACCAGCCTGGGCAACTTGGTGAGACCTCATCTCTACAATAAATCAAAAAATCAGTCAGGCATGGTACTGCACCTGTAGTTCTGACTACTTGGAAGGTTGAGGTGGAAGGATCACCGGAACCCAGCAGGTCAACACTGGGGTGGCTGTGAGTGTGCCTCTGCACTCCAGCCTGGGCAACAGAGTGAGACTCCAACTCAAAAACAAACAAACAAAGAAACAAAAACCTCCCAGCAAGTATAGCTGCTCAATATATATTGGGTCCTTGCCCCCATCCCTCACAGCTACCTCATTTCTCAGGGCAGGACCGGTTTTTAAGTCCCTGTTTTCAGGAATGCCGAATCCTTGGTGTTTCAGAAAAGTATCAGGAGGATACAGATTGGTAGGGGCCGATTTTCCTCTGATACCCTATTTTTTTCTAATACTATATTGTGTTTCTGAAGCCTCTTGGCAATGATTTCAAGCTTATCTCCATGCTTGCAGCAAAATAACAGGCAGGAGAAGGACTTGGGTATGATCTATATTCTACCTCAAAGGCAGGATGGTACTAGGACTCAGCCAGGCTCACACAGAGGATCAATCAGACCGGAGATGCTTGAGGTCTGATGGCTTCAGTTTAGGCAAATGATTGGCACATGGGGCCATCAGGAAGTCATCTCCACAACTCTATGATGCACAGAGACTAGGTGCCCAGCATCTGTGGGTCTATCCAAGGGAAAAGGTTCGCCTGAAGATGAGGGCTCAGGGATAGCTACAGGAATGGCTTGGGTCCTCTTGGGAACACTGGGGCATGGGACTTAAGTAGAAACCTGGCTTTCTAAACATGGGGTGAGTGGAGAAGAAATCAGGCAAGAGGCCTCCTGGGTGGATCAGAAGCACTGCAGAGTTGGTAGAGTGAAACACAAGTCTGGCAGTGAGCCCTAGGGCCCCTCGGGGCATAGTAGCAGAACCCAGAGGTCATCACTGGAGTGTCACATCTGGGTTCTACACACCAGGGAGGGGAGGCTATATGATAAACTCTCTGGAAGTGAGAGAGGGGAAAGAAGGGCAGGCTTCATACCTCCTACCTAGGCCTACAGATGTAGGGAGAGCAGAGCTATAGCTGGAGATTGAGGGCAGGGATGGCAGGGGGAGGCACCCATGCAGAGTAGAAGGAGCAGCCTCTCTTCCACAGCCCATTTTCTCCAAGTAAACCGCCTCAAATTACAAGGTAATTTGTGGCCATGATGGTTGTCGAGATTATGAAGAGAAGACACGAGGAGAAAAAAAGGAGGAAACATATCATCGAACCAGCCAATGGGGAAGGCTATGCATAAGTGGGAAATCTCTGTACCCTTCCTCTCTATTTTGTTGTGTAAACTAAAACTGCTCTTAGAAAAAAAAAGTCTATTTACAAAATCTTGTTGACTGGGTGTGGTAGCTTGTGCCTACAATCCCAGCACTTTGGGAGGCCGAGGTGAGAGGATTGCCTGAGCCCACAGGTTTGAGAACAGCCTAGGCAGCTTGATGAGACTTCGTCTATACAATAAATCAAAAAAATTAGCTGGGCATGGTGGCACATGCCTGTGGTTCCAGCTACTTGGAAGGCTGAGGCGAAAGGAATACCTGAGCCCAGCATGCCATGAGCGTGCCACTGCACTCCAGCCTGGATGACAGAATGAGACTCCGACTCAAAAAAAATTCAGCCAACAGACACTCTGGGTTCATTTCCTCACTACCCATGGAGCAGCTCCCTCGCCCAACACCTTGCCCAGCCCCTGCCTCAGGCAAAGCCCAGGCTTTGGGATCTGACTACATCTCCAATCCAGGTTTCAGTTAAGCCCTGGCAGAAAAAAAAACACCCTAAATACTCAAAGTCTGTTTTTGCTTTCCAAAAAAGCATCAGCTGTTTCACCTCAGGTGCGTGTCACCAAATTGTTGAATGTCAGGAGATTAGCTACCTCCAGAATAATCAAGAGAAAACCAAGAGGATCAAATGAGCTTATTTGGGGTTTGAACCCATATCCTCACTGACACTTTTGACTAACATTTAGTTATTCCCAAGGTGTATTAGTCAAGGTTCTCCAGAGAAACAGAACTAATAAAATATATATGAGATTAGGATAGATCAGTAAAGAGATTTATTATAAAGAATTGACTTATACAACTCTAGAGACTGAAAAGTTTCAGGATCTGCAGGCAGCAAGCTGGAGACTCAAGAGAATCAGAGGTGTAGTCCCAGTCCAAGGGCAGGAAAAGACTGATGTCCCAGTTCAAACACAACAGAGATGTCTCTTATGCAGCCTTTAGTTCTATTCAGGTCTGTAATTGATTGGATGAGGCCAACCCACGTTAGGGAGAGCTGTCTGCTTTACTCAGTCTACCAATTTAAATGTTTATCTCATCCAGTAGCACTCTCACAGGCACACCCAAAGATAATGTTTGACCACATGTCTGGGCACCTCCTGGCCCAGACAAGTGGATACAGAAAATTAACTATCACACAAGGGCTTGGATTTCACCTTTTAAAACATTTCTACTGCCATCGTCTCATGTAGGTGACCATGAATTACTATTAATGGTCTTATGGCCATACGCATTAAGGGCAAAGTGACAACAGTGGTGGGGATATGGCAAGCCAAGCTACAGACTAGATCATCCTCCCCAAGAAACCTAGGATTTCCCCCATTTGTTCATGTGTAAACACTTTCCCTTTCTTGGAGGAGGAAAAGAAAATAATTGGACCACAGATTTGAGATGGTTAGCTTTTATTTTATTTTTTCTGTTTAAAAGTTGTATAGAAAATAAATCCCATAAACTTAACACACCAACTATTCACAGCATTCCTTTTCTTTGCTGCATTTGGTCAAGGTAGAGTCCCACATTTTGCAAAGAGTTCTGCTCTTCTTTGCTTGACCTTGTTTGGGCACTTGGCAAGAGGCAGACCACAGCATGGGAACTGGGGTCAGAGGTCAGGATCTAAATCCAAATTCTGCCTGTGCAACCTTTAACAAGGTGTTTTACTACTCCAAGCTTTAGTTTTTCCACTTGCAAAATCAAGAGGAGCATGTACTTTCTCCTTTACACAATTACTGTGAGGATCAGATGAACTAATGCATGTTGAAAGTGTTTTGTATACTCCAAACCTTTACATAAATGTTGAGTCACATACTTGTCATTTTAGTAGTGATTCTGGCTTCAGTCATCATGGTTTGTGTATGTGTTAGTTTCCTATTGATGCTGAAACAAATTACTATAACTTTATTGGCTTAAAACAACCCAAATTCATTAACTCTCAGTTCGAATGTCTATAGTCTAAAATGTTTCTCACCAGACTAAAATCAAGGTGTCAGAAGGCTGGTTTTTTTCTGGAGGTTCTAGGGGAGAATCTGTTTCCCTGCTTTTTTTAGCTTCTACATGTCACCCACATACCCCATTTCTCCGTCTTCAAAGCCAGCAATGTCAGGCCAAGTCTTTCTCACGCTGCCGTTTCCCTGGTCTCTTTCTTCTGCCTCCATCTTCCACTTATGAGGATCCTTGTAATGACAGTGAGCCCACCAGGAAAATCCAGATTACTCTCCCCATCTCAATATCAGCTGATTAGGACACCTTAATTTCATCTACAACCTTAATTCCTCTTGACCACAAAACCTAACATAATCACAGGATCTGGGGATTAGGAAGGACATGGAGATTTTTAGAAGGGGCATTTTTCTACTCATCATACTTCGTTTACTCATTTGTCAACATAAATTCAGATTTTAAAATACTGTACCTTGAGCCGGGCTCAGTGGCTCAGCCTGTAATCCCAGCACTTTGGGAGGCTGAGGTGAGTGGATTGCCTGAGCCCGCGGGTTTGAGACCTGCCTGGGGCAGCGAGACCTCATCTCTACAATAAATCAAAAAATTAGCCAGGCGTGGTAGCGCATGCCTGTAATTCCAGCTACTCGGAAGGCTGAGGAGGAAGGATCGCCAGAGCCCAGAAGGTCGAGGCTGCGGTGGCCAGAAGCAGCCACTGAACTCTAGTCTGGGCGACAGAGTGAGACTCCAACTCAAAAAAAAAAAATAATAATAAAAAAATAAAATAAAATACTGTACCTCTAAAAATTCATTATATCCGCTTTTCCTGATGAGTTTGAAGTTGGTTAACAAAAAGCATAAAAACATAATAGTCATTTTCCAGATCTTCTCCAAAGGCATGCATTCCTTTAAAAAAACTTTAGAAAATTTAAATATTCAATAAAGAAATTTTAAAAAAACATAAAAACATCTATGCTCAAAAACACATGTAGCAACTGTTCTATTTTGGCATGTTTCTTTCAAGCATTTTCTGCAGATTTCTTTTACATAATTGAGAACATACTATATATACAAATGTTTTTGCTGTTTAATATAATTGCATCAATATTTCAAATTTATAAACTCTTGGTAAACATATATTTTAATGGCTGCATAATATTTCACTGCAGCAAGGTAACATGATTTACCAGGATGTTATTGTTAAACATTTAGTTTGTCTAAATTTTTTAATTATTAAAGATAATAAATGTCAAACATATTTTATCATTCACATTTATTTACATTTCTAGTTATTTCCTTGGGTGAAATTCTCAGAATTTATGAGCCAAAAGGAGTGAAAGTATTTAAAGCTGTTGAGACATATTGTCAAATCACTTTCTTCAAATGAAACCTGATCAGAATTAGGTATTCTCATTCTTCTTCTTCTTCTTTGCTAATTTGTAGTTGAAACAGATATCTCATTGTTTGTATAAGCATCTCCTTTGATCACATGAGTCGAAAAATTTTTTCATGTGTTTACTTGGCACTTGTATTTCCCCTTTTGTGTTTTATCTGCACATAAAAGTCATTCATTCTTTCCTAGTTATACTTGTAGAGGGTAAATACAAGAAAACTCATTATTTCAACAGTAACTTGGAAATTCTTTCTCTGTTCTTACTCAGCTTGAATGTTCTTAGCCCTTATCAGATTCTCCTAGGATAACCGGAGCCAGTTTTCCTCAGAACAATCTTTCTTTACCTGTCCCAAGTTGCTAGGTGGATTTCTGATGGTGTTTCTTCACAGCTCAGTTGTCAGGTCTGTCTTAAGCTGACAAACTTTCCAACAGATCCATATGCTTCTCTCCTGCCTATCACCTACTGCCTTGACCTCATCATCCTATATTCTTTCTAGCATCTCCCTACTACCTGCTCTAGATCGGTGTCTTGAGGGTCTAATTACATCTTATCTTCCTGGCTCAGCCCCACCCTCCACCTCTACTTTCACCATACCTGGTGCCTATAGTTCTAAGACTTGCCATGTGTTCTATGGTGTGAACTGCCTGTTTTGGTTGTTGTTTTGGTTACCTCCCTCTAGAAAAAGGTAGGTTTCAATTATCCCTTGTCTCCTAAATTTGTTACAACTTTTTCACTTTTCATTCTCTAAAAAGTTATTGATATCTCTCATCAACTCTTGTCTCCCTTTCTGTTCTCTTGGTCCTTACGGGCTTCACATTTTAAAATTCATTTACTGACATGTTGACAAGGCTTGGGGCACATGGGTTCAGTCCACCATGTATTGCTACTTTACTCTCTGCCCTGGAGATCATGTTCTTTCTTTCTTCTGTCCTCAAAGATTAACCCTTTCTTCTCCCTTTGTCCTCCAAAACATCCCTTCTCTCACCTCTTCATCCACTGTTCCAAGCACAATGCTTAAGTAAGCCGAGGCGTTTACAAAAGATGAGAATTAGCATGACTTCAAGGAACTTCCATGTTGCCATCCTGTCCCATCCCACTTTTACCCACTCTGCACCAACACTGAAGTAAGAAAACTCTGAGGTGGTTAGGTACAGTGGTTCACTCCTGTAATCCCAGCACATGAGAGGCCAAGGCAGGAGGAACACTTGAGACCAGGAGTTCAAGACCAGCTTGGACAACACAGCAAGACCTTATATCCAAAAATAATAATAGTAATTAGCCAAGAGTGGTAGCATGTGCCTATAGTCCCAGCTACTCGATAGGCTGAGGTAGAAGGATTGCAGAGGAAACCCTGAGGACCAGGCTGTTGACTGAAAGTAGGGGACAGGGAAAATGTTGAGAGAGAAATAAATGTAAATATATACACACACATATATATATATTTACTGTTCATATTCTATACACAATAAAATCTACAGAGCAGTTGGTTGGACTAGAATGCTAGGCTTCATCAAGGTTCCTAATGCTAGCATTGCAAAGGGTCTCACTGAATTTCTTTACTCCCAAGAGCATGGTTACCTTTATATGCCAAGCACAGGACATGGTATCATAATAAGAAAATCCTCCAGTTATAATTCACAGGCAATTTGTTCAGATCATAGTCAAGAAACATCAAAGATATCCAAAATTTACTTCCTAGACTGCATGCCACTTAAAAAGCATTTCGGTCCCATAACTATGCTGGCCTCAATTATAAACCATTACTGTTTTTTTCCAAATCACTTATCTTGATTATTAAGTTGCTATGTTTAAGGATTGAAAGTAGGTGCAAAGAAACAAGATTACAGCTAACATCTTAGCATTTCAGATAATTTAATCTCAAAAAAGGATATTTAAACTGGTTTTCATGTTTCCATTAACTGTTGACATCAAATCAGAAATTTCCAAACTTTCTTAAAGGCTCCTAGTCTCAGTGCTAACACAAATGGCAATAAAAATCACTCTCCCTGCTGCAGAGACCAAAATAACCTCAGCAGAGTTTGCATTCTAAACATTGTAGGCCACCTTGTGAGACATTGAGTATAATCAAAGAATGTGCTCAAATAGTCCCCACATATTCTAAAAATTCACTTTAAAGAACGATAAAAATTTGGAGTTAAGGTCATATAAATCAGCTATAAAAATGACCAATACTCTTTAATCCTGGAAGGATGTAAATAACTCCAAAAGAAAAACAAACAAAAACAAGGTATATGGCACCATGGGAAATAAAGCAATATAAATTGAAGAAAGGAAATTCTAAAACTCATGCGTGAGTGAGAGAATCACATTAGAAGGTACTTTAGGATATATTGTTACCTCCAACATAGTCCCAAGCACAAAACATAGATAAGCTTCTTCCTTGTTCTTGTAACTTGATGCTTTCTCAGTCTATTTAATTATTGCCTTTTTGGTCAACTTTCAAAATTTAAGAGAGGAAAAAAAAGGAAGTTGTTACTATCACTGGTAACAGGCAATATGAACAACTTTATCTAATTGTCATAATTTCTAAACTGAACAGAATTTCTAAAGAATAAACCTTAATGCTATTCCTAACTGCTTGCTTAAAAGGAATCTCACTATATTTTAAAACACCTCCCTCACAATTCCACTTACAAGTAGTAAAAATAAAATCTCACTAGCATCTGAGTATCTCACCATGGCTCCATCTGTTGCCTCTAACATAGACCTATTTTCTTCCCATTGAGCCTCAGAAGCTGATCCCCAAAACACCTCTTGTAGAATAAGATACAGGTTTAAAAACCAGTATTATTTCCATCCTATTTCTTAGAAAACTTATAAAGTATATAGGCTAAGCCTGATGGTGAACCCTCCATCTGGGTCTCTAGTTGTTTCCTTCAACATCACTTAATGGAATGATATAAAACTACATGAACTCTAAAGTTCTTTAAACCTGAGAGATCAAATGCATCTATGATATCACTGACCATGAATAGATTTAAGTAGAGATGGTAGGTATGCATCTTATATCCATCAAAATTATCTGACCTTTAATGTCAGATCATTTGATCTAGTATCTAGAAAACAAGGTGATTGGTTAAGTGAGGGGCATGGAGCTGAATTTACCCGTGACCCTCCTTCATAGCATAACAGACCAGTGGAAAGATATTGACTATTATTAATGATGATTGTTAAAATGTCCCTTGAAGCCGGGCTCGGTGGCTCAGCCTGTAATCCCGCACCTTTGGGAGACTGAGGTGAGTGGAGTGCCTGAGCCCGCGGGTTCGAGACCCGCCTCGGTGATTTGGTAAGACTTCATCTCTACAATAAATCAAAAATTAGCCGGTCGTGTTAGTGCGCACTTGTAATTCCAGCTACTTGGAAAGCTGAGGTGGAAGGATCGCCAGAGCCCAGCAGGTCGAGGCTGCGGTGGCCGGGAGCGGCCACTGCACTCCAGTCTGGGCAACAGAGTGAGACTCCAACTCAAAAAAAAAAAAAAATGTCCCTTGAGAAAAAACAAAACAAAACAAACAAGCTATTGGCCACCTCTATACAACCAGCAATAGAAACCCTGCTCTCAAGTTTGTCAATCAACAATACAAAAGTTGTGCCTGCCTACTGCCTCCCAAAATGTGCATCAAGAGAAGAAAGAAAAAGAGATTTCCATTTTGCTTTGAAGGAATAAGTGATGGCAGAAGTGCTCGTTACATGCCAAAGCACACCTCATCTCAGACAAGGCCATTGGTGATTCCCTTACCTCCAGGCAGGAACAGTTCTCTGCATGAGGAAGATTAAGCTCATACACACACACACACACACACACACACACACACATGTGCGTGCACATGCACACACACATATATACATGCACACATGCATTCCACAATAGGAGAAAAGACTTCTCTGATATGAGGAGAAAAAAGATGATTTCCTCATTGCCAAGTTCTATTTGGGAATTTCAGTCATTTACAGGATCGTGACAACGAAAATTACTTTTGGTCTTGATAATCAACTCATTAAATAAATATTTATTGAGTGCTATTATATGCTAATTATATTAACATTCTCCTGCAAAATGTTTTATTTCTTAAAAAAACAAAAAGAAAATTATGTTCTACCATCTGCAAATATGTCTCCCACTCAGACAAAGAACATATTCAGTACTAATGAAGTGTCTTATTTCAGTACACAAGCTTGTCATTCAGAAATGGCCAACTGATAGAACATGGTCTGTTTCTAAGTCATGGATGACTAATAATACCAACTAGTTGTACCTCTTCAGGTCATTATGGTTATTATAAAGACATAAAAGTTTCAACAATATCTCAGGTTATGACTAAATTATGAAAACAGTCTGTTACATCTTTGTAAAGTTGCGAAAGTTCTTCCTTCTCTATATCAAAATAAACAGTGTCCCATAATTTCCACACATTGTCATGAGTGTTGCCTTTTGAGACTACATAGAATGTTCAAACCTTCTATTATTGGAATCATAATGACAGTTGTCATTTATTAGGTGTTTACTAAGTATAGTGCCCTGTGCTAAATTCTTTACAGACATGTTATCTCCCCTTGTAAACACAGACCCATACCATCCCCTTTTCCAAGCAAAATAAACCAAGATCTTCTAGCTGTTTTTCATGGGATTGTTTCCAGACCTTTCAACATTCTGATCACCCTCCTCTGGTCAGCTCCACTTTGCCAATGCCCCTCTTAAAATGTGGCATCCCTTGTGTTACCATCTTCCAGATGTAAGTCAGTTGATTCCAAGTATAGAAGAACTATTATTTTCTTGGTCCAGACAAGCTATTTCTCTTAGTCTGGCCTAAGAAGAAAGGATTTTTGTTTGTTTGGAGGGATGTTTTTATGGCAAATCACATGACTTGCTCATGTTGCCCTAGCTGCCAACTAAAACCCTGAGGCTTTTGTTCATATAAACTGCATTTAAGCCAAATCTCCACCATCCTGTGCAGTTGATTAGTTGATTTTTAATGTAAGAGAAATGTTTCCTTTGCATTTATTTATCCCTATTAAATGTATTCTCTTCAGTTCACTGGTTCTTCTAGGCTGGCAAGATCTTTGGGGTTGTACTTTTTTTTTTTTTTTTAGAGACGGGTCTCACTGTGTTACCAGGGCTGGACTCAAACTCCTGGGCTCAAGCGATCTTCCTGCCTCAGCATCCCGAATAGCTGGTAATACAGGCATGTGTCACCACATCTGGCCTTTTGTGGATCTCATTTTATCCCTCAACACTTAACTTCCTTTATAGCATGTGAAAGTGAAGTAAGCACATCTTCAAGTTGGTAATTTAAGAAGTTGAATGGACCCATGCAGCATGCCAGCTAAAACTTTGCCACCTAGTTGATAATTAGCTCATTAGTGGGAGATTCTGAGATACAGGCCTTCAACCAATTATAAATCTACCTAATTATTTTATCTTCTTGACCCTGTCAACTAAAAATAAAATACTAAGCTCAGTACTAACTGAACAGACCCCCCTGTGGCCAGTGGGGTCTTCCCCTCCAAAACTTAAAAACTTTGTTCCAGCCATGATAGAACAGGTCAGACATGCCTTATTATAGGCCCCTTCCTATTGGAGGCTAGACACAACAACTGACCAGTATTAACGTTAATATAGAGATTATAAGTCCAAAAGAACAGACTCTTTATGGCAAAAGATACCAAATTATAAACAGAACCTAAGGCCATGCCAGGCAAGTGTAAAGTACCCACCCCCTAAAGAATAAACTTCTAATTACCACAGGTTTTCCTTTTTCTCTAGCAGCTAGGCAAGCACTGACCTCAAGATAAGCAATATTAAAAATAGTTACAATTCATCCAGCTCATAGATGCTGACTAACTGGACCCGTATTTCACCGGCCATAGCAACAGCTTTGGTTGGACAAGAGACTGATTTCAGTTCCTTTCTTCTGATAATAAGACTACCAATCATGGACTTGTTCTGGCGGGTTTACAGAAATCACGCACTTGCGTGCCTTTGTGTCCTGAAAAGACCTTTTGATATACAGGACCGAAGTGTCATACATTTAATACATTTAAATGTAAACACCCCAAAGTAAACATGGGTCATATGTTACATGGATGTTTGTTTAATGCATTTGTCAGGACCACTTCATGAATATTCATCACTCCTCTTGTAACCTCTTAAATATGTATTTTTAGCCATTCCTTTCAGTATAAAGCTCTTATCCCAACCCCTCCTTCTTCAAAGTGCCTGTCTCTGGGCTTGGCTGGAGGCAGGTTTCCCAGCGTCAGGGATGGCCACCACTTTGCAGGCTGTAACACTTTATAAGAAATAAGTTCTCTCCTTTTCTAAATTTATGAAGTTTAGGTTCTTTTTAAAAGTTAACAACCTCTTCTTCTTGTTCTCAGTGATGCCCAGAAACTTTGTGAGCTATTTTGCTAGAAGCATGATGCATTCCTCCAACCTACCAATGGTAACATATTATGAGCAGAAAGAATAGCTATTTTAAATTGTTCTTGGTGAACTCATATTGACAGCTGGTAATTGCAACTTTCTTTCCAAAACTAACAAATTGTCTCAAAATTCACTACAGAATCTTACCAAAGATCAATATAATTAGGTTTTTGTTCCTGGAATTCATGTTCTTCCTTCCCTCCACCCATATACACTTTATAAATATTGGGACAACATTTGCTTATCTTCATTCTTTTTTTTTGAGTTAGAGCCCAGGCTGGAGAGCAGTGGCACGCACGCTCATGGCCACCCCAGTGTCCACCTGCTGGGCTCAGGCGATCTTTCTGCCTCAGCCTTCCAAGTAGCTGGAACTACAGGCGCACACTGCTACGCCCAATAATTTTTGATTTATTGTAGAGATGAAGTCCCACCAAGTTGCCCGGGCTGGTCTTGAACCTGCGGGCTCAGGCAATGCACTCGCCTCGGCCTCCCAAAGTGCTGGGATTACATGACCCACCAAGCCCAGCCTATCTTCATTCTTAATATTTCTTTTTCACTTTTCAGGATTATGTTGGGCCTGCATTCTTCTCTGCACTCAGAATGCTGGATAAAATTCAACTTTCATTCCTGAAGTCATTTAAAGCAAGCAGGTACATTTTCCCAACCCCTCGCCTCCCTAGGAGCTCAAGTTTTTCTTAATATTATTTTATCTATCATTTCCAACATGAATGTGTCTTCACAATTGAAGGAGGCAGGCAGGTCAACTATTGTTATCTTCCTTTTTTTTAGAAGTCACTGCGACTCATAGAGATTAACTGAGCTGTTAATGAGTAGCAGAGTTAGAACTGAACCCAATTGTCTTGCCTGCAAATTCAGTGCTTTCTAAATGACTTTTGTTGTCTCTTTTACTTAATCTCCAGGAAAAATATTGCCTTTGTAAGTAAATCTGTATGCTCTGTGTTTCAAAAAAATTAAAACTTAAAACTATGTTACCTTGTGTTTATTCCTCTTTGTTTTTATCCAGAGTACTTGAATCCATACTTATTGTCCCTTGCCTTAGCTCTGGTCCAGAAAACTATCAACTGTTTATGTCTTTTTCACTTTTAAATGTCTTACTTTATACTGTTTCCATCTTTTTTGTTTTGGAAATAGTCCATAAACAAATCTTAAATAATTCACTTACATTGTCTTTTTTCCTTAGTGAACCCCACTACAGCTAGTTAAAAACAAAAAACAAACAAACAAAAAAAAACCTTCTTTGTCAACTTCTTCCTTCCCATCACCTCAAAGAAATTCCATTCCTTACATAGTTAGGAATATTGGAATTGCTACCTTAGTATTTAAGCAGCTAATTTGGTTAACTCATGAATCTTCCCCTGCCATTTTCACTAAAAGAAAAAATTAAACCATCCCCTACCAAGAGCAATGAAATTTACCTACAAAAAAATCAAAGATCCTCCAAAAAAGGATAGATCAGATACAAAAAAAGGATAGATCAGCTTTATAGGTAGTGGCTATGGCTGGAAATCTAACAAAGGTTTTCATGTGTGGAAAGGATTTATGTTCTTTAAAAATGTATTCTCTTTGGGGTTTTTTGGGTTGTCTTTGTTGTGCCTAGATTAGATTTTTAAAAAATATACTCCCTGTGGTTTCCAGATCTTTTTGAATCTGTTGCTTGATTTCTTTCATTAGTTTTGGAAAGTTCTCAGCCATTACCTTTCAAATACTATTTTTGGCCTTTGTTCTCTCTTCTCAATCTTATGGAATTCCTATAATATGTATGTTAGCTCTTCTTATAGTATCCTCTATAATTCTTAGCCATTCTTACTTTTTCTCTGTAATTATTTTATATATTTTCTTTTGACCTGTCATCCAGTTTTCCAAATCTCTCTTCACATATGTCTAATGTACAAACACATTTATTGTAGTCTCAATTTTTATTTTTGTGTTTTTATTTTGCTGCATCATATAAAGTTCCAATTTTATGCTTAAATTCTAATCTTGTATTATCTCCTTGATTATAGTAAGTAATATGTATTTTACTTTTTAAAATTTTTCTTTTTTTATTTATTTTAAAGATATGTGGTTCAATTCAGAATTAGGTATACAAGTGGTCATCATACAGGTAAAGTTTGGGCCTCCCTTTGTTCTCCACTTTCCCTGGTTTGAGATAAGGTACCCTTATTGATGCTGTATCCTCCCAGCAATATGTATTTTAAAGTCTATGTCTGATAACTATAATATCTGGAGTCCTCTGTGGGTCTTTACCTATTATCTGTTGTTTTGTTGAGTTTTGTTCATAAAGTTGTATTACCTTATGTGCCTAGTTATTTTGTGTTATACATTATATTTACTGAATTGTTTATAGAGGCAATCTGTGGCCAAGAATAGTACCTTCTTTCACCAAAGATGTTTTCTGTGTGCCTCTGTCAGAGAGTTGGAGACACTAGTGATTTGAGACAACCTCAATCCAATTTCAGTGATTGAGATAATTTAAAACTAAATTGAACTCGCTAAGAGTTTCTGTCTACATTGGGTTTACCCTTATATTCTGAGTATGAACTTTCAATATACAACCTTAAGTGAGGCAGCTTCACCAGGGTCACAAAAGACTTGGCAAACCCTGGACTTGAATTCCTACCCTAGCACTATGAAGCTGTCAAAAGCACTGATCAGTTTCTCAGGCTCTCAATATCTCCTCCAGAACTGACAGATGTCCCCAAAAGAAATGTGACCCTAGGTGCTGGGTTTACCTCCCTGTGCCTCCATTTTCCTCTATATCCTAGACAATAATTCTTTACTATCTTGTTAATAGTCTAATATATATATTTTCCTATGTATATATATATATATATTTTTTTTTTTTTTTTTGAGTTGGAGTCTCACTCTGAGTTGGAGTCTCACTCCGTCACCCAGGCTGAAGAGCAGTGGCATGTTCATGGCCGCCCCAGTGTTGACCTGCTGGGCTCCAGCGATCCTTCAGCCTCAGCCTTCCAAGTAACCGGAACCATAGGTACACACTACCACACCCGGCTAATTTTTGATTTATTGTAGAGATGAGGTCTCAGCAAGTTGCCCAGACCGGTCTTGAACCTATGCGCTCAGGCAATTCACTTGCCTCGGTCTCCCACAGTGCTGAATTACAGGCTGAGCCACCGAGCCTGGCCTCAAAAAGATTTTTAAAAAATATTTTGTCCAGCTACCAGGTGAGGTGGCTCACACCTGTAATCCCAGCACTTCGGAAGGCTGAGGCTGGAGGATTGCTTGAGCCTGGACAATTGAGACCCATCTAGGGAACCATAGTGAGATCCCATCTCTACAAAAATCCAAAAAATAAGTGGATGTGGTGGCACACGCCTGTAGTCCCACCTACACAAGAGGCTGAGGCAGGATTGCCTGAGCCCAGCAGGTGGAGGCTGTGGTGAGCTGTGATCATGCCGCTGCACTCCAGCCTAGGTGGTAGACTCAAAAAACAAACAAAAAAATTTGTCCATCATTTCTAACAGAAAGTTGATTCAAATTACCTAGTCTGCCATTGCTGGAAACAGAAGTCTTTAGAACTTTGGTTACTCATGGGTCACTTTAGCCACATCTGCAGCCAAAAATCAGCCGTCAGGCTTATCTTTGAATGAATGGCCTTTCTTTTGTTGCTATGACTACAGTAGTAGAACAATATTATGAAGGTGCACTAATTCCAGTATAATAGCTTTCTATATGATTCGGCCCACCTCATTTCAGATGCGCCTTCTTAACTTTCATTTTAGTTGGCTTTACTTGATAAAGCCTCCTCATTTACTACTGACATGTGAAATACTATTAAAGGCAGGATGATATAGTAGAAAGAACACTGGAACTGGAGTTAGCTAGCTCAGATTTTAATCCATTTCCACCATGTGTTTACCGCCTGTGTTCTGCGGTTCCTCTCACCATTTACCAAGCCCTCTACTGAGCATGCAGACTACAAAGGTAAATAAGACTCAGCTTTGTCCTCTACTTAGTTCTGTGAGCCTTAGCATGTTGTTTTGTAAACCAGAAATTATATCTACCTCACATCGTTGTTGCAAGGCTGAACTAAGAAAATTTATGTTAAGGCATGAAATTCATAACCACTGACATATAGGAGGAACTTAATTACTATTTGTTGAATGATTTAAATTTTAGAAGTAGTATTTTCTGCAACAGCTTTGTTCTAAAAATTTTCATAAATCAAATTACACTTTAAATGCACAAAGGAAGCTAAATTTTGAAAGGAAATTTGCTATGGATGTGGAAAGAATCCTTATGTAGAGTATTCGGTCTTTATTTAATCTCTTATGATCACATTTACTTTCATAAAATTAATTTGATCAAAGTAAGTTATACTCACAATAAGGACACAAGCACTTCCTCTATTCAGAGTAGCTTGGATGGTACCCCTTGCTGGGACTGTAAACACGGTGATGTCTCTGTGTGCTTGTCACAACAAAGCATTGGCCTGAGCTGGCCCAGATGATCTAAGTTAAATGTGGAATATGTGCCACAAGAATATGATAGGAGGCCATGAGATTTAGTAAGCACTAGGAAAAAAACAAAAAAGTCTTGCAAGCAATTTCTCAAGATCATAATCCCAAATATTAATTCAAACAGTATTTTTGAGGGGGAGTTAAAGGGTGAAATGTTTTGTTTTATGATTTTATTGCATTTCAGAAGATTTCATCATTTATCACGTCAACTAGAATTTTGTCATTGTTTTAAGTAGCACTCCTTATGAGCTCATTTTGTCCTTTAGGAATCTAAATGTGGGTAATGACTAGGATGTTTTCAGTTCCAGTTGTTTGTAAGTTGTTGTTTTCTAAAAGAATTTTTTTTAAACCTTAACATTCTAATGAAAATGTAAGCACTCTGAGTTCATTTCGATAATGTGTTAGTAGTGAGTATAAATGATAATAAACAAATGTGGATTTATTACCATAACTCAGGAAAACAATATTACACTGGAAATTCTAGATAATCTTTGTGGTACATGTAGACTTGAAACATTATACAAACTCATTACTAAGGAAGTTCTGATAATCATTAGCTTCTCAGCAACCCAGGGATTTTTTTAGGGCAAGCATCACTTATAAATGTTAAAATAAAAGAGAATCTATCACGAAGTTCTCCCATTTGAATGTGTCATTTGCTCTACAAAGTGCTTTAAAAGGCCACTATCTTATGACATCCAGTTATGCATATTTACTGTCATTTCATTTCATTTTGAGATTGGGTCCAACCTACTGACTTCTTCCTGTGGATTCTTGCAATTAATAAACTTCCAATAGATTTTAAAATAAAATTTAAATGAATTTAGTTTATTGGTAGCACAGGAAGTAGTAATAGCACAAGACATGGAGTCAAATTCTAAGGTCCAAATCCCTGTTTACCACTGACAAGCTGTGTTATTTGAGGCGAATGGACCGGACTTCCTTAAGACACAATTCTGTCATCTGTAAAATGGGAAAAATGATAGTAGCTCCTACCTCATGAAATATTATGAGTATTAAATTAAATCAACCATATAAAGTGACCTGCATAGGGCTGACACAAAGTAAGCACTCCTTAAGCAGTAGGTATAGGTAGTATATACTAAAATATATATTAGATACATAATTCCTATTAGGAAGGAGCAGTATATTCAGTCATCATTCTTCAGCCACAATGCTCAATACTTGCACGGGTCATGTAGCCGGTCCCTTTTTTATTTTTTATTTTTGGAATTGGAGTCTCACTCTGTCGCCCAGGCTGGAGTGCAATGGCACGCTCACGGCCACCACAGACTCGACCTCAGGTGATCCTTCCGCCTCAGCCTTCCAAGTATCTGGAATTATAAGCATGCACCTCCACACCCAGCTAATTTTTTAAATTTATTGTAGAGATGAGGTCTCACCAAGTTGCCCAGGCTGGTCTCAAACTCCTGGGCTCAGGCAGTCCTCTCACCTAGACCTCCTAAAATGCTGGGATTATAGGCATGAACCACCGCGCCTGGCCACCAGTCCATTTTATTATCCCTGCAGTCATAGCTTTACCATTCAGCAGTAAGATAGGATGTTCATAAATACTTACGTAGAAAAATGAGACAAGATAAAAGAGAAAGCCAAATTTTATCATCAATATAATTTTGCATATGAAAATAAACCAGAGTATCACAGAATGTCAAAAAAAAAAAAAAACCCCCACCTGAAATCTGTTATACCTCTTTACGTGATTCCAACTGGTACCATAATTAAGCATCTTTCAGGAATAGAACAATACTTCCTTACTATGAGTTTTTTTAAAATATCACAAACAGAGCCAACATCAACAGCCAATAGAGACATTCCTATTAAAACTGAGAAGAAGACAAACGCTCCTGATAAGGCTATCATTATTCAAAATTGCTCTGGAAGTTCTGAGTGATGTAGTAAGATATGAAATAGAAATGAAGCATAACAATTGGAAGAACGAATATATTTATCACATTGTAGATTACACTGTTAGACAATATAAGGATACATTGGAAAAACTAGAATTAACAAATGTAGTGAAGTACATGGGTGTACTCCATATCTACAAATCAGTAGGTTTCTTATAAAATACTATAATTGTCTACCTATTTGTACTTAAACTAGTTATTTTCTCACTCTGTTAAACTGTCCTATCTTCACTGTTTCAATTTCTTCTGCAATTTATGATCCTTGAGTTAGACTTTTATTTGTTCATTTAAAATGCCAGAACACTATTAAGAGTAATCTGGGAGAGGGTGCTAAGACATCATCTCCTGGGCAGTTATAGCCCACCTTCTTCTGTGTGCTGGAATGAGGCTTTTACTTATTCAGCATATACTTACCGTGCCCATTAGTGCTGGGAATACAATGATAATATGGCATCTGCCCTCATGGAGTCTGCAGTCTAATGAGAAAAAGAGAAAGTAGATAAATAAACCCAAGAAAATATTTATTAAGTGCAAATTGAAATAAGGTCTGCAAATAAATAACAGAAAAACAAAACATGATAGGGGATGGGAGCGAGGGAGGAGAGAAAGCATCACATTTAGAATGACTGGTGAAATTAGAGAGATAGGCAGGGTCCACAGGATGCAGTATGTAGATGTGTGGATACTTCAATTGCTAATAAAAAAGGACTAATTAAAAAGAACTCAAACAGTAAGAAGTTTATTATCTAATGTAATAGACATAATATATTTAATATGTTATTATTTACATAATAAACAAAATAAGGCCCAAAGGCAGGGTGGCTCCAGGAGTGTGTAGGTCAGTTGCTCAACCTCATCATCAAGGTTGGGTCTTCCTGTCATGCTTGGGCGTCTGTCTTGGGAGTCTGTCTGCTTAGACTGGATCCTCTTAAGGGAGTTAGATGGCCACTGCAGTTCTTTTTTTTTTTTTGAGTTGGGGTCTCACTGTGGCCAGGCTGGAATGCAGCAGTGGCACAATCATAGCCTCTACCTCTTAAGCTCAGGCGATCCTTCTACCGCAGCCTTCCAAGTAGCTGGGACTACAGGTGTGCGCCATTAGACTCAACTCATTTTTTAATTTTTTTGTAGAGACAAGGTCTTGCTTTGCTGCCCAGGCTGATCTTGAACTCCTAGGCTCAAGCAATCCTTCCACCTCAGCCTCCCAAAGAACTGGGATTACAGGCACGAGCTATAGCACCAGGCTTTGCAGTTCATTTTTTAAAAGCAAATAAACTCTCCTCAGGTGCTATCCTGTTCCTTCTCTCTCCTCCCTTCCCCCAGCAGGTCTCTGACAGTGTTTCTTTAGCCAGATGTAGCCAATACCTAAAACTACCACAGGCAAAGGGAATGGAATTATTACAAATGGTTTACGACCATTCACCTGGTGGGCCTGATCACATGACTCAGGAACAATGACATCCAATTGGAAAGTTCTTAACCTTGGGCCCATGAACATCTTGGTTAGTATTCAGGAAGATTTGTGAACTGAGGTGGGAAAGCATTAACGTTTTTATTTTTCAATAGTCTCTAACTGAAATCTTATTCCCTTCAATTATGAAGGTAGGCAAAAAAAAATAGTACATGTGATTTTGTCACCAATAAAAATCACACATATTTAATATCACAATACAGTTATGGCTACATTGCTTTTCTGCATTCCCTAACTTTGCCTGCTTTTTGGTTAATACATGGAAGGGGGTGAGTCAAAGACCACTCCACAGTTTAATGTTCTTATGCCAAGCAACAGCAGCCTTTACACTGATAGATCTTTTAAAAATTTAAGCTTAAGCTGCCTGAAATTTGAAGGATTCTTATTTCCTTTTTTCCATGTACTGCCGTTAATAGCTCCCCTGGACTACACTTGGCCTTCTGGTCTTGTCCTCTCTGTCCATACTGCTTCTTATCCACATCCCATAACCCTTTCTATCTTCAGGTGTATACATATAAATGTAGAAATGTAGAAGGAAAAAGATGAAAACAGAAGCAGAGAACACAAAAAGTTCTTTCTCCTTCTCTTTCTCTTTAAATTGTAAAAATAAGGAAAAGCCAGAGTGGAGAATCACTAGGACCTTGGTGTCTGGGTTTGAAAGCAAATTTCACCCCTTACTAGAAATGGGGTGTGGGCAAGTTACAGAACCTCAATGAGCCTTAATTTCCCCATTAGTAAAATGAAGATAATAAAAATAATATCTGCATTATAATGAGAAAATGTATGTGAAATGCTTACAGTGTCTAATGAGTGACTACTTGTAATGACTGGTATCATGTGAGGAAATTATTCTATGACAACTTGCAGGATATAGTCAACTCTTGATTGCATCCATCACAGAGTATCCATGTTTAAAGACATTTTTCCTGGCCGGGTTTAGTGGTTCAGCCTGTAATCCCAGGACTTTGGGAGGCCGAGGCAGGTGGATTGCCTGAGCCCACGGGTTCGAGACCCACCTGGGCAACTTGGTGAGACCTCGTCTCTACAATAAATAATAAAAAAAAATTATCCGGGTGTGATAGCGCACACCTGTAGTCCCACTTACTTGGAAGGCTGAGGTGAAAGGATCGCTGGAGCCCAGCAGGTAGAGGCTTAGGTGACTGGGAGCAGCCACTGCACTCCAGTCTGGGTGACAGAATGAGACTCCAACTCAAAAAAATATATATATATATATTTTCCCTTTTGTTGCTCACATAAGGAATTGTATTTATTTATGTATTCAACAAATACTAAGTTTTATTCCTTGTGTTCAGTACAGTCTTGGTTACATAAAGTCCTGTATAAACACACTATAGAAAATGTGTGATGCTTCAGCTAAAGAGAACTAGCTATATTTTTTATGTGTCATCATGGGAAGAGCTCCAAAGACATGGAGTTCAGTGGGAGAAAAAGAAAGACACTAAAAAGTTTATCCAAAGTAATTCCATTCTTATACAACACATAAACACATACACAAATACTACTATTTATCTCACTCTGTCGCCCAGACTGGAGTGCCGTGGCCGCTCCCGGCCACCGCAGCCTCGAACTGCTGGTGTCCGGGGATCCTTCCGCCTCAGCCTTCCAAGTAGCTGGAATCACAGGCATGCGCTACCACGCCCGGCTGTTTTTTTGATTTATTGTAGAGATGAGGTCTCGCTGCCCAGGCAGGTCTCGAACCCGCAGGCTCAGGCAGTCCACTCACCTCAGCCTCCCAAAGGCACGGGATTACAGGCTGAGCCACCAAGCCCGGCTTGAATCTATATATAATATGTCAATGTGCAGAGGAATTTCTAGACTGGTATTCATCAAGCCGGAAGAAAACTAGGATGAGGAGTGTGGGGCCCTTTAAAGGAATAGTAGCCTTATTTGTTATGTTAAATATTTACATGGAGAAAGAATTCGTATATGACCTGGCTAATATAAAACAAGTAGTTACATGGCTCCTGCCAGATTTTCTGGTTGTCCAATTGCCACGGCCCCTGTAATTTCTGCCTTCAAATAGGGATTCAGTTATCAACTTCAAAAAAAAAAAAAAAGAAGAAGAAGAAAGCCTAATCACAAATAGAAGATCCAATTATTTGACAATTTGAACCCTCTCTTTTTCAATGTCTTGAAAAAAAGGCAGAGGCCTATTTATTTAAGCACGCCTACACGTAACTCTAATTTACCCATTTGGAGATGTGTGCGCACAGACACACGGTCTCCCTGGAGAAGCGCTGTGGGCTGGGCTGTGGAGGGGAGGGGAGTAGGGAGATGCTGCCCCGCTTCCCCCACCGCACCCCAAGACCACACCTTCCATTCTTTCATCAGCTGGAGCCTTAACAATGTCAGACTGGAGGAAGAAATATTAAAAAGGTGTGGTGACAGTTTTCACTTCCAATCCGCGAGGTGCTGAAGATCTAAGGTCTAGCCCGTGCCATTCCTCAGGCTTACATTGTGGTCCTGGCAAATCAGATTAACTCTGAGGCATGGGTTAAGCAGAGGGCATGATTCAATGCTGCCAATTCCTTCAAGGAGGAAACTTTGCAATTGCTATTTCCTTAGGAAGCAGAAAAAGTTCTGTATGTTACAAGACATCTACTTTAGTGAGTTTTTACACATACATGATGTATATAATTTGGTAACATGTGATAATATTTCTGTAAATAGATATCCTAAGTCATATGTCAGATAGAGTAAATATAATACACACACACACACACACACATATATATACACACACACACACAGTATTTAGATACATGCATTATTTTGTGTATGTAAACATTGTATTTGCACATTTTAAATGTCTGCTAAATGTGTATATTAATATAGTCACAAAGTTTTGTCTCTTCTTCATGTCCCAAATATAAATTCTAATGGGCATCCATAATTAACACATTATGGCTATGTGTGGAAACTTCATAGCTAGTAATTATGCAGTTATGAGATATTCTAAAAATAGGATTAGTAACTTATAAGGGTGAATAAAATGAGGTGCTCAGGGTACAAAATCTGAGGAGGCTCTCAGTCTCAGGTTCCCGCCAGGGCCACTTGTGCCACCCTAGTCCCTGCCCTAATAAAAATGCCCATTTCTCTTATCATCCTCATCACCACCAGCAACGATTACTCATTACTAAGGGTCAGGAACTGTTTTGCGAACTTTATGTATATTAACCAGACTATCAGAATGCTATGACTACAAGTAACATGCATTCTAAATGAATTGCAAGAAGTTGTGCCTAACAAGTAAAATGTTTTGAAAGCCATAATTAAAAAACCCCAGCTAGACTTGACCTTTGATGAGACCTCTGCAATGGAGTGATTAGTCCAGATCTCCCAGAAAGTCATGGCAGCTGCATTCAATCCAGCATTCTTTTTCCTACATTAATTGCTTTTCTTTGAATAGACACTATGTCAAATGTCCTACTGATCTCCCTCCACGTTGGGAAAACTTGGCAGGCAATAGGCTTCAAATCTATCTCTCCCTAGGAGTAATATGATTGACAGACTTCAAAAAGAAGAGGGATACATATTTTCATTTCCTTTATTACTATTACTTCTTTGAAAACTGAGGTAGATAAGCTTATAATAGTCTAACTGTACTTCAAAAAGATAATATGTTTATGTTTAAACTCATACAGAAACCAAGGAAGGGGGATTTACACAACATATTATCTAGTATCTAGCTACAGGTGATTTACTGTTGTGCACTGAAATGCAGTTGAAGTACAAGATGGATAGTAATATTATATTGTGGTATATATACTGTTCACATCAGGCCTTCGTAATAAAAGCCGAACAGCAATCTACAGAACCTGCCTTAAATCTGCCATCTAAGATACTGATTGTAAAATAAAATGATCAAAGTGCAGGTTATCTCTATACTGCCATCCCCTGAGAGAGTGGTATACAAAGAACTTCCTACTTTTTATTTATTTACATTCAGCCAACAGAAACATAAATTAAATTAAAAACCTCAGTGTTATGTGGACTGAATAAAGCACACCTAATATGTTACTAAGTAGATTTTTTTTTTAGATATTACAGACTAAAGTCTGTATTGTACTTTTATCCAGTGCACCTTTACTACTTACTGACAACGAAATAGGCTGATAAAAATAACAGATTAAAAAGAGTTTTTGCAAACCAGCAATTTCACATGCGCCACTCCTGCTAAGAAGAAACAGTTTTTAGTGGGTCTTTTTATTTGACACATGAAATCAAGTATGCCTGCCAAGCGATTTCATTTTAAATAATTTCCGTAGGACCTAATGGAAATAGACCACAAACAAGTGAACAATGCATAGAGAGATCACAAATGAATTTTAAGCAAACCTTTTTGTCTTTACAGCAAGTAACTGTAAGAACATTAAAGATCAAACTGCCTGTAAAATGGGATGTCCTTGCGTGTTGTAGAATGTAGAGGGCAGAAAAGTATGAGGTCCGGGTAAGTCACCCTCTCTTCTAAATGCATATATGTATTTTAGACTCAGGTTAAAGTGAAGGTCAAGAGAATCCTTGGAGGGAAAGAGAAGTCCCAGCGCTCTGTCCACATTTTTGTCACATTTCAGGATTTAGCTGCTCCCTTTTCGGTGCTTCTGGGGCTTCTAACACAAACCCCTTCTGTAACATTTATCTCAATGAATTATAATGATTTGCTTGTTATGTATTCATTTATTTATGTTTGTCTACTTGTCTTTCCAACGAGACTGTAAACTCCTCAGGGCTAGACAATGTCTTATTCATTCTGGGTCCCCAGCTCCTAGCTCACAACTTAGCTCCAAGTGGGTGCTCTGTAAGTGCCCGGGGAATTTAAATGCATATTGAAGACAATCACATAGGACTTGAAAGAATAAGAGAAGAATATGGAGGGGAGAGAGGACAGTAGAGTCACATCTGGTTGATGTTATAGGATTGAGAGTTGGTTATAGGTGAATTCAACACATGGAGACTTTTTTTAGGGTCAACTATTGAATCACCTCATTTTTCCCTTTGGGCCAGTTAATTTCCTCACTCACTCACCCACTCACCCACTCACTCACTCACTCATTCATTCAACAAATATCTGTTGAGTGTCAACTATGTGCTAGGCAGTCCCACCGACTGCAGGAGCCTGACATCATGAAACAGGGGATCACTGTCATTTTTTAAGATATCATTATGGATATGCCAACAAAGAGTCAGAAACAAAGGTTTCAAGTTTAAGCTCAAGCTAAACCATGGAGCATTTGTATTTTACCATTTAAATATATTTTGCTGTTAACTAAGTAGCTTCATTCTCCTTGGGACTCGAAGGTTTACTCTAGGATACATTTTACAATATAACCAGATCTTCTTAAGTTCCCAGATTAATTCTCACATTTTGCAAGTGATATGCTAAGTGCCACTTATAATTGTGCTGAAGTGGGCCTCATTTTCCCAAAGAGTTTCAGATCGGACTGGAGATCCTCGAACAGAGTATTTATCTTCTTCTGTACTTGATTCTATGTGGAATGTCTTATTATTCTTCAACAAATAATATGTATTTCTAATACGATAAAGAGAAAGTGGGAAAAAAATTGGGTTATCTTCTAGCCTCAGTCTTAAAATACTGTGTTAAAATTACCACTTGTGTTTCTCTCTCTCTCTCCTTTCTCATTCTCTCCTCTCTCTCTCCTCTTTCTCAGTCTTTCTCTTCTCTCCTCTCTGTCTTCTTTCTCTTCTCCCCACTCCTCTCTCCCCTCTTTCTCTTTCCTCTCTCTCTTCTCTCTCTCTCTCCTCTCTCCTTCTCTTCTCTCTCTCTTTCCTCTCTCTCCTCTCTCTCCACTCTCTCTTTCCTCTCTCTCTCCCTGTCTCCCCTCCCCTGCCTTTTTCCTCCCTCACCCCCCAACGTCTTCCCTGTTTCTCCAAAAAAGAAAAAAAAGACCACTTGTCTAGTTTATCTAAAAAATATTTGTTTGTCTTTTCAATCAATGACAGAGAATATCACAATAAGCATTAAAAAAAAAAACCCCAGACAACTAACCTGTCCATTTAAATGAAGCTAAATAGGCAGATGCTATATAAAGCACTTGATTTTTTTCTTTCTTTCCCATTTTGTGCATAATATCTTGATGAGGCGAGGTCATTCAGTAAGATGCGAGTATAGAAAATGATCCTACAGTTTTGCTTAAAATAGGAGTAAAATTAGAGCTTTTTTCTCTTGTTATTTCTCCTTGTTAAACTGACAAAAGCATCTGTTTGAATCATTTTAAAAGCAAGCTTGTTTGCTTATGGGTCAAAAACAAGAAACAGCAAAATTAGAAGAGATCCATTTGTTCTAACCACATTGCTGCCAGGACAGTATTATTCCTTTCACTGGCCTTTCTGGTTATAACGTTATAACCGACAGTGGAGTCAGCATTTACCATAAAAAGATGATTCATAACTGAGCAGTTCTCCATCAAAATAGGTACTGGTCTTAGCACGCATTCAATCAGCACCGTTTAAAATTCAATCTTATGTTCCCCTCTCTTTCATTAATTCTATCCTATTTTATCTTTGTGTTTTCTTTTTTTCCTGTACCTTTCTACACCAAAATATATGAAGGATAAGTATTGTCATCATTTCTAGACTGTACCATGTAGTCTTAGCGTGGTTTATCATTGCTTAACCACACGATACACTCCGTAAATCTTTCTTCATAAATCAATCCCTCCCTTCCATTAATCATTTGTGTTATTTATCTCTGGGTTTCTTCCAAGACTGTCAACATCGTTTGTTTATTTGGTTGCTCAAAATTGGATACAGTTGTCTCAGAGTCATTTCAGTCACACTTGTAGGAGGGACCGCAGACCTTCTCCCCCTGGGTGGCCCCACACCGCCTCACACAGTCCTGCTCTCTTTTTGTTAATATTCACTGTAAATTTGTCCACATTTCTCTCAGAGCTCCCTCCTTCTTTGGTTGCTCCTAGTTATCCCACTTCTTTAGATTTTCTTCCCCAGTGAATGCTTCTGATGCGATTTTTTGCCAGATATTTGTTTGCATCAATCTGAGAACAATTTTTTTTTCATCTCATATTTCTGACTTGTTTTGGTCTTTTTGAACCACACTGCTGTTCATATCCTGGCCATTTATCAAAGCTTGTAACACCTCCCAATTTAGTCTTCTCAGCAACTGTCATGAGCATTCTGTTCATTTTCCCTTTCAGATTATTAATAAATACATAAGATACAAACCATGGTGACTCGCTAAGAGACGGGCCCTCAGAACTGCACAGAATGCCACTGTTGCTACCTTTTACAGATGGCCTTTCAGCCGCCTTCACTCTGTGTGGTAGTGATATTATCAAGGCTATGTGGAACTCATGTGACCAGGAAAACTGTACAGCATGCCAAATTAAATGTTTTGCTCAAGTCTGAATATAATGCAGATTTCCTACTATGTTCCCATAACTGGATCATCTCTCTTCCGTGGATAAACCTCTGTAAAACCTGACCTTACTTCACGGGGGGTTGGGGTGTGTGGATTGGTTTTCTTTTATAGTTTAGCTCAGTTTAGAGTTTGTTTTGGTTAGGTTTCTGAGCAACCCTCCCTCAAAGGATTTTATTCCTTGATGTGATGCATTTTGGTTGTGTCAAATGCACATCCAGGAGAGTTCAAGAGCATACCATAAATAGTTCAAAAAAGTGCAGCAAGAGGCACTTGTTCTGAATGCTTTGCTGGTGTCCACGGTCCTGAGGTTGGATCAACAGATCAGAAAGTTCTCTGCACAGCTGCTGGGGGTGGGGGTTTAACCCTGCGGCTGTTCTTAATGTTCCTTTCCTACCAGTTCTGCTTCCAGGGGTTTCTGTAAGACCTTTTTTTTACTCACTGAGTTTATCTTCACACTGTCACTAAAACTGGACAGCTACATGAAGGATGAAAGCTTTGTAATGAACTGTCAGCAGCCATGTGCCCCAGCTCCAGGGGACACTGTGTACACTGTATTTCTGTGATTGCTGTCCCTGGGATTAGGCAATCTCAGGTGCTCGTGTTCTTTAGCTGTTACATTTATAATCCTAATTGGATTATGAAGATCAGATGAGATAATTGATGTAAATGTATTATATAATTTAATATTTTAAAGGTAAAAAGAAACTATATAGCTCTTTGTCCTAACTTTCCTTTTCTTTTTAGTAATATATGTTATATGAACAAGAATTGTGTTCTTTCCAGCCCCGACTAATCTTTAATCTTTCCTTGAACAAAATAATGAAACTGTAACTATTCTTCAACATATGGTCTAATAATTGATTTGCATACTTCTGACAGACTCCCTAATACTTAAATATTCTGTGACTCTTTTTAACCCTCTTCATACTTTGTTTTTCACTTTTCTATTTTCCATTGAGTTCTTCCCTCCATTTCTTGCCATTCTTGCACATCATTTTAGCTAGTTCTAGGCCTTGTTCCAAGCTACAAGACAATCATATCTATTAGGAACACAGACAAGAACCGGGAACTAATAAAACTAAGAGGTCTGAGCAGTTGAAATAGATATTACTAAGTCCATCCGTTAAAATGCATGTATACATTCAAAAGTGAAGCCCAAACTCTGAACCCACTAATACTTCGCATGCTGTTCTTAAAATGCTGTTAGCTGATTTCTAATATGTTAGGCCAGTGAATTTAAAGTGGGGCAAAGAGTTTCTTCCTCACTGAGAGGCCAGCATTCTGAGGGCTGTCAACAATGTAATCTAAAAGGAAATCTAGAAAAACAAAACTACTAAAAATTTCAGGGTACAGTCACTAAATTTGGACAAATAGCCCTATGCATCTCAAATGACTCTAATGATACTACTGTGACATGCCACTGTTAGTTAATAACTGCAGTTCATAATGATGATATTGTATTCACATCTCTTCCTAGTAAAGTAGGGAAGTATATGATACATTTTAGATGGACCTCCACCTAAAATTCTTTTTTTAATTTTTGTTAACTTAAAATAGCGAACATTTTAAAGACTATCTAGAACAACTCAACCTGCAAAAGATAACCTGGCTCTTCCATTAATGACAATATAGTTCTCATGTCTTCTCTGACATAGGTACAACAATGCCCACCCTTTTGAGAATATACATTCCTTAATAGCAAGAAGGTTCAATACAACTTGCTTTGGATATAGAAAGGCTATTTGAGCACATGAAATAAGAGTTAAAATCCTAAACTTTTAGAGTAGAAGGAATGTTGGAGAGCATCTTAATGGAGTCCATTTATTTTACAGAAGTGTTAACTGTATGAGGAGGGACTAAAAAAACCTTGGAATTATCTTTTAGAGGGTGGAACCCTAGTACAGGTTACCCCCACTAAATGTGTTTTAGGAATCCATCTGCATCAGTGTACCAGCTAGCATAGTTATGAGAGACTGAATTTGACTTCAGTGAATTCTTTTTTGGAGATTCTTTCAATGCATTTGCCCATTTCATGATGGATTATTTATATGAACAGCCTGCCCAAACTGTGCTGAGTGTTCAGCAGTTTTTGACCAAAACAGCGTGATGCCCTCCTGTGCCCCCATCCCACCCTTTCTATTCACCCCATCTCTCCCCAAGTGACTTTTTTTGTTGTTATTTCCTCAGATGAAAAAAGACCTCAAAGGGAAACGTTTTGCCAATGTGGAAGAGGTAAGACCAAAAAATGGCAGAAGCACTAAAAGGCATCAAAATTGACGAGTTCAAAAACTGTTTTGAACAGTAGAAAAGGTGTCTCAATAGGTGTATTGCATCAAGCGGAGAGTACTTTGAAAGGGACTGAAGTTTAAACATGTAATAATAAATACACAATTTTTTATAAATTCACTTTTTTTGGTCCCCTCTCATAAGAACTAACATTTTCTCAAAGCTAATAAGGCATTTTCCTCCCAAATTATACAAAAATGCATGCAGCAAAACGTAAGTCTCCTTCCCAAACAGAATCCCTAGTGTCCCAGTTTTTCTCTCCTAAAATAGCCACTTACCAGTTTCTTTTGTAAAAATACTCTACATAAATACAAGGTACATAATAGTTTTATAAAATACAAGCAATAGCATCAGATAAAGACTGCTTTGTAACCTGCTTTTTTTGGTTAAAATAATATACAATATTATTTTAAAATAATGAATCTGTATGTGCTGAAAATTATAATTTATAGTAAACACTAGAATTAAGCTCTCTCATGATATTACCTTAAGTTTATTATTAGTGGGTTATTAATAAGTACAATATAAACCTGAAGATTCACTTCAGGCTATACAAGGGCCTCCTTTCAATTTGGGGGATATGATACACTCCAGAAGGAAGTTAAGAATATGTGAAGAGCAAATATTTTTCCTATAAGAATACCCCTAAGTACATGGTCCCCCAGCACTATAAGATGAAGCGTAGGAAGCAAAGACTGTCAAAGCTGTATTCTTAATATCTTAGTTATTAAAAATTGTTACAGTGTTAGATCCAAGAAAGAGACCCCAAGATCCATTTAAATATGGTATTTTTTCAAACTGCAGGTCACAAGTGGTAAGTGGGTTCTGAGATCAATGTAGTGGTCTTGCAATCAGTACTTTTAAAAAATGAAATAGAAAATAGGAGATAACAGAATGCATTCCATTTAGTAAGGGTAAAAATTGTTTCTGATCTGTCAATACTGGGCTGTGATATAAAATGCTAGGTGTCCATACTGGGCTGTGATTATATAATGTACTTCTTACTATAGATCGTGGGCACAAAACTGAAAGTCACTGATCTAATCTAGCCTGTGACTTCTAATGAGATGAAACTACATGTGTCCTCATAGAAAGAGGTGTCTGTGCATTCCTGCTGTCTTAGAACAAGCCTCTCACAAAGAACCATCCTCATTTTGGCTCATTATTTGAAGTACGATGTCACTTCTCTTTTCGTCAAGAGTATCGGGGTACAGGCTTAATTTCAAACCTATTCTCTTTGCAACATAACTTTACCCAGCCAACTAACTGATTAAAACCCAATCGAAATTTGTCTTAATCATTAGCCACCATTATTATTTCAATGATAGAAACACAACAATAATGGGGAAACAGCTACATGTGGAATTGGCCCTCACATTCTTCAAGCTAGTTTCTTTCCTCCTCAGAATCAGTGAGGCAGAAGCTTGCTGACCCACTGACAAACCCTGAGGCACGGCCAGAGAACTGACAGTCTCAATCTGGTCAAGTGAAAAGAAGTAGAACTTTTGTTTAATGAAGACTATATCTCTCTTTGCCATATGCTTCCTCTTTCTGATAGGGTCGAGTGCAGAAATAGTAATGGGGAGAAAGAAGATATGTCCAAAACTGTGTTTCACTGACTTCATATTCAAATAAGGAGGCAGTGATGGGGTAAGTGCGGGTGTGAGGGTCGAGAAAAGTGTGATCTGGGTTGAATCTGGTTTTGGTGACAAGTCTTTCAATTTCTCCTCTCTTCAAGACTTCATTTCTAAAACAAGGGACTATGCCACAGCAGTTTGGCCATGAATTGTAATCATACCTGCATTTACATAGTATTTGCTATGTTACAGGCTCAAGCATTTTGCATAATTGGCTAATTCAATCCTCACCATAACACTAATAGGCAGGAAATTATTTTGTCACCCAGGCTGGAGTGCAGTGCAGTGGCACACTCATGGCCACCACAACCTCGACCGGCTGTGCTCAGATGATCTTTTCGCCTCAGCCTTCCAAGTAGCTGGAACTACAGATGCGTGCCACCACACCCAGTTAATTTTGTTTTTTAATTGTAGAGATGAGGTCTCACCATGTTGCCCAGGCTGGTCTCAAACCCATGGGCTTAGGCAATCCTCTTACCTCCACCTCCCAAAGTGCTGGGGTTACAGGTGTGAGTCACTGTGCATGACTGGAAATTTTTTTCTTATTTTACAGCTGGATATGCATGGATGAATAGCAGAGAGGTCAAGTAACTTGCCCCAAATTGCAGTTAGGAAGCGGCTCCAGATGCTGTGCTCTTAACATCATGCAATGTTGACTCAGCAAAGTCCTTTTTTAAAAAATCACTTGTCCGGGCTGGGCATGGTGGCTCAAGCCTGTAATCTCTGCAAAACTCTGGGAAGCTGAAGCAAGTGGATTGCAAGCCCAGGAGTTTGAAACCAACCTGCACAACATAGAGAAACCACGTCCTTACAAAATGAATTTAAAAATAAAAAATTTAGCTAGGCATGGTGGTATGCACTTACAGTCCCAGCTACTTGGGACGCTGAGGTGAAAGGATCACCTAAGCCCAGGAGGGAGGTTGAGGCTGCAGTGAGCTGTAATTGTGCCACTGCACTCCAGCATGAGCAGCAGAGTGAGACCCCAACTAAAAAATAATAATAGAGCCGTGCTCGGTGGCTCAGCCTGTAATCCCGCGCCTTTGGGAGGCTGAGGTGAGTGGATTGCCTGAGCCCGCGGGTTCGAGACCCGCCTGGGCAGCGAGACTTCATCTCTACAATAAATCAAAAAATCAGCTGGGCGTGGTAGCGCATGCCTGTAATTCCGGCTACTCGGAAAGTTGAGGCGGAAGGATCGCCGGAGCCCAGCAGGTCGAGGCTGCGGTGGCTGGGAGCGGTCGAGGCTGCGGTGGCCAGGAGCGGCCACTGCACTCCAGCCTGGGTGACTGAGTGAGACTCCAACTCAAAAATAATAATAATAATAATAAATCAAAAAAATAATAATAACTAAAATCACTTGTCCTATCTCCAACTACTCTCTAAGGTCCTCTATGTTACTAGAGGTATTTTTTACTAAATAAAACATATTTGCTAGGTAACATTTATTTTATTTTCTATTTTTATTAATCAAAGATGTATCATATGGTCAATCATAGTTTCTGATTTGCATACAGTCACATATTACGCCAATGTGTGAGTTACTGTATACATTGACATAATTCCTACCTAAAATGAAATTAAATATTTTGCTTAACCTAATAGTTCTATCATATGTGGTTTCTGTTAGTTCAGGGATCCCAGTTATGACTTGGGGCTACTTGTGTCTAGACTATCAAATTTTCCCAGAATACATCTATAAATTGTTAAAGATAAAGTAACCATTTAACTTACCTTTCAAGGATGGGTACAATTTATACACCCCAGTGAATGCACACTATATAAACTTGCATTCATTTTTTTTTTTTTTTTTAGTTTCTCTAGCAGTTGGTCTTAAGGACAGGATGATACCACTGCTACAAGTGTTGGTGAGGATATGAGAAAATTGGAAGCTTCATACATACACTGCCAGTGGTACAGTCCTTTTGGAAAACAACTGGCAGTTCCTCAAAAAGTTACACATAGACCCACCATATGATCTAGCAATTCCATTCCTAGGTATATACCCAAACATGTTCACACAAAAACCCATAGATAAATGTTCATAGTGGCATCATTTATAATGGCCCCAAACTGGAAACAACCCAAATGTCCATCAACTGATGAATGGATAGACAAAATGTAGTATATCTATAAAGTGGAATATGATTTAGCCATAAAAGGAGTGAAGTACTGACACGTGTTATGACATGAAGGAACCTTGAAAGCATACTAAGGGAAAGAAGTCAGTCACAAAAGACTACCTATCATATGATTCCATTTATTTAGGATGTCAAGAACAGACAAATCCTGGAGACAGAAATTAGATTAGTGGTTGCCAGGGGTTGCCAACACAGTTCTCAAACACTCACATGGACCACTCCTTCCAGGGCCACATGCAGCAACTCCCTCGCCAAGATCCCAATCCAGGAATTCACTCTGGCTTCAGGAATTGCAGCTTTCCACTGATCCCACTTCCATTCTCCTTTCAAGCCCCCAACTCTTGCACCCCCTTTCTTCCAGCCACTCACTTTTACCTTCATTCATTTAACAAATATCTACCAAGGGCTATATTAGCTGGAATGTTTGGGCTAAAATATGTAGAAGACTGACTCCAAATTGTTTAAACAAAGAGAAAAATTCTTGTTTCCTATAATGGGATATCCAAACTGCAGACGCAGGACTCTGACTCTGTTTCTCTACATTCATTTGGTTCTGCTCTCACCAGTGTATTGTCATTGTCCTAGGACAGCTACTGGGGACAGCAAGAATGGAGGCAACTGACTTTCTTAGTTTTGTCTAGCAAGAAAGAGGGAGGAAAAAACTTTCCCCCAACCATGGAATAAAAATCTGTTTTCATCCTGTCAGGACCAATGTAGATCAGATATCCACAATTGGCAATGAAATGTTTTGGGATGATTGGCTTCAGCCACGCCCCTGAACCGGTCACTCCCGAAGAGTCTGGGATTTACCCGACTGATTTAGGACTCAATGCTGGAGCCAGAGGAGAGTCTAGCATTCCCTAAAGCATATGGGATCCACAGGAAGGAGGAAGGGGTTCAGTGTGATTCACTATTCATCACAGACTATCTACCTTTCTGCTCCTTAAGCTGAGTCCAGGTACTAAGTGCTTTTCTGCCTTCTGGGGATAGTTTATCTTTTATTTCATGACAGACTATTTTTACAGCTTCAACAACCTCAAAGTCTCCCCCAAGAAACAATGTGTTATCTCTTCCACTGGTGGCATTTCAAGGTCTGTTACACGTGGATGGAGTGACATTTGGGAACAAGCACCTGACACCCCAATACAACATCCTACAATCAGCCACTCCTCCTACTTTGCTTATGGCCCTCCCTGCACATCCCACAAGATCCTTACGAGCAGGATGTATGCCAAGAAAGTCGTCATTTCTCTCCCCATGCGTGCAATGTGCTATAAAGTGGATGCTCTCTCTGCCAGAGAGCTCTTTGCTTCACTACTAGAAAGATTTGAGCACTGATAAACTATCAGCCTACATTTAGAAAGTTCTTTGGCCATCTTGGAAACATCTCAGAAATATTTTGGAAACCTGAAATTGCTTGGAAATATTTGGATTTGGATTGTTTGGAAATTGTTTGGAATATTTGAAATATCCTAATGCCACTAGAACTAAAAAACACTCTAAAATATAGAACTACCCCACCACCAAATACGTACATGCCACAATTTCCCCATTTACCAAAAATATGATTTCAGGTGGAAGCAAGAATGAATATGAGCATTAATTCTAAACTCCATGTGTGGTTAATTAGAATCACAATCTCCTCTGTACAGTCTTGTAAGTGCAAGGCAAAGAGACTTGCCAATGTAACGGGAAGGAAAAAGGCCAACCGGTTGGAAGAAACCCGCAATTAATTGACCAAATCATAGACAGCAAATGCAGAAAAATGCTAGTCTTTCAGGAAAGAAGTTTTTAAAATAATACTTAGACTTAAATGCAACTGACCTTATTATTAACAATACTAATTATCAATAACACCTGCTATTTCTACCATGCTTTATTATTTATAAAATTATTTTACATGCATTATCTCATTTGGCTATTATACAATCCTATTAGATGGAGAGGAGGTATTTCCATTCTATGAATGAAGAAACTGACAAGGCAAGATTTGAGGTTACCTCTCATACCCCAAAGACAGTCCAGGAGCTGAAGCTTACCCCCAGGTTTGATTGTCCCTGAGCTGCACCCAGTCCTCTCCCTTCCATTCTCTTGTGAGGACCATTCATATTTTAATGTGCCCAGCACAAAGAATAAAACTGATTGTGGGATGGCTGGATAAGAAGAATGGATTGCATGAAGAAACAATGGGTGATCTGCAACAAGTTACAGTAAAAATCAGAATCATCATTAAGGAAATTTCTGGCTGCATTTTTAGAGATGGAGAGAGTTAACTGCTATAAACTGTCTTTAAGTATTTATGGAAAATTGAATGAACTCAAAGTTGAGGAATTTTGCTCACTGATTTAAAGCTTATCTTTTTCAAAATGTGCCTTATAAACTTTGATTGTTGCTATCACCTAAAAAGATCTCTATTAATTTTAATAGTTACCATTTGTTGTGTTTACCCAGTGTCAGTCACTATGTGTGCATTATTTAGTTTAATCCTCACAATCACCCTTAAGTGGGAATTTTATTTTATTTTTTTACTCGTGCTCTCTCTCTGTCGCCTCAGATTGGAGTGCAGTGGTACAATCACAACTAACTGCAGCCTCGAACTCCTGGCTTCAAGCAATCCTTCATTCTTAGTCCCCATCCCAAGTAGCTGTGACTGCAGGCATGCACCACCATGCCTAGTGAATTTCTTTTTTTTTTCCTGTAGAGATGAGGTCTCGCTATGCTGTCCAGGCTGATCTCCCAACTACTGGGCTCAAATAATCCTCCTGCTTCTACCTCCCAAAGAGATGAACTTATAGGCGTGAGCCACCATACTCAGCTGTAAGTGGGAATTATTAACTGCATTTCATAGTCAAGGAAGCTGCAGCTTGGAAGTATCATCTTTCAGCTCATGCAGGAAAAAGTGAAACTGAGATTAGAAGGGAACATTATCATAACTCAATGCCATTCTGCTTGGCCAGAAATTTTTTGAAGGGGGAGACCAGATCCTAAAAACTTCTTCTAAAGAGATGATGAAAAAATTATGGCTCTTAGTAGCAACCGCACTGACCACTATTATTAGAAATATCTGAACTGTATTTAGCAAAACTCAGACCTCAATTGCAACTAACTAAGACATGGTGAACGACAGAGCAAGATATGATATACCTGGATAATTTCATCTTTTCCCTCTTCATTTGAAATGATTAAATAGGTATGTGTGGGTTTAGTCCAAACTCTTGTGATTCATGTTGTAGGTATTCAAGATATCAGGATTGTAATTCCATGTTCCAAGAATACTAAAAAGTGTTGCATATATTTTATTACAAAAATGCATGCACTTTACCTAGTAACTGTGCTTGTTTTTCCTAAACATGTAAAACTTAGAGGATCACCTAAGAAATATTTAATATTAATTGTTTTACATGGCTAAGCCTGAAAAAACTATTGTTTGTATGATCAGTAGCCTCCTTAAAAAAAGACACAATCAACAGAGTAATTTTGGTATAGGAGGGAATTAAAATTGTTCAATGAAATTGTTCAAGAGCAATCCAAAGAGCATCATCTCAAATATTGCTCAAGATGGAGCATAAAAGTATTACAGGTGTTCTGTAGCCACAAGAAAATAAACAGAGGTGCACAGCCCTACCCTCCAGAAGTTTAAATCTAATGAAAATGGAAAAGGGAAGCAGACTCGGCCATATGTTTAGTAGATCATTAGCCAGGCTCTAGAGGACTGGGTGGTATCAGGAAGACAAACAGGTTACTATGAAAACTTTGAAACCCAGATTCCTTGAGAGGTATGTGCTACCTACCCCCTGTAGCCTGGTTAGTGAGCTCTTCAGCAGATGGCTGATTTACCTTTCTTATTTCACTCTTGCAGTTAACCTAAAAGAGAGAGAATTCTCAATTTCCAAACCAGATGTGCATGACTGTTTAACTCCAGGAAAATACACAAAGAAATACCTGGTGACTTTCTCGTTAGTAGACACGATTATAGAGATGAGGACTGTTTTTTGCAGCTAAAGCAATGTGATTTTATTCTATTTTAAAACACTGAAGTTTCATAACTTTGCTAGGGAACAGAAGACCTTCCTTAGCACAGGCCTCCCTTTCCTCTCATGGAAAATTCTGCCAAAACCTTCTACCCAGCCTCTAATTCACCCATACCACTTGTTACTAGAAAGATCTGTGAGCTAAAGCCAACTCAGAATGTGGTACTTTTTCCTTATGAATATACTCTACCTTCAGGAAATTTGCTTAAACTTTCCTTAGAAGGAAGAGGAGAAATAATAAATTTAATTAGTTCAGTGCTTTTCTTGAAATGTATTTGACAGCAGATGACAGATCTCCATAATCAAACTACCACCTACACTTGAATTTTACACTATTTTCTCAAAAGGAGAATGTACTGTTTTATAATTGGAGTTGCTTATAAATACATGCAGTTATTTTTATATTGTTTTCTATGCTGGATATGACTTTTGCCTATATACAAACTAGGAAGAGCTGCCTTTGCCAAGGAAAACTTGTAATTCATTGCTGATGAGTTCTAATCATTTAGAATATATTTGTGTACTATCAACACCAAAAGGGCTTCCACTTTCCCAAAGCATATAGCATTTTCTTTTTAGTTCAATTAACAGACTTTAATGTATAATCCTTGGAAATAATAGCTAATTCTTCTGACTTCAAACTTTTAAAAATATGTTAAGGTTGGTTTTAGTCCAGCATCCCACCACTTAAATGTAAATAGTATTTCAAATATAGGATATCACACAAAAAATGTTATCTTCATCCATTTTACTTACTGTTTAGATTGACTGACTTCAACTTCCCATCGTAGTACCTTGTTAAAATTATTATTTGGCTGGACATTGTGCCTCAGCCTATATTCCCAGCACTTTGGGAGGCCGAGGCAGGAGGGTCACTTGAGCCCAGGAGTTTGAAATCAGCCTAGGCAATATAGCAAGACCCCCATCTCTAAAAATAAAAATAAAAGTAAAAATTTTTAAAAGAACATTATTCTTTCATGCAATATTTACTAAGTAGCTACTATGTCCCAGGTACCAGGGACAAAAATGCATAAGGCATGATACCTTATTCCTAGGAGAGCAAAGTCTAGTCAGGGAGAAAAACATGTAAGCAAGTAATTACAGAGAGCCCTGAGATCCCAGAGGAGAGAGTAAGGTATTCTTCTGGGGAGGTGGGGGTATTAGAAAGGCTTCATGAAGCCTAGCATTCAAGTGAGGGCCTGAAGATAAAATAAAAATTGAACAGAGAAAAGATGGAAAGAAAGGCATGACCAGGAATGTTCCAGGATTGCTGTTTTTGCCGAGGTTGGAACACAAGGTGAAGATGGGTGTTATTAACATCACATTGGATATAGTTTTTTAAAACAAAACTGTCATCCATAATCAGCTACATGTTACTTAAGTGTCAACTATGCTTTCATTTTCTACGTAGACTTTAATAATGCAATGCGACATATAAAATAAGAACTATAACATGATAATAGACAGCTCAACAAATGTTAGTGGGCAGTTAGTATTTTTATTTTTCTTATAATAATAAAATTTATGTATTTTTATGTAAATGTATATATTTATATTATAATTAAACATATTAGTATGTTTAATATATTTAATACATAACTTACATAATAAATGTATTTATAATATATGATAAATATATCATAAAATAATATGAAGTGTAATGTATATAATAATAAAATATAATAGGGCTGAGCACAGTGCCTCATATCTGTAATCCCAGCATTTTGGGAGGCCGAGACAGGAGTATTGCTTGAGCCCAGGAGTCCAAGACCAGCCCAGGCAACATAGTAAGACTTCTTCTCTACAAAAAAATTTAAAAATTAGCCTGGTGTAGTGGCATGCACCTGTAGCCCTCGCTACTCAGGAGGCTGAAGTGTAAGGATCACCTGAGCCCAGGATTTTGAGGTTGCAGTGAGAAATAATCCTGCCATTGCACTCCAGCCTGGGCTACAGAGTGATACCCTGACTCAAATAAATAAATAAATGTTGGATCTGCTTTATCCAGCACCTACTATATTCCAGGCTATGCTCTAGTCATCAGGAAGACAAGAGGTAAACAAGGTAGATAAAATCCTTACCCTCAAGGGATTTACACTACAGAGGACCTGAGGGCAACAAGTAAACATAATGTAAAACAAAATAATGTAATGCATAAGACATTTGAGGAAGTATTGAAGCATGAATTACAATAAGCCGGCTCAGTGGCTCAGCCTGTAATTCCGTGCCTTTGGGAGGCTGAGGTGAGTGGATTGCCTGAGCCCGCGGATTCGAGACCCGCCTGGGCAACTTGGCAAGACCTCATCTCTACAATAAAATCAAAAAATTAGCCGGGCGTAGTAGTGCGCACCTGTAGTTCCAGCTACTTGGAAGGCTGAGGCAGAAGGATCGCTGGATCCCCAGCAGGTTAAGGCTGCAGTGGCCGGAAGCGGCCACTGCACTCCAGTCTGGATGACAGAGTGAGACTCCAACTCAAAAAAAAAAAAAAAAAAAGAAAAGAAATGGGTGTGTTTGTATTTCCTGTTGCTAGCTTGCCCTCTAAAACCACCCTAGTCATTATAAACTTTTAAATATTGTATGTGTGATAGATTTATTGTCTAAAAATTTCATAATAAATACATTTTTCTGTATTTATCATGTAAACTTGAATTGCAGTAAAATTGGTTTCCATCAAGAGAGAAAGTAACTGACATGATATTGAAGAGCGAAGATTCTAGTAACAAATCATCTGGGCTCGCATTTGATGGCCGAGTGACCTTGGGAAAGTTAGCCACTCTGCATCTCCAGTTCCTTATCTGTAAATAATAATAATAATAATACCCACCTTATGGGATTGTTCTAGTATTAAGTGAATTAATGCATGTCAATCACTTAGAACAGTACTAAGTACATAATAAGCACTCATTAAATACCACCTATCATTATTAACAAGCCTGCATATTAACAAGTCAGTATTTAAAGTAAGTTCAAGTCTCAAAAAAATGTCATGAACAATGATGACTTTCTCTTGATTCACTGTATATACTATGAATGACCATGATATTTTAAAATGAAAAATAAAAAGAAGGAAGGAAGGGGGGGGAGGAAGGCAGGGGCAGGGGGCGGGAAGAAAAAGAAGGGAGGAAAAGAGAAAGAAAGTCTCCCAGAAATAGGAAAGGGACATTTCATCCCCAGCAGAGATTTGGAGTCTAGCTGACTCCGAGTTTGGGAGTTCTTCCCACAGTTACAACATACCACGCCTCCTGGGTAAATGAGTAAGATCACTCATCTTTATGGTAATAGGCAAAGCAAACTACTTCCTACTTCTATTCATTCTGCAGCATTTCAAATGATTTAAACCAGCCCTCTGCAATTAGCAACTGTTTCTCTAGTAGTTTCAAAGCTACTTGGCCCTCATATAGTACTTCATTTCTATATATTATTCATATGTATGTTGAGAAGCCAGCATAAGAAGGTGATTGCTAAATTAAGCTTTCACTTAGTCAACTTTACTCATTCAAGTCAATGAGTATTTAGTCTTTTATTTCCCTGAGAGCTGGGAAGTCTTCACAGAGGTGATGGTATTTGAGAGAGGTCTTGAGAGATTAAAATATATCTATGGAGAAGGTCAGCATAGGCAAGTTCAGGCAGGGGTGATAAGTTTGGGGTGTAGCATCTACAATGCCTAAGATTATATTTTGCTCTTAAATGAACGGTATTAACACATAGCTCTTCCTTTGCTGATTATTGCCAATGTAGATCAACTTCCCTCCCCTCTTGCTACTACCTCCCACATAGGCATATACAAGTAGACATTCACACATGTGCATAAGCATGAGAGTTATGTTTTGCATTTGAATGAAGAGAAGTAGCATGTAGGGAAAAGACAAAAAGTGGAGAAGAGAAAAGCATGTGAGAAAATCTAATATTGTTAAACTAGTTTTGTGTCCTTGGTAGAAAGAGGAAAGCCAACAATCGGATGAATCTATTCAAGAGTGAGCTGTGAGATTCCGGACTTATGACACTTTTATGGCCTACACATCTGAGTCTATGGCCTGAAATTTATACTCTCTTTCTTTATATTCTTTCTGTTAGCCTCTCTCTCTCTCATGCGTGCACATGCACGTACATGTGTGCACACACATGCACACGCACACACACCTGGAAGGATCCACACTGAAAGGTAAACAGTAGTTGAGAGGGGAGTTGGTTGATATTGATTTAGGACAATAACTTTTTACTCCTTATGGTTTTGAACTGTTTAACATTTTAATAAGGTGAATTTATTTATCACTTGTGTAAGTAAAAAAATGAATAAAAGGAAGAAAATATGGGGGCTTTTTCCCTGCAAGTAAGGTGGGCATATATTTATTGTATAACTGTTATGTTGCTAATGGACAGATCACCAAAAGATAAATAGAATAAAACTATGAAAAAGACTTAATTTGAAAGACAGGGGAAACCAATAAAAAGAAAACATTAGAACATGACATGGACTAGAGAGGTAGAGAAAAGCTGAATTTTTTTACTTGCTTAGGTAACGTATCTGTAGGCTGATAGACAAAAAAGAAACATGAACAACTTTTAGAGTAGAGAAAGGCTTGAGACCAGGCTCAGTGGCTCATACCTGTAATCCTAGCACTTTGGGAGGCCGAGTTGGAAGGATTGTCTGGGTCTTGGAGTTCAAGACCAGACTGAGCAACATAGCAACATAACGAGACCTCATCTGTACAAAAAAGTCAAAAAATGAGCTGGGGTGTCGGCACATGCCTATAGTCCCAGCTACTCAGGAGGCTGAGGCAGAAGGATCGCCTGAGCCCAGGAGGTAAAGGCTGTGGTGAGCCATGATCCATTCCACTGCACTCCAGCCTAGGCAACAGAGTGAGACTCCAACTCAAAAAACAAAAACAAAACTTGAAGTTTAAAAAGGAAAGAATGACGTGACTCAAAGACAACATCCCCTGCCCTTCATCAGCTTCAGCCTCAGCCACTGCAGCCTTGAAACAGCATGAGATGCTAGACCATCCCCCCACCCTGAGCTGCTTCTCTCCTGACTTGCTCACTCGTGTGTCATGCCCTTTTCTCTCTCTGGGCTCCCTCCTTTGGCAGCTTCCAATCCGCCCCACGGGTTTAATTAGCACTTTCATGCAGTCAGTTCCCAAAGCGTCATCTCCAGAGGTGACCCTCTCTCCTGGGTCTCATTCTTCATATCTATTTCCCTGCTAGCATCCTGTTCTAATGTATGTCAAAAACAGAATCCATAATCCCCTCCTCTTCCTGTTTCCATTTCTGTTAATGATACCACTATCACTCCCAGTCATGTAATTTGGGGTCAAAATATCTTTTCTCCTCCTCATCTCTTTTCCTCTTTGTGCAATCCGTTGCTCAGATCTGTTGATTCTTTCTCATGTGTATTTCAAATCTTCTCTCCATTTGAGCTGGACCTGAAATAGTCCCTATAGCCTTTCATCTAGATGTATTGTAACAACAGTAGTCTTCCAAATTCTGGTTGGTTCCCTTTCCAGGGACAAGCAGAATTCATTTCACACACTGTCATAAATCTCCTGGAAACAAATTTATTTATTCAACACAAATTTATGGTGCACCTGCCCATGAACCAGGCACTGTTCTAGGCCCAGGCGAATCAGAAGTAAATAAGACAAGATCCCTACTCTCCTAGAGCTTATATTCTGTCTTACATTCTGTGACAGACAATACACAAGTGACCACATAAGTAAATAAAACTTCAGAAAAGAAGTGCCTTGAAAAAACAATAGACTAGTAATTGCACTGGGGAGTCGAGCTGACAAATTTTGATAGAGTGGTCAAGAAAGACTTCTCTGAAGAAATGACCCAGGGCTGAGACCCAAATGAGCTGAGACTTGCCTCTCAGGGCAAAACAGTTCAGGAAGAAGAGCTAGAAAGTGAGAGAGACGTGGGCAGAGGTAGCTCACAGAGGCTACAGTGAACTGTGATCCATGTCGCTGCAAATCCTTGTAGGAATCTGGATTTTACCTTACTGTGAAGGAAACACATTGGAGGGTTTTAAGCAGTGATCTAATCTGATTTAATTGTTTTTTGGTTTTTTTTTTAGTTGGAGTCTCACTCACTCTGTCACCCAGGCTGGAGTGCAGTGGCACACTCACTGCCATCGCAGCCTCAACCTGCCGGGCTCAGGCAATCCTTCTGCTTCAGCCTTCCAAGTAGCTGGAACTGTAGACATGTGCCACCACACCCAGCTAATTTTTATCATTATTATTTATTGTAGTGACAAGGTCTCACCATGTTGCCCAGGCTGGTCTCGAACCCTCTCACCTCTGCCTCCCCAAGTGCTGGGATTACAGGCATGAGCCACTGTGCCCCACCTTGATTTAATTTATTAAAAGATGACTCTAGCAACTAGATGGAGAATGGCTTATAGGGGGCTGGAGTATGGAAAAAAAAAATGGAAGCATAGAGAAACTTAGGAGCTACTGAAATTGTCCACGTGAAAGATGATGATGGCTTGGACCAGGGAGGCATCAAAAATTTGTTGAGAAGTGGTTTGAAATGTAAAACCAAGAGGAATTTTCTGACAGATTATTGGGAGGTATGAAGGAAATAATGGATGCCTCCACAGTTTTGGCCTGAGCAAACTTGTGACCAAAGCCTCTATTAACTAAGATGATAAATATTGGGTGAGGAGTAGGTTTGGAGGGCAAGGACAGAGTCAATGGTAAATCTCAAACAGTAAGTTTGAGATGCCTATTAGACACTTGTGGTCGGATAGTATTTTAAGCATTTTTTTCTTGTATAATTTCAGTTTATTTTGTAAAATCCCAAACATACACAAGTGAAGAGAGAATAATGTAATAAATTCCCATGTACCCATTATCCAGCTTCAACAATGACCAATATTTGGCAAATCATGTTTCATTTGTACTCCCACACGTACAATTGTCCTCACCCTACCTTTTTAGAGTAATTTCCAGATATTATAGCATTATTCATAAATCCTTTTTACCTAATAGATGAACATCCCTATTTTTTTTTTTTGACTCAGGGTCTCACACTGCAGCCCAGACTGGAGTGCAGTGACATGATCATAGCTCACTGCAGCCTCAAACTCCTGGGCTCAAGATATCCTCCTGCCTCAGCCTCCTGAGTAGATAGGACTACACACATGTGCCATCATACCCAGCTAATGTTTTGAATTTCTAGTAGAGATGAGGTCTCACTATGTTGTCCAGGCTGGGCTTGAAATCCTGGGCTCAAGCAATCCTCCTGTCTCGGCCTCCCAGAGTTCTGGGATTACAGGTATAAGCCACCATGCCTGGCATTGAACTTCCTGTTATAACATGCCCACAATACCATGATCAAACCTAATAAAATTGCTATTGATTTCTTATAGCATCAACTATCTAATCATTGTTTAAATTTTCCAATTGCTAGAATAGAAGAGCCCAGGCCAGGCGCAGTGGCTCAAGTCTATAATCCCAGCACTTTGAGAGGCTGAGGTGAGGGGATTGTCTGAGCCCACGGGTTCGAGAACAGCCTAGGCAACTTGGCGAGACCTTGTCTCTACAATAAATAAAAAATTAGCTGGGCAAGGTAGCGTGTACCTGTAGTTCTGGTTACTTGGAAGGCTGAGGTGGAAGGATCTCCAGAGACCAGCAGGTTGACCCTGGGGTGACTGTGAGTGTGCCGCTGCACTCCAACCTGAGCAACGGAGTAAGACTACAACTAAAAAAAAAAAAAAGAAGAGCCCAGAAATAAATCCTTGAAATTGTGTGATTAAGTGACTTTTGACAAAGGTGACAAGACCATACAATGGAAAAAGGACATCCTTTCCATTAGGTGGTGGTGCTGGGAAAACTGGATGTCCACAAGCAAAAGAATGAAACTGAACCCATTCCTAATACCATATACAAAAGATAATTCAAAATAGACACAAAAATCTAAATGTAAGAGTGAGCACCATAAAAATCTTAGAAGAAAATATAAGGATAGATCTTCATGACACTGGATTTGGCAATTATTTATTGGGTATAACAACAAAAGAAAGATAAAAAATTTTAAATTTCATTCATTGAAGGACACTATTAACAGTGAAAAGGAAACTCACATAATGGGAAAAAATATTCACAGATTGTATTTCTGATGAGTTAAAATTTAGAAGATATAATGAATTCCTACAACTCAACAACTGAAAAACAAAACAAAACAAAAACAATTTAAGAATGGGTAAAGGACAAGAGTTCAAGGCCAGCCTGGGCAACATAGCAAGACCTTATCTCTACAAAATCAAAAAATTAGCCAGAGTAGAGGCACACACCTGTAGTCCAACTACTCAGAACGCTGAGGCAGGAGGATTGCTTGAGCTCAGGATGTCGAGGCTGTGGTGAGCTGTGATCGTGCCATTGCACTCCAGCCTGGGTGACAGAATGAGACTCCAACTCAAAAAATAAAAATAAAAAGTAGGCAAAGGACTAAACCATTCTCCAAAAAAAGATATATAAATGCTAATAAGCACATTAAAAGATACTCAACATCCCTAATCATTAGGGAAATGCAAATCAAAACCAGTGAGATACCACTTCACACCCATTAGGATACCCATTATTAAAAAGGCAGAAATTAAGTGTTGGTGAGGCTGTGGAGAAATTAAAACCCTTGTGCATTGCTGTTGGAAATGTAAAATGGTATAGCCATGGTGGAAAACAGTATGTGATTCCTCCAAAAATTAAGAATAGAACTCCCAGACAGGCACAGTGGCTCACAACTATATTACCAGCACTTTGGGAGACCGAGGGGGGAGAATCACTTGAGGCCAGGAGTTCAAGACCAGCCTGGACAACATAGCAAGACTTCATCTCTACAAAAATTAACCTGGTGCAGTGACATGCTCCTGTAGTCCTAGCTATTCAGGAGGCTGAGGTGGGAGGACTGCTTGAGCCCAGGAGTTCAAGACTGCAGTGAGCTATGATCATGCCATTGTATGCTAGCCTAGGTGTCAGAGCAAGAGCCTGTCTCTAAAAAAAAAATAAAAATAAGAATAAAACTACCGTATGAACCAGAAATTCTCCTTCTGAATAGATATACTCAAAATAGTTGAAAGCAGGAACTGGAACAGATATTTGCACACCCAGATTCATAGCAGCATTATTCACAATAGTCAAAAGGAGTCAACAGATGAGTGGATGAGCAAAATATGGTATATATAAATAAAATATGGTATATACATTCTAATATATATGTTAGAATATTATTCCATTTTGAAATGAAGAAAATTTTGACACATGCTACAATATGGATGAAATGTGAAGACATTTGCTTAGTGAAATAAGTCACTTGCAAAAGGACAAATAACTGTATAATTCCACTCATATGAGATACTTAGAGTAATCAAATTCATAGAGATAGAAAGTAGAATAGTGGCTGCCAGGGGAAGGGGAAAAAGGGAATGGTTTTTCTGTGTATATACAGTTTCAGTTTTACAGAATGAAAGGAGTTCTGGATTGATTGCCCAAAAATGTGAATCAACGTAACACTACTGAACTGTAAATGGTTAAGATGCTAAATTTTTTACTCATCATCAGAGAAATGCAAATCAAAACTACAATTAGATTTTTAAAAGATGGTAAATTTTATGTTATTTATATGCTACCATAAAAAAACAAATTCCATTTGTTTCATAAATGTCTTTTTACAATTGTTTTTTTTGAATAGGGATCCAAAGTCCATGTATTGTATTTGGTTTAATGGTCTCTTAATTCTCTATTAACTGATAACAATTCTATCTCACCCAATCCCACCTTTTACCCTCTACTGTTGAAGAAACCAAGTTGCTTGGTTTGTAAATTTCCCACATTCTGGATTGGCTGATTGCATTCTTGGTGTCATGTGGCATGTTCTATTTCCTATCTTCAGGTAGTTAATTCAAACCATTGATTAGATTTAGGTTCAGTGTTTTTGGCAAGGCTATTTCCCAGGTGATACTGTGTACTTCCTATTGCATCACTTCAGGAAGCACTTAATGTCTGATTGCCACTCTTCTTCTGATGATAAGATTGATAAATGCATTCAGGTGTTGTCAGGCTGCTCAGTCTATTACAAAGTTCTCCGTCAACTTTTCACCCAGAGGTTCTAACAGACATTGATGGCCACTGATAATCTAACTCCATTATTTCCTTATGGGATTAAAATGGTGATTTTCTAATTATATCATTCTCTTGGTTCTCTTTAGTTGGAATTATTTTATAAAGATTACTTTTTACATCAAAAGTATTTAGTAACACTAAAATAAACTTTGTTCACGAAGTCAGGAGAAATGGTCCAGGTATGGCGGCCCATGCCAGCAATCCCAGTGCTTTGGAGGCCAAGACGGAAATATCACTTGAGGCCAGGAGTTTGATACCAGCCTGGTCAACATAGTGGGATCCTGTCTCTGCAAAAAAATGTTTTTAAAAATTAGCCAGGCATGGTGGTGTGCTGGCTACTTGGGAGGCTAAGAAGATCACATGAGTCCAGGAGTTTGAGGCTGCAATGAGCTATGGTTGTGGTACTGTACTTCTACCTGGGCAACAGAGTGAGATCATGTCTCTTAAATAATAACAACAACAACAAAAAAGTCAGGAAACATGTTCTATTCTTTTTCTTATTAGTTTCAGAATAATGGGTTGGTGCCTAGCAATTTTCAGATGTTACCAATTAGTTTTCTGTTTGTTTTGTTCCTAAACGTGGGTTTTTAATCTATTTGATTTTTGTTCTGATTGCGTTAATCATTCTTTTTGATGCTCTTCTGTGACCAGTACAAGAATATCTTCAAGTTAGATCTGATCCTAAATCCTTTTAATAAAATCCTAGTAGTTTTTATTCACTTCCTTGCTTTCAAGTACCACACAATGTTCTAGATTTATCTTGTGTGTTGCCTGCTTCAGACCTGGAATCAGCAATTTCTCCAGGAAGCCTTAAAAATGGTACTTAGAAACCACAATCTAAGAGGTCAGGATATTAATTGCTAATGGAACATCATTGCTTCTAGGCGTTTTCAATGGCCAGAGTTAGGAAATAAGTTTTGTTGTTTTTGTCGTTGCTTTGTTTTTAGGAGAAAAATCATGAGTTTATATTATATTTCCAGAACACAAGTTTTCGTTTAACTTCTTTAATTGCATACATGTATCTCTTTACCTGAAAAATCTTGGTTCCTTATAACATAATTATTTACTCTCATTATAGATATATATTAAGGTTTCAAAATATCAGTACCAACATAAATACTAACAGCGTGGTTATTAAGTGCAGCTTAAGATTTCTTTGCAGTTCTTTTAGCCCTCAGGATACATTTCACTAAGAACGTATTTTCAAATTCCATGTGTTTTAAAGTCACATGAAATAATTATCTATGTAAGACACAAATTTGAGATTCATTTGTCTCATTTTGCTTCATTTTGTTTCCAATTCATAGAAACTGCATTATTTGTTGTGTTCTTCATTTTTATCTAATTTTTTTATCAATAATTTTTATTTTGATATTGTAGGGTACAGTTAAGAGTTAGGTACACAAATATGCTTCATTTAGGCCTCCTTGTTGATAACAGGTGTCTCCCCGTCCCCAGACAGATGTTCACTACCATTAGTCCCATCCCCACCCCATGGTTTCCCACACCTCTCAGTCATTTTCTTATGGTAGTGCATTGGATGATCAAGGTCCACTAAATGAGTGAGAATATGTGATACTCATATCTTTGTTTCTGTGAGAGGTCACTCAGTATTACAGACTCTAGTTCCATCCAGGTTGCTGCAAAATTCATGATTTTGTTCTTTTTTATGGCTGCATAGTATTCCATCATGTATATGTACCACATTTTAAAAATCCAGTCCTCTTTTGATGGAAAGCATGGTTGGTTCCAGGTTCTTGCTATTGTGAACAATGCTGCAATAAACATTCGTGTGCAGGTATCTTTTTTATAGAGTGATTTGAGTTCTTCAGGGTATATTCCCAGTAGAGGGATTGCAGGGTCATATGGGAGGTTGATGTTTAGACCTTATTTAGGAATTGCCACACTGCTTTCCACAGAGATTGCACTAGGTTACACTCCCACCAACAGTGTAGAACTGTTCCCTTTTCGCCACACCCTCTCCAACAGCTATTATTTTTTGAGTTATTGATAATTGCCATTCTGACTGGAGTTAGGTGGTATCTCAGTGTGGTTTTGATTTGCATCTCCCTGATGATTAGTGAGGTTGAAGATTTCTTCATGTGTCTGTTGGCTGCTTGGATGTCATCCTTTGTGAAGTGTCTGTTCATATCTTTTCCCATTTTATAATGGGGTTGTTTGTTTTTTTCTTTTCAACACATTTGAGTTCCTTGTAGATCCAAGATGTTAAGCCTTTGTCAGACCTGGAGTTAGCAAATACTTTTTCCCAGTCTGTAGACTGTCTTCCTGCTCTCTTGATGGTTTCCTTGGCTTTGCAGAAGCTTCTCAGTTTAATGAGGTCCCACTTGTCTATCTTATCCTTTATGGCCTGTGGGTTTCGAGTTTTGTTCAGGAATTGGATGCCAGTTCCAATTTCCATGAGGGTATGTCCTTCATTTTCTAAGGTTCTTATGGTTTGAGGTTTTACATTTAGGTCTCTGATCCATTTGGAGTTAATTTTTATGTATAGGGATAGATAGGGGTCCTGTTTCAATCTTCTGCATGTGGTCAGCCAATTTCTCCAGCACCATTTACTGAATAGGTTCTCCTCTCCCCAGTGATAGGTGACAGAGGGTTCGTTGAAGATGAGTTGGTCGAGAAATAGAGGTTTTGCTTCTGGAATCTCAATTCTATTCCATTGATCTATATGCCTGTTCCTATACCAATACCAAGCTATTTGATGATTGTAGCTTTATAGTAAAGTTTGAAGTCTGGTAATGTGATACCAGCTACTTTGTTTTTTTTGCTGAGGATTGTTCTGGCTATTCTTGGTCATTTGTGTTTCCATATGAATTCCTGTGTTGTTTTTTCTAGGTCTGAGAAGAATGTTGCTGGTAATTTGATAGGTATTGCATTGAATCTGTAGATTGCCTCAGGTAAGATGGACATCTTCACAATGTTGATTCTTCCAATCCATGAACATGGGATATTTTTCCACTTGTTTGTGTCATCTTTGATTTCTTTGAGCAGGGTTTTGTAGTTTTCATTGTAAAGGTCTTTCATGTTTCTGGTTAGGAAGATGCCAAGGTATTTCATTTCTTTTTTGTGGCTATTGTGAATGGAATTGTGCTTCTTATTTGGATTTCTGTTTATTATTGGTGCAAAGAAATGCGATTGTCTTTTGCACATTTATTTTATATCCTGAGACTTTGCTGAAGGCCTTTATCAGTGTAAGGAGGTTTTTGACAGATTCTCTTGGGTTTTCAAGGTACACGATCATGTCATCTGCAAAGAGAAATAATTTGACTTCCTCTTTTCCTATTTGGATACCCCTGATTGCCTTCTCTTCTCTGATTGCTCTAGCCAGGACTTCCAATACTATATTGAACAGGAGAGGTGAGAGTGGCGTCCTTGTCTTGTTCCAGTTTTCAGGGGAAATGGTTCCAATTTTTGTCCATTTAGGAGTATGCTGGCTGTGGGTTTCTCATAGATGGCTTTTACTATTTTGAGGTATGTTCCCTGTATGCCTAGATGTTCGAGGGTTTTTATCAAGAAGGGGTGCTGGATTTTATCAAAAGCTTTTTCTACATCTAATGATATAATCATGTGGTTTTTGTTTTGACATCTGTTGATGTATTTAATTACATTTATTGTTTTACGAATGTTGAACCAGCCTTGTGTCCCAGGGATGAAGCCTACTTGGTCATAATGGATGATTTTTGAGATGTGTTGTTGAATCCGGTTCGCTAGGATCTTGTTGAGAATTTTAGCATCTATGTTCATCAAAGATATTGGCTTGTAGTTCTCTTTTTTTGTTGGATCTTTACCTGGCTTGGGTATCAATGTGATGCTAGCTTCATAAAATGATTTGGGGAGGGTTCCATCTTTCTCAATCGCCTGAAATAGCTTCAGTAGGATTGGAATCAGTTCCTCCTTAAATGTCTTGTAGAATTCTGTTGGGAAGCCATCGGATTCAGGGCTTTTTTTTGTAGGTAGTTTTCTTATTATATAGTCAATTTCCTTGATTGTTATTGGTCTATTTAGGGTCTCAATTTCTTCTTGTTTCAACCTAGGTAGGTTGTGTGATGACAGAAAGTCCTCCATTTCCGAAAGGTTTTCAAGTTTGTTTCCATACAAGTGTACATAGTTGTCTCTGATGATCTTCTGTATTTCTTCAGGGTAAGATGTGACTTCATCTTTTGTGTTTCTGATTGTGCTTATTTGGGTTTTTTCTTTATTTTTCTTGGTCAGTCTAGCTAGGGGACCATCGATCTTGTTTATCCTTTCGAAGAACCAGGTTTTGTTTCATTGATTTTTTGTATTGTCTTTTTGTCTTCTATGTCCTGGATTTGGGCTTCTATTTTGGTGATCTCAATTCTTCTGCTGAAATTAGGGTTTTTGTGGTCTTTCTTTTCCAGCTTCCTTAGGTGACTTGTTAGGCTATTAATTTGTGTTCCTTCCATTTTCTTCATGTGTGTTTGTAGGGATATAAATTCCCCTCTTACTACAGCTTTTAAGGCGTCCCAGAGATTTTGGGAAGATGTTTCTTTACTTTCATCTGTTTCCAGGTATCTTTTGATCTCTGTTTTGATTTCATCATTGATCCAGGAGTTGTTAAGTATCATGCTGTTTAGTGACCACATCTTTGTGGGTTTTGGGGGGACCTTGTTGGTTTTAATGTTTATTTTTATTCCACTGTGGTCTGAGAAGATTCATGGTAGAATTTCGGTCCTTTTAAATTTGCTTATGCTTGATTTATGGTCAATTATGTGGTCAATATTGGAATACGTTCCATGCGGTGATGAATAGAATGTGTATTCTCTGGTCTTTGGATGGAGTGTTCTGTAGGTATCAGTTAAGTCCATTTGGTCCAGAGTCACATTGAGGTTCCAGATCTCATTGCTGATTTTTTGTCCCAATGATCTGTCAAGATTTGTGAGTGGGGTATTAAAGTTATGATGGTGTTAGAGTCAATATATTTCTTTAGTTTTCCTAGGAGTTGCTTTATAAAAGTTGGTGCAGCTATGTTAGGTGCATATATGTTTAAGATAGATATTTCTTATTGATGGAGTGAAAATTTTATCATTATGTAGTGGCCCTCTGTATCTTTTTAAATTTTTGATAGCTTAAATGGTATTTTGTCTGAAATTAGGATCAAGACTCCTCCTTTCTTTTGTGTTCCATTCACCTGAAAATTTGTTTCCCATCCTCTTACTTTGAGTCTGTGCATGTCCTTTCTAGTGAGATGGGTCTCTTGAAGGCACTATATTGTTGCCTGGTGATATTTTATCCATTTTGCCATTCTATGTTTTTTCAGTGGTGCATTTAATCCATTCACATTCAGGCTAATTATTAAAATGTGAGAGTTAGTCCCTATCATAGAGTTCTTATAGAGTTGTTCTTACTTGGTTTATTGTCTTTCTTTTGTTTTGGGGGTTGGTTCATGGGTATTTTATTCTTTTTCCTGTACTCTTGTGAAGAACATTGCTCTTTTTTCCCCTTTTCTTCTGTGTTTAGTACTTTCTTAAGTGTTTCATGTAGAGGTGGTTTGGTGGCAGCGTAAGTTCTTAGGGATTGGATATCTGGGAAAGATTTTAATTCTCCCTCACTGATGAAGCTTAATCTGGCTGGGTAGGTTATTCTTGGTTGAAATTGTTTATCTTTTAGAACTTTGAAGATAGGGCTCCAAGCTCTCCTAGCCTTCAGAGTTTCTGTAGATAAATCTGCTGCTATTCTAATTGGTTTTCCATGGTAGGTGATCTGGCCTTTTTCTCTTGTTGCCTTTAGGATTTTTTCTTTTATGCCTACTTTGTTTATGCGAATTATTTTGTGTCTAGGAGTTGGTTTTCTCATTTGTTGTCTTGCAGGGATTCTCTGAATCTCTTATGTTTGAGTTTTTGCATCATTGATTAGATAAGGGAAGTTTTCTTGAATGATCTCATCGAAGGTTTGTTCCAGTGTGATCTCTGTCTCTCTTTCTGCCTCAGGAAGGCCAATTACTCTTAGGTTAGGCCTCTTGATGTAATCGCTCATCTCTTGAAGGTTTTTTTCTGTCTTTTTGAGCTTGTTTTCTGTGTTTTTTTTTTTTTTTTTTTTTTTTTTTAGCCGAAGTCTCATTCTGTCACCCAGACTGGAGTGCAGTGGCCGCTCCCAGCCACCACAGCCTCGACCTGCTGGACTCCGGCAATCCTTCCACCTCAGCCTTCCGAGTAGCCGGAATTACAGGCACATGCTACCATGCCCGGCTGATTTTTTAAATTTATTATAAAGATGAGGTCTCGCTGCCCAGGCGGGTCTCGAACCCATGGGCTCAGGCAATCCACTCACCTCAGCCTCCCAAAGGCGCAGGATTACAGGCTGAGCCACCGAACTTGGCTTTTCTGTGTTTTTGAGAGTTTGGGTTAGTTCTATATTTTGGTCCTCAAGCTCTGAGATTCTTTCTTCTGCTTGGGTAATTCTGCTTTCCATGCTTATCAGTTTGTTATTTATTTCATTCACAGTATTCTTTATACTGTTATCCCAGATATCAGCTCCTTTCTAGTTTCTTCTTGAGTCTCCTCAATTCTTTTTAATCTCTCCATTAATGTCTTGATGTCTAGGTTTGTATTTTGAGACCAGTCATTCTGGGGGCTCTTCATTGTTTGCATTCTGAAGTCAGATTTCTCAGTGTCTGCCCTCCCAGGAGTCTGGGAGAGACCTATATTCTTCTTTTGGTTTTTCTTCATTTGTGTCGATTTTTCTCTCATCCTGTAGTGGCTAAAGTCCCTTGAGCTCTCACCTCCCACCTCTCCCCTCTGTTTTTGTTGCAGGCAGCTAGCCTCTTGCCTTGGAGGTCTGTAACTCTTAGTTGTCTCAGTCTGTTCAGCATAGGGGAGGGTCTTTGTCTCCTGTTTAATGATGTCACCGTGGGAACTGAGGTGGAGGCTCTGATAGGTGGGTGGGGCGATGCAAGTCTGCCTTGAAAATGGCAGAGGTGGTAGTTTTACTTTCACTTTTAGAGATGCTCGTGTGGGTCTCTAGGTGGGACCAGCTGCGCAGCTGGGTGCTGGATCCGGGGTGCCACCAGTAGGCTGGGGTGGAGGAGAGTGTCTAGTGCTCCCTCCTCTGGAGCTGGGAGCCTCTGACAAGCACCTTACGCAAGCTTGGGGTTCTGCTCCCTTACACAGGCTTGAGGTGGCACGCTGAGTGCCTCAGCCAGGGTGGGCCTGGGGATCCAGATCTCCAAAGTTCCAAAGGGCAGGTGGTGGCCCTGGGTCCCTCAGAGGGCACTTCAGCCAGAAATGGGACTGGTATCTCTGAGTGGCAGGCGCCCAGAGCCTCTCTGGGTGACCAGCAGCTTGGTGCTGGGTGCTGGTCATGACGATGTAGCCAGGGAGGGAGCGGAGATCCAGAATTCAGGATTCCCCAGCCAGCAGGAATCACATATATAGTGGAGCAGCGGCAGCCGGGCGGCAATATCTGGTCCTGCGTGGGACCAAAAGTCTCCCGGCCTCGTACCAGTGCAGCTGGTGATGGGCAGGGGGCTGCAGGGAGAAAAGTAAGAGTGCTTTTGGGAACTCATGTTCGGAGAGTCTCATGGATCCACCTATGCCGTCACCATCTTCAGAAGTCTATCCCTTTTATCTAATTTTATTTTAAAATTGGATGAAAACATTTACATGGTTCCCAGATCAAACTAAGTACATTTATTAAACAAAGTACATTTAAAGAAGTCTAGCATCTATTTTTTATTCCTACCATCTTGTTATCTCCTTCCTTACTCCCTACCAAATAACCATTTTTAATAGCTTTTCGTTTCCTTCTATTGTTTTATTAATATATGCAAATATAAACATATATTCATATTCCCACTACTTTCTTGGGTAAAAGGTAGCATATTATAGACACTATTCTGCCTTTGAATTTTTTCACCTAATTACATCCAAAGCAGAATATTGAGATCATCTTTATTCCTTATTACCATTGCATGATCTTCCATTGTGTGGATGTAGCATAATTTATTTCAACTAGTCTCTCACTGCTAGACACTTGGGTTATTCTCTATTTTGCTGTTACAAATAGTGCTAGAGTGAACTGCCTTATCATTCCATATTTTTCCCAGTGAATCTTTGGAAAAAATTCCTTGAAGTGGAATTGCTGGGTCAAAGCAAAAATGTTTATGTAGCAATGATAGATGTGAAAAAGTCCTCCCCTCCAGGACTGTACTCCTATCAATAAGGTATGGAAGTGCCAATGTCTCCACATCCTTGCCAATAGAATCTAATAGTTAAACTCTTGGATTTTTGCCAATCTGATATATCAGAGATGGTATTTTAATGTAATTTTAATTTTCATCTCTCTAGTGATGAGCAAAGTTGAGCATTTTTTTTTTTTTTTTTGAGTTGGAGTCTCACTCTGTCGCCCAGACTGGAGTGCAGTGGCCACTCCCAGCCACCGCAGCCTCGACCTGCTGGGCTCCAGCGATCCTTCCACCTCAGCCTGCCGAGTAGCCGGAATTACAGGCAAGCGCTACCACGCCCAGCTGATTTTTTGATTTATTGTAGAGATGAGGTCTCGCTGCCCAGGCGGGTCTTGAACCCGCGGGCCCAGGCAATCCACTCACCTCAGCCTCCCAAAGGCGCAGGATTACAGGCTGAGCCACCGAACCCAGCTGAGCATCTTTTCTTATATCTTTAAGTGCCATTTGCATTTCTTTTCCTGTGAAGTGTGAACATGTTTGTTGTCCAGTTTTGAAAGGTTGTTTTTTTCCTCTCAATTTGCAGAAGTTCCTCAGATATTAGGGATATGAATCATTTTCTGTGACAGAAGTTGCAAATATTGCCTTAGCTGTCACTTATATTTTTACTTTTAGAAATTTTTTGGCTATGCAGAATTTTCTTAAGTGAAACAAAAGTTATCAAATTTTTCCCTGAATTTTGGGAAATTTTCATTTATACACATCAAAGGAATTCACCCATGTTTTCTTCAAGTATTTTTACAGTTTCATTTTTAACCCATTAAGAATTTATACTGTCAGCCGGGCTCGATGGCTCAGCCTGTAATCCCACGCCTTTGGGAGGCTGAGGTGAGTGGATTGCCTGAGCCCGCGGGTTCGAGACCCGCCTGGGCAGCAAGACCCCATCTCTACAATAAATCAAAAAAATCAGCCGGGCGTGGTAGCGCATGCCTGTAATTCCAGCTACTTGGAAGGCTGAGGCGGAAGGATCGCTGGAGCCCAGCAGGTCGAGGCTGCGGTGGCCGGGAGTGGCCACTGAACTCCGGTCTGGTTGACAGAGTGAGACTCCAACTCAAAAAAAAAAAAAAAAAAAAAAAAGATTTTATACTGTCATATGGTATGCAGAATGAATTCATTTTATCTTTTTCTTTTCCTTTTTTTTTGAGTTATACTCTCATTCTGTCACCCAGGCTGGAGTGAAGCGGCATGCTCAAGGCCATGCTCTTGAGCCACTGCACTGGGCCCCATTTTTATCTGTTTCATATGCCTATCCTGTTGTCCCAATATTGCTTATTAAAAAGACCATTTCTCCCCTCCCCTCCAATTTTAGATGTTGCCTTTGTCATGATCTAAATTTCCATGTACAGTTAGTTTTAATTCTGGAATTTTTTGTTGTTGTTACATCAATTGTCTGTTTATTCACTTGCCAATACAATTTTCTTCTAATTATAGGGACTTTGTAATGTTTTGGCATCTGGTTTAAGATCAAGCCTCCCACTCATTTTTTTTCCTTTTTTAGGACTCTCCAGTCCTATTTCTGTTTAGCTGCTTTTCCAAATGGAATATATAATCAATTTGTTAGCTTCAAGAAAAAAAAAAACACAGATATTTATATTATCAGAATAGACATCTTTATAGTATTAAGTCTTTCCACCCAAACTTATGGTATGGCTTTCTATTTGTTCATATCTACTGTTGTGTCTTTCAAGAATGTTGTATTCATATATGTTTCGGTTATTTCTTATTATTTAAACCTAGGTACTTTTTTTTTTGTGATCATAAAATAAATCTTTATATCTTCCAACCAGTTTTTTTTAATGTATATGAAAGCTATTGCTTTCTATATATTGATTTTATAACCTGCTACTTTACTAAATTCTCTTAAGTGTTTTGGTAGTTTCTTTCAATAATTTTTGTAAGTTTTCCAAATATATAATAAATAATCTGTAAACAGAAATAATTTTGACTTTTTTTCTAATTCTTATGACTCTTGTAGCACTGGATGATAATTTCAAACTGGTTTTTTTTTTTTTTTTTTTTTTTTTTTTTTGAGTTGGAGTCTCACTCTGTCACCCAGACTGGAGTGCAGTGGCCGCTCCTGGCCACCACAGCCTCAACCTGCTGGGCTCCGGCGATCCTTCAGCCTCAGCCTTCCAAGTAACCGGAACTACAGGCACGTGCTACCACGCCCGGCTGATTTTTTGATTTATTGTAAAGATGAGGTCTTGCTGCCCAGGCGGGTCTCGAACCCGTGGGCTCAGGCAATCCACTCACCTCAGCCTCCCAAAGGCGCAGGATTACAGGCTGAATCACCGAGCCCGGCTCAAACTGGTTTTAAATAGTAATGGCAATATTGTCCATTCTTGTCTTATTCCCAACTTTGGCAGGTGTTTCTCCATTAAGTAAGATGCTGGCTTTGGGGATAAGATACATATAATTTTCCAGTGCATTTTTAATTCCCAATAAATCTGTTCCTCTCCCCATTGAGCCTGAAATGACACTGCAGAATAAAACAGAAATCACCTGGAATGGTTGCTTTTCAAATTTTAATGTACATACAAATCACCAAATGATCCTGTTTAAATGCTTGTTCTGATTCTGCAGGTATGGGATGGGGGCTAAGATTCTGCTCTTTTAACAAGCTATCCTGGGATGCTGCTGCTCAAAATGGACCACGTATTGAGTAGCAAAGGTCTAAAACAGAGAAATTGTTTTCTAGCTTTGGTTTTCAAAATATACTTTAAGATAACTAAAAGTAGAAAATATAGTCATAGACTGGACGCAGTAGCTCACACTTGTAATCCCAGCATTTTGGGAGGCCAAGGTGGGAGGACTGCTTGAGACTAGAAGTTCAAGGCCAGCCCGAGCAAAATAGCAAGAACTCATCTCCACCAAACAATAAAAAAATTTTAAAAAATAAGCCAGACTTGGTGGTTCTGAGGCAGGAGGATCACGTGAGTCCAGGAGGTCGAGCTGTGTACCGTGATCATTGTGATCATGCCACTGTACTCCAGGCATAGTGAGACTCCAATTCAAAAGAAAAAAGAAGGAAAAATACTCATGAAAACTCTGGTTTTCAATTTTAAGATCCAGACAATTTAATTCCCTATGGACCAATCCTAGAGGACTAAAGCAGAGGTTTTCTCATAAAGAAGATGCAGGAAATGACAAAAGGGTGGCTTCCTGCCACATGGGAAAAGGAAGAAAGTCCTTTCTGCAGCTGTGAGGAGGAGTCTGTGGAGACAGAGTTGAGACATGTAGTTCCTGCAGCTCCAGTTAGAAAACATGCTGGGGCAGGAGGCAGGAGATAGAGAAAATCCCAGATAGTTTAAGGGAGAACCCCGGAAAAGGCGGTAATGCAAGCACAGCAGCAACTAACTAGTGCATTTCAACAAGGGCCTCACAGGTGCAAAGGCCAATGTTCAAAGTTCCCACCAGATGAGATCCCTCAACAGGGACAAGCCAGCCTTGAAGGACTTAAACCAAACACCCCTTTTCTGGTGTCAGAATAAGAATTTATTGTTGGTATTGTGTCTGGATTTGGTAGATGAAAAAAAAAACTTTTTTTTTTGAGTTGTAGTCTCAATCCGTCTTCCAGATTGGAGTACAGTGGCACACTCATAGCCACTGCAGACTCGACCTGCTGGGCTTAGGTGATTCTTCCCCTTAACCTTCCAAGCAGCTGGAACTACAGATGCATGCCACCACACCCAGCAAATTTTTTGTGTGACTTATTGTAGAGACAAGGTTTCACCAAGTTACCTAGACTGGTCTTGAACCCCCGGGTTCAGGTGATCCTCTCGCCTTGTCCTCACAAAGTGCTGGGATTACAGGCTAAACCAGTCTGAGATCGACTCGTGAGCTGACAAGTTACAGTGCAATGTACTGAGCCCAGCCAAAAATTCAAACCTTTTTAACATATACAAATCAAGATCCAAATATTTGTTTAAAAAAAAATTAGCACTCGGCTGGGCGAAGTGGCTCAAGCCTGTAATACTAGCACTTTGGGAGGCCAAGGCGAGAGGATTGCCTAAGTCCAGGGGTTCAAGACCAGCCTGGAAAACTTGGTGAGACCTCATCTCCGTAATAAATCAAAAAATTAGCTGGGCATCGTGATGTGAGCCAGTAGTCCCAGCTACTTGGAAGACAGAGGCGGAAGGATAGCCTGAGCCCAGCAGGTTGAGGCTGCAGTGGCCATGAGCGTGCCACTGCAATCCAGCCTGGGTGATAGAGTGAGACTCCAACTCAAAAAAAAAAAAAATAGCTCTCTTTCTTATAATAATTTAAGCCAATTAGTGTTTGCATATTTAGTAATGCTGTGAAAAGAAAATTTCAGGGTTGAAGCAGTAATTCTGTGAAAAAAAATGTGTATATATTCTTGTATTTGTGGTGTGAATGCAAGTATGTGTGTATATACATTGCCCTATATTTGAAAATTCTAAATTCAGATATATATTGGTGTTTAGAAAATCAAATCGCTTACAAGATTTTCTTTTAAATGAAAGAACACATTTTTTCACAATTGCTTTAATTCAGACTTCCTCCTGGAATCTTCTCCAAGCTCTACTTTCCACCCATGCCCACAGGCTTTGGTTATGCCAACAAAGGTTCGGGCTCTATTGTGTAGCTCCATTGTGTCACCTGAGCGTAAATGAGCAACTCTGAAAGGGAAACTTGATAACAGAGATGAAGCAAAGTCTGCTATTTTCAAGATCCTGCTCAAATGTCTTCCCCCTGTTGGTTACCAAATCCTGTTATAGTTCTTGCCACATTGCACTGTAACTTGTCAGATCACGAGTCGATCTCAGACTGGGAGGAGTTCCTGATCTTATTTATTTAAAAATATGACACAGGACTGGATGCAGTGGCTCAAGCCTGTAATCCCAGCACTTTGGGAGACCAAGGTGAGTGGATTGCCTGAGCCCACAGTTCGAGAACAGCCTGGGCAACTTGGCAAGACCTCATCTCTACAATAAAAATCAAAAAATAAGCCGGGTTTGATAGCATGCACCTGTAGTTTCGGCTACTTGGAAGGCTGAGGTGGAAGGATTGCCTGAGCTCAGTAGGTCAACACCGGGTGGCCGTGAGCATGCCGCTGCACTCCAGTCTGGGCAATGGAGTGAGACTTCAACTCAAATAAATAAATAAATAGAAATAAAAATATGGCATGGAACAGATCAAGAAACGCCTAATGAATACATGAATGATTATATTGCACATCCTGTCTTCCTTTAGAGGCATAATTTAACCACTAGCATTTAGACAGACTCTAGCCCCTGTATCCTTAAAGTGTAACTTTATAACCAAACTCATTTCTGTAGGGTGTAGGTCTCTAAACTCTTCTGTGAGCTGCTGCTTTAACCCGGAAGCATAGGACCTACTGGTATAAGCTACACAAGGACGGCAGTGGAAAGAAGCCTATCTGCATGTCAGGATCTGCTCCCAGGAAACAAACCAAACCACAGATCTGAAAGCCAATTAGTGTATTTGTGCTATCAGAAAAACAAAATAAGATGGATACTCTTAAAGAGTATTTACATCAAGCACTTGTCCATTAAGCCAACCCCATATTCCTTTCCCTTGGTCAGGCCTAATAGCTTTTCTTCAGTTATCTTCTTATAATCCAGAGGTTAACCTTTCTGAGATACCTTGAATTGCTTGCTCCTCATCTAATTACTTGAGGAAGAATCAATGGAATTGTTGAATTAAAGTTAAGATCTAGGTGCTGGAGAAGTAAGAGGACACGAGGCTACATTAGGCTTTCCCAGGTGTGTCTGAAGCAAATCTTTCCACAGCTGTGAGTAGATATCCAGCTGGTACAACTCCTTAAACTTAAAATCCTAGAAACAATTAGAGTACTTCTAACAGAGAGTCAGAAAGATGACATAGGTGAGAAAATATGGCAAATACGACAGAGCAATCCTATTGGTATAGGCAGGCAAGGACTGAATCCAGAAAGATAAACTAAGGCATTAGAAGCACCGGTAGATCTTCAAGTCCTCGCAACTCTGGGATGAAAGTCTGGAAATGCAGAATCAGCAAGAGCAACACGTGAGAATAAAGTTAAATTCTAAGGCACTGGCTTGATTCTTCTGGGCGTTGGTATCCTTAAACTCTCAGGTATCCATAGCTCAAAAGAGGCTAAGTGGTTGCAGATGAGCCCTGACCCTATTCCAGTGCTGGTATCACCAAAATGTCCTCCTCAAAAGATAAGCAACTTAAGTGAGATAACAGGACTTCTTGAGGTAGTGAGTGCAGAAACTATCACTGAAGCTCTGAAAGTGAATAACAGATTACACACCACTCATACCACACACATACATCTCATTTTTTAGCATTATCAGCATTTGGTAATGTTTATAGTTTTGTGACATTCTTTAGATGGAAATCTCTCCAGAGTAAAGAGATTTCCCCTAGAATCAAATCTGTTTCCATTTTGTATTTTCATATTGATCAGCGCACGAGAGGGAAACTGTCAGAAAATAACTTTACAGAATATCCTCCCAGGGCTAGTGCCTTGGGGAAAGTTTTAGAGATGAATTTAATACTTCTGAGATAGGAAAGTAGTACAATAATGGCTGTTACCAAAAGGATATAGAGAGTGTTGCAAGAGGAAGAGAAAAAACTCAGTAAGACATCCTTATCATGCCGAGTGATAATAGGATTTGGAGTCAGAATATTTGGGAACAAATCCCAGTCCTGCCACTTGCTAGTGCCTCTGTTTACCTATCTGGGGAATAATAGGAATAATTACACTATGTCATAAAGTTTTGTGAGAATCATATAAGAAACTTGGGTGTGAAACATCTAAGACTGTAACACATGACGCATCCGCAGAAATGTTAGTTTCTTCCCTAGCGTCACAACTTTCGGTTAGTCAATTAACCTTTTTGAGCTTTAGTCTTCTCATCTCAAAAATGAAAAAATATTTTCTGGGTTGTATTAAGAACCAAAGAAAAATGTATCAAAGCACGCTGCAAACTGCAAAGCATTATTCAAATGCTAATTACTGACATTGTATAAAGCATTTGGCATTTTTGGCTTCTTGGTACATAAACTTGTGCTTTATTTGGGGGAAATTCCAAGATAGGTGGGGAGTAGGGCCTTGCACCTCACTACGGAAGCCAACAAATGGTAAATATTCCATGATTCCTGGCAGGTGGAGCAGACCCAAGCAGGGGCTCCTGCCTGGACTCTGAGACTTAATGGAGTAACCAAAGGCACAGGGTCAAAGATTCATCGCAGCAGCTGTGGTAGTTGGAGCTCAGCCTCTCGATGGCACAGGTGCAGGGTGGTGTTGCCAGCAGCAGTGCCAGTGCCCACAAGTGTCCAGCGGCGACCGTGCCAGTGGCAGTATTCTAAACAGAGTCAGCCTGTGGTGAGATTTGGCTTGCCTCATCGTGCTTGGAACCTGCTCAAGGCTGGCTCTCCAGCCTTCCCTTGGGTCCTTTTTGCCCTTAAGATATACAGAGGCAGTTCTATTTTCATAATTTAAAAACCATGGTTGATACACATACTATCACATAAAAGAGTCAGCCCCTAAGTCCAAGGAGTATGTATTCAAATTGCCAATGATTAAATGATTTATACATAGTCATTTAATAGGTTGGCTAAAACTCAAAATAATCAGAAGCTTTTAGTATTAGATGGAAAAAAAAATCAGCCAATGACAAAGTAAATCTTTGTATTGAAGCATCATATAGTTAAATGCCCACATTTTCTGTAAACCCTAAACTGAATCATTAGGTCAAGAGATTTTGTTTTGTCCTTTTCAGCAAATGAACTCCAGCAGAAACAAAAAACAAAAAACCACCAAGACAAGTTATTCCATCTCAAACACTAGATGCCATAGGGAAATCACCTAAAATTAATTTCTTCTACATAGTATTTTCCTAATATCTCTAGAGTTAGTGTTTCTCAGTCTATTTTTTTCTTTTGTCATTATTAGCCCCTAAAGAAAAAAATTAAATTTAACTTAAATTCTATCAAAAGATTGAATACTAAGGAATAAAATGTCGTTAGGTAGAACTGAGCTATTGAGGACCACCATGATTATATCTTAGGTTTCTTGCCCCCCCTCCCCAAGAATTAGTATTTGCTTTCCAATGGCAGGGAAGACCCAATACTGCCCCCCAGTGAGAATACATGCTTTAGAATTATGGTCCCAGACAATAGACTAAGCTTAGCTTAGAACAATGACTTGGTAAGTGTTATCAATACTTTCTATTCAATTTCTAAATAAATATTGACTTGGGGCCTTAATCAATTGAATTTACTAAAGCTGAGAAATTTTGTCAGGATTAGTCATGTCCAAATGCCTTCAAGGTCAATCTTTGTCTCTAATTTACACTCAGGTAATGTACTGATTTGAATGAAGCAACAAGTCTGTCTTTATTGAACCGAGATTGAGTTTAAGTTTAAATTACCCAACCATATTCCAGTAAAGACAGAAAACTGTGCTGTGTAGAATAGAAAGGAGAGTGAGATCAAGACCGCACCCCATATCCACCTTAATTCATTCTGACCAATGGAGTACAGAAGTGGGCCTTCTTTCTAAACTCTCCCCAACCTACTTAGTCCATGTCTTTGGCTTTAACTATGATCAAATTGCTAGTCATGCCCAAATCTCTCACTAGCTCCTTTTCCAACCCTCAGGGCCATTTATCCAACCTCCAAAAAGATATCTATACCTGGATTCCCTGCAAGCATTTTAATGTCTGTGTTCCAGATTGAATTTGCCCTTTCACTTGTGTTTTATATGACCTGTCTCAAAGAATTGCCAATCAATTCTTTAGCCATAAATGTGGAAGCCATTCTAGATTTTTCTTCTTCCTTATTTTCCTTAACCAGTCAAACTCCAGGTCCTACCAATTTTACCTCTCTATGTCTCTATAATCCTTGATCCAGATCACCTCTCTCTAAGAGAATACCATAGCCTCTGAAGAGATCTTGTTCCAACTCCTCCACGCTTCACATTGAATGCGCTCTCTTACTGTAGGGAGAACAGAAGCCATACCCTAATTCAAAATTTCTCAATATTCACCATCATCCCTTGGTCTCATGTATCCATGAAGAGATTCCTGCTGCAGTGACACACACGTTCTCTCAGCTTTCCCGTCACCTCCAACACACAGCTTCCTGTGGAAGCATGAGTGGTTTTCCTAATGAATTTGGGGGAATATACCGCATATACCTGGTTTAGCCCCAGAGTCAGCCAATCTGCAGACATATCCCATTCTCTACCTATCTGTAGGGTAATTTTTTAGGGATGGACTCTGCCCCTTTGCTGCAGTGTAGGAAGTGAATGTAATTCAGGAAGAAGTATTAAGAAGCCTCGTATGACGATACATCTAAGCTACATCATCCAATCCAGCTTTTATCTGTAATGAATCTACTTTTTTTTTGTTTTTCAGACGATGCCAAGCTCCCACACACCCTTCCTTTGCATATGCTGTTCCCTATGCTGCTTTTGCATTTGGCAAACTCTTCTCATACTCCAAGCCTCATGCTACCCCTAGACAGGCTGAGATTTATTTTGCTCTCACTGAAAGTTATCTGTACATCCACACAGAAATGTCCATAGTATATGGAATTTGTTGTTTGTATATTTGACTATAGCCTGTAAATTCCTCCAGAAAAGGAAATATACCTTAATTCATGTACTGAATGATTTAGCAGGTCAACGGTACTGAATGACTTAGCAGGTCCACGGTAAATAATTATTCATGAAATAGGCAAATAAATAAGTTTTCCATATATTCTAATCCCCCAAAAAGAGTTCTGATACAAAACCATGTAGGGAGTATAATTACATGAATACTAAAACTAGACTAAGAAGAAGTGCCAGTCCTTTGTATAATGTATGCCAACTTTAGTGAAAAGAGAATTATATTTCTTGGATGTGTCTTAACTGGATACCAGACTAGAAATAAAAGTTGCTCTATTTATAACCCTATTCTATAAACTCCCCAACTACGAAATTCTATATTTAACACCTAAAAAAAGAATGCCATTTTTTCTAGATAAAATCAGTCTTACTGAAAATTTTACACAATTGATTTTCAAGCTTGTAGTACTTGAAGCTTATGGATTTCAAAATGCTGTTCACACCATTTTATAGGATTCAGTCACAGACAACTGTTTTGGACAGATCATGGTGTCACTATAATTCCTTAATATAGTACGGTGGAATAAGAGTAGTGGTATCTATTAACATCCATTTTTAATCCTCTCAGGATCATTTTAACACAAAAATTGAGTTGTCCTGGAACAAAGGAATAGTAAAACATTTATACATTATCTTCTTGCAAGATTACTGAAGATGAACTTCAAATGCAACAGAAAAATAATTCAGTAAAGAAGCCAGTGGGAAAGAAAATCAAGCCTCAGAAAAACAAGATGAGACACTCAGTGAGATTATGACTGAAAAAATAGGCCAGCTGTGGTAGCTTACACCTGTAATCCCAGTACTTTGGGAGACCGAGGTAGAAGGATCACTTGAGACCAAGAGTTCAGGATCAACCTTGGTAAATAGCAAGACCCCATCTCTGCAAAAAATAAAACTTAACTGGGCATAGTGGCACACACCTATAGTCCTCGCTACTCAAGAGGCAAGAAGATAGTTTGAGCCCAGGAGTTTGAGACTGCAGTGAGCTATGAATGTACCACTGCATTGCAGCCTGGACAACAAAGCAAGACCTTATCTATGGAAGGAAAATAAAAAATAAAGATATAAAATATAAGCCATTAGACTTTATATGTTTTCAGAGGTTGCACATAAATTTGACCTCAGTGAGAAATTTACAGCAAATGCCTATCAGCTTGCAAGGTATACATCAACACACTGTATACATCAACACTGAAGTCTTCATTTAGCTCTTAGCTTAGTTATTGCATCTTAGCTTATAGCTAATTCACAGCAATGGGATGGAATGTAAATAAAAGGTCAATAAGTCACAAATAACCATATGTAATCCTAGCATTTTCTTCTCACAAAATGTTGAAGAATCTAGGTCTAGTCTACAGTGAGAGAGCCAAATCTGAAGCCAACCTGCACTTCAAGTTCAATTTTGAGTTGAGAGGCCCAGACTTAGAACTTAACAAGGAAGTTAATATGTATTTTGGATGGCATGTCTAGAAACCAATAGGTCAATAATTTTACTTTATTTATTATTTATGTATTTTTTGAGTCAGGGTCTCACTCTCGCCCAGGCTGGAGTCCAGCGGTACCATCACGGGTCACTGCAGCCTCAACCTCCTAGGTTCAGGCAATCCTTCCAACCCAACCTCCAAGTGGTTGGGACTACAGATGTGTGCCACTACGCCTAACTAATTATTTGATTTTTTGGTAGAGACAAGGTCTCACTATGCTGCCTAGACTGCTCTCAAATTCCTGGACTGAAGCAATCCTCCCGCCTCAGCCTCCCAAAGTGCTGGGATTACAGGCATGAGCCATTGCTTCCAGCCATCAGTAGGTCAATAATTTTAGGGGAGAAGAAGAAAATTTCTCTCTCATAAAAGTCATAATCTAGCATCAACTAACTTTAGTAAAAGCAAAACAAATTGTAAAGGATTAAAACCTTTCCATTTATTCTCAGTCATTTAGAAAGTAGGAAATTCTCTTTAAATATCTTTATTTAAGGTATTTATTTATTTATTTATTTATTTAATTATTTATTTATTTATTTATTATTTTTGAGTTGGAGTCTCACTCGGTCGCCCAGACTTGAGTGCAGTGGCTGCTCCCGATCACCGCAGCCTCACCTGCTGGGATCCAGCGATCCTTTCGCCTCAGCCTTCCGAGTAGCCGGAATTACAGGCATGCGCTACCATGCCCGGCTGATTTTTTGATTTTTATGTAGAGATGAGGTCTCGCTGCCCAGGCGGGTCTCGAACCCGCGGGCTCAGGCAGTCCACTCACCTCAGCCTCCCAAAGGCGCGGGATTACAGGTTGAGCCACCGAGCCCGGCAAGGTATTTATTTATTATTCAATACCTTTATTTAAGGTACTGAGCCTGTTATTTTATCTATTTATTTAGTTTTGGAGATGAGGTTTTGTTATGTTTTTTAGGTTGGCCTCCAACTCCTGGGTTCAAGTGATTCTCCCACCTCTGCTTCCTCAGTAGCTGGGATTACAGGCTCGTGCCACCACACCCAGTGAGTCTATTTTTTTTAAACATTATACTATCTAGAAGTGTAATGTTAACACTCCAATTAAAACTTGGCATGGGATCTGCAAATTTTAAGGACATTACCTTGGTTTGTAAACTTAGAATAGTGAAGCCCTCAGAGGAGAAATGCAATCTATGCTTCCGTGATTTTATTTACAACAACCATACTTTATGTGGCTTGCCCCAAATCTGCTTTAATCACTGGACAGTTCACCTAAATTTAGATTCTTTTATAGTTATTATATCTGAAAACTTTCTTCTCATACAGTGAGAAATTTACAGTATGGTTTAAATTTCATAAGAGCATAATTGGCTCCTTCTGGTTTTCTTTCATATGTTACCTTACTACATTGGCCAGAGTTTTTGTCTACAAGCTGAGCATTCATGCCAAACCAGGCACCAGAAGGGAGAATGCCACAATTGTCGGGCTACTGTACAGTTTAAACCAGTTTTTAATCATTAGTCACCCAATAATAGAAGATGACAGAAGAAATTTCTCTCTCAAGGCACGAGGAGGATTTCCTAAAGTTCTAAGCATTTTCAGAAAGTAAAATGTAACCTGTAGTTTGCAGTCCTTTGTTTCCTGCTACTCCTCATCCCCTAATATCCCAGGACTAATCATGAGTACAGATAGACTCTCAGATGAAAATAATGAGGTGGAAATAATTGCTTTTCATGCAATCTAAAAGAGTCTTAGCCAGGCGCGGTGGCTCAAGCCTATAATCCCAGCACTTTGGGAGGCAGAGGCGAGACGACTGCTTGAGTCCAGGGGTTCGAGACCAGCCTGGGCAACTTGGTGAGACCTCGTCTCTACAATAAATTTAAAAATTAGCCAGGTGTGGCAGTGTGCGCCTATAGTTCCAGCTACTTGGAAGGCTGAGGTGGAAAGACCGCCTGAGCCCGCAGGTCAAGGCTGCGGTGGCCATGAGAAGCGTGCCACTGCACTGTATCCTGGACGACAGAGTGAGACTCTGACTCCAAAAATAATAATAATAAAAAATAAATGAGTCTTGGTAATTAGGATGAAAGAACAAAAACTAACCTATGATGCTTTTTTTTGTCTAGAAAACAAAAAAAGGATGCATTTCCCAGACTGATCCCACATTCTGCCTTTCAGCTCCAACAAATTAGCTTCTTAAATAAATATGGGGAGAAATATTCTGTGCAGAAAAATGTATCTATCACTTTAAAATGCTTCCAAGCCGGGCTTGGTGGCTCATACCTATAATCCCAGCACTTTGGGAAGAAGAAGCAAGAGGATTGACTGAGCCCAGGGGTTTGAGACCAGCCTGGGCACCTTGGCAAGACCTCACCTCGACAATAAATAAAAAAATTAGCCAGGCATGGCAGTGCACGCCTGTAGTTTCAGCTACTTGGACGGTTGAGGTGGAAGTATAGCCTAAGCCCAGCAAGTCAAGGCTGCGGTGGCCGTGAGTGTGTTACTGCACTCCAACCTGGGCAACTTGGTGAAACTCCGACTCAAAAAAAAAGAAAAGAATGCTTCCAGAAAGTGCTCTTCCACCCCTCAACAACTCCATATTAGGAAGAATCTATTGACCATATCTCCAGTTGTGGTGCTAAGGTCCCTTGAAGCAACTCAACCCATTGAAAACTATGTAGAATAAATAAAAGTTGAAACAACATAAAAGCATGCCATATGTTCAATCAGACAATGTACCTTTTGATAGGGAATATTTAAAAATTAAGGCAAATCACACATCTTGCCAAGATCATAAATCACAACTAAAGAAAGAAATTCCTGACAGGGAAGCCATGCTCCTCTGTGGTTAACAAGAAAAAGACTTCCAATCTATTCTTAATTTTGACCAAAGGGTTTTCTTTGATAGCCACAGATAAAAGTTGAAAATACATAGGGAATATTGGGAAAATGAATATTCTGGAATCCAGGTTAATATTATGCACATAATGTTAAAAGGGAATAGAAAACCCAATGCATAAGAGACCTCGTCTTTAGAACAGCAACAAACAGGCCATGTTCCCAGAGAGTCTACTGCAAAGTCAAGTTAAGGGTGTCCATCTGGGTCTAAAAGGACTCAGGTGAAGTTCTAATTCTGGGAGCCCCCAGTGCTGGCATTCTCTGGCTTAGAGTCTAGTGTCTGGCTTTCTCCGCTGACCTTGCTCCTGGCTTCGAAGACATTCTACTTAAAAGAAGTTATGTCATTTTGTTCAGACTCATACCTGAAATGTTAAAAGGTTGACCCAGAGCTGGGGGAAATGGTCCAGATGCCAAAATCAAAAATGAATGCATAAATTGTCGGGACATATGGGTGACCATCTGGAAAAAGTACAGTTGGATTAAAACCTCACACTTAACATGACGCCAAACCCAATATGGTAAAACATTTAAATGTAGAAAAGTAAAGCTGTAAAAGGAATAGAAGAAAACATAGGATAATTTTTTTATAACCTCAGAGTAGGAGTGGTCTTTATGACACAAAATCTAGAAGTCATTTTTTAAAAGGTGAATTTAAACATATCGAAATAAAAAACATCTGCGTGGCAAAACACATGATAAGCTGGAAAAAAAGCAAAACAAAAAAATACTTGCAGCTTGTATCATAGACAATACATGAAGCCTCTAAGATAGATTAAGAAAATGATTTTTAAACTAATTAGAAAATGAGAATAAATTTATTACAATAAATTTTTTTACAAATGTTTACAAGTTTGGTGGAGTTCTCAAAAAAAAAAGAAAATTGGGCAAAAGATTTTTTTTTTTTTTTTTGAGTCAAAGTCTGACTCTGTCACCCAGGCTGGAGTGCAGTGGCATGCTCACGGCCACCCCAGCGTCAACCTGCTGGGCTCAAGCAATCCTTCCACCTCAGCCTTCCAAGTAGCCAGAACTATAGGTAGGCACTACCATGCCCAGCTAATTTTTGGATATATTGTAGAGATGAGGTCTCACCATGTTGCCCAGGCTGGTCTCAAACCCCTGGGCTCAGGCAATCCTCTTACCTCGGCCTCCCAAAGTGCTGTGATTACAGGCTTTGAGCCACTGCACCAGGCCTGGGCAAAAGATTTTTAAAGACAATTTACAAAAAAAATAAAAGAAAATTATTCTTAAATATTTAAAATTATGCTTAAGCTCACTCATAGTATGAAAAATGCAAATGAAAACTATATTGATACTATTTTCACATCATACTAACCAAAGTTTGATATTATAATGTATTGGAGGTTTGTAGAGAAAAAAATCATTCTTAAACATCACTGGTGGTAGTATTAATTGGTAGAACTCCTGTGAAGTTCTGATTGGCACTGTCCAGCAAAATATAAAAACCAAGCCAGGAGCAGTGGTTCATGCCTGTAATCTCAGCACTTTGGGAGGTCAAGGTGAGCACATTGCTTGTAGCCAGGAGTTCAAAACCAGCCTGGGCAATATAGTAAGTCCCTGTCTCTACAAAAAATGTTTGAAATTAGCCAGGTATGGTGGTATGCACCTATAGTCCCAACTACTTGGGAGACTGAAGCAGGAGGATCGCCTGAACTGAGGATGCATTTCTGAGGTTGTGGTGAGTAATGATTGTGGCACTGCACTCTGACCTGAGTGACAGAGACCATGACAAAAGAAAGGAAAAGAAAAGAAAAGGAAGGGGGGATAAAAGGAGGGAGGGAGGAAGGAAGGAAGGAAGGAAGGAAGGAAGGAAGGAAGGAAGGAAGAAGGAAGGAGGGGAAAGAAAGAAAATAGAAGCTTTATAATATACAAGTACTCTAATAGTTAAGAAGAGACGTGCATCCAGGGAAAATAGAGGTGTACTTATTTCTTCATTTTATAGAGCAAGAAGTGATTGCCATGAAGAGAAGTTTCTAATGCTGGTATGCCTGATAACCAAGAAGACTACAAAAACCACAACCTTGCACAAAGGTCAACACAACCTTACACACACACACACACACACACACACACACACACACACACACGCTTCTGTAACAGACATCTGCCCAGCAACTACCTGTCCAACCTCAAACTGGCACCATCCTTGTTATTGATCTTTGAGCCAAGGATAATTACTTTAAAACAATTATGCAATTCTCCTCATTTTCTTCCTTTAAAAACTTCTGTCTTTCCTTACCTCCCTGAATACCCATATAGTTTACTTGGTATGTGTATTCCTATTGCAATGCCCTATGCCCAAATAAATATCTTTTTCTTTTAGAGAGCCTCTCTCTGTTATTGAGGTTGACCCACCTAACCAAAGCATAGAGGTGAAGAGAGGAAGAGGAGGGAAGATGAATATAAACGCACTAAATTCTTCACCTGTCATCCCTTAAAGTTGGTAGATACTGCTTAAATTTTACAAAGCAGCATACAAGTAGAGTTTATAATGGTATCTACCCAATTAAAATCGGAAATGACTAAAATCTGAAAAATGAACCTGGTTTTGTTTTTTTTTTTGTTGATGTTGCTTTTTACCATGTGCATAATTACTTTAAAAACAAAATGGGGTTGATGGGTGGATGGACAGATGAATAAATAAAGGCACTCCTTTCTGGAAGCAGGGACATTTAAGCAGCAACATAGAGAAGGAGAAAACTAAATGAGAAGGGAAAAAAGTATTCCAGGCAGAAGGTCTTGCCCAGAGAGAAGACAGAATAGATAATTCAAGAAACAGGAGGCTGGGTGCAGGGGCTTATGCCTGTAATCCCAGCACTTTGAGAGACTGAGGCAGGAGGATTGCTTGAGCCCAGGGATTCGAGATGATCCTAGGCAACATAGCAAGACCTCATCTCTACAAAAAATTTAAAAAATTAGCCAGGCATGGTGGTGTGCACCTGTAGTCCCAGTTATTTGGGAAGCTAAGGCAGAAGGATTGCCTGAGCCTAGGAGGTCAAGACTACAGTGAGCCATGATCCATGCCACTCCACTCCAGCCTGGGTGACAGAGCAAAACCCTGTCTCAAATTTTTTTTAAAAAAGGACAATTGAAATGAGGCTGGAGCCGAACGCGGTGGCTCACACCTATAATCCCAGCACTTTGGGAGGCTGAGGTGAGAGGATTGCCTGAGCTCAGGTGTTCGAGACCAGCCTGAGCAACATGGTGAGACCTCATCTCTACAATATATCAAAAAATCAGCTGAACATGGTGGCTCATGCCTGTGCTTCCAACTACTTAGAAGGCTGAGGCGGAAGGACAGCCTGACTGAGCCCACCAGATCAAGGCTGCAGTGGCTGTGAGCGTGTCACTGTACTCCAGCCTGAGTGAAAGAGTGAGACTCAGAATCAAAAAAAAAAAAAGAAAGAAATGAGGCTGGAGAGGTGTGAGCCATGTTAAGGAGTTCAAAAGGGAGGCTGAAGGATAATAAAGAGGGGAGTGAGGTAGTCATAGGAATGCACCACTCAAATCATCCTTGTAGAGAGGATCAGCTGCAAGGAGCAGAGCTAGCTAATGGCTTCCAGTTCTACACCTTCTCTTTCTACCATAGCTTGCAAACTGAGGCCATGCTTCCTTTGGGCTGCTTCCAGCCTATAACTGAACACCACACAGGGCAGGTATTAGAGCCAGACCATTGCTAGTATAGACTCCTTTCACAAGTTGTCTATACTCAGGCTCTCCATCAGACTGGCAAAGACTTTCTCAAAACTGTGCTGTATTCTGAGGTCCTTTCTTCCACAAATCCTCCTTCCTCTCTATCTGCCTTACATCATGGTCAGCAGTTCTCCCCACATATTCCTCCTCTGCCCTTTATCTTTCAGATATTTTCTCCCTCAATAGATCTCCTTCTCTTCTGGTTCTGTCTTGACATTTGCTTCCCAGAGGACTTGAACTGACCCAGGGAGTGACATGAAGTCTCATTGACTATAGAAAATAGAACAATGACAGAGAGGTTGAAAATAAAATAGAAATTAGAATGCCATTGCAGAAATGTTCATGAGATTTTATTGAGGTCAGAACAAAGATAGTAGAATTAAAGAGAAATGGGTGTATTAAAATGGTATATTGGGATTAATAGTGATGGATCTTGATTTATTAGCATTGAGAGAAAAGGAAGAATTCAAAAGTGATTTCAAGCTTCTGGTTGGGTGTTGGTATCATTTACTGACATAAAGAGCACTTGGCTGTTCCTCACACCACTCCTCATCGTGGGATAAATATTTAATTGATGTTATGCCTGGATCCCAAGAGTTCATTTTTCCTTTCTCAAAGCTGAAGTACTTCAAGAATCTCTTGAGGTTCTACAAGAACGTAATGGATATCAACTTGAAGCAGGGGTCCTTCAGACTTCCCTTGCAGAAGCTCAGATGTTCTTCATAAGAAAAAGAATGGGGAGCTCTATCTAAGGACCTCCATAGCATTCTGTAACCATGACCCATCTCTATTGTTCTTCAGCTTGCTGTCTCAGTTATCAGCTTGATGGGACATGGGCTCTTACAAAACTATACCTCAAAAGGCCCTATAGCTTTTGTAAATCCCGAAGGTGATGAATAGAAGATAGCCTTCAGAAAATGCCTGATCAATATGAATATGCCATAATGGTGTTTGGTCTATGAAATGGGCAGGATACTTTCCATGTGGCCTCTTATACCAAGAGATACTATCTGGACTTACCATCTTATAAGACTCATGGTTGAATCTATATACCTCATCCTATCCATTTCATGAGTCCACATAATACAAACAAATTAGAAAGAATGTTGGAATAGAGGTTGTTTCTTTACCTGCTCTCCAGAAAATCAAAACTTCTCATTTCTGGAAAGTGGCCCATATAGTTTGTATATTAAAGTCATATGTTCTCCATTTTTATTCTGATTGCCCAAATGAGAGTCTACTCAAGAAGGAGAGGTGATTTATATGATTTTCAGAAACTATTGCAACATCTTAGACACTAGGATTGAATGAATGACTCCCTCACACCCAAAGATGTCCTTGTTCTAATTCCCCAGAACCAGTGAATGTTACTTTATATGCAAAAGGGATTTTGCTATTGTGATAAATTAAGGATTTTGAGATGGAAAAATTATCCTGGATTATTTGAGTGGGCCTGATATATCAAAGGTTTCTTTATAAGAAAGAGGCAGGAGATAAGAGAGATAGAAGGTGATGTGACAACTGAAAGAGAAAGAGATTAGAGTGATGCTTCCACCAGTCAAAGAATGCCAGCAACTCTAGAAGCTTAAAGAGGCAAAGGATGTTTCTTCATGTGTTTTTGGTTGCTTGGATGTCCTCTTTTGTGAAGTGTCTGTTCATATCTTTTGCCCATTTTATAATGGGGTTGTTTGTTTTTTTTCTTTTCAGCACGTTTTAGTTCCTTGTAGATCCAGGATGTCAAGCCTTTGTCAGACCTGGTGTTGGCAAATATTTTTTCCCAGTCTGTAGGCTGTCTCCCTGCTCTCTTGATGGTTTCTTTGGCCTTGCAGAAGCTTGTCAGTTAAATAAGGTCCCACTTGTCTATCTTCTCTCTTATGACCTGCGGGTTTTGGGTTTTGTTCAGGAATTGGATGCCAGTTCTGATTTCCATGAGGGTATTTCCTTCATTTTCTAAGGTTCTTATGGTTTGAGGTTTTACATTTAGGTCTCTGATCCATTTGGAGTTAGTTTTTGTGCATGGGGATAGATAGGGTCCTGTTTCAATCTTCTGCATGTGGTCAGCCAGTTTTCCCAGCACCATTTATTGAATAGGTTCTCCTCTCCCCAGTGGTAGGTGGTGGAGGCCTTGTCGACCCTCACTAATCATCAGGGAGATGCAAACCAAAACCACACTGAGATACCACCTAACTCCAGTCAGAATGGCAATTATCAACAACTCAAAAAATAACAGCTGCTGGAGAGGGTGTGGCGAAAAGGGAACACTTCTACACTGTTGGTGGGAGTGTAAAGTAGTGCAACCTCTGTGGAAAGCAGTGTGGCGATTCCTAAAAGCTCTAAATATCAACCTCCCATATGACCCCGCAATCCCCCTACTGGGAATACATCCTGAAGAACTCAAATCACTCTATAAAAAAGATACCTGCACATGTATGTTTATCGCAGCATTGGTCACAATAGCAAGAACCTGGAAACAACCATGCTGCCCATCAAAAGAGGACTGGATTAAAAAAATGTGGTACATATACACGATGGAACACTACGCAGCCATAAAAAAGAACAAAATCATGAATTTCGCAGCAACCTGGATGGAACTAGAGTCTATAATACTGAATGACCTCTCACAGAAACAAAGATCCGAATATCACATGTTCTCACTCACATAATGGACCTTGAACATCCAATGTAATACTATAAGAAAATGACTGACGGTACTGGGAAACTATGGGGGGGGAGGAAGGTGGGATTAACAGTAGCAAATATCTGTCTGGGGACGGGGAAACACCTCTTATCAACAGGGTGCCTGAATGAAACGTAATTGTACACCTAACCCTTAACTGTACCCCACAAAATCATAATAAAAAATATTGATTTAAAAAAAAAAAGAGGCAAAGGATGGATTTTCCCCTACAGCCTCCAAAAGGACTTTGACCCAGTAAAACGGATTTCTGACTTTTGGTCTCCACAGTTATGCCAATGAATTTGTGTGTGTGTTTTGTTGTTTGGGGTTTTTTGTTGTTGTTGTTGTTATTTGTTTGTTTGTTTGTTTTTGAGTCAGAGTCTCACTCTGTCGCCCAGGCTGGAGTGCAGTGGCACACTCATGGCCACTGAAGCCTTAACTTGCTGGGCTCAGGTGATCCTTCTGCCTCAGCCTTCCATGTAGCTGAAACCACAGGACTGTACCACCACGCTTCGCTAATTTTTTGATTTATTGTAGAGACGAGGTCTCACTATGTTGCTCAGGCTGTTCTCGAATCCCTGAGCTCAGGCAATCCTCTCACCTCTGCCTCTCAGAGTGCTGGGATTACAGGAGTGAGCCACGGCGCCCGGCAATTTGTGTTGATTTAAGGCACAAAATTTTGGCAATTTGATATAGCAACCATAAGAAATCAGGAGAGAAGATAAAGACCTTACTTACTTTCGTGCTGGTACTGTCTTAACCCTAAAACAGCTAGGTCCTTCCTACATTGGCAAGAGAGAAGCCTCCACCTCCAAAAGGATTCCAGTTTCTAAAACTTCTACTACTATACCTTTTTCTTGTGGTATCTAATCTCAACTGATGCCAGTCGTCCTCTTTGGGAACTGGAGTCCCTTCCTGTTGAAAGCATTATCTTGAAGAGGCCATGAGTACATGGACACCATGCACTGGAGAAGCTTAACCTAGGCAAGATGAAGCTGTTCAGAGCATGTCAGGTGACTGACCTTTTTGCAACATTTCAAGATTATCATTGTGTAAATACCCCAAAACTTCCAGGTGGCCATAATTGCTCCAGGACCCCTTCTGCCCAGAAAACTTTCTGGAAATTCAACCTACGTTTAGCTCATCAAGGTAGTCTGATGTAAAGTGGGTAGCTTTGTGATGAAGCCAGATAGGCCCACATACAGGTGCTATACCTAAACCAAAACTCCACCTGGGCCAAGACAATGAATATTTTTTGTAGAGACTTGTACCATACTATAGAAATACTAGGGACAGGTTGTGAGTTGGAATCAGATATAATAATTTCCAAGGTTGAAATTAAAGACCTACTTACCAAAAAGTGGTTTAAACCTCAACTTGGGCACAAGTACTGTAAATACAAGCAGTGCATAGACTCTGATTCCATGTCAAAACCAAAGTTCATTAAGCTAATTGCTCTACAAATCTACAGGCCGCTCTCCGTGTGACTCCATCTGGTTTTCTGTACGCTCTGCTCTGTCCAGCCATCTAAAACAACATACTGGACAGAGATTTCTGGGAATATTTCTGATACAGGGATCCAGCAAACTCCAATATCCAATATGCAGTCCACTGGGATGATACAGTTAGAAGGGTAAGGATGGGAACTTGTATTGTCTTCAAAATGTCTCTAGCAAGTCAAATCCTTTTTAAGCAAAGGAGAGTAGAGTGTCCAAACAGCACAGATGCTTAATAACTCTCTCTTTGCCCAAGGAGGTAGAACTGGAATTCCATCAGGAAATTTTTCAAGAATATTAATGACATAGTAAAATGCCCTGGGCATAAATTTAAATGAAAAAAGCAGGATACAAAGCTCCATATAACACTAATCTTATGTTTAAAACACATATATATATTATATACACATATACATATTTGTGTATATAATATCCCCTCCATAGTAATAAATTGCATACATTTATACATATTATCTTATAGTAATTATCATAAGATAGTGGAATTACAGGTAATTTTTACTTCCTTCTTTGTATTTTTACATATCTTGCAAATTTTATAAATGAACAAATATTCCTTTATATTCAAAAAGTTTAATTTTAAAAAATAAAAGAGGCCGGGCTCTCTGGCTTAGCCTGTAATCCCAGCACTTTGGGAGGCTGAGGCGAGTGGATTGCCTGAGCCCGTGGGTTCGAGACCCGCCTGGGCAATTTGGCGAGACCACATCTCTACAATAAATCACAAAAAATCAGCCAGGCGTGGTAGTGTGTGCCTGTAGTTCCAGCTACTTGAAAGGCTGAGGCAGAAGGATCGAGGCTGCAGTGACTGGGAGCGTGTCACTGCACTCCAGTCTGGGTGACAGTGAGACTCCAACTCAAAAAAAAAAAAAAAAGAAAGAAATTAAATGCAAAATGAATGAAATAAAAATTAAACTAAAATAGTTTAAATCCCTATAAAATTTTTTAAATCAAGAATTTTACATAATACAGTTAAAAACACATTAAGAGCCGGGCTTGGTGGCTCAGCCTGTAATCCCGTGCCTTTGGGAGGCTGAAGTGAGTGGATTGCCTGAGCCCAAGGGTTCGAGACCCGCCTGGGCAGCGAGACCTCATCTCTACAATAAATCAAAAATCAGTTGGGCGTGGTAGCGCGCGCCTGTAATTCCGCCTACTCGGAAGGCTGAGGTGGAAGGATCGCCAGAGCCTGTGGGTCGAGGCTGTGATGGCCGGGAGCGGCCACTGCACTCCAGTCTGGGCGACGGAGTGAAACTCCAACTCAAAACAAAACAACAACAACAAAAAACACATTAAGAAAGAGATATGAGTAGAGACCACAGCTGAAACATTAAAACATTAAAGTGAGCAATAAAAAGCAAAAAAAAAGAAATAAAAATAAGAACATTAATAATAAATTTTTATAAGAATATAAAATAGAATTTAAAATTCTTAAAGTCTAATAATGAGAACTTGTGGTGAAATAAGGCAAGTTGAAAACAGGAAAACAAAAGATTTAATAGGCAGAGGAAAACGAAGAAGTAGAAAAAAATCCAGTAGCGAATACTGTAGCAACAAGAAATTGTTGCATAAAGCCAGGGTGCTAAACTAGTCAACAGAGAATATCTTGAATAAAGTAAAAATAAAAGAGAAAGAAGAAGGTGATAAAGAAATCCAACCGTAGAGTAGCCAATATCCTCAGTTCTTTGTAAGTTGTCTGCCTTTCTGGGAAAATCCCCTCTCGTCCTATTATTCTCCTTATTGACCCAGACCCCAGGGAAATGAGCCACAAGACACCCTTCTTCCCTCCTCTGTGGTCACAGCTGTGATTTTACCAACTCTGTGGAAGAGGGCCTTGGCCCTACAGAAAGCAGTCTCTATCTTTCAGAAGCTTCGGCAGCTATGAACATTTGGCCTCTGGAAACTGCTGGCTTTTTATGTGCTAGAGACAACGGAATATGCTTCCTCCAGAACAGCCATTTACAATTCTGTTTTATTTCATTCACTTATTTACCAAACACAGCCTGGTGTCTGCTTATCTTGCCTCTTCTTCCGAGTGGCCCTCTCTGAGCACTAATCAATGTCCCTCTCACTTTCTTGCAATATGCTGTTCTTGTCCTTTGTTGGCTTTTTCATAGTTTACAAAAATGTATTTAAGTGTTTACTCTTTTAAAGTCTATTTCTCTTAACAGATTATAAGCTTCATTAGAGCAGAGATTATGCTGTTTTCTTTTTCTTTTTAAGTTGAGATCTCACTCTGTCACCCAGGACGGAGTGCAGTGGGTGTGATCAAGGCTCACTACACTCTAAAAGGGTCACCTGAGGGTGTTGAGGCTGCAGTGAGCCCTGATTGTGCCACTGCACTCCAGCCTAGGCGACAGAGTGAGACCCCTGACTAAAAAAAGTTTTTTTAAATAAATAAATTCATGTGAGAGACGATGAGGGCTGAAACGTGGAGTGGTGGTAAAAATGAAGACGAGTTCAATTCAGAGGCTACTAAAAATGTGGAATAGACAGAAAGAAACAGTGAGATGAGGAGACTAAAGGAGACTAATAAAGGAGAGAGGTTTGTAGGATGATTAACAGGTTTCCAGTTTATGGTGCTATTAACCAAAAACTGAGAGGGGAGAGACGAGGAGAACATGTGGGGATACGCTGGTCCCTCAATCTAGAAGGATACAGTAATTAAAAAGGCAAGTCTGGCTGGGCACAGTAGCTCATGCCTGTAATCCCAGCACTTTGGGAGACTGAAGTGAGAGGGTTGCTTGAGGCCAGGAGTTCGAGATCAGCCTGGGCAACATGGCAAGACCTCATCTCTACAATAATAATAAAAATTATTCAGGCATGGTGGTGCACCCTGTAGACCCAGCTACTTGGGAGGCTGAGGCAGAATGACTGTCTGAGCCCAACAGGTGAAGGCTGCGGTAGCCAAGATCATGCTACTGCACTCCAGCCTGGGAACAGAGCGAGACTCCAAAAAGGTAAGTCTGTAACTCATGATAGGAGTCAGAGGTGAGGAAGAGATTTGACCATGATCACTTCATGGATAATAGTTTCGGGTGTCCTGGGAACAGAGAAGATAAAGAGAAAGGGACTGAATGTGGAGCACTGTGGAATATATACTATTCATTTCAATATCAAAGTATGGCTTATTTGGTGTAGATTTCTCCCAGTGGCTTAATTTTAATAACTTATTCATTCTGGTTAAAGAATTCCATAATTTAATTTTAGTTAAGTGTGTGCACTGTTGACGCTGTGGCTTTATACAATAACTCAAGGCTAATATTTCAATCTTTTAAAATGTTTTAATTATTTGTATAATTAAAACTTTAACAACAGACCGAACAAATCATGGTCATTTTATACCTCTGGTTTAATTTAAAAATAAACATGTAGACACAGGCGAATGTTGAAAGGACTTCCTCTGTGCCTCCCACTTGCTCTGTTTGGCTACTGTTGTTCTTATTGCTCTAATATTATTACAGCCGTGCCCTGCTTTTGACAGAGAGAAAGTCACCTGACGTGTTGCCATTTCAAAGTTCTTAAAGAGATGCTGGAACAAAAATCTGCAAAACAGAGCAAGTTAATGGCTATTAGCATATTCATAAACTGAGACATAAGGTCAAACTCCTTGTTTTCATTCCAAAAAGTCACCTACTTATGTCATTGATCATGCTTTTCTGTTCTAGAGTCAATAGATTAATGATTGTGTGATTTGAATAAATTCTGAGGCATTTATAGTTTTAAACACAAGAATATCCAGAAGACAATCATTTCTTTTTTATAGTTAAAGGTACTTGTTAAATGAAGATACTGCCATGGTTTGGCAGCTCTGTAGACAACTTCAGGAGAATAATCTAGTGTCCTTTAGTGGCTTTGTAATCTCATATGTAAAGTCACTTTCCATTCATTGATATTTGTAATAAAAATTGTGACAGCGTCATGCTGAAGTAATTTCCTTGCTAATGTAATGGCATTAAGGTATTCAAATTATCATTGTCTTTTGCACTGGGAATTTTCAAAGAACACAGAGATAGGGAGCATTTCCTTAGCATGCTATTCATCAAGAGGCACAAAACACCTCAATGTTAATTTGGAGAAAAATTATACAAGAAAATTCATGAAGCATTAAAAAAATCATTTTGCATATCAAAAATTGATACAATGTGGGCACAAAAGTCAGAAGTCAGGGATGTTTTATATATACTATATGGCACCTCCAAAGTTGGCCTGAAATTTGGGCAACAATGTAGCCACTTAAATGATTTGAGTCCATTATATTTGCCTGATTAGAAGCAGGGATGATGGGAATGAAACAGTGCTTTTTTCTATTGTGTCATTTCTTGAATCCTGGCTAGCTCTGAGATAAGCAAGCCTGGGATGAGTCTCTGGTGAAGCCTAGCCCCTAAAAAGATCCTTTGTGACATCATACATATAGAGTCTTCCTCCCCTATCCTTTTATGCTATCTTCAATAAAACAGAATTTTCCCCTTGGAAAAAATATCAAAGCCCAGTTATTTTTAAAATGGCTTTGGGCCAGGCATGGTGACTTATGCCTGTAATCCCAACACTTTGGGAGGCCAAGGCAAGAGGATCACTTGAGCACAGGAATCTGAGACCAGCCTGGGCAACATAGTGAAACCTCGTCTCTACAAAAGAAAAAAAATTAAATTAGACAGACACAGTGATGTATGCCTGTAGTCCCAGATACTCAGGAGGAAGGATCACCTGAGCCCAGGAGGTCGAGACTGTCGTGACCGGTGATCATTCCACTGCACTCCAGCCTGGGTGACAGAGTGATACCTCGACTCATAAATGAAACAAAATAAAATAAAACAGCTTTGACTCCCAGACACAATAACCAGTCACCCCAAGTGTGTTTTTGTTTCTGTGCTTTGCATGTACATTTCCCTTCTTTGTGTCTCCCACCACATCCCAGCTTCCAACAGCTCCCCATTCCCAACATACACTCTTGTTGTTTAGGGCCAACTTGAATGTCATCACCTCCATGCAGCCTTCCCTGATTTCCTTTCCCAATCCCCCATCCCAGATAAATTGAATTAATCAATATAAAGTGCTCTGAACACTGCCTGGAATATAAAATATATGAGTCAAGCATTGGCTGCCATCAGCATCATGTGTGTTCCTAATGGACTTTGTACAAACCTTCACTGTGTAGGACTTCATCCTATCACTTAGCCTTTTTCCTCACTTACTTACTCAAAATGTACCTTCTCAGTGAGGACTTCCCAGAATACCTATCTAAAATTTCAAAACCACCTCCCTTTAAAACCCTTTCTATGACTTTAAAAAAACTTTCACATTTCCCACTATATACAGTTTATTGGATGTTTCGCTCATCAGAATGCAAGCATCATGAGGGTAGAAAATAGTTATTCCATGAAAGAATGCGTTTGCATATGATTTCACCTACTGAGACTCTACATTCCCAGATAGCCTAATATACCATCTGACACTCAATAGAACAGGTGAGTAATGGAAAGATCTGGAATCCTGAGGCCATTTCAGAGAATGGCACATTTAAATAGGGTGCCCCAGTGAGAGGCACCCAGTCGGTTACATCACGAAAGCGCCAAGTGTTAGAAAGAATAGAAAAAATTCCCAACATGGACATGACAACTACATCATTATGTCTAAGTTCCTAAGGAAATATCTGGGTCCAAGGCACATCGTTTATATTTAATAATAATGAGCCGATGCAGTGGCTTATGCCTGTAATCCCAGCACTTTGGGAGGCTGAGGCAGAAAAATCGCTGAGCCCAGGAGCTCAAGACTGGCCTGGGCAACACAGAGAGACCTTGTCTCTACAAGAATTCAAAAAATAAGCTGGGCATGGTGGCACGTGCCTGTAGTCCCAGCTACTCCGCAGGCAGAGGAAGGATGACTTGAGCCTGGGAGGTTGAGGCTACAGTGAGCTGTGATCATGCCACTGCACTTCAGAGTGATAGGGTGAGACCCCAACTAAAAAAAAAAAAAAAAAGAATAGATCATTTATAAAGATTACTGACACATAGTGTTTGGCAAAGAAAGATAAAGCTGACATATTTGCTTCTAAAGGATAAGTTTAAGATTAGATGAAAACTCTCATGTTACCATATTATATGATGCATACGGTTTGTAAAAAACATATCCAGGGTCATGTTTTCCATTATACCCAATGGTATTTCTATATTGAAATCATCTCCAAAGTCATACCGTAAAATATTGTGAAAAAGTTATAGGTTGTTTTTAAATAGGGAATCTTCTTTTTTTTTTTGAGTTGGAGTCTCACTCTATCACCCAGGCTAGAGTGCAGTGGCATACTCAAGGCCACCCCAGTGTCGACCTGTTGGGCTTGGGCGATCCTTCCGCCTCAGCTTTCCAAGTAGCCAGAGCTACAGGCACTCGCTACCGCGCACGCCTAATTTTTTTTTTTTAAATTATAGAGATGAAGTCTCACCAAGTTGCCCGGGTTCAAACCCAGAGGTTCAGGCAATCTACTCGCCTTGGCCTCCCAAAGTGTTGGGATTACAGACTGAGCCACTGAACCTGGCTGGGAATCATTTTTTTTAATGTCCAAGTAACTTAATATTTTCTTATTTCATGTTTATCAAAGGATTTCATGGAGTTTGGGAAAATGTCGCAAAGCAGTGACAGGAAGGAATATGGAGAGAAGTAGAGTTTGTTAATTGGAATAAAATAAACCTACATAGAATTTAGAACCCAAAATTCAAGCTCATTCACAAGGTGTCTGCCATGCCTTGCTCACATAGGGTACATTCCTAGTCAGGAATGTTAAGTCCTAAATAATTCTATCCTGAGGAGACACAGAAACTGATAAAAATAACCCAACAGTCATGGCAGATTGAATATCCTATTATACATATCAGAAAGAAATTTTGAATCTAATTTACTTAAAGGCTGTGTGACCTCAAATAAGTAACAACCCCTCTGAGCTACCCTTGCCTCATCTCAAAACGAGAATAATGCATTAACACTGCTTTACTCCATTGTTGTAAGGATCCAGTGAAATACCATGTGTGAAAACATTTGGTAAACTCTGAAGTGCTAAACAAATGTAATATATACTTTTTGTTCCTTAGAGGTCTCTGGCACCTAATCCCATCTTTAAAAAATGACCTCTTTGTTCTCAAGCTTGATTTTGTCTGATCTTACATTGGCTCAAGATTTAGTTTCTTACCCACTGAAGTTATTTCTTTAGACCTTGCCTCTGCTCAACTCTTTCTTGGACTATGAGAACTTAATTACTTCTTTGGTTTCTGTTTGACTCAGCATTTAATGGCAGGTCTACACTGAAGCTGCCACAAAAGAACTGTGAGTGCCCCACTTCTGTTAAATAAAAAAAGCTGTGAGTGTAAACTAAGGACAGTCCCCTGTCCACTGTAATCCATCTAAGTAATATGCAATATTTGAGAGTGGAAAACAAGGTGGCATGGCATTTCACTTCTCTTTGAGAGAACAAAACCAATTCCTTATCTTTAAGATTTACTTGAAAGGACTTTCAATTTCTCTCCATGAAATAATGTAGAAACCATTATTCTTTCCATTTGTCTCTCAATTCAGCACTGGGCTGAATGTACGTATAAACTAAAACTAGACAACATTCTTGGTTCACAAAAGACTAACAGAAAACCAGAACTGATGGCAAATACTAGCGGTAACAAAGTCTATACATTGGGTTCCTCTTCATAAAATAATAGCGGCATCTAAAATATATAGAACTTACGATGTGCCAGGGTTTTTATTTCCTCTTCACAACTGTTACTATCCCCATCTTATAGATGAGTAAAGTAATTTGCATAAAGTCAAATAACTAAGAAGTAGCAGAGCTGGGATTTAATCTCAGGTCATCTGGATCTGAAAACATGAAACAAACATGAAAAAATGCTCAACATTACTCACTATCAAAGAAATACAAATTAAAACCAAAATGAGATACTACCTTATACCAGTTGGAATAGCCACTATTAAAAATTAAATTTAAAAAATAGATGTTGGCACAAATGTGGTGAAAAGGGAACGCTTATCCACTGTTGGTAGGAATGTAAATTAGTACAACCTCTATGGAAAACATTATGGAGATTTCTAGAAGAACTAAACACAGATCTACCACTCAATCCAACAATCCCACTACTGGGTATCCACCCAAAGGAAAAGAAGTCATTATACAAAAAGACACCTGCACTTGTATGTCTATGGCAGCATAATTCACAATTACAAAGATGTGAAATCAACCTAAATGTCCATCAATTGACAAGTAGGTAAAGAAAATGTGGTGTGGGTGTATATATACACCACGGAATGGTATTCAGCCATGAAAAGGAACAAATAATGTCTTTTGCATGGAATCAGATATCATTAACCTAGGTGAAGTAATGCAGGAATGGAATCAGATATCAGATATCATTAACCTAGGTGAAGTAACGCAGGAATGAAAAACCAAGTGTCACATGTTCTCGCTTATAAGTGGAAGCTAAGCTATGGAAGTGCAAAGACATATATAGAATGCTATAATGAACACTGGTGACTCAGAAGGGGGAGGGTGGGAAGGGGAGGGTGGAATGGGGGTGAGGGTCAAATGTGCACCAGAGGCCGGGCACTGTGTCTCACGCCTATAATCCCAGCACTTTGGGAGGCCGAGGTGAGAGGATTGTCTGAGCTCACGTGTTTGAGACCAGACTGGGCAACTTAGCGAGACCACATCTCTACAGTAAAAAATAATAATAATAAAATTAGCCAGGCATGGTGGCACATGCCTGTAGTTCCAGCTAATTAGAAAGCTGAGGTGGAAGGATCTCCTGAGCCCAGCACGTCGAAACTGTGATGACCATAAGCGTGCCACTGCACTCCAGCCTGGATGACAGAGTGAGACTCCGACTCCAAAAAAAAAAAATGTATACCAGCGGAAGTGATGGGTGCACTTAAAACCCAGACTTCTTCACTATGGTACAATACATCCATGTAACCAAAAACCACTTGTACCCCTAAAGCTATTGAAATTAAAAGCGAATTAAAAAACAAAACAAAACAAAACAAAACTTGGCCCGGCTCAGTGGCTCAGCCTGTAATCCCAGCACTCTGGGAGACCGAGGCGAGTGAATTGTCTGAGCCTGCAGGTTCAAGACCAGCCCAGGCAACTTGATGAACCCTCATCTTTCTACAGTAAGTCAACAAAAATTAGCCAGGCGTGGTAATTAATGCACACCTGTAGTTCTGGCTACTTGGAAGGCTGAGGGCAAAGGATCACCAGAGCCCAGCAGGTCAACGCAGGGGTGGCTGTGAGCATGCCATTGCACTACAGCCTGGGAGACAGAGTGAGACTCCAACTCAAAACAAACAAACAAACAAAAAAACCTCAGGCTATCTGGTTCCAGAATCTATATTCTTAAGTCTGTGTTATGTTCCTAATAATGATAACATTGATCATGATAATAAAATTTCTAATTTTTTTGCATAACAAATTTCCCCCCAAAATTAGTGACTTAAAACAACAACATCTGCAGTTTCTGTGAGTCAGAAATTTGGGCACAATTTAGCTGGTCCTCTGCGTCACAGTCTTTCACAAGCTGCAATTAAGGTGCTGCCTGGGGCTACAGTCATCTCAAGGCTCACTGGGGAAGGATTCACTTCCAAGCTCACTCACATGGCTGTTAGAATTCAGTTCTTTGCAAACTGTTAGACAGAAGCCACCCTTAATTCTGTGCCATGTGGGTCTCTTGAACATGGTCGCCTATAAAGTCTGCAAGCTGGAAAGGAAAAGAGGGTCCAGCAAAATGAAAGTCACCGTCTACTGTTACATAATCAGAGGAGCAATGTCCCATCACTTTTGCCATATTCTGTTCATTAAAAGCAAGTCACTAGGCCCATACTCAAACAGAGGGGATTACCCAAGGGCATGAATACCAGGAAGTGGGAATCACTGGGCGTCATGTCAGGAGCTGCCTACCCCACAATAATTAACACTGTATAAATTTAACAAGTAAATAACACTTTTTTTTTTGAGTTTGAGTCTCACTCTGTTGCCCAGGCTGAAGTGCAGTGGCATGCTAAGGCCACCGCAGCCTCGACTTGCTGGGCTCAGGTGATCCTTCTGCCTCAGCCTTCCAAGTACAGGCATGTGCCACCAGGCCCAGCTGTTTTTTATTTATTGTAGAGATGAGGTCTTGCCAAGTTACCTAGGCTGGTCTCGAACCTGTGGGCTCAGGCAATCCTCTCACCTCAGCCTCCTAAAGTGCTGGGATTATAGGCGTGAGCCACCATGCCCAGCTGTAAATACCATTTATTGAGAGCTTACTATGCACCAGGCAATAGTCCAAACATTTCACACAGTAATTAATTTAATCCTCACAACAAACCTGATAGATGAATTAGTCAAATGGAGCACCATGATTACACTTAGGGGTCGAGAAATTGAAACCACTTTCTTGTGCTCCAACAGAGAAAGTATGTTTTAGAATGCTTCAAAATTATTGCCACAAACTGAATCTCTCCCACTCATACCCTTTTAATAGCATTTTGTCTTATCCACAGAATGAACCTTTTCTAGCCAATGGTAAACAATAATTTCCCAAAGTAACTCCCCTCTGGCTTTACCAGTTCTGGGGTAGGAAAAGTAATTATCCTTTAAAAACAATTACTATGCTCACTTCAGCAGCACATATACTAAATTGGAACAATACAGAGATTAGAATGACCTCTAAGCAAGAATGACATGCAAATTTGTAATTGTTCCATATTTTTAAAAAACAGGAAAAAATCCTATTTTTCATGCAAGTTATAGTTTTTAAAAATGAATATATCTTTACATTAATTCAGCTTTTAAAACTGAACTGCTGGTTGGGTGTGGTGGCTCTTGCCTGTAAACCCAGCACTTTGGGAGATTGAAGAGAGAGGATTTTCTGAGTCCAGGAGTTAGAGACCAGCCTGGGCAACACAGAGAAACCTTGTCGCTACGGTAAATCAAAAAATTAGCCAGGCATGGTGGTGCATGCCTGTAGTTCTGGCTACTTGGAAGGCTGAAGTGGAAGGATCACCTGAACCCAGCAATACAACCTGGGTAACAGAGTGAGACTCTGACTCAAAAAAAAAAAAAAAAAAACCAAGAAAACCAAACCGCTAATAAGAATCATCTTAGGTTTTCTATATGAAAGACTACCAAGGATACATAATATCCAAATATATTAGTGTTACTTCAACTCTAATTTGTTTATATCCTACTTCTCATCACAAAAAGTTGTTGAGGTGGCTGGCTCACAGTTGGTCAATTTTACAGAAGGATAAGTGATAACAAGAGGATAATCACCTCCTGAAAGAGTCTAGGTTCTGTGGAATTAGTTGGAAGGATGTACTGATGCATTGATCAGAATCTCTCTCCAGCCCTGCCCTCCAAATTAGAAGCCTGGGGAAGAGGTGGAATAACTTAGGACAGGGGGAGCTGGAAGTCCTCTTCCCTATTTTTAATAGGAACTTTAAAGCAGTTGCTTATTATGAGAGCTATGTGGAAGACATCCTAGATTCCTAGGCTGCCGAGTGTGTGTCTATTTTCAAGCCACTGATGCTTGCAATGACACATCCTTTAAACATCTAGAAGCCAGTTCCTGGTCAAGTTAAAAATATCAACAATTGAACATAGATTCATGAACAAATATGACCAAATGAAGTTCAATAGTTTATTTTTCCCAAGAAGGGTTAATCCAGTCCAGCAGGAAGAATTATCTATTAACATATTAATACAATTTATCACACGACTAGGTCAAAGGCATAATAGCATCTCAATAGAAGCCAAAAAGCATTTGCTAGAATTTGGCAACTATTCATAACTAAAGAAAAAATGTCCCAGTAAACTGAGGGAAGAGGAAGCCTACTTTACCATGACAAATAATATTTATCTGTCCGGCTCCGTGGCTCAGCCTGTAATTCCAGCACTTTGGGAGGCTGAGGTGAATGGATTGCCCAAGCCCGCGGGTTCAAGACCCGCCTGAGCAACTTGGCAACCTCATCTCTACAATAAATAAAAAATTAGCCGGACGTGGTGGCGCGTGCCTGTAGTTCCAGCTACTTGGAAGGCTGAGGCAGAGGGATTGCCAGAGCCCAGCAGGTCAAGGCTGCAGTGGCCAGGAGCATGCCACTACACTCCAGTCTGGGCGACAGAGTGAGACTCCAACTTAAAAAAAAAAAAGAATATTTATCTAAACCAACATACTTAACAATGAAACACTAAAAGAATCCCCAATAAAGTCAAAATTAAGACAAGAATATTTATCTAAACTAACATATCTAATAATGAAGCATTAGAAACATCCTCAATAAGGTCAGAATTAAGATCAGGATGTTACTGATTTATTGCATTTTTTAAAACACGAAAATGAAAACAATCTAAATGCTTAGCAGTTGACTATTAAATAAGTTATGATACAGTCACAATATGAAATACTATGTAGCCATTATTATCATGTTGTACATGAGTGTGTATATGCATATATGAGACCTATACACAAATAATATGTATATAGATAATGTATGTTTATAAATACAAAATATATGTGAATGTAGTTGTGCACTGAAAAAGTTCTGAAAATAGATACAGACTGCTAATTGTGGTTCCTTTAGAAGACTGGGATTAGTAGAATTAAAAGATTTTGAACTGTGTGAAAGTACATAATTCTGTGCCGTTTGAATATTTTGGGAACAATGAAATATTATGTATGCAATATTTAAACCAACTTTAAAAAATGAGTCAAAGAATATTGTCATTAAAGAAATAATGTCATTTCCAATTGAAAAACAACAGTATGGATAATATAATACAATACATATTAATAGATCAAAAGTTATCTAAAGGATTTGCCTCCAAATTTTAACTTTGGCTGTTAAACTTGTATAATAGAATAATTTGTAAATAATTTTTTTTTACTTTATGTGTTTTCTAAATTTTCTATTATCGCATTTTTATTTTGTGATTAAGGAAAAGATCAAAGAAAACTGTGGTGATCTTTAAATTACTCTGAAAAACTATCACAGAGTATACAGAAAAATCTGTTTATCTTAATCTGGTTCCTGAAAGAGTAACGATGCCTTCTGTCTCAATCGTCTAAAACTATTAGGAAAGCGAAATGCTTTCATTTTATTGTAAAGCCAGCTCTCTTTTCTGGACTTATTTAATTTGGGTATTACTCTGAGGTTTAAAATTTTGTAGTAATTATTCTTTTCTATATGGAGTCACTCACTGATGTCTCTCCATGATCCTTCCTTCATCTCTCACACAGCTCTGTTCCATTCTAATCCCACATTTCTCCTGCCCTAGGTCTCCATCAGCTCATACTTGTACTACTGAGACATCTCATTGAGTTTCCCAGTCTGTCAAGTCTGTCCCTGTCTTTATCTTGCATCCTGCATTACCAATATGCCCCTTTTACAACATCCAACTGCTCTCTCCCTTGTATCTCTAACCTGCTACATTCCCACCCCATGCCTATGCTCTCGACATTGCTACTTGTAATAGAATCTAACTTCTACTCTTCCTTCCCAATTAACCCCACCTCCACATGCCATGGTTTCTTCTTCTTCATTCCTTTGCATATTCAATTATTCTTTTAGTATATATTTCTTAACTATGTTCTGTACATCAGACACTGGACTAGGCATAGGGAATTCTGACCTAGTTTTTTCAATTAGTGCCTGGACCACAATCAAAGGGCTTTGAATCTCAAGTTCAGAACATCATCTGCCTTAGCAATATTTTGTCATGTCCTCCAGTGACCACAGAATTCTCTAAGAGCCCCCTCACCTCTCTGTTTCCTTCTCACTCTAGTCTCAAGAAATCTTTCTTGTATTCAATAGTTAATATGTGCCTCATCTACTAGGCTTTATGCTGGATGCTAGAAATAGAGACATTAATAAAGCCTGTTTCTTCTAGACAGCTCCAAGTTTAATAGGGATGGTAGACAGGAAAATAAATACAATGGTAAAAGGTACTCATCAAACTACAGAGAAGAACTAAAGAGAATGTGTTTAATTCTACTTGGGAAGAGCAAGGAAAGCTTCCTAGATGAGATCATGCTTGAGGTGGTAGCAGGTAGAAAAGGCGAGGACAGTATTTCAAGCAGCTCAAATAGTATTGCACAGACACAAGGATTAAACAGCTCAGCTAGTCAGGAAGCCACGAGAACTTCAGAATGACTCAAGCACTTGGAGTCTGGAAAATTGGACTGGGGCCAGATCTTTTTTTTTTTTTGCCTTGTTTTGCATTCAGAGGAATGAGTAAATGCTGAAGAACTTTAAGCAATGAAGTAACATGATGAGATTTGTGTTTCAAAAAGTACCTTTAGTGGCTATATGGAAAATAGTTGGGGTGGAGGGGTGAGGGATGGGGCTTAGGCTAGGCAAAAAGTCGGAAGGCCATTATTAAAGTTCAGGAAAGTAATTGGAATCAGGCAAATAATGAAGTAGAGGAATGGTGGTTGGGATGAAGAGAAGGAAATGGCTTGGAGAGATATTGCAGAGGTAAAGTCAATAGACATATCTACTGTTGGGTTTTAAAGGATACAAAAGAGGTAAACAATGACTTCTGAATTTCTGGCTCAGGCTATATATATATGAGAGAGAGAGAGAGAGAAGAAAATTCAGATATTTTCTTCCAAAGGAGGAGAGTATAAAATAAGTTTAAATTGCTAGTTAGTCATTGAGGTAGAAGGACTTGGAACCTGCTGGATATACATGTCTCAAGTTCAGGATTTTGTTTGTTTGTTTGTTTACTTGTGATATATGAAATGTGTTCCCTTTATTTTGATTTCTTGGGCAGAAAGAGGGGTTAAAAAGTCTGAGATGAAATATTACCACCAAGCAAGTTCACAAAACCTGATTACATGGTATGTAGAGGGTTTTGACTGGCACGCATTCTTCCGATGCCTTCTACCATGAAGTCTCTGACGAGGTAGCAAGGCAAAGAAGTTAAACGTCTCCCATCTTCTTAGGATTCATTAACATATCCTATCCCTGAAGTAATTGCTGCTGGTGTTCTCTACTTTCAGAGAAACTTCTCTAGTAACAAACTACAGAAATGATCCCTGAAAGTATGTCTACAAGTTCAGGATTCTGTTTGGGTTAGAATTAGAGACTTGGGAGTCAAAGTCTAGGTAGTCAAAGCCATGAGAATGGATAATAGCGCCTAGAAGAAATGTATATGATGAGAATGGGTGCTAAGGACAGAGTTTTGGGATAGAGCAACCATTATGGGGCCAGAGTAAGAGAAACCAGGAAAGAACCTTGAGAAGAAATGATCAGAGAAGTCAAAGGACAGCCAAGATAGTTTATTGTATTAATTTTCTATTGCTGCTGTAAAGAATTACCAAAAACTTTATAATTTAAAACAACACAGATTTATTATCTTACAGTTCTGTGGGCCTATAAATACAACACATCTCATTATCTAAAGTCAAGGTGTCAGCAGAACAGCATTCCTTTCGGAAGACTCAAAGGAAGAATTGGTTTATTTGATTCCCCCCCCCCCGGCATCTAGAGACCACCTGCATTCTTTAGATTGTGTCCTTTTTCTGTCTTCATCTCACATAATATCACTCTATCCTTGCTTCTATCTTCATATCACCTTCTCTGACTCTCTTCTTCCACCTCCCTCTTCCAATATGAAGCACCCTTCAAATAATCCAGGATATTCTCCTTACCAGGTGATTGGTAACTTCAATTTTATCTGTAAACTTAATACTCCTTTGCTATGTAACCAAACATATTCACAGGAGCTGCTGGGGATTAGGACATGGACATCTTTGGCAGGAGGTGAGAGGGCATGCATTATTCTGCCTACCACAGTTATAATCTAAAAAACCAATCAAACAAACAAAAAACATTAAAGAAATAAAGAAGTAGTGAGTGGTGATCCTGGGTAACTTACTCAACCTCTCTCTCTCTCTCTCTCTCTCTTCTGTTTCTTTATCTACAAAATGGACAGATTAATAGTGCCTACTCAAAGTCTTGGGGTACAAAACAAATGGGCAAAAGACAGTTGCATTCTTATACACTAACAACAAGCAGGCAGAGAACCAAATAAAAAGCACAATCCCATTCACAATAGCCACAAGAATAATGAAATACCTCGGAATCTTCCTAACCAGAGAAGTGAAAGGCCTTTACAATGAAAACTACAAAACACTGCTCAGAGAAATCCAAGAAGACACAAACAAATGGAAAAATATTCCACGCTCATGGATAGGAAGAATCAACATTGTTAAGATGTCCATCTTACCAAAGGCAATCTACAGATTCAATGCAATACCCATTAAATTGCCAGTATCATTCTTCTCAGACCTGGAAATGACAATACAGAAATTTATATGGAAACATAAATTACCACGGATAACCAAAACAATTCTTAGCAAAAGAAACAAAGCACTAGGTAGCACACTTCCAGACTTCAAATTTACTATATGCTACAATAATCAAAACAGTCTGGTATTGATGCAAGAACAGGCATACGGAACAATGGAACAGGATAGATTCCAGAGGCAAAACCTCAATTTCTCAACCAACTCATCTTTGACAAAGTCTCCAACAACAACTACTGTGGAGAGGAGAACCTATTCAGTAAATGCTACTGGAAAAACTGGCTGATCACATGCAGAAATTGAAACTGGACCCCTACTTATCACCATACACAAAAATCAACTCTAAATGAATTAAAAACCTACATGTAAAACCTCAAACTATAAGAACCTTAGAAAAATGCAGGAGACATCCTTATGGAAATTTGAACTGACAACCAATTCCTGATCAAAACCCCAAGTGCTCATGTCATAAGAGATAAGATAGACAAGTAGGACCTCATCAAACTGACAAGCTTCTGCAAAGCAAAAGAAACCATTAAGAGAGTGGGGAGACAGCACACAGAATGGGGAAAAAATATTTGCCAACTGTATATCTGACAAAGGCTTAACATCCAAGATCTACAAGAAACTCAAGCGTGCTGTAGGGAAAATACCAAACAGCCCCATTAAAAAGTGGGCAAAAGACATAAATAGACACTTCTCAAAAGAATATATACAGGCAGCCAACAGACACATGAAAAAGTGCTCAGCCTCACTCATCATCAGAGAAATGCAAATCAAAACCACATTGAGATACCACATAACCCCAGTAAGAATGGCCATCACTAATAAGACCAACAATAACTGATGCTGGCAAGGATATGGAGAAAAAGGAACAATTCTCTGCTGCTAGTGGGAATGCAAACTAGTGCAACCTCTTTGGAAAACAGTGTGGTGATTTCTGAAAGATCTAGATATTGACCTTCCATATGACCCAGCAATCCCTCTACTGGAAATATACCCAGAGCTCAAATCATTCTACAAAAAAGATACCTGCACATGCTTATTTATTGCAGCACTATTCACAATAGCAAAAACATGGATCCAAACATGCTGCCCATCAAAGCTGGACTGGATTTTTAAAACGGAATATTATGCAGCCATAAATAAGGCCAAACATATGGACTTCACAGCAACTTGGATGGCTTTAGAGTTCATCATACTCACTGATCTATTACAGGAACAAAGAACAGAGTACCATATGTTCTCACTCATAAGCCGACCTTGAACAATTATCATAATACTATAAGAAAGGGATTGGCAGTAGTGGGAAACTGTCAGGGGAGGGGAGGTACACCTCATCAACAAGGGTACCTGCATAATGAGCATTTGTATACCTAACCCTGAATTGTACCCTACATCTGTAAAAATAAAAAAATAAAATAAGAACCCTAGAGCCTACCTCACAGGGTTGTTATAGAATTACATAAACTAATATTTACAAAGCACATAAAACTGTATCTGGTTTATAATTTTTTAAAATAATAATCAGAGAGATTAAATAAGGCAAAGACCAAAAATTGGCCTCTGGATTAGCTAATTAGGCAACTAGTAGTTTTTACCACTGCAGTTTCAGGGACATAGTAGTTGTAGAAGTATAATTAGTGCAAGATAGAGGTGAGAAAATTGGAGAACAGAAATAAATACTATTATTTTGAAGTAACTGGGTTTTGTGTGTGTGTATTTAGATTGGAAAATATAGTTTATTTAGAAAGTAAATTAGAGAGAGTGGAGATTCACCTCCCCAAGGTAGGTAAAGGGCCAAAGCTAGGTAACATGGTGGCCATAGCTCAAAAAACCACATGGACACACCAGAGTTTAACAAAGCAATGGCTTGAAATACCTGTTTTAAGAAAGGATTGAAAAAGGAAGCTGAAGCCATCTTAGCTAGAGAGAAATATAAAATGATGAGAGATCTGAACACACAAGAATGGGGAAAGGACTAATGGACAGAAAGGCTGAATATATGAAAGAGGGAACAATGATGTAGCAAAATCCCAGAGGAGATAAAACAGATGTGATCAACAACTCAGATGTGGGTGTTAACATTTTGAACAGGAGAAGAAACAAGTTTCTGAGAACAGAGGGAAAGCTATGAGGGTGAAACCCAGAAATTAAATGTAATGACTTTCCTTGGTTGCTGTTCATCTGATGGAATTATTCACAGGTCTCCACCTGAGGCTGTGAAGTCAGTGCTAGAGTTCATGTTCATCATCCAATATTAGGATGCCATGCCCAGTCATGGAGTTTACCTCCTTCCACAGGAAGCTTCTATTGGGTCTTTGGGTATTCAGGTTTAGAGTTAGCAAGCAAAAATCTCATTTTTTTTTCAGGATGGCTAATTTAAAAAACAATAACTTTTTAAACAATAATCTTTCAAAAGATTTTTCTGACCAAGGTATGTATGCTACATTGTGCTTCCTCTCTTTTTCCAATTTTTCTGATAGAAAAATTCAATTAGGTCTAAATTCATGCTAGCAGAATAGGCCTGTCTTATTTATTTTAAACTTTTTAAATTATATTTTAATAACATGGAAATTTTTCTATTCAGGAAAGCGTGTTTTTTTTAACTTATTCTTTTCTATTTTATTTTAAAGATTATTTTAAACTTTTTATGGGCATTTTCAAACATACACAAAAGTAAAAGAATGATGTAATAAATGCCTATGCACCTACCTCTTCAACAACTACCAACTTATAGCCAACTTTGTTTCACTTACACTTCTTATCCCCACATCCAATCCACCCCTAGTATTTTAAGACAAATAGACTTCCTTAAAAAAAAAATAGGACTTCTAAATTTAGTGATTATATACTTCATGTATCCTTTTTTCATCACATCACCAAGAAACTGGATATAATAAAGTACCACTTTATACAAATTTGAGGCAGCACAATAGAAATATTCATAAAGTCTCATTTAGATGTTTTTTTTTAATATTTTTTAAATTATTGAGAATTGTATAATTATTAAGACTTGTATAGTTTCAGAGCTGGCAGAGCAAGCAAATAGTAAAGGCTTTTTGTGTTTCTGTCACCTGGACTGCTCAGCAGTAATGCCTACCTATTCTTCATATGGTATAAACACCTCAGTTGCATGGTTTGAAATGAAATCATTTTGGTGACTATTTTCCTGCTTAACATTTTCCATTTTTTAATTTTTTAATTTTTGAATTGGGATCTCACTCTGTTGCCCATGCTGGAGTGGCATGGTGGCACACTCACGGCCACCGCAGCCTACTAGTCTCAGGCGATCCTTCCGCCTCAGCCTTCCAAGTAGTTGGAACTACAGGCATGCACCACCATGCCCAGCTAACTTTTTGATTTATTGTAGAGATAAGGTCTCACCAAGTTGCCCAGACTGGCCTCGAACCCATGGGCTCAGACAATCCTCTCACCTCAACCTCCCAAAGTACTGGGATTATAGTTGTGAGCCACCACACCTGACCCATTTTCCATTATTTTAATGTAAATTTTGTTGTTGTTTTGGTTTATTTTGCTTTTTAAGTCAGGGTCTACTCTGTTGCCCAGGCTGGAGAGCAGTGGCACCATCACAGCTCACCACAGTCTCAACCTCCTGGGCTCAGGCAATCTTTCCGCATCAGCCTCCTGAGTAGCTGGGACTACAGACATTTGCCACCATGCCTGGATAATTGTCTATTTTTTTGTAGAGACAGGGCTTTGCTATGTTGCCCAGGTTGGTCTAGAACTCCTGGGCTCGAGCAGTCCTCCCCGCTTGCCCTCCCAAAGTGCTGGGATCACAGGCAAGAGCCACTGCACCAGACTACTAAAACTGTTTTTAACAGCTCAACACGCCATCAAGTGCTGATGTTGGTGCTTGAAAACTAACTCCAATATCAACAACTTTGGAATAGAAGTGAAACGGGATAAATTGTTCTGAAGAAGGCCAAACTCCACAACAGTCAGTATTATTTGTTTAGAGAAGGACACACTGCAAAATATTAGAAGTGATGCTGAGATACTTAAATGCAGCCGATACATCTCTAACCTTTAAACATCCTCAAGTATCTGGGCAAAAGTAATGGAAAAAAAACTACTGGTGACTCAGCTGCAAGATCAATATCACTGTAATATATTTATAGCTTCTGAAAAAGTATTCCAGTCCCTGCCACCATTTATTTTATATATATTTATCCCTATTGTAATATTATAGTAGATCTTCAAGAATATATTATTTGGGCCAGGCTCAGTGCATCAGACTGTAATTCCAGCACTTTGAGTCCTAGGCAAGTGGATTGCTTAAACCCATGGGTTTGAGACCAGACCACGTCTCTACAATAAATCAAAAAATTATCCAGGCGTGGTAGCGCACACCTGTAGTTCTGGCTACTTGGAAGGCTGAGGCAGAAGGATCACTGGAGCCCAGCAGGCCAATGCTGGCATGGCCATGAGCGTGCCACTGAACTCCAGTCTGGGCAACAAGTGAGAAAACAAAAAGAATATATTATCTGCATAGAAACCAACTATCCTCTCAAAATTAATGAAGATACCCAAATGTATATAACTGTACAACACTATTTTATAGCATCTTTAAGATAACAACTCAAAAAAAGAATATATTATCTGCATAGAAACCAATTATCTTCTCAAAATTAATGAAGATACCCAAATGTACATAACTGTACAACACTATTTTATAGCATCTCTAAGATAAAAAAAAATTTAAAAATTTAATTTTCTTAATCTCAAATTCAGAGTAGCTTTTTGACAAAATTCTGGCTAGTGGGATGTAAGCAGGAGTGTTAGATGGTAAGTTACAGGACCCTATCTATAAAAAATAGTCTCTTTTTTCTTTCTGTTTCTTTTTTTTTTTTTTTTTTGAGTCAGGGTCTCACTCTTGTCCAGGTTGGAGTGCAGTGGCACCATCATAGCTCACCACAGCCTTGACCTCCTGGGCTCAAGTGATCCTTCCAACTCTGCCTTCCAAGTAGCTGGGACTACAGGTGTGGACCACTATACTTGGCTAAATTTTTTTTTTTTTTTTTTTTTAGAAACCAGGTCTTGCTATATTGTCCAGCCTGGTCTCAAATTCCTGGGCCCAAATAATCCTCCGGCCTCAGCTTCCCAAAAATGAACTAGGTGTTGGTGGTGCATGACTGTAGTCTCAGCTATCCGGGAGGTACTTGGAAGGCTCAGGTAGGAGAATCACTTGAGCCCAGGAATTTGAGGTTGCAGTGAGCCGTGATTGTCCCACCACACTCCAGCCTGGGCAACAGAGTGAGCCTCCAACTCAAAAAAAAAAAAAAAAAAAAAAGAGAGGTAAATAATATTACATCAAAATTAAAACTTTTGTGCAACAAAGGATGCTATTAACAGATTGAAAAGACAGCCCATGAAATGGAAGAAAATATTTGTAAATCATATACAGTCATGTATCACTTAATGATGGAGATATGTTTTGAGAAATGAATCATTAGGTAATTTCATAATTGTGCAAATGTCATGGAGTGTACTTCCACAAAACTAAATGGTATAGCCTACTATACACCCATGCTATATGGTATTAGCTATTGCTTCTAGGCTACAAACCTTTAAAGCATGCTACTGTACTGAATACTATAGGCAAGTATATCACAACAGTAACTATTTATACATTTAAACATATCTAAACCTAGAAAAGGTGTACATAAAAATACAGAATTATACTCTCATGGGACTACTGTCATATACATGTGGTCCACTGTTGACCAAAGCATTGTCATGCAGCACATGACTGTATCTGATAAGGGGTTAATATCCAGAGTATATAATGAACTCCTACAACTCAACAGCAAATAATAATAATAATAATAAGCAATTTGACTAAAACAAAAGGAGTTGAATAAATATTTCCCCAAAGAAGATATGCAAATAGCCAATAAGCCCGTGAGAAAATGATCAATATCACTGATAATTAGGAAATCAAAGCCACAATGAGATACCACACTCATTAGGACAGCTATTGTCAAAAAAACAGAAAATAACATGTGTTGGTGAGGATGTGGAGAAATTGGAACCCTTGTGTATTGAAGGTAGGAATATAAGATAGTTCAGCGGCTATGGAAGACAGTATGACTATTTCTCAAAAAATTAAAATAGAATTATAGGGCCAGGTGCAGTGGCTCACATCTGTAATCTCAGCACTTTGGGAGGCCAAGGCAGGAAGACTGCTTGAGCCCAGGAGTTCGAGAACAGCCTAGGGAACACAGTGAGACTTCGTCTCTATTAAAAAATATATTTTGTTTTAATTAGACAGGTGTAGTGGTATGCACCTATAGTCCCAGCTACCCAGGAGGCTGAAGTAGAAGAATTGGCTGAGCTCAGGAGTTTGAGGCTGTGGTGAGCCATCATTGTGGCATTGCACTCCAGCCTGGGCAACACAGTGAAATCCTTGACTCAAAAGATAAGTAAGAGCCGGGCTCGGTAGCTCAGCCTGTAATCCTGCGCCTTTGGGAGGCTGAGGTGAGTGGATTGCCTGAGCCCGTGGGTTCGCGACCCGCTTAGGCAGGCGAGACCTCATCTCTACAATAAATCAAAAAATCAGCCGGGCGTGGTATCGCGCACCTGTAATTCCAGCTACTCGGAAGGCTGAGGGGATCGCTGGAGCCCAGCAGGTCAAGGCTACGGTGGCCGGGAGCGGCCACTGCACTCCAGTCTGGGTGAAAGAGTGAGACTCCAACTCAAAAAAAAAAAAAAGATAAGTAAAATAAAATAAAAATAAAATTACCATATGACTCACCAATTCTACTTCTGAATGTATACCCAAAATATTTGAAAGGACTCAGACATTTATTTGTACACCCATGTTCATAGCAGCATTATTCACGATAGCCAAAAAGTGGAAGTAACCCAAGTGTCCCCCAACAAATGAATCAATAAACAAAGTATAGTATATATACAATGGAGTATTATTCAGTCTTTAAAAGAAAGGAGATTCTGACACATGCTACAATGTTGCTGAACCTTGACCACATTATGCTAAGTGAAATAAGTCAGTCTCAAAAAGAAAAATAATTGTATGACTCTAATCACATGAGGTACCTAGAGTTGTCAAATTCATAGAAACAGAAAGTAGAATGAATGGTAGTAGCCAGGGACTAGGAGAGGAGAGAATGGAAGATTATTGTTTAAGTATGGAGTTTCTGTTTGGGAGGATAAAAAAGTTCTGAGCAGGGATGGCATGGATGGTGGTGATGGTTGCATTATACTTAAAAATGGCAACTTTTGTTGTATATGTTTTACCATACCACACACAAAATAAAGATAGCTGGTGCACTCCTTTGCCCCTCTTCTTTGTTCATTCATCTTTCCTGCTGGCTGGAATGCAAATGTGATGGCTGGAGCTGAAATAGTCTCCATGGACCTCACAACTCCATGCCCTGCACAACTCTAGGGGATACTATTTACATAGAATGTGTAGATTTCTTCATAAAAGAGAACTTCTGGTTTAATCCACTGTTCTTTTGGAATTCTGTTATTTTGCAAACAAGTACTGATACAATAGGAGACAAACAACTAGTTCTACTGATACTATATACATATATATATATACACACACATATACACATATATACAAAATCTTACAACTCAAGTATTCATAAGCAATAATCTTCAGAGTCCAGAAGCATGTAGTCTATTAAAGTAAAAAATGAACAAATTCCAAATGTGTGCTAAATTCTAAATATAAGGAAATCTGACAGGAAAAAAAGCAACATATAAAAATCTCATTTTCAATTCATTGAGGTATTATGATAATTATCTCTAAAATAGTGACAAATTTGGCACAACTATGAATTGGTTTACTAACAGAGGCCTGGAATACATGAAACTGTTAACAATAACAAGGCGGATGTATATATAAGCAAGTGGCAGAACTGCTTGCATTATGTGGCTCCATTTGCATGAAAAAAAGTGACCTACACTATTATGTGTAGGAAGGAGACATAATACTAGATAACATTTACCGTTTGCTAGTCTCTGTTCTAAGAGCTTCATCTGAATTATCTCCATAAGTTCTCAAAACATGTCTTTGAAAATTATCCTCACTTTACAGCTGAGGGAATTGAAGCACAGCCAGGTCAAGTACTCTGTCCAGAGTCACACAAATATTAAGTGGTGGAGCCAGATTATTAAGCATGGCCACCTGTGAGGAGTGGTGATCATGGAGAATTGTGGTGAAGGTAATGGTTATACTCTTCTATTCGGTTTGATTTTCCTTTATTATGAGCTTGTACTACACTTTTAATCAATATTTGGAGGCAGGAGGAAAAATGCAGAAAAAAATGTAAGGTGATAAAACCACGGTAATATCTTAGAGAATTAAACAGGGTTGAATTCAGAAAACAAATTCAAGATTTTACAGGGGGGAAAAAGATCAATAGAAACTTAAAAAATGTAGTAAACGTCAAAACTCAGGATGATAGCTCTTAATATATTTAGCCCATGTACACAGTATTGTATAATACAACATTTGTCAAGCCACACTTGGACACTGAAGACTGCCTGGCCACTGTAAAAAGTACAACATTTAATAGCTTATCTAGAAGAAACAAAATAAAATAAAAAATAAAAGCACTAGATCAATGATATGAAATTAAAATACTAGATTAAATAACTGTATTTATAAGACCTTACATTCTGTTGTAGAGACTGTAGTTACACAATTCTAGGGAGTTGTAGCAAACTCTGCAGTGACCAAGCCTTTTATTGTGCTCTGGCTGACTTCTACTCTTGATGTCTGCATCTCTGCCCCTGAAGGCTCCCTCCTCCCACCCCCACCCTCTCCCAGAACCACAGACAGCCCGGCCCATGATTCCAGCAAGCCAAGCTGCCAGGGAATCAACATACATACCTATCTTAACAGGCCTCAACCAATGATTTATCTCAGGAATTGGCATATAAATACTATAACTTCCTCACCCCTTGGTTGAGATAATTCTGGGGCATGAATTTTGAACTGTTTCCCAGCTTCCCCACGAAAGTATGCTCCAGCCACTTACTGGAGTATCTAGCTTAATAATTCATTCTTTATTAGCTACCTTCTCTTCCTGGTTATCACTTCTCTACTTTCCTACTGGTATCAGTGAAATGGGATTTGCTAGAACCACTCTGGATTATGGAACCTTGTGGTTTGGGAAGAGAAAGGATAAAAGGTGGAGGATGAGGAATTTCTGGGTGACCACGTGGTTTCCCATGGTATGTAGCAGCAACTGTACTGTACTCAGTTACTAAAGGTAAAAATTGCCAATGGAATTTAGAGATGGATCCAACTCTCAGGGAGATGTTCCACTGGATACATAAGGAAATGCAAGCTAATAAGAAAAAAGTGATATACACAACAATCCCTTGGTTATTGTTATTAGACCAAGCTCAGAGTGTAGTCAGTCTGAGCTTTGGCCACCAATCTCAAAGCCATGCCCTGAGAAAAATTATGCAGAGACAACAGAAATTATGTCTAAGACCTGTGGTAGGCAGTCAATGTTGGAGGAAGGACCAAACCAAGAGATGATTGAAACTAGATGGCCTAGTGTGAGGAAATTGTTTCATTGCATAAATTGAAACTATCAGCTTCCCGAGGAATCTTTACTAACAGATTTTGAGAGTAACCAATCCAGGAGCATTATCTTTGGTTATAAATGCTATAGAGTGAAAGAGCATGTTTGGATAGATGCAGGACCCACACTCACTATGGAACAATCACATAGCTCTATGTGATCCAGACACACAGAAGATTATTCCCAAGGGAACAGTCAACCTGGTTGTTGCAGTCTGCAATTAGTTGCTTATACCAGAATACCTGAAACTAGGTCTCTGACTGGGCGCCCAAGCTTTCAACAACATTCTTTAAAACCTGCAGAACCAACACCACATGGATACCATCAAGGCTTACAGTTTGTACCTTCTTGAGCTGTGGGTTGAGTTCAATGTGGGAATGCTTGAGAACAGCTGGGGAGACTGTGAAGTACCATGCTGGAATTTGAGGACCAGAGTCTGAAGGTGGCCCTGGGCAGTCAGTCTGTGGAGGGCACCTGAGCCTGTTCCCAGAAACCATTCTGCCCTTGCAGGCCTCTGGGACGGGAAAAGCAGCCTGGAAGATCTCCGACAAATCTTTGATTTCCTCTCCCTAACATGCTTTTTTCACTCTTTACACTCTTTACATGGCTAAGTTGAGAGTTTTCCAAATCTTTACACTGCTTCTCTTTTGATTAAAAATTTTGTCTCCAAGTCATTTTTCCCCTCTAAGAGCTAAATGGAAGCAGTTAAAAGTATCCATGCAGAAGCCTAAATTCTTTGCTGCTTGGGTTTGACTTCCATTAGATACCCTAGTTCCGCACTCTCAATTTCAGGCTTCTACAAAGCTCTTGGGCACAGTTCAGTCAAGTTCTTTCCTGTTGATAACAAAGAATGGCCTTTACTGTAGGTTTCAATACCTTATTCCTCAGTTCCACCTGAGACCTCATCAGAATGATCTTTACTGTCCAAAGTTGTATCAGCATTCTGGTCATGACCTCTTAACCAATTTCTAAGGAGTCCCAAACTTTTCCTAGTCTTTCTTTCTTCTAAGCCCTCGCCAGAATTCAGGCTTTTTCTAGCCTGCTCTTCCCCTTTTCTTCCAGCCTCTTCTCATTACCCAATTCCAAAGCCACTTCCACATTTTCAGGTATTTATTATCAGTAACACTCTGCTTGGTATCAATGTTCTAAGTTCATTATCTGGAACACGAAGCTGTATACTTTATAAAGAAAAGGAACTCATTTCTTAATTACAGAGGCTGAGAAGACCAGGTCGAGGGGCTGCATCTGATTAGGGCCTTTTTATTGGCAGGGACTCTGCAGAGCCTGAGGTAGCTCAGGGCATCACATGATGAGGGGGCTGAGCATGTTAGCTCAGTTCTCTTTTCCTTTTCTTATAAAGCCACCAGTTCCATTCCCATGATAATCTTTGAATCCATGGATTCATCAACTTGTGAATAGATTTGTTAAATGAAGTTTAGCCTAAAGTTGTCTCCTTACATATTTTAAGTTCTGCCTAATGAGTTCTCCATGCGGCGGCATGGTGGCTCATACCTGTAATCCCAGCACTTTGGGAGGCTGAGGCAAGGAATCACTCAAGTCCAGGAGTTTAAGACCAGCCTCGGCAACACAGCAAGAGTCAGTCTCTACAGAAGAACAAAAAGAGTAGGTGGGCTTGGTGTCACGCGTTTGTAATCCTAGCTGCTTGAGAAGCTGAAGCAGGAGGATTGCTTGAGCCCAGGAGTTCAAGGCTGCAATAAGCCATATCATGCCACTGCACTTCAGCTTGGGTGACAAGGTAAGACCTGCCCCCCTAAATAAAGAAATAAAGAAATAAAGGTTTCTCCATGCATAGTGAATTGTAACCTAACTGTATTCCACTCTTATAAAAAGTAGCCAAGTCTCAGCCAATCCCAGGAGTTAAGTTACAGTCAATCACAGGCAGCCAACTATTCAGTGTTCAATTAATGTTAATGTTGAGCTGTAATTTATCCCGCTGTTTCTACACCTCTTTTCTGTTTAATTTTAAACTAGCTGGTTTGTTTGTTTGTTTGTTAGTTGGGGTCTCTGTCTCTCAGGGTAGAGAGCAGTGGCATGATTACACCTCTCTGTAGCCTCAGCTTCCTGGGCTTAGGCAATTCTTCACCTCAGCCTCTTGAGTAACTGGTACTACAGGCATATACCATCACACTTGGCTAATTTTTTAATGTTTTGTAGGGATGAGGTCTCCTTATGTTGCCCAGGCTGGTCTTGAACACCTGAATTCTAACAATTCTCTAGGCTCAGCCTCCCAAAGTGCTGGGATTACAAGTGTGAGCCCCCTGTGTCTGGCCTAGGCTAGGATATTTTAAGGAATAACTTGGCAGGTGGGGGACTAGGGGATTGGGAATGAGGTCATGGGGGAGTTGAAATTGTCTTCATGTGCAGAACCACTTTCTGGGAAGGAGAGTCAGAGGATCAGTAGAGTCAGCTCCTTGATATGTGTCCCAGGCCCAGGTAGAGTCATGGGTCTATCAGAGTGCAAAGCCTGAAAAAGTCTCAGGCACCAGTCTTAGGTTTTACAATAGAGAGGCTATGTATAAAGCAAGTCCTGTGACCATCCACTACTGACCCCTGGATTGTAAGCCACTATAAAAGTAACTTGTGGGCAACCCCTTTGGGTCCCCTCCCACTGTGGGAGCTTTTCTGTCCTCTAAATAAATCCTGCCTTTAAAAAAAAAAAAAGTAGCTTACTAGGAAGGTATATGGGAGTTGGAATCCCCAGAGATTAAAGCTGCTTGTATCCTTTGGTCAGACATCTGGATGATCTGTGGGACCTTAGGCTCATTGTTTAAGAGAAAATATGTTTATCAACCTTGTGAGCAGCTTTTCCCCTCCCCAGGGGTCAGGTCATGAAGATAATCAATTGTCCTTTCTATTGAAGTGACATGTAAGCAGCCATGCAAGGAGGAAAACAAATTTAGAAACAACAGATTTGTTAGCTTTTAACATAGCTGCAACTTTGCAGGACTCAAGTCTCTTCCACAGCTTTTACCCTGTGGCCCTATATTAATTTTATACAGACAGTTTCAGAGTTATCCTCCTCGGAGTAATTTGATAAAGAAGTGGAACAGGATATTTAAACACTGGTTGTTTAAAACAGGGGTATAAGATGCGTGAAGGCTTCCATCCCTTCATGAGTGTATGCTCACACTCAACATGGGTGGGACTGAAGAAGTGTCCCCAACAGATTTTCCTCTGTCTCTCTGGTGGTTCTGGGGAAGAGGGGATGGAAAAGGATGCTGGTATAACTCTACAACTCTTGCCAAGGGAGGAGTACACTGGTGTAATGACTATAATTTTTTCTTTCTTTCCCCCATCACCTTAGCTTTCCTTTTTTTCCCCCTTACCCGATGCAGTTGTCATAAGACCAGGGCTGCAGCTACAAGCGCAGGAAACAGGGAATGATTCCTAAGAAACCTTGTCAAAATTCCTAAAAGATGTGATGGGAGTAAGTTGTGCTTCACCCCATCTGGCAAAACTGGGATTGAGTGAATGCAGCTTATACTGTCTGGTGGTTAAAAAAAAAATAGCCCACTAGTTCCACACTTGTGTAACCCTACCCTATCTGAATGGGAATGGACTGAGCGGGAGGCACTTGCTAGATTAGTTCACTGCCTGCAGCATAGACAAGTACAGGGACCAAACCTAATGTCCCTTCCACAGGTGGAAAGTTTGGGTATATGTGAAGAGAAGAAAGAATAGTAGCTGAGGGTAAAGGAATAATGAATAAATGGGTTAAGAATGGAGAGAAATAGAATATTACATTAACACCTGGAAGGAGGCTCAGAGCAAGAAATGACACTGTCTCTTAGTACAATTAGACCAGATGCCCGAAAGCATGAAGCTGTCTATTTGCTGAGACCACTCCTGCTTTTGGAATCTGACAAGATAAAAGGGAAGCCTGTACACCCGAGTGGCCCAGCCCTGAGGTGCACAGTCATATGATACAATGATGGACTGAACTAATTAGTAATGGTGAAATATGATCCCAGTAATCTGCCAGTATTTTTTGAAGTGTAAATCTTTTATTATTTATTTATTTTTAATTTTTTTTTTGAGTTGGAATCTCACTCCATCGCCCAGGCTGGAGTGCATTGGCATGCTCACAGCCACCCCAGCATCGACCTGCTGGACTCCTGCAATCCTTCCACCTCAGCTTTCCAAGTAGCCAGAAGTACAGGCACGTGCTACCACACCCAGTTAATTTTTTATTTATTGTAGAGATGAGACCTCGCTAAATTGTCCGGGCTGATCTTGAATCCGCAGCTCAGGCAATCACTTGCCTCGGCCTCCCAAAGTGCTGGGATTACAGGCTGAGCCACCGAGAGCAGCCTGGGGTGTATATCCTTTAAATGTAAGGAATCTATGTTCAAAAACCAGGGGATGGACTGTGATATTGTGAAATATGTATTTGCTCTTCATCTCCCATTCCCTGGCATAGAACTACTCCTAAAAATCCTTGGAGTCTCCAAAGTGATGTGTCTTTTTTGTATGCTAATGAGATGATTGCTGGCTGGCAGACCCTGGGTAGCTTTAGGATAGGGGCTGCTCACTGGAAAAACCATGGCAGAATTAGAGGATTGGAACTTTCAGCTCCAATCCCCAACCTCCTGGAAGGGAAGAAGGGCTGAAGTTTAAGTTGATCACTAATGGCCAGTAGTTTAATCAATCATGCCTACATAATGAAAACTCCATAAAAGCCCAAAAGGACTGTGTTCAAATGAGCGTCCAGTGAATTGAATACCTGGAGGTTCCTAGAAGGTGAGTGTCCAAAGAGGGCTTGGGAGCTCCCTGCCCCTTCCTCTGCCTTGCCCTGTGCATCTCTTCATCTGTACCCTTTGTAATATCCTCCATAATATTTAACTATTAAAATATTTTCCAGAGTTCTGTTAGCAATCCTAGGAAATAAATCAAACCTGAGGAGGGAGTTACAGTAACCCTAATTTAAGCCAATAGCAAGTAAATATAGATGACAATATTGGCATCTGGAGAGGGGAAACAGTCTTGTGGTGCTGAGCCCTCAATTTGTGGGATCTATTTCCAGGTCTGCAGTGTCAGACCTGAATTAGTGGGCACACACCTGGTGTCTGCTGAAGAATGCTCTAGAGAATTGGTTGCTGGTGGGGGAAAAGAAAATCTCCACATATAATTTGGTGAACAGAGGTCACAGAGTGATTTGTGTTGTAAGACTATAGTGGGAGAAACAGAGGTTTTTTTTTCCTCAATATTCTTACATCTATTCTATTGTTTTCTCCACTTACCAAATACACTCTTGATCTCAAACCCTTGTTTTGGGGTCGGCTTCTGAGAGAACCCAAATTATGACAGGGATGCCCTTCATTCACATTGCAGTCTGTATGAGTAACGCTCCCTGGAATTGTGAACAACCTGTGAGACCAACCATGGCAACCTTATAAATATATTAAGTTTTTTATTTCAACAGTAACTGGAACAAGACAATACGAAAAAAAATTTCATGCTCTAGACATGAACATGTAAATGCAATCTATAGGTCACTGTTTTTCCAAGAAAAAAAGTAAAACCAAGGGAAAGATGAGACAATGTGTCACTTTTAATGAATAAACTTTAGACCTTCAGTTTTAGTACTGTTATCAAGTATAGTGTTTATTGAGCACCTATTTATAACTGTGCATCTGGCACTACACTTTGAGCATTTAGCATGCCTAATTCTTGAATTCATCTACTGAGTTGGGAAAAAAAACAAACAAACAGAAAGCACTTAAACATTTTAAATCTATGTAAGTATTAACCTTGCTAAAACCATTTTGCTCATCAGGAGAAAGGTGAGTGACAGATCTTAACAAAGGCCTGACCTAAATATGCCACTATACAGATAGTGTTTGAGATTCACACATAATCATAACAAGGTCTTTGTTTTAAGTTTAATGCTTTGAAAGTTTTAGTCTAAGCATAGCATTTATATATAAAAAGCAAATAAAAAGAAACACACCAGATAATGGCAGCCCTATTGGAGCCCTGCTGATTTATGCATTTAACAAATACCAAGCACCTACTCCATGTGCAGCCTTGTGCTGGGATGTTGTGGACAACATAAAGAACAATACCTGCTGGGTTTTGTGGCTCACACGCCTGTAATCCCAGCACTTTCGGACACTGAGGTGGGAAGATTGCTTGAGCCTAGGAGTTCAAGACTAGCCTGGGCAACATAGTGAGACCTTGTCTCTACCACACACACACAAAAAAAAAACCCACAAAAAACCAAAAACAAAAACAAACCAACTGGGTATGGTAGCACTTGCCTGTAGTCCCAGCTACTCCTGGAGGCTGAGGTGGAAGGATTGCCTGAGCCGAGGAGGTCAAGGCTGAGGTGGGCCATGATCTTGCCACTTCACCAGCCTGGGCAACAAAGGTCCTGACTCAAAAAAAAAAAAAAAAAATACTATATGCCATATGTTCTCTGCTTTAAAATTACTTAGAATTAGTGCTATTTTTGTTAGGAATAATACGATAGTAGAACTTCTTTCTCAGATATTATACAAGCCATATCAGCACACCAGATTCTTACTTTTATGAGAAATCAATTGCTAATAGACACTCTTTATGTCCCTGTAAAAATTCATGTGTAAATCAAACCAACATTATATTTATGTGTATTTTTTAGGTCTCCATAGATTTGTTTTAAAGGAATTGTATTTCCATCAGATACCTTTTGTATATCAATGTGCAACTCCCTTTCAAATCTCATGGGTCTAACATGTTGATGATCTGTTTCATAGTTGACATCATCAGAAAAATATCTGAGAGTAAAGGAACAGATTTAGTGTTAGTTTGTGATATTGGGCTGCTAAATGGACATTTTCAGTGACTATTCTCCCAAGCATCTGTGAGAAAAGAAGGAACAACTTCTCCCACTGAAGCAGGTTTTGGGTTGTGAAGGAGTGTATACATCCCTGCAAAATAATCAAATCATAGCTACTTTGAATTTTACGTAAAGATTCAGATATATAACTAAAATAATATGATAAAATGTAGAGTTTATTACAACACATTCCACATTTTTTGTGTTGAAACAATATCTTTGAGCCCCCTTTAATAGACATTGTTACTTTTTACGAAAATAGTGTGTACCAGAATTTCTCTTTTTTGTATCTGTGTTTTTGTTGTTGTTGTTGTTGTTGTGTTTTAATCTAGTCAGGGAGGCAAGGTATATAATACAAATCTAAAAATTAAATGCCGAAGTAAAAAGAAATTAAAAACAATAAGAAAGGGATTGGCAGTAGTGAGAAACTTCTGGGGGGTGTGGGGCACTTCATCAATAAGCGTACCTGATCTCAAACCAGGTGAAGTGGGGACTAAATTGAGGCCCAAACTTTATCTGTATGACCATTTGTATACCTAACCCTGAATTGTACCCACATCTTTAAAATAAAATTTTTTAAAAAACAAATAACAACAACAAAATATTTATCAAGCATTTACTTAGTTTTGCGAGTAAAGCTTTATATAGAAAATCCTGTTTAAATATTATGTATTGTGAGTTGAAATGTATATATTCTTTAAAAAACATGCATTAGTTAACATGCATATAAGAAAAAAATATTTGACCGGGCCTGGTGGCTCAGCCTGTAATTTCAGCACTTTGGGAGGCCAAGTCAAGTGAATTGCCTGCACCTACAGGTTCGAGACCAGCTCAGGCAACTTGGTGAGACCTCGTCTCTACAACAAATTAAAAAAAAATTAGCTGGGCATGGTAATACGCGTCTGTAGTTCCAGCTACTTAGAAGGCTGAGGAGGAAGGATCACCTGAGCCCAGCAGGTCGACGCTGGCGTGACTGTGAGCATGCCACTGCACTCCAGCCTGGGCGACAAAGTAAGACTCCAACTCAAAAAAAAAGGGAAAAAAGAAAAACATATTTAACAATAGAATAAAGGCCTATGGGGAAAATGAAAGTACACTATAGTGAGGCTCTTCTTATTTCTAGGATGAATTAATAAAAAGTTATTTTATTGTTATGATGCCAACTCTAAAAAAAAATCCTAATTTTGGAAACAGTGCTACTTGGCATTCGCTCTTTAAAGTCATGAAGAAGGACTTTCATTGTAATGCTGAAATATATCTGGAATTTATCCTATTTAAATGAAAAATAAGGATTAAAAATGACATTATGTAACTCTTCAACTTCAAATACTGGCCCACATTTTATTAACACTGCACACACTGCAATATGAGGGAGTGCTAAAGAATTAATCTTACGCTTGAGACTTGAAATCATATTAGGCACACATACACATATGCACATACATAAGGCTTAAGGAAAGCAAGGTATAAAACTGTTTGTCCCCCAAAGTTCTTAGCAGCTAGTTAAAAAGTTTGACACTGCTGTTGTTAACACAGGAGCAGAGGAAAGGTCCTCATCATTGCCATGCCTCAGACTTAAATGAAGGGACCCAGAGTGGTCAACAGTATTGGCTCTGGGTCCAGACTACCAGGATGCAGATTTCAGTTCCAGTTTCCAGGGCGTAATGTTAGGTAAAATACCTAACCATCTCTAAGAGCTACTTCCCCATGTGTACAATGAAGATAAGACCTCCCTCATAGGGTTTTTGTGAGGATTAAATTAGATTACTGTAAAGCAGCATTCCACAACCTTTTTGGCATCAAGGTTGTGGAAGACAATTTTTCCACAGACTGGGAGAAAGGAGATGAATGGTTTCAGGATGATTCAAGTACATTATGTTTATTGTGTACCTTATTCCTGCTATTATTACATTGTAATATACAATGAAGTAATTATACATCTCACTGTAATGCAAAATCAGCAGGAGCCCTGAATTTGAGTTCCTACAACTAGTCAGTCCCATCTGAGGGTGATGGGAGACAGCACTAGCATCACAGCCTCAGCTCCACCTCAGATCATCAGGCATTAGATTCTCATAAGGAGCAAGCAACCTAAATATCTTGCATGTGCAGTACACAATAAGGTTTGCAAGAGAATCTATTGCCACCTCTAATCTGACAGAAGACTAGGTTCAGACAGTAACGTGGGTGATGGGGAGTGTAAATACAGATGAAGGTCTGCTTGCTTGCCCACTGATTCCCTCCTGCTGTGCACTTGTTCCTAACAGGCACCTGGTCTGTGGCCCAGGAGTTGGTGACACCTGCTATAAAGTACTCAACACAGCATGTGGCACATGGTAAGTGTACAATAAATATTAACTATGGTCACCATGTTTGTTGTGCAGATGGCCAGCTTTGGTGAAGAGACAAAAAGTCTCTTTGTTTAGAAAAAGAGTCTTGTATAGAAATACCAGTGTTCTTACCTACCCTATAGTGACAGAGCTCTGTTACAATTTTCAACATTTGTTATTCTGTGTTCTGCTAATCCCTTTAACTAAGAATTTAGGCTCTAACTGTTAACAGAAAAGATAGGCTGGGCTCTGTGGCTCCGCCTATAATCCCAGCACTTTGGGAGGCTGAAGCGAGTGGATTGCCTGAGACCTCAGGTTTGAGACTAGCCAGGGCAACTTGGCAAGGCCTCATCTCTGCAATAAATAAAAAGTTAGCAAGGCGTGGTAGCGTATGCCTATAGTTTCAGCTATTTGGAAGGCTGAGGCGGAAGGATCGCCAGAGCCCAGCAGGTCAATGCTGGGGTAGCTGTGAATTTGCCACTGCACTCCACCCTAGACAATGGAGTGAGACTCCAATGCAAAAAAAAAATCAGGAAGGATATAAGGCACAGCAAATGAATTCTTCATCCTATCATTAACCATACTACATAGGGAAAGACAACTTCATACTTTATTTATTTATTTGAAGTCGGAGTTTCACTCTATCGCCCAGGCTGGAGTAGTGGCACATTCACGGCCACCACAAGCTCGATCTGCTGGACCCAGGCGATCCTTTCGTCTCAGCCTTCCAAGTAGCTGGAACTACAGGCATGCACCACCACGCCCAGCTACTTTTTCTTGATTTATTGTAGAGATGAGGTCTTGCCAGCCCAGGCTGGTCTTGAACTGGTCTCAGGCAGTCCTCTCATGTCCACCTCCCAAAGTGCTGGGATTACAGGCATGAGCCATTGCGCCTGGCAACTTTATACTTTTTAAGCAGTTCACTTGTCATTGAATCATTACATTTGACCGATTTATTTATTGAGCTCTTACTATGTTCAAAGCAACATTCTAGATGCTGGGGAAAATACGGACAAAAATCTACAGGTACTTACCTTTTCTGGAATAGGAATATAAACTTAAAATTATAATAATTATGCTACAGAAATACCAGGGGTTTGGTTGAGGTCCTGTTGCTCACAGCACAGAAAGGCAATCACCAAGACAATGCATATTGCCAGAGAAGCAGACATTTAATTGGATGATATCAGCCCAGGAGAATGGGAGATCAGTCTCAGATCTCCTCAAATGATTGAAGCTGGGGGCTTATATAGTGGGGGAAGGCATGTAAAACAACAGTAGGGGAGGGGTAAGGAAGCAACCATGTTAAGTCTGACATCTCATTGTCTAGCGTCTCATTGTCAGGATGCAATGTTCTGGTGAGTTTCAGTCCCTTATTGGAAGGTCGGTCTCCTCAGTAAGGAATTCAGGTAAGGCAAGTATCAGTTTTGCATTTTAAGACTGAGAGGATCAATTTCTAGTTTATTCTAAAAAAAGAAGTCCAATAAATATCAGTTCTATGGGGACATTGGGCCGGAATCAATTAGAACTTACATTAGGTTTTGTGAATGGCGGAATGACTCAGTTTTCCCTCCATACTCTCACAACACACTTATGACACCAGTTGTGTGAAGGTTCCCCCCACATATTAAGCAAGCTATCAATTCTGCTGTAGACACCAGCTGCAAGTTCTTTAATTCAGTTCAATTCTGACACATCTATATGCAGATAGTGTAAGATCCTGCAGGTTGAGTGTTCAGTCCAACACAACTGCCTCATACTTCTGATGCTAATCTCAAACTCTCTAGATTGTTTTACCTGTGCTCTGACTGATCAGCTAGAGGGGGTTCCCATAACCCCCTCCTCGGGTTTGATTAATTTGCTGGAGCATTCACTGAACTCAGGAGAAGACTTAGGTTTACCAGTTTACTACAAAGGATACTACAAATAATACAGATGAGATGCATAATGTAAGGCATGGAAAGGGGCATGGAGCTTCAGGGACCTCTGTGTGTTCCACTATCCAGAGGCTCCTCAAGCCCAGTCTTTTTTTTTTTTTTTTTAATGAAGGCTTCTCTACACAGGTACAACTGATTCAATCATTGGTCTTCAGGGATCACCATAACCTTCAGCCCCTCTCCACTCCAGCAAAGGAAAGAAAAGCCAGCTGGTGTCCACTGCAGAATTGATAGCTTGCTTAATATATGGGGGAAAAAATCTCCATACATCTGGTGTTGGCAGTGAGAGTACAGTGAAGAAAACTGAGTTTATTCTTCCATTCATAGTACCTCATGTAAATTCTAAGAGTAGGACTGAAAGTCCCAATCCTCTAATCTGGCCTTGGTCTTTTCAGAGACCTGAAGCTACTTATGCAATTGCAAGCCAAAGGTCAACTCATTAGTATACCAAAAGACACTTAACACTTTGGAGATTCTAAGAATTTTAGGAATTTATGCTAGGAAGCGGAAAGAAGACCAAATAAATATTTCACAATATTACAGATATACACAAAGAAAATAGATATGGTATGCTTAGGGTCTAATCTGTAGCCAGTGTTGATCAAATTCTCGAAGATGCAAAACTAGTATATTTTACTGATAAGTACTGTTAAATTAAGTTTAGCCTAAAAGGTCTCTCCATATATAGTGAATTGTAACCTGCATGAATGTGTAAACAGACTGTAACCTACCCTTGGAACAAGTAGTCTCAGCCAATGACAGCAGCTACATTTCAACCACTGAGGTGGTCGACTGTTCCCAACTGTTCAAGCCCTGTTCAAATAAGTAACATAGAGCTGTAACCAATCCAGCTGTTTCTGTACCTCGCTTCCACTTTCTGTACATCACTTTCTCTTTTCTGGTCATAAATCCTTTCTACCCATGTGACTGTGCTGGAGTCACTCTTAATATATTGTTTGGGGGGCTGCTCAATTCACAAACCGTTCTTTGCTTAGTTAAACTTAAATTTATCTAAAGTTTTTCTCTTGGCAAGTTTGCCGTAGCTCACATCTGTAATCCCAGCACTTTGGGAGGCCAAGATGGGAGGATTGCCTGAGCCCAGGAATTCAAGACTAGCCTAGGCAGCATAGCAAGATCCTCATGTAATCCTCCTATCTCAACCTCCTGAAATGTAAGCCACACACCCGCTCAGAACTTTTAAATTATAGTACTTTTGTTTGTCTAGAATCATCTTCACTTTGCTATCATTTTTGAAAGATAGTTTTGCTGGGTACAAAATTCTAAGTTGAAAGTTATTTTCTAGCTGGGTGCAGTGGCTCATGCCTATAATTCCAGCACTTTGAGAAGTGGAGGCAAGAGGATTGCCTGAGCTCTGGGATTCAAGACCAGCTTGGGCAACTTGGTGAGACCTCATCTTTACAATAATTTTTTAAAAAAATTAGCTGGATGTGGTGGCACACACCTGTAGTTCCAGCTACTTGGAAGGCTAAGGTAGAAGGATTGCCTGAGCCTAGCAGGTTGAGGTTGCAGTGGCCGTGAGTTTAGCCACTACACTACACTCCAGCCTGGGCAACAGAGTGAGACTCTGACTCAAAAAAAAAAAAAAGGTTATTTCTGTTAGCACTTTGGAGTTATTATTTCACTGTCTTCTGGTTTCTATTCCTGCTGTTGAGACATCTCTTGTTAATTATTTTCCTTTTGAGGGTGATCTCTTCTCTGGCTGTCTTTATTTCATTTGCTTTTGGGTAATTCAGTTTCACTACAATATGTCTAAGTGTGGATTTCATATACATATTTTTTATCCCACTTGGAATTCCCTGGGGTTCCTGAATCTGTGGAATGTCGTTTTCCCCAATTCTGAAAGATTTGTGGCATGGATATATATGTGTGTGTATATGTAATCTATCTATCTATTATATATACACACACTATATATATAATTTAAAATATTTCCTCTCCTCATTTTCTCTATTCTTTTTTTTATTATGTCCTTCATGTCTCTTTATCTTTCTTTTCTATTTTCCATCTGCTTAATATCCTGTGATCCATTAGGGATAATATCTTCAGATTTTCTTCCAATTCATTAATTCTCTCTCCAACTGTGCCTAGTCTGCTATTTAGTCTACCTATTGCTTTTATAATTGCAATGATTATACTTTCATTCTAGCTGTTGTATTTGGTTCCTTTTAAAATCTACCTGGTCATACTTTGGTAGTCTCTTTTTCCTTACTCATGTTTTAAATTCAAGCAATTCTTCTACCTCTGCCTCCCAAGGTGCTAAGATTATAGGTGAGAGTCGCTGTGCCTGGCCTGTTTATTTCTTATTCCTTGTGCATTTAAAAAAAAATTTGTGAAATCACATTTGACTGAGTTTACTTTGAGAAATTCTGAGGCAATTTAAAGAATATTTTCCTGCATAAAGGATTTATTATTTCTGCTGTGTGCCCAGGGGTGCTACAAACCTAAGATCATTTTAGTTTCTTTGTCCTGACTATAATAAATATACAGATTTCAACCCCAAATCCATGTGTGAACAGGTTATATGTTCTGTTATTTTTATTGTTTTTCCTCTCAAAACTGTGACAGAGATAAACAAGTTTCCTTATTTTCTTATGTTACTGTAGGGGATTTTCTTCAGTCACCCATTCACTGAGGCTGTAGCCCATCCCAGTATTTTTATTTGGCAGGGGGTGGGGAATGTCTAGCTTCTCCAACGTGTATGGGCCTTGAGACCTGGTTTTCTGGACCTCTGAAAGCTATATAACAGGGATCCCAAACCCCCTAGGCCATGGACCAGTTTGGAACCAGGCCTCACAGCAGGAGGTGAGCAGTAAGCTAGCAAGTAAAGCTTCTTCTGCATTTATAGCTGCTCTGCATCGCTCTTATTAATGCCTGAGTTCCACCTCCTGTCAGATCAGCAGCAGCATTAGATTCTCATAGGAACACAAACCCTATTGTGAACTGCACATGCTACGAATCTAGGTTGTGTGCTCCTTATGAGAATCTAATGCCTGATGATCAGAGATGGTTATCCTAGTGCTGGGAAGTGGCTGCAAAATACAAAATAAGTGAGGTTTGACTGCACATCCCCTCCTACTCCGGGAAATACACATAGAATTGTCTTCTATGAAACTGGTCCCTAATGCCAAGAAGGTTGGAGACTTGTGCTGTATATAACATCCAGCAGGACTCTAGGTTCCTGATCTTTTACCCCCAAATTAGCCATAGTTCTTCAATTAGTTATCTCTCTGATTTCAGCTTGGTGTTTATTTTTGTTGGGGGTAGGTGGAAATATTGGGGGTTTTCCTTATTTTCTTGCAAGCTCTACAATATTTAAAAGTGATTGGGCATGGTGGTTCATGCCTGTGATTCCAGTACTTTGGGAGGCTGAGGTGGGAGGATTGCTTGAGCCCAGTTCAAGATCAGCCTGGGCTACATAACAAGACCTCATCTCTATAAAAAATTAAAAAATCAGCCAGGCATGTTGGTGTGTGCCTGTAGTCCCAGCTACTTGAGGGGCTGAGGCAGGAGAAAGGATTGCATGAGGCCAGGAGGTCAAGGCAGCAGTAAGCTGTAATTGTGCTTCTGCACTCCAGCCTGAGCAACAGAGTGAGATCCCAACTCAACAACAACAACAGAAGTATGTTTACATATTATACTTTATCCAGTGTGTAGCTGTTTAACTATGTAAAGGTCAAAACACCTAGCTTGGTATGCTGCCAGTAAAGAAGTCATAAATAGTTTAATTTTCAAATCTGTTTTTGTGAAAAAAAAATGGCAGAGTTCTTACCAGATATAAAATCCTTAGTGTTAATGATTTGTAAATTGCAAAGATAACAATAATGGTAGGTACAATTTACTGGACATATAACTATATGCCAGACACTTCATGTATAGTAAGTCCCCGACATACGAATATTTAAGTTGCAAATTTTCAAAGATGTGAATGTACGTTCACATGTCCAATCATGTAAGTTAGTTCACATGTCTGGCGACATTATCACAGGTGTGTGGCCTCTACAAGTGATTGTGCTTTTGTGTAATTTATTGAAGAGTACTGTATATTTATTTATGTATAATTTGTATGACTAGTATTGTAAACCTATTACAGTATGGTACTATACACCTATTTCTGTTAGGTACCTAGCCTAACTTTGTTCAACTTATGAACAAATTGGACTTACAAATATGCTCTTGGAATAGAGTTTGTTTGTATATAGGGGACTTACTGCATGTTGTTTCATTTACTCAAGAATTAGACAATATTATCTCTAAGCTACAAGTAAAAGACTTGAGACTTAGAGAAGGTAAATCATTTTTCCAAACACACATAGTAAGTGGCAAAATAAAGTTTGTCTGATTATAAATTATGTTTCTTTTCATCAAGCCAGATTGCCTCCCTAACCTAATAAAACCCTGCAATCATAGAAGACAAAACCATTTGGAAAATGTTATCAGCTATATTTTAAAGTGGGAGACTGATTAGAGATCGATTTGGAAGCATAGTATCTTTATACTCTTTTTTTTTCTGAGTTGGAGTCTCAGTCCATTACCCAAGCTGGAGTGCAGTGGCACACTCACAGCCACCCCAGCGTCAACTTGCTGGGCTCTGGTGATCCTTCTGCCTCAGCCTTCCAAGTAGCCAGAATTATAGGTGTGCGCTACCACGCCCGGCTAATTATTTATTTATTTATTGTAGGGACAAGGTCTCACCAAGTTGCCCGGGCTGGTCTCGAACCCATGGGCTCCGACAATCCACTCGCCTCGGCCTCCCAGAGTGCTGGGATTAAAGGCTGAGCCACCAAGCCCGGCCTCTTCATACTCTTGATAATGCATTTGATTTGGTCAAAATCTGACAATCCCTTCAAAACTTATCCTGGATCAAAGAAATATACAAGAGTGAGAAACATTAAACAGTCAAGCTGAAAAAGAGGCACACTTCAGTCATCGAAGAACATCAGAAACATTTTAGAAGTAGTAAATGTGTTTGTTTTGTGCTTCTTTATTCACTGCCTTATTTCAAAGAGAATTTAAGATAGCTGACAAGGATATATAAAATTCAAGAAATAAATTAGAAACAGAAGAGGAAAAAAGGAATAAGAAGAAAGAAAAGGAAAAAACAAAAAGCAGTAACTTTAAAATAAAAATGTATTCCATTGAGCTCTGTATACTTGTTATGGGGCAGGTGGCAAATTTGGCCCTAAGCTTTCTAAGGCCAGTCTAAAACGGGAAATCTGAGCAGTCATGAGTCATCATGTGTATATAATAAAAACAACCAGTTGTTCAAAAGAAACATATATGACTGATCCCTATGAACAGGATCAAAAGTAATTCACAGAGTGCCTCATAAAGCAGTACTGTATAATGAAAAGAACACCATACTGATCATGTAATAATCGTGACATTTTTTTGTGAGTGAAAAGAGAACTATTAGACATTATGCTGGGACAACAGGTGTAAAGTGGGATAATCCCCCCAAATCGAAATGTACACTCACTCTGCTTATAGTAATCACAACGACATGTTTTTTTGAAAGAAGGATTTATTGAGAGGACAGAAAAGCTCTCACAGTGGGAGGGGACCTGAGGGGGTGGCCCACAACATGTTTCATGTATTATTATCGCATCCTTCAACGAAAACTTATTGCATACAAAAGAGCAAATGAGTAAAAGCAGCTCTACTGGAGTTTAACACAACATGACTGGTTATAACTTTCAACTGATCTAATCAAACGGTAGATTTTAGAGCACCCTAGAGCAATAGTAAAAAACCCAAATGGTTTCTTCAGGGGCTAGGGTGTTAACATTGGAGTGTCAACTGGCTAGATGTAGGATCATAGAGAATGGTGAGTGATTAAAAAAAAACAGTCCTTTGGAAAACAAAATCCATCTATTGCTGAATTTCATTTCCAGCTAACAGGAATAATGGCATATCCATATAGTATGCTTATTTGATGTCTATGCCATCAGCACTCAACAGTCAATAGACTTTTTTTGGGGGGGGATTGAGTCTCACTCTGTCCCCAGGCTGGAGAGCAGTGGCACACTCACGGTCACCCCAGCGTTGACCTGCTGAGCTCAGGCTATCCTTCCACCTCAGCCTACCAAGTAGCTGGAACTACAGGTGCGTGCTACCATGCCCGGCTAATTTTTTGATTTATTATAGAGATAAGGTCTCGCCAAGTTGCCCAGGATGGTTTTGAACCCACGGGTTCAGGCAATCCTCTCACCTTGGCCTCCCTAAGTGCTGGGATTACAGGCTTGAGCCACTATGCCCAGTTCAAGGGATCTATTCAAATTTCTACACCTCACTCCCACCACCACTCCCCTTACCACTCTCAGATGCTTTGGGGTCAGAGAGAGAGCTTCAGTTACTTGAAACCCTTTGGCTATATCTGTTCAGGTAGCTTTAGTTGGTGTATTTGGTGTAGTTGCTGTAGTCTCTCCTCCTGTTCAAGACACATTCCTCCACGGGATATCACCTCCTCAGCCTTCTCAGGTATTCGGTTTTATTATTTGTTTACACTCTATTCTCTATCCTCAAGTGTCCCTTTCTCCAGGCTCTTGTCAACATAGAAAGGCTGTCAGGTATCTTTTATCTTTAAATATACCAGACTTTGCCCTTCAACATCCACCCTTTGCACTCCAGCTTCTGCACTGTCTCCTCCACTATCCACAGCTTCCACCAAGGGAGCCTCCAGGTACTGCCTTCCTCATCACTTCCTGTTCACTCCACAATATCTTCCAATCTAGACTCTGGTCCTGTCGCCACTATTGATATAGTTGTTGCCCAGTGACTTCCTAGTTGCTAAATCCAAAGAACAATTTTCTCTTATCCTCTTATGGTATTTGTGACAGTTGACTTATTTTTAAACTCTCTCCTCTCTCAGTGTCTGGAATAATACTGTTTCTTAATTTTCCTCTAACATGCCTGCACATTCTTTCTCAATTGACATGATGGGGTGTGTTAAAAGACAAAATTGGCCAGGTGTAGTGGCTCACGCCTATAATCCCAGCGCTTTGGGAGGCTGAGGTGAGAGGATTGCCTGAGCCCATGGGTTCTTGATCAGCTTGGGCAACTTGGTGAGATCATCTCTACAATAAATAAAAAAATTAGCTGGGCATGGTGGCATATGCCTGCAGTTCCAGTTACTTGGAAGGTTAAGGTGGAAGGATCACCTGAGCCCAGCAGGCCAAGGTTGCGGTGACCATGAGCGTGCCACTGCACTCCAGCCTGGGCAACAGAGTGAGATTCCAACTTAAAAAAAAGAGACAAGATCACAACAAATTTAGTTTAAAGACTTTAATTGACTTTCATTTGCAGTTCTATAATTGGGCAACATCACGTTCTATAAAACAGAATGGGTGTTCCAATGAGCTGAGCAGAAGAGGTGGGCTTTTTTTTTTTTTTTTGAGTTGGAGTCTCGCTCTGTCGCCCAGACTGGAGTGCAGTGGCCGCTCCCAGCCACTGCAGCCTCGACCTGCTGGGCTCCGGTGACCCTTCCGCCTCAGCCTTCCCAGTAGCCAGAATTATAGGCATGTGCTACCACGCCCAGCTGATTTTTTGATTTATTGTAGAGATGAGGCCTTGCTGCCCAGGCGGGTCTCGAATCCGTGGGCTCAGGCAATCCACTCACCTCAGCCTCCCAAAGGCGCGGGATTACAGGCTGAGCCACCAAGCCCAGCAAGAGGTGGGTTTTAAAGACAGAAAAGGGCGGAAGAAAGCAGAAACAGATCAAAAGGTATAATATTCGGTTCAAAGGTACTTTCCTTATAGGATTAAAACAGAGGTGCTTTCCTTGGTATGCCAGTCTTGTTTTTTGGAAAGCTGGTCTGTTTTTGGAATTCAGTATGATTACATGGTACCTGGCATGAGTGACTCGGCTATATTGCTTGGTCTGGGCTGTTGGAATCTAGTGCAGGAGGCAAGACCACAATAATAGCCTCCTATATATTTTATGTAACAGTTGTTTGATCATCACTTAATGGCCTTCCTCTGTACATCATAAGCATGGAGCCTTCAACTAACACCTGTTGACAAATCCCAAATCTGCATCTCCAGACCATTTCTAAGCCCCTGATCTGAATAGTCAAGTCCCTCTGCACCAACCCCCAACACACATTCTCCCTGTGAACTAATGTCATTACCTTTCTTTCTTTTTTTCTTTTATCCAAAATATGTTTATTGGGATGGTTTCCCATTCATCTTGACTGGAGTGCTTTTAGTGCTGCTTTTTCCTAAAGGAACATCCTTCTGTGAGGCTTGCTTTTTCTCCTGTGGGCTGACAGGACAGTGGAGCAGCCAACACACAAAACTACTGTTTGTGCATGGCTGAAGACCGTGGTGATTTTATAGCATCCCGGGCATTTCACATCCATGAAATAGGAGTTGGGGCTCTGCACCCGGCACTTCTTCTTGTGTTTCCTCTTCTCCTCCTCTGGAGAGGGATGAAGGAGATCCTTTGCGAGAGACATGTTCTTGTGGAAAGGCTCATCACCTTTCATTCACTTATTAAAGGTAGTCATTTAAGAATTATCTTTGATAACTTTTCCTCTTTCCTCCTACATCTACCATCTAATTGGTCATTAAATCCTAATTCTCTCTCGAGTCAGTCCCCTCCTCTTCTACATCACCGCCCTAATTTAGGACATTTCTCAGTAGGGACATGGTAATAGCATTCTAACTGGTTTTCCCACTGTCCTCTTGCCCTCTTTGTCTATACTACTGCTAGAGAGACTTTCCAAAGTTGAAAGTTTAATTGTGCAGAACCTTTTCGATCGTTTCCCATTACCTTCATGACACATCCTTAGTTACTCAGCATGACATCGAAGGCCATTCACAGTCCAGCTTTCCTGAAAGTAGTCAGTCTAAACTGAAGCACTCTTGATACACCATGCCCTCTAACCTCTTTTTCTGAGTTATCAGTGTTAGGACTTCAGTGTTAGTCCTTAACATGGAGTTGAGATTTCTCCTCTTGAAGGGTGTTTTCCTTGACTCCCTAACCAAGATGAGATGTGTCTCTGGAATATTCCTACAGCACTCTGTGCTTGCTTCTGTTAGGGCACTCATATCAACCCTGCGGGTGCTAATTTACTTATCTGGACCCCTTCTTTAAACTACAGGAATAATAATAGCATTTGTTGAAAGCCGTGTACCAGACTCTGTACTAAACACATTGCATGCATTATTAATCTTCACAACAATCCTAGGAAGTAGATACTAATACTACTTTTGACTTGCAAGTGAAGAAACTGAGCTTAGAGAGGTTAAGCAACTTCCTCAATGTTATAAAATTATATCCTAATCTTTTTGGAGGCAAGAATTATGTTTTATTTGTCTATGAGGCAAACTTGGCAAAGTCTGGCGCATGGCGGTTCCTCAATGAATATTTATGGAACAAGTGAATGAAGAGTTCAGAGACAAAACTGAGGCAAATACACAGAAATTTAAGAGAGGCAGATTTTAGTTTAGTGTAAGAAAGAACTTTATTAGCTAAAACTATATAATGGAACTGATCATTCAAAAAACAGTTACATATGGCACTTACCACACTGAAGAGTTCAGAGGTTTCTGGGTGCTAGTAAAATTTCACGGGACTGTATAAATTATGGGAAGGCAGAGAATGTATCTTTTTTATCACTGTATCCTTAGCTTAGCACATAGTAGTTCAATAAACACTTGCTGGATGAAACACACATACATGCAGACACATCCCAACAGTGTGTCTTTACTGTTACATGGGACCCATGGAAATATATGCCACAGAAGGAATTTCTGCATTAGGTGGGGGACTGGACCAGATCAGTGTTGCCACACTGGAAAACTAGTTGAATTGTATACCCTGGATCCCAAAAGTGAGAGAAAAAGAGAAGGAAAGAAAGGAGAAAATCACCAAGTCAAAATTATCATTCCCAAGGCTGAGGCAAGACTCAACTAGTAAAAATCTTCCTTAAATACTCACAGGCAGATAGTGAAGAAATAGTGGGCTGCATGACCTCTGAGGTCCCTGCCAAATTTCAAATGATTTCATTCTCATTTATTGACCCTAAATATAAAATTGAGAGGCTACACTCCAAGATACTGATGGCTAGGCCCAGAATTTGTTAAACAATACTCTCAGCACGAAGGATATGGTGTACAGAGATAAATTCTTAACCTTATAAAGTTTATATCCTTTTTTCTTTAAAGCAGGATTTATTGAGAGGACAGAAAAGCTCCCACAGTGGGAGGGGACCCGAGGGGGTTGCCCAAGTTTATATTCTAGCAGAGTATGGGTGCTGGAGACAAACAATAAACAAGATATTTTAGATACGGTGTCCAGAGAAGGTAGCAAGAGGCCAGAAGTGACATTTTTTTTCTTTTTTTAAGTCAAGAGTCTCACTGTTGCCCAGGCTGGAGTGCAGTGGCACTCTCATGGCCACCGCAGCCTGGACCTGCTGGGCTCAGGCGATCCTTCTGCTTCAGCCTTCCAAGTAGCTGGAACTACCGACATAGGCCACCACGCAGGGCTAATTTTTTGATTTATTGTAGAGATGAGGTCTCGCCAAGTTGTCCAGGCTGATCTTGAACCCATGGGCTCAGGCAATCTTCTCACCTTGGCCTTCCAAAGTGCTGGGATTATAGGCATGAGCCACTGTGCCCAGCCAGAAGTGACAAAATTATAGGGACACCATGACAGTGGTTACATCCTACAGTGCTGGCCTCTACAGTCCTTGGTACAGTACTACTCAATGGGGTCTTGGAGCAATTTTTGACACTAACTCTGTAATACTTTAAAGATCTTTCTGGGCAGGGCATAGTGGTTCACACCCATAATCCTAGCACTTGGGAGGATCGCTTGAGGCCAGGAATTCAGCACCAGCCTGGGAAACACAGGGAGACCTCATTTCTGTAAAAAATTTAAAAAATATATAGCTAGTCATGGTGGCATGTGTCCGGAGTCCTACCTACACAAGGCTGAAGCAGGAGAATCCCTTGAGTCCTGGAATTGGAGGCTGCAGCGAGCTAGGATCACATTACTGCACCTAGACTATAACAGAGCAAGACCCTATCTCTAAAAAATAAAATAAAATAAGCTGGGCTCGGTGGCTCAGCCTGTAATCCCGCATCTTGGGAGGCTGAGGTGAGTGGATTGCCTGAGCCCGCGGGTTCGAGACCCGCCTGGGCAACTTGGTGAGACCTCATCTCTACAATAAATCAAAAAATTAGCCGGGCGTGGTAGCGCGTGCCTATAGTTCCAGCTACTTGGAAGGCTGAGGCAGAAGGATCACCGGAGCCCAGCAGGTTGAGGCTGTGGTGGCCGGGAGCGGCCACTGCACTCCAGTCTGGCGACAGAGTGAGACTCCAACTCAAAAACAAAACAAAACAAAACAAAAAACTATGCTTGTGCAATGACTGAGCATATTAAAATATTCACTAGTGAAAAAAATCACTTAGGTAATACATACATATACTCAGTGAGTATGTGTGTGTGTATATAAAAATTATGTAGGCAAATGCAGGGGAAAATGCTAATAGAACATATACCAAAGTGGTAACAGTGGTTACTGCTAGGGAGAAGACTGACTTGGGTGAGGTGTGTGGGCTAAAAAGGGTCTTAAACTATGTTTTAACTTTTTACAATAGGAATAATATTTATATTATGTGGCTCAAAATAGAGAAAAAGAAAAGGAAAGACAACATAAGACATCAACATAGGACGGGTGCGGTGGCTTACTCCTGTAATCCCAGCACTTTGGGAGGCTGAGGCAAGAGGATTGCCTGAGCCAAGGGTTTGAGACCAGCTTGGGCAACTTGGTGAAACCTTGTTGCTACATCAAGAAAAATTAGAAAGTTGTGGTGGCCCATGCCTCTAGTTCCAGCTACTTGGAAGGCTGAGGCAGAAGTCTGAGCCCAGAAGGTCAAGGTTGCGGTGGCCACGAGTGTGCCATTGCACTACAGCCTGGGTGACAGAGTGAGACTCTCACTCAGAAAAAAAAAAAAAAAAGACATGGGCATAGACAGCTGGAGGTAATGACTATACCTGTAATCTCAGCACTTTGGGAGACTGAGGCAGATTGCTTGGGCCCAGGAATTAGAGGTTGCTGTGAGCCATGATTGCATCAATGTATCATTCCAGGTTGGGTGATAGAGCAAGACTGTCTCCCCCCTAGTCCCCCGCCCCCCAAAAAAGACACTGGCTGCCCAGTGCGATGGCTCATGCCTATAATCCCAGCACTTTAGGAGGCTGAGGCAAGAGGATTGCTTGAGCCCACAGGTTTGAGACCATCCTGGGCAACTTGGCGAGACCTTGACTCTACAATAAATCAAAAAATTAGCTGGGCATGGTGGTGCATGGCTGTAGTTCCAGCTACTTGGAAGGCTGAGGCAGAAGAATCGCTTGAGCCCAGCAGGTCGAGGCTGCGGTGGCCAGGAATGTGCCACTGCCCTCCAACCCAGGTGACAGAGTGAGACTCTAACTTAAAAAAAAAAAAAGGCACTGGCATAGAATCATTCTAGGTCTAACCTCTTATGTTATCAGGAATGACTTAACTTCTCTTGGTCTCAGTTTTTCTCTTTATGAAATATACAGATTAGCTGATCTCTTAAGCTCTGTATTTTATGATGAGTTGTCAATTATAAACTATGCCTGAAATCATTAGGCCAATGTGATATTAAAATCTAAATACCAGGAAAATTGCTTAGCATTAAGGAGAATGTAAGAAGTAAAACAGAAAGTTTCATTCTACTATTGTACCAAATCATGGTATATATGCACAAGGAATATAAAAGGCAATTTCAGCTGTTGTCCTTTGAAAGACAACACAGAGCTAGAATAGATCTATAAGAGGGAAATTAATAAAATCCAGGTGAGGGGGCAGAAAAGGAAAAGAAAAAGAAAAAAATTCAGATGATAAATAGCTTTTGAATGAGAAAGAAAAAAAAAAGCAGACCTTATCTGTTTGAAAATAAAATGCTAGTGAAGTACACAGCACTCTGAAGTAGCCCTTTGAATGCAAGGGACCTTGTGAAGATGTCTACATTTTTAAAAAATAGTTAAAAACAATTTTTTTTTTTTTTTGAGTTGGAGTCTCACTCTGTCACCCAGACTGGAGTGCAGTGGCCGCTCCCGGCCACTGCAGCCTTGACCTGCTGGGCTCCGGCAATCCTTCCGCCTCAGCCTTCCAAGTAGCCAGAATTACAGGCATGCGCTACCACGCCCGGCTGATTTTTTGATTTATTGTAGAAATGAGGCCTCGCTGCCCAGGCGGGTCTCGAACCTCCGGGCTCAGGCAATCCACTCACCTCAGCCTCCCAAAGGCGTGGGATTACAGGCTGAGCCACCAAACCCGGTTTAAAATTTCTTTTTTTGAATTGGGGTCTCATTGTCACCCAGGCTGTGGTACAGTGGTACAATTACAGTTCACTGCAGCCTCTAACTCCTGGGCTCAGGCAGTTCTTCTACCCCAGCCTCCAGAGTAGCTGGTACTATAGGTACATGCCATCACGCCTGGCTAATTTTTTAATTTTTGTAGAGCTCATGAGGTCTTGCTATGTTACCTAGGCTGGTCTTGACCTTCTGGGCTCAGGCAATTCTCTTGTCTTGGCCTCTCAAAGTTTTGGGATTACAGGCGTGAGCCATTTCACCCGGCAAAAACAAATTTAAAAAAATTATCAAGTATGCAACAGAAACTAACTCATCCTCATGATTCTAAATTGTCCTCCATCTTTTTTTTTTCCTTTAAGAGATGTGGTCTTATTATGGTGCTCATGATGACCTTGAACTCTAGGGCTCAAGCAATCTTCCCATCCCAGCTCCTGAGTAGCTGGGACTATGAGTATTTCACCTTTTTAATTCAGGGATGGAAGGAAAGATGTGATGATCAGGGATACAGAGCATAACAAGGGTTAGAGATATCTGTCACATACTTGATAATTTTTCCAAAAATTGTGTTTTTAAGTAGTCATTTCAAAGAGGTGTGGCCCATGGCAAAACAGCTACAGGGAATGTCCTGGTTTTGAGTGAGAATGACCCATGCATAGAATATGGTAAGTCAAATTATACTTCTACAATATTTCTTTTCTCTTTTTTAGATTGGAAAATATAGTTTATTTAGAAAGTAAATTAGAGAGAGAGAGAGAGAGAGATTGATTCACCTCCCCAAGGTAGGGAAGGGGGCCAAAGCTAAGAAAATATGGTGGCCATAGCTCAAAGAACACATGACTTGGCCAGTGCTTAACAACAGTGGCATCTTCTGCAATATTTCTGACATCTATTCTCTGTCCTCTCATTCTGTCAGTGAAGTCCTTACTTCCAGTTTCCTGTTTTGTTATGATGGTGGTTTACTACATTCCTTACAAGTCACCTCCTGTTCTCAATCTATGCCAAGACAACTGTTTTCACCAGTTGTGTACAAGTAATAATTTAAAAAGTCAAACATATGTTTAAGAAGTCAAATCTGTCTCTATCTGCAATTATCTATAGTAATGCAATTCCTCTTCTTGTATTCCCATGTGCTTTTTTAAAAAATAGGATCTCAGGCTGGGCTCGGTGGCTTAGCCTGTAATCCCGCGCTTTGGGAGGCCAAGGTGAGTGAATTGCCTGAGCCTGTGGGTTCGAGACCCACCTGGGCAATTTGGCGAAATCTCATCTCTACAATAAATCAAAAAAATTAGCCAGTCGTGGTAGCACACGCCTGTAGTTCCAGCTACTTGGAAGGCTAAGGCAGAAGAATCGCCGGAGCCTGGCAGGTCAAGGCTGCGGTGGCTGGGAGCGTGCTACTGCACTCCAGTCTGGGTGACAGAGTGAGACTCCAACTCAAAAAAATTAAAATAAAAAATAAAAAATAAAAAAAATAGGATCTCACTTGGTTGCCCAGGCTGGAGTACAGCAGCATGATCACGGCTCACTACAGCCTCGACCTCCAGTGCTCAGGCGATCCTCCTGACTTAGCCTCCCAAGTAGCTGGGACTACAGTCACATGCCACCATGCTTGGCTAATTTAACAACAACAACAAATTTTTTTTTTTTTGTAGAGACAGGGTCTCGCTATGTTGCCTAGGCTGGTCTTGAACTCTGAGCTCAAGTAATCCTCCTGCCTTGGCCTCCCAAAGTGTTGAATTACAGGCGTGAGCCACTGTGCCTGGTCCCCATATGCTTGAATGAGATGGAATTCACTGCAAAAAACCAAAATGCCCAGGAATTGCTCATATTCCTGTACATACATACATATATCATTTGTGTAGCACAATAAAAATGATTAAGCATAACAGCCTTCATGAAAAAAGTCCAAATCTCAGACAGGTCTCAAAATAACTCTCTGGCTTCTATTCTTTTTCACTCTCACCCCTGCAAAATGGGCTCATCCACAGTGGCCAGTCACTATTTCCAAACCATGCTCTACACTTTCATGCCTTTGATTATCCTAGCCCTCTCATCCTCATTCATCATACCCATTATTCTTACTTTAAGGTTCTTATAAAGATCCCAGACTTTTCCAGGCAGAGCAAACACCTCCATCACATTCCTTGATCACACAGAATTATTTCTATGTCCATTCCTTCCTCCCATCACTCATGAACTCCAGAACTTAAGGTCCTGTACCTTCTTCAACCAGCTTATCTTAGCATACTGCCTGGCTGACAGTGTTCCAGCAATGGTAGTTTGAATACAGATAAAGTAACAGCAACAAAACATCTGGTTCTAAGGGATATTAAAGAACTCTCCAGTTGTTTATGACTGATTCATTTAAGCTACTGTGTGAAAATCTCCTATTTGAAAAGGCCTTCAAAGGCAGGAAATCTTGTAACTTTCATTAGTAACACTTTCCTGTGTCAAATAGCCCTGTGTAAAGTTCTTTTACACAGGAAAGTCTCACAAAATTCTGCAGAAAGAATGCCTATGTTGTCAAAATATGAATTTCATACTATTAAGGGTCCTCTAAAAAACATTATAATCTAATGAAGAAAACATGTTTTACCTGACACTCCCAATGTGATCATTTTAAAACTGATTTAATGATTAGATAGCAGTATTCTTCCCTGTTTTTTTTTTTTTTTTGGTCTTTTTTTTTTTTGAGCTGGAGTCTCACTCAGGCACCCAGTCTGGAGTGCAGTGCCATACTCATGGCCACCCCAGAATCGACCTGCTGGGCTCCAGCGATCCTTCCACCTCATTCTTCCAAGTAGCCAGAACTACAGGTGCATGCTACCATGCCTGGCTAATTTTTGATTTATTGTAGAGACGAGGTCTCGCCAAGTTGACCGAGTGGGTCTTGAACCCACGGGCTCTGGCAATCGACTCGCCTCAGCCTCCAAAAGTGCTGGGATTACAGGCTGAGCCACCGAGCCGGGCCTCTTTTCTTTTTCTTTTAACTCAAAGAATTCCTTCATGTATTTTCCTTTACCTCCCGACACTTCATAATAATTTATGGTCTTCAATATGGATTAGATTCCCCAATTGCAACATACACTCATGGATCATCTTAAAAGTCCCTACATCTCCAAGGAATCTGCAAATTTCCTTTTCTACTAATAAGAAAGATGGCAAAGTTCAGTTCAGTGTATTACACTTGGTAACTAAGACTCCCCCAAATGTTCTTGCTTCAGAGGTCTGAGGACCTATTACTACTACCTGTACAGCAGTGGAGTTCCTTTCTTTTGGTACCTGTGTACTTAAATACTCTTTAGCAAATCCAGTAAACTTTTAAGAATGTCAAGGAGCCTCTGACAGATGAGCAGAAAGCCTATGGGAAAGCCCTGGAAGAAGCTCTATAATATTAAGTAACAGGAATAGGTAGGTGGAATTCCACAAATTCTGGGAAACTATAGGGACTCCAGAAAGGAGTGGAAACATAAGTACATAAACTGTCTTCTTGGGAAGCAGGAGGTAAGAGTATGAAAAAAGTTTCAGATTCCCAGAGGGATAAATGTTAGAATGAAATGAAATCAGTCAGAATTTTCTGATGTCTATACCTAACAGTTTTGAAATACTTCATGGTTTATGAACAGATCTTTTATATGGTTAAGTTTGTAACATTTCAACAGAAAAAATAGCTGATCATGATGCTAAACATGAACCTATAAAATAGTCCATTTAAAAATATTCTATTTTTTCCAAGTATAGAGAAAAAAAAATAAGAGAATGCACAAGTTATTTCATAATAATTTAACGAGTCAGAAGCTTACTAGTTCATTTAAAAATTGATTGGATAGTAACATATTCAATAATATATATATTGATCTTTATATCGGTTAGATGTATTACAGGATTACACAGAAGGAATACAGGCCCTTGTCCTCAAGGAGCTCACACTCCAGTAAAGGACTGGGCACGTTTTGTTAGACATATGTGTTCAATATTTAACAATATTTAGGCTGGTATTTCCCAGTGTTTTCCTTAGAATACCAATACTCTAAAAAGGGCAGGTATATTTAAGAAGAGGCTATAACCAGAGGATAATACAGAAGGACATTAAAGGTACTGAGAAGTCTTATAGTAAAATACTTTAATTTTATTTAACTTGGAATTTCCCAAAATTATGTAATGGCATAATTTTTTTTTGGTAACCTAACACTTATAAGCAGATCATGGCACACTTTGGGAAATGCTGATTTGGGCACACAATTTTCTTTTTTTTTTTTTTTTTTGAGTTGTACTCTCACTCTGTCGCCCAGACTGGAGTGCAGTGGCTGCTTCCGGCCACCGCAGCCTCGACCTGCTGGGCTCCGGCGATCCTTCCGCCTCAGCCTTCCGAGTAGCCGGAATTACAGGCGCGTGCTACCATGCCCGGCTGATTTTTTGATTTATTGTAGAGATGAGGTCTTGCTGCCCAGGCAGGTCTCGAACCCATGGCCTCAGGCAATCCACTCACCTCTGCCTCCCAAAGGCGCGGGATTACAGGCTGAGCCACCGAGCCCGGTTGGGCACACAATTTAAAAGATGTATTCTAATATATTTTTGAAGACACTGAAAACAAAAACTTTTAGCAGCTTCACATTTTTAGAAAATATACAAAAGAATATGTTTGTAAATTCTTGGAATGGTATTCTGAAATAATTTGAGGTATGGGGTTAAGGAATTGAGAGTAAATAACAAATATAACAGCTTTCCAGAACCACAACTATATATGATGTAAATTATGTTTTATGAACACTGAAAATAGCCCTAGAATTTTACAAACAGATGATTTGAATATATAATTATTTTGTTAAAATCTGTTTTTTCTGGCTGGGTGCAGTGGCTCACGTCTGTAATCCTGGCACTTTGGGAGGCCAAGGCAAGAGGATTGCCTGAGTTCGCGGAATCAAGACCAGTCCAGGCAACATGGTGAGACCTTGTCTTTCAAAAAATTAGCTGGGCTTGGTAACACATGCCTGTAGTTCTGGTTACTTGGAAGGCTGAGGCAGAGGAATCACCGGAGCCCAGCAGGTCAAGGCTGGGGTGACCGTGATCATGCCACTGCACTCCAGCTTGGGCGACGGAGTGAGACTTCAACTAAAAAATAAAAAATAAATGTTTTTTCTGAATATAAACTTTTCAGACTGTTTCAAAGAAACATCTTAATCTGAGATCAATTTTACTTATATTCTTAATTACATGTAAGAGGCACACACAACATTACATGTTCCATATTCCATTTGTTAACATTATCTTTCTGTCCTTTTCTGAATTTTAAGTTTGCATCTCTTCTTTCTCGATGCTAGCTAATGGAACTCAAGTACTTAGGCACTTGTAATTGCTGGTTAACAAAAAAGAAACTTAGCAAAATCAAAAGAAAAAAATGTTTACTCTTACCTATAGCTGTGGAAAAATAGAATTCTATCCTGTATCATAAAATTGCATTATTGAATATTATTTCAAACAAAATAGGCTTGTCAGACACCTGGATTTCGGTATTGCTATATTCTATGAAAATAATTCGTAAATTTTGAACTCTGTAATTCTGCTTGTCTGACTTAACAATTTGTGGCCTTGTTAACATTCAAAATAACATTCTAGCAGGGCACAGTGGCTCATGCCAATAATCCCAGCACTTTGGGAGGCAGAGGTGAGAGGATTGCCTGAGCCCAGGGGTTTGAGACCAGCCTGGGCAACATGGCCAGATTTCATCTCTACAATTAATCGAAAAATTTGCTGGGTGTGGTGGCGTGTGCCTATAGTTCCAGTTACTTGGAAGGCTGAAGCGAAGTATTGCCAGAGCCCAATAGGTCTAGGCTGTGAACGGTGGCTGAGAGCTTGCCACTGCACTCCAGCCTGGGCCTCAGAGTGAGACTCTAAAATAAATAAATAAATAAATAAAATTCTGATTTCTGATAGTTGCCTTTGCAAATTTGTTAAGCTGAGGAAAAAAAGTATGGTGCATTCCTTTTCTTACAAATATATGGTAACATATACATTTTATTATGAAAGATTTATTTAAAGAGACTTGGCTGTCAAGTCTTGTCTAAATTAATAAATGCTATGACCAAAACAAACACTTGTGTGTAATATTGAAGAGGGAATGGCAGCTTGGAGGAAAAATAAATCAGTCTCTGGATATCAGTCTCTTCTTAATACAAGGTAATACAAACTTTTGCTTTCTTCATATTCTTCCTAGGTGCCAGAAAATGCTGTCCTCACCCTATACTTCCATTTCTCAAAAGTCATGACAGCTTCTCCTTAAGCTTTTGTGTAGTTCTTGATTATAGACAATTGTAAAAAAACAATAAAGTGCTTCACTTCTGGAGGAGCTAAAATATCTAGTCCTCAGTCTCCTCTCTGTGGTTCTTACAAAATACTGTTGCTGTTACTAAACTTCGGTGGTGGCGATTTCTTGTTCACAAGGCATGGTTGCTCTTATCTTTATTAACCAACTGATTTCCTCTGCTAACTCATTCAGATGTTACTATTCTTCAAGATCAGGTCACAAACTAAACAAAGAGAATTAATGCATAAATAAAATCACCACTCTTGGGAACCCCCCGTAAACATTCAGGTTAATATTGTGCATGTGTTGCTCATAAGAGTAGGTTTTAGTGATTATGTGCACTTTTATAGGAAAGGCAGAAATATATGCAAGAAGGTTGGCAAAATCTTTATTGCTAGGTTTGGAAAAGCATTTTGTCTACTTAAAATAATCACAGAATACACTTTATAAGATAGATTGTAAAAGTAGTTTGTAAGTCCAGCAGATTTTTCTACCTTTGCTACCTCTTCATCTAGAAACAATAGGACAGTATAACATCTAGTTGGGATTCATTTTTCTTAAGAAATCTTCTGCAACAAGATTAGATTTTTCAGGTTCATTAATGGGAGACATAGCCTGAATCTCACCTTAAGGGGGCCTTCTCAAGTCCTCCTGAGTACTTGTCAGGTATAAAGATCTTCTGTCTTGAATCTATGTTTTATGTTTAAGATGTTCATCTTACCTGTCAATTTCTCGAGCTCCTGGGCTCAAGTGATCCTCCTTCCTCGGCCTCTATTATTAACTTTTTTTTTTTTTTTTGCAGATACAGCGTCTACAAGAAAGTTTCTTGGGCACTTTCTACTTAAGCCACCAGATTAATGGTATAGCTTAACAGATATAGCTTCTGGTAGTGCTGAAACTATTCAGACCTTCTGTGGTAGAGCTTCTGTCCTAACCCCTGGCTAGTAAGGAAAATTCAACCCCATGCTTTAGACATGACCCAAAAAACCTTCCAGATCTGTTCCAAGTGAGTCCATCATGAAACAACTAAAATCTCTAGAAGACAGCATCTAATTTGGCCATCTGTCAGTATGGTCTTGTCTCTGATCTCTTATGATGGTTCTTAACTAGATGGTAATTTGTCTCCCCTACGTATAGTCCAACTTCTGCTTCCATGCTTTGAGCTTTGGCTGTGGCCACTTCTGAACTGGATCCAAAGACTACAGAACTTTAAAGGCAGATCTACTGCTCTGAAAACCTTTCTGCAAGGAATCTATTTAATCACTTTCTTCTTGGAAAAAGGAAAATCCTTACTTGAGATCTGTTACTCAAAGCAAGAGAAAGGACTGTTAATCTCTTTCATCAGAGAAGACTGGCAAATGATAACCACTAGTATGACAAGTGCATGACACTTGAAGGTTGCTTCTTGCTACCTTAGTTCATTTGGGTTGCTATAACAAAATACTATAGAGTAGGGGGCTTAGAAATAACAAATATTTACTTCTCACAGTTCTGGAGGCTGGGTGCTGGCAGACTTCATGTCCAGTGAGGGCCTGGTCTTCTGGTTGTGACCTCACATGGCAGAGGGGGAAAAACCAGTTCTTTGGGGTCTTTTTCATAAAGGCAGTATTTCATGTGGACTCTGCCCTCATGACCTAATCACCTTCCTGAAGCCTTACTCCTAATGCCTTGGTAGTTAGGATTTCAACATGTATTGAGTCTCAGTTAAAATGTGGGGAGTGTCTGCTACCAAAGGTTGAGTAAACTAACCTTACTGAAAATAATGGACCTATCCTAGTTACTGCTCTTGTAGTCTTGGCTATAAAAACTCTTAAGTTACAATAACAATGCATTCCATAAATGCTGACTATGTTGTCAATTACCGTAGAATGTTAACGGAGAAACCCTTATCATACTAGTCAGTGCCTTTACCTGAATAACATGTGCAATGTTTGGACAGTTGGAGGTAAAATCCTGTAATATTCAGGGCATGGTACTAGTTTGTCACGATAACATTTATGGGAAAATATGGAGGTAATGCTGAACATTTGGCAACTCATACCCCTGAGTTCTTATACTATGTTAATGGGAACTGAGAGCTCCCTGGCACTCTGATTCTGGGTGAAACTCCAGCTTTAACTTGTGACTTTGAGTACAATACCTTGCAAAAATACCTATTTCATTTACTGAGCCTATGCTCACTCATAGTCATGTATATTTGGCCTGGCTTTGTATCTTCCAGTACTTCCCAAGGGGGAAACAGTCATAACATTCTCATCGAGTGAGGTTATACAATATCTTAGAAATACCAAAAACTATTAAAATAAGGTAACTATAAGACTTCTATAAATCTGCTCACTACTGAAAGGATGGCCATTGCATTAAGGTCCTATAGAATCACATAGCTCAGATTTTCATTTAGCCAGCAAAGAAGTGTATGTGCTCTCATCAGCAAGGAATGATGCCCTTATATTCCTGGCAATTCGAGCAATGAAAAAAATAATTTTCCAAGCTGCACCAGACAGAGCTAGGACTTTCTTTTCTTTTCTTTTTTAACATGGGCTGGTAGCCTTTTATAGACCCTTTAGCAGTTATAAAATTGTAAAAGGTATTGTAGTGAGGCTAAAAATGTTAGTCTATATATGTAGCAGTAATATTTATAAAAATGTTATATAAGTTGTAGCCTTAAGAGACTCATTTCAAATGTTCTTACCTGGTTATTAAGCAAGCAGTACACATGGGCAAACAAAATCTAAGAATAAATGATAAAGAATTTCATGCGGATTCTAATCTAAGATAAAGTATTGCTTGAGAAGTCCCAATCTCATATTATGAGCTCAGTTTTCCCAATAATTCCCTAAAAAAGGTCTTCTAGTTTACTCTAGTTCTATTTTTATTTTGCTTATTTTAGGTCACTTTCACTGATCAGTTATTTGTTTAAACTTTTATATACTACTCTTTAAATTATAAATGATTCAGATAAATTTATGGCTTTATGCATATTTGCTTAGCAACTAATTTGATTCTGGAAATTGGATTTTATTAGCACGACAGAAAGTTTAGCAGAAAAAGCACTGATTTGGGAACTAGGCTTGTACTGAAATGTTTACATTTTAAGAATGAGGCTGGGCATGGTAGCTTATGCCTGTAACTCCAGTACTTTGGAAGCCTGAGGTGGGAGGATTGCTCTAGTCTAGGAGTTCAAGACTAGCCTAGGCAACCCTAGGCTAGCGAGACCCTTCTCTGCAAAAAAAAAAAAAAATTAGTTGGGTGTGGTGGTGCACTCCTGTAGTCCCAACTGTTTGAGAGGCTGAGGTGGGAGAAGTGCATAAGACAGGAGGTCGAGGCTGTGGTAAGTTGTGATTATGCCACTGCACTCTAGCCTGAGCAACAGAGTGAGACTCTGACTCAAAAATAAAAAATGAAGTAAGAAGGATAAGCTCAATGTATAAGTTAAATCAAGTACATCAGCCTAACTAGTGGAGCCTGAGTAAAGCACATGTTCTTTCTCAAAAATGCTTCTCAAAAATGCCCTTTCCCTTTGGTTCAGTAGAAAGTGGGCCAAAAGGGAACATCTTGATTTTTTTTTTTTTTTTTTTGAGTCGGAGTCTCACTCTGTCGCCCTAGCTGGAGTTCAGTGGTATGCTCACGGCCACCACAACCTCGACCTGCCGGGCTCAGGCGATCCTTCTGCCTCAGCCTTCCAAGAAGCTGAAACTACCGGCATGTGCCACCATGCCCGGCTAATTTTTTTATTGTACAGATGAGGTCTTGCCATGTTGCTCAGGCTGGTCTCAAACCCCTAGGTCAGGCAATCTTCTCGTCTCTGCCTCCCAAAGTGCTGAGATTATAGGAGTGAGCCACTGCACTGGCCTTAATGTTAACATACATGTAAAACATGACAGGATGCTAATTTCCTCCCTCTACCCAAAACAATGCATGGAGTTATGGAATTTAACAACAATTAGTCACATAAAATTCTAATTACCCCCAAAAGAGCACAGAAATAATAGCAATTTGGAACATGTAGAGATTAGGACTGAACTAGTCCAGCTTTTAAGGTTATGCTGAACTGAAGTCTAAAGTAGTAGCTCACAGATAAGTTACAGACTGACTTGGGATAAATTAGCCCTGTGAATGATTTCTACAAGAGTAAGGTCTGGGCCACCACCTAGGTACACTCCTCAGAAACTGCAGCAAATGGCAGCACAGACAGCAAGCACAAAGGAGAACACGAAGGGGCTACACCATTGGAAACTCTCTGATGAATGTCATCCCTGAATATAGCACATGCTACTACTCACAAAATGGTAATAAATTAATATATATCCCTGGGCATTCCCAGTTAGTTATGTGAAGAATTATATTTGGAGCCTATTTTTAACTAACATAATCTCCCAACAATACATTTTCAACAGAGGGCACACCAAAAAACGGCTATGTGCACTTAACCTAAACTTTTCTATAAGAATCTTTTTTATGCAGCTCTTTCAAAAGAATAGATTTTTGAGGCTGAGTGTCAGGGCTCACTCCTGTAATCCTAGCATTTAAGAGGCTGAGGTGGGAAGATTGTTGAATCAAGGAGTTTGAGACCAGTCTGGGCAACAGAGCAAGACCTCATCTCTACAATAAGCCAAAAAGTAGCCAGGCATGGTGGCATGTACCTGTGGTCCCAGCTACTCAGGAGACTGAGGCAGAAGGATCATCTGAGCCCAGGAGGTAGAGGCTGAGGTGAGCTGTGATCACACCACTGCGCTCCAGCTTGAGCAACAAGAGTGAGACTCAGACTCAAAAAAAAGAAAAGAAATAGATTTTTGTTTGTTGTAATTCTTTCAATTTGGTGAACTAAAACTAAAGTAGTATTCCTTAACTAATGTTTAAAATGCTTTTCCCATTAGGCCAACAGCACTCAAAATAAAAAGCAACACCTGAAGCAATCTTACTACTTGTCTTAAGCACATAGAGCTTAAACAGGGTCCTTTAAAGATGTCCATGTCTGCTAAGACCTTCTCCCTTGAAAAATGCAAATAAACACATCTTGTTTCATAGGGCTCATGGACTCCTTGAACACCAAAAACAGACCACAAGTTATCTAGCTGGGAATATACTATTATTTCAGAAGAATCTTAGGAATGAAAAGGAATGAGTGTATCTGCAGTGGGCACAAACTTACCTAGGGTTTTGTAGTACTGATATCACTACTATTTTTAGTGGTACCAACTTTAATGGAGTAGAAAAACAATAGAGGTTAGTAAATAGCAGTATAAAGGATGAATTCAGTTTGGTGGGAAGAACAAATTTTTGCATACTCTAAAAAAAGAAAGCTTCTTTTCAGTTTCCAGAGAAACAGGAGGACCGTCATTTAACTTCTGATTATCCCTGAGTACCATAATTTAAATGGGGTTAAAACTGATAAACGTTAGAAACAGGATCTACATTCCATATTTATTTAGCCTATCAACAATTACTGTTAGCTAAATGTTATTAATGTTAGTATTGTTAATAAAGAAGATTGGTTATAAAAACATAGCACAACAGTCTAAAATTTTCATCTTTGTTTAAAATACCTGCAGGCATTGTAGTTAACTGCTAAATATTATGTCAGTCATTCTGTATTCCTGAATAACTGTTTATTATTTTTTACAATCCCATAGCTAACATCATACCAAGTAACTTTATAAATGCTTCTCACGAACATTATCACACAAAGACTATTATAGAATCTTCAGGTGTATGTACTACAAATCATTTTAAAGAATCATGCACCTTAAAAAAAACTGTTTTCATTGAAACATTGGTTAGAATTTCCTTTAATGTATAGCGATAGGCTTCAACAATTTACATTGGCTCTAGCTGAATTTCCATTTTGATGCTATATATGAATAGTGTGTGATATGTTTTCAGAGAAAACAAACGCTAAATAAATTATTATTAAGTTAACACTACTCTGAGTAATGCAGTTATGAAGGAAAACTGTATATACTTTCACGAAACCTAATTATTAGTTTTGCATTTCAGCTTAATTCCTATTTTATTGTTTCGCCAACAAGACCGCCAACTCCTTAAGCATTACAGCTAGTCAAGAATTAAATCTGCATTAAATACAGAATTAATTTGTCTTTGGGGTTTAATTTTTTTTTGATTAATAGCAAAGTGCAATGTCAAGAAGAGTCAATGTACCAAAAAATTGAAGCAGAAAATAAAAATTCATTAAAACAATTTCTGTTTGTTTGCTCGGTTGTATATTTATTACATTCACTGAACATTCCCTTGCTTTTCCCATAATTAAAAAGTTAATTATTGGAATCACGTATTTTGTATATCCAAGTTTTCAAAGAATGTGATTTAAATGTTTGTTATTAACATTACAACACTTTGAGTAACAGTAATCCTAACACCAATTCTAACACTAATGTGATGCTGTTTTGTACACAATATTTGTCCTTATTTTAAACAGAATTTTGAATTTAACTTTATATTAAAGATCCTGCTTAAGTATTAAACATTAAGAACCCTCTGGTCTGAATATTTCTTTATAACTCCTTTTTTCTTTTTCTTTTTTTTTTTTTAAGAGAAGAGTCTTGAACTTGTGGGTTCAAGGAGTTCTCCTGCCTCAGCCTCCAGAGTAGCTAGGACTATAGGTGTGGGGCACTGTGCTCAGCTTCATTATAACCTTTTAAAGCTAGCACTTAAAAAAAAAATCTACTACTGGGGTACAATCTCCTTGAGGAACAAATCATTCTCCCTTCCCTCACCTCTTGTCCAAGATAGGCATTCAATAAATATTTACTCAGTGATTCAGCGATATACATTGATAATAAATAGTTCCATGGTTTAGTAATTGTTCTCCTAAAACTTTCAGAAGTTATTAAATACTATAAACTGTGTATAGTGAGCACAGTCAGTTTGTGGACAACCTCTGTTTTCAGTGATCAAAATAGATGAAATAATAATCATGGACAAATGTTGCACATTAAACTCGTAACAATTGTAAAAATTCAGGATTAAATAAATGACCTAAACAACTACTGAGACTAACTCCTTGTCAAAAGTACACTTGGGAATTCTTCTCCAAGAGTATAATTGCCTAAAATTGAACTTGTTAGTTAAGTCTTATTCAAAAGCCTTTTAAGTTGAAAATTACCACTTAAAAAATAAATCACACTGGATTTAATGTACAAAGCATAATCTCTAATATCTAGTAAAAAGAAACTTTAAAAATTCCAAAAAAGCTTAACGGACCCTTTTGGGCCAACTCATTCGGAAATTTGTCTACAACATTCAGAGTATCTGCATTAAAATTACCCTAATCCTCAATAGAATAAACTATTTCCTTATCTTTTAAAAGCTTAGTCACCTACCCTTTAGAATCATCGTAATAGAAAGGCATCGTCTATGATTTGCTATTGTAGTCAGATTTTCAAATAAGAGAAATTAGCTCACGTAAAAAAGTACAGCAGTAAATACAGGCAAGAGTACCAGCCACCAAAGCATCCTCACATCTCACCAAAAGTACCTTTCTTCAAGCGTCATCTTTAGAGAAATATTGATTTAATGGCTATTGACTTGTTTAACCAACCATATCATTAAAAAAAAAAACCTTAGAGTAACCTAAAATCCAAAAATTTAGCCAATGAGTTGACATACCAATTGCTCAATTAAGTCATTTCAGCTGCTGTAATCATATACCTGACATGCTTGATTTAAAACTGGATACAGTTTTTTTAAGTTTAGTTGAATGTGGGAATTTTTAACTTATCACAATTTCTTCACTAAGTAATATTAAAACTGACAAGAATCAAAGACTGATAAAATAACAGACATCTCTAATTATACTGTGCAGGGTTTGCAGTTACATATCATTGCTTTGAATTTTTTCCCATCAAGGCTTTGTCATAATTTCTCATCAAAACAGTATACTATACACATTGAAATGCAACAGTTTTCACTGTTATTGGTCATTTAAAAATAGGAACAGTTTCCATTAATGCTTAAAAAATATGAACTACATTTTATGTCTTGTCAGATTAGTTGGAGAAAATCTATTGTAAAACTGTCAGCACATCTCTAATATTACTTTCCCAGGATCCACCTGCTCTATGCTGCCCACTATAGGAAATGCAATATGGTAATAAGAAATGTAATACTATGCACTAGGGTTACTGGAGTGCAGTCTCATAAAAAATATTCTCTGACTCTACTTGGGTGCTGAATACGGTGTTCTTGCAAGAGTTGCAGACTGATTAGTGGCAACCACATTTATTAACTCCAAAGGACATCAGTAGCAACAGACAGGGCCAGAAAGTGTATCTCGGTGACCCACACACCAGGAGTAGACACCGGGTGCGGCAGGGCATGGGGTGTGGAACTTAGCGATGAGGCGCAGCCTGCAGAAAGCTGCACTTCTGCAGTAGCGAGGAAACCTGAGGGTCAAAATCAACACAAACTAAACACTTTTAAAAAGTCATGTAAACACAAATGATTGCTTCAACTGAGAAACAACATTTAAGATCAATTATTCGTGTAATGCCTGCTTCAACAGATGAACCTCATCTTTCTTTAAACATTTACAACACTCTTACAAGAAAATACCGTTAATAGCCTACTTTTATATTTTTCTAATCATGGGGAAACTGAACCATGTTAAGTAATCCGACAACACCAAGTTTGACATTTATGCTTTTAGTGTGACTAGAGCATATACAAAATGCGAAGAATTTAAATTCTATCCATCAGATATACTTTAGGACTCCATTTTGAGGATAACAGCCTCTTCTACAGAAAAAGAACTGTTTAAAGTCAATTCTCCAGCTTCACACCTTACATTTTTTTTAAAAAAAAGGTTTTAAAATATTAGCATCACTGCATGTCGGTAGCCTTTGACACTTGCTCTGAAAAGCAAAGCACTACTGTATATGCATGCTTGTGTATGTACACACATTACCAGCAGTGACTTCAAAGTGGCAACCTTCTCTTGGAAAGTAAAAACCTGTCATTCCTCCATTCAGTCCTTCGGTTTAGAAATAAAGGCAACTCGGTCTGCCCACCGCAGACTGAGATACTAGAAAAGGCGTCCTAACGTTTCACCTGAGGCCTCATTTACACACAATCCGAAGTCCCGATTCGGACGACTTAAATTCCGGCGTACACGCCTCGGTTCCCGGTGCTGCCCCATCAGCCCGGGCTCGGATTCGCCGGCATCCGCGAGTACAGCCCGCTCCCGGCAGCCGGGCTCCCGTAGCAGGGACCTCCGGGGCTCCCGAAGCCCGCGACTCAGACGAGGGGTGCCGGCGGGGCCGTGGACTGCGGCATTCGAAAACTACCGAAAAGTCTCGCTGCACGGGTGGCGCGGCCGAAGCCTCCGAGGCGGCCCGGGCGACCTCCGGCGAGATCCCGATCAGCTGCCGGAAGCGTGGAAGAGCAACCAAAGTCACTAGGACGCCGCGGCCGGTCCCCGGAGCGGTCAGCGCAGCTTTCCCTTCTCCCCTAGTTACAGTTACCCCAGCAGCTTCTGGCGCTCCCTTCCATAAAATGAAAAAGTAAAAAAGCGGAGAGCTGCTGGAAGTCGTTGATATTTTCCGTCTAACGTGGTCCCCTAGGCTCCATCCCTTAAGTAGGATTCCCAAACTCGGACGCAGCCTCAGCGGAGGTATTCCATGTTGACAGATCTCTCGCCTCCCACAAAATGGGGCCGAGGAGGCGGCCGCTGTCTCCTCTATGGGCGCCGCCATTTTGTGAGGCGGCGGCGGCAGGAGCCCGGGGTGTGTATAATGGTTGAATAGAATGACCCCCTCTAGGGAATCCCCGGCACTGACGGTTACGTAAGGGGCTGTGCGCAAGTGCGGCGTTTAGGGAATCCGCACAGCCCGGGCCACGCAGCGCCGAGGCCCACATCTCCACTCCCCCTAAGAGGACCGGTGGGGGAAGGGCCGGCTGGCCGGGACTCCCTCGTCCCACCCCCACCCGTCGCCTGACGCCGCCGCCCGGCTTCTCCACCCCCCCGGGCCGGGTCTCCGCCCCTCGCAGGCTTCCGAGGCACTCACTGGCCCTGGGGTGTCGCGAAGTTCCTCGCCACAGCCTTCTTCCGACCCCCTCGGAGAGACAAACTTTAGCTGGGAATTAAGTCCGTTTCCTCGAGTGAGCGCCGGAAGCGCGCTGGCCCATGTTACATAATCTTTCACCACCCGATAAATTCTCCCCTCGGATCGACTGCCCGAAATACCCGTCCGGACCCTGACTGCCCTGTGACCTTGGGCTCGTCGGTGACGTTGCCCGTGGTGGCCGTCACTGAAATGGGAACAGCAACAACGCGCTCCACGTCCCGCGAGCTTAATTAACATTTGTAGTCAAGGACCGGCTCCAGCATCCCTCGTAAATGCAAATCAAGGTGGTAGTATTTGCCGAGATGTTTTGAGTCTCCCACTTGTGCCATTTTAAGTGTTAAGTTTCTTTTTTAACCTTCAAAAACATTTTAAACGAGGATCACATTTAAGACGTTTGGGAGAAAGCAAGGAAAAACCTGTCCTATTCGATATTTTTCTTAAACGCAGCAACCTTCAAGATAGCTGGCTGTATAAAGACACACATCCACGTTAATTATTATTGGCCAAGTTCGACAGATTGCTTCCCAATCTGTTTAATTATTGTTTGCATAACTTTGGTCATAGGATAATCCGGTTGGGTACGTGAAACCGACCAAAGGCTAGATGAATTAAGAGCATTACTCTACCTCCACGGAACTAGGACAGGCAGTTCACGCCGTATTTAATGGGTAGTTTGTTAAAAGTTAGCTCGTGGATAGATAATTCACGGAAAATGTGCTAAATACAGGCCCCAAAATACTAGCGTCAAGCTCATAAAAGCCGATTCCTTTAGACCTTAAAAAAAGAAAGGAAACAAATCGACTTCCTCCTGATCTGTGAGTGTCGCGTCGCGTGAGGAGTTGCCCTCGGAGCTCCCTCACCCTCCGGAGCGCCACACCGGGGCTACCCGGCGGGCGAGCGGGAGGGGACTCCGTGGCGGCCCTTCCACCAGCCGGGCCGGGGACGCGAACATCGCCTCCACCCCTAACCCTGGAACAACCGGTAGTGGCCGTTTCCCCGCGCCGCCCCTCTTTCCGCCGGCTTTGTGTGCGTGTGAAATGTGCGGCACATTGCAGATGAACCCTAAGCCCGGCGAGCCGAGTCTATTGTTCCCCGCGAGGAGCTGCCGGGGCGGTGTGGAGCCAGGCGCAGTGCCGCGGCCGGCCCTCGGGGGTCGCTGTGCGGCACTGGCTGCCGGGCCGTGGCGGCGGCGCTGGCGGCGGCAGAGAGGGAGGCTGGCGGGGAGGGAAGCGGGCGGGCGGCGCGCAGCGGCTCGGCTGCCGCCGGTGCCTCTGCCCGGGGACGCCCCGGCCTCCGCGGCCGAGGCCGCGCGTGAATGTGTGCGAGGGCCCCGCGCAGCCGGGGCCGGAATCCACGCTGTCACCCCGCTTTCCACAAACCACCACACAGACCTCCCCCTCCCCACCCCCAGCCCCGCCTGCCCCAGCCCCGCCGCCGCCGCCGCCGCCGCGGCCGCCGAAACTCTCGGGCCTCCGACCGCCCGGCTCCTCGCCGTCGGCTCGCCTTTCCCCTCGCCCGCTCGCGCGCCCCCGGCAGCAGCACCATGTTGAATCGCGTCCCCGGGCCGAGCCGCCGGGGCCGGCGGCGCTGAGAGGCGGGCGAGAGCCGGGCCGCGGGGAGGGAGGGAGGGAAGGAAGGGGTGGGGGCCGCGCTCGCCCCGCGGCTTCGCGCGGATCCGGCAGTCGCCTGCCCCTCTAGTTTCGCTCCGATTTCTTTAAACTTTTTTAGAAATTCCCCTCCCTCCTTCCCTCCTCTCCCCTGGCCTCCTGCTCCCTCCTTCCCCTCCTCCTCCTCCTCCTCCTCCCCCTCCCTCCCTCCCTCCCTGCGCCGCCGCCGCCGCCGCCGCCGCCGCCGCCACCGCCGGCCCATGACTGAGCCCCGCCGCCGCCGGCCGAGGAATGGGCTCCGGGCTCTGGTAGGAAGCGCTGGGAGCGGGGGGCGCTTTTAAAACACCGATCTGGGTTTTCTTAAAACCTCCTTTGAAAAAATAATGGCAAACTCGACGGGGAAGGCGCCTCCGGACGAGCGGAGAAAGGGACTCGCTTTCCTGGACGAGCTGCGGCAGTTCCACCACAGCAGAGGGTGAGAGCAGAACCGGGGGGCAGCGCCGGGGCGAGCCGGGGCGAACGGGGCTCTCCCGCCCGGGCCGGGCGCGGGGTCCCGGCTGACAAGTGCGGGCTTTCTCTCTCCCGCAGGTCGCCTTTTAAAAAAATCCCTGCGGTGGGTGGGAAGGAGCTGGATCTTCACGGTCTCTACACCAGAGTCACTACTTTAGGCGGATTCGCGAAGGTGAGTGGAAGTTTTAATTTGTATTTCCCTCTCGCTGGCCTCCTCCAAAAAGTCTCCTTTGACCCCGGAGTGGGCGCTCGGGCCCGGGGGGGCGGCCCGCGGGGGCCAGCGGCGTTCTTTTCGCTCCCAGCCGGTGGCACGGAGGCGGACGGCGGCGGGGCTGTTTTTGGCCTGGTGGCTCGCGTGCGCGCGGCGGGCGCGGGGCTCGGGCGGGCGGGCGGCCCGGCGCCGGCTCGCGTCCTGCCCGGTGCCCGGCCGGCCCGGCGGGGTCTGAGCGCCGCGGCGGGGAGTGCGGGCGTGCGGGGCGCCCGCCCGAGCCCCGCGCCCGCCCCGCGCCGCCCGCCCGCCCGCTCGCTCGCGAGTCAGCTCTGCCGCCGCTGCCGCTCTAGCACAGGCGGAGACACAGAGACACACAGACTCTGAGAGCAGTTTTCGTGCAACTCAAAATTAGCGCGGGCAGGTTTAACATCGATAATCGGCTGCGAAATGATCCCGGCAGCCGGGGGCACAGCCTCGGCCCCGTCGCCCTCGGTTTATACAGCTAACAAAAGAAACCAGGACCTGTCTCCAAATAGCCATCTTAGGCTTCAAGGCTAGGCAGAAGCTGTAGGCCTCAAAGAAGGGCCTATGGAGATGGATAGATCTGGGAGAGGGATCGGAATCGGCCCCGGCCCCGGCCCCCCCGGAACCCGCGGACGTCGCTGTCCGGAACAATATTGATCCTTTTGAACTTTTTTTTTTTAAGTGTAAACGGACCGCGTTGAGATTTAAAAGGGGGCGACAGAGGGACTTGCGATTGGTTATTGTCCGGGCTTCAAAAACAAAACAAACCCACCAACCCCCCCCCAAACAAAACAAGTGCTATTAAATATAGGGCTCCGTGGTGAAAACACACTGGTTCCTGGAGCCCTGGCTTAGTAACTCGTACGGATCGACCCGGAATACCCACTGATACCTTAGGTCTCTGCAGATCTCTAGAATGGGTATTTATTTCATGGTTAGGCGAAGGTTTTCTTGGATTGTGCACTTTCAGACAAGTGTGCCTATGTTTTCACCAGGTTTCGGAGAAGAATCAGTGGGGAGAAATTGTTGAAGAGTTCAACTTTCCCAGAAGTTGTTCTAACGCTGCCTTTGCTTTAAAACAGTATTACTTGCGGTGAGTAGTAGTGACTTTTCCACAGTATTTGGAAATAAGGGACTTATGGATTTGTTTTTAACAAAAGGAAACTTTGCACCCCAAACAATTTATAATCTCTTGCAAATTTCATTCTAGGAAACACTTAATATTAATAAAATGAGGTTGCAGGAAGGTGTAAATTTTCCTCACCTATTTTAGGATCATGTATGTTTTTCATACAAAATCAGTACAGGTGGTGACACCCCACCCTCTCATCTTGGTAAACATTCTTTCGTGACATTGTTATTGATTGCTTGGTATCCACTGAGGGGCAGAAAAAGGTGATGCTTAGTACAAGAGTTATGATAGTTAAGAAACTTTGTAACCTTTGGGAAAATTTTTTGTTTTGGAAACTCTTTTTAAAATTCTGACTTTCAGAAATTTTTTACAAATGCAACTTCTTGTTTGGAACTGTATCACTGAATAGTTTTTCAGTAGAGTTTTTCTACATAGCCTAACATGTTGGTTCCTTAGATGACCAGGATTGTTCTTAGAATTATTTTTTGTTGCATTTCAAGTGATTTTAAAACACTCAAAAGGATTATTATGTCTTTAGAAAAATGAGGATACTATGAAACAGGATACTTTTAATTTGGATTCTTTTTCATTCTTCCTCTTCTTTTTTGACTGCTTATTTGATAAAGTAAGTTTCTCATTCTGCTGGTATGTGATACAGTCTAGATAATATATTTCGGGATTTAATTTTCTTTTTTCCCTGTTTTTCTTCTAGGAATATTTTTATATTGTTGTTGTGGAGTCATCTTTTATTTTTTGTTTCCCTTATTTTTTTTACTTACCTTCAGAAGGGCCTAAGTTGGTGTTGTTATTTAAAACTAAAGTAATACTCTTTCTATTTATTACTTTTTAATAGCGATATTACAGGATGGGCTTTTTTTGTAGTGTAGCTTCTGCATAATTTGAATTTTGCATTTATTATTCCTTCAGATGCACTCAGTTATTCTGTATTATGCTCAGCATTCTGAAATAGGAAATGAAGTAATTGCACAGGTGTACTTTCTATTGGCTATCTGTGATTGACTACAGTCTTCAAACTGTAGTTTGGAGAACTTTGTGGAGTAGTTATTGAGCTACACAGGAAATCTAGAAGATATTAAATATGGTTAGTTGTTATCTGTTGTGTGTGTGATGGCATGTGCATCAGAGTACATTTTAAAATAAAGAGCTAAATCAATAAATAAAATTAACTTTCAAGACTGTTGAGTTAGTAGTGGGGTGAGAAATATAATTTTATATTTATGGTGCTATTCACTTGCTTATTTCCATTTATATTATTGAGAGGAACATGTTAATACTTATACTGGTTTTATGGCAGTCAGTTTGAACAATTTGGATTTTGACACTTTAAAATACTTATTTTAAAGTTTTGCCTGGTATTTGTTAGATTGATTGGTTGAAATTTTATAACCAAAAGGTTCTATATGATGTATAGGTTCATGAGATATAAATATTTTTCTAAAGAATCCACATCTATACTAATAGTTTTAGCATAATTGATTAAATGTCTAGATTTCCAGTTTTTTTTTATTTTTAATCATATATATTGTTTTTCTAGTTGTCATTTCTGTCTTAGGATTATATCATCCCTTCATTATACTTACAAGTACTATTTTTAACTGTGTAGTTTCTAGGTTGTTTGTAAGTATTTACATTTTTCTCAGATCAGTTTAGCTTTATGCTCTTATACGAAGCTGCTTTTTGAACTGTGTCCTTAGCTAAACTTGTTTTTCCTCCATATGTCACTCTTCAGGTTTGTTTTTGCAGGGTTGTAGCTAGGCTACTAGGAAAAAAGTTGAAGCATTTGTTTTGGAAAATCAAACCATGTGAAGATTTGCATGGCTTGTAAAGAAATACAAAATAAATATGCTGGTCAAAAACTGGTTACTACCAACCTTGAAAGAATTTTTTCCCTAGTAGTGTAATATTGCACAGATAGAGGATCTATATTATTCTGGGTTTACACCTTCTGGTGCAAAATCTTAACTGACAGACAAGATGCTAACCTTTAACAGTAATTCTGCTACTTACCCATAGGAGTGCCTCTTCATAGTAAGAAATAGTAATCAGGTGACTTGATAAGTTACCTCTTTGCTACATCAAATTGAATATCATGATTCTGATGAACAGATAATGCAATGTTTGACAAATCACAGGTGGAATAATTTTTAATATGAACTGCTTTTTCATTTGACCTATTGTAAGACTGTCATTACATGTGTTAGTTCTCCTTTACCTTACAAGCTTAATGTTTGCTCACATTCTCCTGTAGTTTCACTATTAATTGGATGGATGACTCTTAGCTTAGTATTTTATGACACATTTTCATAATATTACAGACATTTAAGGAAGAGAAACTAGTATGCTGGCCATGCATAGTCTGAGAGTTTTATTTCTTTTTGATACAAACATAGTTAAATATAGACGTGAGTATTAATGGCCAAAGGTAGCTTGATTGTATGAAACTTACAATTATTCAGTTGTAGATTGTCTACAAAAATCTCTCAAAGTCTGACATTGAAAATGCAGTTGATTATTTAACGTTGACATGTGATTTTTAAAAAAATATAAGTACCTGCTGATAAAATGTAAAAATATTCTTTAAAAATTGGATATTAATTATCTATGAGGTCCATTTACTTCGTAGTTCTTTTCTTGGCATGTACATCTCATTGTGTTTTACAAATATTTATTATTAGGATATTTTTATGAGTATAAAAGAATGAGGTATAATTTCACACATTTTTGTTGGTGGAGAAATTAAAGTGCAAAAAAAGTAAAATGACTTAAGGGACATTTATTAATTGGATAAAAAAGTTATGTTCATGGCACATATTCCTTAATATTTAATCAGTCTATTATGAATTCAGTTTATTACAAATGATTTTAAGAAACTAAAATATAATTGGAAGTTCCCTATGGTTAAATTTATGCCCAAGTATATCTTTGCACAATGTGTTCCATATTTACTTGGTGAATTTTATTTTTTGTTTTGTTTTGGTGCTGAGATTGGGGGACAATTTCCTATTCTTGTTTGGGTTAAGAATTTGAAGCTTTAGTATGAAGATTTAGGTAAATATTTCAAATACTTGGTGAAGAGTTTTGTTTTCACTTACGCCAATAATAGTACAGCCATGGTCAAGGTTAACTTGATGTTTCCTTTATAAAACTTGATTTTTTGGAAAGGAGGTAAAATGTCTTGGACATGAAAACTTATTGTACAAAACTATATGTTACTGACTTTCTGACACTGAAACTTACATTAAATGATTTCTTTTTACATATACCTACCTTTAAGGGCAGTCAGAAACTTATTGTAGAGTTGTGCTCATCATGGTAAATCTTCAGTTGCATTGTGAGTTTATTCCAGTTTTTTTCTTGTTGGGTAAAGCCCTTCCGTAACTTTTTTTACCAAGAGAGGGAATTTACATTTGTCATATAAATGGAAGGAATATATATTCATTTATTCTATAGTTAGTGTCCACCATGTACATCAGTTTTTTTAAGAGAAAGCCTTTTATGAATCACTTGAGGTTACGGCAAATAATTCTTCAAAACTAATAAGTAAATAAAGTAACAACTTGAATTTGTGAATTGTTAAACAGAGCTAAATAGATTATGCTACTTATTCAACAATGGAAAATAAAAGTAATATAGAGAATGTAAGAACAAATATATCTGAATAAATTATTTATATATGTATTTTAAATGTACTTTTATAAGCTATGTGTGTTTGTGTGTGTGTATATATATATATATATATTTTTTTTTTTTTTAGCAAGACCTGAATTTGATGTTTTCTGATACTCTTTTACATTTTTAAAGGGCATGCCAACTTGTTGAAAGGAAGAGTAGAAAGTGGAGAAAGTTGAGAAAGACTGATCCAAGCTTAGCTAGGATAGTGCTGTGTCCTGGAATCCATGGTTTAAACAGCTTAAATTTGCCCAAAGTAGAAATAGAGTTATTTCCAAGATAATAGTATACCGAGGTTACAGATTTTACTGAGGATACAAACTGAGAACTTTGTAATTCCCAAAAATGTGTATGTACTTTTTTTACATTTAAGTTTTTAAAAAAATGTCTATTTCTGAAGAGAAGTACTTTTTTATAATCCTACCTCTGTTTGACTATGAATTCAAACAGTATCTTCCTAGTCGATTGCATGTGAAATCTGCTATATAATGTCTTAGAAATGTGTATTGCTACTATGGGTTTTTTATATTCTCAAACTGAATGAAATTAGAAGTTGGAAAAGGAAGGAAAAACAAACATTTTAACTGCATTAGTCAATGAGCAGGTATTTAATACATGCTTTTAGGTAAAGTATTTAAGATATTTTGTTATTTTGTGAAGGCTGCTTATTGGGCATTTTCCAGACTTACTAAAGTTTAGTGGAAAATGGTTTTTGTCAGAATTGGGAGTTAGAGGACATATATGCAGAATGATATGGGGGTCAGGGGATTCTCATTCTGCTGTTTTGATCTGCCACTACCATTACCACACTCTTGGGTATTCAGAGTCACTTAGCGTAGAAATTCCTAATTTGTGCCTTGTGAAACACTAGTTTTCCTGAAATGCTAATATGTTTCCTGGAAAAGAAGACCAAATGAACTTGAGCAAAAGGCTAAACGTGGGTTCCTTTATTGCAGGACTTCTTAGAGACTTTATTTTTTTAATGTGCATTGTGGATCTTTAGAAAATTTGGGGAAATGCTATTTATTACTTCTCCTCTCTTTCTCATAGTAAATGCTTTTCCAGACATCACCACAGTGGTATATGTTGTGAAACCCCATGTTTGAGGAACACCCACTTAAGTTCTTTGGAGCACCATTTGGGAAACTGAGCTAGAAGAAATGGGGGTTAAGCAAAAATAATAATAATAATGTGGAAAATAGTGGGGGAAATGAGATGAGAGACAATTATATGCATATTTATATAGTGACATGAATATAGATTTAAATAATTTTTATGGTGCTGTTGCTTGCATCCCTTTATCATTGACTGTATGTACGAAATTATGTGGTAATGCTTGTTTTTTTGTGGTTTTTTTGTTTTTTTGTTTTTGAGTTGGAGTCTCACTCTGTCACTCAGACTAGAGTGCAGTGGCCGCTCCCGGCCACCGCAGCCTCGACCTGCTGGGCTCCGGCGACCTGCTGGGCTCCGGTGATCCTTCCGCCTCAGCCTTCCAAGTATCTGGAACTACAGGCGCGCGCTACCACGCCCGGCTGATTTTTTGATTTATTGTAGAGATGAGGTCTCACCAAGTTTCTCAGGCGGGTCTCAAGCCCGCTGGCTCAGGCAATCCACTCACCTCAGCCTCCCAAAGTGCTTGGGATTATAGGCTGAGCCACTGAGCCTGGCTGGTAATGCTTGTTAAATGCTTGTTCCAGTAGGGGACATTAAGATCATTTTGTGTTTATTGACAGGAGAAGAAAGGTCAAGAAATATTACAGTCCAAATATTAGCAGAAGAAAAGTTGAACTTGTAGGATAAGCAGTGATCTTAGTTGGTCCAGACTGGGGAAAGAACCATTGTACATGCATGACAATATATTTTTTACTGTTTAAGCTACAATATGACAAAAGACAAATGACAAAACATATGACCATGACAAATATTTTTAGTTTTCAGGCAATGGTTCATTTATTGGCATGATATTCTTTATAACAAAATAATTTATGATTTGTTTTATTTTGTTGGCTTAGTCTTCCTTACACTTAAGGTTCTTCTTTGAGCTAGCAGCCCCCAAAGGACAAGTTACTGCTGATTTTTTTTCTCTGTTGTCCATCATTCTAATTAGATGCTTCTTTTTAAAAACTGGATATTTGTATTTAAAATTCTGTTTTTTAAATTTGTCTAAACAAATGTCTCTGGATAATTGTGGCAGAATTATTCATCAGATTGTTTTGTATAGTAGGAATTGCTTTTGCTGAAATATGATGATAGTCCTGCTAAAAATTTGTATTTACTTCAGTTCTGTGACTTTAAAAACTAAGGAGTCATATTGTGAATTGTGATATTAGGGAAAAACTATTTAAAAGTAGATATTGGTCTAAAGACTAGACTTTAGTGGAGTTAAAAATGGAGATGTTAAATATTTTATGGCTTGAAATTGTAAGCATAGTGTTTATTAAAAGCAAACGTTTTGACTTTTGGATTTAAAGTAAATGTATATAATATGTTTAGTTCAGTTATCCATAGTAGAGTCAAATAAATTAACAGGTTCCTTCAGTTTATTTAAAAGTGCACAAAAATGCATATATGGTGATGAGTATTAGTTATCCATTGTAAACATGTTTTAGGCATTCACCTAGGAAATAAAACTTTTGGGGGACCTGGAATAAAGAGATGATTTAGAGCAAATTGTTACTCTTAATACCACAAGATATTCATGGATTTCATTAAGCTTTTCAGTATTGTGTTTTTAAAGTAGAGTTTAATATATAGTTTTCTATTTTTGAAACAAGGAACTTTAACTTGTGATTGAAGACTTTTTGTAAAAGGTTGGACAATTAAGTTCGTGAACTTGCCACCGTGTGCTTTCATTGGTAGCATTGTACAAACAACTCAGAAAGGTTTCATAACCTTGGTATATCAGTCTCTCACAGCTGTGTGGTGGTGTCTTGCTCAGTGGCATTCATTATTGTTCTTGCATGTTTTTGTATGCCATCGTGAGAATGTCAGAGCTTGAATTAGAGCAGCAAACATACATTATATTTCTTGTTAAATTTGGCAAGAGTGAAAGTGAAATCAGGGACATGTTAGTTCAAGCTTACAGGGATAATGCCATGAAGAAAATGGTAGTATAGAAATGGATGAAACATTTTCTGAAGAAAGATGAAATGTCACTGATGAGGTCAGGACAACCAATAACAAGCAGAACTGACAGAAACAATGCAGAAATTCGTCGAATTTTGTGTCAAAATCATCAGCTGACTGTGAGAAGCACAGCAGATCAAATAAACAACGATAGAGAAACAGGAAAATCTTAACTGAAAATCTTGGCATGAGAAAAGTGTGTGCAAAAATGGTCCTGAAGGAGCTCTTGCATCACGACAATGCACCAGCTCACACAGAACTGTCTGTGAGGGAATTTTTAGTCAGTAAACAAATAACTGTATTGGAACACCCTCTCTACTCATCTTATTTGGCCCCCAGCAACTTTTTTCTTTATCTGAAAATAAAGGAAATATTGGAAGAAAGACATTTTGATGACATTCAGGATATTGAGGATAATATGATGACAGTTCTGATGGCCATTCCAGAAAAAGAGTTCTAAAATTCCTTTAACAGATGGGCTAGGTGGTGCTTTGAAGGGGAGTACTTCAAAGGTGACCATAGTGATATTCAGTAATGAGGTATGTAGCACTTTTTAAAGGATGAGTTCGCAAACTTAATTGTCAGACCACCTATATTCATTTTGTTGTGAATTGAGAGTTAATTTATTTGTCTATCTTGCAATTACCTATTGCTGGAACCTAAATCTCTTGATGATGTCTAGGAATAGCCATCTCATTCTGAGTTGTTGCCCAAAAATGATAGATTCATAGTTCCATTAATATAATATCTAAGTCAGTGTGTTCAGTGTTTTACCCTTGTCCTACTGCAGTAGAATTTTGAGATAAGGTCACACAGAGATTGTGTTTTTGAACTTTTGACTCTTTCCTTTTTCCCTCCCCTCATGCCATTGACTTGAAGTAATACGGGATCATTTGTCCTTTAGAATGACCCAGGTTCTGGATTTGGTTGATTGCTTCCTTCTGGTGTTGATTAACTTGTTCCTCTACCCCTGAAAACTAGTAGATATAAAGACTGATAACATTCAAGTTCAGTATTTTAGACATAAAAGTGCTGTACTTTTCATTGGTATATCATGAGGCACATGATGTTTTATTGTTTCCTTTTAGTAATGAGCATTGGTTTTAGGTATTAATAGTCTGATTAAAAGTATTTTTAAAAAGAATTCCCCAGGTGATTCCTTTTTTTTTTTTTTTTTGGGAGTCAGAGTCTGACTATGTTGCCCAGGCTGGAGTGAAGTGGCACGTTCACAGCCACCCCAACATTGACCTGCTGGGCTCCGGCAATCCTTCCATCTCAGCCTTCCAAGTAACTGGAATTACAGGCATGCAGCATCACACGCAACTAATTTTTTGATTTATTGTAGAGATGAGGTCACACCAAGTGTACCCAGCCTGGTCTCGAACCCATGGACTCAGGCAATCCTTCAGGTGTTTCTTAAGTACATTGAAGTTTGAGAACAGTTGATTTAAGTATTGTAATAAAACCAATTTACTTGCTGAGATAGCTGGTTTTACTTGGCATGAAAATGTTGGTCAGGGCTACATCCAGAACAAAACCTCTAGGTGACATCTGGTCTAGGAGTACCTCTCTGTTCAAGCTGCACCTGTCATTGCTAAGCAGAGCCTGGACACACCCTGTATTTTGTCTTTGGGCTCCACTTCAGTAAAGAAAAAAAGAGAGATAAAGGAATTACCAGGTTGTAACTCATCCTAACTGTATTTACATAATTTGGATTTTTAAAAATTAATTTAAAATATTTTTTCCTTCAGTTACCCCTAATATGTAATATGTATTTAAGAGTTTCTTTACTACATAATGTGTTTTTTTTCTAGATAGTACTTTGCAATATTCTTCCCAAATGGGGTACTATTTATTTTATTGAATTCACTGATTGCTCTTTCTCTTTGTGAGGGTTTTGTTGGTCTATCTTGGTTGTGTGCAGTGGAGCTAATTTGTATAAATTCTTGTAAAAATAACAATGCTAACAATAGCTTATTTTGTTTGAGCACATTATTTTCATTTTCCAAAGCATTTTTGTATGTGAGATTTTATTTTTAATCATTTCAAATTTCAGAAATTGTTATTTAATCTTAGAATAAAAGAATACTCAGGGGAAAAAAAATTCCTGATACCACTCAAACTCTTTTCCTAGGGTATATGGGCTACTTATTTAAAAAGAAAAAAGGAGACTGTAAGTTATTTACAATTCCCAGTCTTAGGTGTCAGCCCTAATTGCTATCAGGAAAGTATATTTTACAAATTTTCAGGTTATACTTTTCCCACTTTATTTACCTCACCATTCCCTTCCCTGGTGATAGACCTGCTTTATATTTTACAAAGCATTGCCTTGTACAGAATTTACCATTATCCACAGTTGCTAAATATCTTCAGGCAGGCATAGTCCATGTTCCAGGTGCGTTTTGCTTTTATTTCTATCAGTAAATTTTTTAAATTACCATATAATGGGCCTAAGATACAAAGTTACTTTTTATGAAGCAGAATTCAAATAAGGTTATATAATAATCTAGTGTTTGGATATACATCTTACGGTAAAAGATGTCAAGAGTCTATAGTTCTGGTCTTTCTTTCTGAGTTATTACACATGGTAAAGTGTTTTGGGTGAAATTTTATTTTGTCCTTCCTCTAGCCCAGTGATTAATTATAAATAAATAAAATATCATTATAAACATAAATGAGGTTAGTAGGAACATTCTTCTGTTAAAGTAGGGTAAAGAAGAGACCATAGGTTAGGGCCCTGTCCAGAAAATACCTAACTTTTAGCATTTTAACAGTTTAAATCAGCTGAATTTAACTTTTTCTGTTATGCTACTTAAGTAGATAACACTTTCCATAATGGCTCATAGATTAAGTGAATTTTCAATGTGCTGGAGTTTAGATCTGATCACTTAGTACTTAATAAACAGTAGTTATTTACTACTTTAGTAGCCTGTACCTCCAAGTGTGCTCACAAGTAATAGGTGGTCTGTCAGGAGTGTTTAAGTGGTTTGCTCTTTTTAGTTTATATGATTGAAGTGTTGAACTTTGAATTTCTGAGTCTTTTTTTTCCCAGCTAACCCTATATTGCAATGTATTAATTCAATCTGGTATTTAAAAAATCTGTGATTTGAAGATTGTTCAGTTGAGAGAGAAATGGTGAATCCATCATTTTTCTGTTAATGCCATGTTTTCTCTTTTTAAAATTGTTAATTGGCCAGGTACAGTGGCTCAAGCCTATAATCCTAGCACTTTGGGAGGCTGAGTCCAGAGGATTACCTGAGCCCATGGATTCGAGACCAGCCTGGGCAACATGGTGAGACCTCAGCTTTATAATGAATCAAAAAATTAGCTGGGTGTGGTATTGAGTGCCTGTAGTTCCGGCTACTTGGAAGGCTGAGGTGGAAGGATTACCTGAGCCCACCAGGTCGAGGCTGCGGTGCCTGGGAGCATGCCACTGCACTCCAGCCTGGGCAACAGAGTGAGACTCTAACTAAAAAAAAATAAAAATTTGTTAATCCTATTTTGGTATCTATATGAGAAGTTTTGTTTACACTTCATCTAGAGCGGCCAATTATTTTTTTGCCACAAAATTTGCTTTATAGTCTTTTTATATGTGATGGTATATGTGTGTGTGTGTGTGTGTGTGTGTGTGTGTGTGTGTGTGTGTGTGTGTGTGTATAATCATATAATCATATAATCATATGATTACTGTTTAAAAAGTTGATATTACTATCGTAGTAATAATATGAAATTATTTAGTAATAATAGTAAAATATATTATTTTATAATATTTATATTATTATAAATTATAAGCATATGCTAAGAGCAAAAACTTTCACTAATGTCACAATGCAGTTATCAAATTCAGAAAACTCAACATGGATACAATTGTATTGTCTAATATATAGACCTTAAACCAAATTTTATCAATTGTCTCATAGATGTCTTTTATAGCAGTCATACTTCCTATTCCATCCATGATGTTATATTGCTTTTAGTTACCATAGCTCCAGTTCTTCAGTTTTTCTATGTCTTTTATGATATTACTAAATGTACTGTAAAATTTGAATTTGATTTTTTTTTTCCAGGATTAGATACAATTATGCATTTTTGGAAAGAGGTATATCATGTCACTTTGTTCCATAGTATTGTTGAGGTTAATTTTGGTTAAAGTGGTGTCCTTTTGGTTTCCCCACTGTAAAGTTACCATTTTCTCTTTTCTAATTAATAAGTAACCTGGAGGGACATACTCTGAGACTGCATACATATCTTGCTTACTGTCAGACTTCTTTTTCTTTTTGATTTTTTGTAAAGCGGTTTCACTATGTTGCCCAGGCTGGTCTTGAACTCCTGAGCTCAAGCAGTCCTCCCACCTTGGCTTCCCAAGGTGCTGAAATTACAGGCATGAACACTTGGCCTAAATTTTTACCCAATAGTTTTAATATCCACTGATGGTTCATGCTTGAATCAGTTATTACTATAATATACATAACGTTTATATTCTAACTTTATTATTCCTTCTACATTTATGGGTTGGTAGTCTGCACTAAGGGAACTTTTTTTATTCTTACCTATGAATTAGATTTTCATTTTATATAATGTTTTAAAATCTATTATTTTTCTGCATATTGCTACTTAAATTTGGCCAGTGGGAAGCCTTATAAACTGTCTCCTTTTTCTTTATAACATGTTTCCATTATTCTTGAACTCTTTCTTGCTTTTGACAAAATAAGATTTTCTAGGGGCAACCTGTGTTTTACCTACCTAGCTCTAGAATCTTCTATTTCTCTGAGAAATCCTGGTTCTTTTAGTGTGGAGTGGTATATAGAAACCACGATCTAGGTGATAAGTGTGCTCATTGCTATTGGGTTATTTTTTCTTCTAGGTCTTTTTAGAGAGCAGAGATAGGAAAAAAATATTTTATATATAAATATATATATTTTAAAAATCTTGAGGCTATGCTGATACATTTCATTACTGTTTACACTTAGTTTTTTTTTTTTACCTTCTTCCATTCCATGTGTCTCCCTTAACTTTGAGTGAGAACTCTAATTTTCTACAACAGTATTTTTTCCCATTCAGTTCTATAGTACATATGAATACTTCAAAATTGTTTTATCCATACTACTACAAACAACAAACTACCAAGTATAGCTACAGGTTTGTTTGCAGTTCTTTTTTGGTTAGACTAAAGATATATTGTTAAAAGTCCAGTTATGTACCATATAACATGTTTTAGTCAATGATGAACCATGTGTATGACTGTGTTCCCATAAGATTACAATACTGTGTTTTTACTGTACCTTTTCTGTGTTTCAGCTTGTTTAGAGACACAAATACTTAGCATTGTATTACAGTTCCCTGCAGTATTCACTACACTACAGTAACATACCGTGCAGGTTTGTGACCTGGGAGCACTAGGCTATACAACATAGCCTAGGTGTGTACTAGGCTGTACCTTCTAGGTTTGTGTAACAACACTCTGTGATGTTCACCAGATGTTGAAATTGCCTAACAATACATTTCTCAGAACATATCCCAGTTGTTAAACAAGGCATAACTGTATTGTGTCCAAAAATTAATAGCAATTGGATTTTTTTCTGGGTGTTTGTTATTTACTTGAAACACAATAAAATTCATATTTTTTCATTTGTAATTAGTTTTACATTTTCCCCTTCTCCTTGCTTAATTTTATTTGTGATATATAAAACACGATTCTAAGATCAAAGTTTAAGAAATGGTATAGTTGGAGGATGCTCTCTTCCTTTTGCTATTTCTTCTTATTAGTAAGCGCTCTCCAGAGGGACAGAACCTCTGGGATATACGTATTTTTAAAAGAGAATTTATTAGGTAGGGTTGGCTCTCAGGATTACAAGGCAAAGTCCCGTGATAGGCCATCTGCAAGCTGAGCAATGAGAAAAGCCGGTAGTATGGCACTGTAGGCTGTAGTATGGCACTGTCCGAGTCCGAAAGCCTCAAAACTAGGGAAGCTGACTCTGCAGTCCTATGGTCCAAAGGCCTGAGAGCCCTGGGGAGACCACTAGTGCAAGTCACAGAATCCAGAGAATCTGGAGTTTGGTGTCCAAGGGCATCTCATTGTGAGATGGGAAGGAAGACAGGGAGGAGAGACAGAGCAAACTCAGCAAGCTACTTATCTTCCACTCCTTTGCTTGCCTTGTTATAGCCGTGCTGGCAGCCCATTGGACGGGTGCCTGCCCACCTTGAGGGTGGGTCTTCCTCTCTCAGTCCACTGAGTCACATGCCAGTCTCCTCTGGAAACACCTTCACAGACACACCCAGAAACAGTGCTTCCCTAGCCATCTAGGCGTCTCTCAGTCTAGTCACGTTGACAGCTAGTATTAACTATTAAAGTCTTCTACCCCGTTCCCACTCATGGTTTGTTAGTAACTTATTTCCTTAGTTTTTGGTAATTCTTCTTATGTTTCTTTTTGAAAAAATAAGAAGATAACATACATATGTACTTTTTTTTTTTTTAAGAGACATGGTCTTGCTCTGGTGCCCAGGTTGGAGTACAGTGGCATGATCATAGCTCACTGCAACTTCAAGCTCTTCAACTTCTGGGCTCAAGCGATTCTCGAACCTTAGCCTCCTGAATAGCTGGGATTACAGGTGTGAGCTAGTTCGCCCGTCTCATATATGCGTTCTTAGCTCCCCTTTTTTAAGTTTAAAGTGCTTTTTTGTATTTTGCCTTTTTTTTCTTTAACTTAATATAGCTTAAAAATCACTCTAAGTTCGTGGAATTTCATTCTTTTTTTACAGCTGCATAGTGTTTTATTGTGTAACTGTATCCTAGTGTATTCAACCAGTTCCCTACATAATGACACTTAGATTGTTTTCAGTGTTGTAAAAGTAAATAACATTTCATATGAGTACAAATCTAAGTAACCTCATGCAAACCTATTTTCAAATTATTGCACATGTGTCTTCAGAGTAAATTCCTAAACTCAAGATTAAAACAGCATTCAAAGGATAAATGCACACATACTTTTTTTAAGTATTGACATTTCCCTTTGTAAAAGATGGTTTCACATTCCCACCAGCAGTGTATGACAGTACCTGTTTCCCACAGCTTTGTCGTGTGTAGTCAGGCTTGTTAAATTTTACCAACCTAGGGGATTAAGCAGTGGTTCTAGCTGGACACAGTGGCTCACACCTGGTGTCCCAGTGCTTTGGGAGGTCAAGGTGGGAGGATCCCTTGAGGCCAGGAGTTTGAGACCAGCCTGGGCAACATAGTGAGACCTCTTCTCTAGGTAGGTAGGTAGGTAGGTAGGCAGGCAGGAAGGAAGGAAGGAAGGAAGGAAGGAAGGAAGGAAGGGTATTTCACTACATTTTAATTATTGAGGCTTTATAGCATTTTTTTAAAATGATGAGTTCTTGCTATGTTGTCAGGCTGGAATGCAGTGGGTATAGCATGCTTTAGTATTTGGTAGTTCCATTCCCATCTCATAGTTCTTTTTTTACAACATTTTCTTGCATATTCTTTTGTGTTTATTTTTTCATGTGAATTTTAGTATCAGTTTGTTCTGGTTTCAGGAAAAAAGCTCACTGGTCTTTTTATGGGAATTGCATTAAATTTATAAGTTGGAGAACTGATTTTGTGATGATACTGAGGTGACCTGTCCAAGACCAATGGAAGTCTTTCCATTTGTTCAAATCTTTTTTGTCATTTGGGATCCTAAATAGGGTTTGGATATTTCTAAAGTTTACTCTTAAGGATATTATTGTTGTTGCTGTTGAAAATGTGGTGTTTTTTTTCCTATTTTATTTTCTAATTTGTTAAAGTTTTGCTTGTTTGTTTTGAGTCAGAGTCTTACTCTGTTTCCCCAAGCTGGAGTACAGTGGCACCATCATGGTTCACCACAGCCTTGGCCTCCTGGGCTCAGACAATTTGGCCTTGGCTGGGACTACAGGAGTGTAACACCACACTTAGCTAATTTTTTGATTATTTGTAGAAGCGAGGTCTTGCTGTGTTGCCTAGGCTGGTCTTGAATTCCTGGGCTCAAGCAATTCTCCCACCTCGGTTTTCCAAAGTGTTGGGATTATAGGCATGAACCACTGTACCCAACTTGGTTATTGTTTATTTATATAAAAGCTACTGAATTTTTATATTTTCTAACCTGCTGTCTTACAAAATTGTTTTACAGTTTGTGTTAGTTTTATGGTTGATTAATTATTGAGGAATTTTACATGTATACTAGCATATCACCTGCAAATAGGATTGTTTTGCCTCTTTTCTAAGTGTGTCTCTATTTTCTTTCATCTCATTGCATTGGCTATATATCCCATACAGTAGTAAAAGAGACATCTTTGACTTGATGCTGACCTTTCTCTCTTTGATGCTTCTAATACTTCCTCATTGAATAAAATACTGCCTCCTATATGTTTTGGACACAGTCTTAACTGTTGACTTCTATTGTAATAATCCTATGATATATAAAAAGTATTACTATAGTTTTTTTATTAAATGAACACTATTGATAGACTTACAAGTCAGATTCAGTGATTTTTTTTTTTTTTTGGTATATTTTATCTACTAGAGTTTAGTTTTAACTTTTTAAATCTGTAGTTATTTAATACCTATAATAAAGAGGCGAGCTAATGATGAATATTAAATTTTAAAAATCCCATTTTGCAGTTTATACTTGAATGTGAATGTTTCTTATCTTCTAGGAATTTATCATATAAGTAAAAGTTAGCTACAGTGCTAACTGATAATTTTGGAGGAAAATTACCTTTTCTGTTTTTTCTACCCATTAAAAAGTCTTTGCCATTCTTTGCTGGCCATTTATTGCATTAGTTGATAAATAAAAATAAGGCAGTAATTTAAATTATTGCTTCATTTTTGTATTTTCTAAGTTAAAAGTATTTTAGAGATTTTGTTTGTTTTTTGAGTCAGGGATTTCACTCTGTTGCCCAGGCTGGAGTGCAGTGACACAGTCGTGGCTCAATGTAGCCTCAAACTCCTGGTACAGGTGTACATCACCACATCTGCCTAATTTTTTGTAGAGAAGAGATCAGGCTATATTGCCTAAGCTGATCTGGAACTAATGTGGTCCTCCTGCCTCAGTCTTCCAGAGTGCTGGGATTACAAGCATGGGCTACCTTGCCTGGCCTAGTTTTAAAAGTCTTCATTATATTAATGAAACCTCTAAAGAAGAGAAGCAAATCCATATTTTAGCCACAATAAAAAATCTTATATGTTTGAGCGAATCCACTCAAATCCATTAATATTAAAGTGTTTTACATTGTGTATTTGATCCTCATAATTTGGTTGTTTAAACATCTTGCCAGTTTTGAGAATTGCTTGAAACATCCCTCCTTTGGCCCTTTCTTTATAACTATGGAGGTTAAGTGTGTGTGTCCACATACATGCAAATGTGCAATGTGTGGCGCTCTTTAGAGTTTTAAGCAAATTGCTCAGTGATTTCATGGTTAGTTCTTGGTCTTAACTGATTTTTATAGGAATTTACCAAGTCTTACACATTTAAGAAACTAAGTTGAAGTAGATATTAGCTTTTGTATGCAAATTTAATTTTTTATAGAAGCCTAGTAATTTAGCTTACAGAGCCTGAACATTTAGAATCCTAAAGACCAGAGCAAGAAGGATGTAGTTAGACACAGTTAGATGTGGCTACTGAGTTTATTAATTTGTGGTATCATTAATCTTAGGACTAGAAAGGATTTTAAGAATTGGTGTAGCCCCCTGCTTTCTGGAACGGTAGAAACCAGGATCTTTTTTTCTGGTAGGCCTGTATAAGGGATAATCGATTTGCCTAAGATCTCTACTACTGATTGATGGGAAGGAAAAGTATAAGCTAAATTAGAGCTGGATTTATTACACTGGCTACTCCATTCTTTTTTAAAGGGGTTAGTTGTAGAAGGTAATCAGAGATTTCTTTACTGTATAAATATGTGACATTTATTATTATTATCATCATTATTATTTGAGTTGGAGTCTCACTCTGTTGCCTAGGCTGGAGTGCAGTGGCATCATGGCTACAGCAGCTTCAACCTGCTGGGCTCAGGCGATCCTTCTACTTCACCCTTGCAAGTGTCTGGGACTACAGTGTACCACCATGCCCAACTAATTTTCTGATTTATTGTAGAGATGAGGTCTCACCATATTGCCCAGGCTGGTCTCCGACTCCTGGGCTCAGGCAATCCTCTTGCCTCTGCGTCCCGAAGTGCTAGAATTGTGTAAGCCACTGTGCCCAACATGACCTTTATTTTTATGTTAAGATAATTCTACTGACTTGTGAGGCATAGGTATTAAATTGTTGGCCAGTGGAGGTGATAAGTCTGCACTTGGTTTACATAAACAGTTTCATCTCTTTTACGTGTCCAAAGGATTGTGTTTATAACTCATGAGAATTACTGATGAGTCTATAGCAAAACATGTAACAATCACTGGAACAAATTACTTTTTATTGCAGATAGTCTTTATTTTAAATGTTTTGCTTAGAAAACCCTAAACTTACAAATTTGATTAAGCTTTCATGTTTGAAGAATTCTTTTTTCTTTTTAATACCCAAGGATACTAATTTAAAGTTTTCAATCTGGTACATTATTTTTTAGATGGAGACCTCTACTGGAAGTATGAAGTAATAGATAGATTCTATTATACACTGTAAAATATCTAGACAGAAGGATCGGAGGAAGACAATAAAAAAACTGTAATTGTAACATATCCTAAAGTCTTTTAAAAAGTATCTTTTTTATAATACTTTAATATGGTGTCCTTGTAGTTTATGGCACCATGCTAAATGTTTTAAAAAGAGGACTACTAAGTTTATGTTTTGTTTTTTAGCTAATAATTATTGAATGTGTCATGTGCCAGGCACTGCATTGAGTGGTAACTAATTTTTTTTCACACGTCCCTATGACGTTGGTACTATTATGAGTCTCATGTTAGAGATGAGAAAACAGGACAAAGGGACTTATGAACTTTGCTTAGGGTGATACAGTAAGTTCAGGACCTAGTATTTGAACCTGGGTCATGGGGCTCTAGAAAAGGCAAGTTATACTGTTTTTTCCCAAGTGGATGTTTATAACTTTATAAAAAAGAATCAGGTAAGATCAGGTGCTTTCATGGTACTATGGCTGTGGACAAAATGTATATGTTTCAGTAGAGTTTATAGTATATTTTTACAAATATTCATCTTTTTTGGATTTTCACAACTCTCAAGATAGGTATTAACACTGTTTTATAGATTGGAAAAAAGCTTTTAAGTACCACTGTTAATGTAGGATTAGAGTTTAATTTTGTGAGTTATAATGCACTGCTCCTATTTTGCTACCAAACAAAGTAAGGAACTTAAAAAAAAAATTATTGTACTTCTTAGCATCTGATACATTGTAGTTGAACTGAATTAGATTCTCCTTCTACTGAGGACCTTCTTATGAGCTGAGGTGAATATGGTAGGCCTCTCAGCAAATGGGAAATATAATTTGGAAAATTCTGAAATAATAATTAAAATACAGAATTAGTATTGTAGCATTCTATTGGACTGGCCCTAAGCATAACCTTTTCTGGTGTGGTTTTATTAAACAAGCATCAAGAGTCAGGTATAGTTGTAGACTTTTAATTAGCATTGTGATAGGCATTTTGTGCAATTTTATACAGCACTTAAATTTCTTTTTCTTTTTTTTTTTTTTGAGTTGGAGTCTCACTCTGTCGCCCAGAATGGAGTGCAGTGGCCGCTTCCGGCCACCGCAGCCTCGACCTACTGGGCTCCGGCGATCCTTCCGCCTCAGCCTTCCAAGTAGCCGGAACTACAGGCGTGCGCTACCACGCCCAGCTAATTTTTGATTTATTGTAGAGATGAGGTCTTGTCAAGTTGCCTGGGGTGGTCTCAAACCCACAGGCTCAGGCAATCTACTCGTCTTGGCCTCCCAAAGTGCTGAGATTACAGACTGATCCACCGAGCACAGCCAGTTTATGTAATACTCTAAATTCTTTGGTGTCATTTAAACTGTGTTCACTCATCTTCACCAGGAGTAGATTCCATCTCAGGAAATCGCCTTCTTTGTTCATCTCTAAGAAGCAACTCTGTATCCATTCACGTTTGATCATGAGATTGTAGCATTTCAGTCACATCTGCAATGACTTCCTTCACTGAAGTCTTGAACACATCAAAGTCGTGCATGAGAGTTGGAATCAACTTCTTCCGAACTTCTCTGTTAGTGTTGATATTTTGACTTCCCCTTAATCATGAATGTTTTTAATGGCATCTAGAATGGTGAACCCTTTCCTGATGGTTTTCAGTTACTTTGCCCAGATGCATCAATAGAATAACTGGCAGCCATAGCTGTTCAAAATACATTTTTTAAATAAGACAATACAAACTCGTCAAAATGACTCTTTAATCCATGGGTTGCAGAATGGATGTTGTGTTAGCAGCACGGAAACGGTATTCATCTCCTTGTACATCTCCATCAGACTAGGTGCATTGTCGATGAGGAGTAATATTTTGAGAGGAATCTTTTTTTCTGAGCAGTTGTTCTTAACAGTGGGCTTAAAATATTCAGTAAACTATGCTATAAACAAATGTGCTGTCATCCATGTTTTGTTGTTCCATTCTTAGAGCACAGACAGAGTAGATTTAGCGTAATTTCTTAAGAGCCCTAGGACTTTCAGAATGGTAAATGAGCATTGGCCTCAACTTAGAGTAAGCAACTGCATTAGCCCCTAACAGGAGAGTGAGCATTTCCTTTGAAACTTTGAAGCCAGACATTGATTTCTCCTCTCCAGCTATGGAGATTCTAGATGGCATCTTTTTCCAGCAGGAGGCTGCTTTATCTATATTGAAAATCTGTTATTTAGTGTAGCCACCTTGATTAATTACCTCAGCTAGATATTTTGGGTAACTAGCCTCTCCATCAGCATTTGCTGCTTCTCCTTTGCACTTTTATATTATGAAGATGGCTTCTTTCCTTAAATCTCATGAACCAACCTCTGGTAACTTCAAACTTTTCTATTGCAGCTTTTTCACCTCTTTCAGCCTTTATTGAATTGAAAAGAGTTAAGGCCTTGCTCTGGGTTAGGCTTTGACTTAAAGGAATATTGTGGCAAGTTTGATCTTCTATCCAGTTCACTCAAACTTTCTCCATGTAAGCAATAAGAGTGTTTGATTTTCTTACCATTTGTGTCTTCCCTGGAGTAGTACTTGTAATTTCCTTGAGGAACTTTTTCTTTGCATTTGCAACTTGGCTAACTGTTTAATGCATGAGGTCTAGCTTTCAGCCTATCTTTGGCCTGTGTGCCTTCCTCACTATGTTTAATCATTTCTAGCTTTTGATTTAAAGTGAGAGATGTGCAGTTCTTCCTTTTACTTGAACAGTTAGAGGCCATTACAGGGATATTAATTGGCCTAATGTCAATATTGTTGTGTTTCAGGGAATAGGGAGGCCCCAGGAGAAGGAGAGAGATAAAGGGAAACAGCTGAATGGAGTAGTCAGAACATATACAAAATTTATCAGGTTTGCTGTCGTATGTGGGTGGCAGTTCATAGTGCCCCCAAATAAATACAACAGTAACATCAGCATCACTGACCACAGATGGCTATCTCATATAATAATAAAGAAATTTTTGAGGTATTGTGGGGCTTTCCAAAATATGACACAGAGACAAGAAGTAAGCACATGTTGTTAACAAAATGACACCAATTGACTTGTTAGGTACAGGGTCACCTCAAACCAATTTGTTTAAAAGGGGGAGGAGCAACATCTGTAAAGAGCAGTAAGCGAAGCACAGTAGAATGAGCTATCCTATACTGACATTGTTTAAACTGGCACATAAAGATCCAAGGATTTTGCAAGTAACTAGTATTTCTGAAAAATTGTATAAATCTGAAAAAAATGATGTGATAACTTGGGGGCATTTTGGAAGTTATGAATGTTCATTATTACTGTAATAATAGTTAAAAGTTATTGAACATTTATTAATTGCTAGTAACTGAGCTCAACTTACTTTATTTTTATCCTCAAAACTATCCTGTAAGACTGATATTATCATCCTCATTTTAAAATGAGGAAACTAAGATTTAGAGAGGCTAAGTGATTTGCACAAGGTGACACAAGTACAAACTGGTGGGGCTGAAATTTGATTTAGGTCCTCTGATTCTGGAGACCAAACTTCTAACTACTATGTAGAATACTGCTCTTTATTCATTAATTTAATGAATAATGATTGATCACCTATCATGTGCTAGACTCTAGTCTATGTACTGCATGTACATTACTGTTGAAAGCAGTGAAAAATCTTTCCCCTAGCCGGGCTCGGTGGCTCAGCCTGTAATTCTGCACCTTTGGGAGGCTGAGGTGAGTGGATTACCTGAGCCCGCGGGTTCGAGACCCGCCTGGGCAGCGAGACCTCATCTCTACAATAAATCAAAAAATCAGCCAGGCGTGGTAGTGCATGCCTGTAATTCTGGCTACTTGGAAGGTTGAGGCAGAAGGATCACCGGAGCCCAGCAGGTCGAGGCTGCAGTGGCCAGGAGTGGCCACTGCACTCCAGTCTGGGCGACTGAGTGAGACTCCAACTCAAAAAAAAAAAGAAAAATCTTTCCCCTTTTGAGATAGGGAAAGGAGACAAAGTAAGCAAATAAGTAAATAGTATATTATTTAATAGTAAGTGCAAGGATAAGAATAAAGCAGAACAAGGGAGATAGCTTTCATATGAGTAGAGTGTTACATCTTTAGATAGACTGGACACGAAAAGTCATACCAAGAGGGTGACCATTGAATAAAGATTCAAAGGAAATGAAGGAGCAAACCAGGTGGATATCTGGGATAAGAGTGGGAAAAAAAGGGAAAGGATACGTATGTCTGGTGTGTTCAAGGAGCAGTTAGGAGGCCATTGTGGCTCGAATTAGTGAGCAAAGAAGAAAGCAGTCAGAGGTGAATAGATCAGAGAGGTCAGATCTGGTAGCATATCTTGTAGGGCCTTTGGAAAATCTTTGCCTTTTACAAAAACCATTGGAGGATTTTGAGTAGTGAAGTCATTATATGGATTTTGTGTACAAATGAAGGGAGGTCAAGGGCAGAAGCAAAGAGATAGAAGGCACGATAGAAGTCTAATAAAATACAGTTATGTGTCACTTTATGACTAGGAAAAATGGGTCATTCGGTGATTTCGTCATTGTGCAAACAACATAGAGTGTACTTTCACAAACCTACGTGGTATATAGCGTGCTACACACCTAGTCTGTATGGTATAGCCTACTGCTGCTAGGTTACAAGCCTGTACAGCATGCTACTGTACTGAATACTGCAGACAATTGTAACACTATAGTATTTGTGTATCTAAACATATTTATTTTTATTTTTATTTATTTATTTATTTTCTCACTCTGTTGCCCAGGCTGGAGTGCAGTAGCACTCTCATGGCTACCGCAGCCTCGACCTGCTGGGCTCAGGTGATCCTTCCGCTTCAGCCTTCCAAGTAACTGGAACTACAGGCATGCGCCACCATGTCCAGTTAATTTTTTGAAAATTTACTGTAGAGATGCAGTCTCACCATGTTGCCCAGACTAGTGTCGAACCCGTGGGCTCAGGCAGTCCTCTTGCATCGGCCTCCCAGTGTGCTGGAATTATAGACATGAGCCACTGCGCCCAGCTTTATCTAAACATATTTAAACATAGAAGGCTGGGCATGGTAGCTTACACCTGTAATCCCAGCACTTTGAGAGGCTTAGGTGGGAGAATTGCTTGACCTTATGAGTTCGAGACCAGCCTGGGCGACACAGTGAGACCTTGTCTCTAAATAAAAACATTAAATTAAAATTTTAAAAACATAGAAAATAGGCCGGGCTCAGTGGCTCAGCCTGTAATCCCACGCTTTGGGAGGCCGATGTGAGTGGATTACCTGAGCCCGCGGGTTTGGGACCCGCCTGGGCAACTTGGCGAGACCTCATCTCTACAATAATCAAAAATTAGCCGGGTGTGATAGCGTGCACCTGTAGTTCCAGCTATTTGGAAGACTGAGGCGGAAGGATCGCCGGAGCCCAGCAGGTCGAGGCTGCAGTGGCTGGGAGCGTGTCACTGCACTCCAGTCTGGGTGACAGAGTGAGACTCCAATTCAAAAAAAAAAACATAGAAAATATAGTATTGTAATCTTATGGGAACACCATTGTGTATATCAGTGACTGAAATTTCATTATATAGCACATGACTGTAATCCAGTGAAAAATTATAGTGGTTTATACCAGTAAGTTTCATAGCTCTTGAGGTGGTAAGACGTGGTCATATTTTGAATATATATCCACAGTTTCAAATCTATAACTTTCAGGACTTTAGTTATCAGAGACCTGCTCAGATACTTACAACTCATCAAGTGCTAACTTTTATACTTATCTGATCTTAAACTTAATTTTCCTTGATTATGAAGGTATTGTAATATGTGTTCATTGTACACAGTTAGAAAATTCAGGAAGGGGACAATATTGAGCAGTGTAATATATTAGCATATTTATGAAAATATATTTAGCACTGTGAACAAACATCTTGATGTATTTTTTGCTAGTCTTTTGTCATAAGGATGGAACCTTAATAAACGCTATTTACCCTAAGCTGACCCTCTGTTTCCTCAACTAAAATCTTAGCTCCTTTAGAATAAGAACCATGCTCTTTATTTCTTTTAGGTACCTAGTACAGTGTCTGGTTCATGATAAGGGCTAATATTGTTTGTTTTGTTTGAATTAATTATACTAATTGCTATATGGGATTCAGTGATTTGCAGTTTAGTTAGGAAGGAAACACCTGGCAGGTACAACTGTAAAATAATAAGTCTGATTTTTTTTTAAAAAGCAAACAGAACAGAAATTAAGCTGAAATGAGTATTGCATTCACCTTGGGAGGAGGTCATCAGTGATACTGTTGTTCTGAAAAGGCATTATGGAATTTACTGTAAGACTCAGTTTGAGTCTTGCTGTAATGTTAGTTTTATTAAATTTGTTTACTAAAAGTTGATTTCCCCTTCATGATGGTCTGTCACATAGTGATTTACGATTTGTCTCTAGAGTCACACTATCTGAGTTCAAATTTCACCTCCTCCATTTAAGTTATTCTTTACCTTAATTTCTTCTGTAAAAGGTGAGTAATAAAGTGTGTACCTTATAGAATTATGAGTAGTAAATAAGTTAGTATATATGGTATATAAAGTATATGTGGTGTAAGTAATCAGTACATGCTAATTTTTATTATTTTCTGGCTGGCCTTGGTTAATTGATCTAAAAGATAATATACAACTTAAGTTCTACAATTTGCTCACCCACCTGATTTACCAAATTTAGCTCTTAGTGATTTTTGCTGTTCCCCACATGATGAAGTACAAAAATTTGTGATGCTTTTTGGTATATCTGAAGTCGTTTCTAAAGCAACTACTAAAAAAGTTATATTTAACTAATAATCAAAATGCATTTATAATTTCATCAACGCAATTACTTGGAAAAGAACAATAGTCATTTGAATAAATAAATTCTGACTTAGTTATTTTTACAAAACAAAATTTTTAATCTTACAGTACTATCTCATTCACTTGAAAGCACAAATAATGGTGTCAGAGACACATGAAAATTAAGGACTGAGTGATGCAGGTTATTGTTTAAATTTCTTCACTTGCTCTCTATTGCTAAAGAAGAAAGTCCAAATTTCTTAGTAGGGTAAACAAGGTCCTTCGTTACTTTCCCATTCTAATCTGCTGCCATGCCTTTCTTTGCACATTCTTTGAGGACAGATACCATGTCTTTTTGTGTTTGGGTTTTTTTTTAATTTGTTTTGTTTTTTGGTGAATGGACAGTAAGTGTTGGTAGAATTAGTTAATGCACTCTGAACTCCAGCTATGCTGATCTATTTATAATTCTCCAAACATGCCAAGTTTTTCTCGCCTTTCTGCCTTTGCTTGTGCTGTTTTCTCTGCCTGGAATTCCTTTCCCCTCTTCTTTGCTTGACATATTCCTACCTATCTTTGAAACTTAACACAGATGTCACCTTTTCCAAAAAGCCGTTTCTTACCTCACTAAGCAACTTGAAGTGATTCTTCTTTATAATCCCACATCCCCCCCATTTATACCTTTATTATAGACGCTACCATAACGATTTTTTACTAGTGTGTTTCTTTGTTGCACTATGAGCCCAAGCGAGTAGGGACTTAGTTTTGTATATTTTTGTACACCTAACATCATAATGCAATACTCACTTGTGCATAGGAGCTGCCTAATCTGTGGCTAATGGAATCAATGAATGAATGCTTGAAAGGATAATTGGAAGTAAGAAAAGAAGTCACTTGTTTGAAGATAGAGGGAAACCTATGGAAGAGTCCTCGAGCTTGGCATTGAGAAACTGTTGGATTCAGATAGGAAAAAAGGAAGATGGAAAACTTTTTAGATACAAAGGAAAGGGGAAAATGAAGGTATGCACAGTGTATTTTAATGTGTAAATGAACCCTGCTGTGTCAGAGGCTTTGTGCATGTGATTGGTGAATGTAAGAACCAGACCAAAGATTGGTATTAGACTGGAGGATTTTGAAAATCAGGTTAAGGTATTGACCTTTTTTCTATATATAGTGAGGATGTGAGGCTTGTGGGGTTTTTCGTTGTCATTTGTTTTTTAGCAGAACATTGTTTTGATGATAGTGACTGGGAACATTAATCTTATTTTGCTATGTGGAGTAGACTTGAGATGGGGAAAGTAGTGGCAGGAATAGCAAACATACCTGCCTGACTTGATCAGAGAATGAGATGTTATATTTTACAGAATATTATGATAAATGTGAATTACCACTCCTTAAAAAAGATAATAGAGAAGTAATATTCAGAAAGTATTTCAGAATCTTATAGTATCTTTAGGGTTATCATTATAAATACCAGTTGTCATTGGTCTGTCAATTTATAGAAAAACAAGTTAATAGAGAATTCCAGTTGCTGGGAAATTGGATAAACCAACTGTTCTGTACTTTATTTGAGTGTAGGTCCACCATTATTAATTCATAATCTTGTGAAATTTTGTATTGTATATAGATCATAAATTCAGTTTATCTTCTGTCTCTGTAAATGAGCTTTTTACAATTTTATCTCTGAGTTCACTTTTTTTCTTTTTCTTTTTTGAGTCAGTCTTACTTTGTCGCCCAGGCTGGAGTGCAGTGGCACGCTCACAGCCACCCCAGCATCGACCTGCTATGCTTAGGTGATCCTTTAACCTCAGTCTTCCAAGTAGCTGGAACTACGGGGGCGTGCTACCACACTCAGCTAATTCTTTTGATATATTGTAGATCCAAGGTCTCACCAAGTTACCCAGGCTGGTCTCAAACCCCTGAGTTCAGGCCGTCCTCTTGCTTGTGCTTCCCAAAGATTACAGACTTGACACTTTTTTTTTTCTTTTAACAAGCTCTGGAACCCAGAGTGGAACCCACTTCTGTTTGAATATTTATCAATGTTTTCTTCTCTGTCCTGAAACCATGTAAGATAGTGTCTAGTGAGAAAAATGTATATACACATGACAAAAACAAGCTGAACAGAAAATAGGTGAACATATTTGAAACCTTTAGAGTTCTTTAGAATATGTTTTGTAACCTTGGATATTCCTAGACTCACATTTGTGTGACTAGTGTGTGTGATTAAAAAAAAGAGATTGTTTTGGAAAGATGCTTGGGAGTGGGGAAAATTGTCTAGTGGGATGTGCTCAGGGTCATACCTTATTAAAATTTTTCTGTAAGGGCTTTGCTTGGAGTCTTATTTTAACATTAAACTGATTTGGTTTAGTTTTGGACATTGTATATGATCCTTTTATTTTTTACTTTGTTTTTTGTAGTGATGGGATCTTACTATGTTGACTAGGCTGATTTTGCTCTCCTGGCCTCAAGTGGTTCTCCTGCCTTGGCCCCAAAGTGCTGAGATTACAGGCATGAGCCACCATGTCCAGTCTAGATTGTGGACATTCCTATAATTTTTCCATCCATAAGTGGTTTTTAAATAGTGATCATAAAGGTTAGGACTAGCAAAAATTGCTTCCATCCTAACTCATCTTCAATTGTTATGTGAAGAGGTATATAACTGACAAAATTACAACTGCAAATAGAGGACAGGTATTCTCAGATGATGATAATCCAGTATTTAGAATAAAGTTATTTTTCCCCAGTTTTCCTGTGTGTAACATCCAAGGCATGGATTTACTTTTGCTTTTAAGAGCAGAGGAGACTTTAATGTGGACAGAATATTGGGCTCTTTCTATGGTATTCAGAGCAATTTCAGGAATATTCCCCTTGCAACTAAGTAAAGAGGATTCAGCCTTGTAAGCAGCATGAGTTAAGGAGAAAAGTTCAGTGTTATTTATTGTTTTGAATAATTATTACAAGGAAGAAGAGTTTAAACTCCTAATGAAATCAAATCCCCTTTCATTGTACAATTTGGGATGATTGACTAAGGACTGGTTTTCTCCACGAAGATCACTAGGCCAGCATTCCCAAACTGTTTATTAGATAGACTGTGGAAAAGTATTCTACACTAAAATAACAATTTAGAACCTTTGTTATAAGAATTAAATATGTGTTTTTTCCCTGTAGTACTGTTCAAACTATCATGCTTATATGTCTTCTCATCGTCCACAGAATTTTCCAAACACACTTGAGCACACATTGTCCCATCTCTTCCTACTCCTGACCTCACCAGTCCCTAGCATACATATCCACTCACAAGGTAATTGTGAACAGTTTTAGGAAATGCTGCTGTCAGCACACAAACTTGCTAGTTAAAATGGACCCAACTGGGATAATCTTGAAAAATGCTTAGCTTACTGAGACAGATGTGAAAGCCCATTGCCCTCCTGGTTCTGGGATAATTGATTATAATCACAGATAGCTTACTAAAAAAAGGGAGAAGCCAAATTTTAACAGATTTGATTTACAATGCACCAGGAGAGTAAAACAGCTAACACTTATAACTGTACTTAGGCAGAGTAGGGTGCCTTCAGGGGAGTCTTTTTTTAAAAAATTTGAAATTTCTGAACCTTGATTAGTGAATTAGCAAATAGCTAGTATGCTGAGTGCTAAGATTAGGTTTCAACTCTTAAGTGCAAATTCTTCCTATTTTTGTCATGTGAATGCAATTTGAGACTACTTTTCATTGAGACATATAAATTGTTGAATTTCTTTTATTCTTAAACTGATAGAATAGACAGAGTGGTAGTTTCAATTATCCATTTGCTCTCCAGTATTTGCTTTCCAATATTTTTCTAATATATTTGCTCTCTAATATTTTTCTAAAACATTCCTTTTGGTGAATATGCAAAGATCACAAAAATGAACTTTTTGTCAAGTCTTTATAAAGAATTGTATCTCTAAAAACAAAGTGATTCTTTGAGACAACATACAGTTTTGTTTCTCTAGAGTCTAAATAGCTGGGATGACTGGTGCGCGCCACCTCGCCTGGCTAATTTTTTGATTTATTGTAGAGATGAGGTCTCGCCAAGTTGCCCAGGCGGGTCTTGAACCCGCGGGCTCAAGCAATCCACTCACCTCAGCCTCCCAAAGGTACGGGATTACAGGCTGAGCCACCGAGCCCGCCGTTTCTCTGGAGTCTAAATAAGCAGTACGCTTACATGATTTCTCAACAGAATGCATATTTTTCTTGAGGAAAATGTAAAAGAAAAGTAGGTGGGCATATATTAGGAAATTATTAATATGGAAAACAAACATTGAGGACATTTTATTAAGTCAGGGTAGATTTGGTCCAACTTCATAGGCTTTCTAATGCTCTACAAGGTAAACTATTGGTGCTCCAAACTATTAGGATACTGGTTTCACTGCTGTTACAAATATTAAATAACAATGGCTTAAATAACACTGCAAAAGGTTTTTTTCTCTCTTATATAACGGTCTAAACATAAATAGTCTAGGATTGATAATGCAGCCTTGTGGAGCTTTCAGGCCTTATTCTTTATCCTCTACACATGGTTTCCATCTCATAATCAAAGATGACTGTTATAGTACCTGCTAACACATTCTCCTTCCAGCTAGCTGGACAGAGTAAAAACGAGAAGAGGAGCTCTGTCTAAGGGTTCAACTCAAGCAGTGTACATGCCTTTTTCTATTCACATTCCGCTGGTCAGAACCTGGTCACACAAGGGAGGCTTGGATTTCACAGAGCATTCATAAAAATTGATGATGTAATAATAAGTCATAAAGGACACCCCAGAAAGCCATATACAGATATGTCCTGCTGAGACTTCTGTTGTGATAAAAGAGAACAAACACATATACACACATATACATTATGGGTATGTATTTATGTTGTATATGATATATATATATAGAAAGTATGTGAATGTATATAGTTAGCAGTCTCTCATTAAATATTCTTATATGCTTATCCAAATGCTGAAGTGTTTTCTGCATTATCACAAAAAGAATAGATTGTGCTTGGTTCATTTGTTAACTATATTGTGTTCTAATACTCTGTTCTAATACTCTTACGGGGTCTAGGAATTTACAGTATATGAAGCATTCATTTCCCCAAGATATCTGAGCGTATACTGAGTTTTTATTTTTTATTTTGAGTAAAGGTCTCACTGTCGCCCAGGCTGGTATACAGTGGCACAATCACTTCTCATCACAACCTCAACCTCCTGGGCTAGGGCTATTCTGCCACCTCAGCCTCCTGAGTAGCTGTGACTACAAATGTGTGTTACTACACCTGGCTAATTTTTGTAGAGGCAAGTCTCACTGTATTGCCTGGGCTAAAAATGAATTTTTTTAAAAAAAAGAGACAGTGTCTTATCTCTGTTGCCCAGGCTGGAGTGCAGTGAGATCCTAGCTTATTGTAGCCTCAAACTCCTGGGATCAATTGATCATCCTGCTTTAGTCTCTCCCTAGTAGCTGGGACTACAGGTACCATGTCTGGCTAATTTATTTATTTATTGTAGAGACAGAGGTCTCACTGTATTGCCCAGACTGGTCTCTAACCCCTCTTACTTCAACCTCCCAAAGTGCTAGGATTATAGGTGTGAACTACCATGCCTGGCCTAAAATGCGTACTTTTGATTACAGTTGTTTTTCATGAAAGGAAAAAAATGTTTTAATGATGTAGTGGTCCACTTAAATTGCAATACAATGTAGGAGATTTTAAGTCTTGTTTCCAAGTTAAATTCTCAGCTTTAAAATTGTAAGGATAATTGGTGCACATAGCTTATTTAAATATAGGAAATTATATATATTCAAATATACCTGTTTATTTTTGTAGATCTTATGTTTTTTGTATGTAAACACATGCACAAGAATGAATTTCATTTAGTGTAATAATTTTATGCTGAATTCCAACTAAAACAATTAAATGTAGAAAGGAATTTAAAGTGCACTTATTTATTTAGTTATTTAGAGAGACGGTGTTTTACTTTGTTGATTAGGTTTCTGTCGAACTTCTGGCCTCCATTGAGCAGTCCTTCTACCTCAGCTTCCCTAGTAGCTGGATCTACAGGCCCCCGTATGCCTGGCCTAAGTGCATTTTTTTTTTTTGAGTTGGGTTCTCAGTCTGTCACCCAGGCTGGAGTGCAGTGGCAATATCATGACTCACTGCATCCTCGACCTCCTGGGCTTGGTGATCCTCCTATTTCAGCCTTCAGTAGCTGGTACCATAGGTATGCACCACTATGCCCAGCTCCTTTTTAAATTTTTTTTTTTTTTGTAGAGACTAGATCTGACTGTGTTGCCTGGGCTGGTCTCGAATTCTTGGGCTCAAGCAGACCTCCCATCTCAGTCCCCCAAAGTGCTGGGATTACAGGCATGAGCCACCGTGCCTAGCCCCTAAGTGCATTTGGCATAATATCTTACATTTGGGAAGTTTTATAGTTTAACAAGCACATTTTTGTATATATTATATTATATTATATTATAGTCTTAAATTTGTTTTTAATTCTTGTTTTCTCATAAATGTTCTCAAATAAATTTCTCTCTAGGCCTTAGCTACATTTCATGTATTTTTTTTTGAGTTGGAGTCTCACTCTGTCGCCCAGACTGGAGTGCAGTGGCCGCTCCCGGCCACCGCAGCTTCGACCTGCTGGGCTCCGGCGATCCTTCCGCCTCAGCCTTCCGAGTAGCTGGAATTACAGGCATGCACTACCACGCCCGGCTGATTTTTTGATTTATTGTAGAGATGAGGTCTCGCTGCCCAGGCGGGTCTCGAACCCGCGGGCTCAGGCAATCCACTAACCTCAGCCTCCCAAAGGCGCGGGATTACAGGCTGAGCCACCGAGCCCGTCTCATTTCATGTATTTTGACATACATTTTTTTCTTTTTTAACACGGCATCAATAGCAAATACATGCTTTTTTTTTTGGTCATTCATTCAACTCAAAGTATTATACTTAGGATTTCCTCTTTATTCCACAGGTGATTTTCAGATTCAAAGATACAAGATCTTTTTTTTTTTTTTGAGTTGGAGTCTCACTCTGTCGCCCAGACTGGAGTGCCGTGGCCGCTCCCGGCCACCGCAGCCTCAACCTACTGGGCTCCGGCGATCCTTCTGCCTCAGCCTTCCAAGTAGCCGGAATTACAGGCGCGCGCTACCAGCAGGTCGAGGCTGCGGTGGCCGGGAGCGGCCACTGCACTCCAGTCTGGGCGACAGAGTGAGACTCCAACTCACACACACACACAAAATTTCCCTTCCCATATTTTTTTGTTTTCTTCTGGATTCATTTCTCTTGTGGCTAGATTACATTCTTCATACGTTCTTGGAAAGAAGGTCTTTTGTAGTAGTATGTGTAATAGTATGTCTTTTGAGACATTGTATGCTTATATTTATTACTCACATTTAAAAGATAATTTACCCTGATATACAATTTTAAGCATAGAGTTTTTTTCCTCCTTCAATAGTTTGAGAATTTCGTTGTTTTCTTGCTGTCCTAGTATTGCTCTTGAGACATTGGATACTAACTTGATCTTTTTTTGTGTGTGGGTGGGGGGAGTCAGAGTCTCACTTTCACCCAGGCAGGAGTACAGTGGCATACTCACAGCCATGACCTCACCAGTCCTTTCCGTCTCAGCCTTCCTAATAGCTGGAACCACAGGTGTGTGCCACTGTGCCTGACTGATTTTTTTGGTTTATTGTAGAGGTGAGGTTTTGCCAAGTTGCCCAGGCTGGAACCCCTGAGCTCAGGCAATCCTCTTGCCTCTACCTCCCAAAGTACTGGGATTACAGGCATGAGATAGCATGCCCAGATAACTTGATCTTTTGTAGGTGATTTTTCCCTTGTTCCTCTTGCTAGAAGCTTTTAAAATTTTGTCTTTGAATGGCTTAAATTTCACTCTAATATGTCTAGGTATGGAATTTTTTTCTTCTTAGCACTGTTAAACCATTTTGATCTAAGATCTCACATATTTCTGTGAAATTCTTTGTCATTTTTTCGAATTATTCTCCTTTGTTTTCTTTGCTTATGAAATTCCTTTTAGCTAGATATTGACATTTACATTACTTTCCCCATATTGCTTTAACTTGCAGTTAGTGTTAATCATATGTTTATCCTTTTCAGAGGAGCTTTTGGGACATTTCCTAGATTCAGCCTTAAATATTACTAAATTATTATTTAGCTTTATTGTTATCACACAATTTTTAAAAAATGTTTATCTCAATGATAGTACCTATTTTTACAGTCAATACGAATTTTTTTGTTGTTCCTCTTAACTGCTTATTTCTGCTTGGTATTTCTAATATTTTTCCCATGTCTCTCTAAGGCTATTTATTGTGACTTTAAAATTATTCTTTTTTGATTAATTCTTCTATTTCTTCAGTTAGATTATTTCTTGTGAATCTCTGTGTGTGTACATCCCCCATGTTAATGCTTCTCAAAGTCTCCTTACTTTTTCACCTGTTTGTTAAACTCTTATAATCCTAAAATGCTAGTGCAGTTAAAGAGTGAGAGATAGATATACGCTGAGCTCAGTTATACTTGGCACGTTGCCCATATGTGATTCCTGTTTCTTAGGGACACCTCTATATGCACTGCTTACATCAACAGGGCACTCCCTCTCTCTCTTTTGTTATGTTTTAGTTTGATAGCTGTCACTGCTGATTGGATTCTAAAGCAAGGTAGTGGTGGCATAGACAATAGTCTGCATGAGAAAATCCAGCCTAATAAAAGGGCACACAACTAGAATTCTTAAACCCAGTTTATAGTCTCCATCACTGAGTGGGCTCTGGCTTTCCATGTGCTCTGTGCCTCCCTAGTATTGTTGAACTGGTTTCTGAGATCCAGCAATGTTTGTATTACCTAAACGTCATCTCTAGAGTAGGATTCATAGAAAAGATCCAACAACCAGCAGATGGTGCTAGTCTTTTACCTTTTCAGGAACCAAAGCCTTTCTCATATGTCTTCAGGTAGTGGCTGTAAATGATTATTAAATTTCTTTCAAGTTCTCAGAGCATTTTAGATTAGTAGTTTTATGAAGAGATAAGAAGGAAACAAGTGTAACTTTAGTAATTTATGTCTCTTTCCTCATGTAAAAATTGTACTGTTCTGGTTATAATATACTTTGAAGACCTTTTATGATAGAAATAGAATGGACTTTTAAAGTATAACAGCTGCTATACTGTACTTACTGTGAGTGCTTACTGTGTCCTGGATACTGTGTTTAGTGTTTTATGTGTGTAATGTTGGGGTAAGACTTGGATGGTTTCTCCAGTGAGAAGTTTTAACTAAATGGGTTTATAAGAATTGTGAATTACTACTGACTCTTTAAGACAAAAATAATACACAAATTGTTTAGTAATAGTAAATTTCATTAAAGTCAAAATGTTTTGCCTATAGAAGTGGGAATATAGAAAATTGCAAATAGAAATAAAAAGCAATTTACTGTGTGCATGTTTTGCATTAAGATGTGAAAATAGAAAATAAATGAGAAATTATTCCAGCTTCCTAAAGCACTTTGTGGGATGATCATATCTCAACTACTTTTTTATTTAAGACTAGTATACTTCACTGTTTAAATTTATGTAGTAATAAACCTTTAGATGCAGCCTTTACCTTAAAATCTAATTTTTTCTTTCTGGTCACCCATGATGGTACATCTAATTTTCTATCCCTTTCTTGTGATTCCTTATTATAGTTATATTTGCTGGTAGAATACAAAACAATGATTTTCTTTTAAAATTGGAGTCTCACTTTGTCATCCAGGCTGGAGTGCAGTGGCATGCTGACGGCCACCGCAGCCTTGACCTACTGGGCTCAGGTGATCCTTCTGCCTCAGCCTTCCAGGTAGCTGGAACTACAGGCGCGCGCTACCATGCTCGGCTGATTTTTGATTTATTGTAGAGATGAGGTCTCACCAAGTTGCCCAGGCTGGTCTCAAACCTGTGGGCTCAGGCAATCCTTTCATCTCAGCTTCCCAATGTGTTGGGATTATAGGATTGAGCCACTGTACTGGGCTTAAAACAATGATTTTATTAAAGGATATCGATTAGAAAATTGCTGAATTTATGTAAATAGACTAATTTTTTTGCTTGGTATTATTTAAGTAGTGGAGTCATTCTTCCCTTTTTACTAAGTATAATCTATACACAGTAAAATTTACCCATTTTACTACTACTATGCAAGTTTTTACATATCCTAACAGTTGCGTAGGAACCACCAGAATGAAGGTAGAACGCAATTCTATTACTCCCTCCCCCCATTCTTCTTGTGTCCCTTGTAGGCAACCCACCTCTATTTTCATACTCTGGCAACTGCTAAACTATTTTATACCTGTATGATTTTTCTTTTTAAAGAATGCTGTATAAATGAAATCACATTGTACAGAAGTCTAGCTTTTTCTTAGTATGATGCATCTTAGATTTATCCATATTTTTGGTATCAGTATTCATTTCTTATTGTTAAGTAGTGTTCCATTGTGTGGATATACTGCAGATATATATTGTTTTCTAGCTGAGGAGTAATTTGGGGTTTCCAGTTATTAAAAACACTGTAAACATTTACTTATACATTTTTGTGTAAACAGAAATTGACAGTTCATTTGGGTGAATTCTGAGGAGTAAAATTGCTGGGTCATACCTTACATATTTATTTAACTGTGTGAGCAATTGCTAAACAGTTTTTGAGAATGACCAAATCATTGTGCATTTCCATTAGCAATGTATGAGAGTTGCAAGTGTCCCTCAATCCTTCTAGCACTTGATATTATTAGTTTATTTTAAATTTTAGCCATTCTAGAAAAGATGTGTAGTAATATCTCATTGCTCTTTTAATTTGCATTTTTCAAATGACTAATGATACTGAGCTTTTTTTTTTTTTGCTATGTTGACCAGGCTGATCTTGAACTCCTAGCCTCAAGTGTTTCTTCCACCTCAGCCTCCCAAGGTGCTGGGATTATATGCTCAGCTGATGTTGAACATTAAAAAAAATTTTTATAGTAATAAAACAGAGACAAGTTTCCAGTTGCCCAGGTTGATCTTGAACTTGTGGGCTCAAGTGATCCTCTCGCTTTGGGCTCCCAAAGTGCTGGGATTATAGGTGTGAGTCTATTTTAAACTTTTTTTCTTTTCCCCCCATCTGTGTATCTTCTTTGGTGAAGTAACTATTCAGATCTTCTGCCCATTTCTATTGGGTTGTTTTCTTCTTTTTGTTTTCTTCCCCCCTTCCTTCCCTGTCTTCCTTCCCCTCCCCACTTTTGGGTTATTTTCTTCTTACTGAATTTTGTGAGTTCTTTAAATATTCTGGATAGAAATCCTTCATCAGATAAGTGATTTGCACATATTTTTGCACAAACTGTGATTTGTTTTTTCATTTTCTCTTCTGTAAGCTTTATTGGAATATATAAGTGATGTACAGTAAACTGAACGTGTATAAAATATTCAGTTTGGTAAGTTGTGACATATATGGACACCTGTGAAATGACCACAATCAAGATAATTAACATATCCGTCACCCTCAAAAATCTTTTCCTGGCCTTGTGTAATCCTTCATCTCTATCCTCAGTTAAGCACAAATTTATGAGTTTGCTTTTTTTTTGTAAGAAAATACTTTGTATTTTCTATAAATGAAATTATAGTTTGTACTCTTTATTTTCTTTTATTCTACAAAATTATTTTGAGATTCATCTATGTTATTGTGTGTAACAAAATTTAATGCTGTTTTATTATTGAGTAGTATTTTGTTATTTGGGTACAGCACAATTTGTGTAGCTGTTTGTTCATGGCAGGCATCTGAGTTATTTCCAATTTTTTGGCTATTACAGATAATTCCACTGTGAACACTTATATACAGATCTTTTTATGAATTTATACTTTTTACTTCTTTGGGAGTAAAATAGGAGGGTAATATGGTAGGTCTATGTTTAACTTTTAAAGAAACTGCCAGACTATTTTTAGAGTGATTATAACAGTTTACATTCTCATCAGTAGTACTTGAGAGTTCTAGTTGATCTACAGTGTTACTCCGCATGGTCAGTCTTTAGTTTGTAATCATCATTGTAGGTGTGTAATGATATCTTAGTGTGGTTAGAATTTGCTTTTCCCTAATGACTATGGGGTTGAATAATTGTTATATACTTATTTGTAGTTTATATATCTTCCTTGGTGAAGATCAAATCTTTAAATCTCGTGTAAATCTTGTGTACTTTTAAAATTGGGTTGCTGTTTTCCTTGTATTTAGTTTTTAGAGAGTTCTTTATGTATTTTGAATATTATTGGATAAGTGATTTGCTAATATCTTCCCCTAGTCTATGGCTGTGCTTTGGATTTCAATAAAGCTGAATTTATCAATTTTTTTTCTTTCAAGTATCATGCTTTTAGAGTTGTATCTAAGAAATCTTGGCCTAACCTATAGTGAAAAATATTTTCTCCTATGTTTTCTAGGTGTTTTATAGTTTTAGGTTTTAGTATGATCTATCTTGAGCCAATTTTTACATGTGGTATCAGGTATAGATTATTTAATACCATCAGGCACCTTCTAAGTAATACCTCAGTGAGATCTCACAAATTTTGATATGTTTTATTTTTATTCCATTTTACATACTTTTTTATTTCTTTTTTGAGTTCTTCTTTGACCCATTGGTTATTAGAAGTGTATTGATTTAGTTTTCAAATATTTGGAGATTTTCTGTATATATTTTGGTATTGATTTTTAATTTCCTCCCATGTGGTGAGAGAGCATACATTTTTTTTTTTTTTTTTTTTTTTTTTTTTTGAGTTGGAGTCTCACTCTGTTGCCCAGACTGGAGTGCAGTGGCCGCTCCCGGCCACCGCAGCCTCGACCTGCTGGGCTCCGGCGATCCTTCCGCCTCAACCTTCCAAGTAGCTGGAATTACAGGCATGCGCTACCACGCCCGGCTGATTTTTTGATTTATTGTAGAGATGAGGTCTCGCTGCCCAGGCGGGTCTCGAACCCGCGGGCTCAGGCAATCCACTCACCTCAGCCTCCCAAAGGCGCGGGATTACAGGCTGAGCCACCGAGCCCGGCTGAGAGCATACATTTTATGTCTGATTTATTAAGAGTTGATTTGTGGCTTCTTATGCTCTAACTTGATAAATATTATGTGTACACTCAAGAAAGTATATTCTGCTTTTTTGGTTTTGAATGTTTTATAAATATCAATTGGGTCAAGTGTGTTGGTAGAGTTGTTCAAGCCTAATTTATTTTTTCTGATTTTCTGTCTACTTATTCTATCAATTATTGAGAGATGAGTATTAAACTTCTTCATAATAACTATAGGTTTTTCTGTTTTACCTTGCAGTTTATTGGTTTTTGTTCCATGTCCTTCTGGAGCTCTATTAATAGGTATATAAATGTTCAAGATTATTATTTTCATCCTGGTAAAATGACTCTTATGTCTATGAAATAATATTTGTTGATCGGAAATCTACTTTGTCTGATATAGCTATTCCAGCATTCTTGTTGACTAATGCCAGCATTAGATAGAGGTACATTTCCCCCATCTCTTTACTTTTAACTTATTATTTGAAGTACATTTCTTATAGACACTGTGTGGTTGGGTTGTCTTCTTTTTTTTTAATCTGACAATCTCTGTCTTCTAATTGAAATATTTAGATCATTTACATTTAATGTGCTTAATGCTGACAGTTAGGTTTAAATTCATCATCTTGCTGTTTGTTTTCTGTTTATCTTATTTGTTTATTTCATATTCTTATCTGTACATTTTGTTCCCTTTTTATCTTTAGCCTTCCTCTGACTTGAGTATTTTTTTATTGTTCCATCTTATCTCCTTTGTGTATTAGCTACAACTCTTTTTAATGGTTGCTTTAATTTATTGCATTTATCATCTAGCAATCTTATACATACACAGTAGTATAATTTCCTTACAATAATATACTTCGATTTCACCCCTTTCGACCTTTGTGCTATTGTTTTCTTACATTTTAATCTACATATGCTATAAACTAAGCACTACATGATAATTAACTTTTTAAAAACCTGTTATCTTTTGAAGATATTTAAATAATAAGTAAAAACATATGTATTTTTCCATGTTGTTACTAGTTTCATTTTTTCATTCTTTTGTTGTAGATCCAGGTTTTCATAAAATCCGATCACTATAATCTAATAGAAGTCCTTGTTTTTCTATTTTAACCACTATCATATGTGTACTTTTTGCTTTGGGAATTTGTGATTTATAAACCGTAACTGAATTACTGGGCTCCAATGGATATCCTTCTAGATGCTTTAATTTCCTGCTTTGTACATCTTCAGAAATTCTTATATCACACATTTGAAAATAGTTTTTGTCCTTTGAAGCAGTATAAATGAATGAAATTTATTCCTTAATGTATGTACAGTCAGGCACCACATAATAAAATTTTGGTCACTATATGGTGATGTTCCCATAAAATTACAATACTCCATTTTACTACATCTTTTCTATGTTTACTTATGTTTAAATACACAAATACCATGGTGTTACAGTTGCCTACGGTATTCACTATGGCAACATGACGTACAGGTTTATAGCCTAGGATCACTGTAGATTGTACTATATATCCTAGATGTATAGTACGCTGTACTATCTAGGTTTGTATAAGTATGCTATATGTTGTTCGCATACCGTAAAATCACCTAATGACTCATTTCTCTGAACTTATCTCTGTGATCAAGCAACAAATGACTGTATTTATCCAAATATTTGAATATTGGATTTATTTAGTATCTCATAGATAGAATTCAGTTAACTCTTATTTTTTCCTTAGAGATAGAGTCTTGCTCTGTTGCCTAGGCTGGAGGGCATTGTTATTATTCGAGTAAATGCTTGCCTGCCATCTCTCGACACCAATAAATAGAGAGGCAGAGAGAACTGGCAGAAAGAAGTTTATTTCTGAAATCAGAATTCAGGGAGACAGAACCTGGCATCTGGAACCAGTCTGCTTGCCCCTCAGGTTCCCAGTCCATTTTTATAAGTTGAGGGTTGCTGGTACCTATACATTGACTATGTGACTGACAGAGCATTGTATAGAACTTAAGTTAACAGCCATGTTTCGTTAATAGTAACATTGATGGTCCACATTTCCTGGCACCAGCTTCCAAAGGGTAGCTCACAGTTCCTTTTATCAGCAACATCAAGCTGAGAAGTTGGACAAGCTTGCCATAGAGTAAGGGAGTTAACAGAGCCTCTTACAAAGTAAAACATTTTTCCCTATAACATATCGTCAATTAGGAGTTATAACATGCAAAAAATTATATAAATTACAACACTTAAGGTTACATGGGTGCTATATTTTCAAATCTATGACTACTGATAAAAGGGATTAAATAGGTGTTCATTTCTGTCTGTTGAGTGAGCGCAGTCTGTAGGGAGTTAAGAATTTTTTGAAGTGACAACGGGAATGTATAAGAGATAAGGGAAAACATTTTTCTTTGGTAATTCTCAGGTACGTGCAAGTGCTTGGAATGCTTGTTATGCCTTTCTTTAAGGGTTGTGGCAATATGGACAGACAATAGTGGTATCAGCATGATCATAGATTACCACAGCCTTGAGCTGCTGGACACAGGAGATTCTCCCGCCTCAGCCTCCCAAGTAACTGGGACTACAGGTGCATGTGACCATGCCTGACCAACTTTTGTATTTTTGTAGACGAGGTCTTGCTGTGTTACCCAGGAGGAACTCCTTGTTTAAAGCAATCCTCTCACTTTGGCGCCTACCATAGTGCAGGAATTACAGGAGTGAGCCAACATGTAATTCTGTCTTGGTGGGGAGTGTGGAGGGGAGAGTAGTTGCTTAAATAACAAAGTTATTTTCTCCCACTTCTGGATGCTAGAAGTCTGAGATCAAGGTATCAGTATGGTTGGTTTCTCCTGAGACCATTCTCCTTGGTTTGTAAATAGCTGTCTTCTTGCTGTGTCCTCACATGTTTTTTTCTCTGTGCATCTGTCTTCCTGGTTTCTCCTAGTACAATTACCTCTAATATTCCATAGTTAGACTAATACATGACTTTAGCCTTACTTATAATGCTTGTTATTTTGCTTCCTTTCCCCCTACCATCATCCCTATGCATAGCTCTGGAGGCATGGCTCAGAAATTTGCCTGAGGGGAGAAACAGGCTGTAAAAACTAAATCTCTTACCAAAGCAACTAAATTCATTTGCAGCAGCTTGGAGAGGTTCGAGCTTAAGAGTGCTCTCAAAAAGAGAAGTGTGTGGTAAAGTTAGGAGGAGATTGGCAGATGGCTTGGAGATAAATATACCTATACTGGATAGGCTGAATAGTTTGCTGGAGACAACCAGGGAATTAAAGAGGTGGGAGTCAGAACAAATCTCAAACATTGACCATTGTAACTATTCCTTCATAGGAGCTAGATTTGTTTGGATCAGTCTATGGAGCAGTTTAGGCTTCAGAGCATTGTTGCAAACATAATCAGCCAACAATTAGTGCTGCCTAACAACTAGATGTGTCAAGGTAAGAGAATGGGAGAGCCCTACCAAAACCACTGTTAACTCCTGGAGACTTTGGGTACCAAAGACTGTGCCTCCTGAGATGGGGGAGTAGACTTCACTAAATCAGTCCAGCCAATGACTAAAGAAACAGCAGTAAGAAACCCCAGAGTGGAGCTGTTGGTATCTAAAATGTCCAGGTTCCGAAAAAAGAAGAAACAGGAAAGTATGAGTTATATACCAGAAATAAAAGCAGGCAACAGAAATGATCCAGTGACCAGATTTTAGATTTAACTTCAAATAATCATTATAAATATATTCTGAGAAATAAAAAAACCATTATGAGAGAGTAGTAAAGGAAGATATGATGATAATTTTTATCAAATCAAGAATGTCAGTAAAAATACAGAAATTATAAGAAAGAACTAAATAGAAATTCTAGAATTGAAAAATACTAAAACTGAAATGAAACAAATTCACCATAGAGGCTCAGTTAGGTTTGAACTGGCAGGAGAATTAGCCAACTTGAAGGATAGCTCAATAGAGATTATGCAATGTGAAGAACAGAGAACAAAGAATGAAGAATGATCAAAGAGCTTCATAGAAATTAGACACCATTAAGCATACCAACATACACATAAGTGACCAGAAGTGAGGAGAGAGAAAAGAAAATAATCGGAGAAGCACTGCAGATTTTTCTTTCATTGCCAAATTCAAAAATTAATTGAAAAACATTAATCTTTATATTCCCAACTCTTAGTCAACTCCAAGTAGAATAAACTCAAAGAGCTCTATAAATATCATACTAAAGGTCAAGGATAAGGAGAAAAGCTTGAGAGCAGTAAGAGAACAAGACTCTTCACTTCCAAGTGAGCCCCAATAAAATTAAAAACTGACTTGTTCTCAGAAAGAGTGGAGGCCAGAATGCAGTGGGATAACACAAAGTGCTTAAATTTAAAAAACTGTCAACTGAGAGTCTTATGTTCAGGAACGCTATCTTTATAAAATGAAGGTAAAATAAAACATTCCCAGATAAACAACACTGAGAGAATTTGTTGCTAGAAGACCTGCCTTACAAGAAGTAGTAAAGAAAGTGCTTCAGGCTGAAAGCAAATGTGTAATTTAAATACACACAGAAAAACAACACCAATAAAGACAATTATATAAGTATGAAATATAGTATAAATGCATATTTCTTCTCAATTTCTTAATTGATTTAAAAAACAATTGTATAAAACAATGTGTATATAATGTATTATTTGACCTATAATATATAGAAATGCAATATATTTGCCAATTACAGCCTGAAGGAGGTTTGTTGGAGCAAAACGTTTTGAACTACGATGGGACTATACAGATGGTAACTTGAGTTCACAGTAACAAATGAAGAGCACCAGAAACAATATAGTGAAGTGCATATAACCAAAGCTATCTTTGCTCTTTCTTTTTCTCTCAGCTTTTAAACAAGTCTTAAAGCTATGTAAAGTCATAACTGTAACAATGTATTACTGAACTTGTAACATTTATAGATGTAGTGTATTTAACCATAATATAACAAAAAGAAGGAAAAGGAATAGAGGTATATAGGAGTAACATTTCTGGTCTCACTGTAATTAAGTTTACTATAAATATGAAGCTGAATCTGATAAGGTGCATATGGGAAACCTTAGAGCAAGTGTGAAGGAAATAACTCAACAAATGTAGTACAAACAAAAACAGTAAAGAAATTGAAACACTACATTAGAAAATGTTCACTTAATACAAAAGAAAGCAGCAACGGAGGAGTGGGAAAACAAAACATTGAGACACATAGAAAACAAAAAGTAAAATGGCAAATGAAAATAAAATTGTATCAATCAATGACATTAAATATAAATGGATTAAGCAATCCAGTTAAAGTCAGAAGCCAGGCATGTGAAGTGTGCCTGTTGTCCCAGCTACTTGGAAGGCTGAGGTGGGAGGATTACTTGAGTTCGGTAGTTTGAGGCCAGCCTGAGCAACATAGCAAGACCCTGTCTCTAAAAATAAATGAAATAAAAGGCAGAGGTTGTCAGACTGAATAAAAAATAAATACAGCACCCAACTGTATGCTCTCTACAGGAGACACACTACAGATTCAAAGATATAAATAGATTGAAAATAAAAGACTGAAAAAAGATATATCATGCAAACTATAACCATAAGAAAGCTTGAATGGCTATACTAATATCAGGCAAAACAGACTTTAAAACAATAAAAAGTAGAGAGGATAAAGAGGGACATTTTATACTGTTAAAAAGTGTCAAGCGGGGCTCAGTGGTTCAGCCTGTAATCCTGTGCCTTTGGGAGGCTGAGGTGAGTGGATTGCCTGAGCCGACCCACCTGGACAACTTGGCGAGATCTCATCTCTACAATAAATCAAAAATTAGCCGGGCGTGGTAGCGCATGCCTGTAGTTAGTTCCAGCTACTTGGAAGGCTGAGGCGGAAGGATCGCCGGAGCCCAGCAGGTCGAGGCTGCGGTGGCCGGGAGCGGCCACTGCACTCCAGTCTGGGCGACAGAGTGAGACTCCAACTCAAAAAAAAAAAAAAGTGTCAGTCCATTAAGAATACATAACAGTTATAAACATATCTGCATCTATCAACAAAGCTCCAAAATATATAAAGCAAAAACAGACAGAAATAAAGGGAGATATAAACAGTTCAGCAGTAATGGTGTCAGAATTCAATACTCTGCTTTCAATAATGGATAGAAGAACTAGGCAGATCATCAACAAGGACATAGGAAACTTGAACAACATTTTGTACCATAGGTTTAACAGCCATTTCTTTTTTTTTTTTTTGAGTTGGAGTCTCACTCTGTCGCCCAGACTGGCCCGGCCACCGCAGCCTCCACCTGCAGGGCTCGGCGATCCTTCCGCCTCAGCCTTCCGAGTAGCCGGAATTACAGGCGCGCGCTACCACGCCCGGCTAATTTTTGATTTATTGTAGAGATGAGGCCTCGCCAAGTTGCTCGGGCGGGTCTTGAACCCGCGGGCTCAGGCAGTCCACTCACCTCGACGTCCCAAAGTGCTGGAATTACAGGCTGAGCCACCGAGCCCGGCCCTAGCAGACATTTCTACAACACTCTCTTCAATAGCAGAATATGCATTTTTCTGAATTGCACATGGAACATTCTCCAGGAAATACCATGTGCTAGGCTGTAAAAAAAAAAACCTCATTACATCTGAAAAGATAGAAATGATACAAAGCGTGCTTTCAAACCACAATAGAATGACTTTAGTACTCAATAGAAAGAAATTTGGGAAACTCATACATATGTAGAAAGTAAATAACATATTCCTATATAACCAGTGAATCAAAAGAGAAATCAGGAAAATAATGAGAGCCGGGCTCGGTGGCTCAGCCTGTAATCCAGTGTCCTTGTGAGGCTGAGGTGAGTGGATTGCCTGAGCCCGCGGGTTCGAGACCCGCCTGGGCATGCGAGACCTCATCTCTACAATAAATCAAAAAATTAGCCGGGCTTGGTAGCGCGCGCCTGTAGTTCCAGCTACGTGGAAGGCTGAGGCAGAAGGATGGCCGGAGCACAGCAGGTTGAGGCTGCGGTGGCTGGTAGCGGCCACTGCATTCCAGTCTGGGCGACCGAGTGAGACTCCAACTCAAAAAAAAACCAAAATACTAAGAGATTAATAAAAACGAAGAAACTGCACTCACGGGTGCACTTGAGGTGGTGGTTAGAAGGAAATTTATAGCTGTAAGTGTATATTTAAAAAGAAGAAAGATGTCAGATCGTAACCTAACTAACCATCTACCTTTTAAGATACTGGAAAAAGAAGACCAAACTAAACCTAAAGCAAGTAGAGGAAATAAATGATAAGGTTTCGGGGGGAAACTATTGAAGTAAATAATAGAAAAACTAGAGAAAAATTAGTAAAACCAAAATCTGTTTCTTTGAAAATAACAACAAATGTGATAAAACCTATAATAGATTGTCCAAGAAAAAAAAAAAAAAGAAAAAAACTCAGATTACTGGAATTAAATGAAAGATACATTGCTACTGATCTTAAATTTTAAAATATTGCAAAGGAATAGTAGTAGTTGTATGCCAATAAATTAGATAACTTGGGTGACATGGACAAATTCCTAGAAAAATGCAAACTACCAAAATTGACTCAAGGAAAATAGTGTGAATAGACATATAGCAAATAGAGATTTAATACTTTTTTAAAAAACACAAAACTACCCATAAAGTAAAGCGCATGCCTAGATAGTTTCACTAGTGAGTTCTACCAAAACATTAAAAGAAAAATTAGTACAGATTTTTTTTGCAGACTCTTGCAGAAAATAGACTTAATTGGGGGTATATGTACCCTTTACAGCAATTGGGAGTGGAGAAGGTGACCAGAGCATTAGGAAAATGGCAATAAGTTATTTATCTGCTCCTGTGACTGGAAAATTAAGATCTTTCCCTTGAGTAGAAACTTCTTTTCATAGAGTACCTTTCTGAGTTTAATTATCCTGTTAGTAGCTTATGAAACTTTTAATTTCCTTAAAAAGCATTGTATTGCCTCAGTGAGGAAAACCTGAAAGCAGGTCATTGATGATTGAATCCAGATTTATTCCAAATACTGTAGTGAAGTTTTGAGTTTATAGATTATACCAAATGCTAGTTGTATTTATAGGGTCTAATATAATAATATTGTTGGCTGGATGTGGTGGCTCAAGCCTGTAATTCCAGCTTTTTGGGAGGACGAGGCGAGAGGATTGCCTGAGCCCGCGGGTTCAAGACCAGACTGGGCAACATGATGAGACCTCGTCTCTACAATAAAAAAAATAAAAAAATTAGCCAGGTGTGGTAGCGTGTGCCTGTACTTCCAACTACTTAGAAGGCTGAGGCAGAAGGATTGTGGAAACACAGCCGGTCGACGCTGGGGTGGCGTGAGTGTGCCACTCTGCACTCTAGCCTGGGTGATGGAGTGAGACGCCAATGCAAAGAAGAAATAATAATAATAATAATACTGTCAAAGGTATTAGCAAATTATTCATATTTAGGTTTTTAATCACCTAATTTTTAATGTTATAGTCTGATATACAAGAATAAAGGCCCTTACATGGTCCTTGAATTATTTAGGGTAAGCTTAAGGAATATAAACTGGGGCTGAATTTGCTGGTTTTTAAAAATTTACATATTCTGTTTCATTTATGTTTTTTTCTTATTCTTTATTTCTTAGTTTATCATTACTTTTTCTATGAGACTTTATTTAAATTTACATATATTTATCAAAGACCATTTATATGTATCTCATTTGAGTGTTACAAATCTTTGAGGTTGATGGATGTACTATTATCATCTTTTTTCCCTTTGTGTGTGGTGGATATATATGTGTGTGGTGGATATATATGTGTGTGTGTGTGCATGTTTAAGTTTGTGTGAATATGAAATATGGCATACTTTTTTTAATCATTTGGAATGTAAACTATGGCTTCCCATTAGTGTCTCAGTATTCAGTGGTGGACCTCTTTAGATTAAGTTCCCTCCCTCCCAAGTTCCTAAATCTCTTTGCTAACTATTACAGGTAGCTGGTTGTTTAGATTTTTACTGCCAACACTGTATGCAGCCATGCACTCAAACAAAATAATAATAATAATAATAATAATAATAGCAGCTAACATTTATTGAGTACTTAAGTATCATGTGTTGTGGCCAGACAATTGTTCCAGCTAAAACCTAGATCATTTGAAGACATTCTAAATTTACTGCTGTTCTTGATCTTAAGCTAAGGCTGTGGTTCTAAACAAGGAACATGTCCCCTCCCAGGGAACATTGGGTAATGTCTGGAGATATTTTTGATTATCATCACTGGGGAATGCTGCTAGCATTTAGTAGGTAGAGGCTAGGGATACTTTTGAACATCTTACAATGCTCAGGCTGGCCTGCCACAGAAAGAAGTAACCAGCCCAAAATGTTACGCGCCAAGGATGAGAAACTCTGGACTGGGGTGACTTTGCCCTCATTATATGAGCAGTGAAGATTTGAGGGAAAATAATGCTTTCTTTTAGTGTTTGGTTCAACTATGATATTTTCATGCTCTTTAGGGCATAAGCTGGCCACCAGAGTTTCTAGCTCTGGAACAGTATCGGTGTCTACCATCTCAGAGAAAACCTTAAAGAACTATTTTTGGATCACTGCACTCTATGCTGACCCAGTCAACCCAAAATGTCTGCTTCTACTCCCAGTAATGACTTTATCCACAAGGCATCTTTGCTCTTTATGCCTTTCAGATTTGGTCAGGGTACCCTCGTTCTATCTAGTAGGACTCAATCATTGAATTCAGGTGAGAAAAGAATTTTTCAATCCTTTCTCAGAAACTTCTGGATTGCTTTTGAAAATTTATTCATCTTATTCTTATAATTTAATGCATAAGTAGTTTCATGGAAGAGAAAAGGCATTGCAAAGCATTATAAAACTCCAACATATTGGAACTATTGTATGGCAAGAGAAATATTAAATTGTTAGCTCAGCCAATGTCATATGAGCTAACCGGTTTGGTGAAACCATGATACAACGTTAGGTGTGTCTGACATAAACGCATGCTGTATAAATTCTACCAGATGGATGCAAATAGAACTTGGTTTAAATATATTAAATGACTAATCTTTTCATTTTATAAGATATTCAGAACTCTTTTTCTCTGTAAACTTTGTCATTGCTGATGTTTATCTCAGTAATTTCTAACAGGTACTTAACCTTTTGAAGAATGTTATTTATTTATTTTTTTTAAGATTGATCTTAATTTTTTAAAATTGTATTATAAAGATGTGGGGTACAATTCAGGGTTAGGTATACAAACGTTGATTATGCAGGTACCCTTGTTGATGAGGTATGCCCCTCCCTCCTTTAGCAGTTTCCCTCAACTGCCAATCCCACCACCCCTCCCCTGACAGTTTCGTACTACTGCCAATCCCTTTCTTATTAGTATTATAATTGTAAGGTCTGCTTATGACTGAGAACATATGATACTCTGTTCTTTGTTTCTGTGATAGATCACTGAATATGATCGACTCCAGAACCATCCAAATTGCTGTGAAGTCCATTTTGTCCTTCTTTATGGCTGCATAATATTCCATTGTGTATATGTACCATATTTTTTAATCTAGTCCAGCTTCGATGGGCAGCACGGTTGGTTCCATGTTTTTGCTATTGTGAATAGAGCTGCAACAAACATACATGTATCTTTTGTGTAGAATGATTTGAGTTCCTCCAGGTATATTCCCAATAGGGGAATTGCTGTGTCATATGGAAGGTCAATTTCTAGTTCTTTCAGAAATCACCACACTGTCTTCCAAAGAGTTTGCACTAGTTTGCATTTCCACCAGCAGTATAGAAGCGTTTCTTTTTGTTCACATCCTCACCAGCATCTGTTGTTGTTTGTTTTATTAATGATGGCCATTTTTACTGGGGTTAGGTGGTATCTCAGTGTGGTTTTGATTTACATTTCTCTGATGATGAGTGAGGCTGAGCACTTTTTCATGTGTCTGTTGACTGCCTGTATATCTTCTTTTGAGAAATGTCTTTTGCTCACTTTTTAATGGGACTGTTTGTTTTTTTCCTTTCGGCATGTTTGAGTTCCTTGTAGATCCTAGATGTCAGGCCATTGTCAGATGACGAATGTTATTAACTTGTGTTGTTGTAATAGTGAATTGGTGAAAATCCAGTGGTACAATTTACTTCCAGTAACTGATTATTAATATACTGTTAGACAAGATAATATTTGCTTACAAATATTTTGATATGTTTTATTTCTAATTAGAGAACTTTTGACATAAATCACAGTTTTTATTTTAGATGGATTTCTTCATGAGACTACATCACTGATTCCCTAAGTGATGTCCTCAGATCAGCATCATCTGGTAGCTTGTTATAAATCAAATGTTCAGACCTACTGAATCAGAAACTCTGGGGTTAGTGCTGAGCGGTCGGTGTTTTTTTTTTTGTTTTTTTTTTGAGTGGGAGTCTCACTCTGTCACCCAGGCTGGAGTGCAGTGGCATGCTCATGGCCACTGCAGCCTCCACCTGTTGGGCTCCGGCAATCCTTCTGCCTCAGCCTTCCAAGTTGCTGGAACTATAGGCGTGCACTACTACACCCGGCTAATTTTTTATTTATTGTAGAGTTGAGGTCTTGCGAAGTTGTCTAGGCTGGTGTCAAACCTGCGGGCTCAGGCAATCCACTTGCCTCAGCCTCCCAAGGGCTGCAATTACAGGCTGAGCCACCGAGCCCGGCCTAGTCTTGTGTTTTAACAGGTCCTCCATGTTATTCTGATGCTTGTCAAAATTTAGTAACTGCTACAGAGAGTGACTTTTTTTGTTTGTTTTGTTTGCAAGCAAGGACTCTTCCTGAGTGAGTGACTTGTTGAATTAAGTTCAGTTGATTTTAATTCAGTGTACTTGTTCTCATTTTGTTCCTACCACATCTTAAACTTGTATTACTTGGGGGAAAATAAACTGTCCAAGTTATTAACTGAATTTAAATAACACATATGAAGTGTTTAAAGAAAGATAGATTTTATAAATATATTGTTTCAAGGGATCAGGATAAGTATTTGTATAAATCACTGTAAAATAAAGCCCTCAAGGAGATTTAATTCAAAATCTTGTACTGTGGGACTATGATTGTTTGGTACTGAGGGGCTGTTGAGTTAAATGGACTTTTGAGGCATGAAATCAAGGGATTAAAAAAAAATCTGCATGCTTTCATAGAAACTTTAAAAATGGAAATTAGGGTAATGATAATAGATATGAATAGGGAGCATACTGCAAACTATAATCATATAAAGAAAAAGTCTTAAAATATATTCCAAAAGTTTATGGCATAGTAAATATATATCATGTAGAGGTGTTCTTTTAAATATAAAAAAGAATTCCAAATTTGGATACCTGTAATAGCACTATCAGTCTATTTGAGAATACTTATTTTTTTAAATTATAATGTAATAAGTATTAATGCTGTAATTAATGTATCCACAATGACTGAATTACCATTGAAATGATAGTGTATTATGTATAATATATAGGAGATACAGTAACATTAAATGTACAGAGCTGTGTCATTATCTATATAGCTTCCAAATGCTTGGGTCTTGCTTCTTCTTACTAATGCATAAGCAGTACATTAATACTGGGATATTTCAACTGCTAATCTTAATTTTTCTCTCTGTAAATTATATTTGTTCATATGCAGGTTATGCTTCTAAAGTCTCAATTTGAGTCTATTCCTAATTCTCTTTCATTATAGTTGCTACATATTTTATTCTTTTTGGTAGACTAATTTAGATATTAAATGTTAGTTTTACTTATTCTATTTTGGCCTTTCTTAGTGTTGTCTTAGATTGTAGGTCCTAGGTACAGGGACTGTTATCTCTAGAGTTTATATTATACTCCAAATAAAATTTTAATAAACCAGACTGTTCAGTAATTATGGTTATTAATAATGGTTAAAACTCTAGACTATACCTATTTTTTTCAAAAAATGCCTTATTATAGATTCAGAGTCTAGATAGCAGAGTGGGGGTAACCTCTTATGTTGTTAATTTGTTCCCAGCATTGGGGCATCTAATATTCATAACTGGACAGAGACCAGGGATATATACATTTTGTGTGTAAAAATGAATATTCATAAGCTGGAGATGTGTTAGTACTATTTTTGATAGTAGTGTGTTTATAGGTAGAGAAAACAGAGGGCAGGACAGAGAAATAAAAAGACTAAAGAGAAATGAAACCTGCAGTAATAAAATGACTATGGGCCTGGATTTGCTCTGAAGTTATGTATCATATACATAAATAGTTTACTGCACAATGTATTTACTTAGGTCAGTTTAAAAAAATCAGTATTTCAGGGTTTTTATTTAATACATTTGTACTTAATTTTTAAAATGATTCTTAATTTACATAATTATTGTACTTCAAAATTAAGTATAGTGATAGTGTTTTACAATATATATTTACAATGCCATTATTACTATATCCTATTAAGTACAGTACATTGTTTTATTTAATCATCCAAATTCAACCCTTTGGAAAATAATGGGCTGTTTTTTCAAAACTGACATTTGTTAATTATAGAAAACCTTGAAAAATCTGAAAAAGTATCTGGAAGAAACTATAAATCACATTTTATTTTACCACTCAGAAATAATCACAGTGACTGTTTGGGCTTATTTTATCCCAGTCTTTTAAAAATTAAATTTTAAAAATTACTATCATTCATGTCCTCCTTTATTATTAGTGTAATCTAATGTAAACACAAGAACTTTTCCATGTTTTTAACTAGTTTTTAAATAGTTTTAATAAGTGCATATTTCTGTCATAATTTAACTTTTTAAATAGTCAAACATTTGTTGCCCTTTTGCTTTAATATAAATTATGCATTGAGCCTTCTTGTTCATACATCTGTGTATAAATCTATAAGTCTTCTCTGTGTCTGATTATTTGCTTTTAGAGAGAGAATTACTGAGTCAGAAAGTATTATTTTCAAGATTCTTAATGTGTATTGCCAGATTGTCATCCAGAAACATTGATCCAATTTAACTTCCATCAGTAGTATTAAGATGCCTATTTACTCAGCATTTGGTATCATAATTGCATTAAAAAAATCATTGTGATTTCATTTCTATCCTATCAAGTACTGTCAAAATACTAAAAATATTTTTGTAGTTCAAAATGTGTTAATTAAACATTAGAGAAATTATACCTGGATTTTATCAGTTTAAATTAAAATGTAATTTAGTAGAATAGTTTATGCCTCTTACAATGTCTATATTGGATAACTTGTCTAAATTCTAGGCTTCAGTTTTCTTAACTATTAAATGAGGGTTAAAAGCAGTTTTTTACAAGGATTGTGAGAGATAGTATGTGTAAAGTACTTAGCAGAGTGCCTGAAAGTTGGTAAATGTCAAGTAAACGTTAGTTATATTTTAGCAGATTTTGATAGATTTATTCATTAACAAGTATTTACTGAGCACTTTCAGTGTGTCACACATTTTGTAGACATTGCTGATAAATGTTCATGAAACAAACATCTGACAAATCTCTGATGAAACTTAATTGTAATTAGGGATGGGGTAATTTTATCTTGTTAAATTAGAATAACCATAAATTGGTGTTTTAAAACCTTGGGATAAATTCATATGAACAAATGGTCTTATAAATAAGCTAAATAATGACTTCTGCCTTTTTGAGGAGGAATACCTTTGCACTTATTTTGTATAATTTTTATTCATATGAAAAGCAATATGATTAGTATCTGCATTTTTTTTAACTTGGCAAACTCAAGCTGCTAGGAAATAAAGCATCTGATTTTTTTTTGAGTTGTAGTCTCACTCTGTCACCCAGGTTGGAGTGCAGTGGTAGGCTCACAGCCACCGCAGCCTCAACCTGCTGAGCGGCTTAGGCGATCCTTCCACCTCAGTCTTCCAAGTAGCTGGAGTTACAGGCACATGCTACCATGCCTGACTTATTTTTTTATTTATTGTAGAGATGAGGTCTCACCAAGTTGCCCAGGCTGGTCTCTAACCTCCCGGCTCAGGCAGTCCCCTCGCCTCAGCCTCCCAAAGTGCTGGGATTACAGGCTGAGCCACCATGCCCAGCCACATCTGATTTTTTTTTCAGATGTATGTTGGGATTAATGAAGCTATAATTATTTCTTCAAATGTATGTTGGAATTAATGATGCTATAATTATTTCTCTTAGAAATGAAGAAGGAATTGCTTTGTTAAGAACTAAACAGCATAATACATTTACATTTTTAATAAATTAATAGAATATTCATTTTCTTTGCTTAGCTAATAAAATTGGTCTCAGAAATTAAAGAAAAATGCATTCATATTTTAGAGTAATATTTGTTTTTAAAATTATTTATAAAATTGTTTTGATTCTCTCTAAATCCTCCATCCCTGTAAAAACAGGGCCAGAATAAGATGTATTAGTTATCCATGACTGCATAAAAAGTTACCTCCAAACCCTGCACTTAAAATAACAAAGATTTATTATCTTAAAGTTTCTGTGAGTTCTGAATCTGGGCACTGTTTAGCTTTGTACTCTAGCTAAAAGTCTTTCACAGTCAATCTGTTGTAATCAAGAATGCATTCAAGGTGTTGACCTGATTTACAGTCATCTCAAGGCTTGACTGGAGAAGGATCTGCTTCCAAACTCACTTGAGTGTTGTCAGAAGTCATTTTCTTTTGCGCCAGTGGCATGAGGACCTCAGTTCCTTGCTGACCTTTGGCTGGAGGCTTCCTTCAGTTCTTTGCTTCTCCATAGGGCAGCTCATGAGTTGGCAACTGGTTTCCATCAGAACAAGTAGGAGAGCAAAAGAAAGAGAATAAGATGGGGGCCATAGTTTGTATGTAACCTAATCTTAGAAGAGACATCCAGTTCTCTTGTATTCTAATCTTAAATCAAGTCAGAAAGTTCCACCTACACTCAAGGGGAGTGAATTACACAGTGACTTAAATAGCAGGTGTCAGGAGTCATTGGAAGCCTTCTTAGAAGCTGCCTGCCTGAATAGCAAACAAAATGTTCATGGACAGCATCTACAAAAAACTAAGCCATAAGATGTTCTTGTGAGCCCCAAATACAAGAGAATGGGACTGAATCTCAACAAGACTCCATATTAGGGAGTAAGCGTAGAGAAACAATGGATCATCTGACAGACGAGAAAATAGGGAAACTCCAGAATACACTACAAGCACCTATTAGCAAAACACAGGGGACCAATTTGAGAAAAGCAAGTAGAAAGTAGAATGGGTGCAAGTGATATATTGTGAAGTTAAAGGGGATTGATCATCTAGTCATTAGGAGCTCTCTGAACTATACGGCTGTGGCTTCCTTCAGGACAAAACCCACACTGAGAGGAAATTGCTGAAGTAAAGTCCAAATTGAGCAGCACAAGGACAATAGAGATAAAAGAGAAGATTCAGATAAAAGTGAGGAAGGAGAACACAGAATATTTTTGAAAGCAAGTGGCTTTTAGAAGACCCACAAAAACAACAGAATGAGCTTTGAGATGTTAGAGAAGCTGTGCCAATCCATGCTGCCTTCTAAAAGTTTGGAAAAGCTAATTTAATTTAAAATGAGTAACAGAAAATGATAGACACAAAATCCAAAACAGAGTTATTATAAATGAAAAAAGAAAGGAGCAAAGTGACATCATAAGGACAATGAATGTAAGTCAGAAAGACATGTTCCCACAAAACAAATGAGCACTATAACCTACTATTTAAAATAAGCTGCAATAAATTAAGAAAATGATAATATATGAAAGAAAACATAAAAGCTTAACTTAGAAAAACTCAGAAATAAGGTGACAGAACTCAGGCAAGAACAGAAAAAGAAAGCACATACAGTTTCAGAAATCCCTAATCTGAGAATTTAAAAAGTAAATAAACACAAGTGGTGTGTAAAGTGAAGAAAGGACATGTTTTTGCTCCCCCCCGACCAGTAAGTAGTACCCCTCAAGGAAAGAGAGGCCACCAAGAGTCCAATATGTAGTCCCAAGGAGATATTTTCTCTTTCTCCCAGTTATGAAGGTCACACAGGTAAAGCCAAGTCTAGAGTTGAGAGAAGAAGATTGTTTTTTATTTTTTAAAAAGAGATCAGAGAAAATAATAAATATTAAAAACCAAGACAATGTAGTATATGGATAATTTAAGTCCCTGAAAAAGAAAACCACAGCAAGAAAACAGAACAAATATTAAAAACTATAATTTTTTTTTTTTGAGTCAGGGTTTTACTCTGTCGCCCAGGCTGGAGTGCTATTCATTACAGCTTCTACCTCCTCTACCTCCTGGGTGCAGACAGTTCCTCCCACCTCAGCCTCCTGAAGAGCTGGATTACAGGCACACGCCACCATGCTTGGCTAATTTTTGTATTTTTTTGTAGAGACAAGGTCTGACTCTGTTGTCTAGGCTGGGCTTGAACTCCTGGGTTCAAATGATCCTTCTGCCTCTGCTTCCCAAAGTGTTGGGATTACAAGCATGAGCCACTGTGCCTAGAAAAAAACTATAGTTTTATATACATATATATATATGTTTGTTGTTTTTTTTTTTTAGAGACATGGTCTAGTCCCTCAGGCTGGAGTGCAGCAGCGTGACCATAGCTCATTGTAGCCTAGAGCTCCTTGGGAACAAGCGATTCTCCTGCCTCAGCCTTCTGAGTAGCTGGGACTACAGGCCAGGCACGTGCCTGTAGGAACATACCTGGCTAATTTTTTTTCTTTTGAGTCGGAATCTCAGTCTGTCTCCAGGCTGGAGTGCAGTGGCACTGTCATGTCTCACTGCAGCCTTGACCTCCTGGGCTCAAGGTGCCTCAGTCTCCTGGTGTGAATAGGCACACACCACCACACTCATCTAATTTTTTTATTTTTTGTAGAGACGAGGTTTTACTGTGTTGCCCAGCCTGGTCTTGAGCTTCTGGCCTCAATCTTTGTGCTTCGGCCTCCCAAAGGACTGGGATTACAGGAATGAGCCACTGTGCCCAGATAAAAACTGTAATTTTTTTTTTAAAGTTCTTAGAAAAAACAAAAAGATTTGAAATTGCATGTTGAAAGGACACCCTGTCTGCCTGAAAATATTCACCCAGGGCAATAACAACTAGTATAAATATTCATAAAATCAATGAACTTTAAAGTAAAGATGATCCATGGGGGGCACCAGGCAAAAAGACTAAGTGACTTAGAAAGCAAATAAGGTTGTCATCATACTTTTTAACAGTAATGCTATATGCCAGAAGAAAATGGAGTAACATATTTAAAATACTCAAGGACAGAGATTGTGATCCAAGGGGTAATGTGTAGATTTATATATAGCCAAATGAAGAATCTTTACTGAAGTATTGAAAACAAAAAAACTCAAGGACTGTTTTCTCCAAGAGCTTTTACTGTAGATTTTCCTAGAGAATTATCTTCAGTCAAAATCACTAACAAGGTCTGGACATATGGATTGGTGGCTAAATGTTGATAACTTCTGCTCTTGAAGATTTCTAAATCATGAGTGCCTTCACTGGCTCAAATTATTCTAAACGTTATGCTATAAATGTTTATAATTTGGTGGTATTCATTAATATAGCAACATAGAAAAGGATGAGTCAGGCCTTTGCATTTAGAGTACTTTTTGTATAATGGTATAACTATGACTCTTTTTGGGGATATATATAGAGCAGGATTTCTTAATCTTGGTACTCACTATTTACACTTTTGGCTGGATAATTCCTTGCTGTAAGAGCTGTTCTGTGCATTGTATGCTGTGTAGCAGCATCCCTGGTCTCTCCCTACTACCTGCCTTCCAGGACAAATGTACTGGCTGCAGTACATTACATCTCTGCTGTGACAACCAAAAATGTCTCTATATTGCCAAGTGTATCTGAGAGGGCAAAATCAGTCCTGGTTTAGAACCACTGCTATAGGACACTGCTGTTAGTGCACTACTGCATTTAATCAACCATGAAAACCCACCTTCAAATTTTAATAGAATGAAAACCTAGTAAAAGAAGTTAATCAGGACGGGGTGGGGTAGCTCACACTTGTGAAAGCACTTTGGGTGGCTCAGGTGGGAGGATTGCTTGAGCCCAGGAGTTTGAGACCAGCCTAGGCAATGCAACAAGACCTCTCTTCATCTCTATAAAAATAAAAAAAACTCACCAGGCCTGGTGGCATGTGCCTGTAGCCCCAGCTGCTTGTGAAGCTGAGGCAGAAGGATCACCTGAGTGTCCAGGAGGTCGAGGCTATGGTGAGCCATGGTGGTGCCACTGCCCTCCACTCTCGGTGACAGAGTAAGACTGACTCAAATAATAAAAGAATAAAAGAAACTCATAAGCCAGGATAATGCCATTACTGATTGGATTATATGTTTCAGTAAAAAAACAAAAAACACATATATATAGCATCTGTAAGTAATTATTCACTTACTAGATTAATCTTGGAGTTTTAGGTTAGGTACAGTAAGCTACTTTCAGAGTAAAATATTGATGTAAGATATAATAAAAATTTTATTAATAGAATTTAAATTTGTAAGATATACTTTGTCCTATATTTTCATATTTAGTCCATAGTTTTACATTTTCCAAATTATTTTCAGTATTTTACATGCTAACCTTATGTATATTTTTAAAATAAAGAAATGTTTATTTTTTATTAAAAATTAACTTAATTTTTTAAAGAAATATCTTCTTGGTTGTAACTTGTACTTACTAGTTCTATGGAAAGACTTAATTGTTGGTATACAAAAGGCACCTTACCAGTGTTTTGTAGTATATAAGGATTTAAGAATATACATGTATATTTATAAGAAAGGCACATCAAATTTTACCATTTAAGTACTTGCTCAGTAAAAGTAAGCATTTAAAGTATAAAATGTTGATTGTATTTTGGACTAAAGCTCAGATTATGAACAATCATTACTTTCTAGTTTTCCATTAAGTACCAAGTATCACAAGAGTGATAGATATATTGTCACCCAAGATAAGGAACCTTTATTTCAACTGTGATAATTTTTATTGGAAGTACTTTACTTGGATTGATTTGAAGAGCTTCATCATAATTCTGGTTTTTTAGACTTTTGAAAATTGAGGTGATTTCTGATGACTGGATTTCCCAGGGCAGTGTGTGAAACACTGCTCTATAGGATACCTTAGAAGAAATTTTACTGAAGGACATAAGCTATGACTAAATAAATGAAATGTGTCTTGTTCCTGATTGGGATAGCTTAATATTTTAAATAATGACTGTTTTCCTTATATTGATTTATAAATTTAAGATAATTCCAGTTAACATTTTTTAGTGTTTCTACCAATATACTTTGCTATTTTCTAACAGAAGAGTGCCTTCCATATTGTTGGCACTTGGCACTATGTAAGATGCTTTTTGAATTAATGAATGGAAATGTACTCCAAAGAAATTACAAGAAAAATGTGCAAAGATATATGTATATAGATATTTATGACAGTTCTATTTATGTTAACAAAAAAACTAGAAACAGTCTAAATGTCATTACATTACAGGGTGACTTAGAATACTGTGCTAATATTAAAAAGGATAGTGAGCTATAAATTCAGTACAGTGTGTGTAATATTAACATATAAAATGAATGTGTGTTTGTGTAGGTAGGTTGGGTATGGGTATTGAGTGACAGAGGAAGGTCTACATTAGTCATTTTCAAACTTTAGCTGCAACTGAGAAGCACTTAGAATATTTAAACCAAAAAGCAACAAAAGCAAACAAAAAGTGAGGCCTAGTGTCCAGGCCCCACTCCCAGAATGTCTGATTTCTTTCCACAGAGATAGGGCTTGGGCATTAGATATTTTTTAAAATATGTGCTAATGATTCCATTGTGCAGTTAGGGCTGAGATATCGGTCCAAATTGGCAATAGTGATCAATTCCCTGTGGTGCAAGATTACAACCTAATGCTTCCTTAGCAACTGGCAAACAATCAGTGGAGGGGAGTTCTGAAAAATAGTCATTTAATGAGAGTTAATAGAAGAAAAATGCAAAGAGCAAGGCAAATTCTTACTACCTTTTATTTTGTGAAAATTATTGAAGGGACTAAAATAAGGAAATGAAAAATTTAATTGAAGCTTCATCTTCAATTTTGTAAGTGTGCTAGACTTGCACTTTGGTTTACATATTTTTGTGGCACCAGTGGTCAACCCATGGAATAAAATATTTCAACTTCATATAAGATCAACATATAAGTAAACTACACTTTTTGCTTACTTTATTGAGTGAGAGATTTCTTTTGCATCTTAATACATAATTAAATTAGTCATTTGCGTCTAAAGATCTTACATCTTAAGGCTACTAAAATACTATATAATACAATAAGTAAAAAAGGCTGGGTATGGTGGGTCACACTTGTAATCCTGGCACTTTGGTGAGTGGATCATTTGAATCCAGGAGTTCAAGATCAGCCCAGGCAACAAAGCAAGACCTTGACTCTAAAATATAAAAATAAATAAATAAATAAAGTTAAATAAGTATGCTAAAAAATGAATCTTCATGAATATGTATAGCCTATTATTTGCTTTGGGACTTTAAAAATAGACAAATGGGACAGTTTAGTTTTATAACTTATAAAATGAAAAATTAGTGCTTGGAAAATGTGTAACATAACATTTATAAATTGTAACACTGATTCTCTGTAATTTTATTCATTTGACAAATACGTATTGGGTACAGATAAGTGCTAGACATTTAAGATGCAAAACTTTTCTATCCCATGACCAGCTTTTAGTTCTCCCCATTTATTCAGCGAATACATATTATGCCCATTGTGCCTAACAAATGTGTGAGAGTCAGCTTAGGTTAGACTTTGAATTCTAACTCTATCACTTCCTTGTGTGACCGTGGGCAAATTACTACTCTTTCTGTGTCTTAATTGCTTCATCTTTAAGATGGGAATAAGAATAATAGAACCAATCTTATATTACTGTTGTATATGTAAAGTGCACAGAATAATGCCTAGCTAAGAGTGACAGGCCAATAAGTGTTAGCAGCTAACAAAAACACATTAACTGTCTTCTAGAAATTCAACAGGAGAGTGTCATGTAAATAAATAGTTACAATACATGTGATCAGTGCTTTTATTTACTTACTACTACATTTTGAATTGCTGTCATTATTTTGTTTTGCTTGTGCCTAATATATCTTCAGTTCCTTCTTTATAACCTAGATTTACTTCTACTGATAAATTGTGGATTATTTAGGTTTTGAATACTTCTTTGTAAAATAATTATTTTTTGTATATATATTTGTATTTGATGGTTTTGTTTGTGATTGTATTTTCTTGCCTCATTCAGAGCAAAGTACACAGGTAAAAAATGATTTTTAAGCCATTATCTTTCTATAGATAGCCAGTTTACACACAAATATTACTTGATCCCCACAATTCATATTATCCATAGTATCATCCCTTTTTTCAGGACAGGAAACTGGCTTTAAAACTTGTGACTTGCCTAATACCATGTAACTTGTTAAGAAGCTTGTAGTTGGTGCCTAGACTTTTCCATTTAAATTACCTATTTATGAGTAAACAGGCGAAATATGTATTAGACATAAGAAAGGAAAATCTTGTTCTACCAGAAAACTTTGTCACTCTTTCAGGTTGTTAAGAAGATTTTTTTTCCTATTCTTGTATTCTTCTGCTAGAATGGAGGTGATGGAAAATGAGATAAATGCAGTAAACCATAGAGACAGGAACACAAGAATACTCTAAAGTGAAACAAACTTGAATCCCGATTCTATCTCTTTGACCTTTGGCAAATGACTTAACTTTAATTTTCATTTTTCCACTTATTAAAAAGTTTTAGTAATATCTACCTCTTAGTTTTTAATAAGTGGTCATTGGTATCACCATCATCACTAATTATACTAAGTGAGAGGATACGGTTCAAATTGAATTTTTCTTTTTTTCTTTTCTTTTCTTTTTTTTTTTTTTTTTGAGTTGGAGTCTCACTGTGTCACCCAGACTGGAGTGCAGTGGCCGCTCCCGGCCACCGCAGCCTCGACCTGCTGGGCTCCGGCGATCCTTCTGCCTCAGCCTTCAAGTAGCCGGAATTACCGGCATGTGCTACCATGCCCGGCTGATTTTTTGATTTATTGTAGAGATGAGGTCTCGCTGCCCAGGCGGGTCTCGAACCCACGGGCTCAGGCAATCCACTCCATCTCAGCCTCCCAAAGGCGTGGGGTTACAGGCTGAGCCACCGAGTCCGGCTTGAATTTTTCTGTAAGAAGCACAAGAACTTTGCTTCTCCGCCTGGTATGAGGGAGAATGATTTTATCTGCTAATTTATGTGGTAGTGAAAAAACAATGAACTATGATTCAGAAGGCCTAAGTACAATGCCCTTGGTAATTAGTTAAAAACAACAAAAAAAACCTTATACAAATTATTGCAGATTGAGTATTCCAAATCTGAAATCTGAAATTCAGAATGTTCCAAAATCTGAAAGTTTATGAGCACTAACATGATGCTCAGATGAAATGCTCACTAGAGCAGTTTGGATTTTGGATTTTTGAATTAGAGATGCTCAACCAGTAAGCATAATGAAAATATTCCAAAATAAAACAAAAGCAAATCCAAAGCAAAACAAACAAAAAAACCCCCAAGTCTTAACCTTCTGATTCCAAGCATTTTGGATAAATGTAGTACTTAGGTCTTATATTTTATCGCCTTTGAAGTAGAAATATCGAAGTACAATGAGATAACTGATTTACTATATATTGTATAGAGAGGGTCATGAAAAGAAAAACTATTTCAAAAAACCTTTATTTAATGTCTAATATTGCGTAGCTCTGTGAAAGAATACTGTTGACCTCTGAGTCACCATATGGGACTTACAATTATAATCTTTTATAACTGTGTACCATTATGTAATCCATATTTATACATATCATTTGACCTGTACATTTTTTTTCTACAATGTATAGCTTTTTTATTTCTGGCTTATCACTAATGAAAAATAAAGGTTATAAACAAGTTCTTTGACCCTTTTAGTTGCTTAAAGGGACAAATCTAGCCTGAAATTAAGAATCCTTGAGAAACCTGTATAGAAGGGAATGGATTTATCCTTATAAGTGTGTTGACTACGGTCTTTAAACCAAAACTTGAAATACATATTTTGACACATAATATGACTGTATGATTTACTGTTTGAAGTCAGTATTGCCCTATAAAATATGAAGCTATCACTGTAAATATAGGTGATAGTAACAAGGCTAGTACTACTCAGATTTTTTATTCCATGGATATATACAAGTTTGGCAAAAGAGTAGTTGTGTAAGGTAGGGATTTCTTTAAAAGGAGAGAAAGGGGAATGATACAGAACAGCAGCTCTCTTTCCAAAAGAAGCTAGTAGTGCCTTTAATTTCTATAGTGCTTAAGAGTTTAACAAATGAATTTTTTATATAGTCTCGATCCTCATAGCACTGTTACATACTCAGAACAAGGATTATAATTTCCATTTAAAAGATTAAGATATAGAGATTTTAGACTAGTTAGGGGCATTGCATAGTGACTGAGCGCATGAATTCTACAGCCAGGCTGCCTTGAGTTTGAAATACTGTTTTCTTTACTGACTTGGTTTCTGATCTCAGCTAAGTTACTCAATCTCTCTGTGCTTCAGTATCATCTCTAAACATGGGAGGAACAATAGTACTACTTCGTGGTGGTTGTTGGAAGGAATACGTGAATTTTTAGCATTGGTAAAATTCCTTCCTAGTTCATTTAGTATTGCTATAAAGGAATACCTGAGGCCAGGTAATAAAGAAAAGAGGTTTATTTGGCTCTTGGTTCTGCAGGCTGTATAAGAAGTATATCTGCCTGTGATGAAGGCCTCGGGCTATTCCTGTCATGGTGGAAGGCCAAGGGGAGCTGCTGTGTAGAGATTACTTGAAGAGAGGAAATGGGGGTGAGGAGAGTGGGGAGGAGGTGCCAAGTTCTTTTTTGCAACCAGCTATTGTGAGAACTAATACATTGAGAACTCACTCATTACCCAGAGGATGCATCAAGCCATTCATGAGAGTTTCACCCACCTGACCCAAACACCTCCCGTTAGGCACCATCTCCAACATTGGAGATCAGATTTCTTTTTTTTCTTTTTTTGAGTCGAAGTCTTACTCTGTCACCCAGGCAGAAGGGTAGTGGCATGCTCACGGCTGCCGCAGCCTCGACCTGCTGGGCTCACACGATCCTTCCGCCTTAGCTTTCCAAGTAGCTGGGACTACAGGCATGCACTACCACACCCGACTAATATATTTATTTGTCGTAGAAATGAGATGTCACCAAGTTGCCCAGGCTGGCCTTAAACTCATGACTCAGGCAATTGTTGCACCTCAGCCTCCCAAAGTGCTGGGATTATAGGCTTGAGCCACCACGCCTGGCCTGAGATCAAATTTCAACATGATATTTGGGGGAAAAAACAAACAGCCAAACTATAGGAAATACTTAGGAAATTCCTAATACTTAGGAAATACTTATAGCAGATATAGAAGTGCTTGTACGTTTATGCAAAAGTATTACAAGGGGTAAGAATAGAACTGTTTATTTTCTTGACATTTATGGATTTAGAGAAGTAGAGCATGACTGATTACATTTTAAGAGCTGTAAGCTGTCCAAGTTGAGGTTTGACAGGTACTGGCTAGATTGAATCTGAGCATTGTTTTAGGAATATAATTGGCTAAAATTAGGAACTTTAGTGTGCATTTTCTTTTCTCCCTTCTCTGGTATGAAACCCTGAACAAGGGAAGTCCTGAATGGTTGTGGAAATTGGTTTTTTGAAAGATAAACAAAATCAGCACACCTTTAACTAGATAAGAAAAAAAAGAAGATTCAAATAAATTCAGAAATGAAAGAGGAGACATTAGAACTGACACTACAGAAATGCAAAGGCTCATAAGAGACTACTATGAATAATTATACACCAGGAAATTATATAGCCTAGGAGAAATGAATAAATTCCTAGACACATACCTACCAAGACTGAATTTTGAAGAAATAGAAAATCTGAAGACCAATAATGAGTAAGGAGATTGAATCAGTAATAAAAGAGTCTCCCATTGTGGAAAAGCCAAGAACCTAGTGACTTTAATGCTGAATTTTACCAAACATTTAGAAAAGAATTATTGGAATCCATCTCGAACTCTTACAAAAAAAGTGAAGAGGCAGGAATATGTCCAAACTGATTTTATGAGGCCAGGATTACCCTGACACTAAAGCCAGAGAAAGATACTTTAAGAAAAATTAATTATAGGCCAATATTCCTGAGGAGCATAGATATAAATATCCTCAAAATACTAGCAAACCAAATTCTACAGCATATTAAAAAGGTCTGTCTTAGATTACTTGAAACTGGGTACTTTATGAACACAAGGAATTTATTTCTTACAGTTATGGAGACTGAGAATCCACGAGGTGGAGGGGCTGCATCTTGTGAGGTCCTTCGTGCTAGTGGGGTTCTCTGGAGTATTCCAAGGAGGCTCAGAGCATCACATGGTGAAGGTGCTGAGTAGGCTAGCTCAGGCTTCTGTTTCTCTTTTTATAAAGTCACCAGTCCCACTCCTGTGATTACCCATTAGTTCATTAAATACACAAATGGGTTAATCCATTGGTGAGTGCAGAGCCTTCAGAACCCAATCACCTCTTTAAAAGCCGCGTGTCTCAATACTGCCACATTGGGGATTAAATTTAAACTTGAGTTTGGAGGGGACAAACTTTCAAACTATAGCAGGATCATTCATCATGATCAAGTGGGATTTGTTCCAGGGATACAAATGTGGTTCGGCATACACAAAATAACAAATGAATAAATAAATAAAAATAAAGTGAATAAATTAAAACACCACATTAACTGAATGAAGTCCAAAACCATGTGATTATCACAATAGATGCAGAAAAGGCATTTGACGAAACACAACACTTTTTCATGGCAAAAACTCAGCAAAACTTAACTATAGAAGAAATGTACCTCAACAAAATAATGGTCCTGTATGACAAGCCCATAGCTAACATACTCAGTGGTGAAAAGGTACATGAAGAACAAGACAAGGATGCCCACTCATGCTTGCCACTTCTATTCAACATAATACTGGAAGTCCTAACCAGAAAGTAAGGCAAGAGAAAGTAATAAACGGCATCTAAATATGAAAGGAACAAGTTACATTGTCTGTTTGCAGATGACATGATCTAATATATAGAAACTCCTAAAGATGCCACCAAAAAATCTGTTAGAACTAATAAATGAATTTGGTAAAGTTGCATAATACAAAATCAACATACAAAATTAGCTTTTCTCTTCACGAATAATGAACTGTCTGAAAAAGAAGACAACAGATTCTGTGCAATCCCTATAAAAATTCCAACAACATTTTTGCAAAAGTAGAAAAAACAATACTGAAATTTGTATTGAAAGACAAAAAGACCCCTTTAAATGCAAAGCAACCTTGAGCAAAAAGGAAAAAGCTGGAGGTATCACACTACCACCCGATTTCAGCATCTACTATAAAGCTCTAGTAATCAAAACAGCATGGTATTGGCAGAACAACAGATGCATAGACTAATGGAACAGAATAGAGAGCCCAGAAATAAATCTACTTATTTGCAGTCAGTTGATTTTAGATACAGATAGCAAGAACACAAATGGTGAAGGGCCAGCCTCTTCAATATATGGTGCTGGGAAAACTGGATATTCACATGCAGTGGAATGAAATTAGACCCTCATCTCACGCCATATAAAAAAATCAACTCACAATGAATTTAAGACTTAAACATAAGACCCCAAACTCTAATACTATTAGAAAGGAAAACATAAGGGAAAGCTTTTTGACATTGATCTGTTCAAAAATTTTATAATCAGTCATTCTGATGTTAATTTGGCTTGGGCTAAGGAAAAAGTAAAGTTTTCTTAATGTAGAAATCTGCTTGCTGGAGCATTTGAATGTGAATGTTGTGTCATCATGATTCCTTTTGGAGGAAAAATCTTAACAGCTTCAGAGACATTCTATATTTCTTAGAAAATCAGCAATACTTTCCTTGAGAGTTTCTTTGGTATTTGCTTATGTAATAGGAGAAGAAAGACTAACTTTTGTATTAATGTATAAAACCTATACATACTATCTAGAATGGTATCATTAATATCACTCATGAAGATCAAACCCTTACTACAGATAACTCTCTTGATGGATCCCTTCATGCCTAGAATTCTCTTTTTAGTAACATCTGGAAAGGCAAAAAAATTGTATTGATTTATGCCATGTCTAACATCTTCTAGAACTTTTCCTCTATCTCAATACTGCTATTGGGTAAATATAAAAATTCTTATTTTTGTGCAGTTACTTCTCTCTCTTCTAAAGTGGTTTTCCTCTATATTATTAGGAACAATTAACTTCATGTAGTACCTTTCTTAAAAACTTTTATGAAAAGACATTTAGAGCAAACTCTTACTAAACTCTTACTGGAAGCCCCTTTGATTATTCTCTACCCCTTCCCCTAACCTCTACCCAGGATATAGAAGTTTATACTACATTGTGAAAGGTTTTTTTTTTTTTGAGTTGGAGTCTCACTCTGTTGCCCAGACTGGAGTGCAGTGGCCGCTCCCGGCCACCGCAGCTTTGACCTGCTGGGCTCCGGTGATCCTTCCGCCTCAGCCTTCCAAGTAGCCGGAATTACAGGCATGTGCTACCACGCCCGTCTGATTTTTTTATTTATTGTAGAGATGAAGTCTCGCTGCCCAGGCGGGTCTCGAACCCGCGGGCTCAGGCAATCCACTCACCTCAGCCTCCCAAAGGCGCAGGATTACAGGCTGAGCCACCGAGCCCGGCTTGTGAAAAGTTTTAAGGACATTTCTTTTGTGTTCTCCAAACCAAAGGTTTTCAGTACTGTTTTTTTGTTTGTTTTTTAAGATACTGAATTCTGAAAAAGTAAAAATTACTTAAAGCATATCACAAACTGTTATTTGATAACTTCTATGGAAAATAAATTTAAGCTTAAAGACAATCTTTTATGGGAGTGTATGTAGATACTCACTTGTCATAAAGCCATTTCCTTTTAAGATCATATGTTACATAAATGTGGTAACTATTCTAACGATTCAAAAGGACTTTTTCATCCCTCAAATCTGAGTTACACTCCTAAAAAATGTAATGATTCAGTTATTTGCTCTCACTTAATCAATTCTTCTGATTTGATACTCAAGCAAGCCTGATAGTCTGTTATGAACTCATTTGACAAACATTTAATAAATATTCACCACAAAGCTCAAAAGTAGGTAAATTTATGGGTTCTGTAAATAGGCAGCATGACTTCAAATCCTGGTTGTAAAACTCACTACCTTAAGCTTCAGTTTCTTCATCTGTAAAATATTAGTTGACAATCTCTGTTTTTTGAGCCCAGCAAAGCAACGTCTTTTCTTATGCTGATGCCCTCTGGGGGTAGTGGTGCAAGGCTAACTCTTGGATTGCCTGGCAGAAGACTGTGATGCATTTGGATTATAATTTATCCATGAGATTTCAGGCTGGTTTCTCAGAGGGTTGATAGGCCTTCCACTGAGACAGTGTTTCCTTTTAATGTTGATTTTTTGAGACAGGGTCTCGCTCTATTGCTCAGGCTGGAGTGCAGTGGCACAATCATATTCACTGTAATCGCGAACTCTTGGGCTCAAGCAATCCTCTCTCCTCAGCCTCCTGAGTAACTGGGACTATAGGTATGTGCCACCACACCTGGCCTCTTTATATTTTATTTTTTGTTGTTGACCTCTAATATAATTGAATTGTCAAAGGATGTGGTCTGTGTGATCATAGTTCTTTGATATTTGTTGACACTTTCATTAGGGTCTACCATGTGGTCAATTTTAAGAAATATTTTCCATGCATTTGAGAAGAATGTGTATTCTTTGAATATATATTAGATTAAGCTTGATATCATTCTATTCTTCTATAGCTTTATTAATTCTTTTGTCTGCCTGAAATACCAATAAATAAGAGATGTGTTCAGATTTCTCATGACAATTTCTCATGACAGTTTCTCATGACAATTTGTCAGTTTCTTTGTGTTATTCCGGTAACTTTTGCTTCTTATTTTGCAGCTATTTTATTAGTGCATACACATTTTTTTGTTTTCGAGTTGGAGTCTCATTCTGTTGCCCGGGCTGGAGTGCAGTGGCACGCTCGTGACCACCGCAGCCTCGACCTGCTGAGCTCAGGTAATTCATCCGCCTCAGTCTTCCAAGTAGGTGGAACTACAGATGCAACTACCATGCCTGGCTAATTTTTGTAATTTATTGTAGACACGAGGTCTCATCAAGTTGCCCACGGTTGTCTTGAACCTCCCAGGCTCAGGCAGTCCTCTTGTCTCGGCCTCCCAAAGTGCTGGGATTATAGGCTGAGCCACCATGCCCAGCCCACTTTTTTTTTTTTTTTTTTTTTTTAGTTGTAGCCTCACTTTGTCTCCCAGGCTTGAATTCAGTGGCATGCTCATGGCCACCGCAGCCTCAACCTGCGGGGCTCAGACCATCCTTCTGCCTAAGCCTTTCAAGTAGCTGGAACTACAGGCATAGTGCCGCCACGCCCTGCTGATTTTTTAATTTATTGTAGAGACGAGGTTTCTCCATGTTGCTTAGGCTGTTCTTGAACTCGATTCAGGCAATCCTCTCACCTCAGCCTCCTAAAGTGCTGGGATTACAGGCTTGAGCCTCCGCGCCTAGCAGTGCATACACATTTTAAAGTGTCATATGTACATGGATATTGAAATTTTTATTATGTAGTGACCCTTTTAAAGCAATATTGTTTGTTTTATTTTGTCCCTTACTGATGTAGCAACTCCTAATTTCTGTGATTAGAATGCAGCTGATAAAAACTTTTCCATCCCTTTAATTTGAGCCTTTCTCTATCCCTATGAATTAGGTATCTTATAAATAACATATGTTTCAGTCTTCATCCTCTCTTATTGTCTATTACGAACTCTTAAGTTTATTAATAATAATTTTTTTTAAGTAAGAATTTCACTCTGTTGCCCAGGCTAGAGTGCAGTGGCATGATCACCTCCTAGGTTCAGGCAATCCTTCACCTCAGTCTCTTGAGTAACTGGGATTTTAAGAAATGAAATCTTGCTATGTTGCCCAGGTTGGTCTCAAGCTCCTGGCCTCAAATAATCCTCTTGCCTCAGCCTCCTAAAATGCTGATATTTGTAGGGAAACATTTGGATTTAATTTTTTACTTTGTAGAAAAGCAATCAATAGTTAATACTGTTTTAAAATATATTCAAATGTAGTCTATTTTTTAAAGATTTAAGTACACATTCACTTGAATAAGATAGTTGTACAGATTTTGAATAGCATAACAAGTATGCTTGTCCTTTATACTCAAGAATCATATATATATAAAGATATAATCAGCCTTGTGAAATCAAAGTCACAGTTATTCTTTGCCATTATAGATAATAATTTATACATAAGTTTTATTTGGTAACTTTACTTACAACTAGTTTGGAAATGAGTATGAAGCCTGGTAGAAATGTCATAATGATCTTAAGACTGGCTTCCGCTGCTTATTTAATTCATTGTGGCAAAATTTCAGCTTTACAATAATATTCTTCCTAAAGGTAAAAGTATTTTATGTTCCTCCTACAGTTGCTAGCATATGCATCTTCCTCCTTTCATTTCTAATTTTGGTTTTCTGTTTTGTTTGCTTTGTTTAGCTTGGTGGGTACAGTGGGCAAAAAATATGTCTGGGTGGCAGAATCTTGTTAAAGTCTGAAGAATGTATAGTCATTTTCTAGATGGTGTGATTTGGTTATGCTAGGACATTTTTTTTTGAGTTGGAGTCTCACTCTGTTGCCCAGATTGGAGTGCAGTGGCCGCTCCCGGCCACCGCAGCCTCGACCTGCTGGGCTCCGGCGATCCTTCCGCTTCAGCCTTCCAAGTAGCCGGAATTACAGGCATGCGCTACCACGCCCAGCTGATTTTTTGATTTATTGTAGAGATGAGGTCTCGCTGCCCAGGCGGGTCTTGAACCCGCGGGCTCAGGCATGCTAGGACATTTTTTCTGGACTCTCTAGCTTCCATTTCCTTTGTTTAGAAAAAAATGTTCATAAGTTAAATATTTATTAGGAATTTTCCAGTTTGTTGGTGATTCTTAGTCCACTTTTGGATTAGATCAGTGTTTCTCAATGGAAGCATATTGACATTTGGGATGATAACAGTTCTTTGTGCATTGTGGTATGGTTAACATCCCTGGCTCCTGTCTACTAATTACTGAATAGTGCTTCTTTACTCATTGTGAAAAACAAAAATGACCCCACACTTTTCCAGACTATCCCTGGAATAGTACTGCCTTCAAATGAAAATCCCTGAATTATATCAGCAACTTTGTTATAATGGCTTTTTAACCACCTAACAGAATTGTAAATCTTAGCTTTATAACAGTTAAGAATATAATATGCTTTGCAGTGCTATATGCCTATTTACCTTTGATCCTAATTTGTTTTGATTCATTATCTACTAATACAAGTTATGTCAATAATCAACTTGAAATTCTTTTTTTGAGTTGGAGTCTCATACTGTCGCCCAGACTGAAGTGCAGTGACCACTCCCGGCCACTGCAGCCTCAGCCTGCTGGGCTCCGGTGATCCTTCCGCCTCAGCCTTCCAAGTAGCTGGAACTACAGGCGCGTGCTACCATGCCCGGCTAATTTTTGATTTATTGTAGAGATGAGGTCTCGCAAGTTGCCCAGGCGGGTCTCGAACCCGCGGGCTCAGGCAATCCACTCACCTCAGCCTCCCAAAACACGGGATTACAGGCTGAGCCACCGAGCCTGGCTTTGAAATTCTTAAGGCAGTAAGTTTTCAGTCTCCTTCATAGAGCTGCTTAGTGTTTTGTAAAGTTACCTCACACCACAAGGGAATGGTAGTAGGTTGGGGGATTGGGAAGGATTCTAGAGTAGGTGCAGTTTTCCTTTTATGTCTTTTACAAACAGTGTTCTCAGGTAAGAAAGGATTCTGCTGTCCTAAGTTAGAACTTCTTTCTTCTGCCTTAACAGGAACAAATGATTAGAAATAAAAAATGAGTCTTGGTCACCAAAAGTATCCAAAAGAGTTTAGACCTACAATTCATAGTTTGCTAGGGTAGTATAAGGGTGTTTTGTAAGTATTTTTAGACAGACAGAATCCAACGATTGGCTGCCTGGATGAGTTTCTCAGGTTAAACTCTTCATGAGAGGAAGCATCCATTTTTTTCAGAGGACCAAGCACCTCACAGGAAAATTAAGTCATCTAATAGGGAGTTTAAACTAAGACAGTAAACTTGAAGAGAATTCTTTTGGTTTCTACTACTTAGGCACTTATTTCTAAAGCTGTTTGTTTATATTTATTTCCATTGTAAACCATCTTTATTAAAACTACAGTGTTGGAATGCCTGAAATCATTCAGACAAACTCTTACATTGTAATATCTTGATTCCTTGTGGGTCATTCCTGTGTTGCACATTCTGCATAAGTGCAGCAAAAACTACTGTCTATTCCCCCCCCAAAAAATAAATGGTAGTTATTTCTTAAATTCAATACACTTAATCTCGCTACTTTCTATGTTGTAGTTTAGGGAATTCTGTTTCCTTCCTTTTGTTCATGCTGGGTGCTTAGGATTCCTAATATGAAGTATTTTGTTTTGTTTTTTAAAGAAGTAAATGTAATAAAATACTATTTAGGCAGTGGAATAATTGCTGTCAATTATAGATCAGAAATGGGGGAAACATTTAAGATTTACAGATTTTATAAGAGTAGATACACTGATAGAATGAAGATAAGGTCAAAGTAGATTTTTTTTTCTTTTGTAGAAAGGCTAATTTCTAGAGATACTTTTAACTAACCATATAACCTTTGATTAATATAGTCTTCATATGTATAGGAGAATACTTTTATTTGGATTCATTAGTACCAGAATGCTTTAGTTTGGGTTATTAATTTTAAAAAATTATTGGAAAGATGAGAAAAACATCTTGTATAAATGTCCTAGCCTGGAACTCTTTGCTCTGTCTCTAATAAATTTTGAAAGAACACATGTACAGAGACACAGGTAAGTGAATAATTTGTTAAAATAGCACTAATGAGAATTCAGACAAATAAATGACCATAGAAGTAGTAGACTTGGACGTGGTGTTAGAAAAACTAGTCTTTAGGTTAAATCTCACAGATAGCCAGGGCCAGTTGCAGCACCAGGGAGAGCTCCCGGTGTGTTCTTTGTTCTGATGGTGTTACCCTAATGGCAGAGGCCATTTGTCCTGTGTACTTTAATTGGTTAAACAAGCCCAGTTACCCTGAGGGTGAGAGATTTTTCTCCTTCATTTGGCCAGAGCATTAAGTTTTACTGTCTGAGGTCAGAAAACCAAGTGCAGTCATCAAACAATGATAATTTATATAATTTACATACTGTGTTGTAGAACTGACTTTGAAAAGGAATTCCATGATATTTTGCCTACTTAGCTATTATTTTGGTCTTGATTAATTTAGCTTGAATATATTTACTATCTCTTCTCTCAGCTTTCCAGGGGACTTTCACCACAAGTGTCATTCTTTTTTTCCATTTCATTCCAAAACTTGCTATTTTATAATTTTCCACCCATTTTTTGTTTGTTTTGTTTCTTGGAATTTTTATATTCTACTAGGTTTTTAAACCTGGAAGAGTTTTTAGATTATTTAAGAAATATCAATAAATTTTATCTTTTGTAATAATTCAGAAATCCAGACATTTATGAAGGGAGCATTTTAGTATAGGGGTATATTATAGTACATCTTGTGCACCCTCCATATGGTAGTATAAAAATCTCATCTAGAACATTTACCCTGTAAAGGATCATTTTTGCTACCTTAGGTCTGCTCCTCTTCTCACATATCATGACTTTCCAACTAAATACAACATGCCCCTGGAGCCTCTGGCTATCCCATTTCTTTATAATACACTGTCTTAGATTGTCACTTTTCTTTTATGGTACTCTGCCCTGCTTTCTTCCTTCTTACTCCTTTACCCCCCTCCCTCTTCTTTCCCAATTTATTTCCCAGTTTACCCCCGCTGCTTTCCCAAGTTATTTTCTTCCCTTCTCTCTGTCCTTTTCCTTTCTTTTTCTCCTTTTTTCCTCTTTATTGTTTTCTTCTCACCTATTGCTTTTCTTGTCCTCCTATTCACTTGCTGTCTCCTCCAATCCTCTTTTTTCGAAGTTAAAGTCTCTCTTTCCCTAGAACACACCACTACCTAAGTACCATCTCAAGAAATGACCACATTACCCTTTTAATGACCACATTACCCTTTTATACAAAAGCTGTTTTTGTATAAAAGTGATTTATCACTTTGCTTAAATTCCTTAGTCCCCACTCCTGTCTGCTGTAATCTTTTTAGAAATCCTTCAAGTGTACTAAGAAAATAGAAACTGGCATTTAGGATTTTTTAAAAAATGACTTTCCATACCCCTTTAAAATGGTTTATATATTCATTGTTTTCTCCTTACTCAAAAAGAATAACTTCTCTACATATATTCCTTTTTCCTGGATAAAACCTGAACATTTTAAATATGTATTTTACATATATTCACTTAATAAAACTGTGACATAAATAGAATTATACTGTACACTGTGTTTTCTAATTGTTATTGTAGTATCTAAAACGTTTTTACATGTTATTAAGTTTTCTTTTATAGCACCATTTTAATGGGCCACATAGACTTTTCTTGCATAAAACTTACCAGTTCGTTACTGGACTGTTAGGTTGTTTTTCATCGTTATAAATAGTGATGGACAGCTTGATTTTGGCAAATCTTTGAATCTATATATGTAACTATATCTTTAAACGAATCTTTGAAAAACATGCTCATTTTCTTAATGTAATTTGCTAGAAGGATGATTTTTGAGATGAAAAGATACACATAGTTTTAGTGCCTTTAATGAAAGTTGTCAAATAATCTTTCAGAAAAGATGTACTGCTTTATATTTCTACTCTGTATGAGGTTCTGTTTACCGAAACCTTTGGCAAAAGTAGGCTTTATAATTTTCAAACTTATTTTACATTTTAAAATTTGCATTTCTTATATGCACCAACTATTCCTATGTTCTTAATAAATTATAGCATTACTCATTTTTTAAAATTGTAATATCCTTCTTATGATGACTTAAAATATCTTTAGCTACACAGACACACAACATATTTTTCCAGGTTATAGTTTAACATTTAGCATTGTGTTGCTTTTTGCCTTAGAAATTTTTAACTTTTTATGAGTTGGATACAAGGTCTGACAGTTAAGTTTGTGAACTCATCCTAGAAAAAGTGCTACATACCTCATTGCTAAGTATCATTATGGTCACCTTCGAAGTACTACCCTTGGGATGCTATGCACCAATGCCAGTACCTAATCCACCCATCAAAGCAATTTTGGAACTCTTTTTCTGGAATGGCTATCAGAGCTGTTATCATTTTACTCTCAATATCCTGAATGTCATCAAAATGTATTAATTTCAATATACCCTTTATCTTTGGGTAAAGAAAAAAGTATCTTGGGACCAAATCAGGTGAGTAGGGAATGTGTTCCAATGCAGTTATTTGTTTACTGGCTAAAAACTCCCTTACAGACAGTTCTATGTGAGCTGGTACATTGTTGTGATGCAAGAGCTCCTTCGGGACGAATTTTGCATACATCTTTCTCATGCCAAGGTTTTCAGTTAAGATTTTCCTGTTTCTTTGTTGATATTTATTTGGTTTGCTATGCTTCTCAAAGTCAACTGATAATTTTGACACACAATTTGACGAATTTTTGCAATGTTTTCATTGCAAAAATGTTTTGCTTGTTATTGGTTGTCCTAACCGTTCTCTGTTTAACAGTGACGTTTTCTGTCCCCCAGAAAAACATTTAATCCATTTGTACACTGCCATTTTCTTCATGGCATTATCCCCATGAACTTGGACTAACATGTCCCTGATTTAACTTCCACTCTTGTCAAATTTAACAAGAAATGTAATGTTTGTTTGTTGCTATAATTCAAGCTCCGACATTCTCACAACGGCACATAAGAACAGCAACAGTAATAATGAATGCAAGACACTGCCACATGTTGACATGAGCATAGCCATGAGATACTAATATACCAAGGTTATGAAACCTTACTGAGTTGTTTGTACGTGTTGCCAGTGCAGTGCTGCCAACCTGAGTGTACGGTGGCAAGTTCATGAACTTAATTGACAGGCTTTGCATATTAATCTTTCTTTGTGGGTGCTTCCTCTTAAGCTGAAAAGGGCAATCTTTGGTCTTTAATATTAGAAATATATTAACTTACATTTTCTTCTTTTTAAAATATTCACATTTAAATTTCTAACTAACCTGTAGTTTACTTTGATCAGTATAGTATGAGGTAAACATTTCTTTAATTTTTGTTTTCCAATAATGAATGAGGTATCCCAGAATTAATTATTAGTTATGCTGTTTTTTTCCTCAAATATATTTGAAATGCTACTTTTCTTTTTTTTTTTTTGAGTTGGAGTCTCATCTGTCGCCTAGGCTGGAGTGCAGTGGCATACTCATGACCACCACAGCCTCTGCCTACTGGACTCAGGTTGTCCTTCCACTTCAGCCTTCCAAGTAGCTGGAACTATAACACATGGCACCGTGCCTTGCTAATTTTTTATTTATTGTAGGGATGAGGTCTCGCCAAGTTGCCCAGACTGGTCTTGAACCTGTGAGCTCAGGCATTACTCTCACCTCGTCCTCCCAAAGTGCTGGGATTATACGTGTGAGCCACTGTGCCCTGCTACTTTTTTATTATATTGGACAGTTCTCTGTTTTCTTTGATTCATCTCTTCATTCTGTTTTAAATGTTGTACCTTTTAATAGATTTATTATTTTTAATTGACCCTTTTTGAAAAGTAATCAAGCACACTTAAAAAAAAAATAAAATTTAAATGACATAGTGGTTGAGAAAGTCTCCACTTATTAAAGGTAACTACTATTACAATTAAAAAAAAATTGTCGAAAATACTTTGTTTATATGCAAACATATAGCTGATCTCCTTTTTATTACATGAATAGAAACAAACCATATACAGTTATTTTACACCTTTTTGAAATTAGATATCACCATATATAGATCTCTCCTTTTTTTTATAACTGTGTAGTAATCCAATTTAAGAATCTAAAACAATAGTTTCTTATTGTATGAACATGTGGGGTTTTTTTTCAGTCTTTTGTTATCAAAAACTACTGTAATATTCCACATCCTTATACTTTTCTTTGCCAGTGTAATATAGGAATAGTTCAAGATGTGGAATTATTGGGTCATAGGCTATAACTAGTTACAAACAAGTTGAATCAGCCCTGACTAATTCAAAAGAAAAGAAATATATATAGGAAGAATGGAGAACCAGGAACTGGTCTCTCAACTCTTACTGCCACTGCTTTGAATAACTTGTTTGTTACTCTCTCAAAATTGAAAGTTTCAGGGAAGAGAATCTTTCTGGACAAGGCTGGGTTATATACCCGTGTTATTTACCCATGTGTATATATACCTATGATATATATAACGTGTTTAATATATATATCCATATTTATCCATGTTATATATAATATGTCTCTATATATCTGTATTATGTACCCATGTTATATACCATGTTGTAGCTGCCTGGAAGTGGAGAGTAGGCTTTTATTGCCCTTTTAGCATTTTTAGTCTGAGGCCAGACTCTACTGCTTGTTATTTGGGAGAGTTCTCTGAATAGTAGACTCCTCGAATGTGGGATATCAATAGTTAATGCAGTCCTGGTTTTTGGCTGCTTAATATCTTTATACAATCCTTCTTCTCATATGTGCACTTGAAGCAAATAAAAAGTTTTCAACTTAGTAGAACCATAAGTAGTGGTTCCTCTTATACCTATAAGAGATTTATTTATTATATAATGGGAGACAACCCACAATTTAATAAGTTATTCTTTCCATCGAGTTTTAAGTTCAGGAACCCTTGGTGTTTTCCTCTAACATCTTTATTCTTTATATTAATTTATATTCCTAACTGTGAAAAATTGAGATGTACTTCCTCAATATATAACCTATGTGTATTGAGATAGAAATATACAAAAGTAAATGTTTAATATAATGAAGTAAAATAAATTATAGTTAAAAATTTATTACTAATTATATAAAAAGCATTTATGATCTTCTTAAAAAGTATTTTTTCTTCCATTGTTTTTCTTCCTTCATGAGAAGGTTAATCCCATTGGGATAGGAATAGTTTTCTGCTTTGTTTACTAACATTCTAAGCCTCTAGAACAGTGTCCAGCTCATAGTATATGCAGAATAAGTATTTGTTGGATAAATGACTGCCTATTTAATGAGTGTAGTATGCTTCAATTAATAAACACTTTAATAATTTGTTTTACATTGATTCCAAAGGTCTATTTATATATTCAGGGTTTTTTTATACTTTCTTTTCTATAGTGAAATAATATGTGGATGAAAATAGAAAATGGAATAGATACATCATTGTATACACTTAATAAATCATGATTCTCAGCCGGGCTCGGTGGCTCAGCCTGTAATCCCGCGCCTTTGGGAGGCTGAGGTGAGTGGATTGCCTGAGTCCGCGGGTTTGAGACCCGCCCGGGCAGCGAGACCTCACCTCTACAATAAATCAAAAAATCAGCCGGGCGTGGTAGCACGCGCCTGTAATTCCGGCTCTCCGGAAGGCTGAGGCGGAAGGATCGCTGGAGCCCAGCAGGTCGAGGCTGCGATGGCCGGGAGCGGCCACTGCACTTCAGTCTGGGTGACAGAGTGAGACTCCAACTCAAAAAAAAAAAAAAAAAATCATGATTCTCCATTTTAAAATCTGTCAATTATGCATACTTTTTGTTGAAATTTGTTTAATGTATTTCCATTTTACTCACCAGTTTTTCTTGTGAAATTAGGGACAGTGTAATATTTAAATCTTTTATGTTTTCACAAAGTTGAAATAATGAAATGCTAAAGAGGTAAAGAGGAAAACAATAGGCTTATTATTGTAAAAGCAGTAGTTGGGAGTAAAAAGATACCACTGAAAGTTGATATACCAAATGATCAAAAAAGAAAATGGGATTAAGATGTAACCATTGTAACCAACAGAATAAAAAGATATAAAAAAGAAAGTAAAAGAATAAAATATGTCAGATAAATCACTCCTAATCATGACTTTAGGTGAAACTCATAAATTTAGTTTCCATGCTGAAAATAAAATTCATAGATAGTTAATAAGTATATATAAATAATAACAGATTTTTAAATAGATAGAGTAATGTGGCAGAATAAATCTAAAATAGAATGTAAACAGAAACAAATGAGCCAGTGTTTCAAATGTTACACCGTTGGTCTAAAGAACAAACAAAAAATTGTAAAAACCATATTAAATTCTAGAGAATTTGTTTGCTGTAGGATTGAGCAAATGTGTAATTTTATTGAGAATTACATGAGCCAGATTTCTCACTACTGGAGAAGAGAGTTAAAAACACGAAAAGAGGTAACTATGGTATTAAATTGATATTAAAGGCATTAGTACAATCGCATCCTTTCCTTTTCTAGAGATATAGAAGTAGGTTTATACATGTATGTGCATGCATGTGTTTATATTTCTTAGTTATGTATAGTGAAAGGTCCTGGAAGCACAGATTCCTTTTTAAGCAATGAGCACACCTAAAGTCTAGATACTGGTTTCTAAATATCCTTTACTAAAACAGAAGCAGTTTTTTGGAGGGAAAGAATGATTATAGGGCTTGAGCAGAGAAAATGCAAGGCAAGCCTAGAATAGCTTTCTGTGCTGTATATTCAAAGTAATAAACTGCTAAAAAAATGATAGAGACACATCAAATGGATATAGAAACCATACTGAAAGGGCTTCGCATAGCTAATTCTGAGACAATGTCTAAAGGATGCAGAAGACAAATCTGGGACAACTTGAACTTTAGACAAATAATAGTAGGAAGCCGGGCTCGGTGGCTCAGCTTGTAATCCCGCGCCTTTGGGAGGCTGAGGTGAGTGGATTGCCTGAGCCCATGGGTTCGAGACCCGCCTGGGCAGTAAGACCTCATCTCTACAAATCAAAAATCAGCCAGGCGTGGTAGCACATGCCTGTAATTCCGGCTACTTGGAAGGCTGAGGCGGAAGGATCGCCAGAGCCCAGCAGGTTGAGGCTGCGGTGGCTGGGAGCGGCCACTGCACTCCAGTCTGGGTGACAGAGTGAGACTCCAACTCAACAACAACAACAACAAAAATAATGGTAAGAATATAATATCCATGAAATAAAAAAAAAAATCTGAATCCATGTTAGAAACAAATAAGTAGGAGAGAATGGAAAGCTCACTTATAGCAGAATGCTGACTAATAAATATCATAAGAATAGCAGAGTTAGAAAAATCAGCATCACAGTAATGATTCAGTCAAGAATCATCAATGGATGCTGAAGCTCATGGATTAAAGTCTGATAAGTAACAGAATGTTTACTTAGCCTAAAAGTGTTTTTCTGAAAATTACTTATTGATTTCTAAAAGAGGGTTGGGCATGGTAGCTCATGCCTGTAATCCCAGAAATTTGGGAGGCCAAGGCGGGAGGATTGCTTGAACCCAGGGATTTGAGGCCAGCCTGGGAAACATAATAAAACCTTATCCTTACAAAACAATTAAAAAAATTAGCTGGGCATGGTAGCGCATGCCTGTAGTCCAGGATATTTGGGAGGCTGAGACAGGAGGATCAATCACTTGAGCCCAGGAGGTTGAGGATGTGATGAGCCATGATTGTGTTGTCACTGCACTCTAGCTTAGACAACAAAGTAAACCCCCGACTCATAAATAAATAGATAGAGGATAAATACATACATAATTAAGTAAATGGAAAAGGTGACTTCATGGAGTATTAACCTAGTAACAACATAGTGAGCTCCTGACTCGTAAATAAATGAATGAATAAATAAATAAATAGAAAAGAGTAACTTGGTAGCGTATTAACCTTGCAACTCCAACCATCACAAAATAAAGTAAACACACCAGTAGTGTGGTCTGATATGTGTACCTAGGGTAATAATTCATATCTGTAGTATTCCTTCCAAAAATGCATTGTCTGAATCTAATTTAATTATGATGAAACATTAGATAAACCCAAATTGAGGGACATTCTACAAAATAACTGCCCTATACTCTTGAAAGATGTCATAGTTGTGAAAAACAAGGAGAAATACCTTATTTTAAATGGTTCAGGGGGAAAAAAAGTGTGTATATATGGAGTGAGCTAGAGAATGAGATACAGCAAATGAAGCAACATATAAACAATTAGTGTATCTAGATGAACAATATATTAATTCTTTACTGTTGTGACTTAAAAGTATGAATGTGTGTCAGTATAAAAGTTATTTTTATTTTATTTAATTTTTGAGTTGTAGTCTCACTGTCTCACCCAGGCTGGAGTACATTGGCATTCTCACGGCCACCGCAGCCTCTACCTGCTGGGCTCAGGTAATCCTTCCACCTCAGCCTTCCAAGTAGCTGGAACTACAGGCACGCGCCACTGTGCCTGGCTAATTTTTGTTTTATTGTAAAGATGAGATCTCGCCAACTTACCCAGGCTGGTCCACTCATCTTGGCCTCCCAGAGTGCTGGGATTATAGACGCGAGCCACCATGCCTGCCATAAAAGTTATTTTTAAAGGATGCAAAGCTTACAGAAACTTAAGGGAATTTTTTTTTTCTAGTTTAGTATAGAAAAGAGAGTTTTAATATAAGACAGACCGTATCTTCAGCAACAGAGTTCGATGATGGAATACTTTTTAAAAAATACTTAAAAATGCTTCCTATTGTATTAATTTCTTTTTAAAGAGTAATTATTTTCTATTGTTAAAGTTCCACCATCACCTTAAAGGGTAGATTAAGTGTCTTTATTGCTTTGTTTTCTAAATTATCTGCTAGGTGAGGTACTGCTCATTATCTAATATTATCACAGAAATTTTAGCACATTTGAGGCTTTTGAAGAGTAAAGTGTATAACTCAACAGCAGTTACAAGTACTTAAGATATTCATGCAAACTGTATGGTAAAAATCTTTTTTTAATAATCACTTGATATTTCATTATGAAATACATGTGAAAATTCTACTGTGTATCATCAGAAACCCTGTTTTTATGTAACTGACTGCATTGCAGTCATCATATAGCACTTTTGGCATTGCTAACTCCAGTTTTTTTGATAAATGGTCTGCCTGTGAATGATGAAATAAATGATTTTTATCTGTCTAATATTACCATGTTATCTCCTGTTTTCTTCTTTTTTTCTTTTCCCTTCCCACTATTCTTTCCCCTCTCCTAGTTAAAGCAGTTGCTTCTTCATTGTAGCTTTAAGTAGAATTAACATGTTTTCTGGAAATTTTTTTTGTAAAAAAAAATCATTTGCATATGAGAATATATCTTCCATTGTACAGCTTTCCTTTAATGACTCACCAAAAAGTATTTCTTTGTGAATTTCATTTTTGAAACAGAATTTAATAAATGCCATAAGCTCAGACACATTAGAAACATCTGTACTTAAATTCAGCTATATTGAAAGCTCCCACACAGTATAATTTGCTCTAATCCTTGTTTCTTCAACTCTTCAGTAGCGTTTTCTTATCATTTTCCAACAATATTTGTCTTGTTGCCATATCTTTCATGCATTAATTTGGCCATTTTTATCATGAGAAAGTGAAGAAAATTTTACCTGTGATATAGAAGTCAGCCTCTATATGACTTTTGTAAATATTTATCAGTATACTTACTTGAAATATTTAATTTTAAGCTTTTAAAAAGTACTTTAGCCGGGCTCGGTGGCTCAGCCTGTAATCCCGTGCCTTTGGGAGGCTGAGGTGAGTGGATTGCCTGAGCCCGCGGGTTCGAGACCCGCCTGGGCAGCGAGACCTCATCTCTACAGTAAATCAAAAAAATCAGCCGGGCGTGGTAGCGCATGCCTGTAATTCCGGCTACTCGGAAGGCTGAGGAGGAAGGATCGCTGGAGCCCAGCAGGTTGAGGCTGCGGTGGCCGGGAGCGGCCACTGCACTCCAGTCTGGGCGACAGAGTGAGACTCCAACTCAAAAAATAAATAAATAAATAAAGTACTTTAAGATTCAGTGACTTGCAAAATATGGTTGTTTGTCTTCAAATTCTGGATACTTGGTTGTAGGCATCTTGCAAATCAGGTAATAAAAAGTGTAGCATTGGCTGGGTTTAGTGGCTCAGCCTGTGATCCCAGCACTTTGGGAAGCTGGGGCAACTGGATTGCCTGAGCCCACAGGTTCGAGACCAGCCCAGGCAACTTGGCAAGAACTTGTCTTGGCAATAACAGAGAAGAAAAAATTAACCAGGGTTGGTGGCACACACCTGTAGTTCTAATTACTTGGAAGGCTGAGATGGAAGGATCACCAGAGCCTAGCAGGTCGACACTGCGGTGGCCGTGAGCTTGCCACTGCACTCTAGCCTGGGCGACAGAGTGAGACTCTGACTCAGAAAAAAAAAGTGTAGCAATAATAATTTAAGACACAGTTCATTATCATTGTCAGGGCCTATAAATCCACAGTTTATATCTTTTTTGATAAATTAGAAATCTTTTGACTTCTTTCATATTTGATTGCACTGTCATTGTTTTTACTTTACAGTATGGTTGATAATAAGCTCATGTTAGAAGTATTACCACTCTGCCAGTATTTTGCTTATTTTTGTTGGTGTTATTCACACTGTGGGGTTTCCCCCCTTTGGAGGAATCTATTTAATTTGATTGTCCTTTTTATTAGAGATAGTTTAATTAAAATTAGATAATATTATCTTTAAGTCCATTTAACCTAAACATATACAGACATTAGTACATGAAACATGATGAATGAGTAAACGTTTCACTGGTCAAAAACACTAAGAGTGAAAGTTTCACTTGTAGGCCCTCCACATTGTCTGAAATGGGATGAGTAGTGTATGAACTGCATGATAGATGGAGTGAGGATGGGAGGAGAAAATGTCAATCCATAAATTAAATGTTTTTCCCTATTGGAGTATCTTTGTGTGCCCACTTTAAAGAAGTAAGAACTGTGGGTTGGGTTGTGAAGGTTGGGTTGTGAAGTCCTGAGAAGGCCTGTACTAGAAAGGAGGTGTGTTGAAAATTCTCTGAATTGTATAACAAAGGAATAGACGAAATCCAGAAGTACAAGTATTCTGGAATTCTTCATTAATTACATTTTTGTCAGTGAAGCATGGATACTTCATTTTATTAAATGCCCTTTGGCAGTCATTGTTGAAATAATATCATTTTTCCTCTTTGATTGGATAAATTTAATATTATAAAATTGTCAACGTTGAACTATCACTGGATTTCCACAATAAAATTTTCAGAGTCTTGGGGATGTGCGTGTGTGTGTTTAATATATATCGATAGATTAGTTTTTTTGATATGTATGTATTCTTTTTTTTAACTACAATTTTTATGAAGCGTATCAGTTTTACTAGATTACAGTTTTCAGGGTAACTTCCGATCTTTTTCTGTAATTGGAAACACTTTACATAATAGTAGAAATACATGTTCTTGGAAAGTTTGAAATGAATACTGGTTTTTCAACATTTAAAAAATTTACTTAGCCGGGCTTGGTGGCTCAGCCTGTAATCCCGCGCCTTTGGGAGGCTGAGGTGTGTGGATTGCCTGAGCCCGAGGGTTCGAGACCCACCTGGGCAGCGAGATCTCATCTCTACAATAAATCAAAAAAAATCAACCGGGTGTGGTAGCACATGCCTGTAATTCCGGCTACTTGGAAGACTGAGGCGGAAGGATCGCTGGAGCCCAGCAAGTCGAGGCTGCGGTGGCCACCGCACTCCAGTCTGGGTGACAGAGTGAGACTCCAACTCAAAATAAATAAATAAATAAATAAAATTTACTTAAATTGTGAATTATACACACACACAAAAAGCTTAATACATGTTAAGTTTATCTACACCAAAATAAAAATATATGTATAACCTTACTAGTACCTTTGAAGCCCGTTTTGTTCTTTTATTGCATCTGTCTTTAAAAGACTTAAGCCCTAGCATATATTCTAGGTTATAGTCATTGTCTTGCTTTTCTTTGTGATTTTACCACATACTTATCTATTGCTAAAAATATATTCAGATTTTGTGTATGTTTATGATCTTAATATTAATGAAATCATAATATATATTCTTCTGGAATTTTTTTAATTTAACGTTTCATTGTTGATGGCTCTTTGTATTGATCTACATTCATTTGTTAATTTTAATTGACATATGATATTTCATTGCATGAATATGCCATAATGTTTCTTTTTGTGCTGCCCTTTATGGATATTTATGTTGCTTCCAGTTTTAGGGAGGGGATATATGCCTGAGAGTAGAGGTGCTTCATTGCAAGATATTCTTTATTTTCTCCTTTATCTACATGTTTTATGCACTACTATTTTTATTTCCCTATGGTGATTTTGAAAGTAATAATTTTAATTTTGCTTTTAAGCAATTGAAAATAATTTAGAAATACAGTTAAGAACATATTTGCCTTAATATCAACTATGAGAATAAACCCATTTTGTGAACTTTTCCTGTGTAAGTAGAACTTTAATTCTTTCTACTACTGCCTTCTCTTTTCCCCTTTTTCTGGAAAGGTTCTTGAACTTCATATCAGGAGTGTCATTTTCAAATTATTTTAATCATGTTACATGTTTATATTCTTTTGTTATTACCAATGACATTTGCATTCTCTTTTGTAATATAATAGTTATTGTTGAGGTTAATAGCTGAGTTTAAATAGTTTGTGTGCTTATCATTAGTTATCTGTGTTGCTACTTAACTATTCCTTAATTTTTAAAAAAGTTTCCAGTCTTATTGAAATATAATTGACAAAATTGTATGATTTTAGACTGCATAGAGTGATGATTTAATATAGATGTTTTGTGAAATGATTAGTAAAATGAGTAAAGTTAACACATTTTGTCACCTCACCTGGTTACCCTTTTTGTTTTGTGGTGAGAGGATTTAAGCCAATTTCAAATACAGTATATAAATCAGTGTTGTTAACTATAGTTACCATATTAGATCCCCTGAACTTATTTATATTATAACTGAAAGTCTGTACCCTTGACGGACATCTCCCTTTCCCTCTACCCCCTTATAATTATACCTACCATTCTACTCTGTAACCATTCCTTTAATTTTGATTCATATATCAATGAGAATATTTATTTGAAATTTTTTTGGGGGGGGGGTCCAGAGAGCTATGTGGCTTTATTCTTTCTAATCTTCACGTATCTGAGAATAAATTTCTGTGGTTTTTTTTGGTTTTAGATTTTGTAGAGACAGGGTCTCTGTCGCCCAGGCTGGAATGCAGTGGCACAATCATAGCTCATTATAGCCTCAAGCTCCTGGGTTCAAGCAATCCTCCTGATAGCCTCCTGAGTAGCTAGGACTACAGGCTTGTGCCTCCATACCTGCCTACTTTTTTTCATTTTTGGTAGAGAAAGCATCTCGCTGTGTTGCCCAGGCTTGTCTCAAATACCTGGCCTCAAATGACCCTCCTGCCTTGGTCTCCCAAAGTGCTTAGGATTATAGGTGTGAGCCACCCTACCCGGCCTCAGAAGTTTTTTTGTTTTATATGGAAGTATTTCCATTGTACACATTTAATCCCCCCCATCCAAGATTAATAAAGAGCTTGTGCCTACCCTCCCTCCCTCCTTTCCCCTCCTCCCCTCATCCCCTCCATTCCCCCCCATCCCCTTCTGTCCCTTCTGCTTTCCCGTCTCCCCTCCTCTCTCCCCGTCTATCCTCTCCTTCTCCTCTCTTTCTCTGTCTTTTGTAGGGGTCTCACTCTGTCACCCAGGCTGGAGTGCATTGGCATGATCACGGCTCACCAGCCTCAACCACTTGGGCTCAGATGATTACTCAACTAATTTTTTTTTTTTTTTTTGGTAGAGACAAGATTTTGCTGTGTTGCCCAAATGGGTCTCGAACTGGGCTCAAGCAGTCCTCCCACCTGAGCCTCTGAAGTGCTGGGATTATAGGTCTGAGTCACCACACCCAGCTAAAAGTTTTCTTGATTGGCAGTTGTTGTTGTTTTTAATTTTCAAGCATTCTACCAAAATATTTGCAGGTTATATTATATGATACCTGGGAATTGATTTAAAATAATCTGGGAGAGAGTTGATTGTGAAGATGGGTAACTGTGGTTGACATGAAACATGACTGACCATGAGTTGATATCTGATTGTACTAGTCTCTCTACTTTTGTCTGTGGGTTTGGAATTTTACATAAAATAAGCTATTTTTAATTTTCCAAGGGCTTAATTTCTAAGAAAAAAAATTCTTGAATTGCATTATGGTTAGAGAGTGTGCCCTTTACAGTATTTAATCTTAAATTTATTGTGGTTCTCTGTGTGAATTGAGATGTGATTGGTTTTATAATTTCCATGGAAATTTGAAAAGAAAATCATTTGTCTAATGAATCAATCTTACCGGGCAACTCCCTCGGGTCCCCTCCCACTGTGGGAGCTTTTCTGTCCTCTCAATAAATCTTGCTTTCAAAAAAAATAAATAAATAAGTAAATCTTAGTGGTTATATTCAAGTCTTCTGTAACCTAATTTATTTTTTGGCTACTTAATCTGTCAGATACTACAAGAGGTATGTTAAATTTTCCTACATGCATTATAGCAGTCTTCAGATTTTTTGATGCTATTTTTGAATGAACTGTTTTCCTCCATTGAATTGATCAACTTAAGCTTTTTAATTGAACAGTACCATTTAAAATACATTCTGTGTTATGTGCCACCTTTTCATATTTGATTCCTTCCTGTAAGTCACAGAGGAAGTATAGCATAGACTATAAGAGATATAGCATAGAGTTCATCGTGAAGTAAATTAATGCCAATTAAAAAAAAAGATGTAACTTATCCCTCCTGAATCTGTTCCTAATGTTGATACAGAACCTAGTTTTCTGTGGTTGCCTGATGAGAGTTACTGCCATCTAGATTCTAGTATTTTACAGTTTTGAGTTAAATATGTAGTCTACTAGGCAGTTTACTGTGGGAGCTCAAAAAATACTTGTTTGATTAATATGTTAACAATTCAGAGTGATGTCAGTGACTTTGAGGAGAGAGAGAGAAAGAAATTTTAGTCTAGCATTTGTAGTTTAATGAGTGAACACAGTAGATGTATACAGTAGATCTGTCCTTGTGTAAACTCAAGGTCATGCAAGATAATTAAATAAGAAGACTTGAACTTTGAAATGTAACTTTGCATTTTAGCTGTGTTCTCTCATCTGTTAATATTTTTTAGTTTTTAGAAGTATAATTCTTTGAAACGAAAAGACTGCTCATTTATTGAGGGAATTGAGAGATCAGAACTAGGTGCCAACATCTTTTTGCATTGCAGTTGGACATATTTAATAATGGCAGTGACAAGTGCTGGCCCTCAAGCTAGGTAAATAAACATTTCAAAATAATAATTAGCCTAAATCATAAAATCCTGTGGAATGGAATTGTAAAAAATTTCTGTTTGGAGGAATAGTGTTAGAATGTCACAAAGGACCAAAAGTCATATATGTTTTAAATCTTATGAAACTTTGAATTATAGAGAATTTCATGTATATAATAATATTCATGGTTTATTATGAGTATATAGTACTTGTGTTGAAAGGTTCACTGCATACCATGTATGTTCCATTTTGAGTGTTCTGGGGGGGGAGCAGGGTCATATTTATAGTCTTTCTTTACTAGTAATGTTTTCTCTCCCAGCTGTGATGAAAAACATTCACATTTTAAATCTGCTATATTCAGATATGAGTAACTAAGTTATAAAGAGCATCCTAAACATACTATTTAGTTGTAGGGTTTTGATTTTACAGTTTAAAATCTTTATTATTTTTTAAATTTTATTTAGAGAACAATTATTTTGTAAGGATTATTGATCTGTACTCTGTTTTAACTATGCCACAATTAGTTCAGTCAATTCTAAAAGACTGTACTATCTAAAATACCTCTATCAGTACTATTACCCAAGTGATTTCATGTGACTTAGATTATCCTTCATTTGCAGGAAAGATGTCACATAAATTTTGAGTAGCTGTTTTTCAGTTTGCTATTTGTATATACTCCTCTTCTATGATATCTGCATTAACAGTCCAAAAAGTATAGGCTTCATTCATTTACCCATTTAGGTCCATTGGGGGCTTATACTAGAGAAAGGCTATCCCTTTTTTAGTCATCTTTTTGTTTTATGTTCTTAGACTGTAAATTCTGTCTGCTGGGGACATGCCAGGATCAGGTTGAAATGTGTGCAGTTGCCTACCCTTTTCAGTGCTCAAAGGGTATATCTGTGCATATGTCTTTGCTTTAGTATGTATCTGTAGCTGAAAAGAAAAGTGTGGGATTTGTTAGCTGTCAAGCTACCTGCAAGGAAAGAATTCCCTACTCAAATTGAGCTTATGTGGAGAACTTGTAGAAGGATAGAAAGGGACAGTGTAATTCCATTTCAGGCTCAAGGGTGTGAATTATTGTGCCTTGTAAAGCTGGGAGGGGAAAATGATGATTGGTAATGATTTTCCATGCCATTAGTTTTTATATTTGTAAAATTATGGCTTCCATCTATCCCACCTTGAAAATTAAGGCTTGGTACTAAGAACAAAATAATACTTTGGAGATAGCCTTATATCTTCATGAATACTACACCTCCCCTACTTCAGGAATCTAAAAAAGGAAAGAATAGGTAACTATAGGACGTTAAAAATAGCTGCTAATGGACTTAGCAACTGCCTGGGTCAGGAGTGGTAGGATTGATCTGTTAAATAATAACATGTAGAACTTTTCTTCAGTAAATATAAGTTGGTGTGTTAATCACTTTAATTTCTTACTTGTGAAGTACAGTAATCAGTACATTAGAATACAGTATTGTGTTTGACATTGTTTTGACCAGTTTGTTCTCATTTTAAAATCACAGCTTACTTAGGAATCTTATTACAAACTGGTAGTTGATGAGAGATTGTGATTTGAAAATTCAGTCCTAATTAATATTAAGAATATTGGTCATATTCATTAATGGTGGTACAATGGAAGATACAAGAATGATCTTTTAAATTGGTCAGAATGTATTAGGCACACTACTTTTGGTTTGAAATCTGGCTGTGTTGCTGTTTGAAATGAGCATACCATTGCCAATATCTATCAGAAAAAAATTTTCAAACAAGTGTACAGATTAAGCTTATTGCAGCATGATTTGCAATACTAAAAAAAAAAAAAAAAACCCTGAAAATAGCCTAAATATATTCCTAGAGAACTAGTTAAATTACTATGTATAAATAGGATCAAATACTATATAATTGTTAATAGTGAAGTAGTAGTTTGTATGTATTGACATACATACATTATTAAATGAAAATACTCACAGAAGATATACTGAAGTAAGCACATGAACCTGTGGTTATCTCTAGTAAGTGAAATTGGAAAAGTTAGGGGTTGGGAAATCACAGTAAATTTTTTTTTTAAAGTAAAAATACTATTCATTTAGTATGCTCTACTTTTATATTTTTATTTGAGCATTGGTGTGGTTTTTTTCTGAAAATATAAAAATATTTTTAGAGTCATTACACTGAGTTTATCTGCAGTATTATTAATAAACTGAAATTACTTTCCCAGTAATATAAGAGGTCTGTGGTATTTTCATTAATTTTTTTTTAGATTTTGTTTAGAAAAGGAAAACAAATGTATGTGGTAGGACTCAAATAAGACATAATTCTATTTTAAAATTTTTGCTGTGCCGTTTTCTATTTCAGTTACCTAGAAAAGTACGAGAAAGTTCATCATTTTGGGGAGGATGATGATGAAGTCCCACCGGGCAACCCAAAGCCACAGCTTCCTATTGGTGCAATTCCATCTTCCTACAATTACCAGCAACACAGTGTGTCAGGTAAATATCACTGGAAATTAACAGGACATAGATCCAGAATTTTAAGTTAGGAAAACAGACATCACATCATCCAATTAATTTATTCCTTCCTTTGCACATGAGAACACCTAAGGCTTTGAGGTAATGTAGCTTTCAACGATTGACAGCACCTAATTGGTATCAGGGCCCTTTCTGTCACAAGTTGTTGCTTATCCATTTGAGCTGCAGGAATTTTTAGTTGCAAATACTTGAATTTTCTTTTTATATATTTATTTTTTTGTGTGAGAAAGCAGGATTTATTAAGAGGACAAAGAAGCTTCCACAATGGGAGGGGACCCGAAGGGATTGCTCATCTGGGGAAATACTTGTATTTTCAAGTAAAGATTTTTCCTTATTGCTTTCACTGATCATCAGTTTATCCTGAATAGTCACTAAAGGATAAGAGGAATGTCCTGTTAGGATTAAGGAAGCCAGGAATTTTCATATAGATTCATTTAGATTTTCTACAGTTACTGGGATTTCCAGTACCAGAATTCTTGGAAATGTTTCTAACTGTTCTAGTATTTTCCTGCCATGGTGTCAGGAAGAAGATATTTTTCACTTGTCATTCATGTAATGGTTATAGAGGAATCTGTAGCTTCAAAAGAGCTGGACTCAAATGGAAATAATCAACTTGAGTGTCAAGGAGATTCTTGAAAAGAGTAGATATAGGGGTTCCAGGGATCCAGTTTTTAGTAACTTGAGAGTCGGGACTGTGATGACTAGGAAGAGAGCTCTAAGGAGATACACATCTCTGTTTCTTCACTTACCAACATTTGACCTAAAAAAAGAGCTAGGTGCAGGGGCTCACGGCTATAATCCCAGCACTTTGGGAGGTGGAGGTGAGAGAATTGCCTGAGCCTGTGGGTTTGAGACTAGTCTGGGCAACATGGCGAGACCTCATCTCTACAATAAATCAAAAAATTAGCTGGGCGTGGTAGTGCACATCTGTAGTTCCAGCTACTTGGAAGACTGAACCCAGCAGGTCGAGGCTGCAGCTGCCGTGAGTATGCCACTGCACTCCAGAGTGAGACTCTGACTAACAAAAACAAAAAAAAGGAGTAGATCTTTCTTTTTCAAGGTATGTGCTTTAAAAAATTAAACTGTTGTAAATATTTATTATTATTCATTGGCACTGGTATTAATTTCTTATAGGATATTCTGAGATTTAAGCTGACTGATTTATGCCATTATCACCATTTTTTCACATTTATCCATTTTCAAAGTTTCTTTCATATTGAGTTTGACTCCATATGTCTTCCCTAATCATTAATGACTGAAAAAACAAAATCTCTTAGAATATGCGATCTCCATTAGAAGAGGCTTCATCTGATCCTTTTGTATAATTGGGGTGATAGAGCAGAGAGTTATAAACGAAACCCAGAATTGTTTTTAATGAGTAGGTATTACCATAAGAACAAAGACTAAAGGAGAACATTTTAAGTCACCATGTAGAAATACTTGCTATAGTTTAAGCTGATAAAATAAAATGGGCTGACTTATTAGGTGATATTGCTCCTTGTTCTTAAAGAGCTAATGACTATGATCTAATTCAAGAGTATCCCTACATTGAATGGGACATTGTACTAATGATCTTTAAAAATCATTTTCAACTTAATAACTATGTGATTCCTATACTATAATAACAGTGGAGCTGTTCGTTCTTGTAGCTTAAATGGAGTTTGGTGTCTGCAACTACAACTCCCCAAACCAACCCTTTTCATGTTTGCTCTTGTTTAAAATCAGATTTTTTTCCTACATCTTTTTTTTTCTCCTCTAATTAAAATTGATTTATTTGAAGATGTGAATTTTTAAAATATTTTAGAAGCCTATAATGAAACTTACCGATAGAGCTTCACAAGTTAAAGGAATGATAGAATTGCCCAACCTATTGTTATGACAACTCCTTTATAAAATTCTATGATATGTCTGGTTTAAGAGAACCTGAACAGTTATGTAACATATTAACACGTTTGACAAAATCAGGATTGGTGATTCATGAAAGGGAAGAAACTGGGAGTTGATGTTCGGGAACATAAGATTATACAATATCTAAAACGAACTGAAAAGAAGTGTATTTCAGGGCAGTAGTTATAAATTTAGAGGTTTTTATTTTTTATTTTTATATTTTATTTTTCTAGAGAAAGCCATAGCAACATCATGATAGTGTTCTAGAAATTAATGTGATTATTAATATATAAAACAAATCCTTGACTGATGATTCTTTTCAAGTGTCATTAAGGAAAATAGAGTATGCTTCATAACTTTGTGTGTGTTTTTGTTGTAAGAAAGCACCAAAATGGAATATATAATGGTAGATTAAGGGTATTTAGAAAAATTTATTTCTACCTTTATCTTTGTTCATATAGCCTTACTCCCTTTGTAGGTTTGGATAAAAGTATTTATCCAGAGATATATTTATTGTTGATATTTAAAAAAGCTATTTTCTAAAACAGTATTTTGAATGGTAATATAATACATTTCAATTGGCTGCAGCTCCAGGATATACAGTATCATACATTGATAGAATGTGGGCCTGAATTTGCTTTTGAGGATATTGACTTATTTGCCCAGTGACTTTAAATAGCAGATATATTGTGGATTTTGCTTTAAGCTTTAGGATGATTTATCATTGGCATTAATATATGGTTGTTTTGTCATTTAATTGCATAGTTCTTTATACTTTTTTTTTTTTTTTTTGAGTTGGAGCCTCACTCTGTCACCCAGACTGGAGTGCAGTGGCTGCTCCCGGCCACCGCAGCCTCAACCTGATGGGCTCCGGCGATCCTTCCGCCTTAGCCTTCCGAGTAGCCGGAATTACAGGCATGTGCTACCACGCCCAGCTGATTTTTTGATTTATTGTAGAGATGAGGTCTCGCTGCCCAGGCGGGTCTCGAACCCGCGGGCTCAGGCAATCCACTCACCTCAGCCTCCCAAAGGTGCGGGATTACAGACTGAGCCACCGAGCCCAGCTAGTTCTTTATACTTTTAATTGGCATAAATACTGAATCATTTGGTTCCTTCTTTTCCCTATTCTTTTTTTTGGGAATTGATTGGATACAATTATTTCTGCAGAATTGTTAAGTGAATTATTAAGAACCTTTTTGTTCATCTTTTCTAACTTTTTAAAGATGTATTTGCAATATTTTTATAGAAAAATTGTGAAAGACAGAATTGACAAATGGTAACTAGTCGATAACTTTTAACAAAGTTATTCAGGCATATATTGAAATTAATAAAATTCTAGATTTTTTTTTTTTTTTGAGTTGGAGTCTCACTCTGTCACCCAGGCTGGAGTGCAGTGGCATGCTCACGGCCACCTCAGTGTCAACCTGCTGGGCTCCAGCGATCCTTCTACCTCAGCCTTCCAAGTAGCTGGAACTACAGGCATGTGCTACCACGCCAGGCTAAGTTTTTGATTTATGGTAGAGATGAGGTCTCACCAAGTTGCTCAGGCTGTTCTTGAACCCATGGGCTCAGGCAGTCTCCTCACCTCGGCCTCCCAAAGTACTGGGATTACAGACTTGAGCCACTGTACCTGACCAGAATTCTAGAATTTCAATGCTGACCAGGATTTTAGTGATTATTTAATCCAGTCTAATCATTTCAGTGAAATGAGGCCAAGTACCCTGTCCATTTGCATACATAAAAATTTTACAAATTGTTATCAGTTATATTTGAGTAAACATTTTTCTTTAAGTGTTCCATGTTCTAATAGAAATTTGGACTACAACAATTACTTCCAATATCAATGGAAATAATGTGTTACAGAATTTCAGCAACAGACACACACAGCACTCCTGGAGCAATTGTCCCTTTCTTCTTAACTGAAAACAGAGAAATGATTTTGTTAGATTAAGTTTATCAGTGGTGATCCACTTATATAACTTTTGAATCAAGAGTATTGAAAATACATTTCCATTCTCATTCTGTTTCTAAAATTGTAGCTGTTCAGTCATATCTCCTTGGGAGAAAGAAAGGGAGGATCTGAAAATCTATTTTCTCCTATGTTATTTTGAGACTCTTTACAAAGTGTGATATTATTAAAGGACATTTCATAATTGTCATGTTTATTTATCTTATTCTAAATTGAAGATGTCTTTGACAAAGTTATTCAGGCAAGGTTGTATTGAATTGAGTATCTCATTTTTCAGTGGGAGATAGAACAATTTTAAGCTCATATTGAAAGCACATAAAGTTCAGGACTGTGACCAGACAGTGAACATGGGTTCCAAGTTTCTTCTGAATTATTGTTGAAACTGGCTCATCATCATCAATTCTAGTTTGCAGGAGAGTAATATAAAAATCCACTTCTACACAAGTTTCATTACTTTTCAGATATTTATTTTGTTATTTATGAGAAATTTCATTTTTAAAGATTATAACAAATGAACAATATATTCCTATTATTCAGTTTTGAGTATTGTAAAGAATCTATGTGTACTTATTCATAACTGTACCGTGGCACTTTATTATTTTATTAGAGACTTCCTAGCATAACTTAGAATTGAAGAGATGTCTTTTCAACTGTCTGCATTGGGAAATGAAGAAATTGCTTTACCTACATAATATTTTTCTGTGGTATGTTGTTACAATAGATTTTAGAGAGATAGTTTTTAAAATCTTTTTTAAAAATCCCGATATTTCTGAAATATTTAATGTAGAAGTTTCCTAACTTTAGTTTTCTTGCCTTTTCCTTTACACTAGTTATAACTTTGAGAAATGTGCCTGAGATAGTTTTCTCAAGATACAGCTGCCAAGGCTTTAACTGCCCCAGTATAAGACTCAGTATTTCTAGAAACATAACATATATATCAAATTTGATATATAGTTACCATATATAATAGATACATCTACATATTCTAGGTATATATATGAAGATTGCATGGTATCTTGGAGTTCTGTAATCTCATTTTTCCCTTCAAAGTTTTGTAAAATGTTTTAAATTAATTTTCCTATAGAAAACCTTAGTTACTTTGGTTTAGGCAAAGATTTCTTAGGACATAAAAGTAAAAATTTATAAATTGGACTTCATGAACCCTTTATACTCAAATGTCCCCTCTGAGGGACATCGTAAATCTAGCAAACCACTCAGATGTCCCCTCTCAGGGAACATAAAGTGATTGCTGGTAATTATACTTATGCCAGTGTAACTTTTTCAAAAATGTGTATTTCTTTGAGTTTTCCATTCAAATTGTATGAAAAGCAAATAAAGAGATGGAATAAATGCTAAGATATATATTGATCAGTTGAAAAGTGGTTTTCAGAAATCACGAGTGTGTCCTTCTACATCTTCTTCGAACAATAGACTGAACAATAAATTATATATTAATGTGACAGGAAGAAAATGAGACTGCATTGTCTGCTCGAGTAGAAAAACACCAGGTGGAGGACGTCACATAAATTACTGTTGTACAACACATATTAATGAACCTGCAGTACATGTTGGTGACTGTTTAACATGTTACTACACATTAGAAAAATACAAAATTTTGGGTTTTTTGTCATAAATAAATTCCTCAATGTTCAAAATTTTATTATAAGCCAAATATCATTACAGTAAAATAATTGGTTTCAATGCTATACTACTTAATATGAAGTGATTCATTTTTCACTATTTCATTAAAAAGTACAGTTGAGTTTCTGATAGGTGATCCATGAGATGTCTCCAAGTGCAAAAGATTAAAATTAAAATTTCTCAGGCTGGGCGCAGTGGCTCACACCTGTAGTCCCAGCACTTTGGGAGGCTGAGGTGAGAGGATTGCCAGAGCTCAGGGTTCAAGATCAGCCTGGGCAACTTGGCAAGTTGTCTCTACAATAAGAAAAAATTAGCTGGGCATGATGGTCGATGTGTCTGTAGTTCCAGCTACTTGGAAAGCTGAGCAGAAGGATGGTCTGAGCCTAGCAGATCAAGGCTGCGGTGGCTGTGATTATGTCACTGCACTCCTGTCTGGGTGACAGTGAGATTTCAACTAAAAAAAAAAAAAAAATTTATCTTTAAAGACGCTTAAGAAAATGAAAAGACAAGCAAGCCACTGACTGGGAGAAATTATTTGTGAAACAAATGTTGGACAAAGGACTTGTATTCAGAATATTTAAAACACAGTATTAAGTGCTAGCAAGCATCCAGAGTAATAGGATCTCTGTACATTGCTGGTGGAAATGTAAGCTGTTACAGCCACTTTGGAAAACAGTTTCATGGCTTCTTAAAGAAGTTAAGCACACAGATATAACCCAGCAATACCACTTCTGGGTATTTAGACAAAAGAAATGAAAAAAAAATGTCCCCACAAAATCCTGTATGTGAATGTTTACGGAAACTGTATTCATAAGTACTAAAATGCAGAAACAATCCAAGTGTCCATCAGCTAGGAAATGGATTAACAAACTAGTTAAAAAGGAATGGATTACTGATACACTCATAAATATGGTTTTGAATCTCAAAAGCATTCTACTAAAAGAAAGAAACCAAATGTAAAAGGCCAGTGCTGTATGTTTCCATTCATTTGGCATTTTGAAATAAAACAAAGATATAGGATCAGAAATTAATTTAGTCTCTGGTACCTAGTGGTAGAGGGCAGAATAGGCTACAGAAGAACATGAGAAACATTTTGGAGTGATGAAAATACACTATATCTTGACTGTGGCTGTGGTTAAAAGACTATATACATTTGTCAGAACACATAGAATTATAGTATTAAAAGGCATGGCTTTTACTATGTTAACTATATTGCAGTAAATCAGAACAAGACCTTTGAAATGCAATAGTAAAAAGTGTAGATTAGGTAAATAAAGTTATATAATAATACTTTGGTAGTGATGTCCAAGTGTTTATATTTTTGTATTTTAATAACTTTTTCAGTAATGTAATTGCAGTGACTGCTAGTAAACCTAAGAAGTTTAGAAAGTGGAACTTCTAATCAGTTTATATTTTATTTTAAAAAATGAAAAACTCTGCACTACATCCATAGAATATTAACCATAAGAGTTTTCAATTCTTGATATACTTAAGGTGCTTTTTTTTTCTTTGTTAGATTATCTGCGTCAAAGTTATGGGCTGTCTATGGACTTCAATTCGCCAAATGATTATAATAAATTGGTGCTTTCACTGTTATCTGGACTCCCAAATGAAGTGGACTTTGCTATTAATGTATGCACTCTTCTATCAAATGAAAGCAAGCACGTCATGCAACTTGAAAAAGACCCTAAAATCATCACTTTATTACTTGCTAATGCTGGAGTGTTTGATGACAGTAAGTTCTAAGCTGAACATACTGTATGATTTATAAAGGTGTTAAAACTTTTTAATTTAATTTTTTAAAATCTAGTTTGAGTTTTACTGTTTATAATATGAATGTTTGGGGTTGTTTTTAACCTTAAATATTTGAATAGTAATTTAATCTTATTAGAGGTTTTGAAGTAAAAGTCCTGGTTTTTGTTTTGGGGTAATATATAGGTTTCCTGAGTCAAGAAGATTCTTTGTTACAAAGTTCTGATAAAGAAAAATAGAAGAAAAAGAAAAGGAGAAGAAAATTAGGATCTGAAAGCAATTGTTTTCTGAAGTCTATTTCTACTAGTGTGTGGCTATAATTTTTAGTTAAAACTTTTAGGTCAATACATTTGAAGATCTGCATCATAAATAATCATAGTGAGGTCTATCAAATGCCTGTTTATTTGTAGGATTTGCTAGTTTTTTTATAAATAAAATTTTTCTGAAATTATCAGACTAGCTTACTATTTCAAATTACTCAGTTTTCTAATTGTATCGAATGGCGATTTAGAAAATATATTTTGAAATTGTTTCCTGCTCAGTTTTTCTTTTGTGAAATATCTGTTAGCTGTTTGTTATTGATATAAAATTGTTTCTTGCTTTTCAGCTGTTCCCCTGCCCCAACCCAATTATTTTCCCTTTTTTTTGCCAGAAGTATGTCCTTTTTAAAGTATTAGGTATTCACATATATATTGAAACTATTTTATCTTTTAAGAAATTATATATATAGCACAGTAGATAGAGCCTGTGAGATAATCTGTTGTAACATTTTAGATACATAACTTTGGGTTTTTATTTTTAAATAGCAAAATGTTTGCAAACGTTTAGTTTTCTGCTATTTGATTTGGGTCAAGTGGTATACTTTTCAGACAGTTTTATTTGGGATTATCAGTAAGAGTCCTTAAAATTTGACACGTAATTACTTTTATACAATTTTTAATTTAGTTTGAACAAAAGTAAAAATTAGTTTTATAACTTGCCTGAAACTATTCTTGGTTACATGGGGAAGGAACAAAGACCATTACTTCTCAGCTTCTCTCATAACTTTGAAGATATAAATTTGTTGGATTTTCATCTCACTTTTGTATTCTTGATTCCTGATACTTTATTTTGATTTTTCCAAATACAACTTTCAGCATTTAATATAGAATGGAATTGGAAATTATATCACGTTTTTAGAAACCCTAAAATGAAGGCTTTGGAAAGAATATATATTCTCAAACCAGAATAATTTTCATGAAGTCATACTGCTTTATTGTTAAATAGGATTACATGTAAATAACTTAAATTATGTATATAATAGAGGTAATCTTACCAGTTTTGGTGCAGTAAGACATGGCCTTCTTTAGACCCAACTTATTTTTTTGCATTTGCTAGGCATTTTTATTTGTTTGAAAGACTAAATAATTATACAGTATAGCAATCTAAAACATCAGTATTTTAGCAAATACTATTTAAGGATTGTTTCTATCATTTCAACAGTCTCAGAAAGTTTAGTTCCAGAGTACCTAAGGGATTTTATGAAGACCTTATACTTAAAACAGTGGTTTTATGAGATAAAAATAATTATTTTTGGAATTTGAAGGCTGTAAGTGTATTTGATTTGGTTAGGCCTTTGAGAGGTTTTGATTTGCTTTTTAGGAAATGAGATTTTAATTGAGATAAATTTAGATGTCACTTTCTCTAGAAAGTATGAGATGTGTTACACATTTTGTGTTTGAAGAAGTTTAATAAAAATTTGATGTGACAAAAAATGTAATTTTTCCATCCTTATATTTCTATCCAGTATTCTTTTCCAAGTTATTTTTTTGGTAGGGCTTTTTAAGACAAATAAAACCATGTCTCTCTTTAGAGGTATGTGGGCTTCATTTTGCTGATTAAGTTGCTACTTATATGTAAGTTTGATGTTTTATGAAATGCTTTTTAGGTTGCTGTAATTTATTTATTTATTAAAAACATGTAAATCTATTTCTACCATTTCCTTGTGTCCCTAATACCAGTATTAAAGTCATGAGTAAATAAAATTTATGTTTAAACTGTTTCTAATCCTTACCCATCCAAATATTCTTATTCTAATCTAAGTACATTACAGACTTTATTTTATTCAATATTAGCTAAACATTGGGTCTTTAATTAAATGGGTAATGACTGTAAAGATTTAATAAATCTCTTATAATAGAAAGCACATCTACTTGTTATGCTTATGACATGTTCAATAAAGAGGCTTAATTTTGCTTTTTTAAAAGATTGACATAACTAGACCAGGTGTGGTGGCTCACTCCTGTAATCCCAGCGCCTTGGGAGGATAATGTTTATGGAGTGCTTGAGCCTGGGAGTTCGAGACCAGCCCAGGCAGCCGAGGAAAATCTCTACAAAAAAAAATTAAAAATTAGTCAGTTATGGTTGCGCATGCTTGTAGTTATAGATACTTGGAAAACTGAGGTATAAAGATCACCTGAGTCCAGAGCCTGGGTGACAGTGAGAGCCCCACTATTAAGAAAAAAATTAACATAACTAATTTTTCTGTAAACAATTGTTATTGTATTATTTTCTTTCTGTTTTCTTTTCTTTTTTCTTTTTGAGTAGGAGTCTCTCTTTGTCACCCAGACTGGAGTGCAGTGGCACACTCACGGCCACCCCAGTGTCGACCTGCTGGGCTCCCGTGATCCTTCTGCCTCAGCCTTCCAAATAGCGGGAACTACAGAGGCGTGCTACCATGCTGGGCTAATTTTTTGATTTATTGTAGAGGCGAGGTCTCGCCAAGTTGCCTGGGCTGGTCTCAAACCTGCAGGTTCAGGCAATCCACTCTCCCCAGCCTCCCAAAATTCTGGGATTACAGGCTGATTCTTTCTGTTTTCTAAAGGCAGTTGTTCGTTACAGTACTAATGTGATAGCTGATGAAGGATTTACCTAATTTTTAAAGGGGAAAACAGTGTGCCACAGCTGAGACATTTGTATCATACAGCTTTACAGTATAGTCTCATAACTTATGATACAAGCTAACAACATAAAGGAGAAGAAAATGATATAACATGTACCTATAAGTCTTTGTGTGTTGAGATGAGAGTCCACATGTGAGTGAGAGTACTGTTAAGCTTAAGAAGAGAAGCTTTTCAAAAGTCATAAAGTTATCAGAAAACACAAATATGATATGGACCTGAGATTTTTCCCTTAAAGGAGATTTTATTTGTGGGAATTATTTACAAAGAATGCCATGCTTTTTTTGAAATACGAATAATAATTATTGCTGAAATTAATATGAAGATTTAAAATGTTAACAATCTGGCAATCTATAGTAATAACATCAGTTTTACTTTTTAGCATTTTTCTTTTCTGAAAATGAAAACTAATACAGAGTAATTATAGTACTCTTCATTTATTTTCTTTATTGTCTAGTATAACATGAAAATGAGTTGTATATTTTTAGTTTGTAGAAACACAAATTTTTTTTTAAATCCTGTAACTAAAAATTTTATTTATAAAAAAACTCCATGACTTTCTATCAATTACTATAAAACACTTTTTAGTGAATAAGATATATTAATATGAAGTTTTACTGTTTTTCTAAGCCTTTCCATTATTCAAGAATTAAATGAAATAGTTAATTGCATTTTACTGAATGTACTATTTATTCTTTTAGCATTAGGATCCTTTTCCACTGTATTTGGAGAAGAATGGAAAGAGAAGACTGATAGAGACTTCGTTAAGGTAATTCACATAAATTACAATGCTGAGCCATTGAGTTACATGTACTCAAGTCAGCAATAGGTCAAGGGTTGCCAATATTATATACATGATACTATCTAGACTTTTATCTTTACTTAATGCATGCATAACTGTTTAGAAGTTAAGTGAAACATTATTTAGAATATCTAATGCACAGAAACAGTTATTATTTTATTATATACTGACTTCTGATCATGGTAAATCTACAACCATAGCAATAAACATTTGAATGACCTTCTTCCCAACAGGGATTCTGAGACTGTATTTCAGAAAGTTTTATTATGTTTGTTCTGAAATTTATGCAATTTAGGAAGAAATGAAGGTCCAGATCTATCATCAAATCTTCAGAATGACATAAGACTGAAAGATTAGTAGGTGTCAATCTAGAGAAAAGTATCTGTGAATATGTTATTCATAAAATTCTACTAGTGAATTTCAAGTAAGAAACTACAAAAAGATTTGAACAAATTATTTTCTCATGTGCACTTGTCTGGTTTTCCTGGCTTTGAAATAAGTATAGGATACTTCTTTTATTTACTATCTATGGATACAATCTATCATGTTAATAGTAATAGAACATGCACATTACACATATTTTCTTTTCTTTAAAGCTGACACATGAGTAACATCTAAGTTTAATTTCTAAATCTATCCACTTTGTTTTTTGAAAGTCACCCTCAAAACACAGTGAAATATAACACATGTAGATGTTATTTGATTAATCATTTAAGTGTTAAAAGACAATTTTAGTAAAAATTTTGATATTTACCAGACAAAATAGATTGTAAGTCACAAAACATATAAGAAGAAAAAGATCATTTTATAATGAAAAAGCGGTCAGTGCAGTAAGAGGAGATATATATATAAAACAAATACTATTAGAGTTAAAAAGAGAGATAGACTCCAATAACAATTATACTTCAGAACTCCAACACTCCATTTTCAGCATTGGGCAGATGTTTTTAGACAGAAAACCAACAAAGAAGCTTTGAATTTAATCCTCACTATGGACTAAGTGAACCTAACAGTCATTTACAGAACATTTTCTCCAATAGCTGCAGAATAAACACTCTTCTCATCAGCACAAGTGGTAGGCCACAAAACAAGTCTCAACACATTTTTAAAAATTGCAATAGTAGCAAGTGTCTTCTAAGACACTTGTCTTCTAAGACCACAGTATAAAACTAGAAATCAACAATAAGAACAACTTTGGAATCTGTACAGTTACATGAAAATTAAACAACATGCTCCTGAACGTGGGTCAATGATGAAATTATAAAGGGGATCAAAAAAATTTCGTGAAACAAACAAAAATGGAAACATAACTACAAAACAACGATGAAAGAAATTGAAGAGGACACAAATGGAAACACATTCCATGCTTATGGATCAGAATTAATATTGTTCAAATGACCATAGTTACTACTCAAAGCAGTTTACAGGTTCAGTGCAATCCTTATCAAAATACCAATACTATTCTTCACAGAAATAGAAAAAAGAATTCTAAAATTCACAAAAGCCAAAGCAATCCTGAGCAAAAAGAACAAAGCTGGAAGCATCACACTGCCTGATTTCAAAATATACCACAAAGCTATAGGAATCAAAGAAGCACAGTATTGGTTTAAAAACAAACATGCTGACCAGTGGAAAAAATAGAGAACCCAGAAATAATCCATTGATTTACAGCCAAATTATTTTCAAGAAAGGCACCAAAAACTTACATTGGGAAAAAGATACCATCATTGATAAATAGTGCTAAGAAAAGTGGATATCCATAAGCAAAAGAATAAAAGTAGGCCCCTATCTCTTATCATATACAAAAATCAACTCAAAATAGATTAAAGACTTAAACACAAGACCCAGAACTATGGAACTACTAAAAGAAAATATAGGGAAAATGTTTAAGGACATTGTGTAGGCAAAAATTTTATGACAGTGATCAAATGCACAGACAACAAAAACAGATAAATGGAACTATATTAAACAAAAACTTCTGTACAACAAAGGAAACAAAAGAGTGAAAAGATACCTTGTAGAAGGAGAGAAAATATTTGCAAAGTATTCATCAAATAGCAACTAATATCCAGAATATGCAAGGAACTCAATCGACTTAACAGCAAAAAAAAAAAAAAAAAGAAAAAAATTCTATTACGGGTGGGCAAAGGATGTTAGTAAGTATTTCTCAGAAGAAGACATATGCATAACCAAAAAATATGTGAAAAATTGTCCAACAGCACTACTCATCAGAGAAATGCAAATGAAAACCACAATGAGATCAAAAAAAGAAAAAGATGATGAGGGTGCAAAGAAAAGGGAACTCATACACTATTGATAGGAATGTAAATTAGTACAGCCATTGTGGAGGTTTCTCAAAAAACTAAAAATAGAACTACCATATAATCCATCAATCACACTACTGAGTATTTATCCAAAGGAAAGGAAATCAGTATATTAAAGGGATATCTGTATCCCCATGGCTATTGCAGCACTATTCACAATAGCCAAGATATGGAATCAACCTAAGTGTCCGTCACCAAATGAATATATAACGAAAATATGGTGTATATATAGATATGTCTTGAATATTATTCATCTATAAAAAGAATGAAATTCTATCATTTGTAGCCACATGAATGGAACTGGAGGTCATTATGTTAAGCAAAATAAGCCAGGCACAGAAAGAAAAATATCTCATGTTCTCAGATGTATGCGCTAAAGAAGTTGGCATCTTGGAGATAGACAGCAGAATGACGGTTACCAGAGGCTAGACAGGGTTAGGGCTGGGTTGATGAAGAGGGGTTGTTTAATGAGTACCTGCAGACTGGGAGTTAGGAGTAAGTTCTAATGTTCAATATCACAGTAGGGTGACTATAGTTAACTATAGCTTATTGTATATTTCAAAATAGACAGAAGATTTAGAATGTTCCCAACACAAAGAAATGATAAATGTTTGAGGTGATGGATATTCTAAATACCCTAATTTGATCATTACACATTGTATACATGTGTCAAAATATCACATATCCCCCTTAAATATATGCAATTATTATGTCTTAATAAAAGTTGATGTTGAAATAATCTAGCAAATTGGGATGAAGAGAGATTTGTTTTGGCCATGCTTTTGTTAAGCCCTGGCCCAGCCACATGACTAGGCCATGTTTTCCTAAGCTTTGGCCCCCTCCCATACCTTGGGTGAGGTCTTTTGTCTAATTTCCTTTCTAAATAAGCTATATTTTCCAATCTAAAAAAATAAGTGATTTGTTTTTAAGAAACAGTATATGTCAACTACTAGTAAGATATTTCTAGTGACATTTTACCTAAAGAAACAGGAAATTAGGGTTTATGTCCAACTTGGTAAATATATATTACATTATAAAATTTGTTAAACCAAAAATTACAATTGTTGGATTGTAGTATAAGTAAGAAGCTTTAATGACTTTTATTCAAGTGTTGGTAGTCTTTAGGTTTACCTAACACAAACTGCTAATGATAATTACTAATAAACAAATTGGCCTATTTTAAGTATTATAAATTGTCTTTAGGAATAAAGCGTTAAGACTTTTTTAAAATTTTAATGTAGATCAGCATGATTTCTTGAATCCTTCATAGATCTTTAAATGTTCAAATCTAAAACAAATCCTTATCGGTTTGGTTTCTAACTAATATCATCACTTAGGCATTTTCCTTTTATAATGTGTTAACTTGCTCTTTTACCTAAGAGGAAATAAAATTAAGGAGGTTACATTAGTTAGACACTCAGCATCATTGCCTTATATCAAAGTAATTTCATATTGTCATGCAGATGTGTTTACGTTCTATCAGAAAAATATTCTTTTCAGAAAAGAAGTAAAAGTTTTTAACTTTTAATTGGACTGGATGTTAAAACACCTTACAAATACCTAATAATTCTAATATCTAAGGTTCTTTAACTAATTTAACTAACTGTAACTTATGATACATTATTCCCTTCTGTTTTATACTGTTGATTACAAATTTCAACAGACTTGTTGTTGTGGGATTTTTGCACAGATTGGATCGATTATTCTTTCACTGCTGTGTTACATTTGCTAATCTTCTAAAGAGAAATACTGATCCAGACTGGCTGTATTCATTTCTTCATTGATTTTCCAGTGACTGAAGTAGTAAAGCGATCCTGTGGAGCTTGATGAGTAGGCCAGTGGTTTAAAAAAAAAATTACGGTGTTTGTTGCCCAAATGTCAGGTAGAGAGAGTCAAGCCCTTTTATCTCCATTTCTTTGAAAGTATTAGATCTTCAAAATTTTCACTGTGATATAGAGATGCATTCCCCACCTCACAAGCTGACCCTATATCCTGTTCTCACTCCCCCCATTAAAAATTGATGGAAGTGTGAGTTGCACAAAATGTTTATTTATGTATGCAGTCACAATGGGCAGTGGGGATTGTCAGTGTAATCACTAATCACATGAAATCAAGAAGATGCAAATATATTGGAGAAGAATAGATGATTCCTGCTGTTGTATATATTTTCTTTTTAATTCTGTTCACGTGTCTTTCTGTATGCTATATTCTTTTAGTTTAACTTGCTGCACTTTTTCTAACTTCTTAAGCTAGTGCTTATATGATTGAATTTTGTTCTTATTTTTCAAATACATTCTAATACATACATTGAGACTACAAAATCCCCTTTAAATATGGCTTTAATTTCACTCTACCAATTTTGATATGTTTTCACTACAAATCAGTTTTAAAATATCTTATTTCTGTTACAATTCTACTTTGACACATGGATTATTTAGAAAGGAATTTTTTTCATTTCCAAAATTATATAAGTTATACTAGTTTTATTTTTCTTATTAATTTCTAACTAAATTTCACTGTTGAGATAGAATGTACTCTGTATAATTTTAACCTTTTGAAATGTTTTTACCTTTTATTTTGTACTTGGGTGTTGGTCAGATTTTATAAATGCTCCACATGTATTTGAAAAGAATATATATATTCTGAAGTTTGGTGTAGATTTCTGTAACTGTCAGCCCAGCACCACTAATCTTGATGTTCATAGCTACACATCAATACTGGCATTTGTGTCTATTAGTTCCTTCATTCATGTTGAGAGGTATGTTAATTAAAATCATCCAGTTTGATTGTAGGTGTGTCTCATTCTCTTTTTATTTCCATGTGTTTTAATATTTTGATGCTATTATTTCTTTAGTGCCCACAAAGTTGCTACATCTTTCTAGTTAATTGAACTTAGTGAAGTATTTCTTTTTGCCTTCATGTATTTTTAGTAATATCCATATAACTATGTCAGTTTTCATTTGATTGGTGTTTATATGATTTACATTTTATTTTCAACCATTTTTATCCTTGTAGTTACACGAGTTTTTTGTAAACAACATATATTTGGACTTTGTTGTTGTTTTTTTTCCAATGTGAAAAAAATTTGTTTTTAAATTCGTGCGTTTACTCTAGGTAATTATGATATATTTGTGTTTAAATTTACCATATTTCTATATGTCTTTCCTATTCAGTTTTTGTTTTCCTTCTTTGTTACCTTTTTCTGAATTGATTTGACTGAGTATTGTTTATTATTTAATTTCTCCCTATATTAATACACATTTTTTCTTGTTTTCTTGGTTACACTAGAGATTATAATTTGAGTTCTTTTTAATTTAGTAAATTATTACTTTTACCACTTCTTAGATAATGCAGGGATCCTAGAACAACTTTATTTCCTTTTACTGAAGTCTTGATTTGTATGTTTTTGTTACATATTAATTTACTCCTTTTCAGATTTAAACTTTTTTCTTGGCTGATATCAGTCTACACTATAAAATTTCCTCTATAAACTGCTTTAGCTACGTCCCCATTTAATGTTGAGTTTTCATTATCATTTGCTTTAAGATATTTTCTCATTTTCCTTGTGATTTCTTTGATTCATGAGTTATAAAGAAATATTATTGTTCCTTTTTTTATTATTTGACTTTTCCAGCTATTTTTTAGCCATCATCATTATCAATTTCTAATTGGATTTCTTTGTAGTTGGGGAACAAGTTTTTGATGATTTCAATCTTAAACTTATTAAGACTTTTTATGCTTCATCATAAAGCCTTTCTTGGTGAATGTTTTATGTGTGTGTATGCTCAAATATTGTTGAATGTAGTATCTATTAATAACAATTAAGTCAAAGTGGTTGATAGTGTTGACTTACATCATTACTGCTTTCTTATTGTTTTACCATTTGAGATATGAGTGTAGAAATCATTAACTGTAATTATGAATATTTGTATCTATTTTCAGTTCTGTTGGTTTTTGCTTCCATGTATTTTGAACCTCTGTTTTTAGTAGTATACACATTTAGGATTGATGAATTAATTTTATTTAACAGTGAAATTGTTTTATACAGTGAAATTATCTTGATCTCTGGTAATATCCCTTGTCTTGAAGTCTCCTCTTTCTGAAGTTTAGCTGATACCAGCTTTCTTATAATTAGTGTTTTCATGATATATTTTTTTCATCTTTATGCTTTTCATCTATGTTTTTATATACAGTGTTTCTATAAACAGCATATTGCTGGCTCTTGGTTTCCTCCTCCTCAGTTTGCCTTTTCTACCATTTCTACCTTTAAATCAATGTGTTCATTTGTTCTTTTTGAAATTAATAATGTGTTTGAGTTTAGACCCTCAGCTATTATTTTCCTGAAAATTTTATTTTGCCTTCATGTTTGAAGGATAGTTTTGATGGATATAAAATTGTAGGATTTTATAAAATTAAGCAGTTTAAAGACAGCATTCTTACTGACAATAAATCAACTTTTATATTTCTGTGTGTGCTGTATTCTGACTTTTAATTTGTTCTCTTTATTACTGATATTTAATTAGGTTATGATGTACCTTGTGATTTTCATTGCTTACCTTACTTGGGGTTCATTTACCTTTTTGGATCTATGGATTGGAATTTTACATGTAATTGGGAACATTTTTTTGGAATTTGACAGTTTTTCAAATTTTTTTCTTTTCTCCTGTTTTCTGATAATACATTTTTTTTTTTTTTTTGAGTTGGAGTCTCACTCTGTCGACCAGACTGGAGTGCAGTGGCTGCTTCCGGCCACCGCAGCCTCGACCTGCTGGGCTCCGGCGATCCTTCCGCCTCAGCCTTCCGAGTAGCCGCAATTACAGGCATGTGCTACCACGCCCGGCTGGGGTTTTTTTATTTATTGTAGAGATGAGGTTTCGCTGCCCAAGTGGGTCTCAAACCCGCGGGCTCAGGCAATCCACTCACCTCAGCCTCCCAAAGGCGCAGGATTACAGGCTGAGCCACCAAGCCTGGCTTGATACATTTATAGTCCTTCATATTCATGAGTTCTCTATCTGGATTAACCAACCATGGATAGAAAATGGAAGGAAAAAAACTAATAAAGAAATACAGTATAACAACTTTTATATGGCGTTTACATGGCATTAGGTATTATAGGTAATCTAGAGATTATTTTAAGTATATGGGAGGTTGTGCATAGGTTATATGCAAATACTACACCATTTTATATAAGAAACTTGAGCATCTGGGAAATTTGGTGTCTGTGGGGGTTCCTAGAACTAATACCCTGCATGTACTGAGGGACTGCTGTGTTTGCAGTTTTTAGACCTTTTTTTCTGTGCACTTCATTGTGGATAGTGTATATTGTTTTGCTTTCATCTTCTCTTTTCTAGTTAAGTCAATCTTGTAAATTTTTTTCATTTCAGATACAGAGGGTCCCTGAGTTTCAGCAGTTCAACTTTCAGTGTTTTGACTTTACTATGGGTTTATCAGGGTATGAAATGATATTTTAGAATCACTGTGGGTTTATCGGGATATAATCTTATCATAAGTCAAGGAGCATCTGGTATTATGTTTTTCAGCTCTAGAAATTCCATTTGGTTATCTTATATTGTCTATTTCTTTCCTAATTATGTGCACATATTTTAAAAATCGTTGAGCATATTAAATAATAGGTTTTTTTAAGTCCTCTGTTAATTCTATTTATAATTTTAGGATGTAGTTTTGTTTAAACTGATTTTTGTCTTGGTTATGGCTCAAGTTTCTTCATTGATTTGTGTGATATTTTTTATGAGATGTGAATGTTGTGAGTAGTACATTGTTGAGTGTCTGAATTTTGGTGTTTTTCCAGAATATTCAACTATATTCTACCAGGCTGTTACATATGGATTTTCATAGTAGGGTTGTTTTAAATTCTTGTTATAACAGATGTAGGAAAGCTGTTACTCTAGGGCTTATTTATGTCATCTCCTAAGCTGTAGCATTTTGGGGATTTCTACCACATGAGCTGGGTATATAGTGAATTTTCTTTATTCTGGGAATTATTCAATTATACCTTCTAAGTATTTTTTCTTACCATTCTTAATTTCAGTTGTTTTTTGGCTTGGCATTGTGCAGTTTGACGATATATATGTATAGCTTAGTACTTAGTAATAGACTCAAGGCACTCCCCTGCAGGTCCATGGTCCTTTTTCTTTGCATAGCCCCTCCTTTTTTGCAAATTTGGTCTCAAACTCTAGCTGCCTTAGCTTTGCTGAATTCTGATCAGTATCATCAGCTGAGCAATTGCTATAATCTCTTGGGTTTTTCTTCCCTATGCCTTTGTCTAGAAATAATGTCCAAGTAGAAATACGGAGCAGTTTGGGTTTACCTTATTTGTTTCCCTTGTTCAATGATTATCTTGTACTACCTGTTTTCCAATCTCTGAAAATAGTTTTTTCATCCACATTAGTATATGGTAGAATGACTACTCTAGTACCAGTTATTCCATTATGGCCTAAACAAAAGTCACTTGAAAGCATTTTTTCTAAATTTTAAATTTACATAAGTTTTCACCCCATAAGACTTTTTTTTTAGTGTTTTACTCATTAGGTATTTATTTTGGCTTAACCACATTTACCTTTTTCATGTATTCTTGACATCAGGTTTGTGGATAATGAGTTTTTGTAGTCTTTCATTTCTCAGAAAACATCTTTATTTCATCTTCAGTTTTGAATAGCAATTTCATTGTATAAAAATTCTAAATTGGCAGATGTTACGTTCTGTCGTAGTTTTTTGGCTTTCGTTATTTGTTACAAAGTCTGTTGCTGTGTTAATTGTTGTCCTTTTAAAGTTTTTCTGTTCTTTTTATCTATGCTTACTATTTTTCTGTTCATTTCTCAGGAATTTTATTATGTTTATGTTTCCTGGACTTTGTTGTGTTTCTTAATTCTGTAGGTTGACATCTTACCATAGGTTTAGAAAATTCTCTGCCCTACATCTTCACATATTATACCTGCCCATTTTCTCTCTTTCTTCAGATACTCCATTTATTTGTATGTTGGACCTTTTCACTGTATTTTTTATGTCTCAAATTCTTTTTTCTGTTCATCTTTTTATCTGTTTATATTTGAAACTTGTTGTTTTCTTGCCCTCTTTTTCAGTTCACTAATTTTCCTCTTGAGTTGTATCTAATCAGTTTTTAAACCTATCCATTGAATTCATAATTTCAGTTCTTATGTTTTTTAGTTATAGAAATTTTTTATTTATTTATTTATTTTTGACTTGGAGTCTCACTCTGTCGCCCAGACTGGAGTGCAGTGGCCGCTTCCGGCCACCGCAGCCTCGACCTGCTGGGCTCTGGCGATCCTTCCGCCTCAGCCTTCCGAGTAGCCGGAACTACAGGCGCGCGCTACCACGCCCGGCTGATTTTTTTATTTATTGTAGAGATAAGGTCTCGCTGCCCAGGCGGGTCTCGAACCCGCGGGCTCAGGCAATCCACTCACCTCAGCCTCCCAAAGGCGCGGGATTACAGGCTGAGCCACCGAGCCCGGCTAGTTCTAGAAATTTTTAATTCTTTCTTTAAGGTTTCATCTCTTTGCCAAAAATTTGGTTTTTATTTTTTGGTCATTTTAAGTTCTATGTCTAATGTTGTTACCAAAATACCAGGGGTTCAGTTGGAGTCCTGTTGCTCACTGTACAGAAAGTCAGTCATTGAGATGAGTGTTGCCAGAGAAGAAGGCTTTTATTTGGGTGATACCAGCCAGGGGGAATGAGAGATTCCCTCTCAGCTATTTCTTCCAGTCCCACCGAAGTCTAGGCTTTATATAGTGCAGCAGGAGTTAGGGAGGGGTCAGGAAGAGTAGATGGTAGATAGGAATTGGGGATATTTAAGGAAGAGGAGTTAGTAAACAGGATTAGGGAGGAGTAAGGAAGAGGAGTTGCCAGACTGGAGGCCTCTGGCATCACCTTGTCTGGATATGGTTTTTGAGTTTCAGTTTCTTGATACTCTATTTCCTGAGAAAGGAACTCAGGTAAGATGAATGTAAGTTTCAAACTTGAAGACCAGGAGCATCAATTATTATGTTTATTTAAGAGACACTGTAACCATTCATTCTTTGGAAAAGTTGGACCAGTTTCAATATCTTTAATATTTGAAATCCTATGGCCCTGTTTTTCTTGAACATTATCTTTTTCTAAAACATGTCTAGTTCTTTTTTGTTGCTACCAAACATTATTATGACTTTTTTGGGCAGTGGATTTGGTCTCATGAAGCCAGTGAACCTCTTTTCAGCTAATGGTTTTAAATACAAAAGAATTTTTATTTCAAAAAATAATTATTTTGAAATATATAAAAACCATAATGTTTAGAAATAAGAGGTGAACTAATAGTCCATATGCTTCTTAATTAGTATATAACAGTTAAGTGACATAGGTAAAGATCATTTTTTATTGATATATCAGCATAAAGACATTTGTTTTTAAGACCGAAAAAGAATATTAAGCAGTTGGGTGGATTTGGACTCATCGCTTCCCGTATATGGATCAAAAAAACAGTTTGTAGAGTAGAATATAGAAAGCAACTTAAATGTCTAGATTATCAATTTGGGAACACACAAATTCACTACTTGTTACATCTTGGGAGTATCTATAAACAGAAATATGACTGTGCAGTTTACAAGTGAGATTAATACTTAAAATAATTTTCAAGTACTCACAAGCCATAAGCATTGTTTCTAGGTATTTTTCATAGCTATAAATATGATCTGGAAATATCTGTGATTTATATTGTTGACAATATCACAAGTACTGCTAATATTACTATAGTTTTTTGCCTAACACTCAGCATTGAAGAAAATGCTAAAGAAATGCACAGTTTCAGTTAGAGTTTAATGAACAAAAAGATGTCATTTTTTCCCCTATCCGAGTTCACAGATGCCCTAATTTCTTTTACAGACTCTGTAAAGGTCTGTGGCCCCCAAATTAACCCCTACTTACAAAAAGATATTTTATTATATATATGTGCCTTGAACTATAGAAAAATCAAGCTTGTATGTCAAAGAACTAAATCTGTAGAATGAAATAGTATCCACATGAACTAAAAAAAGGTAGAAATACTAGTTTCGTTTTGTGACTCTTTTTGAAGTAATAGAATAGTTGTTTCAAATCATCAGTATGAAATGTAATAATTTCTCTTACAGTTTTGGAAAGACATTGTTGATGATAATGAAGTTCGTGACCTCATTTCTGACAGAAACAAGTCTCATGGTAAGTCAGTGAAAGCAAAATTAAATAATTTTGAAGTATCAATAATAGATGACATCTACATAAGTGAAATATATATTTTCTGTTGTAGAAGGTACATCAGGAGAATGGATTTGGGAATCTTTATTTCATCCACCTCGAAAGCTGGGCATTAACGATATTGAAGGACAACGGGTACTTCAGATTGCAGTGATTTTGCGAAATCTTTCCTTTGAGGAGGGCAATGTTAAGCTCTTGGCAGCTAATCGTACCTGTCTTCGTTTCCTATTACTTTCTGCACATAGTCATTTTATTTCTTTAAGGCAATTAGGCCTTGACACATTAGGAAATATTGCAGCTGAGGTAAGCATATGACAGTGCCTTAAAATCGTTTTTATAGTTAGCAATATTTATTTTAAAATTTTAGGATGTGGCATTTTATAGTTTGCCATATTTATAGAATATTAAATGTTTACATATATTTATTGCTAAAGGTGGTGGTGTAGAAGTATCACACATTTTTGTGGAAAAAATAAATATTGGAAATAAATGCTTCAAGTTTTGTGATAACCATTTTCACAATTACATTTTTACAAAGTTATGTAAAATTATCTTTCATTTTTATTAAATTTGAAATATATCACTCTGGAAGAAGCATACCTCAAAAATAATATTTTTATTTTTTCCAGCTTTTATTAGACCCTGTTGATTTCAAAACTACTCATCTGATGTTTCATACTGTTACAAAATGCCTAATGTCAAGGGATAGATTTTTAAAGATGAGAGGTGAGTGCTCACTTAAGTTTTTATTGTCTCAAGTGAACAAACTTTATCATTTGTTAAAAAACAAGTATTATGTGTGTGTATTTTTCAGGCATGGAAATTTTGGGAAATCTTTGCAAAGCAGAAGATAATGGTGTTTTAATTTGTGAATATGTGGATCAGGATTCATACAGAGAGATAATTTGTCATCTCACTTTACCTGATGTGCTGCTTGTAATCTCAACACTTGAGGTGCTATACATGCTCACTGAAATGGGAGATGTCGCTTGCACAAAAATTGCAAAAGTAGAAAAGAGCATAGGTAAGACTGGAACAAAAATCATTTAAATTGTTTTCTTTATTGAGTAAAAACACTTAAAATGGTGCTATACAAAAACATTTCAATTGATATTTGGGGTTTAGTATTTTATTCTGAGGAATTTTTACCTTTTAAGACACACTTGTGTATGTGAGCCTTTCTGATTGTTTTAGATGAGCAAGAAACATCTGTCATTGAGAGACTAGGATTATGTGGCTATCAGTAATCCCTATTTATTCTCTTTATGTTGTTACATATAAAAAAATTGAAACTGACAAAATTGCTATGTCAGACTTCTCTGGGAGCAGGTTTTTCTGTCTCATACAGTCAGCTACTATTATTAAACAACTAAAGCTAAGTGAAACAAGCTTTTTTCTGTTCCTACCAGTTGCTGCTAGTAGTGGAAGTATCCTTGAAAATTTGTGAACTCACCTCCTTAAGAGTTGTCAATTTTAAATGTACTTACTAAAGCATGCCATGTTAATGTCTTACTCAGTAATAAAGATGTCTTTGATGGTCATCGGTACTTAAATCAGAGTTAATAAAGATTGAGCTTGAAAAGTGTTATCATTGAGAAATTAAGTCCCATATCAGTGGTTCTTTAATCTGACTACACATCAGAATCACTTGGGAATCTTTTTAAGAATATAAATATGGCTGGGCGGTGGTTCAACCTGTAATCCCAGCACTTTGGGAGGTCGAGGCAAGTGGATGCCTACACCCGCAGATTTGAAACCAATCCAGGCAACTTGGCGAGACCTCATCTCTGCAATAAATCAAAAATTAGCCAGGCGTGGTAGTGCGCACCTATAGTTCTGGCTACTTGGAAGGCTGAGGTGGAAGGATTACCTAAGCTCAGCAGGTTTACACTGAGGCGGCTGTGAGTGTGCTACTGCACTCCAGCCTGGGCAACAGAGTGAGACTCCAACTCAAAAAATATAGATAGATAGATAGATATTTAGCCCTCACTTCAGAGTTACTAAATCAGTCTTCCAAGATTGAGCCTAAAAGTCTTTTTTTATTTTATTTTTATTTTTTGAGTTGGAGTCTCACTCTATCACCCAGTCTGGAGGGCAGTGGCACGCCTCTTGGCCACCACAGCCTCAACCTGCTGGGCTCCAGCGATCCTTCTGCCTCAGCCTTCCAAGTAGCCAGAACTACAGGTGTGTGCTACCATGCCCAGCTAAGTTTTTTGATTTGTTGTAGAGACAAGGTCTCCTCAAGTTACCCGGGTGGGTCTCGAACCCGCAGGCTCAGGCAGTCCACTTGCCTTGGCCTCCCAAAGTGCTGGGATTATAGGCTGAGCCACCGAGCCCGGCCTAAAAGCCTTTTTTTAAAAGATACATAGGTGATTCTGATATATCATGGCCAAATACTTGAGAAGCAGTATGCTCTACAAAAGGGATCCCCAACCTCCAGGCTGCTTACCAGTATGGTTTCATGGCCTGTTAGGTACCAGGCCACACAGTAGGAGGTGAGTGGCAGGCAAGCAGAGCTTCGGCTCCTGTCAGATCAGTGGCCGCATCAGAGTCTCATAGGAGAGCAAATCCTATTGTGAACTGTGTGTGTGAAGGATCTAGCTTGCGTGCTCCTTATGAGAATCTGATGCCTGATAATGTTCCCTCCACTACCCCCCAGTCTGTGGAAAAATTATCTTCCACAAAACCAATGCCTGATGCCAAAAAAGTTGAGGACTGCTGCTCTTTAACGTGTTTACCAATGATGTCATTGTTTTACATTATTGACTAATAACTATTGTTTTAAAATTAATTTTAGACATGTTAGTGTGTCTGGTTTCTATGGATATTCAGATGTTTGGCCCTGATGCACTAGCTGCAGTAAAACTGGTTGAGCATCCAAGTTCCAGTCATCAAGTTCTATCCGAAATTAGGCCACAAGCTGTGGAGCAAGTCCAAACCCAGACCCATGTAGCATCTGCCCCAGGTTAGTGTTTTTACATATTATTTTCCATCATGGTTATGGAGTATAAGATTTAATACTAAGGATAAGTTTTAATATGTAGTACAAGGGAACTGATATTTTACAGTAGAGTAGGCCAAAGAAGAATTTAGGCATGTACTCTGATTTCTTAGATATTATACATTCTGGGAGTAGTAAGATCAAAGTGAGGACAGAGGAAGAATAGTATAATAAGGAAACAAAGTTGGGAAAGATTCAGTTATGAACAATAAGTGCCCTAGTGGCCTCTTATTTGTGATTTTTGTCTTGGGAAATCGACATACTATGAATAGGTTAATAACATATTACCTTGTAGTTTTAGGTGAGCATCAGGATACATAATACATCTAGCACCCCTAAATCTTGGACCCAGCACCACAGACTCAGAGCCTAGCAGCAGACACGTGCATATATGTAATATATACACACATACAAACATGTGCACCTGAATTTGCATACTCTTCCTAGGGTCCCTTGACTCAATTCTGTTTAACTCAACCGTAACTATAGTGCAGACATGTCTAATGACCAGCCTTTTCTTCAGTCCTTGGATTTCTTTGTCCTGGCTCATTATGAGTCATCATTTTTATATTTTAGCACTTTCAGCCTTTTTGTAGAGAACTTTCGCTACCTTTGTTTGTTCTGACGGTCCATCTTCCATTTCATCTGTCCTTCCACATCCTACCCACCCACCTCTGCTGTCCCCAAGACATGTCTCTTTCTTTGTGTATTTTGAAAGAAGGATGGAATTTCTTGAGCTTCTTACTCCTTCACTTAGAAATGTATTAGCATCTGAATTCCTTCCACTTTTACTTCAGTTTGTCTTACAAAGAGTTGCTTATTTCTTCTGAATCCTGTGCTCTGGATATGTCTTTCCTATCTCTTTGGTTCCATATCTTAAACCTATCTTTCTTTCCTTCCTCACAATCCCCAAACCAAAAATTTTATTGTCGTAATCTTTAGCTATTACATTCCTCTGTTCACCAAATCGTATCGAGTCGTCCTGAATACCCTGATCCCTTGAACTGCTAGTGCTTGTGATTCAGTTCAGACTCTGATCTTCTCTCCAGGTGTTTTCTTTACATTATTTTGTAGTTTCAGTCTCTCTTTTACTTTAACTCATAGTATTAAATTATTTGCTCTATTTATGCAATACCACCTGTTTTTATTCTCCTTATGTCCTAATGTATACAAGTAGAGTTGTATCACATGTTCACTTAACTTACTTGAATCTACCTAACAGAAGAGGTCAAGAAATAGAAGGTACAAAATAGGTAATTTTGACTGCCAATCTACTCAGTTAGCTTTCACAGGTATAGATGTTACATAGCCAATGCATATGGGGGAATCTTGTTAGCATATTAATGGTTTCTCAACTTTGACAAATAAATGAAACAGTTTATGTTGCTAGTTGAGTGTCTGGTGGTTTGGATATGTTTTTATCATCAAAGATGAAACTGAATATTAACTTAATTGAGGGTCATAAAGAAACAGTAGAGGAATTGATAAATTGCCAGTGAGTACACTGAACTGTAATGGGTCATTTGAGAACTATTCAAGAGTGATTTTGATGAAGATTATTTTTGCTATATGGCTTAACAGTTTACTTGACTTCAATAAATGACAGGTAAACCTATTTCTCAACCTAAGATTTGGTTCTCATTTGGCAAATGGACATATTTAACATTGAGAGTTTGTGACTTGTTCGTTTATGTAGTAATTCATTGATAGAGATGGGAATGGGCCTCTAGGGACCAAAAAGAATTACTTTTGAGCTGGAGAGCACTTTATTACTTAATGTTTTCCCTGATTGACAATTTTCAATTGTGTGATGAGTTGTCCTTTGTGGTTGGTCTCTGCTCCCTCTCCATAGTTCAGTGCTGCTCTCTTATGGAATGGTCATCTTCAGCCTTTTTCATCACTTCCTTCATCCCTATGAAAACTTTAGAACTTTATAAACTTTCACTTTGCAGGTTGACATATGAATTTCTTTATCATAATTTGAATGGTTGCAAAGAATATATTTTCATGTTGTATGTTAAACTAAAATTTTAAAATAAAATAGTTATGCTTTTTTTAATCCAGTAGAATCTTGGTACCATCATTCATTTTTAAAAAAATACACGGCCGGGCTCAGTGGCTCAGCCTGTAATCCCGCGCCTTTGGGAGGCTGATGTGAGTGGATTGCCTGAGCCCACGGGTTCGAGACCCGCCTGGGCAGCGAGACCTCATCTCTACAATAAATCAAAAAAATCAGCCGGGCGTGGTAGCGCATGCCTGTAATTCCGGCTACTCGGAAGGCTGAGGCGGAAGGATTGCCGGAGCCCAGCAGGTCGAGGCTGCGGTGGCCGGGAGCAACCACTGCACTCGTCTGGGAGACAGAGTGAGACTCCAACCCCCCCCCCCAAAATACACAAACTCTGTAACATCAGAAATTTTGCAATTTTCTGTTTTCACCTTGAACTCACTCTAGTATCTTAACAGAATTTTATCCTATATATGCAATATATATGCAATATATGCAATATATTTTGTTGAAATTATTTTATTAATCACCCTATCACTCGTTTTAGCTATAAAATGGACACTTTAAAGTTTTTCAGTTCCTTATTATTCTATAAAGTCCTAAGTGCTTAAAATTTTATTTTATCATTACAGACTTTAGTAATAAACATATCAAATAATAGTAACTACATTAAAAGGTCTTACAAATAACTATTAAACAGAAAGCAAAATTGTTGGAAGTATATCTCTTATTAAGATGGATGGGAATTTTTTCCCTGCTTCTCTAGAAGCTATTAATTCAGTGTATTTCTTAATGAATATTACTTACTGCTAGAATGAAACTGGAATCAGCATCAATTATATCCTTGTTTTCCCTTTTTACAATTGTCGGTTGAAAAATCTAGCTCAAGTCAATAAATAGATAAGGATAGAATTTATAGTTCTTTGGCCTTCTTTAGAATTATCCAAAAAGTATTAAACTTATTTTAAATGATCACCTGACAACTTGAGTTCTACTTTGTTTTTGTTGAAATCAGAGAATTAAGTACCCCGCCTGCAAGAGTATTTGTTGCCCAGTCATTAGTCTCTTTTTTTTTTTTTTTTTTTTTTGAGTTGGAGTCTCACTCTGTCGCCCAGATTGGAGTGCAGTGGCCGCTCCTGGCCACCGCAGCCTCGACCTGCTGGGCTCCGGCAATCCTTTCGCCTCAGCCTTCTAAGCAGCCGGAATTACAAGCATGCGCGACCACGCCCGGCTGATTTTTTGGTTTATTGTAGTTTTAAACCCTTTGTACTCAGATGTCCCCTCTGAGGGGACTTTGTAAGTCTAGCAAGCTACTCAGTTATTTCCTCTCAGGGGACATAGATTGCAGGTGATTATACAGGACAAACTTATGCCAGCACAACTTTTTAAAAAATGTATGTTTCCTTGAAATTTTCCATTCAAATTGCATGAAAAAGCAAATAAAGAGGTGGAATAGATACTGAGATATGATCAATCAGTTGAAAAGTGGTTTTCAGAAATTACAAGTGTATCCTTCCATATCTTCTTCCACAGATTGGACAATAAGTTACATTTTAATAATGTAGGAGGAAGAAAACCAGAATAGAAAAACACCAGGTGGCAGACCTCAAACAAATTACTATTGTACAACATGTATCAATAAACCTGCAATGCATGTCAGTGACTTTCACGTTTTCACACACTAGAAAAATATAAGATTTAAAATTTCGTCATAAATAAATTCCTCAATGTCCAAAATTCCATTATAAGCTAAACATAGTTACAATAAAATAATTGGTTCCAACACTATGCTATTTAATATGAAGTGATTCGTGTTTTTCACTATTACGTTAAAAAAAGTGCAGTTGAGTTGCAAGTAGGTGATCTGTGAGATGTCTCCGAGTGCAAAGGGTTAAAGTTTCTGGAAAATACATCTAAAAGATACTAATAAGATGCAACTGTAAATTATACTTGCTATTCTTATACTTAGCTCTTTGATTAACTTAATATATTCAAGAAGTTTTAGCACAGTAGTTCTCAAACTTTTGAAGGTGCATCAGAATCATCTGACGAACTTCTTAAAACACAGATTTCTGGGCTCCATACCCCGAATTTCTGAGTGAGGTAGGACTGGGACTTTTGATTTCTTACAAGTTCCTATGAGATGGTGATGCTGCAGGTAGCAGGACTTTACTTTTGAGGACTACTGGGTTAGGAAAATTGACGTATTGTTTAATTTAAGACCAGTACAATGTATCTGATGTTTATAAAGTGATTTTTATTATGTTCTTTGAATATATTTTTGTGAAAACCTTGGCACTGCAGACTTACCTCATTCTATTTATGGAAATTCTTTGCCACATAACTGATAAAGGTAGTTTATATCATCAAAAGTTTGCTGCTTAATCAGGCTCTGTTACTTAGGAATTTTGCTTTTTTTTTTTGAGTTGGAGTCTCATTTTGTCACCCAGGCTGGAGGGCAGTGGCATGCTCCCATCTACTGCAGCCTCGACCTGCTGGGCTCAAGTCATCCTTCCACCTCAGCCTTCCAGGTAGCTGGAACTACAGGCACACGCCACCATGCCCAGCTAATTTTTTCATTTATTGTAAAGATGATGACTTACCAAGTTGCCCAGGCTGGTCTCGAACTCACGGGCTCAGGCAATCCTCTCACCTCAACCTCCCAAAGTGCTGGGATTATAGGCATGAGCCACCGCGCCAGGCTCAATTTGTTTTTCAATTCAATGAAGTATGTTCATATGAAGGGGACCCCAAAAATCAGAAATTATCTTTTGGAGGGCGGGCCCCTCGTAGCACAGGCTTTCCCCAATAGGTAAGTGTTCTAGGAACCCACTGACATCAGTATACCAGCTAGTGTTGTTTTGAGAGGCTGTGTTTGACTTAAGTGAATTTTTTGTGGGGATTCTTTCAATACCTTTGCCCATTTCATGGTAGGTGATTTATGAGCACACCTGTCTACACCGTACTGAGTGTTCAGCAGTAGTTAAGAAGGCAAGGACATCAAAAAACGGCATGTCTACCTTGCCCCACTATCTCTATTCACCTAGTCTTGCCCTGGGCAATTTTTTTGTTGTTGGTGTTTCTCCAGATGAAAAAAGTCCTCAAAGAGAAACATGTTGCCATGTGGAAGGCATCAAACTGATGAGTTCAAAAACTGTTTTTGAGCAGTGGAAAAAGCACCTTGATAGGTGTATTGCATCAGAGAGTATTTTGAAGGTGACTGAAATTTAAACATAAAAGAATAGACTGGGCTCAGTGACTCAGCCTGTAATCCCAGTACTTTGGGAGGCCGAGACGAGAAGATTGCTTGAGCCCCCACGGGTTTGAGACCAGCCCAGGCAACTTGGCGAGACCTCATCTCTACAATAAATAAAAAATTAGCCAGCCATGGTAGCATGCGCCTGTAGTTCCAGCTACTTGGAAGGCTGAGGTGGAAGGATTGCCTGAGCCCAGCAGGTTGATGCTGGGGTGGCCCTAAGCATGCCACTGCACTGCAGCCTGGGCGATGGAGTGAGAATCCAACTCAAAAAAACAAAAAACCATGTAAGAATAAATACACAATTTTTAATAAATTAATTGTGAGGTTTTTGGGGGGGTTCCTCTCAAATATGTTACTATGAAAACTTTCCTTCAGAATTCTAAGGGTTAAACTTGCCTTGGATTTGTCTGAATAAGATTCCACTACTTTCTGTATTACTTTAAAATACTTTGTGTGCTTAGCCTACACAAGATTCTGCCTTAGAAGTAATGCATTCCTTGACAGTAGTTGAGAAGGCAAGGACATGAAGCAAGATTGTTATTACTCTTTAATATATCTGATTCAGAACACACCACAGGGCCAAAATACCCAATTTCTAATGGCCCAACTTTACCCTTAAATATAATATATTAAACACAGGGCTTGACAGGAAGCTCTACAATAATACTTTGGTTAAGAGACTTTGTGAGCACTAATGTTTCTAAGTCTCATTTTGGTGTTCCAGAGGTTTTTAAACTGTAACAGTAATAATAGTTATCATTTTTATAATGCTTACTTTGTGCCAGGCATTGTTTTTTTGTTTGTTTGTTGTTTTTTTACAGCAGGATTTATTGAGAGGACAGAAAAGCTCCCACAGTGGGAGGGGACCGGAGGGGGTTGCCCCCAGGCATTGTTTTAGGTGATTTAAATATAAACTCCTTCAGTCTCATAACAACCTATGAAGTAGGTGGACTGTTACTTTCCCCCATTTTATAGACAGAGAAGTTTAGTAATTTGCCCAAGATTACACAGCTAGTGAGTGATAGAATTCTCTGGCTCTAGATTTTTATGCATTTAACCATAATGCATAATCCTGTAGTGCTATCAAAGATGGGTGAGGGTTCAGTCTTTTTATTCCAAAACAGGAGAACAACAGTTATCAAAGAGGAGGCAGTATTCTCAGACAAAGCAATTTTAGGAAGAATACATACAGAAGTTGAGTTTTGGGAAATTGATTCCTTTCAAAGTATAGGTGCCTTTGTATCATTTGGAATGTCTTCAGGTATCTTGTGGGCAGTGCTTCTCAGTTTGTAGCTACTTTTTGTCATAATTATATGCTTCCAGTTTAAATTCTTAATTATGACTTTAATAATTTCTTCTTTTTGCAGTGTTTACAAGGATCCTTACAAGTTCATCATAATTTCTAATGTTTCATAAAATTGGTTGTTAATTGATTTAGGAGATTTCAATCTGAGTAGGGTATACTCTTTCTTTCTTTTCTTTTTTTTTTTTTTTTTGGAGTTGGAGTCTCACTCTATCGCCCAGACTGGAGTGCAGTGGCATGCTCCTGGCCACTGCAGCCTCCACCTGCTGGGCTCCAGCGATCCTTTCGCCTCAGCCTTCCAAGTAGCTGGAACTACAGGTGCACGCTACCATGCCTGGCTAATTTTTTGATTTATTGTAGAGATGAGGTCTTGCCAAGTTGCCAGGCGGGTCTAGAACCCGCGGACTCAGGCAGTCCACTCACCTCAGCCTCCCAAAGCACAGGATTACAGGTTGAGCCACCGAGCCCAGCTAGGGTATACTCTTTCATGGTGTAAGTGCTGAAGAAAAGGGAAGACAATTTCTACATAGGTTTAGGCCCTGGAAAGTATTTTCTATAAACCATGTTAAAAGGAGAAGAAAAGTTAAACTGAAATTGCTAACAGGAAAAATGATTTTGGTTGTAATTATTACATTCTCTTGAGAAGCAGCATGGCCTCTGAAATGTAGCAAACCTGGATTCAAATTTAACACTTATAAAAGAAGTCTTTCCAACTATACCCAGCTCTGCTATCTCCAGCATGTATTCCTTTGGGAACTTAAATCTCTGAACTTTTGTTTTCTGATCTAAAATAGGAATAATTAAACTTACATTTTAAAGAATATGAAAATAAATAATGTAAATATAAATGGCTTAGTGCAGAATGAATATTTAAGTGGCTACATTGACTGTTATCCCAAAGAAAGCATGAAGCCCTTGTCAAAAGCCATGATTTACTTCAGCCCACTCAAAGATTTGCCTGTGTTGTGCAGCTCCTCTAGTTCCAGTAATTATATTACTTTTATATTCTATTATATTTTTCATGTTTTTATGAGTTTCTTTGTAAAATATAATAGAGATGAAAAGATATTCATTTTTCTAGAGCTCTTCAATTTACTAGAAAATAATAATTCAGTTATTCACTTTGAAATTTTAAAAATGTCATAAATGAAATCTTAGAAATTATATGTGTCTTAAGATTAATAGCTAATATATTTTTACACAACCATGTTGCTTCTTTTAGCACAGAAAATATACCTCAAAATTATTATTACAACAGATCTTTTTTTTTTCCTCCCCAGAAAATATCTATGAGAATTCTTTCTTGAATGTGGGACTTCGAATTAGTTCAGCTTTTGTTCATATTACAAAAATTGTATATATGCCACTTACAGAATTAACATTAGCCTTTAAATTCAGAAATAATATGGATGATTTAGAAGCTAAAATTTCTGTTGCATTAATTTCTGATATAATTTCTGATGCATTCTACTTCTGGAACTTACTTGTTGAGCTGTGTGACTCTAGGCAAGTTATTTTAATCACTTTGAGCCTTAGTTTTCTTGTCTGTGCCAACCTCACAGAAGAATTAAGATAATATATGTATTTATTTCAGTGTCCAGCCCATGGGAAAAATAAAGTTCATGTTAGCTAAATCATCCATATTATTATTATTTGAATAATTAGAGTGTTGAACAAAGTAGTGCATGTGAAGCTCTAAGATAGTAGCTGGTATAATATGTGCTCCATTATACATTAGTTTTGTTCTCAGTTTTGTATATTTTTATATGTTATGCACCTTTTAAAAAGGTATTCATTGTGAATATTAATTGGTTCAGTATCCATGAGCTAAATATGGAGTATAGTGATTAAGCTTTTAAAACTGATGTAGCTAATGTATTTTTTTTTTCAAGCTTCCAGAGCAGTTGTAGCACAGCATGTTGCTCCACCTCCAGGAATAGTGGAAATAGATAGTGAGAAGTTTGCTTGTCAGTGGTAAGTGGTTTATTTCTATTAAGGCTTTATCTTTGGGAAGAATTAAGCAAAGAAAAAAGGAAATGTATTCCACAGTCATCTAGAATGTTTTATTCTGCATTTCTTTTTAGTTAGAGTAGAATATCATTTATACAAAGAAAGGACAACATAAAACTACTTTCTGTATATTGGAATAATGTGAAAGAAAAACAGTATGACTAGAATTTCAGTAAATTGCACTGTTTGGTCTCCTTTTTAAAGCAAAATGTGTGTTAAAAATTTCTTTGACTTTATAGAAAATATGGTTTGTCAGGTTGCAAAATTAGTCCTTATAAATTAATGTTTTACTAAAGCTGAATTGGACCGACTTTAAGAAAATAAAACCAAGTTTAGGTTTTATTGTTACATGTTTCTTCTTTTCCATCTAAAGTAAAACTTATTCAGTGACAGTTAATTTTGTGTGTGTATGAATAGTCGAGGGAAAGTAATCAAACAGAATAGCCAGTGTTTTCTACCTTGAAATAAGCAACTTGATAATAATATTTTCATGAGATAATTGTGTAGCCATGTCTCAGCCACTTTCTTAAAAAAAATAATAATAATAAAATAACAACAACAACAAAAAAACCAAATGTAGAGCTTGTTAAATTTCATTTGTTAAGGATGGTTGCCTTGGCATTATTTATGAAGTTCAACTTAACCAGATTGAAGTATAAGACTACTTTCCAATGAAATACCACTTTTTAAAATGTCTTGTTTTGATTCCTTTTCTCCCATTCTCTAACATTATTTATCTCTCATTCCATGCTCCTGTCACTCTGTGTTTCGTATTTTTGCTGCTTTCATATCTTTGTTCCTATGGCAGTTTTCTCCAGACTTTCCCTACTTTGCTTAAATCAGGTTTATGGTTTCAAATATCTGTAATTACTTGTTTTTTTCTCACCTTCTATATTTTTACACATTGGCCCCTTATACTTGAATCTTGTCCAGTAATATTTGGAAATGTTTGCCTTCTATATTGCAACCAAAATGAAGTTTTTTATATGTAGTCTTTTTGAAATCTTGATATAGAGAAGATGATGAAAGTTGGAAAAGAGCCGGGCTCGGTGGCTCAGCCTGTAATCCCGTGCCTTTGGGAGGCTGAGGTGAGTGGATTGCCTGAGCCCGTGGGTTCGTGACTCGCCTGGGTAACTTGGCAAGACCTCATCTCTACAATAAAGAAAAAATTAGCCGGGTGTGGTAGCGTGCGCCTGTAGTTCCAGCTACTTGGAAGGTTGAGGCGGAAGGATCGCCGGAGCCCAGCAGGTTGAGGCTGCGGTGGCCGGGAGCGGCCACTGCACTCCAGTCTGGGTGACAGAGTGAGACTCCAACTCAAAAAAAAAAAAAAAAGAAAGTTGGGAAAGAAAAAGTATGTACCACAACCATTATAAAATGTGTCTGTGTTAAGTATAGATGTGGTATTAAAAATCGCAGATGCACATTTCTGCCAATTCTCAAAGAGAGGGGAGTCATTTTACATTTACTTTATCATAATTATTGTTTGATTCGGTATATGAGGGGGAGCCACAAAAACCCAGAATTTACTTATTAAAAATTGTGTATTCTTACATGTTTAAACCTGAGTCACCTTCAAAATACTCTCTGTTTGATGCATACACCTATCGATATGCTTTTTCCATGGCTCAAAATAGCTTTTGTACTTACCAGTTTGGATGCCTTTTACTGCTTCTTTTTTCTTTTCACCTCTTTCACATTGGCAAAAACGTTTCCCTTTGAAGACTTTTTTCATCTGGGGAAACAAAAAAAAAGTCACTCAGGGCAAGAGTGGGTGAATAGAGAAGGTGGAGTGTGGGGGTCATGCCGTTTTTTGGTCAAAAACTGCTTACCAGTCAGTGAAGTGTGGGCAGGTGTGCCCATAAATTATCCACAATGAAATAGGCAAATATGTTGAAAGAATTTCCAAAAAACAATTCACTGAAGCTGAATGCAACCTTTCAATGCTAGCTGGTACACTGATGCCAATGGTTCCTAGAACACTTACCTGTTGGGGAAAGCTGTACTACAAGAGGCCCACCTTCCAAAACATAATTCCGATTTTTTTGGGATCTCCCCTCTTATAAGAAACAACTGTTAAGTTGGCCTTTTATGCATAGATAGTTCTGAAAAGAGTCCTAGAAGGGTAACTAGGTCTCCAATCCTAACTTACAGGTGGAGGTCACTTTGAGAAAAAGATGGAAGTTGAATGAGTTTGTAATGGATTGGCAAATAGATGCATTCTGAAATGGAGGAATGGGGGTATGGAGCATGGGAAGTATAATTATTTGGGGGAGTAGTTGAAAAGCTTGAGTAAGTTTTTTCTGAAAGAATTTGATACAAGAGCCAAGAAAATTTTATCTTTAGTTCAGTTTTCCTTACCTCCAATGCAAATAGCTCATAATTGGGAACTTCTCTTATATTATGGTTATTTTAAGACAGGAACCCAAATAGATAGTCACTGAATAAAATTATTTCTTATAGATTATCTCATTGCGATGTGAACATAGTTTTTATATTTATTGTTAATGATTCTTTTAATACTAAAATAAGTATTATTAAGGAGTTAATGTCTTTTGATTTAATCTTTCAAAACTTAGCATATATTTTTGCTACTAACATGAGATAGTGACATTTTATTAGTAGGTATAATTATTAGTTTATAACACATTGTCTCCAAATAACTTTAGTTTTTATTTGCATACAGACTATCCAATAGTATATTGCATAATACTTAATTTTTCTCCTTTTTTAGGCTGAATGCTCATTTTGAAGTAAATCCAGACTGTTCTGTTTCTCGAGCAGAAATGTATTCTGAATACCTCTCAACTTGCAGTAAATTAGCTCGTGGTGGAATTCTAACATCAACTGGATTTTATAAATGTCTTAGGTAAGATGCATAGTTCTTTATTTAAATAAAGTTTATTTATATCACTTATAACATCTCTTGCTCTTTTGAGAAAATATCAAAAGTTATTGGTTTCTTTCTTTTTTTTTCTTTTTGAGTTGGAGTCTCACTGTCACCCAGACTGGAGTGCAGTGGCCGCTCCCGGCCACTGCAGCCTCCACCTGCTGGGCTCCGGCAATCCTTCCGCCTCAGCCTTCCAAGTAGCTGGAATTACAGGCATGCGCTACCACGCCCGGCTGATTTTTTTTTTTTTTTTTTTTTGATTTGTGGTAGAGATGAGGTCTTGCTGCCCAGGCGAGTCTCGAACCCGCGGGCTCAGGCAATCCACTCACTTCAGCCTCCCAAAGGCACGGGATTACAGGCTGAGCCACCGAGCCCGGCTAGTTATTGGTTTCTTATACGTGGTTAGTTATATATGGTTAGTTACATATTGGTTAGTTATGTGGTAGAATGTTTAAATGCAAACAACGCTGCTAATAAATAATAATTTTTAAACTTGGAAGATTAATCTTCTGTATTTCTTTCTTTTCTTCCCATCCTGCAGAATATCACGTAATGAATCTTACTGGTTTATACATAAGTCACAGTAAATCTACTGCTGCTTTCTAATGTCAGAAGTTAGTGGGATAGTTATCAAAACTTACTGAGTATCTATGTACTTTACAGAACGGTCTTTCCAAATCATACAGTGAAGAGAGTAGAGGATTCCAGTAACAGTGGGCAGGCGCATATTCACGTGGTGGGAGTAAAACGGAGGGCTATACCACTTCCCATTCAGATGTACTATCAGCAGCAACCAGTTTCTACTCCTGTTGTTCGTGTTGATTCTGTTCCTGATGTATCTCCAAGTCCTTCACCTGCAGGTGTTAATTTTTATTGTACTTTAAGTATTATTAATTTAATAATAAAACTGGATGAAAAATGTATGCTATATATATTTTATATAAATTTTTTGTTTTTCAAGTAGCATTTTTTTATTTGGCATACTATTATATTTATATGATTCAAAATTGTTAGGTGTTAATTTTTAAAAACTATTTTCTCTTGTGTTAAGTAAAATAATTCCTACCTGCAGCTTCTCAGTCATTTCATTTGGAATTTTGCCTTTTTCCCTGTATTTTCAGGTATCCCTCATGGATCACAAACTGTAGGAAACCATTTTCAGAGGACCCCTGTTACCAACCAATCTTCAAATTTAACTGCAACACAAATGTCTTTTCCAGTACAAGGTGTTCATACTGTGGCACAAACTGTTTCAAGAATTCCACCAAATCCTTCAGTTCATACCCACCAGCAGCAAAATGCTCCAGTGACTGTCATTCAAAATAAAGCTCCAATTCCTTGTGAAGTTGTTAAGGCTACAGTAATCCAGAATTCTTTACCCCAAACAGCAGTTCCTGTGAGTATTGCTGTTGGAGGACCTCCACAGAGTTCTGGGGTTCAGAATCACAGTACAGGGCCACAGCCTGTTACAGTAGTGAATTCTCAGACATTGCTTCACCATCCATCTGTAATTTCACAACAGTCTCCATTACACACAGTGGTACCAGGACAGATACCTTCAGGCACTCCTGTTACAGTAATTCAGCAAGCTGTCCCACAGAGTCATATATTCGGCAGAGTACAGAACATACCAGCATGTACTTCCACAGTTTCACAGGGTCAACAGTTAATCACCACATCACCCCAGCCTGTGCAGACTTCATCTCAACAGACATCAGCTGGTACCCAGCCACAGGATACTGTTATCATAGCACCTCCACAGTACGTAACAACTTCTGCATCCAATATTGTCTCAGCAACTTCAGTACAGAATTTTCAGGTAGCTACAGGACAAATGGTTACCATTGCTGGTGTCCCAAGTCCACAACCTTCAAGGGTAGGGTTTCAGAACATTGCTCCAAAACCTCTCCCTTCTCAGCAAGTTTCATCAACAGTGGTACAGCAATCTATTCAACAACCACAGCAGCCAACCCAACAAAGTGTAGTGATTGTAAGCCAGCCAGCTCAACAAGGTCAGACTTATGCACCAGCCATTCACCAAATTGTTCTTGCTAATCCAGCAACTCTTCCAGCTGGTCAGACAGTTCAGCTAACTGGACAACCAAACATAACTCCATCTTCTTCACCATCACCTGTTCCAGCCTCTAATAACCAAGTCCCTACTGCCATGTCATCTTCCACCCCTCAATCACAGGGACCACCTCCTACTGTCAGTCAAATGCTATCTGTGAAAAGGCAGCAACAGCAGCAGCATTCACCAGCACCCCCACCACAACAGGTACAAGTACAAGTTCAGCAGCCACAACAAGTACAGATGCAAGTTCAACCTCAGCAAACGAATGCAGGAGTTGGTCAGCCTACTTCTAGTGAGTCAAGTCTGATAAAACAGCTGCTGCTTCCAAAGCGTGGTCCCTCAACGCCAGGTGGTAAGCTTATTCTCCCAGCTCCACAGATTCCTCCCCCTAATAATGCAAGAGCTCCTAGCCCTCAGGTGGTTTACCAAGTGGCCAATAACCAGGCAGCAGGTTTTGGAGTGCAGGGGCAAACTCCAGCTCAGCAACTATTGGTTGGGCAGCAAAATGTTCAGTTGGTCCAAAGTGCAATGCCACCCACAGGGGGAGTACAAACCGTGCCCATCTCGAACTTACAAATATTGCCAGGCCCACTGATCTCAAATAGCCCAGCAACCATTTTTCAAGGAACTTCTGGCAACCAGGTAACCATAACAGTTGTGCCAAATACAAGTTTTGCAACTGCAACTGTGAGTCAGGGAAATGCAGCTCAGCTCATTGCTCCAGCAGGAATTACCATGAGCGGAACACAGACAGGAGTTGGACTTCAGGTGCAAACACTTCCAGCCACTCAAGCATCTCCAGCTGGACAATCATCGTGTACTACTGCTACTCCCCCATTCAAAGGTGATAAAATAATTTGCCAAAAGGAGGAGGAAGCAAAGGAAGCAACAGGTTTACATGTTCATGAACGTAAAATTGAAGTCATGGAGAACCCATCCTGCCGACGAGGAACCACAAACACCAGCAATGGGGATACAAAGGAAAATGAAATACAGGTGGGAAGCCTTTTAAATGGGAGAAAGTACAGTGACTCAAGTCTACCTCCTTCAAACTCAGGGAAACTTCAAAGTGAGGCTAATCAGTGCTCACTAATCAGTAATGGGCCATCATTAGAATTTGGCGAGAATGGAGCATCTGGAAAACTGAACTCAGAACAAATGGACATGCAGGATGTCAAAAGCGATTTGAAAAAACCTCTAGTTAATGGCATCTGTGATTTTGATAAAGGAGATGGTTCTCATTTAGGCAGAAACATTCCAAATCACAAAACTTCCAATCATGTAGGAAATGGTGAGATATCTCCGGTGGAATCACAAGGGACTTTAGATGTCACTCAGCAAGATACTGCCAAAGGTGATCAACTAGAAAGAATTTCTAATGGACCTGTATTAACTTTGGGGGGTTCATCATCTGTGAGCAGTATACAGGAGGCTTCAAATGTGGCAACACAGCAGTTTAGTGGTACTGATTTGCCTAATGGACCTCTAGCTTCAAGTTTGAATTCAGATGTGCCTCAGCAACGCCCAAGTGTAGTTGTCTCACCACATTCTACAGCCTCTGTTATACAGGGGCACCAAATCATAGCAGTTCCCCACTCAGGATCAAGAGTGTCCCATTCTTCTGCCCTATCATCTGACGTTCGGTCTACAAATGGCACAGCAGAATGCAAAACTGTAAAGAGGCCAGCAGAGGATAATGATAGGGAAACAGTCACAGGAATTCCAAATAAAGTAGGAGTTAGAATAGTTACAATCAGTGACCCCAACAATGCTGGCTGCAGTGCAACCATGGTTGCTGTGCCAGCAGGAGCAGATCCAAGCACTGTAGCTAAAGTAGCAATAGAAAGTGCTGCTCAGCAAAAGCAGCAGCATCCACCAACGTACATACAGAATGTGGTCCCACAGGTAAGTCATTCTGCCTTCGCATTTCTCTTACCATGAAAATTCTGGCCTGTAAATATGACTTTAGGGGGAAATACACTGTTTTTTCATGCCTCGCTTGAAAAGTTACTTGTATCCCATCACTTATACTCAAGCTTCCTCTTCCTTTTTCTCTGATTTTGTAACATTCAGCAGTTTTTAATTTTAGTTATAGACACAAATTAGTAATTTTGTAGACGCAAGGTAAAGAAGCAGTCCTTAATCTGTCACTTTTTGGAGAGTTTAAAAGATGTATCTTAGTCTCCATTTTAAGTTACTGAGATGGGAGTACGTGATCCTAAGAGATTCCCAGATAGGAAATTCTGTATTTGATTTTGACCTGAGTGCATTTTTGCATCCCTTTTTATGGTATTTTTGTAATAAGGATGATTCACATAAAAACTATGTCAAGTATGTTGTTGTTATATTTATGTACTGAATTACTTTCCTTTAGTCTTAACAAAAGTATTATTGCTCATAATTTCAGTATGTTTCAGGTGTTCTGCTATTCTTACTTTTGTGTTTTTCACTCCTATGCTCTTCTGTTACGTTTTTGCTGTTCCCTTTTTAATGCACACTATTCCATCTGTGTGCCAAAGAAAAGTATTTTCTAGGATCAGCACTAGTGAATTGAGGGTCCGACCAGCTTGCGAAGATTCTAAGGGCAATCTGATATGCTATTTCCACACTTCATGGATTCATTTAACAGTTGCTACTACCTAGTTCCTAGATCAGTTCTTTTTCACTCTTTTTTCCAATTCCTGCATAGCCAGAACCTTCTCTGCTAGCACAGTTCTGGAGTGGGTTTCTTCTCTGTACTTACAGTGACAACAGCAAGTCCATGGCATTAGTACCAAATCTAGGTAGGGGAAGCAAAACGCAAGATACAAGAATAAAAAGAAGAGGTCTTGCTTCAGAGTAGTTCTTGCACTAATATGCATCTTTCTTCATATGAACGGATAAAGCTAGACAGTGCTGCTCTGGGGTGCAGTGGGATTTTAATTTTTGTTTATATTGTCTAGATCTATTTCAAAGTAACTAAGTTGTATATTCTTTAGTGGATGCTATATACATAGCAGTAATTAATCCTGAGTTACTTGTAGAAAGTGCAAAATTATTTTTATTCAAACAAACTTCCACAAGTTGAGCTTTTCACTTAAACGCGATTTTTTAAAAATAGTGCAATATGTAGTACATAGGAGACATTGAATAAGTTGGGTTTTTCTATTCTTATATTTAATCATTTTCCAGTTCATCTTTATATGCCAGACTGCTTTTCCTCGTAGAATCTTTTATAATCCTAAATAGTTACAATAGGTCAAGTCAAATTAGAGAACTCTATTACTGTGAAATTGTTTCAGCAGCCCCCGTTTTTATGCCCTTAATCTTCCAGTGTGGTTATAGTCAGTAATGATATCACAATAACAAAGAATGAACAATAATACTAGCTAAGATTAGGATATATGTTAAGGGACTTTGTACTAAAGCAGTTTCTCATTTAATCCTACAACCACCCTATTGTTCACCCCCCACCCCCCAGTTTTACAGGTGAGGACTCAAGATGCTAAATAACTTGCCCAAGGTTACCAAGTAATATGAGGGGATACCAGAACAGAGACATGGGTGCATCTGAAACCAAAACTCATGCTCTTAGTCCATTAACCTTTTTTCTCCATTATTCTAAAGATTCTCTATAAAGCTCTAGAAAACTCTTTTATCTATCATTGTTTATTTGAACTATTGTGTTATAGGATGTGATATAGTACTACTAAATGATAATTTTAGGATATTAATGCTAAAACTCTTAATTAGCACGCTGGACATATGTGTAGGTAATTCAAGCCATAAAATGAATACATTTTGTTCCGAAACTAGAAATCTGTATTAAGCTTTTATGCATTCTCCTGAAGGTTGTAGTTTATCTAAAATAGCTACATTCTTTATTTCTAAAATTGACATTTGATTTTCTTGTAGAAATTAAAAACTGCAATAAAAAAGAGATATAGCATATGTGGTGTCCAAGAGAATGAGTTTTTATATAGTACTAAGCACAGTGTCTCCTACATATATGGGCACTCAATAGTGGCGTAGATGTGCTTTATATATAAGTTGAAGTTACTATTAGGGCTACATATTTGGAACAGACCCCCCCATTAAAATAATCTGTTCAAGATGGCATCATAAGTTTCTTTTGAAAGGTAGACTTGAGCCTTCTTAAGAGCCTGCTAGTTAGTGGGAAACCATTTCCATAGCTGCCCACAGTCTTTTAATTTCTTTATATCTTCTTTTTTTTTTGAGTTGGAGTCTCACTCTGTCACCCAGACTGGAGTGCAGTGGTCACTCCCGGCCACTGCAGCCTTGACCTGCTGGACTCCTGCGATCCTTCCTCCTCAGCCTTCCAAGTAGCTGAAACTATAGGTGCACACTACCACGCCCGGCTAATTTTTGATTTATTGTAGAGATGAGGTCTTGCCAAGTTGCCCAGGTGGGTCTCAAATCCGTGGGTTCAGGCAGTCCACTCACCTCGTCTCCCAAAGCACTGGGATTACAGACTGAGCCACCGAGCCTGGCCTATATCTTCTTTATATATTCTTTATAAAGTTGCATTTAGACCTTGGTTTAACACCATTTTATTTACTATTTGAATTTAAAGGAGTAGACAAAATACAGGATTTTAAATGCGATTTTTCAGTGAAAGCTTATTATTGTCACCATTATAAGGGGTCTAGGGATGTTAAGGAGATATTTGGACCCCAGGAAGCGACTTGCAGAATGCTCAGGGCTGGAAAGACTAGAAGTGTCCTTGCTGAGAAAGGCTGACAGATCGGTTCTCCTAGTATCATTATTATTCATTTTTATTCTCTTTTTCTTCTCAGTTTTGTTCCTTTTCACCTCCATTAATCAGCTGTATTAATATCATTACAGAAAAACAATAGTAACAAGTAAAAGAAGAATATATATGAAAATGAATTATATAACCATAGCTTTTGTATTTAAGTAGTATTTAGCTGGACAGTTTATGTAAATATAAATTGTACCTACTTCAATGCAGATGTTTTTTATTTGTAGCTGCTTATTTTAATTATGCTATACTTGCAAGTTCATGTACAACTTACAGGGTTCTGTTTCCAGAAACCCCTGGCTCTCTTCCAGTATTCATGAGTTGATATCTGCTACAGGCAGAAAACTAGATTGGCATATTAAAAAATAAAAATGAATTTTTAAAAAATGAAAGTTATAAATAAGTACATAAAGACTTATTTTTTTCAGGATCATGAAAAATACATGTTGAACATACCAGTATGTGTTAATCCCATGATCTGATAACATGCCAAATTCTTGTATATGAGAATAGTTTACTTAAGGATGTACTTGTTTAGTCTGGGCATGGTGGCCCACACACGTAATTCCAGCACTTTGGAAGGAAGAAGCAGGGGAATCCCTTAAGGCCCAGGAGTTCCAGAGCAGCCTGGGCAACATAACAAGACCTCATTTCTACAAAAAATAAAAAAATTAGCCAGGCCTAGCAATACACTCCTGTACTCCTAGCTACTTGGGAAGCTGAAACAGGAGGATTGTTTGAACCCAGGAGTTTGAAGCTACAGTGAACTATGATTGTGTCACTTTACTCTAGCCTGTGTGACAGAGCAAGACCCTATCTCTAAAAAAGTAAAAATTAAAAAGAAAAAGAATGTACCTTTCAAGATATTTTATATATACCTCTCTGCAGCTCAGGATGTAAACCATTTCTGATATGGTATAGTATATTACTGAATATTGGTATCTTTTTGGTCCATTCCTTTCTTTAAGAAAGTTACTCAATCCATCAGAAGGCAGATCTGTAGTCTCAAGGGGGCAGCAGTTAGTAACAGCCATAAAAAACCATCTTTGAAAGAACCAGAAGAATATCATTTCCATGTTTTTCTAACAGTAGTTCTGTTCAGATTTGTAGACCAGTAGCACATTATAAAAACTAATAAAGGTATTACCACTAAACATAAATTTTTTTGTTTGTATTTTAATGTGTTCTTATAAAATAGGCTTGGTATGTCTTGATGACCTAGATTTTTACTTAAGAGGAAAAATCTTGGTAGTCTAAGAAAATGAGGGAATGTTAAAGGTGAAAGAGAATTGGATATCTTGTTCAAAACTCCCATTTTTAAGAGTTCATGTGACTTGCCCAAACTAAAAATAATCTCTTTTTCACTAATTTCTGTTGCTGTCTTGTGTTCTCTAAAGCCTTGTACACTTAGGCTAAGTATGTCTCATTTACATCACATTTAAAGTAAATGTAATTCATGTTCCTTATACAACTTTAAAAGTATTTTTTCTCGCTCACCTCTTCTTTAGAATACATTTTCCCAGTTTCTTCACTTCAGCTTTAGGTGTCATGGTGTCTGACTTATTCACTATCCTATTTATCTTGACTGGTTCCATTCTTTAAGTGACTTTCGAAATGTACAGATAGAATTGAACAAAGTATTTCATTACAGTAAAGAATTTATTTTGAGAATAGATTATGACTTTGTTGCTTTTCTGATATTGATTGAAATGTTTACACTTTAGTCTTCGTCAAAAGTTTTTAAGGTTTAATATTAATAAGAAAGTAGGGATTTAAGAACATCAAATCAAAGTATTATCAGTGTTACTTAGAATTTTTAGCCATAGCTGGGCTCAGTGGCTCAGCCTGTAATCCTGCACTTTGGGAGGCTGAGGTGAGTGGATTGCCTGAGCCCATGGGTTCTAGACCCACCCGGGCAACTTGGCGAGACCTCATCTCTACAATAAATCAAAAAATTAACTGGGCATGATAGCGCGTGCCTGTAGTTCCAGCTACTCGGAAGGCTGAGGCGGAAGGATCGCCGGAGCTCAGCAGGTCGAGGCTGCAGTGGCCGGGAGTGGCCACTGCACTCCAGTCTGGGTGACAGAGTGAGACTCCAACTCAAAAAAAAAAAAGAATTTTTATCCATGCAGTCGTCCTTCAATACACAGGTAGGATTGGTTTAGGAACTCTCCACGGATACCAAAATCCATGGATGGTCAACTCCCTGAAATAAAATGGTACAGTATTTGCATGTAACTTAATGCACATTCTCCCATACACTTTAGATCATCTCTTGATTACTTATAATACCAAATACAGTGCCTACACGTATCACTTGATTCACATGGGTTCAATGCAGTACTCGGTGTGTTGCAGATTCAAGCATTGCTTTTTGGAACTTTGTGGCATTCTCTCCCCTCCCCCCAAATTTTCATCCATGGTTGGCTGAATCCACAGATGTGGAGCCCTCAGATAGATAGGGCCAACTGTAATTTATTCTTGAAAAGATGATAAAGGAAAGCAAGAATATAGTTTCTTATTTTACCAAAAAGAGCAACATCTCTGCCAAAAATAAAACTACTACGTTAACATTTTTATTTAATTTTACATTACAAAAGATTGTTTCACAACCTTTGCATGATTTTACATTTCTAGTGACTCACTAAAGTTGTACTTTTTTCACTTTGATTTAAAAAGCTGTGTGAAAAATGAGCTCTTAGTAGAATAGAGAAATGATGATAGAATATTCTTCAAGAGCTGGTCATTTCAAAAAACAAGCCACTGAAACGTATTTTTACTTTTATATTTGAGTTATGGCTTTGGCTAATGTTTTGACAGTTCACAGTAAACAAGAATGTTAAGAGAAAGTAAACTTGGCATCCTAAAATAAATCTATTTTGCATTCTCATATAAAAGATTGATTCTTTAAACATGATTAATTTAATTGGTACTTTGAAAGATATGAAGTAGAAAAGTAGAACCAATAAACCCGTGTGTATCCATTACCTAGTTTCAGATATTATCAACATTTTGCCATTCTAGTTTCATCTATTCCCTACTACCATCATTTGTTTTTTCTGTAATGCTTTAAAGTAAATCTCAAACATTATTTCATCAATTAATACTTCAGTATATATTCCTCTAATAGTTAGGACCTCTAAGTAGGTACTTAAAACCACAATACCAAATTATACCTAACAAAAGTTGTAATTTCTTAACATTACCTGACATCCAGTTTATGTTCATTGTTACCCAGTTGTCTTAAAAATACTTTTTTAACAGCTTGTTTGAATTAGGATCCCAAAATTTTATACACGTTGTATTTGGTTCATTTTTTATTCATTCTTAATTTAACAGCTTTAGTCATCTTACCACATCTGTCATTAGCATTTGGGATTAAATTCCTTGTTTTTAAATTTTAAATTCCCTGTTATTAAATTTGCTATGTGTAACTAGTAAGAGTTCCACAATTACCAAAAAAACAAACACAAAAAGCCCAGAATCAAAGTTTGTTAGCACTTATAAAAGCAAAATTAAGCTTATTTTACAAATACTGGACCGGACAGTCAACAAAATACCTATTTTAAATGGTAATACAGGCTGAACATTCTTAATCCAAATATCTGAAATCTGAAATGCTTCAAAATCTGAAACGTTTTGAACATCGACGTGACAGTGTAAGTGGAAAATTCAAAAAAAAGAAAGAAAATTCCACCCTGACCACATGTGACAGGATGTAGTCAACACTTAGATTAATGCACAGAATTATTAAAAATATTACATAAAGGGCAAACCCCTTCGGGTCACCTCCCACTGTGGGAGCTTTTCTATCATCTAAATAAATCCTGCTTTCTTTAAAAAAAAAAAAAAAAAAAATATATATATATACACACACACACACACACACACACATAAATTTAGCTTCAGACTTTGTGTGTAAGGTATATAGGAAGCATAAATGATATTTATGTTTAGAGTTGGGCCCCATCCCCAAGGTATCTCATTATGTTTATAAAAACATTCCAAAATCTGAAAAAAAATCTAAAAACCTGAAACACCTCTGATCCCAAGTATTTTGGATAAGGGGCACTCAATCTGTTATAGGGAACCAGAATATTTATTCTGAGGAAATTTGATACCTTTGACAAATTTATCTTTTAATTAAAATTATGGGTTTTTAAAAATAACGTCACTATTTAGTATTTGTGTTTGTTTCCAGTTATTAGAAGTTTTTAGATTTTCTTTTTTTTTTTTTTGAGTTGGAGTCTCTAATTTTTTGATTTATTGTAGAGATGAGGTCTTGCACTTTGCCTAGGTTGGTCTCGAACCCGTGGGCTCAGGCAATCCTCTCACCTCGGCCTCCCAAAGTGCTGGGATTTTAGGCGTGAGCCACCGCGCATGGCCCTTGATTTTTTTTTTTTTTTTCCCCCCCTGAGTTGGAGTCTCACTCCGTCGCCCAGGCTGGAGTGCACTGGAATGCTCACGACCCCCCCCCCCCAGCATCGACCTGCTGGGTTCGAGTGATCCTTCCGCCTCAGCCTTCCAAGCATGCTGGAGCCACAGGTACGCGCCAGCACGCCCGGCTATCAAGGAAACAATTTTCAAAAATAAATACGCGATTTGAATTTTATCTTTTCCTCCTTTCTCTTTTATAGCTTTTAGGATTTGCAGTTGAATAATTTTCAGGTCTGTGTTTCCAGCATTAAGTTTTCATATAGACGCTAAGGTCTGTCAATCTTCCCAAACTGAACTCATCTTTCCTCCAAAATAGGGTTTTCCTCTGGACTTCTCTATTAGCATAACAATAAGTTGCCATTTATTAAGAATCTAGAGCTAGGCTCTTCATGTATAGTTTCTCTCGTTCTCTTATCTCATAAGTTAGATGTTATTACTTACATTTTCTTTTATTTCTGAGTCGGAGTCTCTCTCTGTCGTCCAGACACGCTCCCGGCCGCTGCAGCCTCGCCCCTCTGGGCTCCGGCGATCCTTCCGCCTCAGCTTTCCAAGTAGCCGGAACTGCAGGCGCGCGCTACCACGCCCGGCTGGTTTTTTTTTTTTTTTTCCGGTAGAGAGGAGGGCTCTTCAAGTTGCCTGGGCTCGTCTAGAACCTGTGGACTCAAGCAATCCACTCACCTCAGCATTCCAAAATGCTGGGATTACAGGTTTGAGCCACCGCGCCTGACCATTACTTACATTTCAAAGATGAGAAAACTGAGGGTCAGAGAGGTTAAGTTGGTTGCTCAAGGATACATTGCTGGTTAAAAGAGTGAAAATGGCCGCGTTCGGTGGCTCAGCTTGTAATTCCAGCACTTTGGGAGGCTGAGGTGAATGGATTGCCTGTGCCTGTGGTTCGAGACCAGCCTGGGCAACTAGGTGAGACCTGGTCTCTACAATAAATAAAAAATTATCCGGGCGCGGTAGCTCGCGCCTGTGGTACCGACTGCTTGGAAGGCTGAGGAGGAAGGATCGCCGGAGCCCGGCAGGTCGAGCTAGGGTGGCCGTACTCCAGTTGGGGCGACGGAGTGAGACTGACTCAAAAAAAAAAAAAAAAGATTGAAACCTTGAATCTGGGCTCGGTGGCTCAGCCTGTAATCCCAGCACTTTGGGAAGCCGAGGCGATGCCTGAGCCCGCGAGTTCGAGACCCACCTGGGCAACTTGGCGAGACCTCGTCTGTACAATAAATCAAAAAATTAGCCGGGTGTGGTAGCGAGTGCCTGTAGTTCCGGCTACGTGGAAAGCTGAGGCGGAAGGATCGCTTGAGGAAGAACACTGAGGCGGAAGGAGCCCAGCAGGTCAACGCTGGGGTGGCCGTGAGTATGCCACTGCACTCCAGCTGGGGCGACGGAGTGAGACTCCAACTCAAAAAAATATATATTTTTTTTATCAGGTTGGAAAATCCTTATCCTGTTCGTGATATCTTTACTGCCCCAAGATGTTTTTCTTGCATGTGTGTTTTCTAACTATTGTAAATTCTTAAGAATAGGAATCTATTATAGTAACATCCATCTATTTTATCTATTCCAAATACAGTTGTGTGCCATATAATGACATTTCTGTTGACAATGGACCACATACAATACAATTGTGGTCCCATAAGATTATAATATTATATTTTTACCATACCTTTCCTATGTTTAGATACACAAATACCATTGTGTTTGTGTTATAGTTACCTACAGTATTCAGTACAGTAACATGCAGTATAGGTTTGTAGCCTAGGAGTAATAGCCTATTCCGTCTAGGTTTGTGTAAAATATTCTGATATATGCACAACAATGAAATCAACTAATGATGCATTTTTCAGAACATGTCCTATCGTTAAGCAATGTATGACTGTATTACTTTATAAGTGAACAAGTATTCAATATTTTCCTAGTTATAATTTATTGCTTCTAAACAATACTTTCAAAATGATGTGCTGTCGTTTCTGTAAGAGATTCAATATTATTTTTGCCCATTGTGGGATTTCAGGAAAATGGATTGCCTAAAATTGATTTAAACTATAATTATTATTATTTTTCAGAGAGAAAGAGATGGGGTATAGAAGAAAAAATATATAGGTTATATTTAATAGACTTTATGCTAACAATTAGAATCCTTTTACTACCATCGAAAGATATAATTGAGCAACTTCAAAGACTAAAATTGTTAAGCAGCTTACTTCAAATTAGTTAATACTTACGATATCCTACTTATATGGTAACATTTTTAACATTTTAAATTTAACATCTTAAATTTTCTTTGCTTTTTGCCACATTCTATTTTATATTCTATTCTTTAGAAAATCTAAAAGGAAATATGCAAAGAAGTAGTTACTTGCAGTTGATAGTTCTTGTCAAGAATATATGTAAGTAAATCAAATGGGTACATTTATGGTCTATATAATTTCTCATTTAAAGCTATAATTGTAGGCTGGGCACAGTGGCTCACGCCTATAATCCAAGAACTTTGGAAGGCAGAGGGAAGAGGATTGCCTGAGCCCACAGGTTCAAAACCAGCCTGGGAACTTGGAAAGAGACGTCTCCACAATAAGTCAAAAAATTAGCATGGTGGCATGTGCCTATACTTTAAGCTGCTTGGAAGCCTGAGGTGGAATGTTCGCCTAAGTAGGTTGAGGCTGTGGTAGCTATGAGCATGCCACTGCACTCTAGCCTGGGTGACAGAGTGAGACTTTAAAAAAAAAAACAAAACAGAACTTTAATTGTGTTGTTTCTTTTCTCTGTAGTTTCATATTAAAAGACTCAGACTTTCTAAATATTTTGTTAAAATTTTATAAAATATTCTATAAAAATAGTTATATTTTTACTGAATTTTAGAAGATAATCTAAATTTACAAAATGTAAATTTCACGTTAGAACTGCAGAACTACTAATGTAATCAAACTTAGAAGACTGTACTATACAATATGAATGATTTTCAACGTGTCACTCTATGTTTGTTCTTTTTCTCAGAACACTCCCATGCCATCTTCACCAGCTGTGCAAGTGCAGGGCCAGCCTAACAGCTCTCAGCCGGCTCCATTCAGTGCATCCAGTCAGCATGGAGACTCAGCGAGAAAGCCTGGACAGAACTTCATGTGTCTGTGGCAGTCTTGTAAAAAGTAAATGGCAAATTTATTTGACATATAAAAGTATTCTTTTTTGGAGTGATTTTATTTACATTTCTGTTGTGTAGTTTTGTGAAAATTTTCTTTTGAAATCACGGGTATTTTATGTTGAGTTATATTGATGTGGATCGAGTGGCCCCTGAGCTAAAAAATTTATGTAAATGGCAGAAAGAACTTCATTGCCTAATGGTGGGTTGTTGAGGAACGTGATTCAGCATTAGTTTTTCATAAAAGAAAATCAGTTAAGAATTTGATAATATAGTTGGTTATGAGAAAGAGGTTCATTTTCAAGTGACTTGAACTTAGGAGCAGCTATAGAATTTCTCTATAGTAGACACTTAGAAGCAATAATCTGTTAAAAGAAGAATAACTTATTTTAAATTTGAGTTTGGCGTGGACACCCATGAAAATTATTTTTAAAACCATACCATTTCACAATGTATTAACTAAGGTGAACTTTTAAAAATAAACCTTTCTTTCTTAGACTTGAAGGAAAACTTGAGAAAAGTGTTGGTTAAAATAAAAATCTTAATTCCTTTAACAGTACGTAACCAAGACCCTTTGCCTGGAGTCATTTGTTAGAGTTCTAGGACTAAGACACTTGCTTAATAGACATAATACCCTTCACTTCTTAGATATCAGAGATTCCATTTCATTCTTTCTAATTGATAGCAGAAATCACCGTATCTTTAAAAAATCTATATTTGCTGCTACAGTGTCTCACATACCTGTGTAATGCTAGCACTTTGGGAGGCTGAAGTGGGAGAATCACTTTAGGCTGGGAGTTTGAGACCAGCCTGGGCAACACAGCAAGATCTTTTTTCTACAAAAAATAAAAAAATAATAAAAAATTAACAGGGTGTGATGGCATGTGCCTGTAGTCCCAGCTTGGGAGACTGAGGCGGGAGGGTCACTTGACCCCAGGAGTTTGAGTCAGTGATGAGCTATGATCATGCCACTACACTTCAGCCTGGGAGATAGAGTAAGGCCTCGACTCAAAAAAAAATTACAAAAATATATATATTATGTATGTATATATGTTTGCTATTCATAATTTTATGGTATGTTATAGAAATGGTACTTCCTTGTAAACTTTATATTCCAATTTGTTGTAGGATTGTGGTTATCTATGTCGCCTAGGGATTATTAATAGTATACAAAATTTCTGTAAGCCAGTGTTCATCAAACTTTAAATCTCAGCCCAGTAGTGGGGTCATGATATCATTTTAATGCATCTTGACCAGTAGGTTTTTGTTTTTCTTTTTAATGAAAAAAGTGAATATGATATATCATATTCTGTACTATTAGTATGGGTAAGTATTGTTTTCAGTTTTATGTATAGAGAGAGAGAGACATAATACCTTTCATATATTATACATGGATGACATATGTATGTGTACTTGATCATAGTGTAAAATCTATTTGTCAAAAAAGTTACTTAAAAATCAGTGCTTTGTTTCTGATTTTTTTCCATTTAATTTGACTGTCTCTCTTAGAAAGTATGTGTTATAAGTTAATTTGAAGCTTTCTTCACTGAATATTAATTTTCTTTTCATTTGTTTCAAGATTTTTTTTCTCTCCATGGCAAATAGTAGCTGATAGAGTAGTAGTATATGAAAGCTGTTTGTTACTTTAAAAAGCTTAAGGAGGCCAGGCTCTGTGGCTCAGCCTATAATCCCAGCACTTTGGGAGGCCAAGATGAGTGGATTGCTTGAGCCCACGGGTTCAAGACCCAGGCAACTTGGTGAGACCGTGTCTCAACAATAAATCAAAAATTAGCCGAGCGGGGTAGCACATGCCTGTAGTTCCGGCTACTTGGAAGGCTGAGGCAGAAGGATCGCCTGAAACCATCAGGTCGACACTGGGGTGGCTGTGAGCGTGCCACTACACTCTAACCTGGGTGACGGAGTGAGACTCCAATAAAAAAAAAAAATTTAAGAGGTGGTATGTGGTGCATGTGCCTGTAGTCGCAGCTACTTGGGAGGCTGAGGTGGGAAGATCACTTGAGCCCAGGAATTTGTTACAGTGAGCTATGATCATGCCACTGCACTCAGACTCCGGCTTTGGCAACAGAGTAAGATTCCCATGTCTCAAAAAACAAAAACAGAACTTTCTTTGTTTTCATCAGATTTTAAATTAAAATTAAATTATTTCCTTCACGGATACTGTAAAATTCTTAGTATTTAAAGCTGAAAGAGCATGTGTGATCTCTTCTTTCATAGAATTAAAAGTGACTTTAAGTACACATTTAACCTGTTTTTAGTTCTGTAGTAAAGACCCACATTTTACATCATCTTTTTGTATTTAAAATTCTCCATATCTATGTATTACATAGTTTCGTTTCACTAAGCCCCACTCCCTCCTGCATCATCACATATTAGCACTTGATTTTTAATCTGCAAGTGTGTATCTCTAAAAATTAGGGACCCCACTCTTTAAACATAACCACCATACCACCACCACCATACCCTTGCAGAAAAACCTTAATTCCCTTCATTATAGTGATTTCTTCAAATATCCTGTCAGTGTTTACATTTCTCCAGTGGTTTTTTTGTTTGCGTAGTGCTTGAATTTGGATTTTGGGGTTCAAACATTGCCTCTGGTTGATGTCTTAAATTTCTAATAATCTGTAGACTACCCTTCCATCCCTTATTATTTTGTAATTATTTGTTGGGGGGAAAAATATACAGGTTAATTTGCCCCATAATAAACAGGTTAATTTGTCCCAACTCTCTAAGTTGATTCCTAAGTCCTTTGGTTGTTATCTTAAGCATCACAATCTGGATTTTGCTGATATTGTTCAGCATGTTACTCCGCCCTTGTTTTTTCTGTACATTGGTAGTCTGAACCAGATATTTGATCAAGTTCTGGTTTGACTTTGTGAAGACCACTTTAGAAATGGTGATATCAGGAGATAAGTAATATTTTCTTGTCTCTTTTTATGATGTAAACAGCCACTGAGAATCATTGCCTGGTTTCATTAAGGTTTGTGAAACATAAAGCTCCCCCCAGTCAACTTTTTGGTTTATCTAAGTAATAGTTCTCAGAGGCAAGGCAAGACAGATGGATATTTCCCTTATTTACCAATTTTCAAAATAATGAGTTGTTGACTCTATAGAGGTGACTATGAGGTTTGTTTTGTTAGTGTCATTATGAACTAACTTATGAATTTAAATTTATTTGAGGTATTTCAGTCTATTGCAGCTATTGTGTCCTTCTTGATATATAAGTTATACCACATTTGGCCAGTGCAGATCTAAGTTGATTCCTAAGTCCTTTGGTTGTTATCTTAATATATAAGTGTTTGATAGCTTCATTGCTTTCTGTTAGACAAGATGTGCCATGTGTTCTTATTGGTTCTTTGAATTTATGTTCTGTACAAACAAGGTCTTGCCTTAACCCTTTTCACGTCTGTATCTTCTTTCTCCTATGCTAGAAATTCCATTTTTCAATGTTTTTAACAATTTATGCTTTATCCTACATTATACATATAACAATTTCAAGATAAGCCCAATATTACCTCCAACTATATGATTACTAAAAAAGTATAAGAATTTTCAGCTGTTTTTTTCAATTTTAAAGTATATCCCACTAAGGACTATAGATTCACTAATTACTGTGTTTTTAACTTACTTTGAAAAAAGATACTCTGATTACATCGTAAAGTGGAAACATTAATGGTTCTCTTGTATCTTTTATTATATTTCAGGGTTGTTTTTATTATTTACGGTTATTTTAAATGGTTCCAAAGTCATATTAATAAAACAGGGTATATTCAGATAAATTTAGCTTCTTTCACTATCTCTTCTGTTTTAGTTCTTCCTTCCCCCATAAATAACCTCCCTGGTTTTTAACCCTTTATATAGAAATAAGTTACAAATATGTTTCTGTTTTCTACTTTCTTAAATAAAGGCGGGCATACTGTGGTAGGATGAATAGTAGTCTCTATCCCACCCCCACCAAGATGTTCTTGTCTGTATATCCTTAACTTGAAAATGTTACTTTATATGACCAAAGAAACTTTGCAGATATGACTGGGTTAAGGATCTTGGGATGAGCTCTATGTTGGCCTAATGTAATCATTAGTCTTTATAAGAGAGAGGCAGGAGATCAGAGAGATAGAAGGCAATGTGATAATGAAAGCATAGGGTTGAAGCTGCTGTACTACTGCTGGCTTGAAGATGAAGGAAGGGGCCATGAGCCAACAATGAAACTTAATAAGAGCTGGAAAAGACAAGAGAGAGAAACGAGTTCTTCCCTAGAACCTCCTGTGAGAGCATAGCCCTGCTGACATCTCGGTTTTGGCCCAGTGAAACCCATTCTGTACTTCAGACTTCTAGAATGGCAAAAGAATAGATTTATGTTGTTTTAAGCCACAAAATTTGCAATAATTTGTTACAGTGGCAATAGGAAACTAATACACGTACTATGTGTACTTTTTCCTACCTTGCTTTTTCAAATTTAACAATATCTCCTAGAGAACCCTTTAAAGTAATATAGAGAGAAAATCCTCATTACTTTTTTATACCTTTATAGTACTCCATCATGTAGATATATCATTGTTCTGTCAACCAATTCCCTCTTGATAGACATTTAAGTTGTTTCTAGTCTTTCTTTTCTGTTAAAAATAGTGCTATAGGCTGGGCGCGGTGGCTCAAGCCTGTAATCCCAGCACTTTGGGAGACCGAGGTGAGAGGATTGCCTGAGCCCATGGGTTCAAGACCAACCCAGGCAATTTGGCGAGCCCTCATCTCTACAATAAATCAAAAAATTAGCTGGACGTGGTAGCATGCACCTGTAGTTCTGTCTATTTGGAAGACTGAGGTGGAAGGATCACTAGAGCCCAGCAGGTCGAAGCTGCAGTGGCCATGAGCATGCCACTGCGCTGCAGCCCGGGTGACAGAGTGAGACTCCAACTCAAAATAAAATAAAATAGTGCTATATTGAATTGCCTTATACAGTGAGTAGTCTTTTTGTATTTTTGCCAGTATATCTTTGCAGTATATTATTAGGAATGGAATTGATGGGTCAAATAATAAATATATATGTATAATTTTGCTAGATATTGCTGTTTTCTCCATACTGGTATGCCATTGTGTACTCCTACCAGCAGTGTAGAAGCATGCTCATTTTCTTACAGCCATGAAAATACAGGATGCTATCAAACATTTGGATTTTTGCCTAATTGGTGAGAAATGATATTTCAGTATAGTTTTAATTTGCATTTCTTTCTCTGTCAACTGTTCATATCTCTGCTTATTTTCCTATAGGGTTGTTTGAATTCTTTTTCTTTTCTATTTTATGAAGCTTCTTATATACTAGATATGTTAACATTTTGTTTGCTTTGGTATAATATGAAAAGATTTTTCCAAGTTTATCATTTATATTTTTTACTTTGCCTTTTATTGGTTTTTGGGGTTGTTGTTTTATTTTTTTTTGTCATGGATAAAATTGTTTTTCAATTAATTTTTTTGTAATCAAATTTGTTCATCTTTCCATTATTGTTCCTGTATCTGGGTTATAGTTAGGAGGGCTTTGTCCTTGCTCAGATTATAGAAGAATCTCCCAATGTTTTTATCTAGATATTACGTGGTTTGCATTTAAATCTCTTGTGGTTTAGAATTTTTCACTGTGTCAATATTTAGTGTTAAGGAACTGAGGGTGAGTCCATAACTTTTGTTTTAACATATCATAATAACTATCAATTTTTTTCTTGTACTATAAAAATAGTTTATTCCTAGAAAGGGCCACAGTGAATATTTTGGTCTTTAGCACTGTCTAGTGGGACAATTTAAACTACTTTCATCAAATGCTGATTGAAGACTATTAACAAAAGAGATTCCACAACATTTGCATATTGTTATTATTTTTCTAATTGTAAAATTATACTTCTACCTTGTAAAAATATTTAAATTCCAAAAGTAACATTTCCAAAAGAGAACCATAGTTGTCACTTTGATGTGTATCTTTCCAGACCTTCTTTTTCATGTATTACTATTGTATATACTTTGATCTAGAAGTTACTTAAATAATATAATATTTATTATACAGAATTACACATACTTTTTTATGTCATTGCATGGATCTACTCATTCTTTGTACTGAATATCAAGAATTCCTTTTTATAAATATGAATCATTTTGCAATAATAAATATATTTATTATCTGTCCTTGTAAATAGAACTGCTCATCCTTGCCAGGATTATGCTTAAATTATGAAGATGCATTTATTTCATGAAATGAAATGAAATAAATGCATTATAATATGTTAACCATATCTCATATTGAGGATATTGGAGTTTTTAATTATTTGCTATTACAAATAACCATCTGGTGAACAATTGAGTGCCTATAATACATTTTCTGCAAGTATTTCAGTGTGATAAAGTATAAAATTAAGAGTTACTGAGTTGGGACACATACATTTTTTATTTGTATAGAAATTGGCAAAATGGTATCCAAAAATGTTATGTAAATTTGTAATTCTAACAATAGAATATGAACTTATTTCCCACTACGTTGGTTCTACACTGTATATTAGGGAAAATTTTCACCTTTGCCAGTCTGCTGGCCACAAAAAGACCTTCAGTTTTTATTGTTATTTTGTTATTTTAAATTTTTAAAAATAGCCTTTTAGAGCAATTTTAGATACATAGCAGAATTGAATAGAAAGTACAAAGAATTCCCATGTGGCACCTACCCCTGCAAACATACAGCTTTCCCCACTATTGATTTCTCCATGAGAATGGTACATTTGTCATAGTTGATTAATCTTCACTGACACATCATTATCATCCAAAGTTCATAGTTTACATTTAGGTTCGCTCTTGATATTGTACATTTCATGGATTTTGACAAATGTATAATGACATATATTCACCATTAATAGTCTACAGAATAGTTTTAAAAATCTGTGTTCTCTCTTCATTTCACCCTTCCCCCAACCCATATTGATTTTTATTTCTTTAAGTGTTAATGAGTTAAACATCATTAAATATGATTATTTTTTCTTCTGCGAATTACCTGCTTATATAATTTCTTATTTTGTAGTGCCCTTCCTAAAAATTTCTGATACTTCTGTTATATTAACTCTTTATTATATGACAACCCTGTTTGTCTTGAGTCTCTAGCCATATTTTGCTAGATATAATTTAAATCTTCTTAATGGTTTTTATGTCATGCTTAGAAAGACCTTTTTACCTCATAGGTCATAAAATACATTTTTTGTTGCCTTGTAGTACTTTAATAGTTTAACTTTTTGATCCATCTGTATTTGAGTTTGATGCATAAAGTGAGATATGAATCTAGCTTAATTATTTTCCAGATAGCTAACTTATTGGCAAGTTCAACTTTACCTCAGTCATTTGAATTTCTACCCTTGTCTAAGGGTATATATAAATATACTAATATTTATATATATAAATATACTAATTTATATAAGAAATTATACAGGTTATATAAAAAATGCTTTGCCTAATTCTAGATTACTTGTTATCCCATTGATCTCTGTCCTCACTACAGCATCACTTTAGATATATGTTAATGTCAGATATTGCAAGTTGTTCCTGCTGATTCTTTGTTTTCAGAATTTCTCAAATTTATTTGAGCAGTTACCCTGTACTAGGCACTGTGTCCTAGGTTTTGAAACTCGATTGATGTATGAATCAGACTTATTTCTAGAGGTTTCCAAGAAAGGCATGTTGGGATTTTGGTTACAATTGCTTTTAATAAATAGGATTTTGTTTTGTTTTGTGATAGTGAACTTTTTCCCAATATTGAGTCTCCCCTTACAAGAAAAATGTACCAGCCCATGGTATTACAGTCTTTTTTTTTTTCTACAGTAGGGCTTTTAGTGTTTTTTTCACATGAATTTTATAATTTTATAAAGTTTGTCACTAGATGTTGTTTTCTTTTTGTTTTGTTGCTGCCATAAATTATCTTAACTTTCATTATATTTTTCAGCGGTTGTTGTTCTTTTTATTCCTACCTCATAAACATGTTCTCTTGTCCAATCATAATATCTAATGTTTCCTGCACAGTTTTACAGTAATAATGATAATAGTAATCTGTATATACTTTTAACTAATAGACTATGTTTTAGAGCAATTTTAAGTTTGTAGAAAAATTGAGTGGTTAGTAAGATTTCCCATATCTTCCTCTTCCCTGTACCCAATTTCTCCTATTATTAACACCTTGCATTGCATTTGTGTGGCATATGTTACAATTGATGGACTAGTACTGATACATTATCATTAACTAAAGTTCATACTTTAAATTCATTTATTGTACAGTTTTGTGGAATTTGACAGCTGTATAATATCATGTGTCCAATATCATAGTAACATACAGAGTACCTTCACTGCCCTAAAAGTCCATGGTGTTCTACCTTTTTATCCTTCCTCATCCCATCCCTCACCTCCAAATCCTGGCAGCCACTGATCTTTTTACTGTTTCTAGAGGTTTGACTTTTCTAGAATGTAATACAGTTGGAACTATACAACATGTAGCCTTTTTAGACTGATTTCTTTTACTTAGTAATATGAATGTAAGGTTTCTCCATGACTTATGGCTTACTCATTTTTTTCCCTCTGAATAATATTCCATTGCATTAATGTATCAACAGTGTGTTTTTTCATTCATGTATTATATAATATCTTGGTTGTTTCTGGTTATTGGCAGTTTTGAATTAGTTGGTATAAATATTTGTGTGGACATAATAATAAGTCATTTGTGCAAACACCTCTGCTTAAAGTTGCTAGATCATATGATAAGAATATGTTTAGCATTGTAAGAAACTGCCAGACTGTCTTCCAAAGTGGCTGTGGTGTTTTGCATTCTTACAAGCTGTCAATGAGAATTCCTGCTGATTCATATCCTTGCCACCATTTTATATTATCAGTGTTTTGTATTTTACCTTTTGATAGGTATGTGTTGTTATAACTATTGTGTTTATTCCAATTCCCTAATGACATGTGATGTTGAGGATTTTTCTATTTGCTTTTTACCATCTATATTCTTCTTTGATGAGGGTTTCTATTCAGATCTTCAACCCACTTTTTATTTTAGCATGAGTGGATTAAGATTTTGTCAAAATGTTTTTCATCTATTACTATGATTGTATGATATTTCTTTCTTAGTCTGTGAATGTGATGGATTACATCATTTAAATTTTGACTATTGCCAGGCATAGTGGCTTGTACCTATAATCTCAGCACTTTGGGAGGCAGAGGTGAGAGCATTGCCTGAGCCCACAGGGATTGAGACTGGCCTGGGCAACTTGGTGAGACTTCATCTCTACAATAAATCAAAAGATTAACTGGGCGTGGTGGCAAATGTCTGTAGTCCCAGCTACTTAGGAGGCTGAGGCAGAAGGGTTAGCTGAATCCAGCAGGTCGAGGCTGCAGTGGCGTGAGCATGCCACTGCAATCCAGCCTGGGTGACAAAGTTGAGACCCTGACTGAAAATGACTGAAAATGAATTTTGACTGTTGATCCAGCCTTGCATGCCTACCTGGAATAAATCCTTGTTGGTTATGGTGGTATATGGTTATTTTTATATATTATTTGATGCTATTTGCTAATATTTTTGTTGAGGATATTCACTTCTATGTTCACATGAGGTACTGAGCTGTAGTTTTCTTGTAATATCTGTCTGGCTTTGGTATTAGGGTAATTCTGTCATAGAATGAGTTAGGAAGTGTCCCACTGCTTCTGTTGTCTGGTAGGGATTTTAGAGAATTGATGTCCATTTCTTCCTTCAGTGTTTGGTAGAATTCAGGAAAATTATTTGGTCCTGGTGCTTTCTGTTTTGTTATTAATTATCGATTCAGTTTTTTTCATAGGTAGCAGGGTTATTCAGATTATCTGTTTCTTCTTTTGTGAGTTTTGACAAATTATGTCTTTCAGGGAATTGGTCCATTTCATCTAAGTTATCAAATTTGTGAGACTAGACATGTTTATAATATTCCTTTCTTATTCTTTTAATGTCCATGGGATCAGTAGTGATGGCCTCTTTTTCATTTCAGGTATTAGTAATTTGTATCGTCTTTGATTTTTTTCTTGGTTAGGTTAGCTAGAGGTTTATCTATTTTATTAACTTTTTCAAAGAACGAGTTTCTGGTTTTGTTGATTTCCCCTGTTATTTTCCTCTTTTCAATTGAATTGATGTCTGCTCTAGTTTTTATTCTTTTCTTTGCTTGTTTTGGGTTTTATTTGCTTTTCTTTTTCTAGTTTTCTAAGGTAAAGACTTAGCTTATTGATTTCAAATCTTCTTTTTAAATATATGTATTCAGTACTACAGGTTTCCCTCTAAGTACTACTTTTACTATATTCTCTATATTTTGATAAGTTGTATTTTCATTTGGTTCAAAATATTATAAAAATATGTTGTTTAGTCTCCAAATGTTTTGGCATTTTATAGCTCTCTTTTTGTTACTGATTTTTATTTAATTCCACTGCAGTCTCAGAATATACATTATATGATTTCTATTCTTTTAAATTTGTTAAGGTGTGTTTTATGCCCCAGAATGTGGTCTATCTTGGTGGATGTTCCATGTGAGCTTGAGAAGAATATATTGTTGGATGAAGTATTCTATAAATATCAATTAGATCCAATTGATTGATGGTGCTGTTCAGTTCAACCATATCCTTACTGATTTTCTGCCTGTTGGATCTGTCAATTGCTGATAGAGGTATGTTGAAGACTTCAACTATATTAGTGGATTTGGCTTTCTCCTTGTAGTTATATCAGTATTTGCCTCACCTGTTTTGATGCTCTGTGCTCAGTGCACACTTTTTTTTTTTTTTTTTGAGTTGGAATCTCACTCTGTTGCCCAGGCTGGAATGCAGTGGCATGCTCACGTCCATCCCAGCATCGACCTGCTGCACTCCCAGCGGTCCTTCCGCCTCAGCCGGAACTACAGGCGTTTGCTACCAGAACCAACTAATTTTTGGTTTATTGTAGAGACGAGGTCTCGCCAAGTTGCCTGGGTGGGTCTCGAACCTGCAGGCTCAGGCAGTCCACTCGCTCAGCCTCCCAAAGTGCTGAGATACAGACTTGAGCCACCACAGCCGGCGGTGCATACCTCTTAAGGATTATGTCTTAGAGAAGATTATTAGGTCTTCTTAATAATTACATAATACCCTTCTAGATCTCTGATAATTTTCCTTGCTCTGAAGTCTACTTTTTCTGAAATTAATATCATTGCCCCAGCTTTCTTTTGATTGGTGCTAAAGCAGTTTATCTTTCTTTATCCCTTTACTTTTAATCTGTGTCCTTATTTTTAATAATATGTCATTGGATCATTTTTTAATCTACTCTGCCAGTCCTTGTCTTTTAATTAGTGTATTTAGACCATTCACGTTTAAAGTAGTTATTGATATCATTGCATTAATATCTGCCATATTTGTTCATGCGCTTGTTCTTTGTTTCTTCTTTTGCTTTCGTTTTTCGACCTTTTCTTATTTTGAGCACTTTATATGGTGCCATTTTAGCATATCACTTATATATTTTTTGTCTTTTTTTGTGATTGTCTAGAGCTTGCAGTATACAGTTATAGCTAAGCTAAGACCACATTCAACACCAGTACAGACATACCTCAAAGATATTGCATGTCTGATTCCAGATCACCCCAATAAAGCAAATATTGAATAAAGCAAGTCAAATTTTTTGGTTTCCCAGTGCATTTAAAAGTTGTGTTTATACTAAACTGTAGTCTATTAAGTGTATAATAGTATTTTATCTTTAGAAAAAAACAGTGTACTAGGGGTCATATGAGCCTTCAGTGGGTCATAATCTTTTTGCTGGTGGAGAGTCTTGCCTTGATGTTGATGGCTGCTGACTGATCAGGGTAGTGGTTACTGAAGGGACTGGCTGTGGCAATTTCTTAAAATAAGACATCAATAAAGTTTGCCACATTGATGGATTCCTCGTTTCACAAAAGATTGTAACATGTAGTGCAGTTTAATGGCATTTTATGCACTTCAGAACTTCTTTGAAAACTGGAGTCAGTCATCTCAAACCCTGCTGCTGCTTTATCAACTAAGTTTGTGTAATATTCTAAATCCCTTATTATCATTTAACGATATTCACAGCCTCTTCACCAGGAGTAGATTCCATCTCAAAAACCCACTTTCTTTGCTCATCCATAAGAAGCAACTCATCTGTTCAAGTTCAATCATGAGATTGCAGCAATTCAGTCACATCTCCAGGCTCCACTTCTAGTTCTCTTGCTGTTTCCACCATATCTGCAATTACCTCTTCAACTGAAGTATTGAAACACAGTAAAGCAACACACAGTAAAACGAGGTGTGCCTGTATACTGCTTCATGGATAGTGCAGGTACCTCAATTCTTCCACCATTGCTATCATTCATTTCACTTCTCCATAAGCTGTGATCACCAAATACGTTGTTGCTATTGCTGTTTTGAAAAACTTTGTTAGATCAGGTAAAGAGAAAGAAAATAAAATTATTTCATTGATTTCTTCTCTAACACTCTTTCTTACTGTATGTAGTGCCAAGTTTCTGATCTCTTATATTTTCCTTCTGTGAAGAACTCCTTTTAAATTTCCTATAAGACAAATCTCCTGGTGCAAATACCCTCAATTTTTGTTTGTCTTAGAGACTTCTTTACTTTTGAAGAATGGTTTTGCTGGATTCTGGGTTGGTGGATGTTTTTCTTTCAACACTTTAAATATCGGTCCCTTCTTGCTTGCGTTGTTTCTGAAGGAGCATCATTGTATTTTTATGTCAGTCCTTCTATTTATTACTAGGTGTTTTATCCTTCTGAATTCTTTCAAGAGTTTTTGTTTGTCTTTGGCTTTTAGCAGTTTGAATAAGATGTGCCTAGGTATAGATTTTTTATATTTATCTTATAGTGTTTTGTGGTTTTCCTAGATGTATGGATTAGTGTGTGTCATGAATTTTGGAAAATTCTCCCCATCCAGATATATTTTTTCTGTTCTTTCTCTTTTTCTTCTCTTTCTGGTATTTTCACTACATGTATCTGCAACTCTTGTAATTGTCCCACCATTCTTGGATATTTGTTTCTTTTTCTCTTTGCTTTTCAGTTATGAAGCTTCTGTTGACAAATCTTCCTTGTCTGGGTCTAGTTTACTGATGATCCCATCAAAGGCATTATTTGTTTCTGTTCGTATTTTGTATTGCTAGCATTTTCTTTTGATTCTTAGCATCTCCATCCCTCTGCTTATGTTACACATTTGTCCTATAGTCTGGTAATTTCAAAATCTGTGCCATATCTGAGTCTGGTTCTAATGTTTACTTTGTTTCTTCTGACTGTGTTTGTGCATGTGTGTGTGGGTTTTGGGGGTTTTTTGTTTGCATCTGTATGCCTTGTAAGTTTTGTTGAAAGTCAGACACAATATTTCAGTTAATAGGAACTGAGGTAAAGAGACTTTTAGTGTGAATTTTTATACTTATCTGGCTAGGAGTTAGGCTGTGTTTAATGTTTGCTGTAACTAAAGATGTCCTAAGTTTTAATTTCTTCCACTGTCCTTTTCTTCCTTGTCTGTGGGTTTCCTTAGAAACTATTTTCTTCAGAGACAGAGTCTCTAAAAGTGCAGTGGTGTCATTATAGTTCACTGCAGCCTTGAACTCCTGGGTTCAAGTGATCCTCCTGCATTGTCCTCCTGAGTAGCTGGGACTACAGGCACATGCTACCATGCCTGGCTAAATTTTAAATTTTTTTGCAGAGACAAGGGTCTCTCTGCGTTACCCAGACCAATCTCAAACTCCTGGCATCAAGTGATCCACTTTGGCCTTCTAAAATACTGGGATTACAAGCCCAACTCGGTGTATTTTAAAATGATTATTGCCACACCCCACACTCCACACCCCACGTCCCTATTCCCTGAAGTGCTAGGGAATTTGTCTTCAATCTTCACTGTGAAAACCTAGTTTCTGGAGGTAAATCACACAAAAGTGTGGGGTTTTTTTGAGAGCAACTGGCTCCCCAGAAGTTTTTAACTTTCATGGTAGTTCTTACTAGACTTACGGCAACTTGCCAATTACCGTGTAAGTGTTCCCACAAGTTACTGGCATCAGCAATAAGCTGTGATTCTCTGTGTTCAAGTTTCTTGCCAGCTTTCAGAGTGACAGTTTGCTGTGACCTCAGTTCTCAGACAGATTTAAGAAGAGTTGTAAATTTTCGGTTCATTCAGCTTATTTCTCATTGTGAGGGTAGAAGTGACACTTTTAAGCTCTTTACACGTCCAAGAGGAAACTAGAAGTTGTCATCCTTATCTTTATCCTTGTTTGTGTATCATCAAGCATGATATTGACTGTTTGTTTATACTTGCAGTATAACATGTGACTCTATTTTGTCTTTGCATTTTTTAAAGAAGGTGGACCCCCCAAAATTCCTTTATTTAAAAATGTCTATGAATTGCTATTTATTTATTATTTTTGAGTTGGGATCTTACTCTGTTACCCAGGCTGGAGTGTAGTGACACGATTACAGCTCACCACAGCCTCACCCTCTGGGCTCAAGCAGTCCTTCTGCCTTAGCCTCCTGAGTAGCTGGGACTACAGTTGTTCGCCACCACATCCAGCTAATTTGTTTTTTATAGAGACAAGGTCTCATTGTTGCCTAGGTTAATCTCACACTCCTGGGCTCAAGTGATCTTCCCGCCTCGGCCTCCCAAAATGCTTCAATTGCGGGCATGAGCCACTACACCTGGCCTGCTTTCTAAATTCTGTGTAATTGGAAAAAGGATCTGATGTCTTGTTTTTAAGACTTTTGTTTCTTGGCCACAGTGTTCTTTGAATGAGCTGTGTCAGGGTAGTGGCAAAGCTTAGGAGAGACCCTGCAACTCGACTTGCCTGCAACCATAAAATCTCTGCTTTTTTATATAGGGGGATTTTAAGTAATATTTTGTTTGAAAAGAAGGTTCTGGTGCTAAAAAGACATTTGAAAATCACTCTTCTGAATGTGGCTCCTCATAGATGTCTAGTTAATGATGGCATCATAAAAGATGAAAATTATTTTCTTTTGAGAAGAATACAGTCTTTATTGTGTTCATGTAGAATTGCATCATTAAAGGTCAAACCAGGAATATAGAAGATCTCAATTATATTCTATGTCAACATTTCCAGTGTGAAAACTGGTCTGTCTGTGAACCGAGGACTTTTATTTGCTAATAGTAGAAATAGTAGGAATAGTGTACCCTGGCCACCCTGGAACCCATTCAAGTGATGTTGAGGTTCAAACCACTGGGTTCCTACTGAGCTTTAAACAACTGCAGTTCCTTCTTAAGATTCTATTGTGAAGATTTATTACTCCTACCAAACAAGTCGGAATAATATTTTTGTATCAGGCAGAGGTTTGAATAATGTTTCTCTGATAGGAAATTACAGAAGCAAAATCAACTTCTCTGTATTTTGCAAATGATTAAAAACAAGTAGCTAGAATTTGTATTCTCAATAAAGGTGCTTCTACTTTTTCCAGAAGTATCATCCAAAATTCCTGGTAAACTTTAATTTCCTCTAGTAATTGATATTTCCAAGATATTTTAAAAATATAGGCAACATTCAAATTGTAATGAAAACTAATCGCAGTTTTATACATTTATTTTAATATAAATAAATATCTAAAGACTAGTTGAGTGTTACATACGAGTTGCCATCTTGATGATTATAGTTCAGAGAGTAAAAATCCAAAGGGTAAATTTTAAATTCATTATAATGTGCCTTCAGCAGACTGTTTAGTTCTAGGTAAGCTGCTGGCTTAGATTGAAATTAGTAGTTAGATTAATCAATAACTTGAATTATATGTCACTGGGAGAAAAAAATGGAAATTAGTTTTGTAGCATCTTTTGTCTCAATTTTGAGATCATAAAACCAGAAGAGATCTTCAGATGGTTATTATATTAGCACAATGCCTGGCACATAAAAGGCTTTTAATTAAGACTTTTTACAAGTTAAATTAGTGAAGATTACATAGCTTGATTCGAAAGTCAGCCCTTCTTTGCTGACTTAGCTTGTTGGCATCTTGCATTTTCAATTGTCACGATAGCAGGTCATTCTCTTGCTGTTTCTAGGCTTATAAAAGATTTTGTGTAAAAGATCACTGAGTATTTTGCTAATATCACTGTATGATATGTAATATGGATATGACATTAATTTCATGCAATAATGTATTTTTGGTATTAGTGTATCAGTTTGAGAAGTATGTTTCCCTTAGGCCTTAACTACTGATCTGCCATAAATAAAAAATGTTTATTAGGAAAAGCTCTAACCTCTGCCACACATGATGGAAGCATTTTGATTTTTTCCCCTTCATTCTTTAAAACATTGAATACCAAATTATTTGATTATAGATGTTATCAAATGTACCATGAGAGAAATTTGCCAAATTGTGTTGAAGTCTTCTTCAGTGTCAAATATTTTAAATATTTGGGGAAAGAATTTCCTAGGGTGAGAATCATGGTTTACTAATAAACCTTATTTATTCCTTATAAATGTGTGCATAGAATATGGGGAATTATGTGCCAGTGCTAACCTCTTACCTAGTATGCTTTCAGAATTTATTTGCCAATGTTAAAAAAAAGATAGCATCATAGATATATTGTAGATAAAAGTATATCTCCGTTCTTATCTTGTAATAAATTGATGTATATTATCTAAACAAATCACTATGTATTATGGTATAGTGGGGAAAAAAATCAGGTCTTTAGTTTTAGACATACCAACATTCACATCCCAGCACTGCCACTAACTGTGTGGCTCTGGGAAAGATACTTTTTGAAAGCACAAATGGGAATAATTTTACCTTCTTCAAAGGGCAGTTGTGAAAATCAGATAAGCTGATACATGTGAGTATGCTGAATACACAGTAAGTACTGAGCAACAGAAGTTCAGAACTTTATGGGTATGCAGCTTTGTCAGGAATACTCTAAAGTGATTCACTAACTGTCCAAAACTTTAAAGTAGATGATTTGATTGAATGTCCAAGCTAGAACTTAAAAGTCTGAAAATCATTTCTATACTTTATCTCATTAAAAACAAACAGATACAGCCAGGCATAGTGGCTTATACCTGTAATCCCAGCACTTTGGGAGGCCGAGGCAAGAGGATTGCATGAGCCCAGGAGTTCAAGACCAGCCTGAGCAACAAACCAAGACCTTCCTCTACAAAAAAAATATAAAAAATTAGGCAAGCATGGTAGCATGTACCTGCAGTCTCAGCTACTCAGGAGACTGAGGCAGAAGAATCGCCTGTACCCAGGAGATTGAGGCTGTGGTGAGCTGTGATCCTGCCACTGCACTCCAGCCTGGGCAACAGAGTGAGATCTGGACTCCAACAGACACGCACACAAACACACATATCACTTATTTTTATCTCCAAGACTATGTGTAGCTCATTAAGAATAACATTATTATAACACCTGAATTGTACAAGTCAACTTCCATAGTGCTTTTCAAATGTAAACTATTATTTCAGTCCAATATTTATATTTTTGTGGTAGGTTCATATTTATAAAAGCATATTTAAACAGAATTTTTGAGAATTCAATTTTATATTTCACTATGTAAAATGAAAGACTGCTCCACAGGCCAGGTTAATAGAAGTTGGTGCTGAAAGATCAAAGAGCAAGTACAGAAATCTCTTTTCTCTCTTATTAGAAGGAACAGAAAGGAAGTACAGTTGAAGACAGTTGGGTTTGGCCATTCTTCATTTGAACCTCTTTCCTATATTTGGGGTATTTCCCACAATCCCTGTCTCTTCCAAAAAGAATTGTTTGAAAAATTTGCCAGTCCTAGTGGTATGAGCCTGTAGTCCCAGCTACTTGGGAGGCCAGGGTGGGGGGAGCACTCGAGCGCAGGAGTTCAGGGCTATAGCAAACAACAATGGTGCCACTGCACTCCAGCCTGGGCGATAGAGTGAGGCCCTTTCTCTTAAAAATTAACTAATCAGTTAATTATATGAATGAATAAATAGCAAGAAGAAGACTGTTCCTAAAAACAGCAACAAAAAAAGCCATGCATTTTAAGTCAAATAGGAAATTTTTTTGCAGGTATTTTTTGGAATACTTTTTGGCAACCAAAGAAAAATAACCTACCAAGAACTTCAGTAACTAAGAAAGCTCCAAATGAAACTATCTAAACCAAAATACTATGTTCAGTCCTCTTATGTAAGAACAAAGGAAGTAGTCTTAGCTTTATAATCACAGATGTTTGTTTTAAAATTGTTATTTTTGAATTAGGTGATTGTTTTTGATTAGAGTCACACTCTGTTGCCCACGCTGGAGTGCAGTGGCACAATCATGGCTCACTGCAGCCCTGACCTCCTAGGCTCAGGCGATGTGATCTTCTACCTTAGCCTCCCAGGCAGCTGGGACTACTGGCACACTTCACTACACCCAGCTAATTTTGTTGATTTTTTTATTTTTATTTTTTTATTTTTATAGAGACAAGGTCTTGCTATGTTGCTTAGGCTGATCTTGAACTCCTGGGGCTCAAGTGATCCTCTCGCAACTTGGCGAGACCTCATCTCTACAATAAATCAATAAACTTTGAAGATGGTAGAAAACTGGGCTTTATTTACCTTACTTGTTTTTGTATCTAGATACCTAAGAGATTCTGTTTGGTGATAGGAAAAGTGATGGTTACAATCATAGTATAAACTACAACAATAATTTAATGGTCATTGGCTTTATTTTAGTTCAGACATTATATTAAGTGGTTGCTTAGAGTAGCTGGAATCAAGGAACTTGCACCTGGTGGCCTATGTGAATATTTGTTCAGTTGACCCAGACAGCTTTTCAGTAGGATGAAAGGAAAAATAATTTGGCCAAAGGGGAATTAAATGAAAGAAGCCAATCCTTAGCTTTAGCTGTGTTTATGTAAATAATGAGTAGGGGAATAGCCATTATAAATTGTACCGAAGATACAAATTAAAATAATGTGTATCTTTAAAAGATTGCCAATAACTGAGAGAAAAGTATCAAATAGAGTTACTATGGTAAATACATTACATGTTTAAATTTTGTGTTGTTTTGCCAGATACTGATAAACTCTGGTTCCTATCGTTCAAGAAAATAGCAGAATCCAAGAAAAAGTTATTTTTGTTGTTGTTAGTTGGAATAGCACATATGTGTATCTTTATGCGTAAGTGTAGGATCCAGTAGAGAAGACAGAAGATGCAAAGGGGGATAATTTATGAAGGAACACAATAGAATTCAGTATACAAGTAAAGGAGTTAGAAATCGTGGCTGAGATCCAAAGGAAAGAAAGAATGGATAATGACTGAAGATCGAATGTAGAGAAAAAAGAAGTTAAAGAACTTCTATTAAAATAAACAAGTTTTGTTTTGTTTGAATAACTTGTTTTTTGGGGGGGACACATAAATATAAAACTTTTGTCTGTAAATCCACAGGCTCACACTAGTACAGGGGAAAGACAGACTCTCAGATAAGATTGATGTTCAATATTTAACCGAAGTTGATTTGGGTGCAGTTTCTGTGAGGAATATCCTAAGGAGTAGAAATAAATAAAACTAGTTGTGGACGATGGTGAGTGTCTCCTGATGATAGAGGGCATTAGCTTGGAGGTGGACCGTATTACTGAGCAAAGCTTGACAATTTGGGCATAGCTGTGGAGAAGGTCTCAGGGAGGAGGATTAGCAAGATGGGCAGGGGAAAAACAAGAGATCACCACCACCACCTCTACTGCTGCCACTGCTCCTGCTGATCATGATGAATGATATAGCTCTCTTGTATCTATTGCCTGTTGTTTGCCAAGTAGCTTTACACATTTCTTCAAACTTAAGCCTCATATCCACCCTGAAAGCTAGTCTCAGTGACTAAAAAGTTCCAGAGGAGGTTTTTTTGCCCAGAGCTGCTGTCTATTGTTGTGCATATCAAAGAGAGCACTATTCACATTGTATATGCTGTAAATTGTATGTATTTATTACAACAGTTTTTCAGCAGAGGGCAGTAAAGTATCTTAAAGAAGAACATTCTTTTATTCTGTACAAAGGTACCATATTAGTATTTAAAATCAGTAACAGTCCGTTTTGTTTAAAAACACATACTTAGAGAAAGCTTAAAGAAAAAAATAGCAAAATGTAACATTCTGGGTAATCACAGGGAATTTGCATTTTTGTATGCTCCTTTGCGTTTTCGCAGTTTCCTTAAATGAACATGTTATTGATGATTTGGGGATGGGGAATGGAGATGATTATTAAAAACCTAGTAGTGAGGAACATTTTTTAAGACATGGTAGTAAGCATTAGTAGCATCCTGTCTTCTCTCTTACTCTTCCCCCACCCTATCCAATAAAAATTCGTAAGATTCTGAGAAACTTTTATATGTTTAGTTTACATTTCTTTGGAGTTTAACTTTCCAATATTTAAGCTTTTAAAATCTAGATCTTTCTTTCTTTTTTTTTTGAGTCAGAGTCTTACTCTGCTGCCCAGGCTGGAGTGCAGTGGCTCACTCATGGCCACGCAACCTCAACCTGCTGGGCTCAGGCGATCCTTCCACCTCAGCCTTCCAAGTAGCTGAAACTACAGGCGCATGCTACCACGCCCAGCTTACTGTTTGATTTATTGTAGAGACAAGGTCTCACCAAGTTGCCCAAGCTGGTCTCGAACCCCTGAGCTCAGGCAGTCCTCTTGCCTCGGCCTCCCAAAGTGCTGGGATTACAGACTTGGTCCACTGCACCTGGCCTCTAATCAATGATTTAGTAGTATTTAGGTAACATCTTAAAAACATAATAAGAAATGCCTTCTTGAGGAAGTTACTAGTCTATATAACAGCTTCAAGTATATTTATTTCATATTAATAAAATAGGATTGTGAGTACTGAGAGATAAAATAAATACCCAAACTTAAAATGTATTTGCCGTTTTAGTTTTATAATAAACTTTTGGTAGGCATTTATATAGATGGATATGAATGGAAATGAAATACATAACTTATGATTTTTGCATTGTCTTTTATAATTCAGTATTTAATTACTTTTTGGTTATAATTTATTTTAAAATGTCAATCATGTCCTGAAGGAATATCAATTTGAAATGTTAGATATATGTTATAAATTATAAGTCGATTCAAACACAAACATGTTTAAATGGCAGCAATAAAAAAATCAAATCCTAAGCGATCTCTAACATACACTTTAAAGATATTGATTATACAAGTATTTAAGTTACTAATTAGTAACTGAAGCCTTTTAATATATCCTTTGCTGTCTAGATTCCAGTGTTCTCTCTAATTTCCATGTTTTCTAATTAGTAAAGGAGAATAGTATGTGGCTTCATTCAATTTTGTGTCCTTTGCCACCTGCTCACTCAGACATTTGTATTGTCAGGCCCTTTTAGTGAGTAGGTTATGATGTTGGAGAAATGAGAGCTCCAGTGCCTAAAAATTGTGGATGGACATAAAAATGTAAATTTAGCTAAAAAGACAGACTTAACCAAAATTCATAGAATTTATATTGCTGAATTGGATATGCCAGGGTTATATGTAATATGAGAGCTAGTAAATAATTGAGCAGTTAGTACAATAGAGTATGGTATTTGTTTATATTATGTTATTCTGTTGTGTTTTAAAATGATAGTTTACTTTCAAGAGATTCTTATTGACCTTCGTGGAAGGTAGGGTATTAAGAATAAAGGGTATTAAAACAGATTACCAGAAATGGTCAGTACAGTTGATTCACCTTAGAAATATAAGCAGAGAACTTTTCAAAGTAGTTTAAAATACACTTGAATACTTGCAAGTGCCAGACAATTTCTATTACTTTTGTTTTTTATAGGTGGTTTCAGACACCATCACAGGTTTTCTACCATGCTGCAACTGACCATGGAGGAAAAGATGTGTATCCAGGGCAGTGTCTATGGGAAGGTTGTGAGCCTTTTCAGCGACAGAGGTTTTCTTTTATTACCCACTTGCAGGTGCACTTTCTTAATACTATTTGGTCTATTGATTTGGTCATCTGGTTACATTTAAGATCTTGATGGATATTATTTTACTTCCTTTTTCTCAAAAAGGATAAGCATTGTTCAAAGGATGCCCTGCTTGCAGGATTAAAACAAGATGAACCAGGACAAGCAGGATGTCAAAAATCTTCTACCAAGTAAGGAAAATGAGATTACTTTCTGTTGTACATACAAAAAGAAACTAGGCAAAACACAAGAACAATGAATGGCAACAGTGTATTGGGAGACCAGGTTCTAGTCCAGCTCTGCTGTAAACCAGCTGTGTAGTCCTATTTAAATTGCTTACATTCTTTAGGCATCACTTTTCATATTGGCTGGACCATATAGTCTTTAAGGAAACTTGTAGCTCTAACACTGATTCTACTTTGTAGACAAGTTATTGGAAGTTATGGCAGATGGTATGTGAGAGGTGCTTGGTAAACTAAAAGTACGGTTCTTTGCCCTTTAGGAGAGTAATGAAACATCTATTTGATAATAGCAAAGCTATTTCTATATGTATATAAACATATATACGTACGGGTTTATAGTTTAAAGATTGCTTTCACATTCTATTCAGAATTAGTTTATGTAGAAAAGCACCAGAAATACCCTCACTTTACAGAGGTAAAAAGGAATATTGAAAGTCACACAGGTAGTTATAGTGACAGAAACAGGGTTCCTCATGCATGAGTCAGTGCTCTTTCCACTAGTGCCTCAGCAGAGCTCACATAGTGATGCCGTTTATCCACTGGGCCAAAGAAATCTATAATATGGTTTGAATCTTACTTTGTAAAACCATCTCTGCAGTTCCTCCATTCTATATTTTTCACAAAGAATGGTAGAATAGTGAAAGGGACTGGGTGCAGTGCCTCACACTTATAATCCTAGCACTTTGGGAGGCTGAGGCAGGAGGGTCATTTGCGCTGAAGAGTTCAAGACCAGCCTGGGCAACATAGTGAGACATTGTCTCTACAAAAAATACAAAAATTAGCCAGGCATGATGGTGCATGCCTGTAATCCCAGCTCTTGGGAGGCTGGGAGATGGGAGGATCACTTGAGCCCAGGAGGTCAAGGTTAAAGTGAGCTGGGTTCATGCCACTGCACTACAGCCTGGGCAATAGAGTGTGACCCTGTCTCAAAAAACAAATTAAAAAAAACTGTACTAAAAGAATTGATTGAAATTATTAAGTAATGACAAAATGTTTATTATATAAGCAAGTAATAGTTTGAAATGTAGTGTTTAGCATAACTTCATATTAGCATATTACATTATCTTCTCCCGGATGACCTGTGACATTCTAAAGATAATATTATTTTACTCCTAAGTACTATCTAGACATGATTTTCATTTCAAATTATAGACTGTTTTGTTGTGGTGGTGGTGGTGGTGGTTGTTAACATCTTCACATTTAAAGATGAGAACTCTGCAACTTTGGTACTATGTTTTATTTATCTTGGCTGCATACTTAATACTGTAACTTGAAAGATGAAATATCTGTTGTTTGTTTTAAAATTGAGAGATTGAAAAATAAAAGACTTAAAAGAGCCCCTTTGCCTAGGCTGACACAAAGCATAAACATCAGTGTTGGACCATGGCACCTTTCATACCCTGTATCCAAGATTTTAAAGTATCCAGCTTATGGGGTTGGCAGGTGGGCATAGTTGTCAGTCTGTCTACAGTATCATGTTAACAGTCTTGCTTTCTCTAATCAATATAGGCAGCCAGCTGTAGGGGGCACAAGCTCAACTCCTAGAGCACAAAAGGCCATTGTGAATCATCCCAGTGCTGCACTTATGGCTCTTAGGAGAGGATCAAGAAACCTTGTCTTTCGAGATTTTACAGTAAGCATGCCTTGGAAGCCTTATCTGTAACAATGTGAGCTCTGTATGATTTAGATCTTTATTCTTTTTTTTTCTTTTTAAGGATGAAAAAGAGGGACCAATAACTAAACACATCCGACTAACAGCTGCCTTAATATTAAAAAACATTGGTAAATATTCAGAATGTGGTCGCAGGTAAGTAGTCTGTTTTCCATCGCCAAAGTGAATATGGATTATTTTACTTCAATAGAAGTTAATTAAATTAGATATCTGTATTTTATTCATTGTTTTTTCTCCTCAACTTTGCAAATACATAGAATGTCTTATGCCAAGGCCAGGCAATCATGACCTCTTAAAAACCACAAATAGAAGTTGAAACAGCTGGGCTCGGTGGCTCAGCCTATAATCCCGTGCCTTGGGAGGCTGAGGTGAGTGGATTGCCTGAGCCCGCGGGGTTCGAGACCTGCCTGGGCAACTTGGTGAGACCTCATCTCTACAATAAAATAAAAAAAATTAGCCAGGTGTGGTAACGCGCGCCTGTAGTTCCAGCTACTTGGAAGGTTGAAGTGAAAGGATCACCAGAACCCAGCAGGTCGAGGCTGCAGTGGCTGGGAGCTGCCACTGCACTCCAGTCTGGGCGACAGAGTGAGACTCCAACTCAAAAAACAAGAGTAGTTGAAACAACCAAAAGGTGGTCTTTTTAACATTATTTATTAAGCTGATATCTTGCCGAACATAGAATTTAAAGCAAAAAGTAACTCTACTAAAGAGGAAACTTAAGTTTATTGGGGGGAGAGGCATTGGTCATTTGAATCATGTGGAATCAGAATGAAATTCAGTTTGACAGCATTTTAATGTACCCGTCAAAGTCATAGAAATTAATATACACTATAGTACTCTTTTTTTTTTTTTTTTTTTTGAGTTGGAACCTCACTCGTCGCCCAGGCTGGAGTGCAGTAGCACACTCACAGCCACCCTGGTGTCAACCTGCTGGGCTCTGGCAATCCTTCTGTCTCAGCTTTCCTAGTAGCCGAAACTACAGGCATATGCTACCATGCCCAGCTAATTTTTATTTATTGTAGAGACAAGGTCTCACCAAATTGCCCAGGCTGATCTCGAACCCAAAGGCTCAGGCAATCCACTTGCCTTGGCCTCCCAAAGTGCTGGGATTACAGGTTTAGCCACCAAGCCTGGTCTAGATATACTATAGTACTCTTAAGCGTGAAATTATTTCCTTATGAACTTAAGCAAGAGAAAACCCAGGATTTTGTAAATCTACAGAAGCTGAGAAAGATGACTCTTTAATCCTCGAGAGAACAAATATAGAATGTTCTGTTGCTACCTTGTCTCTTTTGAAAATACTTTTCTAATATTCCTGCTACATCTTCAACTGACCAGTCTCAGGCTCCCTCCTTGAGAAATTTTCAGATGCATCTTGTGTGCCAGCTCTCCTTTTACATACTGTTAACTCCGTCTCCTAAATATATCTTGAATCTACCATAGTTCTTCCCTACACTCCTCTTTTTCTTTTTTTAGGTTTGTCTTATGATATGTCTTGCAATAACCTTTAAAGTGGATTTCCCAAGCATAAAAACAGTGGTGTGAATTACAAAAGAAAAAAATGAATTTGATTCAATCACGTTTTGAAATTTCTATAATTTGAAGATGAATAAAATTTAAAACTGAAGTTTAAGACAGTATTTGCAGTGACAAAACCTACTCTATTTATTGTATCAAGTATTCTTACAAATGAATGAGAAAAAATTTTTAACACGTAAGCCAAGTTTTTCAGAAAATAAAAGAAGAAATATCAGCCAGGCTCGGTGGCTCAGCCTGTAATCCCGCCCTTTGGGAGGCTGAGGTGAGCGGATTGCCTGAGCCCACGGGTTTGAGACCCACCTGGGCAACTTGGCAAGACCTCATCTCTATAATAAATCAAAATGAGCTGGGCGTGGTAGCGCACGCCTGTAGTTTTAGCTACTTGGAAGGCTGAGGCGGAAGGATCGCCAGAGCCCAGCAGGTCAGGCTGTGGTGGCTGGGAGCGGCCACTGCACTCCAGTCTGGGTGACAGAGTGAGACTCCAACTCAAAAAAAAAAAGAAATATCAAGGTTTAGTAATGATAGGAGAATACCAGTGTCTTCCTGCCTCATTTGTAAGATGATTTCCTCATCTCTCTTTTTGCTTTGTAGCCTACATTTCAGCCAAACTAAACCATATGCAAGTTCCTGGTGATGCTAGGCTCATTCACGTCGCACCTTGTGCCTTTGTTCCAGTGCTCATTCTGTCTCTGCCTAGAATGCCCTTTCCTTTCCCTGCATTGCCTACCTATTAAATATTTGCTTGCCTCATGATTCAGCTCAGATGTTAGCTTCTATATAGCCTTTCCTTTGTTATGCTCTCCTCCACCAAGTTTGTTATTTTTATAGCTTGTCTGTTTTATAACATTTAATCTCAGTGTTTTGAAAATGGTTTTTATATACCTTTTCCCCATACTGAATGACATACAGAGATTTCTCTGATTAATCTTTGTAACATGAACACCTAGCACAGTGCCTGGCACATTATAAATCATCTCTACCTCCTATTCGTCCTCTAAGATTCTCTTCAGTGATTACCTCTTCTTTTCCTGACATCTTCCTCACTACCTTAACATAGTCCCTATTTGCCCCATCTTTGCATATTACCACCATATTAGGCCTAATATTTTGTTGAGCCAAAAGTTTTCATTTTACTGTTTCGGTTTTATTGTTCATTTTGCTATTTTATTTCACTTAAAATCTTCCAAATGTCTTCAGGCATATTCAGTTTCTATGATCTTAGAATAGTAGAATCATAAGAATTAAAACAATCCAGGCCTCACACCTTTATAGGTGGATTACTCCTAGCATTTTGGGTGGTTGAGATGGGAGGATTGCTTGAGCTCAGGAGTTTGAGCCCAGCCTAGGTAACATAGCAAGACCTCATCTCTACCAAAAAAAGTAAAAAAATTAGCTGGTGTGGTGGCACATGCCTGTAGTCCCAGCTCTACTCTGGAGGCTGAGGTGAAGGATTTCCTGAGCCCAGGAGGTCAGGGCAGCAGTGAACTATGATTGCACCACTGCACTCCAACCTAGGCAACAGAGTGAGAATCCAACTCAAAAAAAAAAAGAAAGAAAGAAATGAAAAACTATATATACAATGGAAAGATATCACATGTTCATGCATTGGAAGATTAATTTAGGTAAGATGTCAGTACTACCAATGCATTCTACAGATTCAATGCAATACCTATCAAAATTTCAGTGGCTTTTGCAGAAATAGAAAACTCCAAACAAAAATTAATATGTAATCTCAAGACCTTGAATAGCAAAAACAACCTTGAAAAAGAACAGCAATGTTGGAGGATTCATGCTTCCCTAATTTACTACAAAGTTATAGTAATCAAAATAGTGTGGTGCATAAAGACAGAGCAATAAAATAGAAAAGAGGGCCCAGAAATAAGCCCTCATTCACATACATGGTCTGATAATTTTCAGTAGGTTGCCAATCCTCATTCAGTGAGGAAATGACCGTCTTTTCAACAAATGACGTTTGGAAACCTGGATATATACATACAAAAGAATGAAGTTGGACACTTACCTTATGTCATATATTAAAAATTAGCTCAAAATGAATCAAGACCTAAACATAAGAGCTATAACTATAAAACTCCTAGAAGAAGACATAGGCAGAAGCTTCATGACATTGGATTTGACTGATTTCTTGGGATGCAACACCAAAGACACAGGAAAAAGCAGATATACTGGACTTCATTCAAATTGAAAACTTGTGTATCAAAGGGCACTGTCAACAGAGTAAAAAGGTAACCCACGGAATGAGAGAAAATAATTATAAGTCACCTATCTGAGAAGAGATTAATATCTAGAATATAGAGAGAATTCCTGGCTGCTGTGGAAAACAGTATGGCAATTCATCAGAAAAAAAAAATATAGAATTATAATTGGGTCCACCAGTTCCTCTTCTGGTATTTACACACAAAAAATTGAAGGAGCAGAGTTGAACCGATAGTTATACACCAGTTTTTATAGCAGCATTATTCACAATAACCAAAAGCTGGAAGTGGAAGCAACCTAAATGCTGAGCACCAATGAATAGTTAGACATAATATGATATGGACATACAATGGAATATTATTTAGTCTTAAAAATAAAATTCAGACACATGCCACAATATGAATGAACCTTGAAGATACCGTGTTAAGTCCAATTAGCCAAACAAAAAATGACAAATATGTTATGATTTCATTTATTGAGGTACCTAGAAGAGTCAAATAGAGAAAAAGTAGAATAGTGATTCCCAGAGGATAGGAGGAGTGGCTGAATGGAGAGTTATTGTTTAATGGGTCAGAGCTCCATCCAATATGAGTTTATAAAAAGTTCTGCAGATGGATAGTGGTGACAGTTGCCCAAGTGTGAATGTACTTAATGCCACTGAACTGTACACTTAAAAGTGGTTAAAATGTTAAATTCTATGTATGTTTTACCACAATGAAAAAGAAAAAACAACTAAAGCAACACCAAAAGAAGGATTTGGGGAAAACAAGAGGTGACTACTAATGGATGTTGCATTTCTTTTTAAGATGATGAAAATATTCTAAAGTTGATTTTGGTGATGGTTGCACAATTCTTTGAATATTCACACTAAAAATCTGTGACTTGTGCATTATAAACGGGTGGAGTGTATGGTATATGAATTATATCTCAATGAGGGTGTTAGAATAAACTTTTAAAAATTAAATGATAAGTGCTATAAAGCTTATAACCAAATACAATAGTTCCCTACTTCACCCCTCCTACCCACCTCCAAGGGAGAAGCTCTCAGTAATTTCAGATAATTCTAGTAATTGCCTCCGTATTTTAAATAATATACCTATTACTATTTCTTAATTTACCTAATTTTCCACATTACCTATTGACTTCCTTTTTAAGGAACTGCATGTTCCCAAACCTCTCTTCCTCCTACTTGCCCTTTCCTCATTATTAGTGTTACGTCACAGCTGTTGATTAAATCTTAAATCAGATGTTGTTGTCAGACTGATGGTGAGGCAAGTACTGTACTATCATATGTTTTTCTTTCTCTGTTTTTCTGGGGTTAATGATGTCCTTGCTTTTTGTTTACCTTTTTATGAGCCTAATGCTGATTTTTCCATATATTTTAACCCGTACTCTCAAGCCTGTCAATAAGCTAAGTACTCAAGCACAGTTGTTACACCTCTACTATTTTTGTAGTTTTTTTCCCTTGGAAACTGCCCTTCTCCAGTCCAGACAGGTTGCTCTCCAGGCCTGGTACACAGCTCTTCTCGGGAATTCCTTCCACATTAAATCCCTTTTTCTTGAATCCTATTTATTTCCTTATCTTGATTTATTCTCTTATCCTGCTTAAGCACGTCCCACAATAACTTAAGAACATCTACATCTAAAAATGTCTGTAGTCTACCCTTACTTTTGGTAGTTGTTGGCAAGATAGACAATTCTCGATTGGAAAGTCAACTTCCTTTAATCTACCCTTACTTTTGGTAGTTGTTGGCAAGATAGACAATTCTAGATTGGAAAGTCAACTTCCTTTAAAATCTGAGAGCATTGCGGGGCACAGTGGCTCAAGCCTGGTAATCCCAGCACTTTGGGAGACCGAGGTGAGAGGATTGCCTGAGTCCACGGATTCAAGGCCATCCTGGGCAACTTGGCGAGACCTCATCTCTACAATAAAAAAAAAAAAAAATTAGCCAGGTGTGGTGGCGTGTGCCTGTGGTTCCAGCTACTTGGAAGGCTGAGGCAGAAGGATTGCCTGAGCCCAGCTGGTCGAGGCTGAGATGGCCATAAGTGTGCCACTGCACTCCAGCCTGGGTGACAGAGTGAGACTCCAACGCAAAAAAAAAAAAAAAAAAAGTCTGAGAGCATGGCTTCTGTGTCTTCTAGCATCCAGCTACAGCATAATCTTTCCTCTCCAGAAGCTCTTTTGATCTTCTCTTTGTTTCTGATTTTCTGAGACTTCAGGATGATGACGTGTCCTGGAGTAGGTATTTTGTTGTTTTCATTAAGTCAGTATTTCATTTTAATGGGTCCATTCAGTCTAGAGATTTGTATCCTTCAGTAGTGGGAAAGTTTCTTGTATATTTCCTTTTTCCTTTTAGCTTTCTATTTTTTTGCCTGTTCAGCCTGTTTTCGGAAATTTCCTTGACTTTATTATCATGTCTATTGAATTCTTAGTTCACTTGTTTTAATTTCTAAGAGCTCTCTCTTTTAGTTACCAGTCGATGCTATTTTAAAACCTCTTGTTTGTGTGTCTTCTCATCTATCTGAAGATATTAGTGCTGGTATTTTTGACATTTTTTTTCCACTGTGTGTATAGTTGCTCTTTCCTCTTAAGTTCTCAAATGTCTGTGGATTTGGGGGCTCACTTTCTATTTTAAGAATAAAATACAAGCTCATTGGAAGCTATGGGTGCATGGTCACTACTTGTCACTGGTGATTGCCATTTTTTGGTATTCCTTGATGAACCAGTTCATTTATTAGAGGCCTCCAACGTGTCAATCTGTAGAGAGATTTTGTTTTTCCTGGGAAGAATCCTCTGCTCTTTTTGCATTTGGGGGTGAGAGAGTTTGGAAGAGAGTCAGCGTGAGGTTCTGCATTCTAGAAACAGAACAGGGGAAGGGGTCATTAACTATCACCTAATCCCGTTTTCTAACGGATTTATTTTTCTCCCTGTAACCTTTGCTGTATCTAAGCCTTTCTGTTTTAGTTTCTCCAGAAAATAATTTTCTTTTACTTATTTTGGTACTATTTTGAAGAGGGAATGGAAATTAACTTGTTTAAACTGGTTTTCCTAGACACTTGATTTGTATCCTAACTCCTTTTTACTAATATTATTTACAGATTATTTCTTATTATCTATTAAGGGCATTAAAATGACTCAACATTTATTCTTCTTTAAATCATCCCCAAAAAGTAAGGAACATGTGAAACTAAAAATGGAAAGAAAATTTATAAAACAAAACAGGCGTATTTTGTGTCAAAATGAAGTGAGTGCTTATTTTTAAAAACATTAAAAAAATAAAGGAATTTATATCAAAAATAAAATTGTTAGTTACTTTAACATCATCCTAGCGATTTAAATTTCTTTTAATGTTATCCATGTCCCATCCAAATAAAAGAATACTTTTGAACATATGACTAGCAATTTGAAGAAAAAAAAATTTTTTTTTTTTTGAGTCAGAGTCTCCTGTTGCCCAGGCTGGAGTACAATTGCATGCTCATGGCCACCACAGCATCGACCTGCTGGGCTCAATTGATCCTTCCACCACAGCCTTCCAAGTAGCTGGAACTGCAAGTGCTACCACCATGCCCAGCTAATTTTTTAAAGTTATTTCTTGTAGAGACAAGGTCTCACCAAGTCCAAGCAGGTTTTGAACCCTTGGACTCAGGCAGTCCTCTTGCCTTGGCCTCCAAAAGTACTAGGATTACAGGCTTGAACCACTGTGCCTGGCTGAAAAATATTGTTAGATTTTGTTAATTTTTTGAAACTAAAGGCTTTTTACTTTGTCAAAATTTTTGTTGATTGGGGAAAATAAATTGATTGTACTTTATAAGTTATCTTTCCTTTTTAAAATTAATTGTTTATCTTTCCTAATTTAAAATTAATTGTATGTTTTTGGTAAATTATATGTTTCTAAATCAAGTTATGACTAATTTGTTGTTTCCAGAAAAAAAAGTTCATAGAAATTTCATAGTTTATTTTTAAATGTGGTAAATTTTAAAATCAAATGTAAAAAAGAATATGTCAAACAGAATTGTAAAGCTCAGTGAGTTACACAAAGTGAATCGCCATGGAACTGTTCATCCCAGTTCAGATCTACGGTGACTCTAACACCGCAGTGCCCTTCTGTGTTCCCCCCAGTCTTCACTTCATCCTCCTCCCTGCAGGGGACCACTGTTTTAATCTGTGATACCATCGACTAGTTTTGCCTGATTTTGAACTCTCTACAAATAGAATCCTGCAGTATGTATTCTTTTCAGCATTGTAATTGGGGAAATTACAAAGGGTTGGTGGCTCATAGAATATTACAACTTTACTGCATGATATTAACCAGTTTCAAAGAAGTTTTATCAAATTATGGTGCCTTTAGCAACTTTAGACTCAGTTGCTTCACATACTTGCCAGCGTCTGGTATTCTT